>CM072803.1:11350000-12700000 GCA_037013495.1 Hippophae tibetana
GTCACTGAGTGTAGCATTAAAGGCTTTTCCAAATTTCTTTTTATTTTTTGCACATTCTATAGAAATATGACTAAAGCTTCCACAAGTAAAACACTGAGGACTAGTAGGCTTAATTTTCTTACCATTAGGGTTAGGAGGCTTGATTTCCCTTAACTTTCGATCCCTCGAACAATTAGATTGTCCCTTATTAGATTGATTATTCTGTTGACCCTTCTTCTTCATAAAATTTTTAAATTTTTATGCTAACAAGACTAGTGACTCATTATTCATATCCTCATTACTATCAAAGATGTCCTTTTTGGAGCTTTTGAATGTCACATCCTTGTTTTTTTTAGGTGGATCAAGAGGAAGCTCATACGTTTGGATTGACCTGACAAGTTCATCAATGTTTAGTGTGTCTATATTCCTACTTTCCTCTATTGTTGTAGCCTTCATCTTGTATTCTACTGTTAAGAAGCTTAGGAGTTTGCATACTTGTATAGGTTGTGGAAGTTTCTCACCAAGGTTGGAACAAGCATTAGTGATATCAAAAAAACAAGCATAGAATTGACCAAAAGTTTTAGTGTTTATCATTTTAATGGAATCAAGGTGAGATTTTAGCAATCTTATTTTTTTTGTTTCCTTGGGAGGTTCCATCATGACTAAGAGTCAATGCATTCCATGCATCTTTAGCAATCTCAATTTTTTTTGTTTCACTTGGGAGGTTCCCTCATGACCAAGAGTCAATGCATTCCATGCATATTTAGCAATCTCATAGTCGAAGATGCGACATAACTTATCCATCAACATTGCAACAAAGATTAAGCTTATACCTTTTTGGTTATCCCTACTAAGGGTATGTTCTTGAGTGATCCAGTCTCTTCTTGGATTTATGATTGTCACACCATATTTCATTACCGAAGGTGGTTCGTAACCATCAAGAATAACATCCCAAACATTTTCATCTTATTTGAGAAAAACTTGCATGTGAGCCTTCTATTAAGGGTAATTATACTAATCAAAGAGTGAAGGTCTAACAGATGACCCACCTTCTTTCATTTGGTTCATAAGTAGAAGTGTGTATCCCTATGGATAAAACTCATTAAGTGTGTCTAGTTTTGGCTCTGATACCAATTGAAAGTTTATAAAATATGGACCTGATTAACCTATAGGGGGTATCAATTTATAATTTAATAATCTAAACAAAACGGCTATGCATGTAAAAATAAAGTATGAAAATAAAAGAATAACACATGATATTTTTAAGTGAAAAAAATGTAGGCCACAATCATGACCTAAGAGGAAAACCACCGTACAACTGTACCACCTAATTTTCCACTATGAAAAACAAATGTTTAAGTACAAACTCAGTCTTATGCTACCCTCCCTAGGATACTACCCCAATGTACCTTACTTACAAGCTATTTTTCTATTTTCATAGCTTCCGATATTAGCGTGAACATTTTCCACACCAACATTCTAATAGGCTCTCTACCAATTAGATACGTTCACGAATTAACTACAAAAGAGTTAGCACAAAAAACACAAGTGTTTGTGTGTGTTCTATAATGAATTTAATAATTAATAATCCTAACTAGATAATTCAAAACATATGTCACTTAAATCAAATCAACTAGTAAATCTTAGAGCAAAACAATTAAGCACAAGTTCAATAAAAATAGTTTATTTAAAGATTAATAACCATATCAAATAATTATGATACAACAAACAAAATTATTTGATCTAACAATTCAAGAAAAAAAATAAAGAAGAAGCTATAAGAACATATGATCAAAATATCATAAACTAATTAGGCTTATTAATTAATCAAACATAACCCTACCAATATTTGATAGATTAACTAAATAAAGAAGCCTAAAAATTTATAATATTATATTTTCAAAATAAGAGAGAGATTAAGAAGGCTCACTAATAGGATTAGTAATACTCACTAATAAAGAAGATTCATATTTAAAGAAGAGTTCTTTTAAACTATATTCATTAATCAAGAAGACTCCTATTTAAAGAAGATTTCTTAAATTATACTCATAAATCAAGAAGACACTTATTTAAAAAACAGTTCTTTTAAAGTATATTTTATGCTATCTTTCAGGCTAAAAGTTAATCTATAATTTAGGATATATCTTATATAATATTTTAGCATATATCTTATTTTATATTTTAGCAACAAAAATAATTCTTGATTTATTTGCTATTAAATACATGAGTGCAATTCTATGTGCCATAGTTATAAAAGATATATCTGAATTACGACTCTATGGAATGCTAATATTTTTTTTACTTTGCTTAATAGACTTGATAGTGAGCTTAAAAATAAGTTTACATGAAAATATTTTGTTCACAAAAGTAGCTAACACTTATAATATTTATAGCATGTGATTTAGCATGATGTTTGGGACTCAGGAATCTTGTTTACGGAGATACATGGGCACAATCATAGGTATAAGTGATTTGGCCCCTTTGCTATGGAAAGATTCATAGTAGCACAATCCTTAAGTAGGCATAATTTTGTGGTTCCCAAAAATAAATTGGGCTATTATTAACTCGTTTCTTCCCCAAAGAAAATATTAAGATTGTTGTCTCATGCAATCCCTATGTGCAAAGTTTTCAATTTTTGTTGTATTCTGTTTTAGAATTTATTAGGGGTGTGCAAAAAATCCGATCATCTGATCCATCCGACCAATCTGATCCGATCCGTTGATTTTTCATCCGATCCGATTCAATCCAATGGTCGGATCGGATGGAGATTTTTTCCATCCGTTAAGTGCGGATCGGATGGCGGATTTCACTGCGATTCATCCGATCCGATCCGATCCGACCGAAATTAATTATATATATATTTAATTAATATATATTTATTAAATTAAATATATATATATATATATAATTAATATATATTTATTTAATTTTTTAATATTTTTTTAAGTAAAATAATTTTATGTTATGATTTATGTAAAAATTTAAAAAAATTATTTAAAAATACAAAAAAATAGAGTTAATTAAATTTATTGATCGGATTGATCGGATTAATCGGATGTCATCCGAATAGTTTACGGATCGGATTGAGCGGATGTAAGAGGTGATCGGATCGGATGCGGATTAGGATGTTTCAATCCGAGCGGATGGTCGGATCGGATCGGATGACAGCAAAATCAGCGGTTTCGATCCGATGAACAGCCCTAGAATTTATCCTTGATAAATAACCTTGTCTAAGCAACAATGTGCATTTTAGAATTTATTGTTGTTGATGAATATACTCTTGATATGTTGGTTAAGATTTTTTGTTTTGTATTACGGATTAGGGGTTCATATATATATGAAGACAACATTTATACCTCACGTACCATATGGTATTTGACAACTAGTTACATAGTTATATTACTCAAATTTTTTATATTTATATGATTGTATAACTAATTATATTATTTTAATAATTTTTTATTAAAATATTTTTCCCATGAAATTATTAAAATATAATAAAACATGAGTCATTAATATGGATAAAGTAAAATTTAATGTAAAATTATTTAAAAAATCAGTAATAATAATATTCTAAAAATTTATTTAAATATATTATTTTTTATTTTTCAAAAAAAAAAGTGACAAAAAGCTAATATTAAAAATCATTTTGAAAAAAAATTCATGAATTATCATTTTATCATTGTTAAAGAATCAAGTTTTAATCGTATTTTATTTAATTAAAAAAAATTATTAAAAAAATATTATATACCTTAAATTGATCTCTTTTATGACAGGTATGTGACTAAGAAACACCTTTTATAATTTGATGGACTAAACACATGTTAAGGTTTAAATTAAGGGATTTGATTGAACATTTTTTTTTTGTCAATCAATACAATATATTTTAAGATGCACGACACATTCCCTAGTTACTTGTTCTAAACTACGAGGAGGTGGGTTCAAAACTACATTCAAGAGGATGTGGCGTATCACTTTTACCACTAAGCTATGGAGGTGATATGCATTTTCTATACTATTTATTACAACTTGATATATGTATAAATCTATATATCATAATATAATTAATTTTTATTAATACATAGTCTTATAATTTAACATTTTTATTAAATATTCAATCTCATTTACAACTAATTTATGGACAATGATGTATCTATTTTTTTAAAGAAAAATATTAATGGTAATTCCACAATTTGAGACATTAAAGACGAATAATTGAACATATTCATTTGCTTTTTGGAATGGATCACTTAGATTCAATAATTTTTTTAAGACAACTTAATACACTAACTTTATAAAAACGAAAGCATATTCTCAAATGGTTATTTTATATTTTTCTTCATTTTTCTATCTTAAAAAAGTATTTCTTCAAACATTTATATTAATTTTTTAAAATAATGGTAAATAATATTTTAAAAAGAATCAAAATTTAATCATGTAAATTAAATTGACTTATTAAAGTTATTGAAATAAAAGTTAATAAAATACTAAATTGAAATACTAGAATTATAATAGTGAGTATTACGGGTGTAAATACATTATCCAAATTGGTCAAATCCTAACTCAAATCGAATTTGATTTTTATTATAAATTATCAACCTAACTCTAAACAAAACAATTCAAGCTAAATGAATTCATGAATTTAAAAGAAATTAAGACAATTCTCATTTTAAATGTAATTTAAAAATGCTTATATAACTAACCACGCTTGTTATTGATAAGATACTACACAATTCTTGTTAATAAATCAATATGAAAAAAATTACACTAAAGATAATAATAAAAAAGCAACAAATTTTTCTTGATATGAACTAATAGACTCAACATATAAAATAATAATTGTTGAGATTGATCTAATTTATAGAGAGAGAAAAACTAGAGAGAAGTTAGAAAATTGTGTGAAAATGTGTGGCTATCTCATGAGGCCCATGTATATATAGAGTATTAATATACACGTGTTGATTACATAGGATATACACATCACATCGTGACAGAGGGGTATTAAAGTAAAAGATGAAATATTTTTATAGCTTAAGGTCGACCACCTCAAATCTCAAGCTTACAACACTAAAGCTTGTGGGCATAAAAATGTTCCACCCATGAGTGTGGTTATGGGCATGGGCATAAGCAAGTCCTTTATGATAGATCATGATGTTAGTTTGATTGGGCTTAAGGTTGAGCTATATGTCTAAATATCTAGTCCATTTACTCTTATAGCTTGGTTTTTCAACAGGGGTATAAGAGTAGCAAACAGGTAGTAAATTTGGGATTTTTGACTCGCCTTAATAAATGCTTATCAACTAATTGGAGAGAGAAAATATCCACCTCTATATAAGAAGGAGCTGGGGTCTCTCCTTTTTTTCATTCTACATATCAGACAAAAAATTCACAATTGAAAAAGCTCTGTCATCTCAGTTCAAGCTATAGAAATTTTCAAGTCGGTGGTAAGAAATTAGCTTGGAATCTAGCTTTCTTGCTCAGGTTTTAGCAAAAAGCTTCTTGAGTATAATAGTTTTGTAATTTATTTTCAGGTTGGTTTAAAGAATCATTACCACTTTTATTTCAAACTTGACCCTATGTAATTTCTACTTTTCATGCCTTACCTTTTTCATTTTTCGTGATATTTTATAGATAAAGACCATGCACAGAGAAAACACCTCAAGCTCAGCCTTTTAGGAGAGCCCACAATATCTCACTTACTCGGGCCAACCTGAAAGTGATGACATGAGGTCATTCAATGAAACAAGCACCTCGAGCGAGGGGGCTTCATCCCAACTTCAACCTTTCACCTCTACTTCTCATCCACATGTTGTACCTACTATTAGGTTGAACGTTCCTCAGACTTATATATTAATCCTAAGGTCCTAGAGGAAGAAATTAAGGAACAAAGGGACTGGGGAGCCTACAGGTCGTACCAAAGGTTGGTCAGCCAAGGTCAAGACTAGTGGATTGTCAAATCAGAACAAGGAGAGGATAAGGAAGACCTACGACATTTATTTATCAATCCAAATAATGATTCCTATGTCAGGGGATCGTGAAAGCGACCCACTTCCAATTGGGTAGACACGAGAAGGCTTTATGTTTTGGGGTTAGATTTCCTCTATACCTTTTCATAAGGAAATTCTTAGCTATGAATCATCTCATATTGGGTTAGTTATTGCCTAATTGATAGAGGGACCTGTTCTGCTTTACATTGATATGTAGAGAACTCGTGGTGGAGTTGGAGATGCCTGACTTCAATGAGGCTTATGTGTTGATGCAGAATCCTACAAACCCAATGAGGGTCTATATGTCAGTAAAGTAGGATTAGAGTATAAATATAACCCTTCCTGAGAACAAGAATATTTCTTCTGTGTGTTAGGTCAATAGGAAGCTCTAGAAAGTGATAAGATGCTAGTAAGAAGGGATTGGTTGGTACAAAGGTTATGATAAGGAATCTGGACTCCTTAATCATGACTTTGAGTGAAGAGGCTAAGCAATGATTGACTAATATCCAAAGCTATCTACCCATAAAAACTCCATAGAGGCAATTATTAAACACCTTGCACTTTGTTATGTGTGGGTTGATGAGATGGGGCTCAGTAGAACCCCATCATAGAATAATTTGTAAAATTTAGCACCCTTTAAGCACTGGACCCCTCCCATAGACTATGGAGGTAGGTTCAAAGTGGTCCCCGATGTTAGTGAACTTGCCTTGAGACTCGGAATTTTGTTTTGCTCGAACCCTTAAAACTAACACCTTATCGCCCTTGTCTTTGTAGATACCATGGATTTTAATCCTGATGATTTGGCTTAAGATTAAAGTCTCTTCTTAGGAGGCGAGCTCCCAAAAAACTACACCTCCCTTACGAGGGGTGGGCTACTCCAAGGGAAAGAAAGAGCAAATCCTTTGGATAGGATGTCTTCCTTACCTCGTCCAAAAAGAAAAGAAAAAGGTAACTATTGATGAGCCCATCCTCAGACCATTCCCTCACTAGTGACCCCAGATCAATACACCTACCCACCACTTAGTTTGGTTCTATAAGCACCTGTTCGACTTGTTAGGGGTTTGAAGATTGGTTCCACAAGCACCTGCTCGACCTATTAGGGGTTCAAAGTTTGGTTCCACAAGCACCTGCTCGACTTGTTAGGGATTCAAGGAAAGGGAAGGATGTGATTGATGATCTCACTAACAACATAGATGGGGTGGAACTGTAATGAGGTATAACACTATAAAAGTTAGACCATTACATATGTCATATTATCTTCATGGCATAGGAGAGGTAGCTTGATGCCATTTACGAGAATGTGGGCTCTGAGGTCATGATTAGTCACCTTTTGTACTAGGTGTGTCAATGAACCTCTTTTTTTAACATCATGTCATTTGACTTGTTTTCAAGTGTAGCTCTTTCAAGGAATTAATAAGGCTCGAGGTTTAGAAAGTGAACTTGTGCTTGAAAAAGAGAGCTATGCTTCAACTTGAGCTAAAAATGCGGTGCTGTTGGTGAAGGCTAATAAGTGGAAGGGTGAGGCCATTGAAAAAGATGAAAAGCTGACCAAGGCCATTTTTAAGCTAAATGAGAACTCAAGGTGCTTTGTAGAGCTTAAGTTGGCCTAGCAAAAGGCTAAGGTTGAGTTCTTGGAAGCCTAGACAAAGAGTGAGGTTGAGGTAAAAACCTATAGTCGCAAGCTACTTAAAACATAGGAGAAGGCGAAACGCAAGCTTGATGTGATGATCAAACAACTCTCTATAGTGTTGAGATAGGGTACATTCTAGCCATGGAATCCTTTAAGGAAGAGAGAAAAGAAGGCTCGGGCTTGGACTCTGGTGAGAGTAGTGATAGACCTGAGGTGGTATATGAAGAAGGTAGGACCGGGGACCTTTGATACTAGCACTGGACTGATCCTCGTATTCATGTAGACCTGAAGCCTTTATATGTATCTTTTATATCCTTTAAATTTCCATATCTCATTGGTGGGTTCACCCTCGTGACATGTAGGTATGAGGGATAGCGTTCTACCTAGTTTGTGACCGAGGTGATCAACTCTAACTTTGGTGTCAAAGTATTCTACTTGGTTCCTAACTGAGGTGATCAACTTGTGGCATGCATGTTTGAGGTAAGATCCACTCCTTGAAAGAAATTACTTCATATATAAAGAGATGGTACATGAAAATAGTAAATGGTACATCAGAAGTGGTATTTTTAGTGTCAAGTATTCAAACTTGTGCCATCTGCACCTTCTTCAATGCTTCTTAATAAGTAGGCCCCTTAGCATCCTCTCAACTATTTGATAAGGGCTTTCCCAATTTTCACTCAACTTGCTTGCCATCCATTCCTTCTTGTTAGGGAAAGCCCTTATGAGAACCCAATTGCCTATGATGAAAGCTTTGAAATGCATAGCCTTGTTGTAATAATATAAGACTTTCCTTTTTTTGCTTGGTTATCCTCTTCAAGGCTTCAACCTTTTTTTACTCTATGCTCTACTTGCTATGTTCTACTCCTCTATTAGGGCTGATCTCATAGTGGGCATTATAATCTCAGTTGGTATCATAGCTTCAGTCCCATATACTAGTGAGAAATGTGTCTCATTAGTGCTTCCTCGTGGACTAGTCCTAATAGTCCATAATGCTCCAGTCAGCTCCTTAACCCATCCCTTTTTTGTACCTGTTAATCTTTTCTTTAGTAGATTTATTATTAACTTATTAGAAGACTTTGTCTGACCATTGGCTTAAGGGTAATATGGCATCGAATGACACATCTTGATGTTGTATTTGGTGAAGAACTCCTTGATGTTACGGCCAGTAAACTATCTACTGTTATCGATGATAAGTTCCTTAGGTAGGCTGAAGCGAAAAATTATAGATTTCTAAATAAATCAAATCACTTCTTCTTCTATATTCTTCCTAGTAGTTCTACCCCAATCCATTTAGAAAAAATAATCGGTGGCCACTAATAAAAACTTATTTTGGCTCTAGCTTAGGGTAGATGTTCTACTATATCGAGTCCCTACTTGTAGAAAGGAAAAGGGCTAACTACCCCTATCATGGAGGTTATAGGTGTGTGTGACAATGGAATAAACCTTTGAAACTTATCACACTCTTGGGTGTATCTTGTGTAATCTGCTAGTATAGTAGGCCAAGAGTACCCATGCCTCATAATTCAATGAGATAGTCTCCTTCCACCCTAATAAGTATCACACTCTCTTTCATGTGCTTCAAACATTACTCTATCAAATCCTTCCCTAGCTATACATAAGAAACCAGGTCTGAATGCTATCCTTCTGTACAATTTGTTGCCTTCAATAAGGTATTGTCCTACTTTGGCCTTGATTTTCTTTGTGAGTTTATAATCTAGGGATATGTCATATCATTTTAGGAAGTCAAATATTGGGGTAAACCATAGGTTGGTAAGGGTATCCATGCTCTCAACTATTTTTTTGACCTCTTCCAAACTTGATTTGGTCATGATTGTTACTAACACTACTCTAGTGTGATTGGCTTCTCTCACAGAGGCTAGTGTGGCCAAAGAATTGGCATGACCATTTTAATTCCTCGCTATCTACTTGATCTCGAAGTTAGTAAATTTTGAGCACTCTTTTATTCACCTCTCTAGATATTTCCTCATCTTGCTATCCTTAGCCTCGCACATCCCCAAGTACTGGTTGACCACCAATCACGAGTCTATGCAAGGTGATTTTATCTACTCTGAGCTTCTATTCCATCATGGCTCTAAATATAGCTACCTCATACTCTACAACATTATTAGTTCCCTGGAAATCCAACCTGACGACATACTCAAAACAATTTTCATCATGATCAACTATGACCACCCTTAGCCTAGCACCATTGAAGTTATGCACGCCATCAATGAATAATTGCTAGGTCGGATTCACTTTTTGATCCATGCTACGTACTTCTTCTTGTGCCTTACCACTAGTGACCTATAATGTCTCACTGCCACTACTTGTCCCTTGATGGTGATTCTAGTACTACTACAATAAATGGTATATAAGTCAGGATATAAATTCAGTTTTTTTTCTTTAACATGACTTATAACGAATTTTATGTCGGTTTTACATGTCAACCGATGCTACTATTTTATTTTTCTATAAATTTTTAAGTCAGTTGACACATAAAACCATGCTACATATAGGATTTTAAGTTGGTTCTACGTGTCCATCGACTTAAGCCACGTGTAGTGTCGGTTGACACATAGAATCGACTTAAAATCCTATGTGTAGCATCGGTTCTATGTGTCAACTGACACTACTATTTTATTTTTTTCCAATTTTTTAAGTCGGCTTACATGTAGAACTGACACTACACATAGGATTTTAAATCAGTTTTATGTGTTAACCGACTTAAGCCACGTGTAGCGTCGGTTGACACATAGAACCGACTTAAAATCCTACATGTAGCGTCGATTCAACAAGTCAACTGACGCTACCTTATTTTTTCCTCATCTTCTTTTCTCCCCTATTTACCGACAGTGCTAGCTCATGTTTCCTTCTTCTCTTATAGAGAAAAAAATGTCTATTATCTCTATTTTTTTTTCTCATTTTCTAGCCATTTTTTACCATCATTTCTAGCACCTTCCGTTTGGTTTTCTTCCACTCCAATTTTTCTTCTAGATCCATTATTTTTTTGAGCATAATATTCAAATTTTGATACCTATTTTCCTTCACTTTCTCACTTACCAAACACTCTTTTTTCTTCATTTCCTTCATTTTGTCACTTCATTTACTCTTGTAAGTATTTCTATGAATTATTTTACACTTATTATTCATATATATTTTTATTTTAATGTATATTGTGTGTTATTGATTATGTGTATAATTTTTATGTTATGTAAGTTGTGTATTTTTATTCAAGTTTAGAAAGAAGAAGATATTTTATTTATTTATTTATTTTAATAATTTTATCTATTTAAGTTTTTGATTTATATTAATTTATTTTAAACTTAAATTTTTGAAAATTATTTATATGTACATTAAATATATATATATATATAATATAAAATATATTTTTATATGTATATAATGTATAATGCGTTTATTAATATTTATTGTTATATATATTTATAAAATATTTATTATTATTAATTACATGCATTTAATATATATATATATATATATATTATATTATATATTTGTTATGTTATTATGAGTTTATTAGTTGTTTGGTTTATTTATTTATTTTTATATGATGTTTTGATAGATATCATAATAATTAGAGAATTCCTATATATTAATATCTGAAATATATTAGTTGGATACATATTTACTATGCTTAATGTCATTAATAGAAAATGGATAAATCTTGGATGTTAAAGTGTAGAATTGAGTAGGACTATATTTTTGGAGTTGAAAGTTTCTTAGAATTTGCTCGTAGAAATAGTAATAATGAAATTAGTATGATTCGATGTGCATGTATTAAATGTAAAAATGAGAAATTTCATGATGTTGATGAGGTTAAGTATCACCTTTTTTGTAGTAGTATTCTTTTGAGTTATAAATATTGGTATTAACACTTAATAGAAATCAAAAGTTGATAATCTATTGGCCACTAAAGTTTAAACAAGGCCAAAATCATTGCATGTTGATAATCCTTGATCTATATGGAAATTATGTTTGGTACTGTGACTCAGTTTCCATAAAATTGAGTAAAGACATAAATGTAAGAGTTATAGTTAGCTATTTATTGTTCTTTGTAACATTTAATAAAGAACTAATTTTTTAAATGTTGGTATTAATACTTAACAGAAATCAGAAGTTGATAATATATTGGCCACTAAAGTTTAAACAAGGCTAAGATCATTGGATGTTGATAATCCTTGATCTATATGAAAATTATGATTGGTACTGTGACTCAATTTTCATAGAATTGAGTAAAGACATAAATGCAATTGTTGAAATATAAGAGTTATAGTTAGCTATTTATTATTCTTTGTAATATTTTGATAAAGAACTAACTTTTTTAAATTTGATAGGGCATGAAATTTATTCTTATTTTGAATTTAAATAAATGTATTTCTTTGGTTAGAACAAATCCGGCTATAATATGCAAATTTTTGAGGATTTACGTGAAGAATTGGCAGAACACATGCTTCAAATTGTTACATCAAAAGATGAATCAGGAGACTAATATGTTGAATAGTAAAAGAGAATACCATGGTAATTTTTTTTAATGCTTTAATTTATCTATTCTTGTGTCTCTAAAGTTTGGGCTTATTTGGTGGATATTTGATGGATGTTTAAGGGAATGAATTGTTGTTTGGACCTATTTTCTTGCCCAAACTCCATCTCATCTCATTTGAGAGTTCCCTAGTCATTATAAATGGGACATTGCTAGTTATTCTAAGCAATAAACTAAGCCTTTTCTCCCTGCAATAAAGTGGGAATGTCACAAAATCCATGACAAAAGAGGCATTGTCACTTTATTTGTAATTTAAGTTAAATATATATGTATTGTCTATAAATTATTTTTTTGTAATAAATTTAATTCTCAAGTAATTAATTAATATTTAATTCTTCAATAACTTGTACTATTTAAAAATTCTTTTAAACATATTTTGTTTTTTTTTGCTATTATGTGATCAAAAACAGATAGTAGCGAGAGCAAAAATGCACAAAATATATTTAAAATATAGAATTTAAAGTCAGTTCATGAGTTGAACCGACTTTAAATTCTAAGTCTCATTGTTTTAAGTTGGTTAATAACTGACTTAAAAGCTTGAATTTGTAGTAGTGTAGCCATGTACTTGATATCGTACTCTCCTAGCTCTATGTCAATTTATGCCAATCTCCTTGCGACTTCTGGCTCGTCAATATGCTTTTATGTGGTTGAGAGGTGAGTACTACCACTATGTGCGAGCCAAAATAATGTCTGAGCTTTCTTGTATTGATTTTCAGGGAAAATGCCAACTTGTCTATCGTTGAGTACCAACTTTAGGCATTTATTAGAATTTAGTTGATTGATCGCCACACACGAAGTGTGTGCAATGAATACACAAGTATACATATCATGACATGTAATATAATGATAAGAAAAGATCATTCACATGCATATTATTTTATTAGAAACTAATTTTTAAAGCTTAAAAAATAAAAATCAAATTTTTTTGTGTCTTTATATTTTAAGAAAGAAAAATTAAAATAACTAAAAGTAAATAACAATAATTAATTAAATTAGATTTAGTAACTAAGAAGATATATGAGAAAATATCTAGAAATACTTAATCCTCATATTTTCTAAACATGCAAATCGCTAAAATCCCCCCAATATAAAATTGAATCTAACCTAGCTAGCATGTATTCCACTCTCAAGTAAACTACACACCATATAATAATTAATTTAATCACACTCTCATGACAATTGAATTACATACTACTCATTAAGTTCATCAATTATGGATTATATATATAAGAATCATATATCTCTACCTAGAAACTATGCATACTATTTAATCAAGACAAACAATTAAATAATTCTCTCGAATCTAATTAATCATCTCTATATATAAATTGTTGGCCAAACAATTAATAACTAAAAATCAGATTAAGTAATATAATTAAATTATAATTATAATTGAGTAAAATATTAGATCATCACATGGTAAAAATTAGGTTCATAAGATCTATAGATTAATAAATTAACTACATATAATTGTGTTCATAAAACTCATATTTTTCATAAAAGAAGACATAAAAATTGATAAAGAAAAGAGTAGAAGAAGAAATACAATCAATCTCCTGAATTAAATTGCTAATATCCTCTTAAATCTTTACTAAAATTGTATCTCCTTTTGATTTTTATGTAATTTTTTTTTCTCTTTTTAGCTCCAAAAACTGATCAAAATTATACTAATGGTGGCTACTTAGGGTTTATGGGGTGATTAGGGGCTTAAATATAGCTTTGGTGTAATTTGGACCATTAAATCAGCTCCAACTCAAGGGCTGAGAACATAAAAAGTAAAATGAATTGTGTTAGCTAATCACAGCACGACTCGTGGCACATATAATTCAATAGGAAAATCATAGAATGAGGCGTGGTAGGGGAGACCGATCCGAGTCAACGCTCATTGAGTTAGTTCCATGCAGCGCAATGTGATTCACGGTAATGGATGACATGGAGTACGAGTGGAACGCGGGGAGCAATCACATGAGGACATGTGGTGCAAAGGTTTGACCATGCTAGGAACTCGAATTAAACGTCATGGTGACATGTGGCATGCAATTCATTGTTCTTCACACAGCAAGCTACGATTCATTATCCCTACTGATGTGGCATTCACTTTGCTTGCATGGCATGCCACGTGATAGCTTTTGATTGGTATTGCTTTAAAAATTCATAAAACATCCATAAAAATTCATAAAAATTCCAAATGTTATATTGTCACCCCTTTTTCACTAAAAAGTTTATATTTTAATATTTTTGGCCCTAAAAATACTATATATTAAATAAAATAAGTAAATATTAAGTAAAAAAGTCTACTAATAACTTTAGTTTCATAGAGTCATCACTGATGTAGTAGACATAGTGTTGTACCTTGTTTCTTTCGACTAGGAGCATGACATTGCAAGTCTGTGGAGCCATGGCCAAATACAAGTAAAGTGTTTATCGTGGGAGAGAGTTGACCAAGATAGGAGGTTTGCTTAAGTATTTTTTGATTCCTTCAAAGGCTATGTCATAATTCTTGTCCCAAAAAATTGATGTATTTTTCCTCAGGATTTTGAAGAATGGAAAACACTTGTCCGTGCATTTAGAAATGAATCTGTTTAATGCCACTATTCTTTCGTTCAGTTGTTAAATCCCTTTTAGATTGGTAGGAGGCTTCATGCTCACCAAGGCTTGTATCTTATCAAGGTTGGCTTTAATCCCTCAGGCGAATATGAGGTATCCCAATAATTTTCTTGAAGCAACACCAAAGACACATTTCTTAGGGTTAGGTCTTATGCATACCTTTGGATTACAAAAAAATATCTCCTCTAAGTCTTTGACATGGTTTATTGGCTATGTTGACTTTACTACTATGTCGTCCATATATGCCTCCAATATTTTTCCCAGATGATTGAAACAAATTTTGTTGACAAGCCATTGATATATGATTCCTACATTCTTCAATCCAAATGGAATTCTATTTTAGTAAAAGGTCTCGTCCTAGGTGATGAGATATGTTTTCTCCTCGTCATCAGAATGCATTCTGATTTGATGGTAACCAAAATATGTGTCAAAGAAATTCATTAATCCAAAGTCGGCAGTCGAATCAACTAGCTGATAGATACTAGAGGGGGGGGGGGGGGGGAATCTTTGGGGCATGCCTCATTTAAATCTATAAAGGCCACACACATACGAGGTGACCCATATGCCTTTTTCACCGACACCACGTTTGACAACCAAGTAGGATAGTTCACCTCCCTTATAATCTTTGTCTCCCTAAGGGTGGTAACCTAACCCTTTATCATACCATTCTTTTCCCTAGGAAACTTCCTATTTCTTTATTGGATAGATCTAACCTTTGGATCGAAATTTAACCTATGAGTTATAAACTCCAAGTTGATCCCAAGCATATCTACAGGGGTACATACGAAGACGTTAGAGTTTGCTCATAGAAATCGAGATAGTTGTTCCTCAATCTCAATTGCTAAATCCATACTTAGATTTAAAAGGTGACTCCCTCCTTGTTTCTCATTGGTAGGTCTCGTGCTTCATTTGAATTGATAGACTGTGCTAGACATTTACCTCGTGCCCTTCTTTGAAATGGGCCTTTATGTGGTTGCTACTTGGGAATAACCTCCTTCATGGTGGCTTTATAGCAACTATTGGCATTCTCTTGGTCTCCCTTTATTTCCTTTGTACCCTCATCAATCGAGAATTTGATGACTTGATGGAAGATGGATGAGACCGCCTTCATCTTATGTATCCATGGCCTACCCAAAATGGCGTTATAGTGAGATGGGACATCAACTACCATAAAATTGGTCATTACTATTGATTCTTTGGCCATAACAAGTAGCACCACGGTCTCAATCACATAGGTGGTGCTACTGTTGTATCATACTAGGGGCAACATCCTTCTTACGATGTTAACCTCTTTTATGCCAAGGGCTCTCACTGTAGATAGAAAAATAAGATCCACTGAGCTACCAATGTCAACTATGATCCAACAAACATTGTAGGAACCTATCCTTAAAGTGATTACCAAGGGATCTTCATGATGAGATGAGGTCTCGTTCTTCTTCGTGAAGGTGGTCTCCATATGGGGCCTTGTTGTTTCTAGATTGTATATATACAGGGTTTTCATATTGATCTTGGGTCCTTTATGTATGGTATGGATAGTCATGATGTTGGGATCGTTGTAGGGGTCTCTCCTGCTACTTGATAGATCTGGTGGCTTCGACGTTTCACATCCAATTTATCACCTTCCTCTACCGTTGTTACTCCTTACAAGGTCTTTAAATATCCTCTAGAGAACAGATCCTCTATTTCTTTCTTAAGGTGTCAGTAATCTCTCGTCTCATGGCTCACATCCTTGTGAAAGACCCACCATTTAGATGTGCCCCTAAGGGGGCCATCTAACATTTGGCTTTTCCTCCATTCATAATACTACCTAGGCCATACTCACTCTCATGGGTGGGCCTTTAAAGAGAGACAATGATCTTCCCTAAGTTCCCCTATTTTTGGACCGTTGGCTACTCTCTGTGCTATTTGGCATGAAGTTCTTGTTTTGTTGATCTTGCTATCTTGGTTGGCCCTGTCAGGATTTATCCTTCTTTTTTCTTTTTCTTATGCAACTTCTATAGCTGCCTGGTCATTCTTAACCAGACCCAACTTTCTTTTGAGATTGATGAACTTCCTTGCCTCTCTATATGCTTCCTCCAAAGTGTGAGAAATTGTTTTCGTTAGTTCTACAAATAGGTTGGAATCCCTTAGAAGATCTCGTCTAAAGGCCTTTATTGCAATAGAGTTCAGACAGTTAGAGATTTCTAGCTTTTCTTCTCTTAATCTTTTCATATATTCTTTGGTAGGCTCACCTCTTATCTAAACGATTGAAAAGAGGTGGTGCGACTCCTTCCTCAGTGGCTTTTTGTAGGAATAATTGGTGATAAACAACTTGGAAAACTATAAAAATGAGGCGATGATATGAGGTGCCAGGTTATTAAACCACTCCTGAGCACCATCATAGAGGATGGCATAGAACATTTTACATCATGGTGTCTCTTTTGCCCTGTGTGAGGCTCATAAGGGCCATGACCATCTTGAACAATACACGAGTAGCCGAGTCTTTAATCCCTTGATAGTTCGGGCATTTGGGAGCATTGAACTTGGCTAGTAGCTCATTTTCTCTATCTCATCAAAAAATGGGGATACATATAGTTATTTGTAGTCCCTATTCACATCATAGTTATTTAGTAGTTCAACCTTCAGAGGATCTTAGACCCGACTATGACCATAATGTCTTGTTTTCTTGCCTGGTTTCTTAGAGTTCCCTCCTTAGTTCAAGAAGTTGACGAGCCAACTTATAATGGGGTCGGTTTCTATTCTAATCTCATCACGGGTTGGTAAGATGTTATGTTGTGCTACCATTGTCTCTTCATTTGATAGTCTTAGTCGTCCCTCAGCTCGCGTTTCTACCATGATGATTGTGATTATGGGGTAAGTGGAAATTGTGTTTTGTCTCTTTCAGCCTCACTCAAAATTTGGGATGAATCCTTAAAAGTATGGGGTCAGAAGCTAAGGTTCGACCTTTGAATCCGCCCCACGATAGAGGCCAAAATGTTGAGATTAGTTTGATTTACAACGAGAGAAACTAAAAAAAGTCAATGAATTGTGTGAAAATGTGTAACTATCTCATGAAACCCATGTATATATAGAGTTGTATATGTATCTATTACATAGGGTACACACATCATAGCTTGTTAGAGTGGTATAAAAATAAATAAAAATACATTTACAACTCGAGGTCAACCACCCTATAGCTCAAGCTTAATGTCGAACTTACAACACCAAAACTTGCGGGCATAGATGGATTTTTCCCATTAGTGTGATTATGGGTATGGACACAGATAAATCTTTTTCACTATTAGTTAGATCGAGTTTAGGATTGAACTATGTATCTAAAGAATAATAATATATATCAATAATTATAATTATTTTATATTTTATATTATTAAATTTAGTGTAATCTTCCTATCTTAATTTCTTTGGTTGTATAAATTAAAATAAAATTTAATTTAATTTAATTTATATTTATATTTTTCAATTCAATTTATATGAATTGTAATTAAAAAAAAGTATATGTCAAATCAAACGTACCAAATCTCATTTTATTTTATTATCGTAAAGTTGCGTCTTAGAGATGACATTCTCAGTGGTTCAACCAATTACATTACACTTTGACACTAGCATAATCGCTTTGTCCGAGTTTCAGTCTCCTTCTCGGTCCCTTGACTCCCTTTCATTGAGTTTGGAAAATTCAGCACTCACCACCAAACACAACCTTAATTCAAAATGGTTTCTTTTCTTTCCACACCGCTTCTCCTACAAAACCCCATTTACCATTTCGCTCCTACAATCACCTTTCCTAGAGTAACTGTATCTCCGGTCTCGACCTTAGCAATGGCTACCCAACAAGAGGACAGTGATTTTTCTTCAAAAAATTCAACACAATTGATAACTTTCTTGGGTAAGGGTGGTTCTGGGAAGACCACATCCGCTGTATTCGCTGCTCAGGTACTTTTTCACTGAACCCTCCTCGTTTTATGGGAAAACGTTATAATATTCTTATTATTATATACAAAAATACACTTTTTCTTATAATTTATGGACTACATATTTATTGTCTTGAAGATTCATCACTTTAATGTAAAAATGAGTTTTACTTAATGTATTATTTGAATAATTATGCAACCTTAAATGCTAATTTTTAATAATTATGTACTCATTTTTCATAGTAGTAAAATTAGTTATGTATAACTCATAAATTAATAACTAAATTACATTTAAAAAAAATTGCATTATTTGTTCTTCTCACTCTTAGTTTTATATACCATAAAAGTTAGTTGGTGTAGTATAATGTGAAAAAGTGGTATAATTCTAAAGAGTAGTGCACCAAATGACATGTCAATTATTGATCGGAAATAAAGTTGATGACGTGAGACGATCTAATGATTGTGTGACCACATAATTGATGTATATATCAAGTTATGATAAAATCATTCTTGAGTTCTAATTTATGGGTAACCTAATCTGTAAAATTGAATATTTGTGTAGCTAAATGGTTACTTCTTTTCATTAAGTATTGTGTACAAGTGATAAGAAATTGACATATTCATAGTGTAGTACTCTAACACTCAAATTTTGTGTGAATTTATATAAAATTTAGAAAAATGGGGGACACCCAAATAACATAACCCATTACCCAATAGTAAAGGAAAAGGGTAAGGAATTTGAGCTGAGCTCTTGAAATGTAGAATTGATTTAATTTACATTTGTGCCTAATTTTACCCTTTTGTGATTTGGGGCTATCTATAGCAAAATAGTACCTAATGAGTTTCTTTTTGAAAAGTGAAAGGTGAATCGTATAGTTTGTTGGCACCTTTTTTTTTTTTTTTTAAATTAAGCCTGTATTTGCCAAAGGTGAATTGTGGGAAATGTTATAATGGTTTGTCACAAAGTTTGGATCTTTAATCTCAGTTCAGTTTATTCTACTGAATTCTGCCTCTCTGTGCTGAAACTTTGTCAAATTACTTACACTATTTATTTAGTATGCTTCTTAGTTTGGTTCTGTGTGATTTCAGCATTATGCAATGCAAGGCTTCAGGACATGCTTGGTGATACACACCCAAGATCCTACTGCTGAGCATCTGTTGAATTGTAAGATTGGAAGTTCTCCTGTAGTATGCAACAACAACCTTTCGGCTCTTAGGTTTGAAACCACCAAAGTGTGTTCTTCCTTCTATTTCCTTGATTTTCTTTCTTTCCTTCTATTTCATGAATTTTTGGTATGAACGTTTTTTCAATTCCAGATGCTCCTCAAACCTATTAATAGCCTAAAACAAGCAGATTCTCGCCTTAACATGACGCAAGGAGTGTTGGAAAGGGTAGGTATGTAATATCTTTCCTGACTTAGAGACATTTAGGGCATAATTTCATTCCAAATTCTTATCAAAGAACTTGTAATGCTTTTTTTTTAATCTTTTCTTTTCTCTTTAAGTTTCCTGTTTCTTATCTGGCAGATAGTTGGGGAAGAGCTTGGAGTGCTTCCTGGAATGGATTCTATATTTTCCACGTATGCAATTGAGAAGCTTTTGGGATTTTTCGTGAAAGTTGCTGAAAAGAATCACAGTAAAGATAAATTTGACATAATTGTATATGATGGTACTAGCTCTGAGGAAATTCTAAGGATGATAAGTGCAGCTTCTAAAGCAAGGTTAGGCCCCTTTGCATCTCTCCATATCTCTTCCATCCATGCCTCCCCATCAATTTAAAGCTTCAAAATAGTACGTATATGTAGGAAATCAATCTAGGCGTATGATTGATTCCTAATCAGCCCCTGATTTTCAGGAGAGAGTTTCCTGATTTTCAGGGTGTAATCAACCCCTGTTTTCAGGAGGTTAGTTTCATGATTTTCAGGATGATTTTTAGCTTTATTTTCAGCTTTGTATTAGTGTATCCAGCTGTATATTAGTTATAAAAATTGTATAAATATACGTTTTGTATCAAGAAATTAAGAGAAGAAAAGGAATAAGAATAATATAACTTTAAGAGAGCTTGTTTTCTTTAGGAAGGCCTTTAGGCCTTGGCATTTACGACACTGATTAACATGGTATCAGAGGTTTAGGTTCAGAAACTGCTGCTCTTAGCCTCTTTTTATACTCTTCATCAATGACCTTCCTTTCTTGCCATTAATCTAAACTAATGGCTTTACTATTCTAGTTTCTGTAGCTCTAAAAGTCCTTGCCAAGTTCCCCATAGCTCTAATACAAGGGAAAGTTGGTTTAAAAGCAGAGTGTCTCAAATCAGAATTTTGTCCTACTACTTCTCTATTTAAATTTGGCTCTGCTTTAACTATTGTGTAGAAAGTCATGACCTAACTCCCTCCAAAAGAGCTTTCAAAGAGGAAGGGTTGTCATGACCTTATAACCAACACTTTGTTGGTTTCCCTGGTCCATGTGGGACTCCTCAACACCCCCCTCACATCGGACGGGGACACCGCAAAGACCGATTGACCGTGAGGTTGAATGACTAGGATTGACCGTGTTGGGCACATCAATTGAACCCAAAGACCTGCTTTGATACCATGAAGAATGTAGTCCGAGAGATATGATGGAGATAAGTATTCTTTACTTCATTCTCTGTTAATTCATATATTACAACACTATAATACAACACTATAAATAGGAATAAGACATTAGACAAATGTCCACTAATTCTAGGAATATAACAGCTGGTATTATCAATAATTAAAATACAGCTTGATTTACACTAGCTCTACAGCCTGTACAACACTAATAATATTCTCTGAAAATCTACTCTTCCTCAAGTTGGGTAATAGATATTAATCATTCCCAACTTGTAACTCAATTCTTCGAAGATTGTTCGAGATAATGATTTGGTAAGGATATATGCAATTTGATGTTTAGTAGATGTATATAGTAGGTCCACAATTTTTTCATCTATCTTTTCTTTAATGAAATGACGATTAATTTCTACATGTTTGGTTCGATCATGATGAACTGGATTTTTCGCAATTCTTATTGCAGCTTGATTGTCACAATGCATGCTGATAGGTTCAAGAGTTGTGAAGTCCAGTTCATTGAGTAGTCTTCTTAACCACATTCCTTCACAAATCCCATGAGCCATGGCTCTAAATTCAGCTTTTGCACTGCTTCGAGCGACTACTGACTGTTTTTTACTTCGCCAAGTTACAAGGTTTCCCTATACGAATGTACAATATCCAGTGGTAGATCTGCGATCCACTATAGAGCCTACCCAGTCAGCATCTACAAAGACTTCAATTTTTCTAGTGAGATTCTTACTGAAATATAATCCTTTTCCTGGTGTCATCTTGAGATACCTGAGTATACGATAGACCGCTTCCATGTGTTCTTTAGTGGGATTGTTCATAAATTGACTTACAATATTTATTGAAAAACCAATATCTGGTCTAGTGTGAGATAGGTAAATGAGTTTTCCTACTAATCTTTGATAACAACCTTTGTCCATAGGTGTATTATTTTCTTTGATTCCGAGTTTTATTGTAGAATCCATCGAAGTTTCTGCTGGTTTACACCCCATCATTCCAGTTTCCTTGAGAAGATCAAGTACATATCTCCTTTGAGATATAGATATGCCCCTTTTTGTTCGTGCTACTTCCATCCCTAGAAAATATTTGAGATTGCCTAGATCTTTGATCTCAAATTCCTTGGCAAGGAATTTTTTGCGTTTATTCATCTCAATTGTAGAATTACCTGTTAGAACAATATCATCTACGTACACAATTAGGATAACTATTATGTCATTGGAGAAGTGTTTGACGAATAGTGTGTGATCTGATTGGTATTGATTGTACCCATATCTCTTCAGAACTTTAGAGAACTTATCAAACCAGGCACGTGTAGATTGTTTCAATCCATATAAGGATTTCTTAAGTTTGCAGACTCTATTGGTTGGAACAGGAGATTCAATTCCAGTAGGAATGTCCATGTAGACTTCTTTGAAATCACCATTAAGGAATGCATTCTTGACATCTAATTGGTAGAGAGGCCAATCCAAGTTAGATGCTATGGAGAAAAGAACACGAATAGTGTTGAGTTTTGCTACAGGTGCAAAAGTCTCCTGATAATCAAGCCCATATGTCTGAGTGAATCCTTTAGCCACAAGGCGAGCTTTGAGTCTTTCTACACTGCTGTCTGCTTTGTGTTTGATTGTAAAGATCCATTTACACCCAACAATTTGTTTTCCCGATGGTAGTTCTGTGATCTCCCAAGTCTTGTTTTTCTCTAGGATATTGAGTTCTTCATGAATAGCTGTCTTCCATTCAGGTATCTGAAATGCTTCATGAACAAAATTTGGAACCTCTATCTGATCGAGGTTGCTGATAAATGCCTTATATCCTGGTGAGAGATTTTTATAGGAAATAAAGTTGTAGATCACCTTTTCTTATAGCAATTGGCAAATTCAAATCATTAGGAGGTAATTCAATAATATGAGGTTCAATGGTGTTACCTTGTGAATTGTCGGAGTTGCCTGTATTCGGGTTGGATTACTGAATTGGCTCAAGATATGCTCGGTTCTCTGCTCTTTCTTGAGTTGTTTTCCTTCTAGAGTAGACAAGGAGATCATTGTTCGGGATAGGAAAGTGTGGATCTGTTGGTAGAGAAGTTGAGGGTTCATTGGGAGTAGTAAGAGTATTTATTTGAGATATTGATTCACTTTTTGGAAGTTGCGGAATAGGATTTGTGGGAGACTGAGTGCTTATGATATTCAAAAGCTGGTATTCATTGCCTATGTTTTCCCCCTGAATGACAGATTTGAAATAGTACGGATACATCAGTTTCTTCCCCTCCTTAGAATAACCTGTTGATTTTTCATCTGTGGAGCTGAATCCTTGTTGGATATCTTTGCATTGGCATTCCTAAACTTTTCAGGAAGCTTCACAGCCATCTTGTCATTTGCTCATGCTCACAACAAACTTGTTCCTGCTCATGCTTCTGGAATTCTTGGGCAACCAATGTATATTATAAATAATCCACCCACAGTTGCATAAGCTAGCAACTAATCAACGTTTCTGCTAGGTGTTGCCCCTGGATTGACTATCAATGGTTGTAATTTCTTTGTCAATATTCATGGAGCAGGGCAAGGGCCAAGAATTCAGCATGAGCACAACTTGCTGTTGCAATTGTAATTTGCGCATATCAGGTCCAGCAGCTACAATCTGCACTCCTTGGAGGTCAGGGTGCATCAGGGGGTGAGACTGATAAGAATCAGTGATACCAATCAACTTTGCAATTTGCCGCTAATCTCCTCCTTCAAATTCAATAGCAAGAGCAAATTAGTACATCAATTTCTTTAGTCCTGATGAAAGTATGACCAAGCAGGACGATGAGTGTCATTCCTTGAACTCTCCAAGGGCTCTTGGGTCATCTTATTATGAAGTTGCTGTAGAAACAAAAATTGGTTCTACAGAGCGGCACTTTATATCCAACACCCTCAGAAATGATTCAATTGTACTGAGGTCACAAATAACTCTCTTTGCATCAGCGTTCCATGCTTTAATACTACCATCAATAGTGCCTATGAGAAATTCAACAGTAGCAGCAAATTGGTACTCAAGCATCAAGCATTAAGTTCGGCTTTCAAAGAACTTTCTTCACTATCAAATTGGCTATAGAAAGATCAAACGTCAATGCAAGAACTCCTGTTTTCTATATTTGGTAAAGCAGCAAGCTTTTCCATTTCAAGGAAATAATCCGTGAGAATGATTTCGTTTTAAGGGACCGTTCGGTTTCTTTTAATAAACTTTTCATTCTAAAGATGAAGTTTTGTGACTAGAATACGTCCCTGAATCTAATTGGCCTTTATGACATTCATTTGTCTCAATGTTACTTGTTTGATTTATATCAGATTCAATTGGATATAGCCATTCTCCAAGCTGCAAGATATTCAACTGCAAGCTCCACTCAGTTTCAATGACCACTTTTTGAGCTGCAAGATATTCAACTGCATTCTCCACTCAGATTCAAATACCACCCTCCGAGCTGCAGGAAATTCAACTGTAAGGCTCCACTCAGATTTAGTGGTTAAATTTATTTCAATCATCCCAATCTTCAGGCTACTTAGCAACAGGGTCTGTAATCCTTTTTGGGATGTTATCATAGACTAAGCTTAGATCCATAAACCTTCAAGATCCAGCTTGAGTGGGAGTGTTGAATGTTAACCCTTTCACCATCTTCCTCATCATCTCAATCTTCAGGATACTTAGCAACAGGATTTGTAATCTTTTTTGGGATGTCATCATATACCAAACTTAGATCCATAAACTTTCGGGATCCAGTTTGAGTGAGAGTATTGAATGTTAACCCTTAATTCAAGGAAAAAATTGAAGGCAAAGATGATCTTCCTCAACTATGTTACATCTAGACAACAAGTAGTAGATATCTTAATCAAAACTTTGTTTATGAGAGTTAAGTGTAGGACTTGGTTTGGAAAACATATATCGCCTAACTTGAGGAGGAGTGTAGGAAATCAATCTAGGCGTATGATTGATTTCTAATCAGCCCCTGATTTTCAGGAGGTAGTTTCCTGATTTTCAGGGTGTAATCAACCCCTGTTTTCAGGAGGTTAGTTTCTTGATTTTTAGGATGATTTTCAGCTTTGTATTAGTATATTCCAGCTGTATTTTAATTATAACAATTGTATAAATATATGTTATGTATCAATAAATTAAGAGAAGAAAGGGAATAAGAATAATACAACTTGTAGGAAATCAATCTAGGAGTATGGTCAGTTTCTTCATTTCTAGGGTGGAACTAACCCCTGATTTTAGGAGTGCAGTTTCTTGATTTTCAGGGTGGAACTAACCCCTGTTTTCAGGATGTTAGTTTCCTGATTTTAGGGTGATTTGTAGTTGTATACTAATGACTTCCAGCAGTATATTAGGCATAACAAATGTATATATAAAAAGATCTAATATTAAGAAATAAATGAAGTAATTTTCTGTAAAATAAAAACAGTTTCATGGTATCAGAGGCTTAGGTTCATAAACTGTTGCTCTTAGCCTCTTGTTCAACTAGTTCTGTAAGTTCACCTAGTATGATGTCAAATACTCAAGCAGGGAATGCACCTTTTCAGTTTCCAACTCAAGTTTCAGCTTTTGGGCATGAGAATTATGAAAAAACTGAAAATTTAAATGTTCTTAGTACACTGGAAGATGACATGGATGAAGAGGTTCTAGAGACAAGTAACAAAACTGAATTCAATATGGGAAATTCAGGCAACTTTGGGCTTGGATCCATTCTTGATCCTGCTCCTAAACATAATCCTTTTGGTGGTTTATTTAACAGTGCAACTATTAATGTTTCTGCTTCTCCTTTTAACAGTACCAGTACTCAAGGAGAGCTATTTCGGCCTGCATCTTTTCTAATTCCAGTCTCTCCAACAATCAATACAAACTCAGCCTTCAAACTCAAGTGCATTTTCTGGTAATCCTATCCCATTCACCAAGGAACAGTTAGAACTTCTCCAACAACTTATACAAAAGACAAATATCAACACCACATTTAGTAGCAGCAGGAATAACTCCACACATATTTCCAGTAATTCAACAAAGCATGCTGGAAAATGTCCCTCCTCATCTTGGATAGTAGACTCAGGTGCCTCCAATCACATGACAAATGATCAATCACTTTTCACAACCTACTCACCTTGCAACAGACTTCAAACAGTGTGTGTCGCCAATGGTACTCCCACCACAGTGGTCGGAACAGGAACCATTTGCCTCTTAAACAACCCCACTTTCAAATTTGTTATTTGTGCCTAGATTTTGCTGCAATCTCATATCAGTTAGTAGATTAAATCATGACTTTAACTGTAAAACTAAATTCTTGGCTAAATCTTGTGTTTTTCAGGACCTGAGCTCGGGGAAAATGATTGGCGATGTTGATTTACGTGCGGGCCTTTATGTTCTTGATATCAACACTCCTTCAAACCATTTTGTTAGTCATCAATGTCAATTGAGTCATAATCTTAAGTCTCATAGTCACACTAATAAGGAAAAGTGAAATCATGTTGTTGCATTTTCGTCTAGGTCATCCAATTTTTTTGTATTTGAAACGTTTGTTTTCATCCTTATTCATCAATAAAAATCCCAATTTATTTCATTGTGAAGTTTGTCAGTTGACAAAACATACTCGAAACACTTTCTCACCACGCACGCACAAACCAAGTCACCTCTTTTCTCTCATTCACGATGACATTTGGGGACCATGTCGCGTTCCCAGTATTACTGGTGCTCGATGGTTCTTACTGTTAGTTGATGATCATACTCGATTATGTTGGACATTTCTTATGAAAAACAAATCTGAAACCAAGCACATATTTCCACTTTTTCATGCCATGATCCAAACTCAGTTCAATGCCAATATTCAAATCCTAAAAACTGATAATGTTAGGGATTTCTTTGATTCCGATCTTAGTAGATATCTCAAATCACATACTTGATCAACCGAATGCCTTCTCGAGTTCTAAACTTTCATTCACCTTTACAAGTGCTTCAGAGTCAATATTCTACCTTACAACTTGTGTCACCAATTCCTTTTAAGGTTTTTGGTTGCATTGTTTTTGTCCATATTCATTCACAATATCGTGGCAAACTTGATACCCGTGCTATTAAATACATCTTCGTTCATTACTCAACCAATCAAAAAGGCTACAAATGTTTCTCTCCCCTTACTCGTAAGTTTTACCATTCTATGGACGTTACTTTCTTCGAAGAAACTCCGTTCTATTCTAATTCTGCAATTCAGGGGGAGAATCACACTAATGAATTGCAGAATTGGGATTGGTCATCACTTATTGAACCGAATTTATCATCTCATTTACTCTCCATTACCTTGTCCTCTTCCAACTTGATACCCATTCTATATTCTCCTTCAAAAACCAAACTTGATCAATCTCCCATTGTCTATCCTAGACATCTTCTCCTTCCTAATGATGCCATAAAAGTTTATGGAAGAAAAAGAAATCTTGACTTGCCCACACGAAATCAGCAAAGCCAAGAAACTCTCCTGAGCCAGATTGAATTTGAAAGATTACAAGATGAAGCAAAATCTAGTCCAAAATTTGGTTCTGACCCTGAGTTAGATCTTCCTATTGCAAAAAGAAAAGGCGTTCGATCATGCACTCAACATCCTCTTCAAAGTTACATTTCTTACGCAAATCTGTCCCCAAAATTTCAGGCATTTGTGACATCCCTAGACAACATCAAGATTCCTAATTCTGTCAATAAGGCTCTAAAAGTTCCTGAATGGCACAAGGCAACCTTAGAAGAATATACTGCACTTGAAAAGAATGGCACATGGATGTTAAGAGAGCTACCACTTGAAAAGAAGATAGTAGCCTGTAAATGGATATTCTCTGTTAAACAGAAGGCAGATGAAACTATCGATAGATATAAAGCTTGACTAGTGGCTAAAGAGTTCACCCAATCATATGGAATTGATTATCAAGAGACTTTTGCTCCTGTAGCAAAACTTAACACAGTTCGTGTCTTGTTGTGTATTGCAGTTAATGAGGATTGGGCACTGTTTCAACTCGATGTCAAGAACGTATTCTTAAATGGAGATTTGATCGAAAAAGTTTACATGGATGTGCCTCCTGGCTTTGAGACTAAAGATACACAAGGGAAGGTATGCAAGT
This sequence comes from Hippophae tibetana, assembly GCA_037013495.1. Classification (NCBI taxonomy): domain Eukaryota; kingdom Viridiplantae; phylum Streptophyta; class Magnoliopsida; order Rosales; family Elaeagnaceae; genus Hippophae; species Hippophae tibetana. Next base: position 11,378,379 of record CM072803.1, read on the forward strand.
TGAGAAAAGCACTATATGGACTTAAATAGTCACCTAGAGCATGGTTCAAAAAATTCACCAAGGTCCTCAAACAGGATGGATACTCTCAGACACATGCAAACCACACTTTATTTGTCAAACACTTCGCAGATGGGAGAATCACAACTTTGATTGTATATGTTGATGATATAGTTCTTATAGGAAATCATGTAGGAGAGATGAAGAGACTTAAGATGCTATTATTCAAGGAATTTGAGATTAAAGACTTGGGATATTTGAAATATTTCTTAGGGATGGAGATGGCACGTAGTACCAAAGGAATCTCAATTTCTCAATGCAAATATGTTCTAGATCTCTTGCATGAGATTGGCATGAGTGGGTGTAAGCCTGTTGAAACACCCATGGATCCTAACACCAAACTAATGCCTCGAACTGATGAATTGACAACTGATAAGGGGCAATATCAACGTTTGGTAGGTAAGTTAATTTATTTGACTCATACACGTCCAGATATAAGTTTTTCAGTCAGTGTTGTTAGTCAGTTTCTTGGCAACCCATCAGTAGATCACTTGGAGGCAGTAAATCGTATTCTAAGATACTTGAAGAAGGATCTTGGAAAGAGACTCATGTTTAAGAAAACAATTAATAGGAGATTGGAAATTTATACTGACGTTGATTGGGCTGGATCTCCTAGTGATCGAAAATCCACATCTGGATATTGCTCATTTATTTGGGGAAATTTGGTGACATGGCGTAGCAAAAAGCAAGCAGTGGTAGCACGTAGCAGTGTCGAGGTTGAGTTATGTGCATTGATTTTGGACATCTGTGAAGGAATTTGGCTAAAACGACTACTATACGAACTCAAGGTTGAACATTCAGAATCTATTAGAATCATGTGTGACAACCAGTCAGCAATTGTAATTGTCAAAAATCCAATCCACCATGATCGAACTAAACATGTGGAAATTGATAGACACTTCATCAGTGAGAAAATTGAAGGGAAGATGATCTCCCTCAACTATGTTCCATCTAGGCAACAAGTAATAGATATCTTAACCAAAGCATTGTTTCGATCTAATTTCACAGAGTTAAATGTAGCACTTGGTTTGGAAAACATTTATCGCCTAGCTTGAGAGGGAGTGTAGGAAATCAACCTAAGAATGTGGTCAGTTTTCTCATTTCCAGGGTGGAACCAACTCCTGATTTTCAGGGTGGAACCAACCCCTGTTTTCAGGATGTTAGTTTCCTGATTTTTAGGGTGATTTGTAGCTGTATACTAATGGCTTTCAGCAGTATATTAGGCATAACAAATCTATATATAAAGGGATTTGATATTAAGAAATAAATGAAGTAATTTTCTGTAAAATAAAAACAATTTCACAATTTTAACAGAGTTTGTTTTCTTTGGGAAGGCTTTTAGGCCTTGGCCTTTGACCTTGACATTTTCAACACTGATTAACAACAGTATATATTGTGTATAATCGAATTAGTCGAAAATAGTTAGCTTGTACATATCATGCACATATGTACATATCTATTTTATAAATATTATATGTACATTTTGTACAGTGTATGTATATGCTATATACAACTAATATATTATTTTAAGGTTAATTTGATTATTTACAACCTGTATTTAAGGCCAAAACTCCTCTCCATCTCTATATTTATAATATGTATGCCATTTTTTTTCTTTTAGACTGTACATAAGATATCTGAGGAACCTGGCAGAAAAGACTGATCTTGGAAGATTGGCTGGGCCTTCGCTTATAAAACTCGTAGATGAAGCCATGAATATAAGCGGTAGCACATCCCTTTTTAATGGGAAAATGAGTGCAGAAGTATGGGATGCTCTGGAACGAATTTTGGAGGTATGTAATTGCCATCCACTTTTTCTACTTGATACAAATCCACTTTTATATCAGCATTGGTCATATTTGGTGCAGAGAGGGTCTTCTGCTTTCACAGAACCCCAAAAGTTTAAATGCTTCCTGGTGATGGATCCCGAAAATCCTATCTCAGTGAGCTCTGCGTTACGGTATTGGGGATGCACAATTCAAGCTGGTTCATATGTTTCTGGCGCATTAGGTATAGCTTCAGCAAATTTGAACACGGAATCAGTGCAGAGTGTTAAGGAATCATTTTCACCTTTGCCTTTTGCTTTCATTCCCCGTCTCACAATTGGTTCCACTCTGGACTGGAACACTATCATAAAGAGCACTGTCAATGAAGGTGCAAGAAACGTTCTTTCGTCTGCAAGTGGCAAAACCTGTAGCAAACTATCTCCAGTGAAGTTTGATTCAACTAAAAAATCAGTAACTCTTCTAATGCCAGGTTTTGACAAGTCAGATATCAAGCTTTATCAGGTATGTTTACATCTTTCCTTTTAGAGCTTTGAATCTTTATCTTGTTATAGTTATGGAGGTTTGGTTGGAGATATACTGAGAAAGGAATTGCTAATGATTGGGAAGGTAATGTGGTCGGGACAGTGCCCCTCAGGTACTACATATAGGTAAATGCTATGTACATGTATCGTTACAAGAGAGGGCCCATGTGGACCTGTATAAGACAAAAATAAAAGCGGTCTACTTTTACAAGCGTGGGTGATGTAAGTAGCTTGGGTTCTTGAGGGAAAGGCATGTCCAACTTGGTTGTGGGCCGGTTCCCTGCCTGTAAGGACATTGGCTACAGCCCTAGCATTTTAGTTAGAGTTCCTGTCTACTGACCAAACAGGTTTTACATCATATTTCGGATAATGTTTGTGAAACCATTTGTTTTGTAATCATTTTGGAATCCCATTTTCTTGGAGAAGGTGGAGGCAATAAAAAGTAGTTATAATTTGACCTAACATTTCTTTTGCCTTAAAAGAAGGATCTCATGTTTGATTTAAGGGTACGGGCACCAAAAGTCCTGTAATTATTCAATTTAAGCAGTTTAATTCCATAATTATTGGATTAAGCATAAGATGTCTATAATTTTTTAAAATGAATACTTTAATCCTGTAATTTATGATTTGGGTATCTATAGTCTCCGTTATTTATAAAAGTTAGGCACCAAATGTCTTCATTTTTTATACTTTTAATGAACTAAAAATATTCATTTTAATCAATTATAGGACTAAAAATACTACTTTTCATAATAACAGAATTAATAGTGTCTAACTCATAAATTATAAGACAAATGCTCATTTTGAAAAATTATGGAACTTCTAGTATCTAATCCAATGATTATGGGACTAATGTACTCATTTACTAATAATTACAAGACCTCTATAGCCTTTTTCTCTATTTAATAAGTTAGATTTGATTATTTTTCTAATTTTTATTTCGAGCTACTCAGTGAACAATGATCGTGCTCATGCTTAATCGCAAACAGCTTCAACTAGTGAAATCAATAATAAAGGCTTCACAGATTGCTGATACTGTTATCTGCAATATGTTTGCCTTTCATTTCTCAGTTTCATTCATCTCATTGCAAATCTTTATGATATTTTTTGAGTAACAGTTTAATATGCTAATCAGTAATGTGAAGTTGTTTAACAAATGCAGTATAGGGGAGGATCTGATTTGTTGGTGGAAGCTGGGGATCAAAGGCGTGTCATTCAATTGCCTTCAGATATGCAAGGCAAAGTTGGAGGTGCCAAGTTCATTGACAGACGTCTTGTAATCACAATGCGATAATTCCCTGTCTGGCTGTCCGTTCCCTAAAAATAAAAACACACAAACACAAGAACAATAAAAAACTTAAATTGGATTTACTCTTTTAAATTCAATGTGAGAAATGCAAATGTATTCTCTTCATTTTTCAGTTGATCTTGATGTATAAAGAGAGATTATGCTACATGTTCTATGTTGAATGGTAAAAGTAGGATTAAAGGCACAGCCAAATTAGGGATAGCAGTGGATTGGATTTGATCATCTGAAAATTAAAAGGTCTAGTCTGACTTGCTCCAATTTGAGTAGTAGATCATTAAATCGGATCATGAGTTTCATCAATGGATCGTGGACATTCATGATCTAATCCATTGATCCCTACTTTTTTAACAAAAAATATGCTATATTTTTAATGAATTTTATTTACAATTCCTTACCTCAACTACCTTGTATTTTGTTATAAATTTATTTCACGTATCAAACACAATTGGAAGGCTATTTTAAGATGTGTGTAATACAAGTTCACACCTTAATAAAAATATATTTTATTCTGTTAGTTATTATCTGAGATAGTATAAATATGTTATTTCTTTTGAAAAGGTCATTAAAATTCATTTAGAAGATTTAAGTCAAATTTTTAGCAGTAAAATTGATATTTCCTAAAAAAAATTATTTTCTTTTACCAAAAATAAGAAAAATAAATGTTTAAAATATATATATATATATATATTTTAAGTTCAATTCAATGGGATTTTGGATTGTTTACGAAGAAAAATAAAAAAAATAATGAAAGTGAATTCTAAAAATTTGTGAGAAAGATGTGAGCATGCAGCTATTCTCATCAAACCTTACAATTTAGTTAACTATTCTCATCAAATCTTACAATTTAGTCAAATATTTCATGAAAATAAATTAGTCTCTTGAGTTTTAAATCAATTTTATAACTTATAATCATTTTTAAATTTTTAACTTTAATTTTAAAAGTTTAAGTCGTTTAAGATTTTTCATCTTTTTTTACCATATAATTTATTAAAAATTTGTTTATTAGCAAACTAAATGTTGAATAACTAAAATGCATGATTAATAGATTTAATTCATTCATTGTATTAAGATTTTAAAAAATAAAAACTAAACTAGGTAATATTAGAACAATCGTGTAATTTTTAACGTAAACATTCAATCTTAATAACAGTTATAAGGTACCATTTTGAATAAAAAAATTAACGATTACATGTTAAAATCTTAGATTAGATATAAACATATTCATGTAATAAACTAATTAACTATCCTAATTCATACCTGTATAATTTTGACATTTAAATATATAATTGAATATTTTAAAAATTAAGAATTAAAATTAAAGTTATTTATAACATTAAATTAATTAAACAATAGTCTATAGATTGAAATTGTTCACATTCATAATAAAATTTTAGTTAGACATGAAATTTATTAAATCAATAACAATAACTAAATATTTCGTTATAAAGAAGAAATGAATAGAAAAAGAATATAATTTTATTGAATTATTAGAGATAAAAAATCAAAAAAATTAATATTCAACTTGTTTTTGAATCTTCTTTCTAAAGTCTTGCAATATTACTCCAAATCTAAAAAATTTCTTAATTTTCTTTCAATTTTATGTGTAATTCAGTTACTGTATATATATTATGAGTTGTTGTTTGATATTTACATGAAAAAAATATTTTTTTAGAATAAGAATACGAATAGGATTATAAGACGCACGCACATGAAAGAGAATCAATGCTGTTAGCGTTGAGTGACTATGTAATTTAGTTTTACGTCACACGAGGGAATAAATCATTTGTATATTGCTAAGTACATCCACGTTGTTTTCTAAGTTAATTCACATGATTTAAAAAAAATTCTAAAAAAATCAATAAACCATCCTAAAAATTCTAAACAATTCAAAAAATTTATATATTTTTTATAAATATAAAATAAATAATTTTAATACATATCATAATAAAATATGTATAAATATAAAAGAATTGATATATGTATAAAATAATACTTAAAAATCTCTTCAAATGTATCATGTGTAGCACTTCTTTACATATTCTTTAATGGATTATTTTCAAATTTCCCAACTCATTCAATTTTCAACAACATAAAACCATATGAAACTTCTCTTGATATATGTGCCCTATCATTCTTCAATTTTAACATATGTTTGGATAGTAGATTATTGATGGAACGAAAATTTGAAGCTCTCATATAAGAAATCAAAATTTTAAATTGAGGGAAAGGAAGAGCTCATGCTTTAACAAGAATGGATGTGAATCAAGTTGGTCCAAGAAAAGGTCCATGGTATATTTTGGTTGTTTAATTTGATAAAATCTTCCATCGAACTTAGGAATTTTTTTATTTTATTTTTTGTTTTTAATACTACTTTATAAAGACATATACACATTTTTAAAAAACTATTATCTTTGAAGTAATAGAATAATGAAAAATATCATGTAACCTATTACTTTTTCCCTTCTTCATGTGACATAGAATGGTACTCATATTGTTATTTTTATTTTATTGATAATTTAATAATTGTAAAGATTATGAGTATTAGTTATTTTCGTGGGTAAAGTATTTTCATGTAAACTTATTTTTATGCTCGCTATTAAGTCTATCAAGTAAAGTCAAAAAAATGTCAAAATATTAGATAGTCGTACTTCAGGTATATCTTTTATAACTATGACACATATTATTGCACTTATGCATTTAATAGTACATGTTCATAAAGTTGAAATTATTTTTATTGCTAAAATATTTATTTAAATTTGAATCAATTTATAAAATTATCAATTAAATATTTCTTAAATGTGTTTTAATATTTTTAAGATGAATTTTAAAAAAATGATTTTTTTTAATATTAAAGTTTTTAATAAGATTTGAAAAATTAAGCCCAAAATATATTCAACCCTAATACTATTAAGTTATTATTATTATTATTATCTATATATATATACACATACATACATTACAGTTGAATATAAATTAAATTCGGTGAAACAAAAAAGGAGAAAAAAGTTTTCCTCTTAATTTAGAGAAATAGTTGAAATTGGTAATTAATATAAATATATTGATTTATAAGAAGAAATATTAATTAATATAATCATAACTTGATGATCTTTATTTTTAAAATATTTTAGCAACTAAATTTTTCTATGTAATAATCTATTTATTTCATATTTTTCATATTCATATAGCTTATTTTGTTATTAGGATCTTGGATAGTTAAATCTAATAATTGTATAAGCATTATGATTATTTAATTTAATTATTCAATGTTAAAGAATATATGTTTAGTGAATTTATGCCTAGCTATTTTATCTAAGATTTTCTAAGTAATTTGATTTAAATGACATATTTTGAATCATCTAGTTAGAATTATTCATTGTTAAATTTGTTCTAGAATACATATCGGTACTTGTGTTTTTTGTACTAACTATTTGGTAATTGATTTGTGAACGATCTGATTGGTAAGAAGCTGATTGGAACGTTAGTCTAGAAACCACTCATGCTAATATTAAAAATTGTGAAAATAGAACAGGAGCTCGTAAGTAAAGTACATTGGGACAATGCATAAGACTGAGTTTGTACTTGAATATTTGGTTTTCATGGTGGAAAAAAGGTGGTTCGATGGACTGGTAGTTTTCCTCTTAGGTCATGGTTGTGGCATAGGTTGTTTCTACCTAAAAATATCGTGTGTTATTATTTTATTTCTGTACTTTATTCTTACATACAATTGCATGACTGACCACTTTGTTTAAATTATTAAGTTATAAATTGATAAAAATTAAAAATAACTTATTCACCCTTTCTAGGTTAATTAGGTCCATATCTTATAAACTTTCAATTGATATTAGAGCCAACAATAGACACACTTAATGAGTTTGATCCTTAAGAACACACACTCCTACTTATGGACCAAATGAAAGAATTTGGGTCATATGTGAGACTCTTTGATGGGTATAATTATCCTTATTGAAAGGCTCGCATGCAAGTCTTTTTCAAACAAGATAAAAAAGTCTAGAATATTATTCTTGATGGTTAGGAACCACCTTCAGTAACAAAAGATAGTGTAGCAACCTTAAAGCCAAGAAAATATTGGACCATTGAAGAACGCACCCTTAGTGGGGCAAACCAAAAAAGTCTAAGCTCAATCTTTGCTACAATGTTGATGAATGAGTTCCGTCGCATCTTCGAATGTGAGACTACTAAAGATGCATAGAATGCATTGGTTCTTGCTCATGAAGGAACCTCTCAACTGAAAAAAATAAAATAAAGATTGCTAACATCTCAAATTGATTCCATCAAAATGAGAAACACTGAAATTTTTGATCAATTCTATGCTCGCTCTTGTGATATCACTAATGCTTGCTCTAACCTTAGTGAGAAAATTTCACAACCTATATAAGTACAAACTCCTAAGCTCCTTAACATCAGATTACAAGATGAAAGTAACAATGATAGAGGAAAGGAAGAATGTGGACACATTAAACATTGATGAACTTGTCGGGACAATCCAAACCTATGAGCGTACTTTTGATCCACCCAAGAAAAACAAGGATGTGGAATTCAAAATCTCCAAAAAGGACATCTCTGATAGTGATGAGGATATAAATGATGATGTCACTAGTCTTGTTAGCAAAAAATTTTAAAAAGTTCATGAAGAAGAAGAGTCAACAGAATAATCAATCCAACAAGGGACAATCCATTCGTTCGAAAGACCAAAAGTCAAGGAAAATCACTAATCCTCAATGCTTTACTTGTGGGGGCTTTGGTCATATTTCTGCAGAATGTGATAACAATAAAAATAAAGTTGGAAAAGCCTTTAATGCTACATTCAATGACACAAAAAATGAGTAGGACAATGCTAGTAACTCATAGGATGATGACACTAACTATTTTGCCTTCACCGCAACTACCAAAGCATACCACAATGACTCTAACTCTAACTCGGATGAAGAAAATGAGAAATAAGACTTTTTTCTCTTACTATCTAAGTTAAATGTATCAAATTATGATGAATTATTCATGGATTGTCTAAATGTCAGGAAAGAAAGAGATAAACTACTTGTTGAAGTAACTAAACTTAGTGATATCATCAATGTTTACAAAACAAATTCCTTTAGCCTAGAAAGAAAAAAAAGGAATTGTCTAAACATATTAATGCCCTGAATTTGAGTCTTGTAGAAACCAATGAGGAAAACAAAAGGCTTATGCAAGAACTTAGTATTGCTAAAGAGACAGTGATGAATTTGACCATAGGTGCTGAAAAGTTGACCAAAGTCCTATACTATGAAAATCCACATGGAGATAAGAGAGGTCTTAGATACATAGATGAACAGTTAACATTTTCATCATCCAAAACTCAATTTGTAAAACCTATTATTGCTTAGACAGGAAAGATAATTTATACACCTTATCACTCAAAGGAAAATCAATTTGTTCCCATATGTCATCCTTTTGGTAAGAAAGGACACATTAAACCTAAATGTAGATTTCTTTATGCTTATGATTCTATCACGAGTACAAATGTTTCTTGACACCTCAAAAAATTTCAAAACGTAAAGTTTTTACTACAAGAAACTAGTAACTCAAACATCCAAAATTAAAAGAGGATGGGTTAAGAAATCTGAGTTGCACTACCTTATGGCCCACATAGTGTTTAAAGCTAAATCAAATACCACCTGGTATTTTGATAGTGGATTCTCTAGACACATGACTGGGAACCATTCTTTGTTTAAAACATTTGAGGAATACAATGAAGGGATAGTTACCTTCGGTAATGGTAAAACATCTAAAATTGTTGGAAAAGACTCTATTCAAATAAAGGGTATCACTAACATCACCCATAGTAACATGTAACCTAGCTAGAAATAACTCAACTACGTCGTGGCATAAAAAGAAAGGTCATATAAATTTTAAAGATCTAGTTAGATCTAGTAAAATTGAGACTATGCGTGGTTTATCTATTCTCCCAAAAATTGAAACACTTATATGTGGACCATGTTAATTGGGAAAATAAATTAGGATCGCTCATAAGAAGATCAAGAGTATTAATACAAACATAGTATTGGAATTGATACATATTGACCTTATGGGTCCTATGAAAATAGAAAGTATTAGAGGTAAAAAATATATCATAATTGCAGTAGATGACTTTTCTCGCTACATTTGGATAGACTTTCTTAAAGATAAGTCATATGCTTTTGAGTTCTTCATCTCATATTGTACAAGAGTGCAAGTTGAAGTAGGAGACAAAATGGTAACCATCAAGAGACTGATAACAAACCATGGAAAATAGTTTGAAAATACCAAGTATGCTAACTTCTGCAAAGAACAAAATGGAGTAGTGGAAAGGAAAAATAGGATGCTTCAAGAGATGGAAAGAGTAATGCTACATGCCAATGGAGTCTTCAAAAGGCTTTGGGTTGAAGCTATAAACACTGCATGTCACATTATAAATCGTGTATATCTTCACCTATGTACAAACCAAACTCCCTATGAAATATGAAGAGGTAAAAAACCCAATCTAAAATCCATGCATATTTTTGGGAGTAAATGCTACATACTTAAGGATTCTGAATAGTTGGGTAAGTTTGATTCAAGAAGTGATGAAAGTATATTTCTTGGTTATTTCCTAAAGAGTAGAGCTTACAGAGTCTTCAATTGTAGAACTAATGTTGTTATAGAATCCATAAATCTCATTATAGATGATGCAGGTAAGCAAAGAAATTGATAATGAAGTAAATTTCACAACACCTCAATTAACAATGACCAGTGACACAATTAGAACAAAAGAAGAGGAGTTTGAGGAAAGATAAGAAAAGAAGGAAGAAAATCAACCTTATCAATGATATATCCAATCTGTACTTCAAAAAATAATCTTATTAAAAATATAATTGGAGATCCTAATGGAAGCATGGTAATAAAAAGAAGAAAAATAAGTGAGGTAACCTATTTATGCTATATTTTTCAGGTTGAATAAAAAAATGTGAATGAAGCCCTTAGGGATGAATTTTGGATAAACGTCATGAAGGATGAGTTAACCTAATTTGAAAGTAATCATGTGTGGATATTAGTACCTAAACCTAAAAACAAAAATGTTATTGGAACCAAATGGGTGTTCAAAAATAAATCTGATGAGTATGACATTGTTGTTAGAAATAAGGTAAGGTTGGTCGTTTAAGGCTACACACAAGTCATAAAAAGAGTTAACTTTGATTAAACATTTGCACATGTAGCTAGGTTGGAGCCAATTAGGATTTTACTTGCCATTGCTTGTCATATGAAATTCAAATTATATCAAATGGATGTTAAGTTTGCCTTTTTAAATGGATTTTTGAATAAGGAGGTATACGTGGAACAACCAAAAGGGTTTGTTGATCCAAAATTTCCAAATCATGTCTACAAATTCAACAAAGCTCTTTATGGTTTGAAACCAGCTCCTCGAGTATGGTATGAGAGACTTACAAACCATATCTTGAACAAGGGATTTTTTTAGGGGGATTTGATAAGACTCTATTCATTAAAAGAAGTAGTGATGAAATCTTTATCACTTAAATTTATATGGATAACATAGTTTTTGGATCCACATCTAGTACACTAGTGGATGATTTTGTGCATGTTATGACAAATGAATTTGAAATTTTTATGGTAGGTGAAATGACTTTCTTTCTTGGTTTACAAATCAAAAATCTCATGATAATATATTTATTTCTCAAACCAAGCACGCCTGCAACTTTGTTAAAAGGTTTGGTCTTGAAACAATCATGCCATTAAGGACTTCTTTAGGTACCAACACAAAAATTACAAAGGACATTTAAGGTAAAAGTGTTAATCAAAACCTTTTATAGGAATATGATAGGCAGTTTGCTTTACCTCACTACAAAGAGGCCTAACATATGTTTTAGCATTGATGTGTGTGCTTGTTATCAAGATGACCCGAAGGAATAACACTTAGAGAATGTAAAGAGAATCATCAGGTATATCTCAAGAACAAGTAATTATGGTATATATTTTACTATTGATACTATTTGTGAAGTAAGTGGTTATATAGATGTCAATTAGGCAGGCAACCAGGATGATAGGAAGAGCACATCAAAGGGGTTGCTTCTACATTGGGAACAACTTAGTCACCTGGAACAGTAAAAAATAGAACTCTATCTCACTCTTTACAGCTGAGACGAAATGCATTGTTGTAGGAAGCTTTTGCAGACAAATGCTTTGGATGAAAAACATGCTCAAGGACTATGGTCAACTACAAGGTATGATGCCCTTATATTGTGATAACTCTAGTGCTATGTGTATTTCTAAGAACTCAGTTCAACACTCTAGAACTAATCATATTGTCATTAGGAATCACTTTATTCAAGAATTAGTTGAAGAGAAAGTAGTGACACCTGAGTTTGTACCTACTGAGAGACAACTAGTTGATATATTCACCAAAACTATGGACATTCAAAGATTTGAGTATCTTAGGAATGCCTTGGGAATATCTCCCTCAAATTGAATTTTAAACTTTATTACCAAAAAAAGAGAGAAGTAGAATCCTTATCTGGGGAACACGGAATTGTATTTATTTAGTACTTACATATATGTAACCTCATTTTGGTATTTATTGTATGAATTATTCTACAATTTTGACTTATGCACACACATATTCTTGTAGATGTGATGATCGATGTGGACATAAACTTTTTCATACCCTCATGAACACACATATATGTTATGCTTAAAGTTTATGAATTCTCTTGAGAGACTCTAGAACTTCAACTACTATAAAATTATGTTAAGTTATATTTCTTATTTAGTTAGGATTATGTTAAGCTTGATTGGTATAAATGCATGCACTACATGATTAATCTTTACACTTCACTTCTTTCTTTGTAAACTGAACTAATGTACAATGAGGCTTTCAAGCCAAGTTGTTAATTTTCTTTTTCTATGTCATTTCAATTACTTACAAGTTTGTCAATTTGTAGCGAAGAAGGATTCACCAAACCATAAAATAGTTTCATTATGAAGTTTGAGATATCATTGTATTTTTATCTTATTCTTATAAGTGTTATGTAGTGAGTGAGAGCTTTTTCCACACAAAAGTATGTTTCACTTTTATGTTTTATCTTGTTATACATATAGGGGTTATCTTGCTATATATATAGTGGGAGATCATATTTAGTTAAGCTTATGTTAAGCTTGATTGGTATGAATGCATGCACTACATGATTAATCTTTACACTTCACTTATTTCTTTGTAAACTGAACTACTATAAAATGAGGCTTTCAAGCCAAGTTGTTCGTTTGCTTTGTCTATGTCATTTTAGTGACTTAAAAGTTTGTTAAGTTACAGCGAAGATGGATTCACTGGACCATAGGATAGTTCCACTATGGAGTCTGGGATATCATTGTATTTTTATCTTATTCTTATAAGTGTCACGTAGTGAGTAAGAGCTATTGCCACACGAAAATTCCAAAGGAGAAGTTTGTAACGACTATGAGTGTTGGCTATTTTCATGGAAACTTATTTTTATGCTCGCTCTTAAGTCTATAAAGTAAAGTCAAAGAAACGTCAAAATTTCAGATAGTCGTACTTCAAGTATATCTTTTATAACTATGACATATAGGATTACACTTATGCATTTAATAGCACATGTTCATAAAACTGGAATTATTTTTACTGCTAAAATATTTATTTAAACTCAAATCAATTTATAAAATTACTAATTAAATTTTTCTTAAATGTGTTTAAATATTTTTAAGATGTGTTTAATTTTTTTTTATAATATTAAAGTTATAAACGGGCATTGAAAAATTAAGCCCAAAATATATTCAACCTTAATATTACTAGGTTATTGTTATTACATACATATATATATATATATATATATACATATATACATACATTAGGGGTGAAAATGTTATGTTCTAAATAGAAGTTAAATCTGCAGAAACAAAAAAGAGAAACATGTTTTCCTCTTAATTTAGAGAAATAGTCGAACCAATTGAAGAAAAAATACATGTTTTAGGGATCGTAAATGACGACCACCATTTAACTTGAAATAAGCGGGTGATGGTGATTACCTCAGATATAACAGGTTTCAAGACCCATTGACAAACCAAAGGGAGATAGAATTTTGAACAAAAGATACATAGGGGAGGAAATATAGCTTCATCTGATGCAAGTTTGCAATGTTTCTGAAAGGATTCATAACTTTCCTTTACAGGAAAAATAATAATAGAATGGATGTTTCCGAATAATTTCCACCATTTAGAAAACCAAGATGGAAATAAGGATGGATTGATAGATTTATTAACAAAGAAAATAAATCAAGAATGTTGGTTATCTTTGTTTTGGATAAGGAATACATCAAACCATGCATGGTAATAATCTCAATAATTGTATGTTCTACAATGTGGTAGGGAAGATGTAATATTGACCGGAAATAACAGTTGTTTTGAAAGATCATTTCCTCAGTCTGTTAGAGATATGATTTTATGGAGTTTAGCAGTTGAGAACTACACATCCGATGATTTTGGATAAAGGAAGTGTTTGAATTCAACACTACCAGTGATTTCCCAAACACTTTGATAGTATTGTGGAGTTTTTGAATTGGAAAAAGGCTGGTAAAAGAAACCATTTTCAAATAATTTTTGAGTTGCTAAATAAGGATTTTGATCATAAAATCTCTTTTCAACAATTGTAACTATTTGAGTTTGTTGTTTTAAAAATACTCAGAAGTTGGTTTTGAAATAGATTTAGGAATAAATTTCCTTGTTCCCTGTTGGGGAAAATATGTAGAGGTTGTTATCCTTCTTTCTGGAATAGAAATTGTTCCAGTTGATTGTTTTGAAATTATTTTTGATTTGGAAGGCGTTGCTTCCTTTAATACCTTTTCTTTACCTTTAGAGGCTGGGGCCTCTGCTTCAAAAAGTAATAACGGTGCACCTAATTTTGGGATGTTGTCATAAGTTGCTTTTAATATTTCTGGATCCTTGAGACCCAGTATCCATTCTTGGACTCTTTGATATAGAATCTCATCTACTGGAAATAGTTCTGGTGATAATTCCTTCAGGGATTGCTGGGAGGATGGTTTTGCCTCTGTAGTTTTGGTTTGGGCCACTTGGGACCAAGTGATAATTGGTTTTGATAATGAGAGGTTTTTAATAGTAGGGTTTGGAGGAGGTTCCCTTTTCTCCATTTTTTTCCTTATTCATTGTTAAACTTGTTTTGGAGAAACTCTCTGGTTAGAAAGTCTTGTAACGAATTGTTCTCTCCTTTGATAAACTCAATATCAAAATCACAAACACTTAATAAATCTTTCCATCTGGAAAAAATTTGCTTTGATGCAATTTTTTTTTACATCTTTTAACAAAATCTCTTTTGGAGACGTACAATCAATTCTCACTATGCCAAAAGAGACTATTAAAGTCGGTTAATAATCAACTTTAAATTGGGAGACTTATAATTTAAAATTGGTTCACGGGTTGAACCGACTTTAAATTCTATTTTTTTTACACATTTTACTTATTTTCTACTATCCTTAAAACTTGTGTTCGATCATATAATAGTAGAGAAATCAAAATCTATTTAAAAGAGTTTAAATACTAAAAATAATTGAAAGATTAAATATTAATTTATTACTTGAGAATTAAATTTATTACAAAAAAAATAATTTACATACAATATATATATATATATATATATAATTTAAATTACAATATTACTATATCTACAAGCAAATTCTAAGAAACTTTCAACTTCATAAATGTAGTCTTGCTTAATTCTATACTTTCACATCTAAAATTTGTCCATTTTTCATTAATGACATTAACTATATTAGATATGTATGCAACCAATATATTTCAGATATTATTACATATAAATTCCCTAATTATTAAAATATCTATCAAAACATCATATAAAAATAAATACATAAAAATCAAATATAACAAATATATAATATTAACAATATACAATATATAATAATATATATATGCATATAATTAATAAGAATACGTATTTTATACATATATATATATATATAATAATAAGTATTAACAAAATTACTATACATTATATACATATAAAAATATATCTTATATTATATATATATATACACACATACATATATTTCATGTACATGTAACATAATTTTCAAAAATTATTTGTTTAAAATAAATTAATATATATCAAACACTTAAATACATAAAATAATTAAAATAAATAAATGAATAAAAATACCTTATTCTATTCTAGGATTAAATAAAAATACAAAACCTACATAACATAAAAATTTATACACAAATAATAACACATAATATACAAAAAATAAAGAAATATGAATAATAAGTGTAAAATAATTCATAGAAACACTTACAAGAGTAAATGAAGTGACAAAATAAAATAAATGAAGAAAAAATAGTTTTTATAAGTGAGAAAATTGATATAAAAAATTTGAGTATCATGCTCAAAAAATAAAGGATCTAGAAGAAAAGTTGGAGAGGAAGAAAACCTACTAAACAATGCTGGAATTTATGGTCGGAAGAGGCCAAAAAACGAGAAAGAGTGGAAGAGGGAGTTGTCGTTTTAGGGTTGCAGTAGTTGGAAAATCGTTCTGTTGAAAAATAGGGGAGAAAGAAGAGAAAAAAAAAGAAAAAAACGTGTGTAGCGTCGGTTGACACGTAAGACTAATGCTACACGTAGGACGTAGTGTCGGTTCTATGTGTCAACTAAAGCTACTATTTTATTTTTCTTTAATTTATTAAGTCGGTTTACATGTAGAATCGACTTAAAACCCTACGTGTAGTGTTGGTTCTACATGTCAACCGACGCTACTATTTTATTTTTCTTTAATTTTTTAAGTTAGTTGACACATAGAACTGACGCTACACGTAGGATTTTAAATCGATTCTACGTGTCAACCAACTTAAAATCTTACGTGTAGCATCGGTTCTACGTATCAACCTATGCTACTATTTTATTTTTCTTTAATTTTTTAAGTTGGTTGGCACGTAGAACCGACGCTACACGTAATATTTTAAGTCGGTTCTACGTGTCAAATGACGCTACATGTGGCTTAAGTCGGTTGACACATAGAACTGACTTAAAATCCTACGTGTAGCATCGGTTCACACGTAGAATCAACTTTAAATCCTGACTTAATTGCTCCTTTTGTAGTAGTGAATAAAAATCTTTTATTCTTTTGACAATCACTCCAATGACTAGAGACAAATTGAACTATAATTTATTTATTATATTGGACTTGTTTTAATATCCCA
This sequence comes from Hippophae tibetana, assembly GCA_037013495.1. Lineage (NCBI taxonomy): Eukaryota > Viridiplantae > Streptophyta > Magnoliopsida > Rosales > Elaeagnaceae > Hippophae > Hippophae tibetana. The sequence goes on from CM072803.1 coordinate 11,395,319, forward strand.
CCAGAGCCGAGTTCACTTGCATCAGTTTCTACTATCTTGGGAAGTGTTGGATATGCAAGATGTAAACAAGGAATGTTTTGAACTTGTGCTTTTATTCTTTGTAAAATTTTGGTATGTTTGTATGTCCATGGCTCAGGATTTTTCTTGAACCTATTATGTAATGGCTTTTCCAATCTATCGATATTGGGACAGAAACTTAAAACATAATTTAAGCTACCAAGAAATATTTTGTAGCTAAGTTTTGTCGATGATCTTAGAAGGAAACTTGGTGGTAAACTGAAGAGACCGTTCGATTGGAATAATGGTTCCATTAGACACATTATGTCTAAGAAACCTAATATTAGTTTTGAAAAGAGTTATCTTTTTGGCTGATAACACCAGACCACTCCTTTTGATAATATGAAAGAAGGTATTGAGATGCATGATATATTGTCTGACATCTTTAGAAAATATAAGTACATCATCGATGTACACAATACATAATTCTGAATAAGGATTGAATATATCATTCATAATCCTTTGAAATTCAGAAGGCGTATTTTTGAGCCCAAAGGGCATGACATTTCATTCATACTGTCTAAATGGAACAATAAATGTCGTTTTGTATCTATGTTTTGGTTCGATCTGGATTTTCCAGAAACCTGACTTCATATCGAATTTTGAAAATATTGATGAAGAATGGAATTTTTGAAAGCCTTTCCTCTTAAGAACCCTCAAGAGAACCAGACAGCTAACCTCAAAAACATAATTACCCAAAACAACTTTACCAATATCAGCTTAAACACTTTAGACAAATAACTTACTAGGATAGAGAAGAATCAAAAGACTGATCTTCCTTCTACGTCCTACCAAATCGTAGATAGTAAAGTTCAAAACCTTATTTTCAAACCTTTCCAGGTCTCCAAACCAGCCCAAGAAGAAATATCATCTAAGTTTGAAAAACTTCAAAAATGGAGCAACACCCTTAAGTTCCAATTAGAAGACCAAGCTTTAAAACACAAAACTAGATTTAGTTGTACCTGAGTCTCCACTTACTTCAAATCCAACCAAACCCCCAATATAGGATCTTAGTGTTCTTAGTAAACAAGAACCTATTACTTCTGATGAGGATAGTTCCCAAGAAACGCTTTCTAAACCAATTACTCAAATTCAAAAACTAAAATGGCAAGAACCTAGTCCAGATAAGTACCCATATAACATAGGTACCCAACCAAAATATAACAAATAATCTATTTATGTTGGGAACATAGATGGAATGACCGAGCAAGAGATATTACATGTCTTGCAATAGATGAAAATGGTGTCAAATGCTTATATAACACAAATTGGTACAACTGATAAAACAATTGTCGAATTATTAATAGATGGCTTTTCAGGCCAACTGAAAGGATAGTGGGATCATCATTTTTCAAGACAACAACAATCAAATATTTTCTATACGATATTGACTGGCGAGTGTGGGGAACCCATACTTGGTCAAAATTGAGCTACAATTCACAGTTTAGTCTCCACATTACTCTTCACAATATCACATCATTTTATGGGAGATTCATCTCATTTAAAATATAAAAATGTTGATCTTCTTTCCAATATAAAATGTAGGAAGATGAGTGATTTTCAAAATTACAAAAATACATTTCTGAGTAGAGTTATATTAAGAGATAACTCTACACAGACATTTTGGAAAGAGAAGTTCCTAGCAAGACTTCCTCCTTTCTTAGGTGAGAAGACCATAAATAAAATCCGTGAGGTATAAGGAAATCATATTATGACTTATGATCAATTAAACTATGGTAAATTGATTAGCTTCGCTCAAAAATAGGGTGTATAGATATGCCAAGATTTGAAAATCCAAAAACAAATGAAATTAGAACTTAAACTCTCCAAAAGAGAAATTGGATCATTTTGCAAACAATTTGATAGTAACTTCTCTATTGACCAAACCTGTGGAGGAAACTACAATAGAACTATTACAAAGCCTAATAAGAAAACCCATAAAACTTATAAGACATTTTCAAAACCCAGAAAACCATTATTTGAAAAAAGGAATGAATTTTTATAAAAATTTAAAGAGTTTAAATATTATAAATGCAGTAAGAAAGGTCATACTGCTAATTATTGCAAGTTGTCTAAAAACTTCATGAATTAAACCTTGATGAAAACATCTTATACAAAATCTCTGCCTTAATGGTAGATGAATCATCATTATTTGAGTCTAAACCTTGGTCAGAAGACTTAGAAGATTCAAATCCCTAGGAAGACAAGTTAGTATCTACTAACTTTGATACTGGTAAAAATATTATTAATTTATTAACTAAGGAAGAATATAAACAACTTCAAGATAAAATCCTTAAATTAAACGACCCTAGTATTACAAAATTATATGTGGATCACACTAGTTCCCTAGCCAAAGCCCAACCATTACCAAAACATTATGAAATTCCAAACACTAGCAAAGGCTATTACGACCTCACTATTATTATGGAACGTAAAAATAAAACATTAAAACTAGAAAGTCAAATTCAAGTCTTAAAAACTGAAATCAAAACCATTAAGCTAGAACTCCACCAACTTAAGGAAAAACATAAGAATATGACATCAAGTTTAAATTACTTCACAAAACTGGAGTCAAAACCCCAATTAGTTTAAGTGAATCAAAATACGAGCTTGAATCCAATACCTAAGAACTTAAGAAAATGGAAAAAGTTCCAGAAGATGTTCTTCAAATTCTTAGGGAAATTACAACCAGGAAATTACCCTTTGTATTCCCTGATCAATCAAAACTTGAGACAATAGCCTAATTTGATATAGACGTTGTTCTCAATTTTATCAAACCATCAATCGTTCCCAGACGACTTTATCAACCAACGGATGAACAACTTTCCTCAGCCAACAAATCAAAAGTGCATATCATAGGCAAAACGAAAGTTACAATCCTTAATAAATCATTTCTCATCAAAACACCTTTCGTGATTGTATCTAATATAGGCTATCCAGTCATATTAGGGACACCTTTCATGAATATTATCACCCTATATCTTGTTAAAAATGATAAGATCTCTTTCAAAATTGAAGAGGAGACCTTCAGTTTTTTTTCATTGAAGAACCAGGAATCTCAACCTTATTAAAGCTAATTCAATCCATCCAAAAAAGATTTCCATTCTTAGTAAACATAGAGAAAATGACCTTCTCCGTCTCAAATCGAGAGTTCAATCTCATACCGTTGAGAAAGAACTTCAAATCCTGGAGATTCAAGATAAAATATCCAAACTCCAAAAATCTTTTGAGAAGGAAGTTTATTTTGACTTACCTAGTGCTTTCTAGGATAGAAAAGAACATATTGTAGATTTTCCATATGAATCAACCTTCAATGAAAAAGACATTCCTACAAAAGCAAGGCCTATTCAAATGAATGATAACCTTGAACAATTTTTTAGAAAAGAGATCATTGATCTCTTATCTAAAAGATTAATATCAAAATCTAGAACGTCATAGAGTTGTGCAGCTTTCGATGTCAACAAATCAGATGAGATGAAATGAGGAACACCTCAATTGGTCATCAACTACAAACCTCTTAACAAAGCCTTAAAATGGATTAGGTACCTTATTCCTAATAAAAATGGCCTTCTTCAAAAACTCCATTCTTCATCAATATTCTCAAAATTCGATATGAAGTCAGGTTTTTGGAAAATCCAGATCGAACCAAAACATAGATACAAAATGGCATTAACTATTCCATTCGGATAGTATGAATGGAATGTCATGCCCTTTGGGCTCAAAAATGTACCTTTTGAATTTCAAAGGATTATGAATGATATATTCAATCCTTATTAAGAATTTTGTATTGTGTATATTGATGATGTACTTATATTTTCTGAAGATGTCAGAAAACATATCAGGCATCTCAAAACCGTCTTTCATATCATCAAAAGGAGTGGTCTAGAGTTATCAACCAAAAATATGACTATTTTCAAAACTGATATCAGGTTTCTTGGACATAATGTGTCTAATAGAACCATTATTCCAATTGAACGGTCCCTTCAGTTTACTACCAAGTTTCCTGATAAGTTCATCGACAAAACTCAACTACGAAGATTTCTTGGTAGCTTAAATTATATTTTAAGTTTCTGTCCTAATATCAATATATTGGCAAAGTCATTAAATATTAGGCTTAAGAAAATGCATGAGCCATGGACAGACGAACATACCAAAATTATGCAAAGAATAAAAGCACAAGTTCAAAACATTCCATGTTTACATCTTGCGGATTCAACACTTTCCAAGATAGTAGAAACCGATGCCAATAACTCGGCTATGGTGGGATATTAAAACAAGTCCAAGATAATAAAGAACTTATAGTTCAATTTGTCTTTGGTCATTGGAATGATTGTCAAAAGAATTATTCCACTGTTAAAAGAATTATTCCACTGTCAAAAAAGAAGTATTAGCAATAGTACTTTGTATTTGTAAATTTCAATCAGATTTATTAAATCAAAGATTTTTAATAAGAATTGATTGTAAGTGTGCAAAATAGATTTTATTAAAAGATGTAAAAAACATTGCATCGAAACAAATTTTTGCCAGATGGCAAGCTTTATTAAGTGCTTTTTATTTTTGATATTGAGTTTATGAGAGGAGAGAACAATTCATTACCATATTTTCTAACGAGAGAGTTTCTCCAAATGAGGTTTAACAATGAATAAGAAGAAAAAAGGAAAGGAGAAAAGGGAACCTTCTCCTAACCCTACTATCAAAAAACCTCTCATCATCAAAACCAATTATCACTTATTCCCAAGTGGTCCAAACCAAAACTGCAGAGGCAGCACTATCCTCCCAACAATTCCTAGAAGAATTATCACCGGTATATGAGGTTCTATATCAAAGAGTCCAAGAATGGATGCTGGGTCTCAAGGATCCAAAAACGTTAAAACAACTTATGACAACATCCTAGGATTAGGTGCACCGTCATTACTTTCCGAATTAGAGGCCCCACCCTACAAAGGTAAAGAAAAGGTATTAAAGGAAGCAACACCTTCCAAATCAAAAATAATTTCAAAATAATCAACTGGAACAATTTCTATTCCAGAAAGAAGGATAACAACCTCTACATATTTTCCCCAAAAGGGAACAAGGAAAGTTATTCCCAAATCTATTTCAAAACCGAATTCTGAGTATTTTTTAAAACAACAAACTCAAATAGTTACAATTATTGAAAGAGGGATTTTATGATCAAAATCCTTATTTAGAAACTCAAAAATTATTTGAAAAAGGTTTCTTTTACTAGCCTTTTGCTAATTCAAAAACTGCACAATACTATCAAAGTGTTATATAAATCACTAGCAGTGTTAAATTCAAACACTTCCTTTATCCAAAATCATCGGATGCGCAGTTCTCAACTGCTAAACTTCATAAAATCATATCTTCAACAGACTGGGGAAATGATCTTTCAAAACAACTTTCATTTCCAGTTAGTATTACATCTTTCCTCCCACATTGTACAACATACAATTATTGGGATTATTACCAAGCATGGTTTAATGCATTCCTTATCCAAAACAAAGAGAACCAATATTCTTGGTTATTTCTCTTTGTTAATAAATCTATCAACCCATCCTGATTTCCATCTTGGTTTTTTTGAATGGTGGAAATTATTCGAAAACATTCATTATATTATTATTTCTCCTGTAAAGGAAAGTTATGAATCCTTTAAGAAACATTACAAACCTGCATTAGAGGAATCTAGATTCCCTCATCTATGTAACTTTTGTTCAAAATTCTATCTCCCTTGGGTTTGTCAATGGGTCTTGAAACCTGTTACATCTGAGATAATCACCATCACCCGCTTATTTCAAGTTAAATGGTGGTTTTCATTTATGATCCCTAAAACTCTATCACAACCAGTTGTTGAAAAATGGCTTCTACAAAAGGGTCACCGAGAGCCCCAAGTGAAGGAACTTCAAGCATCCTCATTACTCTTGGCACAAAAGGCACACAAAAATGCCTTAATATCTCATGCGAACTTCTAGAAATTATTTAGCAATTATCCCAAGGTTCTTCTCGCCAAACTTCTGGAGTCAAAAAAGAAGAAGAAGATTCATATGAGACTAAATCACCCGATGAAATAGTCTCCCCTTCATCCAAAGCTTCATCAACTAATCTGATAAAATTAGAAATAGCTAGTAAAGATATACTATCATGGACCAGTAAAGCCCGTGTATAGAACCTTAATGGGCCTATGAGCCCCATTTACTTATTGGGCCTACATGTTCATATCACTTTGGGCATGCGCGTCCATTTACTATTATTTTGGGCCTATGAGTCTATTTGTTATTTTGGGTCTGCGTGTCCATTAATTTTATTATGGGTTAAAAACCCATTTAGTTTGTAAAGGCCTATACAATGGTCTACCATCAACTTTCCTATCAATGTCCCATTACCAACAGGCCCATCCAATGGCCCATCAAAGTCTTCAGAACAATTACTAATGTTTTCACACAAGATGACAAAATAGCAAACAATGCCAACAAAGCACTATTTATCAAACAATATTAACCTGTCTGGAATGTCGCAACAACTACTGCTCAGCATAGTAAGACATCTTCAATAGTACCCAGTGGCAGACAATCTAATATTCACATCACAGTAGTCAAATCTCAACAGTATCAAATGGAAAACAAACTGCACACAGTACATCACTCGGTTATAAAAGAAGAGCTCATTTTCAGAAAGAGAGATCGCTTCCACACCCACATCGCTCATACTCTCTCATTACTTACATCCTCTCTGATAATAGTTTTAAATTTTGCAACCTTGTTTTATAATTAAGTTTAAGTTTGTTTATTTTATTTAAACTTATATTGTTTGTAAATTAATATGGTCGGCTAAGCTGCCTAATCTATCAATATAGTATGTTTGTTTGTTAAAAATATGATCTTATTGATACCATAGTTTGATGATCTTTTTCTTTAAAATATTTTAGCAGTTAAACTTTTCTATGTATTAATCTATTTATTTCATATTTTTCATATTCATATAGCTTATTTTGTGATTAGGATCTTGGATAGTTAAATCTAATAATTGTATAAGTGATCATGATTATTTGCTTTAATTATTAAATGTTAAAGAAACTATTTTTAGTTAATTTCTACTTAATCTATTTACTCTATGATTTGCTAACTGATTTGATTTAAGTGACATATATTTTGAATCATCTAGTTAGGATTTTTCATTATTAAATCTGTTCTAAAATACACATTGGTACTTGTGTTTTTTTGTGCTAAACATTTTGTAGTTGATTTGTGAATGATCTGATTGGTGAGAAGCTTATTGGAACGTTGGACTAGAATTCGCTCATGTTAATATTTGAAATGGTGAAAATAGAGCAGAGGCTCGTAAGTAAAGTATACTGGGGCAGTGTAAAAGACTGAGTTTTTACTTGAACATTTGGTTTTCATAGTGAAAAGTTAGGTGGTTCGGTGGACCGATGAATCAATAGTTTTCCTCTTAGGTCATGGTTGTGGCCTAGGTTGCTTTCACCTAAAAATAGCATGTGTTATTATTTTATTTTTGTACTTTATTTTTATACTTTATTTTTATACACGATTGCATGACTAGTCGTTTCGTTTAGGTTATTAAGTTATAAATTGATAAAAATTAAAAATAACATATTCACCATATCTAGGTTAATTAGGGTTATATCTTATAAACTTTTAATAATAAAAATATCTTAGTTAGCTAGTAAATTTGACATTTAGGTCTAATAGTTTTTAAATAGTATATTAGAAGTTAAATAAGTTTTAAAAATATGACACTAGAAGTTCACAAAGATATATGATCTAATATTCAAACCGAATTTTAATTTTTAAATTTAACATATCTCTATTGTACTACTTATAATATAGTAGAGGTCTATTATACCTAAATTAGTGGACTAAAGTATACAAATTTTCAAAACTAGTGTAACAATTTGACACAACATCCAATTAATTTTATCTTTATTTTTATTATGTTTTAATCATATTACGAAATTGAAGTTAAAATTAGAAACAAATTTATTTTTAAACTACAAAATTAATATTTTATCCTTAAACTTTACTATTTATCCAACTCTAGCTAATTCCATTCAATTATGAGCATATTCTTAACATTCTTGAAGGTATCTGAAACCGAATATGATTGAAATTTTCCCAAGGAAAGATACAATAAAAGGCCATAAGGAGTAAGAAACATAGAATTAGGAAAAAAGAATTTGCAATCTTGTGGTATTCACAATAAGATTTGGGAGACATCATAATACAAATCGTTGAATCTTAGACCGAGAAAGCAGACCGATCATGAATAAGAGGCATCGTTAATGTTTTTTTTCCTTTCATTATTTAAAAAAGAGTAATTATATATGTTCACGTTGGAATTGCATCGTATCTTTTTTTATTAGTTATTATAATAAAGTTTATTGTTAAATCACATAATAACTACAATAATTAATAAAAAAAAATTATTTATTTTTAAGTATGGATGAGATTTAAAATTTTAAAAAAATTAAAAAGATATATTTAATAAAAATAGCCACTATCTATCCTAACTTGAATTTTAAATTCTAAACGAGTAGATTTAAGATTATTATATTTTAAATATATATATATATATATATATATATAATTATTTATTTTAATTATTAAATATGTTATATTTTTTTTATTAAATATAAATACATATTATATTGAATTTTTTTATTAATTTTAACTTGTATATGCATTATTACAAAAAATATATATGGTTTCAATTTTTAACTGTAACTGTAGATCTATAGTCACGGTTATAAGAACCAAGACCTAAGTGAGAGAGACCATAGAGTGTTGCCTATGATCTCAGTTTTTTAATTGAAACCATAGACATACCTTATGACTTCGATATATCAATAATAGAGGTCATATGATATCTCTATGGCCTCCATCTTTTAATAACCAAGGTCATAAGATATACATAAATTAAAAAAAATACAATTATTAATTATAATATTAAAAATCATATTATATTAAAATTAAAAGTATAATTAAACATGAGAGTTTATTATACATTAAAACATAATAAAAATGTTACTATTACAAACTCACTTTTTACTATTAACTACAAGCATTTATAATTGTACTTCAAAAACATAATTAAGTCCACGATGATTTCAACAGAAGTGTAAAGAAAAGGTAAATACCATAGGTGCTGCTGCGCTGGTATTGGTGCGATAGGGTACTACGTTAGGGTGGTACGCTGGTGAGCTTGGTGCTAATGGTGTGTTGTTACGCCTGCTGTTACTGGTGTGCTTTTGCGCCTGGTGCCTACATTGAAAAATCACGCACCTAGTGCTATTGCGCCTAGTTCCTACCATGAAAAAGAAAATAGCAAAAAACAAACTAGAATAGCATGTGTACATAGATAACAATCAACCTATAATAGGCCACTTGCTATTAGCATCAATGAACTTAATTATGCTAACTCAAAATTGAAGTGGCTGATTGTGTTTTGCTTCTTGTTTGAAACCCCACATCCACATATGCAAACAACATAAGTAATTAATCTCATGTTTTTTTGGGAGAAAAATCATATCCCAGCACTAAGCACAGGCACCAGAAAATAACCATGCATACAAGAGGAACAATCTGTGTTTGAAACAAAAAAAAGAAATAAATTGAGTAACAAGTGCATAATCAAGAGAAAAAGTCAAAGTAGAGAGTGACATTAATAGAGTTAACAAGAGCCACAAATTCCAAACTCCAACATTGTCTAGAGATATAAGGATTGCTATCCATAAAATAATATTTGATCATATTGTTCAAATTCTTCTTAGCTCGAAAAATAAATGAACTATAGCATAATATAGATCATGACATATAGTATACACGAAAAGAAATGAAAAGAGATTAATAAAAACCTGTACAGTGCTGTGATAAATTGCATCCCATTTGTTATATATCTATCCCTTTCGTTTTGACCAGTCACTATAATCCATCATGCATTCAACAAACAAGTTTCCATAGAAATCAACAAAAGACAATAATATGTGGTAAATAAAAAAATAAAAATTGAATTACAATCTTACCCAACCACAAAAAATGAATATCCTTCTAAATGAAAACTCTGCATAATGGTTTCGTTGTTTTGCAAGACTACCTCAATAGTGCTAGCACCAAGGTGGGGGGTTGTTGTAACTTTTTCGTGTAGTATCAGCTTGCTATCTTGCGATGGTGGGTCCGCTATAAAAATTGTTAGGAGAATCACAATTTCAATACGAACTTAATTAAGTTCTAAACAGCGGAATTAAACTTATTCTTATTCTTTGTGTGAATTTTTTAGGAAACAAATAAATAGGGCTCAAAATGAGAAACATTCACAAAATCAACACAAACAATTTACGTGGAAAAACCTTCCCGGTGTAGGAAGGAAACAACCATGGCTCTCCTATCCAAAACTTCCACTATCAAGAAACAATTGTACAACAGTTCTCTCTAGGTAAAACTAGAGGCAAACAATAAACAACATCATCAAGAATACACTTCTTGGAAACTAACAATTATTTCAAGAGAATGGAGAAATCTAATTTGTAGTCACTGTTCACGACTCAGATTTTCCCAAACCAATGAGCCAAATCCAAATCCCATCGTACAGATTAAAGAGTCTTGAGTTGTGAACCTGTCTGCAAAGTTTAAGCTTAATCGGACCAAAAACGACCTTCCATCGGAGCACTTGATGAAGACTTGTTGGAGAAGGAGAAATTGAAAAACTGCTCAGTTTGTCTGCTGCAGCTGCTGTTTTTCTGCACTCGTTTTTCTTTCTGCAGAATGCCCACTCAACAAACCCTAAATGGGTTTATTAATGAAGCAATAAAATGAAAAAAATTCCCTCTTCTTACTCCATGGGCTTTTAAGCCACGTGGGTTTCACTTGGGCTCCTTCAAACCAAGAGGAAAACCCAACAAAAATATCAAGTGCAACCTACATATAAATCAGTAACATGTTCACCACTGTTTTCAATAAGTAAGGATATGGTGATATGCACTTCAAGTCAAAAAAATAAACTACCTGTGCCACAATTTCAACATCCAGTGCCTTCACAAGGGCTTCTTCATCAATAACTCCTCCATAAGGTACATTAACAATTCAAACACCTTTCTTCATCTTTGAGGTGGTAGGAGTGAGAGGCATGTGCAATAAGAGAAAATATGTGGTATAAATTAATTCATCAAAGCTTACAAGCTCCACACCTATAGTGTGAGCATTATCGGCTGCAGCATACAGATCATGAGAAATAACATGCATACCAAGCCCTTTTTGCTCTTCGAGCAACTTCAAATCCAACTTTTCCAAACCCCGTGATAGCAAGTGTCTTTCCAACAAGGGATACACCAACATATTTGCTCCTTAGCCATTTATCTAGATTGACCATATCATGCAATCAGTAAGACGTTATAGTTTACATTTACAAATGGCCAAAGCAGAAATACTCACAGGAAAAGCTATGACATTTATAATAACATTAGCAAAAAGAAAAAAAATCAAAACAATGCCAAATTTTTTGTTACACATAAAAAGAGCTCTGATTCTTCTGAAATATGTTCCAAGTTGTGGTTGAGAGCTCAAGCAGCTACACAACAGCAGATGAGCTCCATATTGCTGTTGTTATAGCTCTGCTCATACCCACCATCATAACTTGAGACCAACAACAATTTGATTAACTAAGCATCTCGCTCATCTTCATAAATATTTGACAATGAAAAAAAATTTCTCATGAGTAAAAGCAAGAAAAGCAGACTTTCACGCCCAATAAATATTTTCCTAAACCTCAAAAGTTAGGTCTACTAACATTGTTACAGCTCTGAGTAGAACTATTTACCAGCATTTCTTCCATATTCTAATATTGTAAAATCAACAAATCAAAAACTAAGATAAAACCATATCTCACAAAACTCCAAAAATTTAAGCGAGAATAATATTAATCTAAAGTGGATTCCATGCTTTAACTAACAAAATGACTTTTGAAAATTTTAAATGTGACCTTAGTATCAGAAATAAGTCAAGAATGTTTTATTAAAATGACAAAATGATTTGGTCTTATGATTTATTTCTATTTATAGACTTTACAAAATACAACAAACCTACAAAATACAACAAAGTTGTCTATGGACAGTTGTGTACAGTTGTTTATGGACAGTTTGTGGACAACCATGGATTTCTATCTATGGACAGTTATTTATGGACAATTATTTATAGCTAAAAAGACTATGGATAATAGTTGTGTACAACTAAATGAATATGGACAACAAATTACAACAAAGCTTTCCATTGATAGCCCCCCCTCAAATTGATGCGGGTTGATCAATAAACATCAATTTGTGACTTAGGAAACAATGTCGATGACGAGTGAGAGACTTGGTAAAGATATCAGCAATTTGTAGCTCAATAGAAATATATGGAAGAGTGATAACATGAGCTTCAAAGGCTTCACGAATAGAGTGACAGTCGACTTCAATATGCTTTGTGCGCTCATGATAGACATGATTAGTCATAATCTAAATAACACTTGTATTATCGGCATATAAAGGTGTAGGATCGGTCTCAGAGAAGTATAACTTAGCTAGTAAACCTCGAAGCCAAATAATTTCGGAACAAGCAAGAGACATTGCTCGATACTCAGATTCTGTAGATGACTTAGAAACTCTGTCTTGCTTCTTACTCTTCCAGGAGATCAATGCATCACCTAAGAACATGCACCAACAAGTGATAGGATGATGTGTATCAGCACAGCCAGCCCAATTAGCATCGCTATAAGTAATAAGACAAAGAGAATTTCCTGAAGGAAAGAATAAGCCATGGGCAGAAGTGCCATGAACATAGCGTATGATCTGATGAACAACAGCCAGATAAAGATGACGAGGAGCCTAAAGAAATTAGTTGACTTGTTGTATAACAAAAGAAATATCTGGTCTAGTGATGGTGGGATAGACAAGGCAACCCACCAATTTCTGATATAAGCTGAGATAAAAAAGTAAGTCACCTTCCTCTTTGCGAAGCTTGACATTTAATTCCATGGGAGTATCAACAAAGGTAGCTTCCTACAATTCAGTTGTAGTCACCAAATCACTAGCATATTTATGTTGATTGAGAGAAATACCAGAGAGGCTACGATGCACCATAAGACCAAGAAAATATGTAAGAGACCCAAGATCCTTCATGTGAAAGGATTATGAGAGATGGGTCATGAGCTGGACAAGTAAAGTAGAATCAGAACCAGTGATCACAATATCAACATAAACCAAAAGGACAACAATACCCATGTCTGATTTTCGTAGAAACAATAAATTTTCATACTTGCTCGACATGAAAGAAAATTGTAATAAAGTGGTTCAAAAAATTTCAAACCATGCACATGGATCTTGTTTAAGACCATAAAGAGAGCGACAAAGTTTACACACATTGGATGTCGGAGAGGAAAACAACCATGGATGTGGCTTCATATAAATACATTCTTTAAGATCTCCGCGAAGGAAAACATTCTTAACATCCATCTGATGTAGTGGCCAATCATTGGAAGCAATAAGAGCTAGAATAGTTCGAACAGTAGTCATTTTAGCCACAGGAGCAAAGGTCTCCTCATAATTAACACCATATTCATGTTTGTTCCTAAGGACAACAAGATGAGCTTTATAACGATCCAAACTTCCATCAGAGCGAACCTTGACTGAGTAAACTCATTTGCAACCCAAAGGAACTATAGTGGAAGGACAAGACTCAATGTCCTAGGTGCGATTGGCCTCAAGAGCAGCAATTTCTTCATGCATAGCTTGGCACCAACAATCATGCTCGACAACATGTGAGTAGCATGTGGGAATATCAAAATTGGACAATGTAGTAGTAAGAGCTGAAATAAAATTGCCGAAAGAAAAACCATACCTATTAGGTAGAGTATTTTTTTCCGGTAAATTTAACACACACTGGTGCAATATCTATTGCAAGTAAATGAAACCCGAGAAATATTCAAAAACAATTAAAGAAACCAAGATAAGGACCTTAAACAGAGATTGCCGAAGAACACTTGTTTGGCAAAAAAATGCTAGAAAATATCAATGAAGATTTCCTCATAAATATAATGCTGAAATTAAAGAAACCGAGAAAATGACTTTAAACAGAGATTGCCGAAGAACACTTGTTTAGTAGAAAACGCTAAAAAAATATCAATGAAGATTTCCTCATAAATAGAAAAATTGATTTTTTTTTCTCAAAGAAGCTCTGATACCATGTCAGAAATAAGTCAAGAATGTTGTATTAAAATGACCGAATCATTTGGTCTTATGATTTCTTTCTATTTATAGACTTTACAAAATACAACAAACCTACAAAATACAACAAAGAACAAAGCTGTCTATGGACAGTTGTGGACAACAGTTTATGGACAGTTTGTAGACAGCCATGGATTGTTGTCTATGGACTGCTATGGACAGCTGTTTATGGACAATTATTTACAGCTAAAAAGACTATGGACATCAGTTGTGTACAACTAAATGAATATGAACAACAAATTACAACAAATATGTTATGGACAACTAAATTATCAATGGAATACAGCAAAGCTGTTATGGACAGTTAAGCTATCCATTGACACTTAGGGAATCTAAAACAAGAACCATAATCATTACCTATAGCATCACAGAGCGAGATCTTGGTACATAACTCCTTAGGAGTCAAATTATATGAACAATCCACATTGGCGAAACCTTTCAAAATCTCAAGCCCAACCTCTCCTAGTTTCTCAACTACGAGAACCGTCGACTTGGCATCAAGAGATGATGTTGATACCACCATTAATGACTGGGGTCGATGGCTAGAGTTGTTAAAGCTGACAATAAAGGAACCACCTCCTGGTTCTCAAAAATATCGAGGACAGTTGTTAGTTTTCCCTCTAACTACTAGTGATTCACTCGATGTGAATGACCCACTTGCAACGATAGACCTTAACAACCTTTCTGTCACAACTCTTGTATGTACCTCGAACCACTTGAACCTTATCGTCCTTGCAAAGATTGGTGGAGAGGGGCGCGCTCATCGACCCTTAGACATTTTTGTTGAGCTAGGGTTCTGGGACGGCTGGAGATTGAATGCTAAGGAGGAAAAAATGAGAGAGAGTTGAGGGAAAAAAATGGTAGTAATATTATCTGGGTGTGAAGAGAGAGAGAGAGAGAGAGTTGAGGGAAAAAAAAGGAAAAAAAGAAAAAAGGAAAAAAAGAAGAATGAAAAATGAAAAAAATGATATAAAAATTTGGTATTTGATGTAAGAGAAAATTGATAATGTGTGTCTATGACTTTGATTTTTAAAAAATCAAGGTTATAGGGTTTTGGTCTCGGTTTTTTAAAAAAATCGAAACTAAAATTTTGAAATCATATGTATGTATTGTAGTAGCAGTGATGGGTTTTTTTTTTCTTCATTTTGACTTATATATAGCTTATACTATATGTAACATATGGAATTTTACTCGTTAGATTATAATAATTTAAATTAAGAAAAAAACTTTTATAATTAAATTAAATAAACCTCTAATGTTCCGTTTACTTTGCAAACGTTCAGTGTAGTTCATACACTGAAACTTCTTGTTGGCATGATGAAGCCTAGAAGAATGTGTTTCCAAAAAGTATATTTGATAATGAATTTGGATTCGCATATTTGATGAGTTATAAATTTTTTAAAATAATATTTTTTTAATTTAATTTTTAATTTTTCTTCTTTAATAATTAAAGTATTTTAGTATGAATAATTATTTAAAAAATAATTAAAACTGAAAATAAATAAATAAATAATAATAATAATAATAACAACAACAAATAAAAAACATCTTAGTAAACAATAAAATTTAGAAATTCTTATCAAACAATTTAGACGTATTTTGACTTTTCTAATCACTAATTAGAAAATGCTATAAAATGCATAGATGATTGTCTAAATAAAAATAAAAATTTACAAAATCGAGTCAAGTCACAAGCTTAGAACTTGTAGGGGTATTTCCCACTTTATTCTGTATTTACTTTTTATCTTCTCTAGATCCTCTTCACTTTTATCAAAATGATGACCACCAAAGATAAAGAAGGAAAACAGTATAAGTAACGAGGAGTATACTCTTATAAATAATTTTATTAATTATAAAACTACCGTTAACTTTGTTCCAAAACCAAAAATCATTAACTGAACAAAACTTATTTCGGAATGAATCAACATTGAACCTTTAAGGAATAAAATATAATAAAAAATGGTAAGTAAAATTGTTGGTCCAATTATGTGTGCCACCAACAGCGTTAAAGATTGACATAAAATTCAACATTTAACATTCCAACAACAGCATCAAAGATTAATATAAAATTCAACATTCAATATTCGAGCAACAACAACAAAGATTGACATAAAATTCAATATTCAACAAAGATGGCATCGTCTGTGGAAAGAAAGAAAGAAAAAAAAGGAAGTAAAAAATGATAGGCTGTTTGAAGGATTCATTTCTTCTATAAAAAGCCTTAGCCTTAATCTCAAAAACATATCAGGAGCGGAAGAAAAGAAAACATAGAGAGTTTTTTGAGAGGAAAATTAAGAGAACCAATTTCTGAAGTTTTACCCATAAATTGAAGATACATATTTGTTGTATTTTTGTGAGGGATCCACCTAAAGGTGAAGTGTGAAATCTCATCTTATTATAGTGAAAGTTTAAGTGGCTTATGTGTCCCGTGGTTGTTACTTTCATTTTGAAAGGTTTTTCCACGCTAAAATCTTTGGTATTATTTTTATCTATTTTGATATGGGAAATTATCCTGGGTGTGTGAAATTTATTTCTTTACAACCATCTATTTTTCCTAACAAAGTGTTATCAGAGCCAGGTTCTATTAAAAAAAAGTATTATTCGTCAGTACTATTCATCGTCAGAAAAGTGCCAAGCTCGGCAAAACTAGTTGACTGACGATTCAAATGGAGGAGAGCACAGGTAATATGATAAAGTTGACCGCATTTAATTATGCAATTTGGAAGCCGAAGATGGGGGATCTTTTATACATTAAAGATCTATAAAAGCCAATTATAATGCCGAAGGAGAAAGAAGTAACCGGTGCAGACATTGAATGGGTCGTTCTGAACCAAAAGTGTGCTGCTCAAATCACACAATGGATTGACAAGAGCATTTTTCAAAATTTTGCTAATGAACACGATGCTTACGTTCTTTGGCAAAAGTTGGAGAAAATGTATGTGAGGAAAACCGCATAGAATAAAGCTAATCTGATGCGACGATTAGTCAATTTGAAGTATAAAGACGGAAACAACGTATCAGAACATATGAGTGAGTTCCAAGGCATTGTAGATCAACTAAACTCTATGAAGATGATCGTAGATGACGAGCTACAAGCGTTGTTGATCCTGAGCTCTCTACCAAAAAGTTGGGATACTCTAGTTGTGTCAGTTAGCAACTCAGCACCTGATGGCAAGTTTACCATGGATATGGTAAAAGACAGAATGTTAAATGAAGAGTCTCGAAGAAAAGATGAAGGATATACCCCTGACACTGAAGCACTTGTCATGCAGAAACAAGGCAAGCAAGAATGGCACGGGAGAAGTAAAAGTAGAAATTCCCGTAACCAAAGTCAACAAAGAGGACGGTCGAAGTCTAGATCAAGGTATGATAAGAAGTGTCATCATATTGGCAAGCCTGGACACTTCATTCGGAATGTAGAAGGTTAAAGGCGGAACAATCCAGAAATCAGGAAGCAGAAACCCGAACAAATGACACCACAACTGTCACTGAAGAAGTTGTCATTGTTCGAGATGCTGATTATGTCAATATTGCCTGCCAAGACACTACTTGGGTAGTTGACTCAGGTGCTTCCTATCATGTCACCTCACGACAAGAATTCTTCTCAACCTACACTCAAGGTGATTTTGGACGTGTGAGGATGAGAAATGATGATGCATCAAAAATTGTCGACATTGGCAATATTTATCTAGAGACTAATCTTGGATGCAAATTACTTCTGAAAGATGTGAGGCATGTTCCTGATATCCGCCTCAATTTGATCTCTAACGGTATGCTTGATGATGATGGATACAATAATTATTTTGGTGAAGGAAAGTGGAAGCTCACCAAAGGCAATCTGGTAATAGCTAAAGGTAAGAAAGATACATCACTCTACATCACAGAAGCCAGACTGTGTAGAGGAGAAGTAAATACCACTAGGAAAGAAGTTCCTACCGAGCTATGGCATAAGCGACTCGACCACATGAGTGAAAAAGGTCTCATAATTCTTTCCAAAAATGAGCTCTTGCCAGGAATGAAAGGTACGCTCTTGCAAACTTGTGTTGACTGTATTATGAGAAAACAACATAGAGTTGCATTTCATAGTCTCACACCATCTAGAAAGGAAAATATTCTAGATTTAATACACACAGATGTCTATACAATGATTTGTAAGTCATTAGGAGATGCTCACTATTTTGTGACCTTTATTGATGACCATTCTAGAAAAGTATGGACTTTTGCTTTGAAAACTAAAGATTAAGTGCATTAAGTTTTCAAGCAGTTTCATGTAAAAGTGGAGAGAGAAATTGGTAGACATTTGAAATGTGTACGTGCAGATAATGGTGGTGAGTATCGTGGATCATTCAAGGAGTACTGCAGAAGTTTTGGCATCAGGTTGGAAAAATTAGTACCAAAGACACCTCAACACAACGGTGTCGCATAGAGAATGAACATAACCATCTGTGAAAGAGTCAAATGTATGCTTTCAAATGCAAAACCGCCAAACTTCTTTTGGGGGGAGGCAATGAGGACAACAGTCGATTTGATCAACCTTTCTCCATTAGTTCCACTAAACTATGATGTACCGGAAAGAGTTTGGACGGGGAAAGAAGTTTCTTACAAACACTTGAAAGTATTTGGCTGCAGAGCATTTGTTCACATCCCAAGAGATGAGCGATCCAAGTTGGATGGAAAAGCGAAACAATGTATCTTTATGGGATATGCCCATGAAGAATTTGGCTACAAACTTTGGGATCCTATTAGCAAAAGGATTTTCAGAAGCAGAGACGTGGTGTTTCTTGAAGACCAAACAATCAAGGATTTTGAGAAGTCTGAGAAACCACAGTCAAATGAAATTCCAGTTAATCTGGACACAGTCTCTCCACCAATAAATCCTGATGACGGGGGAGTTACATCAGATACTGATAATGTTAATCCATCAGCTGGCAGTTCAGAACCAGAACAAGTCCAACTAGAAGTACAGATAAGGAGATCTGCACGAGTATGACAACCAAGTCGTATATATTCTCCTAACGAGTATATGATGCTCACTGAAGGGGGAGAACTAGAGAGTTACGACGAAGCTATCACTGATCAACATAAGACTGAGTGGTTTAAAGCCATGCAGGAAGAAATGAAATCTTTGCATGAGAACCGCACTTTTGACATGATGAAACTACCACAGGGAAGAAAAGCTCTCAAGAACAAGTGGGTGTATAGAATCAAAAGTGAAGAAGGCAGCTCGCAACCACGTTACAAAGCAAGATTGGTTGTGAAAGGATTCGAGCAGAAGAAGGGCGTTGACTTCGATGAAATATTCTCACCAGTAGTTAAAATGTCTTCAATCCGAGTTGTTCTTGGTTTGGTAGCCAGCCTTAATTTGGAGGTTGAACAACTTGACATAAAGACTGCATTCTTACATGGTGATCTTGGTGAAGAAATCTATATGGAGCAACCCGAAGGTTTCCAAGTCAAAAGCAAAGAGAAGTTGGTATGTAGACTAAAGAAGAGCTCGTATGGTCTGAAGCAAGCACCAAGGCAGTGGTACAAAAAGTTTGACTCATTCATGAAGAAAAATTAATACAACAGAACGACAGCTGATCACTGCGTCTTCATCAAGAAATTCTCTGATGGTGATTTTATTATTCTTTTGCTTTATGTTGATGATATATTAATTATGGGTCAAATATGGTTGTTATTGTTTATGCTTTGGTAATAATAAATCTATATTAGAAGAATATACAGATTCAGATATGGTTGGTAACGTAGATATGAGGAAATCTATATCCGGATACCTAATAACATTTGGAGGGGGAGTTGTTTCATGGCAATCACGATTACAAAAGTTTATTGCCTTGAGTACCACAGAAGCAGAGTACATTGTAATCACTGAAAGTTCTAAGGAGATCCTGTGGATGAAAAAGTTCCTACAAGAATTGCATCAGAAACAAGAAAACTATGTTCTTTATTACGACAATCAGAGTGCAATTCATCTTAGCAAGAACCCAACCTTCCACTCAAGATCCAAACACATTGACGTAAGGTATCATTGGATTCGTGATGTGTTGGAACATAAACTATTGCAAGTTGAGAAGGTTCACACCAATGATAACGGGGCAGATATGATGACAAAGACCGTGACTAGAGAAAAACTTGCTATATGTAGAACGATTATAGGTGTGAAAGAGCCATGTCCCACATAAGGTGGAGGGGGAGATTTGCTGGTCCAATTATGTGGGCCAGCAGCAGCAAAGATTGACATAAAATTCAACATTCAACATTCCAACAGCAACAGCAAAGATTGACATAAAATTCAACATTGAACAAAGATGACATCGTCTGTGGGAAGAAAGAAAGAAAAAAAAGGAAGTAAAAAAGGATAGGTTGTTTGAAGGATTCATTTCTTCTATAAAAGGCCTTAGCCTTAATCTCAAAAACATATCAGAAGCGGAAGAAAAGAAAACATAGAGAGTTTTCTAAGAGAGTTTTTTTAGAGGAAAATTAAGAGAGCCAATTTGTGAAGTTTTACCCATAAATTGAAGATACATATTTGTTGTATTTTTGTGAGAGATCCACCTAAAAGTAAAGTGTGTAATCTATCTTATTATAGTAGAAGTTTAAGTGACTTACAGGTCTCGTGGTTGTTACTTTCATTTTGAAAGGTTTTTCCACGCCAAAATCTTTGATATTATTTTTATTCTATTTTAATTTGAGAAATTATCCTGGGTGTGTAGAATTTATTTCTTTACAAACATCTATTTTTCTCCAACAAAAATATAATAGGATGTGTGAAAATTAGAATTAAATTATTGGGAAAAAGGTTATGAATCAAAGTATAAAAATTATAAAAATAAAGGATTAAATTATAAAAAAAACAATAAGGAGATTAAAATGTAGAATGTGAAAATATTTAAGGACTATTTATATAGTTTATTCTAAAACAAAGACAAGAAAAAAGAAACCATCTTTTTTCAAGAAAAAAAAGTTTCCCTATACATAAAATAAAATTAGGAAGAAAAATATAATATTTTAAATAAATTAACAATTTGTAATAAAGTAATTTAGGAATTAAAACTAGGGACGAATATTTTAACTATAGATAACTGAAACTGTGATTATCCATAAAAATTTGAAGATTTGTTTTTAAATAATCACAATCAATAAGACATCAAAACTATGATTAACCAAAATCGAACATATATTAATATATATATATATATATAATTATATAAAAAAATATAATTTTAATAATTAAATTAAATTTTATTTATTTTACTTAAAAATATATATTAAATAATTAAATAATAATTAATGTTAATATTTTAAATAATATAGTAAAGTAGGAATTAAATTAATATTAAATTTTTAAAAAATTGAATATATTTTTGAATAAATTTTAAAAAATAAGAAACCTTAAACCGTAGATAAATTAATATCGATTAATAAGTGATGGTTATTAATCGAATATATCTAAAATTAATATAAAATAATTAGGATTATTAATATAACCGTGTTTGTGTTACATTCAACTTGTCATGTTTGTGTAGTAACGATGTCAGGTACACGTTCCATCATTTTAAAAAAATGAAAATATATTATTTTAAGAAGATAATGGTTTGTTAAGTGCTCATGTGCAAGTAATTGATCAAATAATAATAATAATAAAATATTAATTAGATAATTTATCTTAAGTTGTCGTAACGTGTTTGACTCTCATGAGACCAACTATGCGTTCTGCCAAAATCGTTTCGTTTTATTTGGTCTCTTGTCTCGTCATATTTACTTATCCATTGTCATAGATTAAGCAGTTTCCTGATTATTGATTCCATCTATACTTACTCGGACTTCTCCTGTTGCTCATAATCAGAAAAGGAATGGGGTTAACAACATTCTTATAATTCAATATTGTTATCTTTTACTTTTGCATGGATACGGCTTCTTAGTTCTTCAAACGCCTTCATACTTTCTGCATCAAAGCCACCAGCAAACTGGAAACAGAGGTCCAAAGTCAGCATGCCAGATTTTTGATGGCATTTCATAGTTGAGTACTTAATACCAAAATAATGAAAAGGTATTCAAGGGCATTCTTTAGAGAGGGAGAGAATCATGTTGGTTTAGCTTCTCTTAACTTGTACTTCTGTTAAACGGGGTTTTAAACTTGAGCCATTAAAAAAAAAGTTGTTTCAAGAAGAAACATATATTATATCAGCAAGCACAAAATGTACTTCCTGAGTCCTGAAAGTGCTTCTAATAAATTCGTTCTTGTTTGGTTCTTATAGGTTTTTTTTGCTACAAGAAGCGCTTTTCTAGGATTCTAGAAGCAGAAAAAATAGACTCTTAAATCATATTCATAACAAGAAATGTTCCAACTTAAGCAACAGGTTGAGATTTTCAGTTTATAATATAAAGCAGATTTTAATTATCAGTGCAAGGAAAGCCACTAAGGATCATACCTGATGAACACGGAAAGCAAAGCGCACGCCTTGCAACACTAAAAACTCTCTGTTTGGTTCGTTCTCAGGTCCACTCAGTGCATCGAGTTCTGAGGCCACACGTTTCATATACTTCCTTGCTAATTGTACTGATGAGAGCTTGATCTGGAATAAAAAAAATACGTGATGTTAGTCAATTTATCACTCATTGGAGTACAAACAGGCATCTCATTCACTGTAACATGGAGTGTTAGGATTGCAAGACAAATCTGTCAAAAGACTGCATAATCTATGAATTGCAACATTTTTATTTTGTTCCCTACATGACTTTAGTTCAGGTTATATTTGCAGCTATCAAGGTAATTATAAGATTCTGTAGGAGGAAGTTTCACAGTTCGAACCTTACTAGATGGTTATCAGAGATTGGTGAAATTGGCCCAAATTCAGTGGTTCCGATAAAGTATAACATATACATTACCTACATATGTATATAACATGACTCATGTATATCCTTACACAGTTAAATAGAGGAAAAAGTATTCTAGAAGTCACTTTGTTTATGTCATTTGGACATTTTAGTCACCTAATTTTTACAAGAGATACATAAATCACTCGATTTTTAAAATTAATACACTTTAATCACATAATTTCAAAGTTATATGACTAAAATGTCTTTTTCTACCATAAAAAAAAAGCACTTTAATCACATAACTTTAAGATTATGTGATTAAAGTGTCCTAATTTTAAAAATCGAATGAATGATGTATCCCCTTATAAAAATCATGTGACGAAAGTATTATAATGACATAAACAAAATAAATTCAAAAACTTACCACCTATTAATATATAGTATATACATTTGTAAAGTTACGATGGTATACATTTTCAAACCAACAATTTTGGCACCAATTTCATTTAAACTCCAAAAACATGTTATTTTGTGACTCAAACTCAAGTTTTAAAGTTGAATGAAAACTTTTTCCCAATTTTATGATTGGTTCAATGATTCAAACAAGATTTATAGACCATACTAATCTGAAACTTTTTAGCAAAATTAACTTGGGTTGAGTTACGGACTAAACGTTTCGCGATTCTATCCAAAATGTACAACCAATTTACAGCCCCAAAAACATTCTCTATCTTGAATCTCTACTGCACTGTAGAAAGCCGGAATATTATATCTAATAATCCTATGTCGTTCGGAACCAAAAAACAGAAACAAAAGTAAAGAATTTTTTGAACAGAGAGTTTGTATAGAAAGTAAAAATAGAGAGAGTTGTATTATTGTTTTTAATGACTGAGACCATTGCTTCTATACAGAAAAAAATCAAAAAAGCTATTGGAGATGGAAACATGAGAGAAAGTAATGGTGAAAAAATAAAATGTCAAGAGTGGAAGGAAACGTGAAAGAGTTGATAAAAAACAACTCAATCTAACAAATTGAATCTTCTCTAACTAGTTCAGTAAAATACTTAATTTTAAATTAAAAATAAATAAATAAATAAAATATATGTAAAAAAAAGTGTGTGCCACCTCACTATACTCGCACTCGGACTTGGCTCTATTGGTAGCAGTAACGCTCGCGCTTGTGAGAGGTAAACCAACAATTGCCTATCTTCTCTCCTTTCCACAAAAGTAGGTACTCTTTCGAGCCCAATCCCAAGTCTCAACTTTGTTGAAAAATTACGTAAATTCTCGATAAATCAAATTTATGAGAAAGCAAAAATAGAAAAAATAACACATAAATTTGATAACGAAGTTCGGTCAATCTTGCTTACGTCTCTAGACCTGTTACAGATCTTTTTACTCAAAGGGGAGAAATTATAAAAAGTGTTTACAACACTCACAATTCACAACTCACAACCCAATTACACCCAAAAAAATTGCTCTCAATTTTCTCACTAAAGTTTTTTTTTTCTCTAAGTTTTTCTCTCAATTGGAATGAACATTTGGATTATAGATTCATTACAATTATACATCTATTTATAGAAAAATTCACTCCTTGAATTGCTCCTTAAATTAAGAGTTCCTTGAACTACTCCTTCAATTAAGCATTGATTTACTCCTCAAATTAAAGATGACCACTCCTTGATTTGCTCCTTGATTTGCTCCTTAAATTAAGGACATTTATAGCAATCTCCAACAATCTCCCACTTGAAGACTGATTTCAATCTGTCTTCACACCTCAATCAATGCAACAACTTTTCTAGTCTTGTTACTCTAGCAGACCAATTGAAGTTGAACACAACTTTAATTTCATGGTAAGCTCCAACTTGCTGGCATCTCGAGTCTAACAAGCTTCATCATAGCATTCAGGCTCCCCTCCATCAGTCAGCAACATATAGTTCATGTATTTCCTGTTAAGTACATGAGGTCGAGAAGTTCTTCTCAATATAGAAGCTGTAGTAGGAGGTTGTGGTGTGTCAGATTGCTGCACATTGCTCTGTCCAACGAGTTCCTCTGGCTGAGGACTTGTTACACTTGGTTCCTTCGCAGAACTATCTGAGACATCATCTGCATCTACAAATACTGACTCATTCTACTTTAAGTCGTTGGTGTCTGTTTTATGCATGTCCTTATACATCACTCTTTCATTGAAAATCACATCTCTGCTACGGATCACTTTCTTATTTTCGTCATCCCAAATGCGGTAGTCAAACTCATCCTCACCATAGCCGATGAAGGTGTATTTCTTGGATTTGGGATCAAGTTTATTCCTGCCTTGATCCTTGATCATTGATATACACAAATGCTACACAATCGAAAACTTTTAGATGTGATAGTTTTACCTCTTTTTCGCTCCATACCTCCTCTGGTATTATGTGCTCCAATGGAACAGATGGGCCTCAATTGATTAAATAAGCTACCGTGTTGAGTGCTTATGCCCAGAACTGCTTCTGTAGACCTGATTGTATACGAATGTTTCTAGCTCTTTCTATCAACGTTCGGTTCATACGCTCAACTACACCATTGTGTTAAGGCGTGCCTAGCACAGTTCTTTCCATTATGATCCTATGCTCATAGCAAATATTTTTGAATCTAATGTCTTCATATTCACCACATTGTCGGTTCTGACTTTTTTGATCTTCAAACTTGTCTCATTTTCAACCATAGCTTTCCATCTTCTGAAAGCTTCAAATATTTCAGACTTATTCTTTAGAAAGTAAACCCATACCTTCCGAGAGTGATCATCGATGAAAGTCACGTAGTAGTATTTCCCACTGTTGAAGGATTGTATTGTCCCACATCGACTAGGCGTTCGGCTGTAGTGTAGTTTATAAGTGTGGGCAATCCTTAACTCAATGAGATCTTATTGGGTTGAGTTAGACCTTGGGCTTATATAACATGGTATCAAAGCTAGGCCCTGAGTTCATCGTGGTTTGTGGCCTTCGTTGCCCCTGTCCGATGTGAGGGGGGGTGTTGAAGGATTATATTGTCCCACATCGACTAGGCGTTCGGCTGTAGTGCAGTTTATAAGTGTGGACAATCCTTAACTCAATGAGATCTTATTGGGTTAAGTTAGGCCTTGGGCTTATATAACATGGTATCAGAGCTAGGCCTTGAGTTCATCGTGGTTTGTGGCCTTCGTTGCCCCTGTCCGATGTGAGGGGGGGTGTTGAAGGATTGTATTGTCCCACATCGACTAGGCGTTCGACTGTAGTGCAGTTTATAAGTGTGGGCAATCCTTAACTCAATGAGATCTTATTGAGTTGAGTTAGGCCTTGGGCTTATATAACACCCACCAATGGATGAGACAATTGTTGGTCCCTAAACATCAGAGTGAATAAGCTCTAGCCTTTCCTTCTTTAGGATTCTGCCACTTGTTTGAAAGTTAACTCTCTTTTGCTTTCCAAGTATGCAATCTTCGCACATGTCTATCTCTGCAGACTGTAAACCTGGAAGTTTTCCCTTCAAGTGCATAATCTTCATCCCCTTCTCACTCATGTGGCCTAGTCTCTGGTGCCACAGATTTGGTGTTTCATTACCTGCTGCAACTATGATTGAACAACGTGCCCCTGCTGTCATGTAAAAAGTATCACTCTTCTTGCCTTGAGCAACCATCATTGCACCCTTTGAAATCTTCCAATCATCACCATGGAAGATCATAATGTAGCCTTCACTAGCCAATTGCCCTACTGGGATTAAGTTCTTTCTTAGGTCAGGAATATGCCTGACATCCTTCAGTTCCCAAACAGACCCGTTCAACTTAATCTTCACTACACCTTTGCCAATAATAACACCCGGTTGATCATCACCAAGATATACCTTTCTAAGGTTTCTGGGGACATATTTCTCGAAGAATTCTTTCTGTGAAGTAACATGGAATGGTGGTCCAAAGTCTAACACCCAAGATTCTTCGTTGCTCTCCAAAAAGCATATCAATGCATCATTTCCTCCTGAGGTGAAAGTAACATTTGCCTTTTCCTTCACTTTTTGGTCCTTCGGTGCACTCTTGCATTAATTTTTGTAGTGTTCGATTCTCCCACAATTCCAACACTTGATAGTCTTCGAGCTATAGGAATTATTGGGATTCTCATATTTGGACCTCTTGTCCTTTGATCTACCTTGGTAGTCTGTTATGCTATATTCATTCCCTCTGGTTGAATTTCTCCCTCTTAACTTTGTATGCAAAACTGAAGAGGTTGACGATTCACCCGACTCTCTACGTCGGATCTCTTCACTGAGAACCAGATCACGAACATCGTCAAATTTTAACTTATTACTTCCTAACGAGCTATTCACAGTTGTGATAGTAGTATTTCAGCTTTCTGGTAGAGAAGACAAAAGTATCAATGCTCGTACTTCTTCATCGAATTCAATTTCAACTGAACTCAATTGGGTTGTGACTGTGTTGAGTTCATTAAGATGTTGAGCTACCGATGTGTCTTCCGTCATCCATAAATTGAACAAACGCTTCATCAAGTGCACTTTGTTTGAGGCTGATGGCTTCTCATAATATTCGAGAAAGTTTTCATAAGACCCATTATGGTCTTTTCCTTTACTATGTTGAAAGCAACATTGCGGAATAGCGTCAATCGAATAAATCTGAGGACTTGTCTGTCTAGAAGATTCAAATCTTCCTTCATAGCCTCTGGCTTCTTCCCTGAGAGAGGTTGATACAAATAATCCTCTATCTGTATTTTTCAAAACCTGAAATTTGTGCCATCGAATTTCTCGAGTTTCACCTTTCTTTCATCTACGGTCATTGCTCTCACTCAAATCTGACTTCCTTCAAATTGTTTCTGACTATTTTTACAAACCACCGTGTATTAGAAAACCTCCGTCAACAAACAAATATTGTCGACTAATTTTACTATTCACGTGAATAGTAACCTTGCAAAAAATTGACAAAAATCACCACAAAAAGCTTTGATACCAGTTGTTGGGAAATTACGCAAATTCTCAATAAGCTAGATTTATGAGAAAGAAAAAATAACACAAATTTGATAACGGAGTTCGGCCAATCTTACTTACGTCTCCAGATCTGTTGTAGATCTTTTTACTGAAAGGGGAGAAATTATAAAAAGTGTTTACAATACTCACAACCCAATTACACCCAAGAAAAATGCTCTCAATTTTCTCACTAAAGCCTTTTTTTTCTCTAAGTTTTTCTCTCAATTAGAATGAACATTTGGATTATAGATTCATTACAATTATACATCTATTTATAGGAAAATTCACTCCTTGAATTACTCTTTAAATTAAGGGTTCCTTAAATTGCTCCTTCAATTAAGTATTAATTTACTCCTCAAATTAAGTATGATCACTCATTGATTTGCTCATTAATTAAGGACATTTATAGCAATCTCCAACAAACTTAACATCTTATAAACACCTCCAAAGAGATGTTTCTAAGTAATGTAGGACAATTCATAATGGAGAGGGTAAACTCACAATATATACATTTCATCCCTTTTTCAAAATTCATTTTATATAGAATGTTTCCAACAATCCTCCACTTCAACTTTTAAAATAGTTTTCATCGAGCAACTAAATAAAATATAAGATTGTGCATAAGCAGAAGGTGTCTATCGACTTGAATATTTGCATAATGAAGATGATTTAAAATATACTAGAATAACTCATAGTTTTGAACTCTAATCCTAACAACATCACACTTACAACATTTTCAAAGTGTAGTTAAAAAATATGTGTTTTATGACTATGCACGACTATCCTAGTCTAGTGAACATTCTAGTAAATTTTGTCCAAAATTTTATAGGAAACGACCACAATTCTACATTCACATAGATGAGTCTATCAAGAGTATTTTTATACCTATCTACTTCACTCACATAGATTACAGTACTCATTAAGACTTAATAATTAACTCACCTTCTATCGATTCAGACTTCAAGCTTCTAATAATATAACATAGAACTTATAATAGCATGATTCATCTTATATATCACTTCATGACTTGTTATTACTCATTAAACCAATTTCTTGGGATCTCTAGTTCATAAGTTGGGTTACCGTCATGAATGACTTATCACTCTAAAGGCTTTAGTCCCATTCTTTTAAAGGTTTTGAAAACCTACTCTCTAACTAATCCTATCATCAAAAGATCAGCCAAGTTATCATCAATACGTACATGATCCACTCCTTAAAGGGGTTAATATCCATTCCGTGAAGGACTCCTATTGCGATTTTGGTTGTTGCAATTCTAGTGAGTATTATAATTCTAATATTTCATGTTTCTCCCTTTAGGTTTCAAAATGACAAAAGTGGTTTTCTTATTAGCACTATTGTTGGAAACAACAAATACTTCATTTTTTTGATCTTGTTTATGGCTTCTTCCTCCTCAATGCGAAGACGAATGATAAGACTTTCTAACGAGAATTCTTTAGTTTTATGCCTAAGAGTATTTTTAAAGTCTTTTCAAATATAGGGTAATTTATCAATTAAAACAACTTGAAATTGTTCATCTAAAGGCATACCTTTAGGATAGTATTTCATGTGCTATTGTTTACGGTTTATGTGACTAAGCTTCCATAGATTTGTTATTAGTTATTTGGTATTTCAGATATCGAATGATTGCATATTTCTTGGTTCCAGCTTCCTCAGTGTCCTATTTCTTTTGAAATGCATCCTATATTTCTTTAATAGTTTTATCAGAATTATAATAATCATATAGGTCATCAGACAAACCATTTAGAATGAAATTCTTACACAGGAAATCATCTTCTACCCGATACTCATAATCCTTAATTTGAGTTTCAGTAAGTTGAGAAGGTAATTTAGGTTTGTTTGTATTTAAAACATGTGACTTTTTTCATGGTAAGAAAAGATAACATTTTTTTTGTCTCCATCTTTTATAATGGAGCCCTTCAAAGCAATCATTAAATCAGCAGATACGACAAATGAAATATCGTCTTAAAATTGTTGCTACAGAATAATAAAAAAGGAACAAAGTTACCACAATTAACTTAGGTTGAGTCGTAAATTAAGTCACTTTCTTTAAAGCGTTTTGCGGTTCCGTCTAAGATGTGCAAGTTATCTGCAATTCCGTCGTCTTAGGATAAAACAACTCAAAAAACCTTCTCTGTCTCGGACCTCTACTATACTATAGAAGACTGGAATACTACACCTAATAATATTATGTTGCTCGAAACTAAAGAAAAAAAAACAAAGCTAAGAATTTTTCGAACAGAGAGTTGTGTTGTTTTTAAAGACTGACCACTACCTCTATTTATAAGGAAAAATCGAAACTACAAGAGATGGAAACATGGGAGAGAGTAATGCTCATAAAATAAAACATGGAGAGTAGAGGAAAACATGGGAGAAAGTGGGCAGAAAAAGACTCAGTCCAACAAACTGAGTCTTCTTTGACTGGTTCAACAAAATATTTTAATTTTGAATTAAAAAATAAGTAAATAAAATATGTTTAAAAAATAAAGTATCTATCACCTCACCACACCACACTCGGCTCGACCATTCGGACGGCAATACGCACACATGCAAGAGATAGATCAACGATTTCTTATTTCCTATCTCCTCTCCTTTCTATAAATTTCTAAGTAACATGGGACAATTCATAATGGAGAAGGTAAACACACAATGTATACTTTTCATCATTTTTTCAAAATGCATTCTATATAGAATGTTTCTGACAAAGGCATACCTTGCCAACAATTCCTGAATCTGATAACCAGTCAACTGGAATTCCAAATTCCTTGTATCTTGATATAGCCATGTCCTTCGTACGTAAAAGTGCATATACACTCGACTCCACTCTGTATACACAACAGTAAACCATATAAGAAAGATAATGAAACTGAATATTTATCTAGCAAATTCTTAAAATTCACAAAGTGCAATCATGCATAGTATGTACAAGGGAAAAAGCTCTTACTTTTCAAGCAATGAATACATCTTCTTCAAAGCTACCTCACACGGAAGATTGGGATCATCAACAAAAGAGTTGACTCGATTCTCTAATTTCATCAGATCTTGGTATTCAAAAGATGCTTCTCTCATTGCATCTGCCTTTCCTTCAGGCCAATCAAAGTGCTTCAGAACTGCCCGTTCGTCAACCTTACAATTGCCACAAAAAAATATGTATTAGAAGAACATCTCCAAGAAAAGTATCATACCTAATATGGTGAATAACTTCACATGACATATAGAATCTTTCATCATTCTCATATATTCTAATCTTATGAGTTGAATGTACATCTTCTTATCTTCATGAATGAACAATGAATAACGTTTATATGTTTAAAAAATAAATGACTGAAAATGTATTATTATACCAAGAAAGAGAGCTCCTCATCCAACCAGTTAACAAAGGCCACCAAATCTCCTATATCGGTGAAAGATGAACCTTGAACTTCAGTAGCCAAGGACATGACAAAATCACCTTGGCTTTCAACATCAGCTTTCACCTAGATTCAACCCATAGAATTTAAATATTTGTTAATTCCATTAATAAACTCAAGTTCAGTGGGCAACTAAGAAGATAATTTATAATAAAGAGAGATTCTGCATACATCTAAGAGGAATGATGATCTATTCTCAATTTCCCCAATCATGTTGCTCCTTGCATCAGATGCATTATTAATTGAAGAAGATATCAAAGATGATGTATGCTTCTTTGCCTCACGTTTCATCAATGCCTGATAAAATTCAACTAGTTCAGGAGCACGGTGGACCTTATCACCACTCCCTGCCCCTCTTAGTAGACTTCTTGGTAGGGGAGGGGGAGGGGGAGGGGGAAGAGGTGCTCCACCAAGTGGAAGTGGTGGTGGTGGGCCACTTACTAGAGCAGGTAGTATTCCACTCGAGGGATTGGAAGTTGGGCCAACTCCTGCACCTCCGGATGGTTTAGGAGGAGGACGAGGAACACTAGGAGGCCTTTTCTCAATCTGAGCAAGCTGCATCTTGCTAATTGTTTGAGAAGTTTTGGCATCACCAGATTGATTGTTTTCGCCTGAAACAATTGTTTTCTCCTTTATCAGAGATAATTTTGAGGATAATGTTGCAACTTTCTCCCTTTCAACCTTGATTCCAGGCAATGATGCCCCAAATTTTACTGATCTTGCTTTCTCAACCTTCTCCTTAATATGCTTCTCCCTCTCTAAAGCTAACCTGTGTCGGTCTCTATAAGCAGGATATTTCTCGTCTAAAACTTCATCAACCGACTTAGACATCAACTGAAAAGATGATGCAACAAAATTAAGTGAGTCATCTGAAGAAACTTGTGTTCTGATGTATGGAAGAGTTGGAGTTTTAGCAGAACCATCAAGATTTTGCTCTATCTTCCCAAATGTTGTGATGGCTACACTGTCACCTGCATTTCGTAACATTAATGCTTCCAATGAACCTCTAGGTTTTTGATTAGTCATACTCATCTGGCTTGGGGAGCCACTATAGATGGATCGTGAAGGCAAAGACATAACACTAGAATCGTCTTTGCTTTTGCCCCATTTCTTGAGCTTCTGAATTAAACTAGATTTTTTGCTGAGACTACTATATCTGCTACTGGAACTATCAATTGAAGTATTATCAAAATCCTCACTTCCTGGGGATGAAGGGTGAGAGAAGTTGCTGTCAAGATCTATGTCATCTTGTCCACGTTTTGATCCTGCATATTCTAGCATCAGTTGCTTAGCCTTCTCTTGTGATTTGGGGCTCAGACTCTTATTAAGGTCACGAGCTGATATCTTTCCTGAAGGAGCTTGATAGTTCCTAAGTTCATATCTCAAGCATGCATTGACCCAGCGAAGGTATACTAGTTCTTCAACTTCACTGAACCTATTCATCTGAAGTCCTTCAACTTGCTTTGACAAATCCTCATTTACATGCCTCAGATTATTTAGCTCATTTCTTGCCTTTTCAACCTTTTCATTCTGCAACAGTTTGAGTAACAAAAAAGTATAAACATTGAAATTAGGGGGAAAATATTGGGATGGACAAGCAAATATAAGAACATTTTATGTTACTACTGAACGAATTGGTCTTTTCTCAAATCAAATTTTCCTGATTAAGATAACTACTTTCACTTGATCATATAAAAAAATTAAAGCTTCATGAAAAGGTAAGAAAGAGAAAACTGATATCCGATTCTGACCTCCGTTATGTTGGAAAGTGCTGCAATTTTGGCTTCAGCAGCATCCAGTTTAATAGTCAACTCTCTCTTTTCATGTTGAAGTTCTTTGTTTTTTCTCTTAAGCTCCACAACTTCCACTTCTAGCTCCTTCACTGCTTTCAGTTTCTTCTCAATTTCCACATCTTTCTTCAGAGCTTCTTCCTCCTTGGACTGTAGACCAGAAACTTGTTGTTTTAGCATCAACAGTTGGCCTTTAGTCTGGTTAGCCTCAAGATGAATCTGCTTCTGGAGCTCCTTGATCGTGCTCCTAGCCACTTCCAACTCTTTCTTAGCTGAAATTCCCTTTGCAATTTCCTCTTGAAGCTTATTCCTCTCAACTTGCAGAGTATTGATAGTAATATTAAGCATGTCAATCTCAGCTGTCTTGATTTTTAACTGTCGATGTACCTCAATAACATCTGATTCCTGCTCCTTCATTCCATAGTACTCAAGCAATTCACCCTCAAGCTTTACTTCCCTTTCCTCCAATTCTTTTACTAACACACGCAGCTGCTCCAGCTCACTTTCATTGTTTGCAATCTCAGTTTCATAAATTTTGTCTTTCTCTATCTGAGCAATTTTATTACCAGGAAATAGAAGTTCAATCTCCCCAGACAAAAGATCCTCAAACTCAGGTAAAATATCCTCATCTTGAATATTTTCAGGTGGAATATCACGCACTCGGTTAAAAATGCTGCTAATTAATTTAACCTCCTCTTCTTGTTCCTCTTCCTCTTCCCTCTGCAGTACATATAATCTCTGGTCAATTTCAAAAAATATATTATTAACTACAAATATTTCCTAGTTCTGAAAGAAGGCATATCAAGTTACCAGGCTGGACTTTTCTATCTGAGAAAATATATGGAACTTTAAAGGAGTTCAGATATGTACTTACTGCCTCCTTACGGTATTCATTAGAATATATAACTTCCTCTTTGTCGTCCCCCTCATTTTGATACTGTCTGGAATTTGCTTTGCCATTTCCTAAGTCATCATGAGACCATCATAAGCAATTGGATAAAATTTACAATGAAAAGAAAACAAACATACTCTCTTTTTTTATATCAAAACATACTCTTGACCCAATATTTAGCACCAAAAAAGAAATATTGTTTACTATTAAAAATGTTGTGGATTAGCTCATAAATAGCATAAACTATATCCCCTAGAACATTGTTTTTGTTGTTAGCAAAGAAAAAGTACCTGATGCACAAAGTGAAAAATTAACCCAAAAGAAAACTTGAAGAAAAGGGTACCTGGCTTTTTCACATTGAGTTGCCTCACTGCATATGCTGCAATTGAAACAGCAACCAGAACACCTACTCTTACTATCATGAAGATAGTGTAGATAGAAAAGACTGAGATTTCCTTTCATGCATAAACAAAACCCAATTCCATAACACTCCACCACGGATGTCTCCCAACCCCCTAATTGATAACTCAAACAATCAGAACTCCTGAAAGGCAACCACACAACCCAAAATCAAAAATTTTACTAGAGAACTTGAGAAGAGATAAATTAATTGGTGCAATGAAAACATCCAACTATAAACATTCCCAAACCATTAGCTTTATAACTTATGCGGTTTAAGGACCCTTCATAAAGAAATCTCCTAGTATGGAAGTTCTCGATAAGTAGAAGAATTCCTAAACGACTCTTATTGCTATAAGCTACAAAAACCACCAATCACCATGTGATCAATCTTTTCCCAAAAGGATTGACAAATTGACGACTGGGTGGGGCTAATCTAAGCATGTCAAGACAGTTGCTTTTTATTAATATACACGGTTAAAACAAGCGATGAAGCAAAACTGAAAGAAACCCCAGAACTGTGAATTTGGAGGGAAAAAAAGGGTCGAGGGGTCTCCTTTTTCTGGTTAAGGCTTATCAATATATAACAATAATAGGAAGCAAAGCAAGACGGGAAATTGTCTCATCTCTTGTTGGGAAAATCGGGTATATTTTCCCTATTCTAAGTAGTAACTATTCACTTATGATTTAAATGAATAGAACTCAAACTAACCCGACAAAATAATGCTATTGGAAATATAATGCTAAAATAAACTAAAACAGATATTGAAACAGAAATATTAAAGCAGAAAAATAATAACACCAGGAATTTAACGAGGTTCGGTATAAATGTTACCTAGGTCCTCGGGCGTCGTTGACCACTTCCACTATCTCCAATTGGATGAACTCCAAAATTACAACTAATTGGGCAAAATTGAGCTAATCAATTACCCTTACAAAAGAGAGGAAGATTTACAAATTTTGGGATGTTTACAAATGGTGAAGGAGGGCTTTATTTATAGCCCCAAAACCAACACCCATCTTCATTCCTAATCAATGTGGGACTTTTCTAATTTTCTCACTAAGGAGCAATATATAACAAATCTCCACCTTAGCGACTTAGTGGTTTTAAATGATTTCTTCAATTGCTAGATCAACGACGCCAGTGCCAATTCAGATCTGTAGGATGTTAATCAA
This sequence comes from Hippophae tibetana, assembly GCA_037013495.1. Taxonomy (NCBI): domain Eukaryota; kingdom Viridiplantae; phylum Streptophyta; class Magnoliopsida; order Rosales; family Elaeagnaceae; genus Hippophae; species Hippophae tibetana. The sequence goes on from CM072803.1 coordinate 11,431,138, forward strand.
GTCCAGACAATGTTTGAACTTGATTGTTGTTACCACCTTGGTCATCATATCTGCAGGATTCTCTGTCGTACTAATCTTCTGAACTAGTACTCCACCTTCTTCAATAATCTCTCGCACGAAATGATAACGAACGTCAATGTGCTTTGTACGTGCATGGTAGACTTGGTTCTTTGCTAAATGAATAGCACTCTGACTATCACAAAACACTTTAATATGTTTTTGACCAACTCCCAAGTCTTCAAGCAAACCTCGTAACCAAATAGCTTCCTTCACAGCCTCTGTAACTGCCATATACTCTGCCTCTGTAGTAGACAAAGCAACTGTGGACTGCAAGGTAGACTTCCAACTGACTGGTGCTCTAGCAAGAGTAAACACATAACCAGTAGTTGACCGACGCTTATCTAAATCTCCTGCATAGTCAGAATCACAATATCCGACTGCACATTGACCAATGGTATTATCCTGCTGAAATATTAAACCAACATCTACAGTATTTATAATATACCGTAGAATCCATTTCACAGCCAACCAATGTCCTTTACCAGGATCATGCATGTACCTGCTTACAGTACCAACCGCATGTGAAATGTCAGGTCTTGTACACACCATTGCATACATCAAGCTACCAACTGCATTTGCATATGGTACCTTTGCCATATATTCTCGTTCTGCATCATTCTTAGGAGATAATTGAGCACTAAGCTTGAATTGAGGAACTAGCGGAGTACTTACAGGTTTTGTCTGTTCATTCATACCAAAACGTTGTAGTATTCGCTTCAAATATTGACTCTGGGTCAAACTAAGCTTCCCCTTCTTCCTGTCTCTGCTTATCTCCATACCGAGAATCTTCTTGGCTTCTCCCAAATCTTTCATCTCGAACTCTTGACTTAGTTGAGCCTTCAACTTTTCAATTTCTGCTTGGCTCTTCGATGCAATCAACATATCATCGACGTACAATAGGAGATAGACGAAAGACTCATTTTGTAGCTTGCGAAAATACACACAATGATCATGTGTGCTTCTGGTATACTTTTGTTGCAACATAAACTGATCAAATCGTTTGTACCACTGCCTTGGAGATTGCTTCAATCCATACAATGATTTGTTCAGCTTACAAACCCAATTCTCTTTACCAGCAACAATAAACCCTTCTGGCTGAGACATATAGATCTCCTCTTCTAAGTCACCGTGAAGAAATGCGGTTTTCACGTCAAGTTGAACTAGTTCCAAATCGAACTGTGCTACCAAGGCCAACAAAATTCTAATAGAAGAATGTTTTACAACTGGAGAAAATACCTCATTATAATCGATTCCCTCCTTCTGAGCGTAGCCCTTAGCCACCAACCTTGCCTTGTAGCGAATACCATCTTTGTTAGGAAATCCATCTTTCTTTGCATACACCCATTTGCATCCAATTGCCTTCTTGCCCTTAGGTAGTTGTGTCAACTTCCATGTTTTATTCTTCTGAAGGGATAGAAGTTCTTCATCCATGGCTTCCTTCCATCTTTCAACTTCAGGGCTTCTAATTGCTTCTTTATATATGGAAGGAACATCATCATGCACAACTGAAAGTGCACAGGCTACCGTATTCTTAAATTGAGCAGGTAGGTCTTCAAAATCCTTGTATCGAGCAGGTACCTTGACATTTTGTCGTCGTGGCCTATCAACTGCAGTTTCTTCTTGTTGCTGTGGAGGTTCTTGGGTTAAAACCTCTTCATCTGATTCATCTTCTGTCAATGGAGGATCAGCTTCTGTCTTATCTTCACTAACTGGATTAACAATTTTTCTTTCAAACTCCACTTGTTTCAGAGTTTGCTCCACCTGCTCTAAAGTGCCATCAATCTTCTTAGTTACCTTTTGCAACAAGGCAGATTCATCAAAGGTAACATCTCTGCTAAAGATTATCTTTTTCGTTTCAAGGCACCATAGTCGATATCCCTTAGAACCAGAAGGGATCCCCAAAAAAATGGCTTTCTTGGCTCTTGGGTCCAACTTTGATTCCGTTACATGGTAGTATGCAATTGAGCCAAACACATGTAAGAAATCGTAATCTCTAGCAGGTTTTCCAGACCATACCTCCATAGGTGTTTTGCCTTCAAGAGCAGACGATGGTAGACGATTGACGAGATGACATGCATATGTCACAGCCTCAGCCCAATACTGCTTGCCTAAACCAGCATTTGACAACATACACCGAACCTTCTCCAGCAAAGTCCGGTTCATACGTTCTGCAACTCCATTTTGTTGTGGTGTTTTTCGAATAGTGAAGTGTCGCACTATCCCTTCTTCTTCACAAACTTTCATAAATGGATCGTTTGTGTACTCAGTGCCATTATCAGACCTCAGACGCTTGATCTTTTTATTAGTCTGAGTCTCGATCATCTTCTTCCATTTGAGAAAAATTCCCAGCACTTCATCCTTCTTCTTCATGAGATACACCCAAACTCTTCTGGAAAAATCATCAACAAAAGTGACATAATAATGTTTGCCACTCATGGATGGAGTTCTTGTTGGCCCCCATACATCCGTATGGATGTAATCCAAAATGCCCTTTGTATTATGGAGAGCAGTGCCAAAGCTTACTCTTTTCTGCTTCCCCAATACACAATGCTCACAAAATTCCATCTTGCCGATTCTCGCACCTTTTAACAGGCCTTGTTTTACTAGAATTTGCAAAGCTTTTTCACCAGCATGTCCCAAACGCATATGCCACAGCTTGGTAGTTTCTAAATCTCTTTCTTCCTCTGAAACTGCTGCTGATGCTGTCCCAATAACCGTACTACCAAGGTAGTAGTACAAGTTATTCTTTCGAACACCTTTCATCGCCACAAGTGCTCCAGAAGTAACCTTCAATGCCCCATTTTGTATGGTCACAGTGAAGCCTTTTGATTCTAAGACTCCCACAGCAATGAGATTCTTCTTCATATCTGGAACATAATGAACATCTGTCAAGACCCTGGTTGAACCATCTTGATTCTTCAAACGAATTGTACCGATTCCCAAAACTTTGCATGGATAATCATTACCCATGAAAACAACTCCACCGTCTAGTTCTTCAAAGTTAAAGAACCACTCCTTGTTAGGAGACATATGGAAAGTACATGCTGAATCAAAAATCCAATCACCAGGATGAGATGATGTTGACGAACCAACCAATGCAAAATCTGAATTTGAATTGCTTTCAGCTACACATGCATCAGATTGCACAGCTTTTCCTTTCTTTTGTAGCTTCGGACAATTTTTCTTCCAATGGCCTTTCTCATGACAAAAGGCACATTCATCTTTACCAAGTCTTCCTTTTGATAGAGATCTACCTCTCCTTCCTTTATGTTGTGTTTGCGGACGTCCTCTTACAGACAATGCCTCTGCTGCTTCATTCCTGCTTTCTCTTTTATCTTTCTTTCTAATTTCATAACTATACAAAGCAGCACAAACTTCCTCAAAAGACACTTTATCCTTCCCAATGAGTAAGCTCGTAATAAGATGATCAAACTCATCAGGAAGGGAAGCTAACAACATCAAGGCTAAATCTTCATCTTTAAAAGTTTCATCCATATTTAACAAATCTGCTACTAATTGATTAAAAGCAGTAATGTGGTCGTTTATTGTAGTACCTGGAAGGTATTCAAAACGGAACAACTTCTTCTTCAAATAGAGCCGATTCTGTCCACTCTTCTTCATGAACTTGTTCTCCAATGCCTTCCACAACTTACTTGCGGATGTCTCCTTCATGAACGTGTACTTTTGTTCTCTTGAGAGACACGAACGAATTGTACCACATGCCAATCGGTTGATATTTTTCCACTCTACTTCATCTGCTCCATCTGGTTTCTCTTCTTCAATAGCGATGTCTAGACCTTGTTGAAACAGAGCATCTAGAACTTCGCCTTGCCACATGCCGAAATGACCGGTTCCATCAAACTTCTCCACCTCAAACCTTGCATTCATCACCATAGTTCTACTTGACGTGGATGACTGGCCTTTGTTTGAAAGAAATTTTTCTTCCGCCATTTCTTCAAATTACAACAACTAGCAACTATATTCCAATAGCAAACAAACGGAATACAAACAAATGCCTAGGTAGAAAACCTTCGGCTCTGATACCAATTGTTGGGAAAATCGGGTATATTTTCCCTATTCTAAGTAGTAACTATTCACTTATGATTTAAATGAATAGAACTCAAACTAACCCGACAAAATAATGCTATTGGAAATATAATGCTAAAATAAACTAAAACAGATATTGAAACAGAAATATTAAAGCAGAAAAATAATAACACCAGGAATTTAACGAGGTTCGGTATAAATGTTACCTAGGTCCTCGGGCGTCGTTGACCACTTCCACTATCTCCAATTGGATGAACTCCAAAATTACAACTAATTGGGCAAAATTGAGCTAATCAATTACCCTTACAAAAGAGAGGAAGATTTACAAATTTTGGGATGTTTACAAATGGTGAAGGAGGGCTTTATTTATAGCCCCAAAACCAACACCCATCTTCATTCCTAATCAATGTGGGACTTTTCTAATTTTCTCACTAAGGAGCAATATATAACATCTCTGGTTGTCCCTCAGTAATTTTTATTTGGGGTCTGTTTAACCAACAAATTTGGATTTTGTATGAAAAATATTTACCATCTGATCTATCTCACCCCAGATTGTTATTGGCAGAGGAACTTCAAAGATAATCACGGATAATACCGCTTAGTTTGATGAATCTACGGCTGTACAAGTGCTAGAGAAGCAATTCTACAGAAGTGGGACCACCTCAAAAGAATTGTGCATAAAGGGTTTGTTTTATTTGGATTTTGAAAAGAAAAGAAAAGAAAAGGAAAGGAAAAAGTATCGGGTTTGATGAGTAAAGGTAGGGCTGAAATTTAATTCTTAGCCACTTGCTAATGGACTGGAGCTTATGGAAGATAATAGTTCACATAGCAATATAAACTAAACTTTTGGAAATTGACTCAAATCCTAACCTACAAGAAAAACCATTTTGCCTTTTTGGCATTTTCCCAGAACATGTTTCCTTATGGTTTTGTGTATATTAAGTAAAGGCAATAGTCCTATCTATCTTCAGAAACATTTCAGATTGTAAAATTTTTATGTGTTTAGAGTCTACAACTTTTCACCTTAGAACTATCTTAGTTAATCCTGATTTTCGAACTAAACACTAGAATCTGAAATTAATTTTGATTCTAAATCAGAACATTATACCCAAATCAAGAAAAAGAAAGATATGCACAAAACTAATAGCATGATACAATGAACAGTAACAGGGGATCAAAAATTTGGCAGGTACGTGGACAGTGGACACCATCTCAAAAATCAATTGTTCATCGTTTGACCGATGAATGTGATGTGGTCAATCTCTAGGTTGGATATTATCAACACATAATATAAGAATACAAATGACAAAAAGAATTGGAATGAAATTTCCATTTTCTAGGTCATAAATTTGTAAACTAATCCAGTAAAAGCCAAAGTGTTAAACAAAAGTTCAGTGGCACAGGGTTTATTAGGAATCTCTGCCAATAAAGGATGCAAAACAACAATCAGTGTAGACCAAACAAACAATATATGAATTACGAAGCATATATTCTTCTCATATGAATTACATATCTTCAGTTTTACAAAATGAGAGAAAGTAAAATCACTGTTATGAAATATCTCATAGGGGGGAAATAAAAAGAATTATGAAATCTAAGAGTAACTATGCAAAAAGTAAAAACAATCGGGATTTGATCAAAGTAGAGGTTAAAAGCAAAGCATACCAGTCGGGTGTTCATCGAACACCTTATCGCCCAACGAAGAAGAAGATGAAGAAGGCGAGGACGAAAACAAAATCAAAAGTGGTTGAGCGGGAAACTGAATCATATCCGGACAGCCACAACTGTCACCAAAGTTGCATTTGATTTTACTTTTTTTATTTTTTATCCCACTTTTTAAGCAATTTTAATTTTATTTATTTATTTATTCTAAAATGTCTATACAACTAGAGTTCACTCCGATCCGGTTTAAATAAAAAAATTAACGAAAGTTCACTCCGATCTGGTTTAAATAAAAAAATTAACGAAATTGAACCATTCATATTACTTAAGTTAGACAGAACCATTAGTTATTAAAAATATTGTAACCAAATCATTTAATTAACGGTTTTCAACGTTCTGATCAAGTTAATAATATATAAATATGATACACTTAATGATATACCTTTTATTAAAATATGAAAATTTTAATCAACGATTTTAGTTAATATAAATCGGACCAGACCATTTGATTTATAAAATTATTCAAATCGATTTGATCCGGTTCAATTTTCTGGTTTAATTCGATTTGGTCCAGTTTTTAAACACTCGATTCATTTATTCTCATTTATCTACATTTTATATTAAATAATACAATTTTTTAATTAATTATCTATTTATTCATAAATATATTATATTTCTTGGTGTACAATTAAGTAATAAATTGATATGTAAGAAAAAAAATTGAGATAAAAAAATGTACGTGGAAAATTTTTCTCCTTACCATGATTTCACCATTTTTTTAACTAAAAACCACGATAGCTAACGAATTGTTAGTTAACTACGTGTAATTTATTTAAATATATAAAAGCTTTTTACTGGGGTCTTAAATATATGTGTAAACTTTTGTTATCTCAAAATAAAAATTATATAGGAAGAATGATTTCGTGTTTCATATAAATAATTATTTTATCAATAAAAAAAATATTACATTTTGTTCATTCACCTATCAGCATTGTGAAGAAACCCTCAACATACATTGTTTGCAATTGTGTTGCTATAAATTTAATGAATAAATTTAAAATTTTAAAATTTTATTAACTTAAAATCAACTTATAAATATATATATATATATATATATGAGATAATTGAATTTAAGTATAAAAATTTAAATAATCTTTTAAGAATATTGAAGGACTAGATATTTAATTAATCAAGTTATTATTACAATATATATTTTAGAATGAAGTAATAGTATCTAATAAAGTTAATATATAAACATCTATATAGTATAATAATTTATTTTATTATTGGATTGTACTAGAAATATTAAAAGCATTATATCACATCTATTTAATAAACAAACATTTCAATATTGTCATGATAACGATTTTAATTTTGGATCATTTAACTTTCTTTTTATATCTTTGTAGCTTTTAACTTACTTGATAATGTCTAGTTATAGAGTTAAATGATTTGTATATGGAAGTCATACCATTATAGATGATTGAAAAGTTAGATAAGATGTTGAATAAACTCTATCTATTTTTATTTTTATAGGTGGAAGAGTAATTCAAGTATTTAATAATACAAAACTTGAATAATGGTGGGTAATTTATAATATTTTCATGAATAATTATTATTAGATAATAATGACCACATTATGTAATAAAAAAGATAGAACATAAATTCTATACTTATGAACTGAGTATTGATCCATATGTAATAATTATATCATTTTGAGTTTAATACGTTTTATATCCAAAGTTTATGTAATATTTTTCAAAAAAAAATCCAAAATATTTAAATTGTTACAATTATTCCTAAAACGCATGAGATAAGAAAAAAAAATATTCAAAAGTTAATTTCTCTAATAGAATTGAGACATGTGAATTGTACATAAATTTTCTTGATGACCGAATGATAATTTTAAATTTGAGCTTAAAAGCGAAAAAAAAAAGAATATAGTGTTATTTATCTTTTCTATCTCCTTCCTTCCTCTCTTCTTTCCCTCATCACATTTTCTTTAATTTTTTCATCAACCAAACACGATTGTAAAACCAAACAAAGAAGCACTAATCATCTATTTCTTTTCTCACTTTTTTTCTTAACCATATTTTCTTTCATTTTTTCAGCAACAAAACAGATCGGTTGTTGTAAAACAAAATTAAAAAAAAAAACCCTAATAAGAATTATAAACTCAATTAACTATTAAAACCCAAAAATAAAATCATTAAAATGATTATCATAAACAGTAAAAATTATATCTTTATTCACTTGTTTTCAACTTTTTCCTTTGATTTATTGAATCGGTGGGTCTTTAAAGATTGGAGTAAGTTTGGGGTTGAAAAAAAGAGAAGTTTAAGGTGGATGAATGGAGAGAGAAAGGGAAAAAATGAGAAAGATTGAGAAGAAGAAGAAGATAAAAAAAAAAAAAAAAAGGGAGATGGAGAAACGCCTATTCTGTTTTTTTTTTTTTTTTTAAGTTTCACTTCTGTTAGATATAAATTAACGTAAATTAACTTTTAAATTTTTTTTTGCACTTCATATATTTTGAACATAATTGTAATGATTTAAGTATTTTTGTTATTTTAAAAGTTATCCCATACGTTTCTTTTGGGACATAAAATATACGTAACCCTATAAGTTGATTACTCATGTAATTTAATTGGGTAACTATTTAGTATAAACTTTAAGAGTTCAGCTCCCAAATTTTATTGGAGTAATTCTACCATTAATAAAATTAATTATTGTCAAGTTTTATTAAAACTTAAATTTATAGTTACAACAGTAATCAAGTTTATTGCTTTTTGAGAAAATAATTAATTAATTTTGAATTAATTAATCATTTAATTAAAATTAATATTTGTAACATTTTATAAAGGTGATAAATATCAATAAATCAGCCAGGATAACTTTGTAATTGTGATCATTTTATTAGATTTATATTGAATTATGTATTTACTAGGGTGACTAAATTAAATACTTGTACCTTTTTCTAGATATACAACGAGATGTATTTTAGTTGAAGTCAATATAGAATTAGATCCTAGAAGTCAATATAGAATTAGATTCTAAGAGTGATTGAAATTGAGAGTCAAATAAAGATAGAAAAAAGAATTGAGTCAGATAAGTTTTTTGTTTTCAGATGGTCAACTAAATAAGTTAATTATACAAATTATTTAACAGAATTCTATTTTAATTTTAAAGTTACATTACGAAGTGCTTTTTTTTTAACCCCTTACTAAAAAAACGTATTTTAATAGCTTTGGTCAAAAAGCACTTTGCATCCAATTGTACTCTTTATCTAATTGTTACATGCAAGCTTTTCAAGACTTTGATGTCTATCTACATGGAGCACTTAACCTCCGTTAAGAAAAACCTTCACGAAACAACAATAGAATGTCACCAATGTTTTGATAATGCATAGACCCACAAAAAAAATATAAATAAATTTCTGGACAGTTAAATCAGTGCCATTTTTGCTATGCAGGACGAGTAAGACTTTGATTACTCTAAAAATAATAAATAATATCTCCTTTAATGTGTGAGTAAATCATAATAAAGTCTTTTAATCTATCTAAATCATTACAATTTAAAAAAAGAAAGCAAAAAATACATTAAATAATCAGGTCATAATAGAGTTGTGACATGAGAAAATGCTATAAAAGTCGCTTTATATAGTATTTTCCTTACTATACCCTCTGATTGTGTAAAGCTCTTACTCTTACATTTTCTGCCATGAGTTTGATAAGAAATTTAGATCAAATAATATAATCACATATTCTTCCTCTTAAGATTCTCAATATTAAAGAATAGATAAATAGAAAATACACAACACAAAAATTATAATAAAAATTTTAAATTGGAGAAAAATAACTTTCGTTGTCAAAAGACAACAAGAAAAAAAATTCATTATGTGAAAAATTATTACAATCACACTCTCATTAATTTTCTCACACACCCAAAAAACAAAAACAAAAACAATTACAAGTCCAAGAGAATTTTTCCACAAAATTCTCTCACTCAAAAATTTCTCATACAATTTTTCTATATTTTTAGGATGATTAACAATAAAGAAATGAAGCCATATTTATAGCCTTCAAGTTCACATTTCATATGCCAAACATTTCTTCATTTATCAAAATTAAGTTACCTAATTTTCTCATTCTTCATTCAAATAAGGTTAGGCACCTCCATCTTTGAAAATATAGAAAATCATCTTCCATAAATTTTCTTCTAAATTAGGCACCTCTTATTTTGACTAACAAACTCAATATTATTTTTAATCAATCACAACAATCTTCACATTGATTAAAAAATAAGTATAGGTACCGTTATAACACTGTCAACTACAACAGTCATAATTCTCTACATCAAGAATTATCATACTCCACCATAAAGAGTACACCTACTTAGAATTAATCACCAATTCTAAGAATTTCACATAGGCTCGTGTCGAAAAACTTTCTGAAATTTATGATGCAACTCTCACACTTGGTTTTCCTGAGAGTTCCTCAGCCATCGACATCCTTTCCACCATACACCTTGCATCTATACCAAGCCAATGCCATTGTGCAAACTTGTGAACCCGCTAGCAGTAACACACCCTCTTTCATGGCAATATTTAGAGACTAACGGCAGGCCATGAGGGATGTACATGCTCTTTTCAAAGAGCATTACCATAGTCTTCAAAAACAGACATATTATTAGCATCATCATCGATATTTGAGCTTTTTGCCGAATCAATTCTACCATTCGAACAATTTCTTTTGAGGTGCCCAGATTTTCCACATCCCCAACACATTATCTTATTTTTCATGAAATTATTTTTCTTCCAGTTGCTAACTACCAATGTTGAGTTTTCAAGCAAAAAATTATTTCCACCACTCAACCTTTTTTCTTCATAAAATAGCTTGCTGGTAACTTCTGTAAAAAAAAATTTCTCTTTTCCATGAATCAAGATAAGTTTCATGTGTTCATAAGAAGATGGAAGAGACCAGATGAACCTTAAAGCTATATCTTCATCATCAAGTTTAACTCCAATGGTTTCCAATTCAGAGACAATACCATTGAGAACACCGAGATGGTCAGACATAATAGTTCCTTCATTTATACGCAAAGTATGGAACTGTTCCTTCAGATACACCCGATTTGAGACACCTTTTGCCTGATACAATTCTTCAAGTTTTTCCCAAAGTTATTTAGCCATAGATATTCCATGCACATTTGCAAGAATATTTTTGGCCAAACAAAGCTGAATTGCACTTGCAACTCTTAGATCAAGATCTTCCCAATCTCCATCACTTGTGCCGGTTTTACTAGACTCATTACTGATAGCAGTGGTTGGTTTCCCTTTTAACGCCTTGTGTAACCCATATTGGATCAACAAATCTTTGACTTGTACTTACCACAAGCCAAAATTGATTCTCCTATCAAATTTCTCAATATCAATCTTGACTTCTGACATTTCTGCTTCTTTCTTTAAAATTGACTATGATACTAGTTGTTAGGAAATTTAGATCAAATGGTATAATCACAAATTTCCCCTCTCAAGATCATCTTTAGTAGAATATCAAAGAATAGAGAAATAAAAAATACACAACATAAGAATTATAGTAGAAACTCCAAATTTAATAAAAACTACTTTCGTTATCAAAAGACAACCAGAGAAAAAATTCACTATGAAAAATTATTACAACCATACTCTTAGTAATTTTCTCGCACACCTAAAAGATAAAAGCAATTACAAGCCCAAGAGAATTTTTTCACAAAATTCTCTCACTCAAAAACTTCTCATACAAGTTTTTCTCTATTTTTGGGATGATTAACAATAAAGAAATGAAGCCATATTTATAGCCTTCAAGTTTCCATTTCATATGCCAAATATTTCTTCATTTACTAAAATTAGGCACCTCTATCTTTGATAATATGGGAAGCCACCTTCCATTAATTTTCTTCTAAATTAGACAACTCTTATTTTGACTAACAAACCTAATATTATTTTTAATCACTCACAACATAATTAATAATCATTACATATGGATGGATGAGTAAAAAACAGTTGATAGAAGGAGAAAAGAAATAAAAATTAAGAAAATTATCATAGATACATGAGGAAAGGACTGGTAAGGTGTTACGAGGAATCTTAAAATTTTAAAACGTAGCAAAATACTAAGGGATTTCTTACATGATCCTATACCCTTCATCTCATTGATTTCTATGTAGAGTAGTAGTACATCATAACTCACGCTTCATTAACCCATTTCCACCTTCGTTCTACCTCCTGCAAACTTTGGCTTGGGCTTGGCTTTTTCTGGCTTTATCCTCTACCCAAGATATGCGTTCATTTCTTTCTTTGATGAGAACTAAAGATTTAGACCATAACTAACAAGAATATATATAGAAAATATTGGAGAATTACAAAAACATATTTCTAAAACTTATAACGACAAAAATAACACTCCAATAACATTTGAAAAGTTTTAATTGAAAGGCATTCAACATTGTACGAGTCTATATGGTCGTAATTCACTTTGAAAAATGTCTAATTGAATGGAATTCCAAGTGAAATGATGTGATGAAAATATATGAAGTGGATATAAGGGTGTTATTTTTTGTAGTTAAAAATTTTAAGAGTACAATTTTTGTTGTTTTCCTATTTAGGATTGTTTCAATTTAGATGCTTTTTTATCATGCAAAGCAAAGGGCTAAAACATCTACACATCACGCATGGATATAAGTTTTACAATAATGATCTTACCTAAGAATTCTGAGGGCTTCTTTTTCAGCTTCTAGTGCAGACTTCACATCAACTATTTCTTCCTTCTTGGATTGTAAATTGATAACTGTAATTTATATAATTATTTTCACCTATTTTATTAATTAAAATTGCTATGTTCTTAATGTTTTTAGTTAATTTTAGTTTAATAAATTAGTATTTACTGTTTTTTATATTTTTTTAATAAAAATTAAATAATTTGTATAGAAAACGTACTTAATTGCAAATTTATGTCCAAAAATATAATTTCAAATAAAATAGTATTTAATAGCAATTTATAAAAGCGAAAATATAATTTAAATTAAATTCGAGCTTGATTTTAATTATTAAAAGTTTAAAAATTTAATTTAAATTAGAAAATGGCTAAACTGTAATTAAAGAAAGTTGAAAATGTAATTTGAAATAAATTTATGGGCCAAAATCCAATTAATTAAAGTTTAATTTTCTGCGCAGGTGAGAAGAACCACGCGCCAATATGCACGCGCGAAACGTGGACCGTCCGATCAAAGAAGAAACGTCTGAGATTCGCGCGTGCCGATCACACCCGACCAACTCCTGTGGGTGCAGATTCTTTCACGCGGCTCGGCGCCCGAGTGGGGCCCACCTGCCATGCAGGCCGGCGTGCACGTGGGACCAACTTATCTAACGTGTCTAGCCGCTGTCCCCCACGTACGCGCGCCTCTGATCCCGTACGCTGGTCTCTGCGTGCAACCGGAGTTTCAGCGAATTAAATTCAGCCACGTGTCCACCCTGAATCCTAATCTCGAATCAGAAACTGCCACGTGTCCCACTCTATTTTTCAGTCAATCAGGTGATGACACGTGGCATGTTATGAATAGCGCGAAAGCGTAGGATCAAGCCCGTATGTGGCCGTTGTCTCCGTGCTCTGATGTCCCCTGCGCCGTTTCCCGCAACCAATTAGAAGCTGCCACGTGTCCGCTTTAATTCCTTTCAGCGAATCAGACGCTGACACATGGCATGCATAATGAATTAAAAATTCTGAACGGCGCCCTGTCTCACGCGTGAAATTAATTAATATTTTTGATATCGAAAATCGATACGCGTGATTTTTGTTTTTCGATACAAAATTATTACGCGTTTTTATAAAAAAATAAAATAAAAAATGTAATATTTTAGATGTATTATTTTTAGCTATAAATAGGAGATAAGATGATAGTTTTAAAAAGTTTTGGAGTTTTGGGTAGAGTTTAGTTTTCTTGTGTTGCTCGGTTTTGGACGGCAGAACAAGCAGAAGCCTTTTTTTGGCTTTTGTTGTGTTCTGCGTGTGCCAAATATTTGTTCTAAGTGTTGTTTTAATTTTCCTTCTTCTTCATCTTATTTTTCTAAATCTGTTGTAATTTTTAATTTAATTTTATGAAGTAATTTAATTTTTCTAGGGTTGCATTTGATCTAAATTTATGATACTTTTATTTTAATTATTTTTGATAGATTTATAAGACGTTCGATTTGTTCGTCCTATTTTGTGCTTAATGTTTTTTGATTATTTACGAATCTTATCGAAACGATCTGTGACACATAAATAAACTTGGAAGAGGCATTTGTGTGTAAATTGCTCGTAAATAGAATGACATGTATGATGAAGGATAGGAATATACCCTAATTGTATGTGTGGCCATTTGAAAACTTAAAACGTAATGAATCTCGGTGAATTTAATTCTCATAGAGATATAGTGAATTAATTTAACGAGGTGTGTTTGTACGGAGCTCGGAAGAGATGTATGAATAAAATTAGAAGTTTTCGGTTGACAAATTTAATGTACTAAAAAATATAAATCAAAAGAAAATAAAATGATTTGAGTTGATTAATTTGGTGAAAAATTGCAATCCTAGAATTCTTTTATTTTGTTTTTAAACTCTTTTCTTACATTTGTTACAATCAACGTGCGTTTTGAATAAAATCAGAAGAGAGATAATTTTAGTACTCAACAAACTATAGTAACAAATCTCCGTGGGAACGATAACTTACTTAAAAATATTATTACTTGTGACCGTGTATACTTGCACGTTTTTTGTGTGTTGTAAAACACACAACATAAATCCTTGAGTATTTTGCAAACTACACAGCCCACACATATTAATGAACCTCTCAGATATAGGTTTTTGTGACATCTCTTTGATCTCTTCTTTGATAGTGAGAAGAAATTGTCTCTAGCAGTCCATAGATGTCTTCTCTTTTAAATGCTCAGCAAAATGCTTTTCTTGAACTATCTTCTCTTGTTCCAGGTCACTGATTGAAGCAAGATAGTCATGCTCCACGTCAAAACCATGAAGTTTCTCTTCATTCATCTTTGCATCCCTAAACCTCTTATGTATTCTCTGTCGAGCAACTCAGACCTAATCTCTTTCATCTCAGCTTGCCATGCAGCATATTCGGCTTCTAGCCTTGACAACTCCATATAGACTGCCTCTGCCATTTTGCCATTTGTCAGTGCTACTACTACTTGGGCTTTTGTAGAGGGTTTGTAAGGTTGAAACCTCTTACTCTGTCTTGTACAAAATAAATTTTGACATGGGTTCTGGGAAAGTATTAATGTCTCCCTTCAGGAGACATACATATGCTTCATTCATAAACTCTATAAATAGTTGTCATCTTTTAATGGAGTTCATCATTTTCTGTATTTACATATCACCTCATAATTAGTTACTCATTTTTCTCTCTCAAAAAACATTAAAATAGCATACCTTAAAATTTTTATGACTTGTTACTTGACTACAATATCTTATGACTGGATACTTGTGAACTGTTACTAGACTATTAGTGACAAGAACGCTTCTCCAATCAATTAAAATGTGAGTTAGAAAATGCATACACATGCATGTGGATGTTTGTTTGTGAGTGTATAAAGTGTTACATGTTTGAATCAGCTAAAGCGAGTTCATAGAAAAACATTGATTCATGAGTTAATAAGCTAAAACTCCATTATATCAAAAGAAAGGATTTAAACGTAAACAAAACAATACCAAAAACATTTCTCAGTATGCTCTTATCCTCTGTCAACACGTCCATAATAAGTTCAGGTGACCCATCTGAAGTGATCTCTTTGACATCCATAAAACCTAGTTTTGTTACTGATATCTGGATTGTAAACAAGTCAGATTTTAAAAGCGATGGACGGACTCGATAAGCATCAAGTTTGACATATCATCCAAAAAAATCACAAAAGAACAAGCACAAAACCTATGCACCACGTCATACCTCTCAGAGAAAAAATAAGAGTTTATAGGGCCTTTCAGCCATTATCATCAGAGGTCTATGATAACTTGTTGGAAGTGACACCAGCCTCCGCTAAGGCTTGAAAACTATTAGAGATGCTAGTTGTGTATTAGGTGTCTATCACTAGTTGAATTTATTAGTTGTGTATTAGGTGTATGTCACCTAGGAGTGTCCCTAACTTTGTATATAAATATGTAGTGTCTTTGAATGAAAATAATAAGAGTAAATTCTGCTTTTACATGGTAACAGAGCATTTGGGTTACAAAATTCGAATTTTTTTTTCTTCTCATTCAAATTAGGGGCTAATTTTGGGTAAACACAAATTAGAATTTAGTGCATTTTTGGGTTCTAACTCGGAACACCCTTTTAGAGTGCACATTTTTTCTCACCGTTGGCACAGGAAGGACACCCAGCCACCGACCAGCCAAACCCTGAATTCTACCAACTTTCCACGCGTCAGCGCATGAGAGCGCGTCCCTGTAGCAATCTTCTCCGGTCGACCATGTGTTTCCCTCCGGCATTCCCCTGCATCATCTGTGGTGATTTGGCACTCATCGCTTGTGATTGTTCAGGTTTGGGTTCTTCCGATTTTTTGTTTGTTCGATGCGTGTTTGTTCGTTGCGTTTTTGTTTGCTGCTATTGTTGGATTTTGTTTGTTCATTTGTTCGTTTGTTCACTGCCTTGTCGTTTGTAGGAGTTATGGCTGAAAATAAATCTAATGTTGTGACGGATATGGTGTCTGTGATGTCTAAAATCATGGACCATAAGCTCAATGGCTCAAATTATTTGGCTTAGAGCAAGACCATTCGAATTTATTTGAGAAGTATCGACAAAGATACTCATTTGACTAATGATTCTTCTTAAAGATGATTCAAAGCAGACATGGCTTAGAGAAGATGCTCGCTTATTTCTACAAATTCGGAATTCTATTAAGAGCAGTGTAATTGACTTGATCAATCATTGTGAATTCGTTAAGGAATTGATGGATTATTTGGATTTCTTATATTCTGGTAAAGGAAATCTTTCTTGCATGTACGAGGTATGCAAAGCATTTTACCGTGTAGACAAACAAGATCAGTCATTCATGAATTATTTTATGGAATTTAAAAGGACTTATGAGAAGCTCAATAGTTTGATGCCTTTTAACCCTGATGTAAAGGTTCAGCAAAGCCAACGGAAACAAATGGTGGTCATGAGTTTTCTTTCTGGTCTTCCCTATGCTTTTGAGACTACTAAGTCCCAGGTTCTTTTTGGTTCTGAAATCTCCTCTTTACAAGAAGTGTTTTGTCGAGTACTTCGTACATAAGGCACTCCACCTCCACCTGCTCAATTAAATGGTGCTTTGGTCAGCCGAAGTAATAATTATGAGCATAGACGGTCAACTTATATGAACATAAACAAAGGAGGCAGCTCGCACGGGTTTGAAACTCGACCACAGAACCTAAGAGGTATTGTATGTCACTATTGCCACAAACCAGGACATACGAAACATGACTGTTGAAAGCTTTAGTACAAGCATCAGAAAGGTCACTCGGCTCATATTGCATCCACTTCTGATACTTCTGAAAAATCGGTTCTTATCTCTGCAGATGAATTTACCAAGTTCTCACAGTATAAAGAATCACTAAGGTCTTCATCACCTTATGTCACTGCTATTGCTGATTCAGGTAAATCAAATGCGTGTCTCCTTTTCTCCTCTTCCAAATGGGTTATTGATTCTGGTGTCACAGATCATATGACAGATAATTCTAGTCTCTTTTCTACTCTTCAATCACACATTTCCACCTTTACTGTTACCTTAGCCGATGGCTCACCATCTCGTGTTCTTGGGTCTGGCACAATTACTCTCACTCATTTGCTTCCTTTGTCGTCTGTCTTACATTTACCTAGCTTATCCTTTAATTTGATCTCTATAAGTCAACTTACTCGCAATCTTAACTGTTGCATCTCATTTTTTCCCGATCGTTGCTTATTTTAGGATCTTATGACGAAGAAGACTATTGGTAAAGGACATAAGTCTCGAGGCCTCTATATTCTTGACACACCAATACCAAAATCTATTGCTTGCTCTGGTGTAATCTCTCCCTTCGAGGCACTGATAACTGTGTTTTATATAGTTATTTTCATATATTTTATTAATTATATTTGCTATGTTCTTAATGATTTTAGTTAATTTTAGTATAATAAATTAACATTTATTATTTTTTATATATTTTAAGAAAATTAAATAATTTGTATCGAAAAACTTTATTAATTACAAATTTATGTCAAAAAATATAATTTCAAATAATAGAGTTCTTAATTACAATTTATAAAAGTCAAAAATATAATTTAAATTAAAATCGGGCTTAATTTTAATTATTAAAAGTTTAAAAATTTAATTTAAATTAGAAAAGGGCTAAACTGTAATTAAAGAAAGTTGAAATTGTAATTTGAATTAAATTTTTGGGTCAAAATACAATTAAGAAAGTTTAAATTTCTGCGCAGGTGAGAAGAATCCACGCGCCATACAGCACGTGCGAAACGTGGACCGTCCGATCAAAGAAGAAACGGCTACGATGCGCGCGTCCAGATCACGCTCGACCAACTCGCGTGGATACAAGTCTCTATTTTCATGCGGCTCGGCACCCAAGTGGGGCCCACCTTGTCTGACGCGTTCAGCCGATGTCCCCCACTTACGCGCGCCTCTGATCCCGTGCGCTGATCTCTGCGTGCAACCGGATTTTCAACGAATAAAATGCTACCACGTGTCCGCCTTAATCCTTACCTCGAATCAGAAAATGCCACGTGTCCCACTCTATTTTTAACCCAATCATATGATGACACGTGGCATGTTACGATGAGCGCGAAACCGCAGGATCAAGCCCGTGTTGTAGTCGTTGTCTCCCGTGCGCTGATCTCTCCTGCGCCCGTTTCACGCAGCCAATTAGAATCTGCCACGTGTCCGGACTAATTCTTGCAGCGAATGAGAAGCCGACACGTGGCAGCGTGAATCTAAAAAAATGAGCAGCGACGCGCATGATCCCAGTTTGCGTTTTCGATATAATTTTGTCCCCCACGTGTTTTAAATTTGATGTTATAAATAGGGGATAGTATGAGAGAGTAAAAAAGTTTTTGGAGTTTTGAAGAGTTTAGTTTTTCAGATTATTTTGTGTGTTCGGTTTTTGGAATGCAGAACATGCAGAAGCCATTTTTTTTGGCTTTTGTTGTGTTATGCGTGTGCCAAATATTTATGTTTTAATTTTCTGTGTTCTTCATCTAATTTTTCTGTATGTGTTGTAATTTTTATTTTTATTTTATGAAGTAATTTAATTTTTCTAGGGTTGCATTTGATTTAAATTTATGATGTTTTTATTTTAATTATTTTTGAATGATTTATAAGACGTTTGAGTTGTTTATTCTATTTTGTGTTTAATGCTTTTGATTATTTACGAATTTTATCAAATGATCCGTGGCGCAAAAATAAACTTGGAAGAGGCATTTTTGTGTATATTGCTCATAGATAGAATGACATGTATGATGAAGGATGAGAATATACCCTAATTGTATGTGTGGCCATTTGAGAACTTAAAACGTAATGAATCTCGGTGAATTTAATTCTCATAGGAATATAGTGAATTAATTTAACGAGGTGTGTTTGTATGGAGCTTGGAAGAGATGTATGAATAAAATTGGAAGTTTTCGGTTGACAAATTAAATGTACTAAAAAATATAAATCAAAAGAAAATAATATGATTTGAGTTGATGAATTTAGTGGAAAATTGCAATCCTAGATTTCTTGTATTTTGCTATTAAACTTTTTTCTTAAATTTGCTACAATCAACGAACGTTTTTAATAAAATCATAGAGAGATAATTTTAGTACTCAACAAACTATAGTAACAAATCTTCGTGGGAACGATAACTTACTTATCAAATATTATTACTTGTGACCGTGTATACTTGCACGTTTTTATGTGTTAAAAAAACACACAACAGACACATTATAGACTGGGTCATCCATCTCTTCCTTTACTTCGGAAACTTTGTCCTCAATTTAGTAAGGTGTCTTCATTAGATAGATTGTGAGTCTTATCAATTTGCAAAATATCATCATCTTAGTTCAAATCCAAGAGTTAATAAACGTGCTAGTGTTCCTTTTGAATTAGTTCATTCTGATGTTTGGGGTCCTTGTCCTATTTTTTATAAACTTGGATTTAAGTATTTTGTTACTTTTGTGGATGATTATTATCGTGTAACTTGGTTATATTTAATGATGAGTCGTTCTGAATTGTTTTCTATTTTTTGTGCATTTTGTGTTGAGATTAAAACTCAATTTAATATTTCAATTAGTACTTTGCGAAGTGATAATGCCAAAGAATATACATCAGTTTTGTTTCAATCTTATATGGTTCAAAATGGCATGCTTCATGAAACTTCATGTGTTGATACTCCATCTCAAAATGGAGTGGTCGAACGTAAGAACAAACATCTTCTCAAAACTGCAGGTGCCTTATTATTTCAAATGAATGTTTCTAAACCTTTTTGGGCCGATGCAGTTTCAACAACATGTTTTCTTATTAATCGCATGCCCTCATTTGTTCTTCATGGTGAGATTCTTTACAAAATTTTGTTTCCTAATAAGTCACTATTTCAGGTTGACCCTAGGATATTTGGTAGCACTAGTTTTGTTCGAGATGTCCGTCCGCATGTTACTAAATTAGATCCCAAGTCTTTGAAGTGTATCTTCCTTGGTTATTCTCATCTCCAGAAAGGTTATAGATGTTATTGTCCTAGTCTTAACAAATATATTGTCTTAATTGATGTTACCTTCATGGAAGACACACCTTATTTTTCGTCTTCTCTTCCTCTTGCACGTCAGGAGAAGGATGATGATTTGTTAGTCTATTCTATCACATCATTTGAACCTATCTTTGATCCAGTTCCTGTTAGGCCTCCTATAACTCAAGTATACTCCAGACATAGACCTTCTAATTCATGTCCTATACCTGCTCCTTCGTCATCAGATCCAGTCCTAAACGATGATCTTCCTATTGCATTACGCAAAGGTAAACGTCAATGTACTTATCCTATTTCTTCTTTTGTTTCGTATAACTGCTTATCGTCTTCCTCTTGCTCTTTTATTACGTCTCTTGATTATATTTCTATCCCTAAAACTGTTCATGAAGCCATATCTCATCTTGGTTGGCATCACACAATGATAGAGGAAATGAATGCGTTGGATGACAATGGTACTTGGGACTTGGTTGATTTACCTTTGGGAAAACGGGCTATCAGATACAAATGGGTGTTCACAATTAAGGCCCGTCTTGTTGCTAAGGAATATGCTCAAACCTACGGAGTGGACTATTTTAACACTTTCTCTTCTGTTGCTAAATTGACCTCTGTTGAATTGTTTATTTCTATGGTAGCTACTCACCATTGGCCTTTGCATCAACTAGATATCAAGAATGTTTTTATTTATAGTGATTTTCAAGAGGAGGTGTTTATGGAGCAACCTTCTGATTTTGTTGCTCAGGAGGAGTCTAGGCAAGTTTGTTGTCTTCGTAAATCTTTGTATGGTTTGAAACAGAGTCCTCGTGCTTGGTTTGGAAAATTTAGTCAAGCTATAGAAATGTTTGGTATGATGAAAAGCAAGTCTGACCATTCTGTGTTCTACAAACAATCAGAAGCTGGTATCATTCTTTTCTACATACTCAGTTTCACACGAAGGATTTAGGGATGCTAAAGTATTTCTTGGGTGTTGAAGTCACAAGGAGTAAAAAAGATATCTTTCTATCTCAGAGAAAATATGTCCTGGACTTATTAACTGAGACAGGAAAATTAGAAGCAAAACCTTGTAGTGCTCCAATGACTCCGAACATCCACCTTACAGGAGATGGGGAAATATTTAAAGATTTTGAGAGATATTGAAGGGTGGTTGGAAAGCTGAATTACCTTACCGTGACTCATCTAGATATTGCATATTTGGTCAGTGTTGTTAGCCAATTTATGTCATCCTCAACAGTTCATCATTGGGCAGCGTTAGAACAAATTTTGTGTTACTTGAAAAAAGCACCTGGAAGTGGTATCTTGTATACAAATCATGTGCACACTCATATTGAGTGTTTTTCATATGAATATTGGGTAGGTTCCAAAGTGGATAGAAGATCCACATCAGGCTATTGTATTTTCATTGGAGGAAATTTGGTCTCATGGAAAAGTAAGAATATAGGGCTATGGCATAATCTGTGTCTGAGATAATATGGATATATCAGTTCTTGGATGAAGTAGATTATGGTGTGATAACCAAACTGCTCTTCATATTACTTCTAATCCTGTGTTTCATGAGCGAACTAAACACATTGAAATTGATTGTCATTTTGTTCGCGAGAAAATTCAGCAAGATTTTATTTCTACAGGATATATGAAGACGGGAGAACAACTAAGAGATATCTTCACGAAAGCTTTAAGTGGGGTTCGGGTTGATTATCTTTGTAACAAGTTGGGCATGATTAATATCTATGCTCCAACTTGAGGGGGAGTGTTAGAGATGTTAGTTGTGTATTAGGTGTATCACTATTTGAATATATTAGTTATGTATTAGGTGTCTTAGTTGTGTATTAGATGTATGTCACCTAAAAGTGTCCCTAACTTTGTATATAAATATGTAGTATCTTTGAATGAAAATAATAAGAATGAATTCTACTTTTACAAAAACATTTAGAAGCAATCAAGCAAATGTTCAGACTCATGCCTTCATCATTTAAATATTCATAAACTTTTAAGTTCAAATTCAATCCTTACCTTGAATAGGCCAAAAATCAGGGTCCTCAACACCCACATCAACAAATGCAGCATTTATAGAGCCAAAGAGTGTAAGAAATGGGGTTATCTGGTGTTTTGGGTTCCTATAAGACAGATCAAAATTGCTAAGCAAACCATTAAGAAGCATCAAATGCACCCTAAATGAGATTTAACAAACAATGTCCTCGGAAATTTCAACCTTTCTAATGTGTTCGTGTGAACTAGCCATTTTGCATATTCCCTTCTAGTGCACAACTCAACCACCTGAATATAGTGTTCAAGGATCTGTACACCTTAATTAAAATTGAGATATTCATGCTCAAAACTGGACCCAAAACTTTCATTACGTTTGATGGGGATTAATTCAACATTAAGTCCAATTCCAAAACATAGAGCGTTTAGTAATAAAACTCAGTAGTCTTCAGAGCACGAAAAAAGAAGCAAGCCTTTAGTTTTTTCAAAACTGAAAAAGCTTTCAATTGAGTAGAATCTAATGCAATTGGGACTATAAAACGTTCAATCTTGCCCATATGTACTGAATACGGTTAACGCAGGCACCGCTTGCCTAATCAACATATTTGCAAACGACCAAAATAAACTACATTGAAACAAGACCTTTATGCCACAAAAATACTTAGCTTCCACTACCTGAAGTAACATCTTCCTCATCGACAGCCTTAAGGGCAGATTCCGAACTTGCTTCTGAGACAAGGGTATCTCCTTCGGATGAGTCGTACCCAATTATTTTGCTTTGATCTTATTTGGCATCTATTGGATTTAGTATCACTTGCAACACATTCAACCTGTTGAGAAATTACGCAAATTCCCGATAAGCCAGATTTATGAGAAAGCAAGAATAAAAATAACACACAAATTTGATAACGGAGTTCGGCCAATCTTGCTTACGTCTCCGGACCTACTGCAGATCTTTTTACTGAAAGAGGAGAAATTACACAAGATGTTTACAACACTCACAACTCACAATCCAATTACACCCAAGAAAATTACTCTCAATTTTCTCTCACAAAAGCTTTTCTCTCAATTGGAATGAACACTTTTGATGATTAATTCATTACAATTACACATATATTTATAAGAAAATTTACTCCTTGAATTACTCCTTAAATTAATGGTTCCTTGAATTAAGTTCCATGTTTTACTCCTTATTTTGCTCCATGTTTTGTTCCTTAAATTAAGAAATTTTATAACAATATCCAACAATAGACTACGAAATTGCTTCTAAGACAAGGATATCTTCGTCAGATGAGTCGTACCCAGTTGTTTTGCTTTGATCTTATTTGGCATCTATTGGATTTAGTATCACTTGCAACGCATTCGACCAATTAGTGATTTGAAACTTAAAACCTACAAAATGCAATTGAAGTATGCTCTAAAAACACTACTAGTAAACGCCCATTTCATCTCAACATCAAATATTGTCAGCTTCAGATATCACAAAACGAATAAATAAGTAAACTACGATCCAATAACTAAATAAAAAAATTGAATAATAGAATGCACCATCCTAATTTACAAGAAGAACCCAATTATAGAAAAAGCACTAAAAATAGACCTTTTCTAGAAAGAGAAATATAAGCAATGGAAGCGAGTATAATAAACAAAGAAGCTCCAACACCATCGATAAAAAGCGTACGATTCACTGAACCCAAAAAGATAATAAAATAAAATAAAGTCAAATTTTCCAAGTGAATACTTAAAATGCAATGTGGTTCACAAGAACTATAACAAAGAGTACAAGAAAGAAAGTTTAAGGGGAAACCTCGTTTCTTGTGTTGAATAGGGTGGTCCACAATAGCCCAACCACCATAATTGCTAGGAAAGCTGGGATTAGGAGAGGACCATGAGATCTCAAGTTTGTTTTGATTGGAAATTGAAGCAGAGAGACGAAGAGCAGGTTCTACGAGTAATTTTCTATCCAAAAACACTTAGAAACCATATAAAAAAAATTAAGAACTAAGCTTCAATCACGCTTTACACATATTTACTTACTAATCAACAAAGAATAATTTTCTAATTGATTTATTAAATTGAGAAAAGTCTTAAGGATCAACTGAATAAATAAGTATGTTTTAGTGCTCTATTCATCAAATAACAAAATAAAAATGTGCAATTGAAAGGTTAAGAACGTGAGTAAGATGGTGGAAGTTGTTGGACTACATTTAGGCCAACTTACTCGATTTGCTATTGAGATTTCAGGAGAAAAAACTAACATTTTCTCACTTGGTACATATATTACATTATTCAACTTTACGAGAAACAAAATACATAAATCATGACAATAGATCTTCTAATAATGAGTATTATCTTTCATGTATCACGATCCATTTTACTTCTCAAGTCCATACTACTTAATAAATAAATCTTATATTTATTTGAGATCCATAACTTAAATATATTTTTCTCAAAATATATGAATAAACAAAATATGTACATAAAATCATACGAGAAAACATCAACTAAATAAGAGTTTCATGGATATCAAATGTACATACAATGAATATTTACATCATGGAATCAAGTCTCATTCTTACTACATGATTCTTAAAATTCTTTGGTGGCATGTCTTTAGTCAAAGGATCAGCAATCATCAACTCAGTGCTAACGTGCTCAATCATTACTTTCTTTTTCTCAACACGTTCTCTTATGACCAAGTATTTAATGTCGATATGTTTACTACGACTACCACTCTTATTGTTCTTAGCCATAAACACAGCAGCTGAGTTGTCATAATACAATCTCAATGGCCTAGAAATATACTCAAATACTCTAAGCCCGAAAATGAAACTCTTTAACCATACACCATGTGATGTAGCCTCAAAGAATGACACGAACTCAGCCTCTATAGTGGAAGTAGCAGTTAAGGTCTACTTCGCACTCCTCCAAGACACGGATCCACCAACAAGCATGAAAATGTAACCAAATGTTGATTTGCGTGAATCAACACAACTAGTAAAGTCGATATCGGAGTAGCTAATCACCTCTAAATCGTTGATTAGTGTATACATGAGCATGTAATTCTTTGTCTCTTGAAGGTACCTCATCACCTTTTTTGCAGCTCTTCAATGGTCAACACTTAGGTTACTCTGATATCTCCCTAGCATCTCAAAAATAAATGTAATGTCAGGTATGGTGCAGACCTGATCATACATCAGGTTTTCAACGATTGAAGCATATAGAATGGTTTTCATTTGTACCCACTCGAGCTCATTTTTAGGGCATTGGTTTAGGTTGACTATATCACCCTTCACAATGGGTGCCACACTCAGTGAACAATCCTTCATCTGAAATATCTCTAAAACTTTATTGATATAGGTCTCTTAAGACAAACCCACAAAGCACTCTGGACAGTCGACTCCAAAACTAACAGGGACACACCACTAGACAAAGGGCCCACTCTTCACATGGGAGAGCATCTATTTTTAAGAAAAGTCTTACTAGAATTATCTTATGAATTATTGTATTTTGTTTTTTTAGATAAGTCTCTTTATCTATATAAGGCTCTTAGACTTCTACATTTATCATCCAAATAATTTCATATATTTTCTCTTTTTAAATTCTGCTAATACTCTCTGTAATATATTCATATTAATAAATATCTTTCAATTCATATATCTTTTCTATCTTCTTTATCGTTTTACAACTTAGCAGATCCTGGCCGTATTTGGTATCAGAGCCATCTAAGTTGGAAAAGATAGTAGAATTATAGTGTGTAATCTTAATAATCTTGTTATCTAGCTTGAGACTTCGAGATACTAGGACTTCGATGAGCAGCGCAAAAGTAAGACCCAAGAGAGGCAGTGGTAAGATGCGTGAGACTTTGTCTCATCCTATTAAGGTATTCATTGATATTTTTCAATGGCAGGATTGGTAAGACCATTCTCTAGAAAATCTACTTCTTCATCTTCCAACACTAGCTCTACTACTTTAGCTAGATCTGTAAAAAATAAAGAAATAGTAAATATAGAAAATATTGAACAAGATTTAGCTAAATAGAATGTTCCTAAAGTAGGAATTTCACAAGTCTATAATAAGGGTAGTTTTCTTTTTAAATCTAATTATATAATAAAAACAGTAGAAAAAACATATCATTTAGCTAAAGAGTCTTTAGACTTGAGGTTATTATCTCAAGGTCTTATAGACCAATATAGAGAAAGATATAATTATTTGCATTTTGGTTTAGTATAAATTGTAGTAAAACCTCTTACTAGAGAAAGACTTAATAACTCAGTTCTTATTTGTGTTAGAGATAAAAGACACAATCGGATTAAATATTCGATGTTGGGATGTATTGAATCGTCCTTAAGCTCAGGACTTATATATTTCAATTGTTCCCTAATTTCTCTGTATGCATTAAAGATGCTAATGTTTTAAAATGTTTAAAGGTAGATGTGCAGACACATGGTTTCGAAATGGAGGAAGGAACGAGTAATGTTGCTCTTATATATAAAGTATACTTTCCCATGATTGTCTTATAAGACAATAGATTTCACCCCAATGACTTATTGCATAATCTCATTTCCATATCCATGGGACTTTATATAATGCAAAGAGAAACAATAATGAATGATCTTCATTTTTGGTAGAGTTTAAATTAAACTCTTCAAATACTATAAAAGCTTCTAAAACCTTTTGAGGATATATATCTTTAGTTGGTCCGAAAAATGAAGTCGATCAAATAATAGAATGTGAAGATGGCTCAGTAGAAATCATGTTTGACTCAACAAGGAAAGTAAGAATATCTTAGTCAAGACTACCAACTATAAGCAACCGATTCTCAAACATTTGAGAATCTTTCCGAAATGTTTGAGACAAATGTTTGAGAATCAGTTGCTTGTAGTTGATGGTCTTGACTAAGATATTCTTACTTTTCTTATTGAGTCAAACATGATTTCTACTGAGCCATCTTCATGTTCTATTATTTGATTTTGATATCGAATATATTAAGGGGGAAGATAACTCACTCCCAGATTTCCTCACCAGGGAATACTTACAGAGCCATGAAGAAAACAAATTATCTTTAGGCACTAAAGAAAGAAAAAGCTTCTCAAAAGGAGTATGAATGGCATAAGATCACCCACAAATCTATCATCTCAATTAAAGATGAAGATATGGTCAAATCACCTGAATAGGTAGCTAATATATATCTTAAATATAATTTACCAACAAATACTATCCCTAAATCCAGGGAATATTTTGAATTAATCTTATAAGAAACTAATTCAGTTGACATAATTCATAATATGAGAAATTCTCATGAAATTGATTATTCAACTTTTAAGATAAAAAATATTTTATCTAAATCAGATTGGAATTCTAACTTATTCGTTAGAGAAAGATTTAAAAATAAACCAATGAATCCAGTCTCATATGACTATTTTGATTATATACATACGTGGGAAAACACGCTCTTCTATCAAAACTCAAAGAAAACTCTTACGTGGTTTATTCAGTTTTTAACAGGGGATTATTATGCCTTTAACGATTTTCCTACTTGGTTCAGAGATTGGTTCTCATTTTTCAGACCAACTAAAGATGTATTTCCTCAAAAGGTTTTAAAAGCTTTTATATTATTTGAAGAGTTTAATTTAAACTCTACCAAAAATGAAGATCATTCATTATTGTTTTTCTTTGCATTATATAAAATCTCATGGATATGAAAATGGGATTATGCAGTAACTCATTGGGATGAAATCTATTGTCTTATAAGACGATCATAAGGAAGATGGTGGGATAAAACTCCACTAGAATAGTTTGATAATATTAAAATTATTGAATTATTCCAAGCACTCAAAGGGAAAGAAACTATTGACCCTAAACCACTTAAGCGTAAAACTAAAGTAGAAATTGTTATAGAAACCCTAAAAGAAAAGGGAAAAAGTGATATCTCTAAAAAATTAGAGAGATTATGTTCTAAATAAGAAGAAGAAAGCTCTACAAACTCTAATGAAAAATTAGAGCTAGAGCCTTCTGAAAGTGACTTACAGATGGCCAACTCAAGCTAGAAGCCAAGCTAACCACCCACTAAAGAAAATGGCTGACATCAAAGGAGCCCACAAAGCACTCTGGACAGTCGACTCTAAGTAAAAAATTCTTATTTAGAAGGTCGTCTTGGAATTTAGTAATGCTCATAACAATGGCCAATATTTCTTTTTTTATTGTAAAATAATTTTTCTGAGCTGGTTTCCAGGTGCCTGAGGTATATCTTATTAAGACCTCTTTTATAGGAATTTTTTGCTTTAGAATGCCTCCATAGCCTAATTCCGAAGCATCAGTCTCCACTACATTTGGAGCTTCGAGATCAGATAAAGCTAGGCATGTGAGTTCTTTAGCTCGAAGCTTGATCTTTTTGGATAGCTGTTGTGCAAGCTGTATTCCATTCTGGAGGATTCTTTTTTAGTCTTTGAAATAATGGGTTAACATCTTGTGCAAGATTTTTATAAAAATCTGCAATATAAGACTCCCTAAGAATCTTTGCAACTGTTTCTTGTCTTTTATTTCATCCGGAAATTTTTCTGCAAAGACTATTGATCTCTTAATAGGACTTATAAGTCCATGTTCTATGTTATGGCCCAAGAACCTTACTTGGGTCTGGAATAGCTTCATCTTTTTAGATGATACAACAAGCCCATTGGCCTTAACTATTTTAAAAAACACTTCTAAGTGTTTCCAGTGTTGATCTATTATATTTGAGTAGACTAGAACATCATCTATGTAGACAATAGTGAACCCTAAATAAGGGTTGAAAATATCATTCATAATTCTTTGGTATTCACTTGGGGCATTATTAAGCCCAAATGGCATAACATTCCATTCGTAAAGCCCAAATGGCATAACATTCCATTCGTAAATCCCAAATGGCATAACATTCCATTTGTAAAGCCCAAATGGAACAGTAAATGCTATTTTGTAGCGATCTTTTTTTGCCACTTGTATTTTCCAGTATCCATTTTTCATATCGAATTTAGAGAATACTAGAGCTTTGTTTAGTCGACTAAGTAAGTCTTTTTTATTGGGTAATAGATATCTTAACCACTAAGCGCCTTGTTTAGGGGCTTATAATTAATCACGAGTCGAGGAACTCCTCTCTCAATTTCAGCACTATTTTCCACATTAAATGATGGGCATAACCAAGGAGAAGTACTGGGCCTTATTAACTTCTTTTTTAGAAGGCCCTCTATTTCTTGCTTACATATAAGTAAGTGTTTTTCATTCATTTGGATGGGCCTGGCCTTTGTATTGATTTGGGCCTCTATAAAGTTAGGTTCATATGACAATTCTACCACATGTTTCTTTCTCTCCCAAAATGCACTAGGGATTTCAGCGCATATTTCTTTTTCAAATTTCTCTTTGAGAGATTGAATTATCTCTTGTATTTCCTTAGAAAAAATCTGCTGCTAAATTGTTTTAAAATTCACTTCTTCTTTTAAGGAAAAAAGAAAATTTTCTTTTCAGTAATCTTACCTTTGAGGCAATTTACTTCATGTATCTAAGGTTCTTTTGTGAACTTAAAAATAATAGGATATCCATCCATTTTTGTTTTGATCCCGTCTGCCGTAATTTTGAAGGGATATAACATATTGATGAATAGTGTGCCTAGAATTACCATTCTTGATAATTCTTTACTTAGTAAAAATGTAGTTTCTAGGCATACTCTATTGTTACATACAGTTGTATTGGACAACTTATAATGTATATTAGCAGCATTTAATACTTGAGTGGTTTTTGTAAAATACCTTGTAGGTACAATGCCTTCACTAATGCAGTTTAAATTAGCTCTTGTATCAATTAGGGCTTCTACATTGAAAGAATATTCTTTGTTGATCAAAATGGTCACTTTTGAGTACCATTTGTGATTTATGACTTTGTGTAAGGAGTTGACAAAGTGCATAACACCAAATTCTGAATTAGAATTTTCTCCTTCTATGAGAGCTTCTTTCTCTTTTTCAGTAGGAATCATTAGGACCTCTTCTAAGAGATCATTGAAGTCTTCTTCTCTATTATCTATCTCATTTTCAGAGATGAACGGTGTTTGAACACACTATTGTAGTTCAAGGATCTGAACTCTTGTTTTTAGATCTTTAAGGTCTTTTTTAGTTTGATTAATCTCTTTTATAAGATCACTTACTGTTGATTTTTGAATTCCAGGAGGAGTATTCCTAACCCTTTTAAGGATTTCATTGAAGGAATATTGTTGTTGATGTTGTTGTATTTGAGCTTGTAATGCTTTTTATTTTTTCTTTGAGGAACTTCTTCTTTAGCAATTTCTATATATCTTGCTAAGGTTTTTCTTTTTTCTTCTGGATCTTGAATTTTGTCTATAATATCCAGAATGAAATTTTTTTCTTTTGTTAAGACATTTAAGTCTAAACCATTCATTTTAATGATGGCTTTATAATAATCGCATTCACAGTCTTCTTGACTTGTTTCATCTTCTTGAGATGAGGAAGATGAGGATCTACTATAATCTTCTTCTTTAGAAGATTTCTCTGTTAAGAGTATTTGTAGAAACTGATTTTTTAAGTTTCTCGTCAATATTCAATTCATTGACTTTTTGTTGAATTCTAAAATTTGGGCTATAGTGTCCCTACTTTCCACACTTATAACAAGTGGGTATTTTATTTTTACTTTTAGTAAATTGGCCTTCATTATTGGGATTTTTAGTCCAATTAAATCTTTTAGATTTTTTCCTTCTTTTAGAAGGATAAGCTCTTGATTCTTTAAACCAAGGTTTTTTATAAGCCTTTTGGGATTTATAAACTTTCTTTTGAGATAATCCTTTAAGGATATTTTGATACCCATATTGTTCGTAGAAGTCTCCTAAGGCTTGCTTGCTTTGGACTCTTTCTTTTTCTATTTGTCTTTTGAGCTTCATATCAGTACAAAATGTTAATCCTTCTACCACTATTTCAATAACTAATTCTCCAAATGTATACATATCATAGGGTATGAAACCACCATGTTTGGCTCAGAGTCTTGCACGAATTTTATATGAAAATAGGGTAGGTAACCCTACAATGAATCTTTCTTTCCAAAAGTCACTATTAGAGTCTTCTCTTGTGAAAACTTTAGAAAAGAAAACATCCTTATACCATTTGAAATGTGACATGGTAGGACATCATAAGCTTATAAGATATTCATGACTTCTATCTTGTTGCAAAGTTGTACTTCCTACGAAGTGCAACAATATTATGTAGACCAGTGTGTTGACTATGTCTTCTATTTGGAGAACATCACCATTTTCATTTACTTCTTGCTTAATTGAGCTAAGAATTGTATGACGTTCTTGGGGACCTAAGTGAGTATCCCACCAGCCTTGTAATTTTCCAACAAAGTCGGCTATTATTGCTAATGCTGCTTGCTTATATGAGTTTCCTTAAACTTGATTATAGTTTCATACATAAGCATATTTTTAATTACCCGAATAACTTGATATTAAGATAGTCCGTCTATACTCCATTCTTGAATGGTACTACCAGAATATACTATTCTGCTGGGTAACTCTTCTTCGATTTGTAAATCGACTGAAGATTACCTAGAATAATAAGGCTTTGCTTTGTAAACTGGAATTGGTCTTTCCAATTTATTTATTTCTACAGAATCATTTTTATAAGATTCTTTCATATAATGATAAATTTCATCGACCTTTTTTTCAGAGATCTCATCTAAATCTTTTTCAAGCATTCGTACAGATTTTTCTTTATCTGTAGTATCTAATTTAGACATTTTTTTCTAATAATTCTTTTAAGAATTCTGAGTTATCTTCTTACCTTAATTTAAACTCTGGAATAGGTTTAAAGAATGCTGGTTTTACTTCTTTTTTAGATTTAGAAGTAGATGAAAAATTTTCAGTCTGCTTTTGACCTGATTTTTCAATTCTTGTTAACTGACTCCCAACTGTTTGTAAGAATAAGTTGGTGTAATTTCCTTGTTCTAAAACTTGATTCCAGAATCGTCTGTGACTGGTAACTCTAGTTTTGTTGATTTTCCTTTGTAAGGAACTGTTTGCACCTTTTCTCATATCTTAGTGACTGCTTCTGGAGGATGAGCTGCCGTTATCTTATCACCAGATTCTAAGGTATATGTTCGATGAACCTTTTCTAGGTTATAAACTTTAGGAATTATGATTCCATTCTTTTAAGAATGTTTGATAATAAAATCAAAGAAATTTAACTCTCATTCTCTATTCTTCTTTTAAGCATACTTTAAGAATGCTTTATACTTCTCATAGAACATTTTTTGTTGTTCTCTTTTTAGAGAATAAAATATCTTTCTTTTTTCAAATTTTTTTGGATCGTAGAACATCTCTTTTAGATATTCATTAAATGACGGTTTTTGTAATACCATAACACTCTGGAACCTATTGTTTGATTCATATCCCATATCAGAGAGTGTTGGACTCATTAGTCTTTCAGACTGATCTTCAGATCTATTAGATCTTTCTTCTATAGTTTCAGATCTTTTAGATCCTTCATTTCGATAAACTGATAAGCTTATTCCCATAGGAAGCTTTTGAGTTCCTTCAAAATTGGTCTCTTTTGAGGAATTTATAGAAACATTTGAGAATCGGTTCCTTGTAGTTGATGGTATTGACTCAGATATTCTTACTTTCCTTGTTGAGTCAAATATGATTTCTACTGAGCCATCTTCATGTTTTATTATTTGATCGACTTCAGTATTTTGAGGGGTTCTAACCTTTTCAGGTCCTTGTTGTATCAACTAGCTTTCTGGAAGGGTAATTTTATCCCATACTAGTGTTTTAGGTGTAGCTAATCTGGTTTTTCACTATTTGTTTGAAATAGTTTTGTTTCTTCTCTTTTATCTCTGATGAGATATTTTAGGTTGATGTCTGGGCAGATAGTGTTCATGACTTTGAAGTATACTCTATATATGAGAGCAACATTACTGGTTCCTTCCTCCATGTCGAAACCATGTGTCTGCACATCTACCTTTAAACATTTTAAAACATTAGCATCTTTGATGCACACAGAAAAATTAGGGAAACAATTGAAATATATAGGTCCTGAGCTTAAGGACGATTGAATACATCCCAACATCAAATATTTAATCTGATTGTGTCTTTTATCTCTAACACAAATAAGAACTGAATTATTAAGTCCTTCTCTAGTAAGTGGTTTTACTGCAATTTGTACTAAACCAAAATGTAAATAATTATATCTTTCTCTATATTGGTCTATAAGACCTTGAGATAATAAGCTTAAGCCTAAAGACTCTTTAGCTAAAGGATATGTTTCTTCTACTGTTTTTATTATATAATTAGATTTAAAAAGAAAACTACCCTTATTATAGACTTGTGAAGTTCCTACTTTAGGAACATTTCAATTAGCTAAATCTTGTTCAATATTTTCTATTTCTTTATTTTTGACGGATCTAGCTAAAGTAGAAGTAGAGTTAGTGCTGAAAGATGAAGAAATAGAGTTATTTTTTACAGATCATGCGTCTTACAACTACCTCTCTTGGGTCTTACTTTTGCGATGCTCGTCGAAGTCCTAGTATCTCGAAGTCTCAAGCTAGATAACAAGATTATTAAGATTACACACTATAATTATACTATCTTTTCCAACTTAGATGGCTCTCATATAAGATGCCTTACTCATATCTTTCGTATCAAAGTTCTTCGAGAGGAATTGTTTCACCACATATAGCAAACTTTTATCATTGGTTGTAAGCAAAATATCATCCACATATAGCACCCAAAAAAAATCTTACTCCCAATAACCTTCTAGTATATACATTGATCCATGACATTCTTTTCAAAACCAAATGAAGTGATGACATCATGAAATTTCAAATACCATTGACAGAAAGCTTGTTTTAATCCATATATGAATTTATTAAGCTTATAGATCAAGTGCTCACCATCATTAGAGGAGAATCCTTCAGGTTGTTTCATATAAACCTTTTCCTCTAGGTCACCATTAAGGAAAACCATTTTCACATCCATTTGATGCAAATCCAAATCAAAATGGGAAACCAATGCTATGATCACACGAAGTGAATCTTTCTTAGATATAGAAGAGAGTGTCTCTATGTAGTCAATTCCCTCCCTTTGAGTGAATCCTTTAGCAACGAGTCTTGCCTTATGTCTCTCAATGTTACCTTGTGAGTCTTTCTTTGTCTTGAAGACCCATTTACATCCAATGACTTTTACACCATCAGGTAACTTGATGAGATCCCAAACTCAGTTAGATGCAATAGAATCCATCTCTTCTTTCATGGCATTGTACCATAAGTTTGAAACCTCAGAACTTGTGGCCTATGAAAACGTCTCAGGATCATTTTCGGCTCCAATATTGTAGTCACACTCTTGTAGATACATAACATAGTCACTAAGAATCATCTATTTCCTTACTCTAGTAGATCTTCTTAATGATGCATCAACATTCTCCTGAGGAGTAGGATCATGTTGTTTAGTTGGTTATTCAACAGCTTAGGCATCTATTGAACTTCAGTATCTACTGGATCAGGATCAACAGCTTGTGGTACTTCCTAGACTGGTTCTTTAACATGCGATTATACTCGAGGAGCGTTGTTAATTACAACGATCAATCCATTACTTGAAGTGGGACACTGAACATTTGAATGATCTTTCTCAAGACCAATGCCCTGGGATCGATCGCTCCTACTAATCAAATCATTCTCAAGAAATTTTGCATTTATTGATTCCACAAACCTAGTGCTATGAGATGGACAATAAAAATATATCCCTTAGACCTTTCGACATATCCAATGAAATACCCACATATGGTCCTTGGGTCTAACTTCTTTTCTTGTGGATTGTAGACTTTTACTTCATACGGATAACCTCAAACACGTACATGTCCCAAAATTGGTTTCCAACCTTTGAATAACTCAAAAGGTGTCTTTGGGAAAGCCTTGGTTGGAACTTAGTTCAATATGTACGCAGCCATCTTCAGAGCTTCAGTCCACACGGACTTAGGAAGTTTGGTACTAGCAAGCATGTTTCGCAACATGTCTAATAATGTTTGGTTTATTTTTTCAGCTACTCCATTATAGTCCGAAAAGCTAGACAAAATATATTGGGAAACAATCTTATTCTCTTGAAGAAACCTCGCAAATGAACCAATCGTTTGTCCACTCTTAATGTATCTATCATAGTATTTTTCACCTTTATCGAATCTCACGATCTTAATTTATTTGTCACATTGTTTCTCTACTTCAGCTTTAAATACCTTAAAACATCTAATGTTTTATTCTTATTGTTAAGTAATTAGAGATGAACACATAACTACGTCATAAAATGGAGGAAATCTAAATTGGGATCAACATAGAAGAGGGATACGAGGAATAAGAATGGTTGAAGGAGAAAAACACATTTCTTAGTAAATTTGGGTATCGGGAAACTTAGTAATTGGGGCAAAAGGAAATTAGGGTTTTGGATAGAATTGTGGGATTAACAAACGATAGGCATAAAATGAATTGGTAGAGAAATGAGAATAAGAATGGCTTTTGACTTTTTGTTATAAGGCTAGGAGATGAAGAGGTACTATACTTTCAAATCTATGAAGACCAGTCACAACATCAAATTATTTAGTACAATCATCGTTCACTTTCAAGAGACAAACAACACGTCTACTTTTGTGTATATCTCTAGCTAATCCAATTATTTTCCACTTCACCTCTTTTAATATATTTATTTTTTAAAAAAATTATATTATTTTTAAATTTTATTAACTTAAAATATTATATTTTAAAATTAATAAATAATTTTTCCAAATATCCTAATTATTTTTACTAGAGTATTTAAGTCCAATATTTTTTTAACATATTAGTTTGTTAACTTTAAAAAAATAACCATTTAATCTATCAATTTTAAAAAATAAAATTTTAATTTTTAAAATTTTTTTTAATATGAATACTTATTCAAGTATTTTTTCAAAGTAAAAATTAAAAAAAAATTAAACAGAAAAACATAAATTTAATTATTTAAATATGTGTCCTCACTTTTTTAAATATAAGAACGAGACTGTAATTATAAAACTATTGAATCTAATTATCCATTTCAAAAAATTAATATATCTATCCAGTGATACGTATTCATTAAATTAAATGTACTTCATCTTAATTATTAAACTAGCTGGTTAGCAATACAAATGTTATATTTTTTTATATTAAACAGTATTAATTTTATTGTTAAAAAATACATATAATCTCATATTTATTAAAAAATTATCATAACTAATATTTATTTTAAAATACACATATTTTATAACTAAATAACTAAAAATATTCAACCTATAAATTATAGAATTAAATTACATTTTTATACACAGTAACAAAATTATTATAGAATTAAAGTGCATTTTTATAAGTAGTAATAAAATTATTAATATCTTTTCCGTAAATCTAATAATACTGCATAAACAAAAACACACTAAATAAACAATTTTTTTACAATTAACTTAAAATTTAAATAAAAATTAAGTTATTACTTGTTTCTTAGAATGAAAATATAATAAAAATTGAATTCAATTGAACAATATTAATATTATTATGTTTGTTTGAAAATAATAATAAATATTAAATTAAAAATAATTTTATTTTTATTTTTAAATAAGATAAAATGATAATAAATAATAAATAATTATAAAATGTGTGAGAAGAATAAAATATTTTTGAGAGATACGAGAGAATAAAAATTTATAATACTCTTAAAATGATTTATATTTTATTTTAAATTAACATTAAAATCGAACACAAAAATATTAAGAAATATTTCTATTATAATTTATATCAATGTTAATTAAATATCACCACCATCCTACATTTTCATTTCACTTATGGACAAATGAGAGAGAGTCTACAGAAAAAAAAAATTATCATTTTCTAGCTAACTTTGGTCATGCTAAATTTACAGTGACACGAATCATTTAATATACTCTTTACCGTTAAATTATAATAAAAAGTAAATCATTATAATTATAATAAAAATAAAAATGTTCATTTATTTCATACTCATGGATAGTACAATGACAGTATTTATTTTCTTTATTTTTATATAATTATTTATTTTTTTATTTTATATCATTTAAAAATAAATAAAAATTATTTTTTAATTATATTCTATTTATAATTTTATAAATTTTATTTTAATATTTATCATTATTTAAATTATAATGCTCATACAAATATAATAATAATAATATTTTTTATTAAATTTAATTTTCATCCATCGTTCTTATTTTTATTCTATAAATCAAACTAAATATATACCAAAATTAAACTTTATCATTCAAATTAACTAAATATTGGAAGACCGTAATAAGCATAGTAATGATAATGGGTATAAAATTATTATTAAAAAAACTAATAATACAATATTTACCATTTTTAGCATAATTTTTAAACACAGGCATATTTCTTTATAAATTTTTAAAATAACCATTTTAGTTTTATTACATTTTTTTAAGTATAAAAAGTATATATATATATATATATATATATAACCTTAAAACTTAATTAAGGTAAATAATTTATTGTGTAATATAAAATTTTGTTATACTTAACTCTCAACAATAACGAATAGAGATGATAAGTCTAGTGGATAGTGACATTGACGAAAAACCACGATTTTGAGTTGGTAAAGCAGCAACTATGGAGGTACGTATAGAGTGAACCGATGATGGATGTTTGAGTCAAATGAAGAGGTGTAGGGTGATGATGGAGACCAGATGGAGATGACTATAACAAGTGATCGTCACAATTGTTTTGAGTGGGCTGATAGTGAACGTTTCGAAAAAGATGATGGGATAGGTTATATATATTGGCGGATAGACTATGACATTTGTCATTCTTGATGAATGTTTGACGGTGTTGTAGATTTTCACAATTTTTCTTTTTATGAGTATTAATTATTTGTTGTAGATAAAATATTTATGTATAATTCTTTTTAGGTATGTTATAAATCTATCAAAAAAAAATTAGAATAAATATATTTGATAACTAAACACATAATATTACATTTATTTATTTAATAACATATACTTATAAATATGAAATTATTTTTAGTTTTAAAATATTTATTTAAATTTTAATCAATTTATAAAATTATTAATTAAATATTTTTAAATGTATTTTAATATTTTTAAGATGTGTTTTAAAAATATTTTTTTTATAATATTAAATTTTAAAAATTAAATCCAAAATATATCCAACCACAATGTTATTAAGTTATGCTTATTATTTATATATATATACACGTTTAAAAGTTATTACCGAAACCCAAAAAAAACAAAAAAAATAAACAGTGGAAAAAGTTTGCCTCTTGATTGAATTTAGAGGAAACTAACCTCATCAACATTGGCCCATCATATTTTCAATAAAGGGTTTTTTGGCTTCCTACAGTTCTTACATATTTCGGCTATAGAGGTAATTAACATATATATATATATATATATATATATATGTAAGAACTGTTTTTAATAATTTTGATAATTACTATATATTAAAAATAATGATTAAATAGATCGATTAATATTAAATTAATACTATATCATATATATTTATTAGTAAATTTATTTTGTATTTTTATATTTATATAGTTTTTTTTTATTAAATTTTTACATATTTAAATTAAATAATTTTACGTGCGATCATAATTATTATATCTGATTATTAAATTTCAAAAAAACTATTTTTGTTGAACTTGTTCTTAATCTTTTTACTTTAGAATTTGATAGTTGATTTGATTTAAATGATATATGTTTTAAATCATCTAGTTAGGATTATTCATTATTAAATCAGTTTTAGAACACACTCATACACTTGTGTTTTTGTGCTAACCATTTTGCAATTAACTCGAGAATGTAGTTGATTAGTAGGAAGCTTATTGTAACGTTGGTCTGGAAACCGCTCATGTTAATTTTAGAAACTATGAAAATAAAGCAGGGGCTTGTAAATAAAGTACATTGGGATAGTATCCTAAGGAGGGTAGTATAAGATCGAGTTTGTACTCGAACATTTGATTTTCATAGTGAAAATTTAGGTAGTCCGGTGGACTGATGGTTTTCCTCTTAGGTCATGGTTGTGGCCAATGTTGTTTCCACCTAAAAATATCGTGTGTTATTATTTTATTTCTGCATTTTATTCTTATACATGATTGTATGTCTGGCCACTTTGTTTAGGTTATTAAGTTATAAATTGATAAAAATTAAAAATAACTTATTCACCTCTTCTAGGTTAATTAGGTTTATATCTTATAAACTTTCAATTGGTATCAAAGTCGATGCTAGACATACTTAGTGAGATTGAGCATTAGGGATACACACTCCTATTTATGGATCAAATGAAAAAAGGTGGGTCATCTATTAGACCCCCACTCTTTGATAGGTATAATTACCCTTATTGGAAGACTCGAATGCAAGTTTTTCTCAAACAAGATGAAAAAGTCTAGGATGTTATATTCTTGATTATTGGGAACCACTTTCGGTAACGAAAGATGGTGTAGCAATCATAAAGCCAAGAGGAGACTGGACCACTGAAGAACTCACCCTTAGTAGGGCAAACCAAAAAGGTTTAAGCTCAATCTTTTCTACTATGTTGATGGAAGAGTTTCGTCACATCTTCAACTGTGAGACTGCTAAAGATGCATGGAATGCACTTGCTCTTGCTCATGAGGAAACTTCTCAAGTAAAACAAACAAAATATAGAGTTCTAAAATCTGAGT
Source organism: Hippophae tibetana (assembly GCA_037013495.1). Classification (NCBI taxonomy): domain Eukaryota; kingdom Viridiplantae; phylum Streptophyta; class Magnoliopsida; order Rosales; family Elaeagnaceae; genus Hippophae; species Hippophae tibetana. The sequence continues at coordinate 11,471,409 of CM072803.1, forward strand.
TTCATTCCATTAAAATGAGCAACACTACAACTTTTGGTCAATTCTATGCTCGCTTTTGTAATATCACTAATGTTTGTTCTAACCTTGGTGAGAAAATTTCACAATCAATACAAGTACATAAACTCCTAAGCTCCATAATAGTAGACTATAAGATGAAAGTTACAATGATAGAGGAAAATAAGAATGTAGACACACTAAACATTGATGAGCTTGTCAGATTAATCCAAGCCTATGAGCTTACTCTTGATCGTCCCAAGAAAATCAAGGATGTGGCATTCAAAATCTCCAAAACGGACATCTCTGATAGTGATGAAGATATGAATGATAAATCATTAGTCTCGCTAGCACGAAAATTGAAGAAGTTTCTGAAAAAGAAGGGTCAACAGAATAATCAATCTGATAAGGGACAATCTAGTTGTTCGAGGGATCAAAAGTTAAGGGAAATCAAGCCTCCTAGTTCTGATGGTAAGAAAACTAAGCTTACTAGTCCTTAACGCTATACTTGTGGGGGCTTTGGTTATATTTCTATAGATTGTGCAAACAATAAAAAGAAATTTGAAAAAACATTTAATGCTACACTCAGTGACATAGAAAGTGAGTAGGATAATGCTAATAACTCAGAAGATGATGACACTAACTATCGTGCCTTCACCACAACTACCAAAACACACCACAATGACTCTAACTCTAGCTCGGATGAAGAAAATGAGAAAGCAAACTCTTTTTTCTTATCGTCTAAGTTTAATGTATCGAGTTATGAAAAACTATTCATGGATTGTCTAGGTGCTAGGGAAGAGAAGGATAAACTACTCGTGGAAGTAACTAAACTTAATGATATCATCAATGTTCACAAAACAAATTCCTCTAGCCTAGAGAAAGATAAAAAAGAATTGTCTGAAAATATTAATGCCTTATCTGAGACTTGTAGAAACCACCGAGGAAAAAAAACTTAGGCAAGAACTTAGTATTACTAAAGAAACGGTGAGGAATTTAACCATAGGTGCTGAAAAATTGACCAAAGTCCTAGACTATGGAAAGCTACATGGAGAAAAGAAAGGTCTTGGATACATAGATGAAAAATTAACACCTTCAACATCAAAGACTACATTTATAAGGTCCTTAAACTCTACTCCTACTATTACTACTTATGCATAAAAAACTATTGCACCTATGGTAGAAAAATTTGTTAAGTTTGTGCTTGTTTGTCATCATTGTGGTAGAAAAGGTCATATAAGACCAAAATGTAGATTTTTGATGAATGTTCATGAACTTAATGATTATTTCCATGCTTCATATAGTAAAACTCATAAGCATCATCAATCTATGCATGCTACATCATATTCAAGGATGAATGTAAATTATAATAACGTGTTCAAAAATTCTACTAGGAAGCATGAAGACTTAGATTCAAAAAGGCAAGTAAAATTCAATACTTTTAATGCTAGCACTCATTATCATCATCCTACTATGAATATTACATCTTAGTTTGGGATGAATGAGAAAAGTACAGATAAGTCTAAGAACACGTCTATGAAACCTAAGTTAGTTGACTTCCAATTCAATGATATAGAGAAACCAAAATGCAAGATAATGTGGATTAGGAAAGGTTGTTTTTTCTTGGTCACTTGACCATTTTTATTCTTTCGTCTAAGTATTGTTGTTAGGGTGCTTAAATGACCCTAGGTGAGTAATATCTATTGTCTTTAGTTTATTTATTAATTAAACTTACAAAAGAGAGAGAGAGAGAGAGAGAGAGAGAGAGAGAGAAGTATAATCCTTATATGGTCAACACAGTATTGGACTTATTTAATACTTACATATATATAACCTCATTTTTAGTAACTTGACTCATTTTGATATTTATTGTATAAATTATTCTACAATTTTGACTTATGCACACACGCATTCTTGTACATGTGATTTTCAATGTTGACATAAACTTATTCACACATTCACGAACACACATATATACTATGCTTGAAGTTTACGAATTTTCTTGAAAGACTTTAAGACTTCAACTAATCTTGATTGAAAAATTGTGTTGAGTTTTATTTTTTGCTTACTAAAATTTTACTGTATGGAAGCACCTAGTATTGAGAGGACTACCTATTGTGATGTGTGAAGCTACCACAATGAGCGGAGATGACTACCTCACAACTAGTGTGAAAGTCATCATGCTAGGTTTATGGCTTGTGCAAAAAAGAGAGAAGAAAGATTGTGCAAAAAGCAATTACTTATAAAACTTGTACTTGAAATACACAAAAAGAAAGAGCCAATAGAGGTTAAAAAGAAAAAAAGAAAAAAAATTCCAATTCTTCATTTATAAAATAAAGAAAAAAATTTAAGTCCTTTTTTGGTAGATATATTTTATTTTGTAAGATTGAAGACTCGATTATAATTTTATATGATAGGTGATATATTTTTTTGAGTCTTTCTTTATTGGTCATAAATGAATTAATTGACATATTTGTGGAGTTTAAACATATACATTGCTTTAAGTAAATGTCAATATGTCATTATATGTGCGAAGTGTGCTTGTGTACCTCTTCTACTCTACTTGCTTATTTATATGATAAATAATCAAAATTTGAGTTAAAAATTGATGAGTTTTCAATTGGTTGTGTTCTCATTTGTGATCAAATGAATTTAATACCTTATATGGCTATTTATGAAAATAAAAAAAATAGATTTTTTTCATTTTTTTCATTTTTAATTGGTTTCTAAGTTAGAGAGTTATAAAACTTAAGGGAAGTTTATAGCACATTACACTTTTAGATTACTCTAATTTTACATTGTTATATCTTTAGGAAGAGTTTAATTTTATTGCTTTGTCTAATGCTTTATCCTTCTTATATGTCAAAAAAAAGAGAATATTGTGTTTCACTTCCATATTTTTTATTTTGTTATGCATATTGGGGAGAAAATATTTGGTATGAATGCATGCTATATGACTATTCTTTATACTTCGCTTATTTATATATAAACTGAACTAATGTACAATGAGGTTTTCAAGTCAAATTGTCATATGCTTTGTTTATGTTATTTTATTTACTTACAAGTTTGTCAAGTTACATTAAAGATGGAATTACCAGACCATAAGATAATTCCACTATAGAGTCTGGGATACCATTGTATTTTTATCTTATTTTTATACGTGTTATATAGTGAGTAAAGGGTTTTGCCACATAAAAATGCCAATGGGAAGTTTGTAAGGATTATGAGTGTTGATTATTTTCGTGGATAAAATATTTATCTATAAATTTGTTTTTAAGCATGCTATCAAGTCTATCAAGAAAATTCGAACAAATGCTCGAGTTTCAGATAATTATATTTCAAGTATATCCTTGATAATTATGACACATAAGATTGTATTTATGTATTTAATAACACATGCTCATAAATCTGAAATTATTTTTAATGTTAAAATATTTATTTAAACTTAAATTAATTTATAAAATTATTAATTAAATATTTTTAAGATGTCTTTTAAAAAATGATTTTTTTATAAAGTTTGCCTCTTAATTGAATTTAGGGAGGAAACTAACTTCATCAACATTGCCGTATCATATTTTCAATAAAAGGTTTTTTGGCTTCCTACCGTTATTACATATTTCGGCTATAGATGTAATTAATATATATATATATATATATATATATATATATATATTGATTAATAAGATGTTACTTATAATTTTTTTAATAATTTTCATCATTATCATATTTTTTAATTAATGAATTTTTATTAATTAAAACACAAGGGATTAAATAGATTGGTTAATATCAAATTGATATTATATCACATATATTTATTTAGTATTTTTATATTTATATAGTTTCTTCTTGATTAGATTTTTACGTATTTAGATTAAATAATTTTATGTGTGATCATAATAATTTTATCTGATTATTAAATTTCAAATAAATTATTTTTGCTTAACTTGTTCTTAATATTTTTACTCTAGAATTTGTTAATTGATTTTATTTAAATGACATATATTTTAAATCATTTAGTTAAGATTATTCATTATTAAATCAGTTCTAGGACACACACAGACACTCGTATTTTTGTGCTAACCATTTTGCAGTTAACTCGAGAACGTATTTGATTGGCAGGAAGTTTATTAGAACGTTGGTTTGGAAACTGTTCATGCTAATTTTAGAAACTGTGACAACAAAGCAGAGACTCGTAAATAAAGTACATTGGGATAGTATCTTAGGGAGGGTAACATAAGACCAAGTTTGTACTTAAACATTTGATTTTCATAGAGAAAATTTAAGTAGTCTGATGAACAAGTGATTTTCCTTTTAGGTCATGATTATAGTTTAGGTTGTTTCCACCTAAAAATATTATGTGTTATTATTTTATTCACGCATTTTATTCTTACACGATTGCATATCTCACTGATTTGTTTAGGTTATTAAGGTATAAATTTATAAAAATTAAAAATAACATATTCACTCTCTAAGTTTATTAAGTCTATATCTTATAAACTTTCACAAGTCTATTGTTAAAATATAATGTTAGATGTTATTGATTAAAATAACAAATAATATATATATATATATAAATTAACTAATAAAATATTAAAAGATAATTTAAATGATAAATCAAAATAAAAATACTAAATAACTAATAAATATTGATTTGCCTCACAAAATGAGGACTATTCACGGTCCCTCCCAACATAACCATATTCCCTTCCTTATTAACCACAACGGAAACGACCGCCCCGCGAAGAACCACGGCTTCCTCGGCGTCTACCTCGATACCTTTCAAATTCACCAAATTTCTGCACAACATACAAAAATGTATTCATTTTGCGATTCACCAAATATGAAAAAGAACACAAAACAAGAAAGGCGATTTACCTTTGTATCTATCTTCATTTGTTCTGAGTACCTAGTCCTCCCATTTTGTGATTCTTGATGAAATGCATTGGAAGAAAGAGTATAAATTAAGTCGGGCTCATATGGCTGTAAGATATGGGCATAAGTCAACAAACTTAAATTAAAAATACAGTAATATCCAAAACCCAATTTAGTAATGAAGGACTAAAAAATTTAATCATATATGAACTTAACTCCAAACTTTAGTATTTCAACATCATCTTCATCTTCACAGTCATCATCAACATCATTGATTCTTCCATCTCCCTGTTTGTGAGATTTAATGCTCTTGCCAAGATGACCCCAAACTTCATCCGTCTTGAATTTTTCGTTCATTGCCATGACATCAAAAAACTCATTGAACTTTGTAATTGAACGTGAATTCTGCATTCCATATGATCAATTTCGACGTCAAAGTCTAAAAAAGTTATCATAATCCACAACTATACTTGTCACAATTTATAGCTCACAACTGATGCAGTTGGTTAAAACTGGGGAAATAAACCTCAACACAAAAATACACATATAACTCGAAACAGTGAACTAAAAACACAACACTATAAATACGCAGCTATCTAGGTTCAATCCAATAATGAAAGCGTTAGTTCAAATTACACGAAACACTATCCAGCACTTCGAAAACATTTCATAACTGATAGACAACATTTGAAGAAGTATAAAAATCTTGATGTAAATGACCGACTTTACAATGCTGAAACAAAATTAGCATTATGACCAATTCATTAACTCACAATTGTTTTTAGGATGAATGCTTAACAAAAAACCATAGATCCACTCAGCAATAAAATTAAAGTACTTACCACAGCTCCTTGTTCATGTCCCCTGTAACCATGACGAGGTTGGAAAGAAGCCCCATTTTGCTGAAGGAACAAATAGAGAGGGAAGATGGGACAACCATAAAGGAAAGGAGAGAAAGAACATGTTAGAGAACTTGTCATCAATGTTAATGTATATCATAACTATTAATATATATAATGTTATGGACTTTAGTCATATCTAATTTACTTGTCTCTTCTTATGTTACTTCACTCTTATCGCTTCCGTCGTCACAATAGTCGTTGTAGCCATTCACTGTTGAACTTCCAACGTCTCTCAACCGTTGTCCTTAGGTTTCAGGCCTGTAGCTGCCGTCGTTGAGGAGTCTCATACCATACAGACCACTGCAATCACCGTCTTCACCATGCATATTGCTCCAATAACATTTTTGCAGGTACCACTTTGATCGGTTTGCTCAGATCTACACAATCGTGGAATTCTAGCAACCATCAGAGTCTACACGAGCCACAAACATAAGTCGCACGTCAGATTCACGCGCCTTTCAAGCACACTCAAGTCCTATGATGTCATATTGCCACGTCAACTAAAACTGACATCATCATCCAATCTGTTGACATTATCTTTGACCATCGTTGCTACGATTGACCATAGTTGACTGTTATTGGAGTTGACTTGATTATCGTTGACCATATCAGAGTTGAATTGACCTCTGTTGATCGTGATCGAAGTTGACTTGGTCGTCATTGACCGTTCGACCACCGTTGACTTTCTACAGAGTTGACGTTTCGCAAAACTGGTTCTCCTTACTCATTTTTTCGCGTAGACTTTGTTTTTGCAATCTGTTTTTTCATATTGTGTTTCTAAATGGAAAAAATGATGTTTTTATTTCTCGCCCCATCAATACTATATTAGAAGGGACGAAGAATTACTTATCTTGTCTCAAGCTATGCGCAGTTTTCTTAAGGGTTACATGCTTTGGCATTACTGCACTGGTACAATTACCATTCCTATCAAAGGAGCAAGTGAAAAAGATGCTACCTTCCTTGGTCACATGATTGAATGGGATAGTCACAACCACATGATCCTCATATGGATTCAGAATATTTTCATTCCCTCCATCTCTAATCTATTGGGCAACTTTGATGATGCAAAATCAGCATAGGATATGTTGGCCAAAAGGTACTCCACTACTCACGGATCCATGAAATATTAGGTAGTAGTTTAATTGCATCAACTCCAACAAGAACCAGGGAAATTCATCAATGATTACTATGATCAACTTCGATTTCTTTAGGATCAAATTAACCTTTGTGATCCAATTTAGGCATGCTTAAAGAATGCTCAGCAATATGCTACAGTTAGAGATGAATTTCATTTTTATGAGTTCCTGATGTCACTTCACAAGGAATTTGAGCTCATCTGGGGTTAACTTCTCAATCGCAGTCATCCTTTACCTCTTGATACTGTTGTAAATGAGTTGGTTAGAGAAGAAGCTCGGCTTACAACCCTTCAAGCCCAAAATAAGTTCAATGTCTTGGCTATTACTCCTTCTACTTCTGCCATTGAGCAACCTCTATAGTCAGATGATTCCTCTAGCTCTAGCAATTGTTGCAAGCTGACCAACAAGAAGTTCTACAATTATTGCAAGCATCCTGGCCACACCATTGAGACTTGTTACCGTCGCAACAAATCTACTATTGTTGTTGCTAATACTGAGCCTACTACATTGATGCCTTTCATTTCAACTAAGTCTCAGTCTTCTGGATCCACTATCAACCTCTTCTCTACTGAACTACAGAATATCATAACTCAGGCTATTCATATGGCTGGTAATGCATCTCTTTCCACTGCTCTCTCAATTTTTCCCAGTAAGTCTCAAACTTGGCTTTTTTATTCTACCTATTGTAATCACATGCCACCTCACTGATCTTTATTCTCCAAACTTGACCCTGCATCACATCCTCTTAATATTTATATAGCTGATGGTTCCACCATGCATGGGAATAGTCTAGGTTTTGGTTCGACTTCTAACCTTTCTATTCTTAGAGTATTCCATGTACTTGACATATCCTATGATTTAGGCTTTATGGGACAATTATCTGTACTAGGATATCATCTTATTTTTTACTATTCTGGGTGTATTGTGTAGGATCCAAGGACGGGGCAAGAGCTTAGGACCGGTCCTAAGGTTGGGCGTATGTTTCCCGTGAACAATCTTCATCTTCCACATGTTGCTCATGTCTTTGTTGTTGCTACAGTTTCTTCCTTACCTTTTCTCGCACTTTGACATTCTTGTCTTGGTCATGCCCCATCCACTTTGGTACATCAGTTAGCTTCTAAAGGTCTGTTGGGTTTTGTGTCCAAAGATAATTTTGATTGTACTTTATGCTAGTTAGGAAAACAACCAGTTTTACCTTTCAATAATAGTGAATCTATCTCTAATAGTATTTTTGAGTTAATTCATTCTTATGTTTGGAGGCCTTCTCTTGTTACTAGTATTGGTGGATCTCTTTATTTTGTTGTTTTTATTGATGATATATCTCGTTATAGTTGAATCTTTCCTATGAAATCTCATTCTAAAATCTTACCAATATACAGTAACTTTGCAAAAATGGTCGAAACACAATTCTCCAAACATATTAAAACTTTTCGATCTGATAATGCTCTTGAATATACTTAATATGCTTTTCAAGCTCTGTTACATTCTTATGGCACTGTACATCATCTAATCTTTCCAAGCACCTCTCAACAAAATGGTCGAGTCGAAAGAAAAATTCTTCGTATTCTTGACACTTTTCATGCTCTTCTTCTTTCAGCCAAAGTTCTTGCCCCATTTTGGGGTAAAACTGCTCTTCATGCTGTTCATGCCATTAATCGTATTTCAAGTGCTGTCATTCATAATCAGACTCCGTATGAGTGCCTTTTTGGGTCATTCCCTGACTATCATTACCTTTGCTGATTCGAATCTGCATGTTTCATTCTTCTTCAGCCTCATGAGCATAACAAACTTGAGCCTCGATCTAAACTTTTTTGTTTTCTTGGTTATGGTGAAACTCATAAAGGGTATCGATGCTATGATCCTATCTTGCATCGTCTTCGTGTTTATTGTAATGTTGTTTTTTGGGAACACTAGTTATTTGTTGAACTATCTCACTTTCGTTCTTCCCTAACTAACTCAAATGTTGTAGAAATTTTTTCAGATGAGTCTCATGTTCCTTCTACAGATACTCTTAATCCTCCTTTGGACTTCTCTATTCAATCTCCATATATTTTTTATTATTCTCTTAGAAAGGTTGTAGAAGAACAAGTTGATGACGAGCTACCCCACCTTGAGCATAGGTCCCCTGCTCCTACTCCGTCTGAAGATCCTCCACAAGACATTCCATCTCGCCACTCAACCCGAGTAAGATATATTTCCACAGATTTACTTGACTATCATTATTACACCCCCCTTGTTACGCTCTATGAGCCTCACGATATATCATTGTTACATTGCCCTTGTTACACTCCATAAGTCTCACACCTATCGTTAGGCATATATTGATTCTTTATGGCATCTATTGATCCTTTATGAACCTAAATACAATGCCAAAATATTGACAATTCACTATTTCAAAGACAAGTACAAAAAATAGGAGTCTTATTATCAGAATAGATTTTGTTAATGTTAAAACACTATTTAATTGCTTTGAATTTGATAATTTATACTTGTGAATATCAATTATCAAAAACAAAGGTAAATTTCATATTTGATTCGTATACTTCTTTCACCTATGCTAAGTAGCACAAACCAAAAGATTACGTCAATTGTATCCCAAAAGTGATACATTACCTTATGAACAGCTCGTGTAGAAGGGATAAATGGCAATATTGGTGGCTGAGGTGCTGTAGACACAGGCATTAGCACTTCTCACGGTGATGATGATACTTGAAACAACTCAACATCCTTTTGGGTAGTTTGTGATGCAGTACCTGCAGCAGATGCTAACTACAAAAGTTGACCATGGGTCAATAGAGAAGGTGCAGGTGTATCTGCAGATATAGAACTGGATGTCCCAACAATAGAGAATAAAGGTTGATATACAGCTTGATATGGCAAAAAAGTTGAACCAGCAACAAGGTTTGGCTTGTTTGAGATCGACGTTGCACTGGTGTTCGTTTCTTGATTTGAAGCAGTCAAATGAAACGATGACGGCAAGTTTGGACTAACATTAGAGGCAAATATGGTAGAATTTGGTGCCCTATTAAGCCCAGAGTTCTGGGGAAAATGAAGAAGTCCATTAGAAGGGACATATCCTTGCCCCTGCATTGCTATAGCAAGGCCACTGCCATTTGCGTTTGGAGGCGAAGGGGAAGGTCCCCAAGCCCCTAAAACTTTTCCAGGTTGATATAAAGGCAATCCACCTTGGACATTTGACCCAAGAAGTCCTAGTTGTTGGAAAATTATGGATCAAAGCTCTGAAAACTCAAGAACACTCAAGAACAATTTTCTAGAAACACTCAGAAATTATTGAATTTTTGTTTCTGATTTCTTTAACTTGATTATTACATTGCTACTTAGAGGTATTTATAGAAACAACTAATAAATCTAAGCCACACAATATAAACCTACCAAAACAATTTAAACCATACACTTATCTTCTTACCTAACCCATTGATTTTTCTTATTCCCACCAACCATGAGCTGTATCCTTATCAATCCAGATCATCACCATAGATGCTTCCACGAGCTGGACTTCAAATGGGCTAGAATATTTCAAAGTTTGTTTTTTTTTATTTTGGGCTTGTAAACAAGTTTACAAACCAACACTCCCCCTTAAACTTGTTTTATGATGCCGAGCAAATTTCTCAATCTGACAAAGTCTTCTTGCTTGAGCAGTTTAGTGAAGATGTCGGCAATTTGATCTTGTGATTTTACATACTCGAGTTGTACATCCTTTCTTGTGATGCACTCCCTGATGTAATGATATCGAGTATCTATGTGTTTGCTTCGATCATGGAAAACAGGATTTTTAGCTAAGGCAATGGTTGACTTGTTATCGACACAAATTTTGGTTGGATCTTCTTGTGTCATACTTAGCTCCTTTAACAAGTTTCTCAACCAAATTGCATGGCAAACACATGAGGTAGCTGCTACATATTCTGCTTCACAACTAGACAAGGTGACAATCGGTTGCTTTTTCGACATCCATGTAAAAGCGGTATCTCCCATGAAAAACACAAATCTGGAAGTGCTTTTTCGATCGTCTATATCTCCACCAAAATCGCTATCACTATATCCAACAAGCTTGTAATCATTAGAAGCTGAATAGAACAAGCTAAAATTAATTGTACCTTTTAGATAGCGTAGGATTCTTTTTGCAGCTTTGAAATGGGTGATTGTCGGTTTCTCCATATAACGGCTAATCAATCCAACGGCATACAAGATGTCAGGCCTTGTGCATGTGAGATAACGCAGACTTCCAACTAAACTTTTGAAAAATGTTGGATCCACACTTTCACCATCTTCATGCTTGGATAGTTTGATTCCATATTCCACTGGTGTGTTGATCGGCGTGGAATCGTTCATTTTGAACTTCTTTAGTATCTCCCTTGCATAGCTTTCTTGAGAGATGAATATGTCTTCTTCCTTTTGCCTCACTTCAATTCCAAGGTAGTATGCCATTAACCCGATATCTGTCATTTCGAACTCTCGGGTCATCACCTTCTTAAAATCTTCAAATAGCTTCGGATTACTTCCAGTAAAGATGAGATCATCTACGTATAGGCAAACGATTAGAATATCGCCACCTTCAATCTTGATGTAGAGTGAATATTCATAGGGACACTTGGTGAAGTTGTTCTCCAGAAAGTACTTGTCGATGCGGTTATTCCATGCTCTTGGTGCTTGCTTTAACCCATAAAGAGTTTTCTTCAACTTCAATACCTTGTCTTTGTGACCTTTTGCTTCATAGCCTGATGGTTGATTAATGTAGATTTCTTCTTCAAGGACTCCGTTTAGAAAAGCAGATTTTACATCCATTTGATGTATCTTCCATTTATTTTGAGCTGCCAAAGAAATGATTAGTCTTATAGTTTCTAATCGAGCAACAGGAGCAAATACCTCATCATAGTCAATTCCAGCCTTTTGACTATATCCTTTTGCTACTAGTCTTGCCTTGTGTCTTTCAATCTCTCCCTTAGCATTCCTCTTTGTCTTGTACACCCATTTGACACCTATTGCCTTATGCCCTTTGGGAAGTGAAACAGGTTCCCATGTGTCGTTCTTCTCTATTGCATTGATTTCTTCGTCCATCGCATCTCTCCACTTCTTCTCTTGTACAGCTTCTTGAAAGCTCACTGGTTCACAATCAGCAAAGAGACAAAATAAGGTAAGATTATCTTGTTGTTTTGTTACCTCATAAACATCTTGGAGATTTCGTGTACGTGTCAAGGCTCTTTCACTTCCACTTGAAGATGATGATGAATCTTCATGAGTGGTTGGAATTTGTGAAGTAGGTGGAGTCGTTGGCTCTTGTTGAATTTCTACAGATTGCTCCCTCATTGTCTGCTCATCTTCTTTAAACTGAGGAAAGAAATTGAAGTTATCTGTATGAGAGTTAAAATCTCATTCTCCTTCTTCGTCGAATACCACATCTCGACTAATCACAATCTTCTTATTGTGTGGGTTGTACAATTTATAGCCTTTTGAATTAGCATCATAACCGATGAAGATAAAACTCTCGCTTTTATCATCAAGCTTCGTTCTTCTCTCATCCGGTACATGAACATGGGCTATACTTTCAAAGACTCTTAGGTGGGAAATACCAAGCTTTCTTCCACTCCATGCCTCTTGTGGTGTCTTTCCCCATACACTTCTTGTTGGAGATCGGTTTGACAAGTAAACTGCACATGCTACTGCTTCTGCCCAAAAATCTTTGGGTAGTTTTTTTCTTTTGAGCATGCTTCGTGCCATATTGAGGATTGTTCGGTTCTTTCTTTCAGCTACACCATTCTATTGGGGGGATCTTGGCACTGTTAAAGATCTATGAATTCCATTTGCTTCACAGAACTCTTGAAACTCCTTGGATGTAAATTCTCCACCTCGGTCTGATCTCATGGCTTTGATTTTTCTACCGCTTTCTCTTTCCACTGTAGCTTTAAACCTTTTGAATACTTCAAAAACTTCTGATTTCTGTTTCAAGAAATATACCCAAGTTTTTCTTGAAAAATCATCAATAAAAAGAAGAAAATAGTTACTGTTACCGAGAGAGCTAGGCTTGATCGGTCCGCACACATCAGTATGGATTAGCTCCAGTGGCTTCTTGGCTCTTGAGTTTGACTCCTTTGGAAAGCTTTTTCGGAATTGTTTTCCGAGTAGGCACCCTTCACAAAGCTGATCAGGATGGTTAATGCAAGGTAGTCCCTTCACCATCTCTTTCTTAGACAACAACTCCAATCCTCCAAAATTGAGATGTCCAAATCGAAGATGCCATAGCCACGATGCATCTTTATAGCAGGCTTTCAGACACTTTGCAATGTCATTTTGTATGTTGATCAAGAACATTCTATTCTTTGACATCGGTACGTTAACAATGAGGTTATTCTTATCATCTTTTATAGAAAGATTATAATCCTTCATATGAATATCATAACCTTTCTCTAACAATTTTCCTAAACTTAAGATGTTACTTTTCATATTTGGGATATAGTAAACATTGGAAATAAATTGATGTTGCATATCTTTCAAACGAATAAGAATGTTACCTTTTCCTTTCACCGCTACGTTTGAATCATCTCCAAATGAGACATTTCCACTTACTAACTCATCTAGTTCCACAAACATGTCTTTCCTTCCACACATATGGTTGCTTGCACCGCTGTCAAGATACCAGGCATTTGGTTGACTACTATCACCCTTCTTCCGTGCTAGAAAAAGAGTTTCTTTCTCATCGGTCTTCTCCTCTATGTAGTTGATTTTCTCATCTACTCTATTATTGGGAGTTCTACATTCTGAAGCATAATGTCCAAATTTCTGACAATTATAGCATTGAACTTGAGATTTGTCATACCTTGAGTTCATATTACCTCTTCCTCGACTTTGTGTTGAGCTTTCTGCTCTCTCAAATTTGTTGGAATTGTTGTTGTAATTCCAACCTCGTCCACGACCTTTACCTCTACCTCGGCCACGTTGGTTTCTGTCATTGCCTTGACTTTCATGCTTATCTTTGAATTGCATCTTGAAGAGTTGCTCAGTGATCCCTTGCTTCTTCTTATGCTTTTCTTCGTATGCTTGTAATGACCCATTGAGTTCATCAATGGTCATTTCTTCCAAATCTTTTGTTTCCTCAATCGTCACGACGATGTGTTCAAATTTGGAATCTAATGAACGAAGTATCTTTTCTATTATTCTAACATCTCCCAACATCTCACCGTTTCTTTTTAATTGATTAGAAACAACTGCGACTCTCGAGAAATAATCAGAAATAGATTCGGAAGCTTTCATATGTAGAGATTCAAACTCACCTCTTAGTGTTTGGAGACGAACCTTCTTCACTTTCTCGGCTCCTTTGAAAAAAATTTGAAGCTTATTCCACGCTGCTTTGGAAGATGTTGCATCTGAAATTTTCTCAAACCCATCATCATTTAAGGCTTGATAGATAAGAAAGAGGGCTTTCTTGTCTCTCTTTCTCAAATCCTTCAAAGATTCTTTTTGCACTTTTGTTAGAGTAGTTTCATCGTCTGGCTCACTTAAGCCTTTCTCTACGACTTCCCACACATCATGTGCACCCAAAAGAGCCTTCATCTTAATACTCCAATTATCATAGTTATCGTTGTTGAGTGTGGGGACTTGAAACGATGACATACCTCCACTTGACATAATTCTCAATATAGTGAGAATTTGTAAATTCTGATCGCACAGATGGATTCAGAACGTCAAAAAACCTTAGGAGGAACTCCGGGAAAAATCTGAGTTTTTTTTGGTCAACGGTAAAATTCAACGATCAAAAGTCAACTTTTTGGTCAACTGTTTCGACGGCTCGGTCAACAGGCTTCACGGCTCGGTCAACTTGGCTTGACGGCTCGGTCAAATGGCTTGGCGGCTCGATCAGCAGCTCGGTCAACAGGCTCACGGCTCGGTCAACTCGGCTGACTCAGTGAGTTAACTCACTTCTAGCAGAAACTTCCGGAGGATCGTGGCGGCGCGTCCGAACTCCGATCGGGATGATTCTTGCGGCGTTGGATTTGTCTCGTCGAGAGCTTCGATTTGATATACAATAGTGTATATTTATATTTCAAACTATAGCTCTGATACCACTTTGTTGGAAAATTATAGATCAAAGCTCTGAAAACTCAAGAACACTCAAGAACAATTTTCCAGAAACACTCAGAAATTATTGAATTTTTGTTTCTGATTTCTTTAACTTGATTATTACATTGCTACTTAGAGGTATTTATAGAAACAACTAATAAATCTAAGCCACAGAATATAAACCTACCAAAACAATCTAAACCATACACTTATCTTCTTACCTAACCCATTGATTTTTCTTATTCCCACCAACCATGAGCTGTATCCTTATCAATCCAGATCATCACCATAGATGCTTCCACGAGTTGGACTTCAAATGGGCTAGAATATTTCAAAGTTTGTTTTTTTTATTTTGGGTTTGTAAACAAGTTTACAAACCAACACTAGTTTTGCAGTATGGAAATTTATATCAGTTAAAGATCCACTAATAGCAGATGGGAAGCTTAGTGATGAGGAAGGTGACAGAGAGTAATGTGACTGCAAAAGAGAATTAAAATTTCTTAGAAAAAAAAGTGTAATTAAAATAAGAATTTTTTACTTTTAAATTAAAAAAAATAAAAAATATTATAAAAATGTGCCCAACAAAATTTAAAATTATAGTATATTCTTAAAAGGTGATAAAATAATAAACATTCATGTTATTGTTTGAATGGTTTGCCTTTCATTCCATATTAATCGAAATACTCCAAATCATTATTATTCCTATTAACTGTTCTTTAAGAGTTAGAATTCTTTCATTTATCCGTTTACCTGAATAATAGCTGGATCATTGTAGATAGTTGGAGATGGCTGAACAGGTGGAGAAGACTTTTGTAAATCCTGAAACATGATGATACATAGAATAGATTAAAGGTCAGGCCAATTAACTGGAATGCTTATGAGATTTCACAAAATAACTCGTCTCAAGATTATTCAGAATAAAGTCTAGAGCCATTTTTTAGTACCATAACGTATGAAAAGTTATAAACTGAATCTTTGAGATTTATGGGTTCCAATTAGACCAAACTAGCCTTAACAAATAGAAATCTTGTGACGTAATTTACGTTTCTAATTATCAGTGTCATTAACAAATCAAAAAAACAGAACAGAGACAGAAAGGAACAGCCAAGCAAATCCTTAAGCTTCTTTTTAGATTCAATGGCAAAAACAACTGCGTTTTTGACTGTGTTCAGATATAGGAGGAATGTTTATGATGAAGGTGAAAGATGTTTCTTCTACACTAACAGAGAGTATATGGTATCGATGTATAAAGTACCTTTATGTCACTCCAACGGAAAAATATGTACTCATAAATTTTGTCACATGCAGGAATTTGTGGTCCATCCTTTTTTCTTCCTTCTGTTCCATAAGAGCATACAGTCACATTACGTCACCACGTGAATAAACTAACTTTTATTTTTAATAATATTATATCTTATTATTATTATTATTATAAAAAAAAAACAAATATATCATCAAATTATCATAAAAATTACAAATATATCATATAATTTTATCAAGTGATAAAAATCATAAGAAATATTATTAGTGATATAAATAAAATATTGTTATACAAATCTACCATCATATTCTTATATTATTTATATAAATTTATCACCAAAATTTTTATTAGTATTATAACTTTATTATCAAATTTTTTATTAATATTACAAATCTATTATTGAAAATATATCAAAATCATAGAAAAATAACATCATGATATATTTGTATCATTAATTATAATTGAGTATTATCCTTATCACTTAATAAAATAAAATTATATATTTATAAATTTTATGATAATTAAATAATATATTTATTTACTTACCCTAATTATAATATATATTATTTTATATTTATACTATATACAAAAGCTAAATTAAAATTAAATAATTTTGAACAAAAATACCTTATATGTTAATAATGAAATATCTTGAACTTTTGGATTAAAAGTTTGTTATTTGTAAAAGAAGGACTTGATGAAAATATCACTTTTTAAAAAAATTTAAGTATAAAAACATCATTATTCATATTCAATTCATATATTTTTATTATTAAATTCAATTTTATATTTAACATTATTAAGTTAAATTATAAATAATTAAATTCATTTAATATTAAATTTTATTTAATTAAATATCATTAAGTAGATCAAAACAAAACAAATATTATGTGGTATTTTCCTCACATACTCAATGGAAAACAACAATATTTTTTTTATTGTTAAAATATTATTTTATTTTCATTGTCTGTTTACAGTTGAAACAGAAAATACACTAGATAATATTTAATACATATTTTTATTATGCATGTTAAAAGACTAAATCTTAATAAAAAAAATAATTCATTATGAAAATAAATTTTAAAAATAATGTCGCCAAACACCTTATAAAAAGTGTTTTCTGTTTTTTGTTCTTAAAAATAGGTTTTTAAAATAATTGACAAACGGCTCATTATTTTATAAAATTGTAGAAATTGTTTTTTAATAATAATCTAAAAACTATTTTTAAAATTAACCGGTTTCATATAAAGAGCAACTAAAAATTCATATTTTAGAAATTATTATACTTAACTTAATCATCAAGACTAATAACTAGGGTGACAATTCAAAGTTTGTATCATGTTTGTTCATAATATATATTCATATTTTTCAACCAAAATTTACTTATATATATTATAAAATTAAATTAATTTTAATCAATTTATTTATTTATAAAAAATAAATAACTAATATTATTATAAACATACATGAATTAATATTTATTTTTAAATTAAAAATAATTTATATTGTATTGGTTGTATCTCGAGCACACACAACTATTAACCAACAAAAAAAATAAAAATATAATAAAATATCAAGAAATTTAAACAAATTGATATCATAAAAACGATCACAAGAGGCCATCAAAAACAAATAGGAAATACCATTTTTGAGCCCAATACTATTGTTTTCGGTGTTGATGCTGTGAAGCACACCTTCGTATCTAATTTCACTCTTCGAAATCAAACCAATCAAGTAGTTTATGTCCGACGCCATAGCCGACTAGTTTGAAGAAGAAAGTGAAAAGAGAATATGTAGGCTTTTTATTTAGGAATGTCTTGGATGACTTTGCGAGTCTTGTTCTTGTGACAATCCTAACTCTAATACAACTGAGACTAAAATGGCGGAGAGAGAACTGAAAATTAAAGTTATTAATATTGAATAATTCTCATCAAATGATATATATATATATATATATATATATATATATATATATATATATATATGAAAGTAAAATATGTTCCTAATTCTAAAAGCAATCAAACTCTAGTAAATCTTATGTTACATATCTAGTACATTATATATCTTTAAATTTAAAATAAAATTATTAAATAAAAATAATGTCAAATAGAATTTCTTTAAAATAAAATATAATCACTCGCACACTTGCACATTAAAATGTTAATTCGTTTTATCTTTTCGTGTCATATATTTATTTAATAAATATGTTATATTATCGTATTAATATCGCTTAAAATTTTTTAGGATGAATGTGATGAAAATTATACTTACAAAAGATATCAAATCATAGTTTAAAGTAACCGTATTTTCCCCACTTAATATCATTTTTTATGAGTTAATATATATATAACATATGCTTAATATTTCCAATATAAATATAAAAATCGTTTAAATTTAAATAAATTTTAATTAAAAAATTGAAAAAAAAATGAAAAATGATCGTTTATCCTTCTACAATAACTTTTTAATAATAACATGATTAAATTATCTCAAAAAATAAATATATAATCTTAATATTATTTTTAAAATAAATAGAAACTAATAGAGTAACATTATCTCAAATAAAAGGAAAAATTGATGGATTAGTCTAAAATTGTGCTTTAAATAAGAGTCGTGAAATTGTTGCATTAAGTATTATATATAAGTCCCATTATTTTATTTAATGGGTTAAATTAGTCTTAACAGTTTAACTAGGTTGACACATGAATTATTAAAGTATGAGATAATTAAAGAATTTTTATGTATTTTTTTCCTAGTATTAATTTTTTATAACACTAACTAACAAATATATTAAATAAAACAAAAAAAAGAATACCCAAAAAATAGAAAAAAGAAAAAGAACATAAAATATATGTAAATTATATTTTTCCTCTCTGTCTAAATTTTTTTACTTTTTTTTACCATTTAATTATACAAACTATTTAAATTTTAATATCATATTCATAACATAACAAGATTTCCAAAAAATAAAAATATAAATTTTACAAAAGAAAATTATCTTAAAAAACTAACATAATCAATTTCAATTATTAGAGTCAACTTATACAAAAATATAAGAAAAATTGTTAGAAAAAATTGAAAGAACAATTTCTTTTTTATATCACAAATATAATTTGCAAAGAAGATCAAAATTTACTCGTCATGTTTTATCAACTTATAAATTCTTCCCTAATTACTTAAAAGAGTGAAATTAGTTGATATTGTGACGATACTGGATAGCACATATGTCATTAGTTTTTTTGACTAAATTTTAAAAATAAAACTAATTCTCCTTTTTCTTATAAATTATAAGAATTAAAATGTCAACCCAATTTTAAAATAAAACTTCTCTTTTTAGATAATTATAGAACTTAGACACTTATATTTAACACTTAAGAATAAGTTGCATTACTACAAAAAAGGGCATTAAAGTCGGTTCAACGAACCGACTTTAAATAAAACGACTTAAAGTTTAAAGTCGGTTCATGCGATGAAAACCTGTATTTGAGCAGAAAAAAACCAAAATCAGTTTAGCAAATAATTCAAATAATACAAATATTTAAAAAATAAAATATTAATTAATAGTAGAAAAATTACCATGGTTTTGTTCTATTTTATTCAAGATCATCATATTCTTCTCCTTATGTTATAATACAAACCTACATATATAATACAAAAATTTATACATATAATAACAGAAAAAAAAATATGAATAATAGGGGATCTAAAAGATTAGTTAAAGAGGAAGAAAACTCACTAACCGGTGCTGGAAATGGTAGTCGTAGATGGCCGAAAAATGAGAAAGAGTGGAGGAGAAGTGTTGGTTGACACCTGGAACCGACGCTATCCACGTAACATAGCGTCGGTTGACGTGGTGAACCGACGCTACATCCTATGTGAATAGCATCGGTTCTACACCGAATCGAGTTTAAACCAATTTAAAGTCGATTTTTAGAAAAAACCAACTTTACGTATCGAATTAAATACTCATTTTTGTAGTAGTGTTGGTTTTCCTACTATTGATACTTTTATATAAGTGCTTAAGAGGCCATGACTTATATGAACATATCTAAATAAAAATTTGATAATCTTATAAAAATAGAATCCAATTGTAGGTATTGAGAGGATGTACCTCCGAATCCACTAAAACAAAATCCTAAAAGGTTAAACCTTTCTAGAATCTATAACTCAATTACCTAAAAGTATTTCAAAACAAATTGTTAGAAATGCACGAAAAAAACTTCATTAAACTTCAACACAATATGAATAGATACAAAGAAAACCTGACCCTTAGTCACATGGTCTTTTTATGAAAGGTTGTCCATTCAGTTAGAGGTAGATCGTTATCACGAACACCCGACTTGGAAATCATTATCCGAATCGATGAGCGAATATCATACATCTTCCTTAGTTTCTCCTCCTTATGAGGAGATAACCCACTGGATTTACACTTGGTTGTGTAGCCTTTGGTATTGCTTATGGGTTCATCGATGCCTTTCTTCCTTTATTTTTTCCTTCATGATCTCGAGATTGATATCTAGGTATGAAGCACATTCAACCTAATTATAGGTGCAATTTGTGGGCGAGATGTAGACGTAGAAGGAGGAGGCTTATACATTTCCTCTTAACTCAAGGTATTCATTTCATTAGTAGACCCTGGCGCATCACTTTCTACCTAACCCAGAAGTTGGGGTATTGAGGACTCTCCTAAGAAAAGTAGCATGAAGGCAAGACTACATGGCTAGTAACCCATGATGATAAATCTCTATGAATGGTCTTTACCAAATATTACAAAATACAAAATGATAGGGTACGAATAAATAGAGGTTACCTAAAGTAAAAAGAGGAGTGAATTTAGAGAAAGATCTAAAAAGAAATCAGAAAACTGTTAGACTCAAGAAGGTATCTTTAAAAGCCTGAGGAATAGTAAATTATGTGTCATACTAATTTTCTTACCACATAGTAGAGAACTTTTATGGCACGAGCTGAAATAACAGAGCATTTTTGTTTGATAACCAAGAAAAATGGAATGAAAAGACACTCTAGCTCCTCCTTATATAGAGGTGCATATCTTATCTCTCCAATTAACTGATAAACATTTATTAGGACAAGTTGAGATTTTAAAATTCGTTTCTCAATTGCTACTTTTTCACCCTCATTGAAGAATCGAGCTAAAAGAGTAGGGAATTTGATTTTTGAACATATGGATCGACCTTAAAGCTCAATTCAACTTACAACCCGAGCCATTAGACGAATCAACCTAGAAAGACCAATTCATGCTCGCACTCACAATGATGCTTGTAGGATGAGCCTATCTGCACACAGTAGCTTTTATATTGGAAGATCAACCATCAGTCCAAGCCACGAGTGGTTGACCTCAAGCTTTAAATGTGCTCTTTTACAAATTCTATCCCTTTGGTATGTTGTGACGTGTACCTCTTATATAATCGACAAGTACATATAATGCCTTTTACATACATGGACCTTATAGGAGATTCACACAATTCTATAAAAGTTCTGTGATTTTTTTCTAGTTTCTCTCTCTACAAATCGGATCATCCTAACAATTATTTATTATTTTTCTCATTTAAAAATAAATAAAAAGTTATTTTTTAATGCTAACATAAATATAATAATAGTAATATTTTTAATTATCATTCACATTCCTATTATATTTTTATTCTACCAATCAAATATATATATATATATATATTAAAACTAAAATTTACCATTCAAATTAGCCAAATATTGGAAGACTCCAATAACTATCTTAACAATAATAAGTGTTTGGACCTGGTTGAAATCCACAGTGTTCGCACACATGGAGGGTATCTGGACGAGCCCACAATTCTTGATCTTATAACTCATTTCTTTCACCATACTCGAACTTGGTACCTAGCCCTGAAGTATCTTAGGTTCTTAGAAATTGGTACCAACTTCCAAGAATCTATGGCTATAGGGGTAGGTCATAGGTTTGAAGATAAGGAGGCACTAAAGAAATGTGTGTTTGGCGATGACCGTCATGTTTAGTTAGAAACTAGCTTGAGCATCAACGTCATCCACCAAGGCCCTCACATAGATATTTTTAGCAAAATGGTGTGTTTGATGTTTGAACATGGTTGAACTCCACAATGTTCACACATATTGAAGGTATCTGAGCATGCCCACAATTCTTAATCGTGTAACTCATTCCTTTCTCCCTTCCCTAGCCTCGAATCTGGGACCTAGCCCTTAAGTACCAAGAATCTGAGGTACTTAAGGGCTAGGTTCCAAGTTCGAAACTAGAGAAGGGTGAAAGGAATATGTTACACGATCATGAATTGTAGGTCTATCCAAATACCTATACATTAAAAAATTAAATTATTTTTAATCAATTTATTTATTTATAAAATTAAATAACTAATATTATTATAAATATACATGCATTAATATTTAATTTAAATTAAAAATAATTTAAATCGTACCGTTTGTATCTCAAGCATACACCCAACTATTAACCAACAAAAAATAAAATAAAATATTATGAAATTTAACAAAAATGATATGTAAGCAAACACAAATAGAAAATACAATCTTTAGTAATGATATTGTAAAGCAAATCTTTCTATATAATCTCACTCTTCCAAGTCAAACAAATCAAACAACTTATGATCGATGACATAACCCTAGAAATAAAGTGAAAAGAGATTATATAGGCCTTTTATTTAGGGATGTCTCGGATGACTTTGCGATTCTCGTTCTTCTTGTGACAATCCTAATTCTATTACAAACTAAAACTAGAGTCGTGGAGAGAGAATTGAAAAATAAATTTCTTAATATTCAATAATTATAATCAAATTTTTAAAATTTTGTATTAATAATAAAAATATCCACACATATATACTTATGAAAAGTAAAATATTATGGTAATTCTAAAAGTAATCAAACTCTAACAAATATTATCATAATTACTCATAAATTTTAAAATAACAATAATTATAAAAATAAATAAAAATCTAATTACGAGGAAAAATACACCAATAATCATTAAATATATTAGATAATATTTTCAAATAAACATAATAAATAAATTATTTTACATTTAAATCTATAAAAATTTACATTCATAATGAAAACAACAACATAAATATACACATGAAAAGTAAAATATTATCCTAATTTTAAAAGTAATTTTAAAAGTAATCAAACTCTAATAAATCTTATCGTAATCTAATCATAAATTCTAATATAACAATAATTATAATAAAAATAAAATCAAAAGTAAAACTTCACCAATATCCTTAACTATATTAGATAATATTTTCAATTAAATAAAATAAATAAATTATTTTACATTTAAATCTATCAAAGTTTATATTAATAATGAAAATAACCACACATATATAGTAACTAAATGTAAAATATTATCCTAATTCTAAAAGTAATAAAACTATATTAAATATTCTCATAATCTAATAATAAATTCTAATATAACAACAATTATGATAACAATAAAACTCTAATTATAAGGTAAAACTATAACAATAATCCTTAAATACACTTGATAATATTTTTAAATAAACTTAATAAAAAAATTATTTTACTTCTAAATCTATAAAAGTTTAATTTCATAATGAAAATAACCATACATATATTATACACATAAAAATTGAAATATTATCCTAATTACAAAAGTAATCAAACTCCAATAAATCTTATCATAATTTAATCATAAATTCTAATAAAACAATAATTTAAAAAAATCTTATTATAAGATAAAATACACCAATAATACTTAAATATATTAGATAATATTTTTAAGTAAACAAAATAAAAAAATTATTAAACATTTAAATCTATAAAACTTTACAGTTATAATGAAAATAATCATACATATATACATATAAAAAGTAAAATATTATCCTAATTTTAAAAGTAATCAAACTCTAATAAATATTATTATAATTTAATCAAAAATTCTAATATAAAAATAATTATGATAAAATAAAAACTTTAATTATAAGGTAAAACTACACAAATAATCCTTAAATACACTAGATATTATTTTTAAATAAAAACAATAAATTAATTATTATACATTTAAATCTACAAAAATTTACAGTCATAATGAAGATAATCACATATATATATACATATGAAAAGTAAAATACAATCTTAATTCTAAAAGTTATCAAACTCTAATAAATCTTATCATAATCTAATCATAAATTCTAAAATAACTACAATTATAAGAAAAATAAAACTCTAATTATAAGGTAAAACTACACCAATAATCCTTAAATAAACTTGATAATATTTTCACATAAGCATAAAAAATAAATTATTTTACATTTACATCTATAAAATTTTACCATTGTAATGAAAATAACTACACATATTTACATATCAAAATTAAAATATTATCCTAATTCTAAAAGTAATCAAACTCAAACAAATCTTATCATAATCTAATCATAAATTCTAATTAGAATAATTATGATAAAAATAAAACTCTAATTATAAAGTAAAATACACCAATAATCCTTAAATATATTAGAGAATATTTTCAAGTAAACATAACAAATAAATTATTTTACATCTAAATCTATAAAAGTTTACAGTCATAATGAAAATAACCACATATAAACATATGAAAAGAAAAATACTATCCTAAATCTAAAAGTAATAAAATTCTAATGAATCTTACTATAATCTAATCATAAATTCTAATATAACAATAGTTATGATAAAAATAAAACTCAAATTATAATGTAAAACTACCCCAATAATCCTTAAATACACTTGATAAGTTTTTTAAATATATTTAAAAAGTAAATTATTTTACATTTAAATCTATAAAAGTTTATAATCATAATGAAAATAAACACACATGTATACATATGAAAAGAAAAATATTGTCCTAATTCAAAAAGTAATAAAACTCAAATAAATTCCCATAATCTAATCACAAATTCTAATATAACAATAATTATTATAAAAATAAAACCCTAATTATAAGGTACAACTACACCAATAATCCTTAAATACAATTGATAATATTTTTAAATAAACTTAATAAATAAATTATTTTACATTAAAATCTATATATTTTTAATTCATCATGAAAATAACCACACACATATATATATGAAAAGTAAATTACTACCCTAATTCAAAAGGTAATTAAAATATAATAAATCTTACCATAATCTAATCATTAATTGTAATATAACAATAATTATAATAAAAATAAAACTCAAATTATAAGTTAAAACTTCACCAATAATCCTTAAATACACTAGATGATATTTTTAAGTAAACATAATAAATAAATTATTTTAAATTAAAATTTATAAAATTTTATCATTGTAATGAAATAACCATTTATATATACATATAAAAATTAAAATATTATCCTAATTCTAAAAGTAATAAAACACTAATAAATCGTACTACAATAAATGAAAAAACCACACATATATACTTATGAAAAGAAAAATACTATTCTAATTATAAAAACAATAAAATTCTAATAAATCTTATATTTATCTAATCAAAAATTCTAATATAACAATAATTATGATAAAAATAAAACTCAAATTATAAAAAAAAAACTACACCAATAATCTTTAAATACACAAGATAATATTTTAAATAAACATAATAAATAAGTTATTTTACTTTAAAATCTATAAAATTTTACCGTCATAATGAAAAAAACCACACATATATACATATGAAAAGTAAAATACTATTCTAAATATAAAAGTAATAAAACTCTAATAAATCTTACCATAATCTAATCATAATAATCACACTCTAATTAATCATAACATTATCTAATCATAAATTATAACAAAACAATAATTATGAACAAATAAAAAATTTAATTATAAGGTAAAACTACACTAATAATCCTTAAATACATTTGCTAATATTTTTAAGTAAACATAATAAATAAATTATGTTAAATTTAAATTTATAAAATTTTATCATTGTAATGAAAATAATCATTTACATATATGTATGAAAAATAAAATATTATCCTAATTCTAAAAGTAACAAAACTCTAATAAATCTTATCTTTATATAATTATAAATTCTAATATAACAATAATTATGATATAAATAAACCTAAATTATAAGGAAAAATTGCACAAATAATCCTTAAATACATAAGATAATATTTTAAATAAACATAATAAATAAGTTATTTTACTTTTAAATCTATAAAAGTTCTAATGAAAAAAACCACACATATATACATACTAAAAGTAAAATACTATTCTAATTATAAAAGCAAGAAAACTCTAATAAATCTTATCATAATCTAATCATAAATTATAATATAACACTATTATGATAAAAATAAAACTATAATTATAAGATAAAACTAAACCAATAATACTTAATACATTTGATAATATTTTTACATATACATAATAAATAAATTATATTAAATTTAAATTTATAAAATTATATCGTTGTAATGAAAATAATCATTTATATATATATATATATATATATATATATATATTAAATATAAAATATATTCAAAATTCTAAAAGTAATCAAACTCTAATAAATCATATCATTATGTAATCATAAATTCTAACATAACAATAATTATGATAAAAATAAAACTCTAATTATAAGGTAAAACTAAACCAATAATACTTTAATACACTTGATAATATTTCTACATAAACATAATAAATAACTTATTCTAAATTTAAATTTATAAAATTTTATCATTGTAACGAAAATAACCATTTATATATACATATGAAAAATAAAATATTATCCTAATTCTAAAAGTAATCAAACACTAACAAATCTTATTATTATCT
The DNA here is from genome assembly GCA_037013495.1 of Hippophae tibetana. Taxonomy (NCBI): domain Eukaryota; kingdom Viridiplantae; phylum Streptophyta; class Magnoliopsida; order Rosales; family Elaeagnaceae; genus Hippophae; species Hippophae tibetana. Next base: position 11,498,455 of record CM072803.1, read on the forward strand.
AATCATAAATTCTAATATAACAATAATTATGATAAAATAAAAAGTTTAATTATAAGATAAAACTACTCTAATAATACTTAAATACACTTGGTAAAATGTTTAGATAGACATAATAAATAAATTATTTAAAATTTAAATTTACAAAATTTCATCGTTGTAAGGAAAATAACCATTTATATATACATATTAAAAATAAAATATTATCCTAATTCTAAAAGTAACAAAACTCTTATAAATATTACTCTAATCTAATCATACATTATAATATAACAATAATTATGATAAAAATAAAACCCTAATTTTAAGATAAATCTATACCAGTAATCCTTGAATACACTTGATAATATTTTTAAATAAACTTAATGAATAAATTATTTTACATTTAAATCTATAAAAGTTTAATTTCATAATGAAAATAACCATATATATATACCTATGAAAAGTAAATTATTATCCTAATTCAAAAAGTAATTAAAATCTAATAAATCTTACCATAATTTAATCATAAATTCTAATATAGCAATAATTATAATAAAAATAAAACTCAAATTATAAGTTAAAGCTTCACTAATAATCCTTAAATACACCATATAATATTTTTAAGTAAACATAATAAATAAATTATTTTAAATTAAAATCTATAAAATTTTATCATTGTAATAAAAATAACCATTTATATATCCATATGAAAAGTAAAACTCTAATAAATCTTATCATAATCTAATCATAAATTTTAATTTAACATTAATTATCATAAAAGCAAACTCTAATTGTAAAGTAAAACTACACCAATATATAATCGCTAAATACACTTGATAATATTTTTAAATAAACATAATAAATAAATTATTTTACAGTTAAATCTATAAAAGTTTACAATCATAATGAAAATAACCACACATTTATACATATGAAAAGAAAAATATTATCCTAATTCTAAATGAAATAAAACTCAAATAAATATTATCCTAATCTAATCATAAATTCTAATATAACAATAATTATGATAAAAATAAAACTCTAATTATAAGGTAAAACTCCCCAATAATTCTTAAATACACTTAATAATATTTTTAAATAAATATAATAAATTAATTATTTTACATTTAAATATATACAAATTTACCATCATAAAGAAAATAACCACACATATATACATATGAAAAGTAAAATATTATTCTAATTATAACAACAATAAAACCCTAATAAATCTTATCATAATCTAATCATAAATTCTAATACAACACTAATTATGATAAAAATAAAACTATAATTATAAGATAAAACTAAACCAATAATACTTAATACATTTGATAATATTTTTACATATACATAATAAATAAATTATATTAAATTTAAATTTATAAAATTATATCGTTGTAATGAAAATAATTATTTATATATATATATGAAATATAAAATATGTTCAAAATTCTAAAAGTAATCAAACTCTAATAAATCATATCATTATGTAATCATAAATTCTAACATAACAATTATTATGATAAAAATAAAACTCAAATTATATGAAAAAAATGCACTAATAATTCTTAAATACATTATATAATATTTTTAAGTAAACATAATAAATATATTATTTTACATTTAAATCTACTAAAGTTTATAGTCATAACGAAAGCAACCACACATATATACATATGAAAAGTAAAATATTATTTTATTCTAAAAGTAATAAACTCCAATAAATATTATCATAATCTAATTATAAGTTCTAACATACAATAATTATGATAAAAATAAAATTCTAATTGTAAAGTAAAATTACACTAATAATCCTTAAATACACTTGATAATATTTTTAAATAAACATAACAAATAAATTATTTTACAATTAAATCTATAAAAATTTATCGTCATAATGAAAATAACCACATATATACATAGGAAAAGAAAAATATTATCATAATTCTAAAATTAATAGAACTCCAATAAATATTACCCCAATCTAATCATAAATTATAATATAACAATAATTATGATAAAAATAAAACTCTAATTATAAAGTAAAAATATACCAATAATTCTTAAATGCACTTGATAATATTTTTAAATAAATTTAATAAATAATTTATTTTACGTTTAAATCTATAAAAGTTTAATTTCATAATTAAAATAACCATACATATATATATTATTCTAATTCTAAAAGTAATCAAACTCCAATAAATATTATGGTAATCTATTCACAAATTTTAATATAACAATAATTTTGGTAAAAATAAAACTTTAAGTATAAAGTAAATACACCAATATCCCTAAATATATTAGATATAATTTTCAGTTAAAAAAAATAAATAAATTATTTTACATTTAAATATTTCAAACTTTACGATTATAATGAAAATAACCACATATATATACAGACTAAAAGTAAAATATTATCCTAATTTTAAAAGAAATAAAACTCTAACAAATCTTACCATAATCTAATCATAAATTCAAATATAACAATAATTATGATAAAAATAAAACTTTAATTAGAAGGTAAAATACGACAATAATCTTTAAATATATTAGATAATATTTTCAAATAAACATAATAAATAAATTATTTTAAATTTAAATCTATAAAATTTATGATCATAATGAAAATAACTACATATATATACACATATGAAAATTAAAATACTATCCTAATTCTAAAAGTAATCAAACATTAATAAATCTTATCATAAATTTTAAAATAACAATAATTATGATAAAAATAAAACTCTAACTATAAAGTAAAATACACCAATAATCCTTAAATATATTAGATAATATTTTTAAGTGAACGTAATAAATAAATTATTTTATATTTAAATCTAAATGTTTTTACCCTTGTATTGAAAATAATCACACATAACTACATATAAAAAGTAAATTATTATACTAATTTTATAAGAAATAAAACTATAATAAATCTTACCATAATTTAATCATAAATTCTAATATAACAATAATTATAATAAAAATAAAATCAAAAGTAAAACTTCACCAATAATCCTTAAATACACTAGATGATACTTTTAAGTAAACATAATAAATATATTATTTTACATTTAAATCTACAAAAGTTTATAGCCATAATTACAACCACACATATATACATATAAAAAGTAAACCATTATTATAATTCTAACTCCAATAAATTTTATCATAATCTAATCATAAATTCTAACAAACAATAATTATGATAAAAATAAAACTCAAATTATAATTTAAAACTATACCAATAATCCTTAAATGTTTAATCTTGATAATAATATAATAATTATTTAAATATATTTGTTATTTTTTTGATTTTCTTAGTTATGATTATATTAAATTCTTTTAAAGATATATCAATTTAAAAATTATGTATATCATATTTTATAAATACATTTTAACATTAATTTATCTTAAAAAAAATTGAACTTTCCTATTGATACTATAAATATGTTAACATGCTCATTCAAATAGTCAAAAGTCACTTTGGCAATCGATCAAAAGCTTATACATTCGTAATGGATTCGGGGCTTTGATGGCATGACAATTGAAAAAATATTAAGTGTAAGTCGAAATTAAGGAAATTCTTTTTAAAAAAATGTATTTAGATAAAAGAGAAAAAAACCTTAATAAAATCTTGTATTTATTTTTTTAATGAATTTAATTCAATTATTATTAAAAAAATAAGTACATAAGAGTAAAGTCAATTTTTATATATTTTTATTTTTTAAACTACACTAGATATAGATCGTTTCAACTTAAATAAAATTATAACAAAAAACATTGAAAAATAAAAAATTACATAAAAATATAAAAAAAGATTATTTGTCATCGTATAACTTTTTAATAATAACACGACTAAATTATCACAATAAATAAATATATAATCTAAATATCACTTTTAAAATAAGTATTCTTATGCAATCATATTTATGTCATTTTTATATTAAATAATCATTTAATTATACTTTAAATACACTTAAGTTATGAAATTATTACATTAAACATTATAACTCGCATTATTTTCTTTAATGTGCTAAATTAATCTTAAAACTTTAACAATATAGCTTATTTCGCTAATTATAACAGTGATTCATGAATTATTAAAGTGTCAGATAACTAAAAAAAAATTATACTTTTTTATCCTTAGTATTAATTTTTTATAATCTTACTAACATATTTTTTGGTATTTTTTTATGTAAATTATATTTTACCTCTGTCTAAAATTTATTATTGTTTTTTTACCATTCAATTATATAAATTATTTTAATTTCAATAACATATTCATAACATAACATATTTTCAAAAATAAAAAATAAAAAATTTACAAAAAAAATTATCTTAAAAAATCAACATAATCAACTTCAATTATTAGAATCAGATTATACCAAAATATAAGAAAAATTAGTGAAAAATATTGAAAGAGAAAATTCTTTTTTATATCACAAATATCATTTGAGAAGAAGATTGCATACTTACCAGGTAAAGTAAATTTTTTAACAAAATTTTAAAAATAAAACTAACTCTCCATTTTCTTATAAATTATAGGAATTAAAATATCAACCTAATTTTAAGACTAAACTTCTCTTTTTAGATAATTATAGAACCTTATACCCTTAAATTTAACACCCACTTATATATTATGAGCATAAGTTAGTCTTGTTACTTTTGGTACTTTTGTAGAGGTGCTTAAGATCGGCCTGTTTGGCAAGACTGAAGCTATCTAACACGCTCTTTTCGAGCATGACTTACACGATCATATCTAAAACTAAACTTCATGAACTTCAACACAATATGAAGCCATTTTCCACAATCTTTTTTTCCAAAAACTTCCACCAATTTTACTCGATGAAATTAGAGTTTACTGAGCACTCCAATGAACTTTGTGTATTGCAAATAGAGGTCTAAATTGAGATAAGATAATGAAATTCATAATATAATCCATTATTTTTTAAAAACCACTTCATCTTGTCTCATTCATTTTTTAATGAGACGACATAATAATGAAATGATATTAATTGAGAAATCTCATGTACCTAAATGAAACCTAAATGAAACAAATAAGAACACAAAAATAATAGAAAATATAAACATGGTTATTAAGTTTAATATGAAAAAAATGATACATGTTTAAAATTAGGTCAAGTACGACTACAATCTAAACGATATGAGATGCTATTTAAATTAAATGAGACAATATTACATCATAAGTTCATTATAGATACTAAATAATACATAAGATGTGATGAGACGAGATAGTCCACTTTGCATCTCTAATTGAAAATATCGGTAAAACTAAAACCACACACATGGACAATCACAAAAGATCACATGACAAGATATCATAAAAACATGGTATGCACGGTCAAGTAAAAAGCATCTAATGACAAGCAAAGATTAATTGTTTTGCCAGGATTTACTTTTACATATAGATTTAGCACCTCTAGCAACAATTAACACACATGGACAATCACAAAAGATCACATGACAAGATATCATAAAAACATGGTATGCACGGTCAAGTAAAAAGCATCTAGACAAGCAAAGATTAATTGTTTTGCCAGGATTTACTCTTACATATAGATTTAGCACCTCTAGCAACAATTATTTTTTGTGCTGCTCACTCGTTATGCCATAAAAGAAAGAAACAAACAAACAATATTCAAGTTGTACAAGTTCAACACAAAAAGGGGGGAAAACACATGCCTTGACTCCCTCAAGAATAGGAATGATGTCTATGACGATCCTTCTCCCGTGAAGAATAAGAGCTGTAATGATCGCGATCTGAAATGTGATAGCCCATTATTAGATTACATAACCATTGTCCTTGTTATTAAAGAAACAAGATTATTTGTTCATCCGAAAAGAAAAGAAAAAAAAGACCAGACTCGTTACTGAAACTCAAGTAAAAAATGTATACCTCGAGAAGAATGGTGTCTTGATTTTTCAGAGTGCCCTCCTGCAGTTGACGAACAAATAAAAAGACCATAACATTGCAATCTCAATATGGCATTATATAAAAAGTTGAAGTCCACAGAAAATGGCAAGATGGACATATTTCACAAATTATCCATAAAAAATAAAGAAACCAACCTGAATCCTTTGCTCTATCCTTGGACCGCTGACCTCTGTCCTTCACTATGTCTCTGTCCGGATCTATCTCCTCTCGTTCTCTCTCCCTGTCAGATTCCCTACCTCTACCACGATTGCGAGCCTTTACTCTGTCCCTCTCACTCCCCCTTCCCCTATCCCTCTCTTTATTTCTGTCTGTCCCATTGGCTTCTGTTCTATACTCAGACCTGGACTTCAGCATAGGGTCCTCTCTTGCCTCTCCTTCAGATGGTATACTCTTTGATTCATCATCACTTTTTTTACCCTCCTTCGGCTTGTCCATACCTACTTTGACCAATGGGCCCTTGGAGCCACCACCTTCAACACTGACTGGTACAGGAAGTGCATTAGAAATAGAGGCATCAGCACTGGCTTGTGGGCTACTCCGTAGAACTTCCTGCAGTAGAAGATAAAAGAACAGTTGAATCTCATAAATCGAGATCCATAAAAAGATATTAATATCTATGATTAGCATAAACTCTTCATCACTACAGTCGAGGTCATCACTCAATGAAAGAAACATTGTTTCTGCACCACACCACCAAACTGGAGGGAGTAAAATAAAATGATTATAACGCCTTCCTTCTATTTTTTTTTTGTTTTCCCTCTCTTCCCTAAAAGTACAGCAGTGGTTATCACTCATTATGCAACATAGAAAAAAATGCTATATAGGCTTAGTCTCCAATCATTTTTAAATTAAATTAAATAAAAGGGAAGATTAATTACCTTGGGACCTGGCTGAGACTCTGATGACTTGTTAGCAAATGAAAAAGAATCTCCCTCCTTACAAACGGGGATGTAATGCGCCTTCGGAAGGCTGTATAGGTGAGCCAGAACCCTACAAACCACATCAATGCCTGATTTCTCTGCATCAAATGCCTTCCACCATGGTGGGCTCTCAGGAAGGGGAACTTGAAACCTTCTAGCAGCAGCATATACAACCCCACAAGCCACAACCTCGCTTTTGAATCGAACACATAATGTTGTCCTCAAACTGCAATAATGTAAACAGTATATGAAAATAAACCCAATAGGACATCAATTTACAAATAATCAGGATCAATGCATAAAATCAGAGTATCAAAGTATAACCTAAGGTGGAAAGAACTAAGCCATAATAAGAACACAAACGAACATCCAAGTCACACACATTGAGTGCTCAGGATTGAAATGGGAAAAATAATCAATAGGTAATATTAGCTAGTGTACACATTCCTAAAGAAAAAACAAAGTTAAAATAACAAACAAAATCAAGGAAATTTTTACGAATCAAAAGGCAATCCAATGTTCCGAAGTCTTATAAATTAAGTCTAATATACAAAGAAATTCTCTCTTTTTCTATAACAAAAATCACTGAACTGTTGTGGATAATATAGCAGCGTAAAATAATGGTGTGAAGAGATATCAAGAACATGTTATCCCGCCCTATGGGCATGACATGCCCATATAACTGGATTAAACTACAAGTACACATGTAAGTAATCGTCTATTGGGTGGGATAAAATAATCCAACACTGGGAAAGCACGCACAAACATTTATCCAATATGTAAAGGCTGCGTTGGTTTGTTACATTAGTCAAGCTTTCATATGTAAAGTCCAAATACCAGAAGATTATATTGGACCAAAGCTTTTCAGCTAGCTTGTTAATTCGTAAAATCAAAAAACTAGATATTCAGGAGTCCCATTAACACCACAAGAGACACAGAGAAAGGAGAACCTGGAATTATTTGAATTTTGAAATTAAATAAGTAAACTAGGAGAAGGAAAAAATGAAAAGAAAAGACAATTGTAGAATTACAACAATCACTAATAAAATTTATGGATTGGCACCTATCATTTGCTAGATTCCAGGCTTCCTGCCTCAACTCAGGAGGTGTTTCCAGGGTAGCGAGATAATTTGATATGAACTTGTGGGGATGCTCAACATGACAAATAAAGCCCATCTCTTTCAATATATGTCTCTCTGTTCTACTCAACTCCATCTTTAAGTCTGAGTATTTCTGTCAGAAAACAGAAGGCAGGAATTTTCACGAACATAGAATAAGCATCAACATCGTACTATAAGTTAACTACAATTTAAAATGGATATTAACATTGCTCCTAACAGAATAAATATTATGCCTCAAGTATGCTTTGCGACAGAAAGATGTAACTATAAACAGCGGTAGTTCATCAAAGATACAAGGGACATAAAACCTTCTAACCTTTGAATAAAGGTCCAAATGCTCTATTGGCAAATTCTCCCGCCTACATTCCATTCTATGGAAAACGATGATCACTTGCCTAGCTTTCTTAGGACATTCCTCCAATTTTGATGCAAGCCATAAACAACCAGCTGCAACTTTCTGCAGAACATTATAACCCACAAAAACATAAAATTACTAATCCAAAGAGCTACTAACCAGGGAAGGAGCAAGGAAAACTATCCTGGAGCCAAACTAGAAACCAAAATTCTCAAATATACATAAATAATATGTTAAATGCAAGGGGAAGGGTAAGAGAGACAAAACAGTATAAAATGTTGCCAAAAAGATAGAGTACATGAGTTGTTCAGTTTTTTTTTTTTTTTACTTACATATATCAACAAATAATAGTATTGCAATTAGGGGGGCCAAATGTCTATTTTGTCCATACAAACAGTCTAAATACTATAATCAGAATACAATTAGTAAACACTTTTATCTAAAACATCACGATTATATTTAGAAAATTGATAATGCAGGCTATTAGTAGGAAACGTGTGTCAGTTATACTGATTGCAGTAATTGATCAAAAATGATATAGATATCGTTCGTCCATACAACCATAACGACAGACCTCAAAGGCACAAAATTTTAAAAAGTTCATCGTATCCCTCTAAATTATCATGGTTTCTCAACATCTGAAAAGTGTAATTGAAGAGAGAGAGAAGGTTTGGAGAGGAGGGGGTGGACAAACCAACCAACCTTCACGTTGAAGCGGGCAAATGACTTTTTGCAGTAGAAACGATGGAATAAAACCTGACCAGTTGCCATTACAGCTTGTGGCCTGTAAGCAACTAAGTCAGTCAACAAAAAGAAATTTAGAATTACACAGCAAATTCTATTATAAAAGAGTCAAGCAAAAATAACATACAGCCGGAGCAAAATGCCACTTTCTTGGATAAGATCACAGCCATAGATTCTGAGGGTGGTCTCAGTTGCTTCATCTATGCCATCTTTCCTTGATGGTGAATCATTAAGCTGCTCATCTGTAAGGTAGAATGTATCTATGGCTGTGTATATCATTCTTTTGTCAATTGAAGTTCCTAATAAGATTCAAAGAATAAGACAAGTATCAACAAAATTTTCCTCATACTTGAAAAACACATTTTGTTCATCACATTAAAATGTTTTATCCTTTGTTTTCGAAATGAATGCAAACAAGGGGAAAAAAGACGGGAAATTATCTCATAGAGTGAGTAAAATATCAACAATTACAATTATAGTGTATGTTTATTGTATATTACAAATGTAGTATAACTGCAAAGGTTTGCAATTCGATTTTGTTCTTGAAGTAAAAACTGCAAAGGTTTACAGTTATACTACATTTGTAATATACAACAAACATACACTATATTTGTCATTGTTGATATTTTATCCACCAAATGAGATAATTTCCCCAAAAAAGAAAGATGAAACATCATAAACAGAAGAAATAATTCTAAATTTAGAATAAAAACCGAGATTAAGTTAAATTAACCCTTGTTCAAGGAGAAAAAATGCAGCAACTCAAAAACAGAGCATCTCTTACAAATTTCCTTGAAATGAACAAAGCATCAAGTCAATTTTCTTGCCCTAACGCAAGTGCCCAAAGATATAAGATAGAGTCCATTTAGTTGTTAGAGATACGAGAATGCCCAAGCATGATAGAAGGGCAATTAATACAAAAATTGCTTGTCGATAGATTTACAAATACAACCCTCAAAAACCAGAAGGCAGAAAATATTTAACCAAATTCGTTTACCTCCAATTTCCCAACAACCAAACAAGCATAACTTACGTCTTAAATAAACCATGAAAAAGAAAAGAACCAGGTTAAGGTTTCTCCTATGAAAATAAGCTGAAATTACTTGAAGTCCTAAAGCAATACTTGAAATTCCAAAATTCCAATTGAAGCAAACAATATATCGGAATTTAGATTTTAACTTTCGTTGCAATTTAAGGCCAGCAAACGAGCTAAATTAGAATCAACAAAACGAACAAGAATAAAATAAAATAAAACAATTAACAAAATTAGATTCTAGGGGAATCTCATCACTCTTCTCTACTTCATTTGTTCCTTTTGCATTGATTACCAAAAAAATATAAAATAAAATAATTAGCAAAATTAGATTCTAGGGCCCTAGAATTTCATCACTCACTTCTCTACCTACCCATCGTCCAAATTGCCCATAATTCATTCGTTATTCTGAAATAATTTTCAATATTTCTCCATTTTCCTCACAGAACTCTATGAAATATATAGAATAGAGCATCAAACCTATTGGGAAAATAATTTTTCTTCGGCATTGTGGTTTCTTAGTGAAAACACTAGTTGGGATTTTTCCCGACACCTATAATTTCCAGCTTCGAAAACCATCAAAAGCTACTTAATTTTCTGACTATTGCTTTAGTAAGAATCATTAAACATCAACTGGTTGCTTCATCTAAGCAAAAATTAAACTAAGATTTTTTTCTTGAAAAAAAAACAAACGAAAAACAAAACGGATGATAGAAGAGGAAGTAAATATGCCAGAAGTACCTTCGAAAACGCCGGCGAATCAACGACGGACAGCAAGTTGTGTGGAAAAAATTTCTGGCCCTTAAGAAAGAGGGAGGAGTATGAAGCGAAACGCGAACAGAAAGTGCAAGGTGTTGCCGTGTGATCATGTGGGGGAACGTTGGAACCATTTACCGAAAACAATATTTTTTTTCTCCCTTTTTTTCATCCATATGTTTAAAATATCAAATCAATCGATTTAAAATATATGTTTAATAATATTTATAAAAAAAAAATTTATTATAAACATACATTTAACAACAAAATAAGTATAAATTTGTAATTTTGTAAAAAATTGAAAAATGAAGGTGGGAGGAAAAAAAAATCTTCCAAAATATTATATATATTTTAATTAATATCAATTATTAGTTTTGCCTATCTTTTTAATAAAAATAAATTAAGATAATATTATTTTACTATGTGTCGATTATATATAAAATTTTCTATTGGGAAGGAGAATAACAGACGGTGAAAGTGGGGGTTAAAAAAAAAATGAAAGTAAGTTGTGATGCTATTAATCCATTTTTTCACTAATTAAAATAGACATACTCCAATCACGATACCAATTACGTTTTATAAAAATACTAGTTTTCATCCCATGCATATACGGTTGATGATTTAAATTTAGTAAATATAATTGTATTAATTGAATAATAATAATTATTATTATTTTAAAAAATTAAAAAAAATCTTTAATTATGACGATATAAAAAATTAATGTTAAAATTTTATATAAAGGTACAAAAAATATTCTTAAAATAAATAATTTATTTATTTATTATTTTTGTGAAGAGTAAATATATAACAATAATTATTTTATTAATAAAAAGTTAATTAATTTTTTTATAAATATATAATATTATTAATTCTTTATTATTATTTCAAATTCTTTATTCTCTAAAATAATATAAAAAAGTAAGTTTTTGAATATAAATTCTTAAGTTATTTTTATTATAATTGAAAAATTGATGTTAAAATATTTTATAAAATGGTTGGTAAAAATACTCTTAAAATAAATAATTAATTAATTTTTTATTTAAGTGATGAATAAATATACAATAATAATTATATTTTTATTTAATAAATATGTCAAATATAACATAACAATATATTAAATTATTTAATTAATATTTTTAATATCTAAAAATTTAATCCTAATTACATGAATGATAGACATATCTTTATTGAATTTAATAAGTATTTTTACTTAAAAATAATATATATTAGTTGAATTTTCTTTTTTAATTGATATAATATATGGTATGATCTCAACATAAAAAAATGTATTTATTATATAGACATTTAAAAGAAATATGATACGTTTATAAGTGAATTAATAGAATACTCATTAAATGAGTAATTATTAACTGTATAAATTGTCACTCTTAATGTAATAAAATAATTGTATTATACAAAATAAATATTCATAAAAATGCATTTATTATATGAACATAAAAAAAATATGATATACTCATAAGTGAATTGATCGAATACATTAAATTGGCAATCATTAACTGTATAAATTATCACTATTAATGTAATAAAAATAATTATATTACCTTAATACTACTATATTCAATAAAGTTTAAATAATATCATTTAATTATTATTTTTTATCAAATAAAAAACATTATTGACATCATTATTTTTCTATATAATTATTACTTAAAAAGAAAATATATTATTAATTTTTTAAATAGGGTTTAGGGTTTTGAGGTTTGTGATTTGGGATTTAGGGATTTGGAATTTGGGGTTTAAGGTTTAGGGTATATTTATCGATTCAAGTTTAGGGTTAAAATTATTATTTTTCTAAATATAGTTTAGGGTTTTGGTTATATTTGTGGGTTAAGATTTAGGGTTAAAATTATTCTTTTTCTAAATAAATTTTAGAGATTTGAGATTTGTGATTTGGGGTTTTGGGTAAGGTTTTAGGATTTAGTGTTTAAGGTTATATTTGTGGGTTAAGGTTTATGATTAAAATTATTATTTTTCTAAATATGGTTTAGGGTTTTGGGATTTAGAGCTTTGGGTTATATTTGTGGGTTAAGGTTTAGGGTTAAAATTATTATTTTTTAAATAGGGTTTAGGGTTTAGGGATTTGGGCTTTAGGGTTTTAGAATTTAAGGTTTACGGTTTAAGGTTTTAGGATTTAAGATTTGGAATTTAAGATTTAAAATTTAGGGTTATATTTGAGGTTGTTGTAAAATTAGAAAAAAAAATTAAAATGGGAATGTAATCATAATTCCTTAAGGGGGAGAAAGAATTATGATTCCTTCTCCTTTAGGAATAAATTTCATTCCATTCTCATTTTTTCACCCAACCAACACACAAAAATGAAATGAATTAATTCTGATTTCATTTCACTTCTTCCAACCAAACATAGCATAAGAGACCAAGAGGTTTTGTTTTTTTAAAGAGTTGAAGTTAAAGGAGTATTAACACATTTTTGGAACAAAAATATTAAAAAATTATAAAAATAACTCATAAAATTTATAACAATAAAAATAATATTTTAATAATATTAAATGTGATCTAATTGAAGAGTACTTAACATTGAATGATTCTAAATAGTTGTAATTTAATTTGAATATTGTCTAATTAGATAGCATTTAAAATGAATTAATATATCAAATTTTTTTAATAGTAAAAATATATAAGGTAACATAAAGAATATTATTTTTATGACTATAAGTTTTAACTATATTATTATTATTAATTTTTCAAAATGTTATGTGAAAATACTTAAGAAATGCACACATGTGTAGTTTAAAATGAGTTTGACTCTTTCTTCATGTTAAAAATTAAAAATAATAACTTTATTTAATAAAATTTAAGAAACTTATTCAAATTAAAAATTAAGTAATGAAAAATCAAAATATAGATTAAAAATGTTTTTAAAAAGTATTTTCTTGAGACATTAAAAAAAGAAAAAAATATTATAATCTAAATTTAATGGAAAAGAATTTAATACAGTATTATTATTAAGTACTATCATATTTATATAACTAGAAAAAATATTGCATTAATTATAATTATAATATATTTTTGATATAAAAAATTATAAAATTTAATATCAATATCAATTCTATTTGTACTGTGATTGATAAACATAAAAGTATCTTTAGTAGTTATATTTGTTAAGTATACTCTTTTCAAAGTAAAAAAAAAACATAATCACACTGTACCGATCTCATTTATGCTTTTCAATTGAGCATTTTTCTACCACCAATCTCATAAAATTGTTATGTATTTTAATAAAATGATTAAAAATATAAAACTTGTAACTAATAACTAAAAACATTTATTTTTAAATTTTCAAAAAAATCAAAAAAACATAAAATATTACCAAACAAAATTATAAGTGATTTTTGAAAGAGGTTTTGATAGGGACAATTTGTCTCATGAAAATCCTGCGGGAAAAGTCCACTTTTTAAATTAAATAACTTTATTTTTTAATTAATTATTATTATTTAATTAATAATAACTTATCTCAAAACTCATAATATTATACCAAATAATTTAATAAAAAATTAAAAGATCATTTTTTCATAAATTCAATCAAATGAGATCAAGGTTGTGCCACGTCTCCAACAATCATCGTAGGTGACCTTATCAAATCTCGACCAATGACCTTATTAGATCTTGACTGGCGACCCATCAGTGTTCCCTCAATCATCGCTAACGATCTCGTCGAAAGTATATAACATGTTACATATAAAAGTAGAATATATATAATATATTATATAAAAAAATACATATAGATGAAAAAGATTATATCTAATAGATCAGCAAAATTATAATAGATGTATTAGATTATATACAAGACACTACACATGAATTTAAAAACTTCAACTACAAAATTAATTTGTTAGACACTAACAATATCAAGCCCTTCCATTTCTTTCAAATTTTGACTTTACACACCCATAAGCCACCGATTGATTCTTTTAATATTAGAATATAGTATTAATAATACTCTTAAATTTTGATATAATATCATAAATATTCTTAAAATTTTAAAAATATCACAAATATTTTTCAAATTTAATAGAAGTTAAAGTTAATAAAATCAAATAATGATTTTTTATATATATAAATGATATAAATTAAAAAAAATCAAGAAATAAAAACACAAGATATTTTAGAATGATTCTCACAATAAATGATAATTAAAAAAATATTTAAACAAACATAAAAAGTAAGATTAAATCTTAAAGAATTAGATGTATTTAAAGATTTATCATTGTCAAGAATAAGAAAATTATTTTAAAGGAAATATATAATTTATTATGAAATACGTAACAGGGACATGAGTATTAATATTATAAGTGTAAATAAAATGTTTAATATATCATCAATTATTAAAGAAATCATTCTAGATAAACTATCAAAAATTCCTTAAAATAATAATAAAATAAGTATATACTAGAAGAAATTGCAATATTAATAAAAATACATTTTAAAGAATGAATTAATATACTAATAAAACTAATAATGCTATATAATAAAATAACAACTAGAAAATATGTTTTCTTAAGAATGATCTATGAAGATCTAGGATAAGAGAAATTAAAATTCACACTATATTTTATATTTTTTTATTCATATTAATGATAAGAATTTAAAATAAGTATTAAATTTAGCTTATAAATTATAAAGAGGAGATTAAATGAAATAAGAAAATCATATATTTTATGTACACTAAATAATAGAATATTCATTAATAAATAATCATGATAGTTTAATATATGGAAAAAAAATGAATAAAAAATTTCAAAAAATTGGATAAATAATAAAACCATAAATATTAATATATTTTAAAATATCGAAAGAATTGAACTTAAATGTTAAAGAAAAACCTAGTAGGATATTTATTAACAAACAATAATAATAGTTTAATACATAGACAAAATGAATTTATAGAAATAGATAAAACTTTACAAGAAATTTGATAAATAATAAAACCAAAAATATTAACAGACTTGAAATACCTAAAAAATGAAACATGAATGTTAAAGAAAAACCTCTAATACCAAGAAGAAAATGTAATATATCAACTTTTATATTTATAGATCCTAAAAGAAAAACTTCTAACATAAAAAAAAAGGTAACAGAATTAAAACAAGAAGTTAAACAAATGAAAGAATTAGTCTATAAGGTAATATTAAAAAGAAAACAATATCACTATTATTCTAATAATTTTCAAAAACAAACTACAAGATATAGAATTAGATTGTAATAGAAGCCCAATAATCATATCACAGAACCAAATAGAAATAATAAAAGTTTAATTATTTTATCAGAAAAAATATATATAACACAGTAATCAAGCATTAAGTCCTTACAAAACATAAATAAAATACAAAAAGAATTTCTAAAAGAAATAAGAGAATATAATTATAATAATAAATTACAAGAAGACATGCATAATAAATTTATAGAATTAAGAAATTATATAAACAATATACCTAGAGAAACTAAAATTATAGATTATAAAATTTTGGATTTAGATTATATAAGAGACAAGAAAAAAAACCTTAGATGAATAATATAATGGTACAAGTATAATCATACAAACTTTTTATACTACATAATCAAAAATTTTAACTTATAGAGTCTTAATAGCCTACAAAATGAAAGATAATGTTAAAATTTGGTTTACAAATTTAGCATAACAACAATATTTACAAATGCAAGGAATGCTCCCACATGTAAAAAGTACTTAGATATTGTAGTAAATGAAATACACAAAAACTTTATTGGAGAAGATAAATGTATACATATTATTGAATCTATTAAATATGGCATTAAAAAAGTCAAATAACATTTAACAAATATAAAAATATGTGACATGTGTTATATAAATTCTTTTATTTGTGAATATAAAATGTATTACACAAATTACCATACTCTATACATAAAACTTATAAGAAAATATTTTTATAAAAATTACCTAGAATATTATATAAAAATATAACAGAATGATGAAATAAAAGAAATAGAAAAATTATACCAGTCATCTTAAAAGGAATAAGAACTTTTAAAAATTAGATAATCATAAGTGTCAAGAAAGATATGAATATAAATAAATAAGAGAAAATAATAAAATCTTTTGTAATACAAGAGATCTTAGAATACTAGAAAAATATAAATGTTACAAAAAATCTTACAAATAAGAGTACAAAACATTCAAAAGATGTAAAATTAAAAAACAAAACTTTCAAAAAGAGAGAGAAGATATAACAAAGAACCTTATAGAAAAAGATATTTTAGAAGAAAATGTATAAACAACCATAAAATAAAAATTATTGTCCATATGGAAAAAATAAATGCAGATTTTCCAACAATACATTACACTATTAAATATCTTAATAGGTTTCGACATAAAAAAGAATTTAAATTTTCTTCACAAAAAAAAATCTTAGAATAAGGTTTTAAGATAGAATTAGAACTAATAGAGAAATAAAATATAAATAATACTTGTAATATTTATCTATTAGAAGAATTTGATGAAGAAATAATTGATTTAGAATATAAATATATATAAATATTATTCATCATAAGATGAATGATTTGTATAATATTACAAATCCAAACAATACTTATATTAAAGTAGTATTACACAAGTTATCATTCACATACATATATAGATGCAAAGGTTATGTACATAACTAGTAAATATGTATTCGTAGAAAAAATCTGAAAACAAGTTAAATATTTAATTGTAAGAATTGTTAACAATATTAAAATAATTTTCAACAAAATATAAAGTCTTAAAAGATACATATATAATGATAGTAAGATAGAAATTACATAGTCATATCATATATCAACAAGAAACAAGAGTTGATATATTAATAAAAAATAATTTTCTAAATTTTATCAACATTTCACACAATATTTAGATAAAAATAAATCTAACACTAGATGATGAAATCATTTACGTGTCAAAAGTAAAAAAAAGTTTTAACGGTATCAAATTCAACTTTCATGCAACAATATAAAAAGCAAAATCGTAGTGAGATAAACACAAAACAACAAAAAAAACATTATTTAGAAAACATTTCATTAGACATGGAAAAGATATAAACCTCTTTTTTTTAATGAAATCCAAAAACATAAAAACAATAAGCTTATATAGTTCTTTAGATTTAAAAATAAATGAATCTATAATGATTGGTAACATAAAACTTATGAACCCTAACAAAGTCACTATAGAAAAACCCATGATTTATAATCAAGAAGACACGATTGAGTTTGAAAAACAAATTCAAGAATTTTTAAAACTAAAAGTCATAATATCAAGTATTTTTTCTCAAAAGAAGATGAAAAAGAAAAAATAGAATGATAATAAAAGCAATGAATAAAGAAACAATTTATGATGGATATTTTATTCTAAGAAAATAAGAAATATTATTATAATAAAAGAGAATAAATATTTCTCGAGTTTTAATTGTAAAAATGAATTTTGATAAATAAGACTACATAATGAATCACAAAATCTAACAACATTTAGTTACTTCTAATGACAATTTTAATGGACTATCATATCATTTAGATTAAAAAAAATTCTAGATATCTTTCAAAGGTATATGGACAATAACTTTAAGAAATTACAAAATATTTGATGTATTTACAAAAATGGTATTTTGATTTTCAATAATGAATTAAATAAATATTATTTGGATATTAATAATATTCTACAAGAATGTAGAAAGAAGTCATTGTACTTTTTGAAAAGAAAGAAGTCATTGTACTTTTTGAAAAGAAAGAAGTCATTGTACTTTTTGAAAATAAAAAAAGTCATTGTACTTTTTGAAAAGAAAGAAGTCATTGTATTTTCTGAAAAAAAAAAGTCATTATACTTTCTGAAAAGAAAACAGTAATTATTCAGTACAAAATTAAGTATTTATGGTTAAAAATTGATGATTAAAAACATAATCTACAACTTCATATGCTAAATAACATTCAAGAGTTTCATAGTGAATTAAAATATAAAAATCAATTACAAAGATTTTTAAGATGTTTAACATATGTTGAAGCATAAATCAAGAAACTTATATAAGCATGAAAATATTTACAAACAAAATTAAAAAAAATATCATGTTTGGAAATGTACATAATAAGATATTTTATACATGGATAAGGCAAAGGTAAAGAATTTACTAAATTTATACCATCCATGTCCAGATGATAAAATGATAATTGAAACAGATGCTTCATATGGATAATAAGTAGTAGTTTTAAAATAATAAAAAAATATTACAAAGATAATATTTGAGATAAATTTAAGGAGTAAATCAATGAGTGTCAACTCCTTAATTTAAGAAATAAATTAAGAACCATAATTTAAGGAGTAAATTAAGGAGAAAAACAAGGAATCCTTAATTTAATGAGTAAAACAAGGATTCCTTAATTCAATTAGTAAATCTTCTTATATATAGCTATACAATTGTAATGAAAACATAAAAGAAATAATACAACTTTGAAAGAGCTTGTTTTATTTGGTAAGACCTTGGCATTTTCAACACCAATTTTCAACATGGTATCAAAACAAGTCAATCTTCATGAAAAAATTGTTATTCCTCTACCAAAATAGTATATACTTGTAGCTCTTATAATTTAATCTCTAATTTCAACAACAAAGTCTATAATGTCTCAAAGTGCATTTGGCATTATGTTAGCGATTTCTTGTTCCATTTTTTTTTTCAAACCAAATTTATTGGCGATGATGGATTAAATCTCTCCTACTATTTTTACCTACCTGATGTGAAGAGGGAGTATTATGGTAAAAGGAAAGGTCTCATATCGACACCAAGCCCTTGGCGATGATGCATTAAATCTCTCCAACACTTCCTACCTACCCGATGTGGAAGGAGTATTATGGTAAAAGGAAAGGTCTCACATCGATAACATTTTTTTGTTATCGCAATCATAATTTTTGTTAGTTTTACCTTTGTTGTCTTGGCTTTTCATCAATTTCAACGACTTTTATCCAAGTTTATATCCACAAACCTTATGGATCTAGCTTGAGGGGGAGTATTGGAGATAAATTTAAGGAGTAAATCAATGAGTGTCAACTCCTTAATTCAAGAAATAAATCAAGAACCTTAATTGAAGGAGTAAATCAAGAATGTATCATCCTTAATTTAAGGAGTAATTTGAAGGAGAAAAACAAAGAATCCTTATTTCAAGGAGTAAATCAAGGAATCCTTAATTCAATGAGTAAATCTCTTTATATATAGTTATACAATTGTAATAAAAACATGAAAGAAATAATACAACTTTGAAATAGCTTGTTTTATTTTGTAAGGCCTTTAGGCTTTGACCTTTAACCTTGGTGTTTTCAACAACAATTTTCAACAGATAAATAACTTTGTAGATATATATTAGGATCTTTTCATGGTCTAGAATTAAATTACCACAATAATGAAAAAGAATACTTAACTATAAAAAAAACTATTAAAAAATTTACAATATATGTAATAGGTTTTGGATTCATTGTCAGAATCGATAACAAAAATTTTGGTTATTTTTTAAGAACTAATATTACAGGTGATTATAAACAAAAAAAAAAGATTAGTCAGATGACAATAATGGTTTAACTATTATAATTTTCATGTTGAATATCTTTCCAAAAATAAGAATAATTTAACAGATGCCCTTACAAGAGAATTAGCACATGTAATTATTTTTGTACTTACAAGAATGAAACATCTTGATATCAAGAAACTTGAGGTTTTATACTTAAAGAAGTCTCTTTTGAAGACATGAATTAATCAGGAAGAACATAATAGTTCAAAATCAGCATTTTAGAGTCTAAAAACTCTAAAAAGAATTCACCTTAAAGATTCATTCTAAGAAAGGTAAAACTTTTTAAAAAAGAATTCAGAATGAATCAAACACCTAACAGAGAATAACACCTTTGAAAAGCTCAATTGGATTAAAGAAATAAAAATGGAAGACCAAAAAGGATTTATATGGTCTATAATGGTCCAAAAATAAAAATTTACAATAATTGGCCTGAAGTAAGAAAGATATTATCGAATTTAGTGAAATAACTCCCAGAAATTTCATTAATAGAATAAAAATAAAGGTAATTATATCAATTATAGAGTACCAAAACTATTAACTCTAAAAGATATAGTTAAAAATTATTTTACACCAATACTATTAAGAGAAACACCTCCCACAAATAATAGTAAAAATAGTACAACCATAAGTACTATTAAAGGAAATATCCACCAGAAATACATTGGTTATTGAAGACAAAAAAGACCAATATAGGAATTTAAGTAAACCATAATGTTAAGTTTCTATAACTTAATCAGAAAATCTATTCAGGAACATATCGAATATATGAAATTTTACATCATAGAAAAAGAATTTCCAACAGGTAGTAAATTTAATATTCTGGAAGAACCTAATTCATTTTTTTTGTTTATAAAGCTTTCCATACAGATTTAATTGAGAACATATATTCAGGAACTAATTTAAATGAGTTCAATTATTTTCGTAAAAATTTTAAAAATGCTATCAAAAACTTCAAGAAAGTTGTTTTAATCCCTATCATTTTATTAAATTATAGATTTTTAACACTAATAAGAAGTCTCAAAAACATTGGCGCTTTTAGAAAAGCAATTCAATATAGATTAACTATATATTCTAAGAGGATAAATGCTAAGTCAAATTTATCATAAATGTAGAAAAGTTGATAATTCTTCTGAAGTCAATGTAAATTACTTGACTAGTAAAGTTATAGTCACTTTTCATAGCAATATGACCCTCATTATTTACTCGACCAGTAAAGTTATAATAATTTTCCATAGCAATATGACCCTCATTATTTACTCAACCAGTAAAGTTATAATAATTTTCCATAGCAATATGACCCTCATTGAAAAAGATGTGTGAAAATAAGTAAATTTGAAACAAATTTTAAAAGTAACGGTTTGAAAATTTATCAAGAAACAAAAAAGTTGTTTCGTTTTTACACCAATAAAATCACTAAGGATCACAAATACATTTAATTTATTAGAGATTGAGAAGATGAAGATGGAGATACATCATCATCTACGTTATCAAAAGAACTATTAGTAAAAAATAACAAAGTGGAATAAAGATGTAGAACCCACGTCTTTAATCGACATATCATACCAAGGAAATAAAAAACGTAAATTCAAACGCCAAAAGAAAAAAGCATGTGAGAATTATTAAAGTATAAATAAATAGTAAATTTTCACTATTATAAATAGGAATTTCTTGTCCTATAAAAGGAACTTTCATTTATATTAGTTGGACATAACTTCAACAATAGCAAGCTCTCTATTGTAAAAATTATTCATCTAATAACTATGTATCTAGAAACTATGAACAACTAAAAATCTCTTCAAGGTTCTTAGTTAACTTTTAGAATTGTAATAATTATTAATATTATAAATAAAAATAGAATACAATTACTCTTTTACTATTCTCTAGTAAGTTTAAATCAGACACAATAGCATTTATAGATGCAAGAAATTCACCATTATTAGAAGTGTATTAAAATTTGAATAAATTGAAGCATATAAAGTGTAACAAAAGAAGATGAATAATGAAAGGAGAGACCATAATGCACCCATCAAATTCAAGTTTGATAATCATAATTTTAAGTTAATTAAAGATCTTAAATGATGAAATATTTATTTATAACATTTATAAAATTAATAAATAAGAAAATGAAGACAAGGATATTAATCATATTAACTATAAAAATCAAAAACATATGGAAAAATATATTAAAGATCTTAATCATCGGTTATAATAATCATCGGTTATAATTTGATTTAACAGTTAAGTTGATCATTAACGCAATATCATTAAGATAAGCATAAGTAAAAGCTCAAATTCATATAGAAATTGACTTAAACATCAAAGTAGATACGATATCTCACAATATCATTGCTACATCCGTGTTTGTTAATGAATATCCGTGTTTGTTAATGAATTGCAAGATCGGTGTGGTAATAACTTACCGAAAACAAAAATCAGCTTCAACGTTACTGTACCATATAGGTCTGTGAAGCATTAAGACTAAAAGATCTAAGAAGATTCTTTAGCAGCTCATGGAAAGTGTTTGACAACAAATATAAACAAATGAAAAACATGGCCAAATCAAATTGATGGACTAACACAAGTAATTCTCATACGGAAGAATTACTTAAAAAAGGAAGATGGAATGCAACGGGAAAAAAAGAGTAAGTTAATACTAATAAGGAAGGTGGGTTCGGATCCTGAGATAAAGAAATATAGGGGGAAGACCACAATAAGAGACGATTATCAATATCGGCCGAAGTAAGGGAGAAGAACTATTTGCGAAATGAAATCATAAGAATTTCCAAAGTAGGGGTAAAACAGTAAACTCACAACCCTAAAACAACATCGTATAACAATTTTCGTCAAATTGCATCCAAACTTCGTTGGGCCTCTATTTCATATGCTTAAGGGGCAGAAGTTTGGTGGTGTTGTTTGTTACTCAAATTTTTATGATAAATTATTTTAAGTTAATAAAATTTAATATTAGTATAAATATTTTTTAAAAATAATAAATGTTTGGAGATAATTTTTTAGTTAAGAATTTTAGTAATTTTTAGAGAGAATTGAAAATATGGCCCAATGAATTCTCCTTATTTAAGGAATATATATATGTATCACATCCTACACACGTGACAAGGTACGCATAAGCGACATGTATACATGGTTACATACATAATAAAATTACACACAAATTAGTTTAAATAGAAAGTTGATCGCTACAAATGTTACACACAAATAAATGGAGGTTGTTATATGCATGTTGTTCACGGAGAGGGAGGACCCTGATCATGTCGGGATATCATAGTTCACCAGATGTTGACATCTAAGACCTCGTCGTTTGATAACGAGGTACTTCTGTCGACTGAGTTGTACGCTCTACCAAGCTTGTTGGGCCCAGACCTTTTGTTAAGCTAGCCCTATATCTTCGTTATACCCTAGCGGGGTACCTGTACTTATTAGGTCGCATGTTCGTTACATATTTAATACCAAACATTAACTTCCCTATTCTCTTGATTTTGAGAAATCAAGAGAATAATACATGTTTGTTGATTTTAATTTAAATAAACCACTTTAAATGATTTAATGTATATAAGTATATAACGACCACTCATACGATACAATTTTCGATCGCGAGGTTATTTAACTACAAACAATATTCATTTAATTAATTTTATAAATAATGAAGAAATTTATTTTTACCATACGTTTTAACTTCAATTTATTTTAAGAAATTTTTCGACCCATTAAGTGTTTTCCAATTATTACGCTCTGTCTACTTTGTTAGAAAAAATACTTGGTCTATTTTTTAGTTCATTTGTTTAACAACGTCAAAGGAAGAACCAGTCTATTCTCTATTTTTAGGTCGAGATTCAAATGACTTATATTTATATTAAGTAATTTCTTCCTATTAACTTTATTTAACATGCCTTAGGGCATGAAAAGAGGTGGTTTATCCTATGGAGATGTGATATAGGTTGTTAGGTAGCATACTTGATATTTATATAATACCAAATGTTATATTAACTCTCCTATTTGTGAGGTTATCAAGTTGTTAAGAGTATTTTTATTATTAATCCGAGTTTTAAGGGATAAACCCTTTAGGCTCTCCTTGGGTTTCATTATTAACTCTAAAATCAAGTTGTCATTTAAGTGCTACTTGATCATCATATAAACGTTGCATAATTAAGCCGTCATATAAGAGTTACTTGATTAGGTCTTGTAGGCATAGGTGACCCAAGTCATTTACTTTGACTTGAAGGTCTTAGTTTTCAGGTCTCGACTCTCAGGTTGCTAGGCGAATGCTACTATGCCATTCCATTGTTACAGAGGAAATAAGGAAGGTGGATGACCTTGCTATTGGAAGCCATATATCTAAGCCATTATTTTTCACGTAGCTTGAGAAGCAGGGCTTTTATTGCACCGTACTACACTATGATATAGTATTTTCAAACTAGGAGTAAAATATCGCCCTACAGCAGAAAGATGGCTCATATACCCTAACTACCCCTATGAACCATGAACCTAAATGCTCTACCTCAATGAAAATATGTGAATTGCTATGTCTATATTGCTTCTAATACCGAAGTAGTGGGGTGAATTGAGGTCCCTTTCGAAGGAAGTGGTGGAACTTATTAGAAAAGATTAATAGCCCACATTTAGATACAACATGTCATGGTGAAATATTAACCCACAGTTAGATGCGTCATGCGAGATATTTCTGTCGACTGAGTTGTACGCTCTACCAAGCTTATTGGGCCCAGACCTTTTGTTAAGTCAGTCCTATATCTTCGCTATATCCTAGTGGAATACCTGTACTTATTAGGTCGTATGTCTGTTACATATTTAATAACAAACAATACATATCTAATTAAAATTGGAAATAAATCAATTTGATTAATAAGAAATATACTCTTAAGAGTAATGAATATGGTTAAACTTCTTTTGATATTCTTCCAATGATATCCATTAATTGCCAATAAGATAGACATTTTGTAGTAATGATGCTGAAATCCTTTATTCCTTAATGTTCTGGCTCTGCTGCATATTAAGCTAGTTGTAGATTCAATTTTTTTTTCTTTTAGATCAAACTATATTTACTATAGATTCAGATATTAGCTCGTACTTCTCTGAACATTGTCCCACCTCATTTATCTCAATAAGAGAACAAGACAATTTCTCGGGACTGGATGAAAGTTGTGAACGAATTACAAAAAAAGAAAAAGAAAAATAAGCATCTTAAATTCATCTTTGCATCAAAACTATTAAGTGTTCTAATCTAGTTTTATTCCACAACATCCTGCAGGGAATATCACATCAAGCTGATTAACAAGAATTTTACCACCACGCATAAAATGAAAGCCTATCTTAATATGCTTAGCACGAGGATGCAGGGTAGGATTTTGAGCAAGACAACACGTGCTAAGATTATCATAATACAAACTGGAACTAGGCAGACCATGGAGCTCTTAAGGTTGTGATTAAATCCAATAAATTTCAGAGGCTAGTGCGTAGACAAAATATTCAGACTCAATACTGCCACAAGAAACAACATTATGCTTGCCACAATAACAATTAACAATATTAGTGCCCAAAAAAAAAAACAATAAGCACTGATATCGTGTCTGCCCAGTCAACATCAATAAATGCAGAAATATCAAGAGAAGAGGAGTGCATCAAGAAAAGTCTTTAAAATGCCCAAACATACTTGGTGAGATAGATGGATAAAAGCATCCTCAAAACGAGAATTCATTTAAGTTCACATCCTTGAGCTTAGAATCAAGAAAACGATAAGCAATTTTATAAACAGGATTAATAAGATCCTTCAGCCCAAAAGCAACGATATAGCTTTGCATTTTTTAATATTGTGCAGTACATGAAATATCAGTATAATAAAATGTGGAACGTGACAGAAATAACAAACTTGCCAACATGGCATATTCTATTCCTTTCTGTACAATCCAATAGATCTAACTTTTGTGATATTAGCTAAACTTAAGTTTGGAAAAAGATTATTAGAGGTAAAGAAATCGATGGTCAGTGATCTTCAATCTTGAATATCAAATCCATTTTGAAAGATTGCCAGAACCAAAATGTCTCGAACGTGGGTACTTAACCCAGCCAAAACCTTCGAAACTTCGATAGAAAGCTCCTAGTTTCCTACCAATATTGAATACAAAGGACTGGATTTAGAGATCAATAAAAAATGCTTCATTGTTGCAAGTGCATAAACCAAAAATGTAAAAATCGCATGGATTGTAACTAAAACAAACAAAGAAGAAATTAAAGTCGCATAGATTTCATACCAGAATATTAGAATATATATTCTCTAGCTAATGTGGAAAAAATCTATAGATTCTCTCCAACATAAGGGGGCTTCAAATTTGAGCATCTTCAATTAAACCAAGATTCTGCCAAGTTTACAATATTAGTAGGTTTACATCTAAAAGATATTAAAGCAAGAAATGCTCAAGCATAGATGTCTCAAAATCAGAATATTGAACAAGGATAGAAAATAATTACCCTTAGTATAGCTAAAGTTGACTCTTCCTTGTTCATGGTATAAAAATGCAACGTTTTAATTCCGTGAGCTAAAATCTTCCTGCACATTTCAGTTCCAAGTTGAATTCCATATGATTTAACAGCTGCTTCATTATCCTTGATAGACTCCAAGGTGGAAGTAATCTCGGGTGGTATCTAACAATATTTTTATAGATTTGAACAAAGTTATTGGAGAATAATGTACGTAGAGATGTCAATAGAACAACCAAGATAAATTTAAACTGAACATGACATTATTTAGACAACAAAACATCATTATTGGGATAGGATAATAAAACATTTAGCAAACATCTAAATAATGAATTCCTATCACTTTCCTATGATTTAGTATGATATTGCGATTTAAAGATGGCCACTCGTTGAAAAAGGTTAGTCCTAAAAGATTAACCAACATGCTTTGAGTGTGCTTCCTATCTTGTAAGCTGTAAGTTATAACCACACGTTTAGTGTGTTATACTACCTTTAGGAGTATAAAAGAAGAGAACCAAAGGATTTCTCAGCATCCAAGACAGGTGCATTATTTTCCCTCACGAACCTAACTCTTAAGTCTTAGCTAATGTTGTACTTTGTCAAATCAAAACCTTTGACAGTGCCTTTTCCCCCAGGATGGATACAAATGTATCCAATAGAAACACAACACAAACATATGAGATAAACCATAAAATAAGAAGAGGGAAATACTATAAACTTTCCATACCTTTGTTTTACAGAGGGTGGTCATTTTTGTGAAGCTTTTATAGTTACTAATGGGCAAAATTCCAGGGACAATGGGACAAGTAATTCCAATTTGGTGACAGTCATCCACAAATTTCATGAAAATGTCAGTATCATAGAACAACTGAGTGATAATCAAATTGGCTCCAGCATCAACCTATAGACCAGCATGTGTATCATCAAGACATATTTAAAGGGAGAGAGAAAGTACAAAGAGTTCAGCCCAGTCAGGAACGAGTGCACTATGCAATACAAAATCCAATACTATCAAACAAGCTTATGGTTACACATTTATAAGAGAGAAATGAATGGACAATTAAAAAGAGGGAAAAGCACCATTGAGATGCATTTCATTTTAGACGGCTTCTTTGTGAATTGTGATGATAATCCTGATCCCTTAATTTGTTGGATTCTTCAATAGTCATCAGTTACTTTGCTCATATATTGAGCCTTGAAATGGTTGTATTTTGGCTATTAAGCATATAACTAGATAAGGGCTGATATAAAATAATGGAAAATGTTTTTGAACTGCAAAGAAAAATTTTCAAAATTTTATTTCTATAAAGGGATACTTGAGACAAATGAGAGCTAGAAGAAAAGAAATAGCACAGACCTTTCTCTTCAAATGAGTAAGATCTTCTTCATAGACTTCTTGTGAAGCTACTCCATCACTGCCCATCACATCCGGATGTCCCTCTAGTAAGAAAACGGGAAAGAACTATAGTTAGATATAGAAGATGATAAGCTAATAAATTTGACACGACTAAAATTTCCTAATTAAAAGAAATCAAAGAAATCTGTGGCAATGAAAACATTGCTGTGACAATATGGACAAACCCAGGCATCATAAAAGTCTACTCAATTTACAAAGTTCAGTTTGCTTAAACGAAACTAGTTCCTAACTCAATTCAAAGTTGATTCAGAATATAGAACGATTACTTTTCTGAACTTTGAGTAACAAATGAAAGCAACAAAAAGAAAAAATAAATAAAAAATCCAGGATTTCAAATAACCCATAACATAATAGAACAAATGTCTGAAATATCATCGATTCTTTTATATCCATATACAGATGTAAAATTATTTTAGAGTCCACCTCCTAAACAATAAATAAATAAAGAACAAATCTAGTACTCAACACTGAGAATGGCGCACCTGGATAACCTGCAACAGCTATGTAGAAGTAATCGCCATACTTTGATCTAATATGTTTTACCTACAGAACATAAAAAGGCAAATAATTATGAAGAATTAAACATGCACCAACGTAACACATGGCTTTTACTCTCGGAAGATTCAGAACAATCGACACTTTATAATCACATATATAAATATTTGTCAAAATCACGAATGCGCATATGTATGATAAACCAGAGAAATATCCATAAGGGAGAATTTAACAAAACCAGATCGAGCGCATAAGCGAAGCTAGCCGTGGTTTCATGGGATTGTTTAGGTGGATCACCACGAAGGGCAAGAACGTTGCGGACACCACATGACTTGATTGTTTCGAGAGCATGATCAATCTTCTCAACGGACATGTTAGTGCAAGTGAGATGCATCATCGTCTCTACGCCGACAGAGTTTTGCATTCTGTTTACGATTTCGGGAGTGAGATCAGCGCTACTGCCATTAGAACGCCATGTGATGTCGCAAAATAGAGGTCTGTGGGCAACGAATCGCTCTATTGTTTCGATGAGACTGTCCAATCCATCTCTCGTCCTCGGCGGATAAAACTCAAAAGAGAACACTGCACTTTTCTCACCGTTTTCTACCGAATCCAAACCCTCCCGGATCTTCTCTATAAGCTTCATCGAATTATTCTCACAACCCATTTTTGTTTGGGTAGAGTGGTCGAGGCCGTAGAGGGAAGGGAAGCTATACATTTATAACTAAAATTTAAGTTAATTCTTTTACATATCTAAGCGTGTAATATACAAGTTATTTGCAAAAATATTAGTAATTTTAATAATTTATTTAAATTAAAAAACTTAAATTAGATTAAATTTATAAATTTTATAATCTATTATAATATAAATTAATATTAAAATCATAAATAAATGTATATTTTTCATAATATATTATTATAATTATATTAAATTGTTATTTTAATTTTAAAAATAATTATAATTGTTAAATCATTATTATAATATAATAATTATATAATTATATAATCATTTTTTTTAATTTTTACTATAAATAATAAATTTTGTTAAAGATGTATTAACTTAAAAATATAATATATATATATGATATTTTATATATTATATTAATTCATAAATAAATTTTATCATTAATTTTATTTTATTTTTATTTGATAGGAAGTTTTTAATCTGTTTAGATTTTGATTGAATTAATTATATTATTATATTATATTTAGATTGAAAATATTAGGATTTAATATAAATGGAATTCAAATAAAAATTTTAAAATCAAATTCAAACTTATTGACTTTAAATTGATAAAAATCAGGTGGGGTTCATGCACTCCTAGTTCTTTATTTTTTATTAAATAAAAATAATATTATATGATAATATTTAACCTTAAATTCATAATAATGAAGTGTAACACAACTCAATCGCATATATACTCATCCTTAATATGCGAACTTTCAATCAACATTACACACCTACATATATTGATATTACGAATTATCCCTTTTAAATATTATGTTCCACTAGTTTTATCTCTTCTATATATATAATTAAAGATTTAATTTAAAAAATATATAATAATAATTAAAATCTTAAATAAATAATTTATTATTTTAATAATAAATAAATATATAATAATAACTTGGGATTAGCTTGTGATACAACTTCCAAATGGTATGATTTTCGGTTACCATGTCATGAATCAAATTTGATTATAATTTAATAATAAAAAGCAATAAAGTAATAAAAAAACTTAAAGAGTCTATTTTTTTTATTATTCATTAAATATTTTTATTAAGAAATTAATACTACTTAAATAATAATAGATGCGATTTTATTAACTTTAATATATATTTTTTATTTAAAAATAATTTATATTAATTGACTAATTTTTTTAATTAATGTGAGATATGATATGATATTAATATAAAAATTATCAATTTAATAAAATATGATATGTTTATAAGTTATTTAATTAAATATTTATTAAATGAGTAATTATTAATTATAATAATTTTATCTTTAATATAATAAAAATAATTATTTATAAAAATATATTTATTATACGAATATTTTGATATTAATTAATGTAAAAAATTAATGAAAAGTAATGAAAAAAAATAAAGAAAGAGGAGTTTGGTAGTTGACCATAACTTTCTCGGCTTTTTATATACAAAGACACGTATATATTATAATACTAACAAATATGCACGTAAGTCAAATATATACTACTTTGTACATATATGGGAGAGTTGGTGAGAGTGGGTTGTTGTATATTTATATGATATTTTAATTTATTTCATATTTATTTTTATGTAATAATATATAAAAATTTAAATTATGTTTAAGATAGTTTTAGATAAAAAGTATTTTTATTTTAAAAAAAATTGACATAATTTTTTATTTTATTTTAAATTTTGAAAAGAAAAAATTAAGACGAGGATATTAGCTAAAAGATTTCTACAGTTTTAAAAAGTTTAATTTTTAATAATATCTTCTTCTTCTTTTTTATCTTATTAAGTTAGTAACCGAATAAAAAATTAAAAAAAAAGTTATAAAAAATAATATCTTTAAAATATCATAATAATTTTAAATAGATATTTAATTAAATGATATTTAAAATAAAATAATTTGAGATTTTTTTAATAGTAAAAATATATAACGGTATTTTTTTATTAATTTTCCCAAAAAATTCTTTAATATTAAGTAATTTCTTTTCCTGATATTTCAATTTTTTAACATACAATTGATATTTTTAAAGCTTAAGGAGATTAATTAAAAATATTTATCATATATATTTCATGTGTTAATTAACTCAAAATTTATTATGAATATTTATTTATTATTTTATTATATAGATTTTAAACATGTTGGCAAATTAAATAAATAATTTAAAAAATACATATATAATAATTTACGTGCATTATTAATATTAATAAAATTGTCAAGTTGCTAAATATATTTTAATCAAAAAGAAATATTTTGTAGGTAGTATAGGTTTTAAGGCTTAGTTTATCTATCAGAGTTTTCTATTTTTTTTTTCCTATACTCTTTTTGTTGCACATGAAAGACAATTATTTTTATGAAAAAAATATTATAAAGGTTATTAAAAATATATTATTTAAATATTTAAATTATATAATTTTTATATGAAATATATATGTAACTTAAAATTTTAAATTAAAAAGATTTAATCATATAAATTTATAATTATGTAATTAAAGTATGCATATTCTTTATAATTATATAACTAAAATGTTACTTTTTAACGGTAAAAAATGGATACTTTAATTACATAATCATATAATTATGTAAATAAAATATTATAATTTAAAACTTTTAATAATATATGTATATTATATAAAAACTACGTGATTAAAATATTATAATAACGTAAACTAAGTAAGAACCAAACACCCTTTTTTTATTATTTCCTTAACATTCTTTCCAAAATTAAAAAAATACAATGAGTTTTTATTACGGATTAATATCAAAGATATTCTTAAACTTTAAAAAAAATTCAAAAATATCGTTAAGGTTTCAAAAAATTTAAAAATACACATAAAACATAGCAGAAGTTAAATCTAATGAAATTGAATAGTAACATTCTTAAAATGAAAGAAGAAAAAATAAACCAAAAAATAGTAGACATATAAACAGAAGACATCTCAGGATATTTTTCACAGCAAATGGTAATAAGTAAAAAGAAATTTAAAAAGAAAAATTAAATCTTAAACAAGGAGATAAATTTAAAAACCTATCATTTTTATTAAGAAAATTATTCCATAAGAAAAACATAATTTATTATGGCATAATTAATAAAGAAATGAGTATTAAGATTACATATATAAAAGGAAAGTATAATATATCATTAATTGATAAAACAAAATTATATTAAACAAGTTATCAAAAATTCCTCATAAAGAAAAAATTAGATACATCAATTTAAGAGGAATTCAAATATTAATAAAAGCTTATTTTAGAGAAGGAATAAATACATCAATAAAAATAACATTATTAGATAACAAAATAATAAATAGGAAAGATGTCAAAAGTTTATTAGGAATTATCATGATAACTTAGGATAACAAAAGTTAAAATTTACAGTATATATTAGATTTGTTATTAATATACATGATAAAAATCTAAATCAAATATTAAATTTAGCTTATGAATTTGAAAGAGAAGAATTAATGAATGAAAGAAATCATCTATTTTAAATACATTATCTAATAACCTATTTTTTTAAAAATAGTCATAATAGTTCAATATACGAACAAAATAAATTTATAAAAATAGACAAAACTTTTAAGAAACTTGGACAAATAATAAAACTATAACTTTGAAATACCAGAATAATAGAAATTAGATATCAAAGAAAAATCTTTGATAACAGAAAGAAAAAGTAATGTTGTTAGAAATAATAGCATGTCAGGGTTCACTTTTATAGACCATAAAGTAGAAACTTCTAACCAAGAAAATGTTAAAAACTAGAAAATGAAATCAAAATAATGAAGGAATTAGTTCATGATTGTATATTAGGAAAAAAATAATGTTTAGAGATAAAATAAAAAATATGCATTTAGAAATAAATGGAAGCCTAATAGACATAGTAAAAAATCAAACAACATTATTTGAAACAATACAATTATTAACAGAAGAAATGAATTTAGTCCAAGAATCAAACACAAAATATTTACAAGAAATAATAGATGCACAAAAATAATTACTAAAGAAAATAAAGAGATGTGGTTAAGAAAAGATGTATACAACATACATAGAAATAATGAAATAATAGGTCATAAATATGAACTCAAGGACTAAAAGAAGAACCACCTAAGATATCAGATTCCCTGGTACTTAAAAATGAGAAAAGAAAAAAAATGAAGAACAATCTGAGAACAAAGAGATAATTTCAATTTAATGGAATATAGAAAAGAATTAGAAAGAAAATTCATGAACACTGAAAATAGGGATATATAAAAATTAGTTAGTTTATTAACACTAACTAATGAATAAATAGAATAACATTATAATGAAAAACTTTACACCAACAAATAAGAGGATGATATGATAATAATTAGTGAGACTGATTCTGAACCAAAAAACATGACGCCAAAAAGTCATATAAAACCAATTTCATTACCAGTGTCTTATCAAGAAGGAACATTTGACTCACATAGAAGAGAAAGAAATAGGCAAAGATCAGAATAACCTGATATCACAGATAAAAGAAGACAACCACCTAAAATGGAGGAAGGGTTGCATTGGGGAACCAAAGGTAGTATTCCACCAGAATTCATACTTCATGCTAATTATAAGTTTGATCGTTTATATTTAGACTGTATAAGAAATAGGAAGAAAGTCTTAGATGAATGGGCTAGTAGTATGAGTGTGCTCATACAAACCTCTCAAACTACCCAAACAAACCCGTCAATATGTAGGGTACTTATAATACATAAAATGACATGAAATGTTAAAGTTTGGTTTTCAAACTTAATAGATCAACAACATTTGTTAATACAAGGAAATGTTTCCACAAGAAGGGAATACTTCGATACAATAATAAATGAAATATACAAAAAATTTATTGGAAAAGATAAAGGAAGAACTATCACTGAATCCAGTGAAAATAAAATCAATGAAGCTAAATGACATCTAACAAATATGAAAATTTGTAACATGTGTTACATAGATTCTTTTATTTGTGAATATGAAATATATTACTATAAATTACCACCATCTATGCTAACAAGTTATAAATAAATGTTTTTCCAAAAATTACCTAGAACATTATATAGGACCTTAACAAAAAGTTGGGAACAAATAAATAGAGAAACTATACCAAATACTCTTGAAGGAAGAATAAGAAGTCTTAAAAATTGGATCATTATTAAATGCCAAGAAAGAAAAAAAAATTGAACAAATAAATAGAGAAATTATACCAAATACTCTTGAAGGAAGAATAAGAAGTCTTAAAATTGGATCATTATTAAATGCCAAGAAAGAAAAAAATATAAACAGATAAAAGGAAATGATAAAATTTGCTGTGATACAAAAGATTTTAGAATATCAGGAAAATATGGATGTAAAATAAAATCTTATAAACAAAAATATAAATATAAAAAATATAAAAGATTTAAAAATATAAATTCAAAAAACAAAATTTTCAAAAATATAAAAAGAGATTTAATAGAGAAACTACAAGAAAATATATTTTAGAAGAAAGAAATATAAACCTTTTGAAAATAGGAATTATTGCCCTTCAGGAAAAAAAATACAAATGTTGGATTTGTAATGAAGAAGAATATTATGCCAACAAATATCCAAGTAGACTTCAACATAAAAAGGAATTCCACAAAAAAAAATCTTAGAAAAAGCTTTCAAAATGAAATTATAACCAATTAAGGAATGTGAGATAGATGATACTTATAGTATCATCTATCTGTTGGAAGAAATTGAGTAAGAAATAACTAACTCAGAATATGAACACTCAAATTGTGGATATTCTTCATCAGAAGATGAATAATTTGTATAGTATTACAAATCCAAATAGTACTTACATTAAAGTAGGACTAAAATTTAAAGGTTATAACACTTATCATTTACATGCATATATAGAAACAGAAGCTAGTATGTGTATAGCCAGTAAATATGTATTTCCAAATACTACAATAAATCTTAATAAGGTATTAAAAGATATTGATATAATGATAGAAGGAGAAAAGTTTCACATTTATATCATATATCAATAGGAAAAAAGAGTTGATTTGTTAATAGAAAATAATTTCCTAAACTTATATCAACCTTTCACACAATATTTCGACCAAATAAGTCTCACAACCTTTGAAGAAGATACCATTTATGTCTCAATAAGAAAAGTTTTAATTGTCTCAAACCCAACTTTTATGCAACAACATAAAAAGTGAAACATGGTGAGATAGAAGATCAGTAAAAACCTTATTTAGAAAATATTTCATTAGATATAAAAGAGAAACAAAACTCTTTTCTCGATGAAATACATGATAACAAAGCCCTAACAGGCATAAAAAATATTAAAAATAGCCAATTCAGAAAATTCTTTGGATCAAAAAATTAATAAATCTAAAACAATAATCAATATAAAATTAAGATATCTTAACAAAATCATAAGAGTAAAACCAATTATTTATACTCCAAAAAATAGGATTGAATTTGGAAAAAAAATTCAAGAACTTTTGGAATTAAAAGTTATAATACCAAGTAATCTACCTTACTCTAGTCCAGTATTCTTAGTCCAATATTTATTTACCAAGTAATCCACCTCAGTCTACAACCACATATACTAAATTATATTTAAGGTTTTCCTAATGAATTAAAGACAAAAACTAATTACAAAGATTTTTAGGATATTTAACATATGTAGAAGCATACATCAAGAAACTTGTAGAATTGAGAAAACCATTACAAGAAAAATTGAAAAAAGATCATATCTGGAATTGGATTGAAGAAGATACTCTATATATGGACAGAGTAAAAGCAAAGGTAAAAAATTTACCAACTTTATACAATCCAGGACCAGATGATAAGATAATAATTGAAATAGATGCTTTACAAGAATATTTGGGAGAAATTCTTAGAGCAAGAGTAGATGACAAAGATGAATATCTTTGTAGATATACATCAGTATCTTTCTAAGGTTTAGAATTAAATTATCATAGTAATGAAAGAGAATATTTAGCTATTAAAAAAACGATTAAGAAATTTGCAATATATGTTATAAGCTCCAAATTCATTGTTAGAACAAATAACAATAATTTTAGTTATTTCTTAAGAACTAATATTACAGGTGATTACAAACAAAAAAGATTAGTTAGATGGCAACAATGGTTCAACCATTACAATTTTGATGTTGAACATATTCTAGGCCATAAAAATAGCTTGACAGACGCTCTTACCAGAGAATTAGCACCTCTAACTATTTTTATGCGTTCAGGAATGGAACATTTTGACATCAAAATCATGATAAAGGAAAAGGAGATAAAAAACCTATAGGATTAACTCGAGCTGTTATATCTCAAGAAATTTCTTATGGAGACATGAAAGAAACGAGAACTTAATTATTCAAAACAACCTCTAGAGACCATAAGCTCAAAAGAGGAATCTTTATTAAAAATTCAAGGTGAAAATTTTAAAGATAAAAAGGAAGAACCTAACAGTTCACAAAAAACTTTTGAAACCAAAAGGCTCAATTGGGCAAATGAGGCAGAAAAAGAAGAATAGAAAAAAAGTTTATGTGATCTATAATGGCCCAAAACTAAGAATTTATAACAACTAGGTAGAAGCCAATAAATCTATTCTAGGAATTGGTGGAATAACTCATAGAACCTACACCAATAGAATAAAAGTCGAAGGTAGTTATGCTTACTACAAAATACCAAAACTAACAACTCTATAGAAGATAGTAAGAAACTATTCTACAACATTACAACAACAACCAATAGCTCCAAGCAGATTGACAAATCTTGGAAAAATAGCTAGAACTCTAGTGCAATTTAGAGAAGCATCTCCTCTAGAGACATCAAAAATAGTAAAGCATTCAGTGCTATATAGGGAGACATCCTTTAGAAATACTCCAATCATTGAAGATGAGAAGGACCAATATAGAAACCTAAACAAACCACAATGGTTGAGTCTCTATAACTTGGCCAGAAAGTCTACCCAAGAACATATTGAAGATATGAAGTTTTATACTATAGACAAGGAATTTCCTACAGGAAGTAAATTCAATATCTTGGAAAGAGCTAATCCAATGTTTATGTATAAATCCTTTCATACAAGACTAATAGAAAATATATATCCATGAATTAATTTAAGTGAGTTAAATTATTTCTCAGAGAATTTTAAAAGAGTAATCAAGAACTTTAGAAGGAAGATTAAAACAGGTGAAAAACCTATTTATCATAGATTTTTCAGTTCATTAATGAATTGTAATGAGAAATGATGTATTACTCCCTACCACTTAATCAAGATAGGGATTTTCAACACAAATAAAGAAGTTCCCATACCAAAGGCACTTATAGAAAAGGAATTCAACACAGAAGAACTCTGTGTACTAAGAGGTCAAATGTTAGGTCAAATTTACTATAAACTCAGGAAGATTGATAGTTCTACTGAGATCAAAATAAATTATTTAACTAGTAAAATTAT
The DNA here is from genome assembly GCA_037013495.1 of Hippophae tibetana. Lineage (NCBI taxonomy): Eukaryota > Viridiplantae > Streptophyta > Magnoliopsida > Rosales > Elaeagnaceae > Hippophae > Hippophae tibetana. The sequence goes on from CM072803.1 coordinate 11,536,525, forward strand.
TATCATTTTCCACAGTATCATGACTCTATCATAAGAAGATGGTAAAAAAATTACCAAATAGGAAACTAATTTTAGTTGTAACAACCTGGAAATTGGTCGAGAAACAAAGAAGGTATGCTACTTCTATGCCAGAAAATCCACCAAAGACCATAAATGCATTCTCTGCATCAAAGATAGAGAAGATGAAGATGCATCATCATCAACGTTATCAAAAGAACTATCGGTAGAAAATGACAAAGAAAAATAAATAAAGAAACTATCGACAAAATACAAAAAAATGAAATGAAGTTGTAGATCCTATATCCCAATCAACAGCATATGCCAAGGAAAAAAACAGTGGCTATCCTTTAAAGAAAAAAACAGTGGCTATCCTTTAAAGAAAAAAATAGAAGAATTATTAAAGCAAGGGTAAAATAATAATTTTAATATTATAAAAAGGGATTCATTGTGCTATAAAATGAACCTTTATTCTTATTTCAAAACACACACGAATACACAGAAATCCAAAGCTTACTACTCTGAAATACGCAAAAAACTCTAGTATAGACAACCCTACTATCGAGAAATTAATGTTATACCTAGAAATTATGAGCGGCTAAGCACCTCTTCAAGGTTCTTAGTTGGCCTTAAGTTGTAATAATTATTATCCTATAAATAAAATGGAGTTCAACTACTCTTCTCTAGTAAGTCAATCATTGGACACCATTTTTGTACGGATGTAGAAGGCTTACCATTGCTAGAAGGGTGTTGAGATTTGAGCAAAGTTGAGGCATAATAGGTGTAACAAAATAAGACAAACATAAGGGAAGACCTTGGTAGATTCATCAAATTCAAGTATAATAATTATAAATTTAAACCAATTAAGAATCTTGAATGTTTAAATATTTGCTTACAATAAGACATAATACTGCTAAAATAGGAAAATGGAAACTATATTTAGAAATACATAACTAATAATTCCAAATAAAATCAAAGATAAACATCTAATTCTATTAGAAAAATTTGATAAAGGTTATCTATATCATTTAAATGAATACTTTAAAGATGAGGATTATGAAACCTGTCTTGAAAATTTTAAAAGAATTAACACCTTATTAGATATCTATACATATTATATTAAAGCTATCACAAACATCATAGACCATCATGTTTCAAGAATATTAAAAGACTATTTTAGTCAAAAATATGTAAGAATAGAGGAAAAGGAATTCAACAACTTAATGTTTGAATACTACTTCTTTGAAGATTATAAATACATTGTATGTATACAAGAAACATTTTTTTGTATATTACGAATAGGATAAAATAATATGCATTCAACACATATGACTTATTAAGATAATACTCTATAAATATCGAATCATTAGTACATAAATTAAAACTATTAAATTTAACAAATGAAAGAATAGTTTTTAATTTTAAAAGATAATTAATAGATTTAGGATTAGAATTAAGTAACCAACATAATGAAAAACATAATATACTATACAATTGTAATACATATAGAAGAAAATTAGATTTATACCAAAATATAATAAGCTTTTTAGATAAATTATTGTCTTCCATAAATAGACAAAGACCATCAACTAGGTCAATATTAACTCCCGATTAAAAATTGTATATATATACAAAAATTAGTATCAAAACCAAAGAATAATACTCTAAATAGTAATGGATGGAAAATTAACACCATTACGATCTAGGGACATTTAGATATTTTATAAATCTTAAGAGCATAAATAAAGATATAACAAATCCTAGAAGCATTTGAGATATTATTCCTTTTATTCCGTATGTATTTTTTTAATACTACTTTTGAGACATGCTTCTTTATATGCTATTATTTTTTTCTTAATGACAAAACATAGTGAAAAAAAATTATTTATAACAATTGATAAATTTAATATATATTATATTAATTGTATATAATTTATAAATATTAAGACCAAGTGTTTTGACATTTTATCTTTTTAGACCGTTTATATCTTTGATTACTTTAACATTATTTAAAAATTATTTAATTTAATCATTTTTTTGTAATCGACAAATTTTATAGTTTATTATAAGTCGATCCAAATCAAATTGCTATTAAAATCATAAATAAATAAATATTTTATTTTATAATGTATTATATACTTATATTTAATATTGTACATATTATAATTACATTAAATTACTATTTTAATTTAAAAAATAAATATAAATATAAAATCTTTATTATAATTTTATAATTTTTCGATCATATTTCTTTTTCTTTTGATTTTCTTAATTATTATTCTAAATGATAATTTTTGTTAAAGATATATCAATTTAAAATTGTAGGAAATAATACACGGACAAATAATTTAAGAATGCAATTATTTTATTAAAATTATAAATGTATATATATATATATATACAAAATTTAAATAAATAATAATCGAGGCATATGTATCACACAATGTCCTTAAGTTAATTTTTTGCTCATAGTAAATGTTTGAAAATAACGAAAACTTATCTCCCAAGATACAATGATTAAACAATAATAAATTTATAACATAGTTTATTATTCGGCGAACTTTAAAGTACTTAAACTTTATTATATGAAACTAACTCTAAATAGAAAACTAAATTATTATTTTTTTACCTTTTTCCCGTACACTCCTTTTCTTTTTTTCCTTTCTCTTTTCTCTCTCTCTTTTCTTTTCTTTTTCTTTTTCTTTTTCTTCTTTTCCTTCTCCTTTCTTAGCTCATTGAGTTTTTCCTATTTCTTTCTTTCTTTGTATTCTTCTTTGTTTTTTCACTCTTCTTTTTCCTCAGCTTTCTTTTTATAAAGAGAAATATTATAGCTAAAGAAGATTGAAATTAATGAGAGAAAGAAGGAAAAAAAACTAAAAAAATAAATAAAGATGATAGAAACAGTTGAATGAGAAAAAACAGAAAAAATACATTAAAGATTGAAACGGATGAAAGAAAAAAAATCGAAAATTAAATTAATTTTAATTCAATATTTTCTAACAATTCTCCATATGAATAAAAATTAACATAGTTTTTAAATCAAATTTTGACACAAAAATAGAGTTCATTAAAACCTTCATAGGATAGGTAGGTGTTACCCTTTGAACCTTCCTTTGTGACAATATATATACCTTACTAACTAACCAGTAGATGTGATGTCTTCAAACTATTCTATCCTTTATGTAAGCCATGACATATTTTACACAAGAATCTTTCCTAACACAATTTATTTTTCATTGTTATGTTGATTTTCGCCATGAACATATGACTAGTTCTATGAGAGTCTCTAAAGAATTGAGCCCTATACAATTCTCTTCCAAAGCAACCTTACTTCTCCCTCACATATGTGATCTCTTATCTTTAAAAGTAATCTTCATACTCTGCTCAGTATTCTCTTTATAAGAATCATTAAAAGTCTTAACTTATCATGTATCTTACAAGTATCACTATTTTCATCATGGGAATGGACTTGATGTTATACCCAGATAACTCCATAAAAGTAAAGTCATTAATACACTTTTTACTTAATATGTAATTATTTTATTTAATAAATAGTATTTTTTGGGCCAATAATATTAAAATATAAACTTTTTAGTAAAAATGGATGAAAATATTATTTTTGGAATTTTTTGGGATTTTTCTAAAAAAATTTGATTTTTTTTGAATTTTTAATGCATGACCAATCAAGAGCTTTCACATAGCATGCCACGCAAGTAGAGGACCAAGATACAATGGTTAAACAATAATAAACTTACACCATATTTTATTATTCCACGAACTTTAAAGTGTTCGAACTCTATTAGAGGAACCTAACTGTAGGTTATTAAAGATGAAAATTGATATTTATTGATTATATTTTTTATATAAATACCACCTTTGGTGAGGTTAGATATTATTTGTTAATTAAACAAATCAATTAACACCTATGAAAATGAACAATTTAAATGCCACATTTAGTAGAGTTAGACATTTTAATCTTTATTCAAGGTATCCAAATTAAACCTAAAAATTAAACTAACCTAAATCACTTATGTGGATTAACATAGTTGAATTTAGCGTATGAAACAAGCTTTTAAACTCCTAGGTTTCCCTAATGGACGAGTTTAAGTCTCGCGAGGGCTTTCAGTAATGAAACCCACAAAATTGAACTTAATGTAAAAATTAAAATGAAATAACAAAAACAAACAAATCAAAAAATTAACAACTCAAAAACTAAAATTACAATAAAGTCAAAAATTAACTTAAGAATAAAATAAAACAAAACAAAATGAAACAGAACACAAAAATGTCTCATACTTTTTTAATCTACTTTAAGATTATAATTAAAATCTAAAGCATAAGTTATTTTCATCTTTTTAAACATTCATGATTTATTATAATAATTAGTTAAAAATAATTTTCATAATTCATATAAAAAATATATCAATTTAATTTCATCCAATTTTAGTGTCAAGAATTCGAATTCACTTCGATTCTATGCATCATAAGTCAATACTCTCAAAAACACTAAATCATATGGGTTCAAACACTCATACTAATTTATATGCGAAAGAGTTGATGTATATAAATGAACAAATATTTTCGCATATGTATAAAGAAGAAAGACTCAAAGTGTTATTTTAACGTTGATCTCAAGTGCATATATCATTTTATAAAAAAATACAAGTATATTCCCAAGGTCGATCCAAGTAAGGAATATATGTGGTTTTTAATTTATTATTCAAACTTTTAAAAACGAAATTAAATCCTAAACATTTTGTCAAGATATTTTGGTTTTTGTGTTTCCTAATCTAATAACATTAAAAATAAACATAGATATGATTCAATGAATAATTATGCAAATTTTTATCATTCATAATAGTGAGGTATTTATGGATATAATAATTAAGTTAATTATGCTTGCTTATATTATTTAGGTTATTAAAGATCTAAATTGATTTTCTTGATTCTCTTTTTTTATATGAATATCACCTTTGGTAAGGTTAAATATTCTTTGTTAATTAAATAAATCAATTAACACATATGGGTGAGATCGATAATTAATTTGATTAATTAAATTAATTTGTTTTTTCTAAGAGATTAAAAGTGAACCATTTAAATGACACCGTTGGTAGGGTTAGATATTTTAAACTTTATTCAAGGTGTCCAAATTAAACCTAAGAATTTAATTATCCGAGTACTAACTTTCAAGTTTTAAAACCATTATTGAAAATATGTTGTCAATATATTTTCAAATAATAGTTCTTTTAAAAACTTTTGAAATAGAGTTTTACTCTAACTACCAAGAAATTATACCAACAAATAAAAGAGCACTACTCTAAATGAGATTGGATAATTAAACCTTAAAATCTAATTTTAAGATTTAAGTTTGTAATGGAAAATAATATATTTCTCTCAACATCCTTAATATAAAATCTTAGATAAAAAAATTAATTTATTTTATAGAAATGTTTTACCTATTTAATATTTCGCAAGCATAACGTTATTATTATATCATATTTACAAACAGCTAGTCATGTTAAATTTAATCACAAAAAATAAAAATATAACATATAAGAATAAAATATAAAAATAATTATAAATAATTCATTTTAAAATTATACATCAAACGAATTCTTACAGAATTTTGATACTACTAGTTCTTCTCAAAAAGAGAACTTTAAAACTATAAAATAAAAAAAATAAGAAAGCTTTTTAGAGAGAGAAAGTTAGAGAGATAAAGAGCTAAGAAAATTGTTTCTTAAGGTGTGTTTTTACAACAAGGGAAAGAAGATTTTTATAGGTAAAGAAAAGGCTAAAAAGTGGAAAAATATCTAAAAAAATGATGATTGATGCGTATTGGATAGGTTGGCAGAAATTCGTCATGATGTGCGTGAGGAATTATGGCATGAATGGCATGACTATGTGTGGAATTTCGACATGATACACGCACAGTTGGGTAGTTTTGTCCATTTTTTCATTTTTTTCAACATATTTGTGATGTATTACCTTTAGGATTATTTTTCGAGTCTTTAAATTATTTTTGAAGCGAAAATACCTAAAAAAATAATAAAAATACCTGTGATTCCGAAAAGACAAATTTATATAAAATCATATAAATATAAATTTTTTAATCAATTAAAGTATATTAAATCATGATAATTTTAATGATTTTTAAGTACTCATCAAGTTGGTCCATATAGATTTCTTCATCTAACTCTCCATTTAGAAACACTGCCTTTACATCCATTTGATGTATTTCAAGATTTTGTAGAGCTATGATAGCAATTATCATCCTTATAGATGTTATTCTCATCACAGGAGAATAAGTATCAAAGTAATCAAGGTCATGTCGTTGTTTGTATCCCTTAATTACAAGCATAGCCTTGTACTTATCAATTGATCCATCTAATTTATGTTTTCTTGTGAAAATCCACTTAGGCCCTTAGTGTTTTACTATTTTAAGGTAAATCAATTAGTTCCCAAGTGTGATTTTGTAGAATGGACCCAATTTCACTATTAATGGATTCTTGCCATTAATGTCCTTCAGAAGAATTCACAGCCTCTTCATAGGCTTGAGGTTCACTTTCTAGCAAATAGGTCAAAAAATTAGACAATAAGACGTTTTTGTCATAACCTTTTTGCTACGTCTGAGTTCAACCTCAAACTCATCTTTAACCTCTTGTTCAGGTTATTTGTTTTGACTATCTTCATTAATAGTCTCATATGTTCGTTTAGACAAACTTTGTTGTCCTTGAGATTTACCTGGAAATACAATATCAAAGAACGATATATTCCTTGATTCCATTATTATGTTCTTGTGTATGTATGAGATCTTTAACTTGTGAACAAGAAATTGATAAGCACTACTATTATGTGCATATCCAATGAAGATGTAATATATTATTTTTGGACCTATCTTTATCTTAATAGGTATAAGTACAACCAATATTGCAAGACACCACACACCAACAAGTTATGTGGCAAACTAGAATTTAATAGCATTGCATTCATCATTTCTTTTAAGGTATGATTCTAACGTCCATCTAGAATCCATGCTTCTCAAGCAACGAACCTCTCAAGGTTCTTTTGAATCTCTAGCATGTACAATACGTTGATTAGAATCATCTATTTTCCAGATGTTATCTTTAGGATCACTTTGCCTCACCATCATTCATAGAGGTTGACAAGTTCCTCGTTCACAACTTTTCCCAATTCTCAAATGGTTTGGAGAAATTGAATAACTCACTATTTGAACATATATGCTTAATAACACCACTATCGATCCATTATTCTATTGAGTTAGACCTCACGAATTTACATTCGAAAATAATTATCAACCTGAAAATGTCATCTATCACATTTGTTATCATCTCAAAAACAAATTCATGCTTTTAAATGCATTGATATCCAAAAAGAATCAAAATTAAATTTTAGAATACAAAAAATAATTTTGAGATTTGAATTTAATACAATTAATTCAACTTGAAAATTAATTTATTCAACAAAAAAAACTTAATTTTCTCATCCTAGTCTGATTCGTATTTCAACGTATACAAAATTCATTAATCCATATTCATAGATTATATAATTAAGTACTTCAAAACCAACGAGTACAAAATTTACTTCTTTTGTGAATACAAAATTCATCATTTTTGCTATTTCGAAAACCAAATATTTCGTAAATGAAAAATTCATTTATTTTATAAATTATGAAAACTAATAAATACAAAATTCACTATTTCTTAAAAATGATATATCCATCTTTAGTGAAAAAAAAAAAAATTTACAAAAATTACTTATTTCAAAACACGAAATCAAGTAATTTGTCAAATATAAAATTCTATCATTTTACAAATACAAAATTATTTATTTATTATAAAAAAATCAAATAATTCGTCATTTGTGAAATATCAAATTCATCAATTATGAATTCATATTTAATCAATTATAAAATTACAATATTTTTAACTTACAAATCATAATTTAAAACATATGAATTGATATTTTACAAAACATATTTTTGAAATTTCGATATCTCAATATCTAAATTAGTTAGTCAGCAATTTTAATCTACAAATGGTTAGTCCCCGTATAACCATTTTTGAATTTCAATCAACAATTTCTATCAAAGCATTATATCAAGCATATATCAACTCTTGACCTAATAATGTAAGAGTTGTCCTAACAATCAAATATAATCAATTATACATTTAATCTAAATAGATAATTATATGTTACAACATGTTAATTAATTAAACATTAATTATGTTAGGCACGGTGATTTATTTAGTGTGATGTACCAAAGTTAAAAGATAATCAATATGAAAATATTTCTTAAATTTGAAAAAAAGAATTAAAAAAAGGTTATAATATGCATAAATTAATAACTTAATAACTAGGATTTATATGATCTAAAGAGAAAATAAATTTCAAAATAATCAATAGGGAAAAAAATATAATTATTGAAATACACCAAAGTGGCATAAAAGTAATAGTAGATAAGAAAAAAAATACAATCAATCAACTAAAAATTAGATAATAATACTGATAACATGGACTATTAGTAACAAAAAAAAAAACTGTATAAAAAATAAAATAAAGAGTTATCAATACACATATTTTAACACTACAAAGTTTAACAAATTATAGTAATAGCATTCAAGTAATTAATAATATCAAAGTAATAAAAAATAAAACTAAAAACACTAATTTTTGGAAAAGAAAATTAAATTTGTAGAGAAAATTATCCTAAGATTGTATGAAATAATAAACGGATAAATAATTTAAGAATAAAATTATTTTATTAAAATTAATATATATATATATATATATATATATATATAATTTAAATAAATAATAATCGATGTCTGTATATCACACAGTGACTTTAAGATAATTTTTTCGTTCACGTGAGTGTTTGAAAATGATAAAAATTCATCTCTCAACATATAACGATTAAACAATAATAAAATTATATCATATTTTATTATTATACAAACTTTGAAATTTTCAAACTTTATTTGAATAAATTAACTCTAGATAAAAAATTAATTTTTTTACCTTTTTTCATACACTCATTTTCTTTTCTTTTCTCTTTTTTATTATCTTTTTTCCTTTTCTCTTTCTTCCTTTCTTTCTTCTTTGTCAACTCCTCTTGTTTTTCTTATTTATTTTTTCTTTCTCTGTTTTCTTCATTTTTTTCATTCCTTCTTCATCAGCTTTCTTTTTGTAAAGAAAAATATTATAATCGAAGAAGATTGGAACAGATGAGAGAAAGAAAGAAAAAAAAAACTGAAAAAATAATAAAGAAGATAGTAACAGTTGAATTAGAAAAAAAAATTACATTAAATATTAAAACGGATGAGAGAGAAAAAAATGACAAAGTAAATGAAATAAAAGTGAAAATTAAATTAATTTTAATTCAATATTTTCTAACAAAAAATTATTAAATATGATATATAATATTTTATATAATAATAATAATTTATAAATAAATTATAATATAATTTAAATTTATCGAATCTAAAACATTTAATATATTCAGAGTAAAATTGAATTAATTATATCATGATATTTAAATCTAACTATTAAAAAAGTTAAATACACATTTGATTGGATTCAAATCATAAAAATCACGTGATTTTGACCCAGCTCACCCTTAATTTGCAAAATATATTGATATTATTCCCTCAACGACTTTTAATCGCAATTACCCACCCACGTGATATTCGGAATTATCCCTTTTAAATTATTATGTTTCGGTTCCCCACCTCGTTATATATATATATATATAATATAATACTAACAAATATATACTACTGTTCTGTCTGTTAGTACATATATGGGAGAGTTGGTGAGGGTCGGTGGTTGTATATTTATATAATACTTTAATTTATTTGATAATTTTAAATCTATTTTTATATATATTATACAATTAAATTTAAACTATGTTTAAAATAATTTTAAAAATAATTTATTTTTAAAAAAATTGACATGACCTTTATATTCTATTTTAAATTTAATAAATAAATAAAAATCTTAACTAAAAAGATTTCTATTTATTAAGAATTTCACTTTCTTAATAATATCTCTTTTTTTTAACATAAATACCTTAACTAAAAAAAGCTATTTAATATTATAAAATTTATTTTTTAATAGATATCTCAACTTTTTTAACATTTCATAATTTATTTTAATTAACTATAAATTTATGATTATTTATTATTGTATTATATAAACGATAAACATATTATTAAATTAAATAAAAATATTTTTCTCAAACAAATATAACAATTAAAGTGGGTTCTTCACTTTAATAGTACCAATATTTTACTTTTAGTACTTTTTTGTCCATATTTTAAGGTGATATCTTAATTGTATCTAATTTAGAAAACATTATAAATTTAATACAATTATCTATTTAATTGAAGATTTTTCAGGTGTGAAATAATATATGTGCCATATTTAGAATATATTTTTGAATAATAAATTAATTAATTAATTATCTAAAACTTTTTTTGATATTGCACATGTATTACTATATATATAAAAAAATAAATTATATCAAATTGATACATTTTTTTTTAAAATATGATACCAAGGTACTGTCTAAAAAACCCATATAAAAAGTGTAATTATAATAGTACTAAGATAACACACCCATTAAAGTGCATTTAATAATACTTATAAAATTGTCAAAGTGTTTGATTTATTAGATATTTATTTAAGAAAAAAATGTCACGAGAATCTATTTTCTTTTAAATAAAAGTGTTGTTTAATTTTTTAAATTGATAAATGTGTTCATTAATATTTTACTTTTAAAAATGTGTTTATTATTCTTTTTATTGATAAAAATATGTTCATTAGTCTTTTATTTGTAAAAAAAAGAATCATTAAAAGATTTTATTGATAAAAAAATTTAAACATATATTGATGAAGATATTTTTGTTATTTGTTCCATCATATCAAATAAAAAAATTATAAATATAATTGGTGAGGATATCATCATCTTTTATATGTATTCTATGATTAAAATATTTCTAACATATTTTACTTATTTTTAAATAAAATTAAAATTATTAAATATTTCTTTTAGTATTATTTTTTGTAAATAAATATATTAAATATTAATTTCTTAAAATTATGAATTAAATAACATATTTTTTATAATTAAATGAATTAATATAGTTTTTCATCCTATTAAATATATCTTGTGACGTTCGATTCACAGAATAAAATTAGAATATGAATGTGAATGTTAATGTTAATGAAATGGAAACAATATTATTTAGTTTGTCCACTTGAATAAAAAAAAGAATTAATATTACAATATTTGATTTACAATTGAAATGAAATAGAAAAATTATATATTATCTTAATATCTCTATATTTATTAAAATTTAAATAATATCATTTAATTGTTATTTTTTCGTCGTACAAAATACATTATTAAAATTATTATTTTTCTAAATAATTATTACTTAAAAATAAAATATATTATTAAAATTATTATTTTTAAATATGATTTAGTATCAAGGTTTTAAGATTTAATGTTTATGGTTTATGAAATAGGGTATTATAATATTTAAGATTATATTTAAGATTTAAGTAAAATTAAAACAAAAAATAAAAATAAAATCACTATTTAGAAAAAAATTCTCAATTCTTTTATTTTATAAATTTATTACATTTTATTTATACTTTTTAATATAAAATTAAAAGAAATTAATTATACTTTCATCTTATTTCAATTAACAAAATAATAATTCTAATCATAGTTGGTAGGTAGTATAAATCTAATAAAAAACAAATAGTTGGTAGGTAGTATAGGCTGCGCCGGCTGATGTCAGTAAATGTATTGTACTCTTCTTTTCTCCGTTTATTTTATTGCACATAAATGCTATTAGTTGACTTTTAAAATTACTTTGAAACTTATGCAAAAATTAAAAAATATAGAATGTTTTTATTATATGTGTGCATTGTTTTCAACAGTAGTTTTGAAACGCGTGCTTCCTTACATGTTACTTAATTATAAAAAAATAATGAAAAAAATTATTTATAAAATTGATAAATTTAACACATATTAGATTATAGATATTATGATAAAATATTTTTATATTTTATTTTTTTGACTATTTATATATTACTCTTTTAACCTGATTACTTTAATATTATTTAGAAACTAATGGTCATATTTTTTTTAATAAATTAATATTATATTTTTTAATTTAATTAATTAAATTGTTATCTTAAATTTTATTTCACATAATTAATAAAAAATAAGTTATTTATTTAAAAAAAATATAAAATTATTAAACAAAATAAAAATATGAAATAAATACAATTTTATAAATGATCACATAAAGACAAAACTCCTAACTTTATTACACCTTACAATAAATATGAAATAAATGCATCGTGCTAATTATTCACTAAAAGATATAAATTATTAAACAAAATAAATCAAATAAATAAAGAGTTAAAAAATATATAATATGTTATACACATTAAAATAAATATAAAATTATTAACAAAATAAGTATGAAATAAATATACTTCCATAAATTATCCATTAAAAGAAATATAAATTATCAAATAAAATATAAAAAATACAAATTATTAAACAAAATATATTGAATAAATAGAAATTAAAAACTATACAATAATAGAAATTATTAAACAAAATATTGAATAAATAGAAATTAAAAATTATAAAATATAAAACCAACGAATCTCCTTATATATATAAAAGAAAATTGCTAATCAAAATATAAGTTTAATATATAAAACAGTAAATATTAAGCACAATATCTATTTAAATTATCAATAAAATATATGAAACAAATAGAAAATAAAAAATAAAAATTATTAAATAAAATAAATACAAAACCACCAACTCTTCTTTATATATATATCTAGAAGTTTTTGTATCCGTGACGCATCATATAATTTGGGATGCTATTTTCAAGTTTTTAATATGTCCAAATGGGTTTAATGTTGTTGAGTCACATTTTGTTAACGTGGTGTAATAGTATCTTTATTAAGGGTTATGAGATTCAAAACTATCTATTCATTTAAAATTAAAATAAATAAATTATAATATAAGTTCATTTAAATAAGTAAAATATATATTTTCAATCAATTATAATATAAGTTCATTTAAATAAGTAAAATATATATTTTCAATCATAACTTTCATGACAACAATAAAAGATAAAAAAATTAATTAATTTTAATTCTTAAATATTTAATATCAACATATTTATTCATACATTAATAAAATAATTATTCATAAAAAAATATTAAAATAATTTTTAGCAAAATTGAGAACATGAAATTTAAGAAAGAATTCAATCATCGATATTTATTGTAAATAAAGAAAAACAATGTGATTAATATAATAAAGTTAAAGTGAATATACATGTAATTTAATTTAAATAAAGTAAGAATATAAAGTTATTCTAGTAAATTTATAATGAATATAAATAAATATAATAAATTATTAATTTTTTATATCAAACAATAAATATAGCTCTATTTATATAATTCATGCATAAATAAAAAATTAAACATTTTTTTAAATTCAAAAGAAATAAAAGAACATATATTTTTATTTAAAATACAAGCTAAAATCTCTCTTGCATAAAATGATTTTGGAATTTAGAAAAATATTAATTGATATACAAATATTTTTTATCCCAATCTAATGAATCCATTTTAATTGCATAATTTCACTTCTTTAACTTTAAATTTAATTAATTACTAATGTATAAGTTGATGAATGTAGCAGCAATATTCAATATATGTAACTCTAAATATATATAATTGATAAAAGTAAAATATTTAAATAAAATGATATAAAAACATCAATTTTTTAAAATAAATAGTTAAATCAAATAGCAACTTTATTTTTATATTTATCTTCTTTCTTTTTTTTTCATTAAAATTTAATTCATAAATATAAAAAAATATTAAATAAATACAAACGAAACTCCTCATTATATATAATAGTATAGATATGTATGTATATATATAAAAGCCTCCGTTATACTTATATTTTTAAATATTAAAATATCTTAAAAATAAATACGGTTTTTATAATTATAAATAAAAAATAAAAGTAACTAATTAATAATATATTGATTATTCTTTTACTCTATTATTCGACTGTATTTTTTATATGAAAATAAATACCAAAATATTTATAAAATAAATAGTTTTTTTATTTATACACATAAATAAATATCAAAATATTTATAAAATAAATATACCTTTATAAATAGTTATTTTGTTAGTTTTATCACGTGCAGTTTTGATTATTTTTCAATTTTTATTTATTTTTTATATACAAATAAATATCAAAATATAGTTATATCTCATTTCTTTATTAAAAAATGCACTTGCATCTCATCCATTTTTTTGTTAGTTTTTTACTATTCATTATTTATTTTTTACATTTTTTATTATACATTAATAAATATCAAAATGTTCTTATATACATGTCAAATTTAAAAATTCATGTTTAAAGATATATTTTAAAATCAAGAATTGTAGAATGATAACATTGTTCCGTAATTAACATTACTATATACTTATTAAATCTAAATAACATAATATTGTTTATGTATTTAAAAAGTAATATCAATATTTTAAATCAAATATTAACATAAAATATGAGATAAAAATAAATGTATTATTCAAGTTATTTATAAATTAATTATTAATTTTAATATTTTTTTAAATAGATAAATTTATTAATATAATTATTTTTTATGCATTATACTGGTCCAAAATTATTACTTATAGAAATAGTTGACAACATTATGAAACGTGGAGACTAAGTTAACAAATATATTGTAGTTTTTTTTTAAATAATTTTTAAAATTTGTAATTATAAAATAAAATCTTTTAATTTAATTTATACATTTTTATTATTATAAATTTTTTTAATATATTATTTTATTTTAAATCTTGTCCAATTAAACATAGTTAAATTTCAATTATAAAAATTTAGATATGATAAATATTAAACGCCATTTAGTTGAAACTGTTAAATATTATTGATTATTATATTTGTTGTTATAAGTTTTAAGTGTATTATTTTTTATATAATTTTTCTTTTTTTATTCTTTTTGTTGCATATGAATGTATTTATTTGATAAGTTTTTAATTTTTCTTATTTTATAGTGTTTTTAAAATTAAAAAGTATAGAGAATTTTTATTATATATATATATATATATATATATATATATATATATATATATATATACAATTTTTAATAAACAATTACATAATCACACACTTTGTTAGATGAGGTTGGGATCCCATTTTTATAATATTTATTTAAAATATATATTATTATATTATAATATAATTAATTATGTCTACTTTATTTGACACTTCTATTTATTTCATTTGTTATTATTAATGTTATTATTTATTTTCTTTATGTTATTTTTGGGTTTATGCAAAAGAAATTTTTTTATACTTTTATTGGTAAGATTTTTTTTCCCTTTATTTTCGTTAGCATTTTTATTTTAAATGATCATGTACCATTTATTAATTAATTTATTATTGAAAAACAAATTCCTATAATTAACTTATCTAATATTAAAAAGATTGGCAATGTGTAAAATTCTTAACAAAGATTCACTCCACTTTAATTCAATATGATGAGATTTAATGATTGAAAATAAAATTGCTTATTTATTTATTTACTAAAAATCAAATAAAATTGTTAGAAATTTAATATATTTTAACCAAATTTATAAATTACTTTTATTATTTGCCTTTTATCCTCTCAGTCAAAGGATTTCGAAGAACACAAAAATAAAGAAATTATATTAGATTAATCATGAATTTCAAGTTTACCAAACCTTAAAAGCTAATAAAAATTATTAGTTTTTTAATGTTAATAATAATCCATAATCTTTATAAATTTTATTATAAAATTATACTTAATCAATGAGATATTATTTTTAACATCAACTCAAAATATGGATTTTTATTTCTTCCAAAATCATTTTATATGTTAACATATTTTATTTATATCATTATCTTTTTTACAAGGCCTAACTCATTTTATTGGATTGAGGTTCAAATTTTTTAACCTAAATAAACGAAGTATTGATAATATGTGAATTTATTTTTATCTAATTTTTATAAATATTATTATAATGTTATATTTAATTTATGTGATAAGGAATGATATTATACAATTGTAAGAGAATAAATAAAATATTTAAAGCATGTTTCTAACTCCAAAAATTAATTCTAATCATAGGAGTTCTGGCCATATTTTTTTTTATAATTTTTCAGTTCTAGTTTTGTTCTACCTATTAAAAGTTACAAATAATTTCAAATAGTTTAATTTAATTCAAGGCTAAGTTATGTTATTGGTGTTTAACGTTTCAAATAGTTTAATTTAATTCAAGGATATATAATTTACTTAAATGTAAGACCACGTAGATATTTTCACTAAATTATCACTTATATAATAAGTAAAGTAACACGTAAATATTTTTCTCAATTTATAATTCATTGAATTCGTCTTGCAAGTTGCTCAACTATGAATTTACATTTTTTTTTGGGAACATAAATGAGTTATGATTATTAAGACCCGAAGTGTAGTATATACTTTCTTTGTTTGGAGACTTTGAATGTCCATGAGGCATTTGTATTACATGTAGACATATAGTTAGCCACTCACGCCCCTAACAACAGAATGATATATTTCTGACAATGGTAATATATATTCTGACAAAGTGTGGCGAACTCTTGAACTAATTTTATGGGATAAATTAATATGCATGCCTTAATGTTTGACACTGTAATCTTTCTGTTTCATATTAAGTCAAATACGAGACATGTAGGGTTCGTGAGCGGCGGAATATGGCATTTCTATCAAAATCTTGTGATGACTGACATTTTCAATCAGCTAGTTCAAGATGGAGTCTCACCAGATGAGCTTTATCAGACTGTTTGCAAACAGGTATAGTTATTTTGATTTAAGTGTTTTATTTGATTATTTGTTGATTTATTTTTGCATATGCTTGAAGACAAAGGAGAGAGTAATTTTCAAGTTTCTGTTTTCTAGGCTTAAAAATTATGTAATGGATCATTTTTCTAGAATTTTTGTTTTTGTTAGAAATATTTAATGTTTGTATTATATTTTATGTTTAAATGTTATGTAATGGATCATTTTTCTAGAATTTTTGTTTTTGTTAGAAATATTTAATGTTTGTATTATATTTTATGTTTAAATGAATATACATGATGTTTTTATACATGAGTTATAAATAAACTAAATATGTCTAAAGTAACTAGATATAAATATGGTTAAATTAAATATATACACGTTAATATATATATATATATATTAACCTGTTACTAGATATACATTAACAACCATCGTTAAACTCACTCAAGGTGTATGTGAGACCAACTTGAGATTGTCAACCAAATTACAAGTGCGTTCTTTGAAAAGTGTTTTAGTGAAGATATCTGCAAGTTGATCGTTGGAGGAAACGAGGAAAAACTTGAGAGCACCATGGACAAGATGAAAGCGAATAAAGTGACAATCAATCTCGATGTGTTTAGTTCGTTCATGGAAGACATCATTGTAAGCAATATGAATGACACTCTGATTGTCACAATAAAGAAGAGTAGTAGAGGACGTGGATACACCTAAATTCTTAAGAAGCCATCGTACCCAAAGAAGCTCAAATGTGGTATTAACAAGAGCACAATATTCCGCTTCAGTACTGAAGTGGGCTACGAAGGTTTGTTTCTTACTTTGCCAAGAAATCAAAGAAGAACCAAGGAGAAAGCAATAATCTATAGTGGACCTGCGATCAGTGTGATCTCCTACCAAATTAGCATAAGAGAATGCACAAAGTACTAGAGGAGATTGAGCTGAGTAGAAAAGGTCATGAAAGATAGTGCCTTTCAAGTATCATAGAATACACAAAACAACAACATAGTAAGTCGATCGTGGAACAGACAGATATTGGCTCACCTGATGAACAACATAAGAAATGTCTAGATGAGTAACTGTAAGATAAACCAGGATGCCAACCAATCATCTGTAAAGAGAGGGATTAAACAATGGTTCCCCCTCCTAGGGTGTCAGGTGAGTCCAGCTTGAGATAAGAGGTCAGATGCATACTTAGCTTGAGTAATATAAAGACCATCTGTGGAACGAGTGATCTCAAGACCCAAGAAATAACTGAGATGTCCAAGGTCTTTCATCTCAAACTACTAACTAAGAAAATCTTTGAGTTCTTGAATGCCACTGAGGTCATCACCAGTTATAATCATATCATCCACATATAGGAGAAGCAAAATGGTGCATTTATCATTATGATGAAGAAATAAGGAAGAATCATAAGGACTGACAGTGTAACCCAAGCGAAGGATAGTGGAGCTTAACTTGGAAAACCATGCTCGTGGAGCTTGTTTAAGGCCATAAAGTACAAGTCGAAGGCGACAAACCTTATTTGTTTCAATAGAAAGACCATGAGAAGGTTGCATACAGACTTCTTCATGCAGATCCCCATTAAGGAATGCATTTTTAACATCCATTTGAAAAAGGTCCCATTTACTAGCAGCGACAACAACTAAGAGGGTACGAACAGAGGAAATACGGGTAACTAGAGAAAAAGTCTCTTTATAATCAATCCCATACTCTTGTGTAAAACCTTTTGCTATAAGATGAGCCTTGTAGCGCTCGATGAACCCATTAGAGCGAGTCTTGATCTTATAGATCCACTTACAACCAACCACAAATTAACCAGGAGAAAGAGTAACTAGATCACAAGTATGGTTTTTGGTTAATGCATCAATTTCTTCTTTCATTGCAATCTGCCAAAAAGGGTTAGTAGATGCCTCACGATAGGTGTGAGGCTCATGAAGTGTAGCAAGGGCAGTGTAGCAATGATAGTCAAGTAAATGTGTAGGAATGGATCTTACCTAGGTTGAGTAGCGAGGTGGAATTTCTTGTGAAGGATCTTCAAGTGGAGCAAGAGCAGGGGACCTATGTTTAAGGTGGGGTAGCTCGTTATCAACCTGTTCTTCTACAACCTATCTAGGAGAATCATCAAAAATATTTGAAGATTGAATAGAGAAGTCCAAAGGTGGATTAGGAGTATTTGTAGAAGGAACACAAGACTTATTTGGAAAGATTTATAAAATATTTGAATTAGTTAGGGAAGAAAGAAAGTGAAAAAGTTCAACAAATAAGCAATGTTCCCAAAAGACAACATTACAAGAAACACGAAGACGATGTGAGATAGGATCGTAGCATCAATAACCTTTTTGAGTTTCACCATAACCAAGAAAACAACAAAGTCTAGATCAAGGCTCAAGTTTTCTGTGTTCATGAGGCGGAAGAAGAACGAAACAGGCAGATCCGAATGAGCGAAGGTAATGATAGTGAGAAGATGACCCAAAAAAGTGCTCATAAAGAGTCTGATTATGAATGACAGTGCTTGGAATGCGATTAATGACATGAAGAACGACTTCACCCCAAAATGGGGCAAGAACTTTGGTAGAAAGAAGAAAAGCACGAACAATGTCAAAAATATGACGAAATTTTCTTTCGGCTTGACCATTTTGTTGAGAGGTTCTTGGACAGGTTAGATGATGTGCAGTGCCATATGAGTGTAACAAAGCTTGAAAAGCATTTTGAGTATATTCAAGAGCATTATCAGATCAAAAGTTTTGATATGTTTGGAGAATTGTGTTTCGACCATTTTTGCAAAGTTATTGTATATTGGTAAGATTTCATAACGAGATTTCATCGGAAAGATCCAACTATAACGAGAATAATCATCAATAAAAATAATAAAATATCGAGTTCCACCAATACTAGTAACAGGATAAGGTCCCCAAATATCAAAATGAATTAACTCAAAAATAATATTAGAGATAGATTCACTATTATTGAAAGGTAAAGTTGGCTGTTTTCCTAACTGGTATGAAGTACAATCAAAATTATCTTTGGACATAGAACCCAATAGACCTTTAGAAGTTAACTATTGTACCCGAGTGGATGGGGTATGACTAAGATGAGAATGCCAAAGTGCGAGAGAAGGTAAGAAAGAAACTGTAGCAGTTGCAGTAGCAACAGAGGCATGAGCAACATATGGAAGATGAAGATTGTTCACGGGAAACATACGCCTTACCCTAGAACCAATCCCAAGCTCTTGCCCCATCCTCGAATCCTACACAATACACCCATAATAGTAAAAAATAAGGCGATATCCTAGTTCAGTTAATTGTCCCACAAGGCATAAGTTATAGGATAGGTCAGGTACATGGAAAACACTAGGAACAAAGAGGGTAGATGTCGAAAAAAAAAACCTAGACTATTCCCATGAATGGTGGAACCATTAACTATATGAATATTAAGAGGATGTGGTGCATGGTCAAGTTTGAAGAATAAAGATGAGTAAGGTGTCATATGATTACAACATACAGAGTAAAAAAGCCAAGTTTGAGACTTACCGGGCAAAACTGAGAGAGTAGTGGAAAGAGATGCATTACTAGCCATTTGAACAGCCTGAGTTATGATCTTCTATAGTTCAGTGGAAGAGAGGTTGATAGTGGATCCAAAAGACTGGGACTCTGCTGAACTAGAAGGCATCAACGGAGTAGGTTCAGTATTAGCAACAACAACAGTAGATTTGTTGTGATGGTAACAAGTCTCAATGGTGTGGTCATAACGCTTGCAATAATTGCAGAACCTTTTATTGTTATACCTAGGACGATTGTTAAAGCTAGAGGAATCACTTGATTGCTGAGGTTGCTCAATGGCAGGAACAGGAAGAGTAATAGCCAAAACATTAAACTTATTCTGGGCTTGAAGGGTTGCAAGCCGAGCTTCTTCTCTAGCCAACTCATTTACAACAGTATCAAGAGAGGGATGAGGACTACGATTAAGAAGCTGACATCGGATGAGCTCAAAGTCCTTGTGAAGTGACATCAAGAACTCATAGAGACGAAATTCATCCCTAACTGTAGCATATTGCTGAGCATCTATTGAGCATGCCCAAATTGGATCACAAAGGTCAATTTGGTCCCAAAGGAAGCGAAACTTATCAAAGTAGTCATTGATGGATTGCCCTGGTTCCTATTTAAGTTATACAATTCAATTATTAGCTGATATTTCATGGATCCGTGAGTAGTGGAGTACCTTTTGGCCAATATATCCCATGCTGATCTGGCATCATTAAAGTTGCCCAACAGATTGGAGATGGAGGGAATGAAAGTATTCTGAATCCATGTGAGGATCATGTGGTTGTGACTATCCCATTCAATCATGCGACGAAGGAAGGTAACATCTTCTTCACTTGCTCCTTTGACAGAGCATACGACCCTTATGAAAATTGCTCATAGCTTGAGACCATGATAAATAATTCTTAGTCCCCTCCAATATAATATTGATAGGGCAAGGAAGAAAAACATCTTTTTTATCTATTTGGAAACACAATATGTAAAAATGGATTGCAAAAATGAGATGTACGTGAAAAACTGGGTAGAGAGTACCTCCATTGCAAAGTCAACGATTAAAGTCAACGGTGAGTGGTTGCAACGGTTGTTGTGGCAACGAAGTTATAAGGATGGAGTAACACAAGAAAAGATAAGATTGTTAGAAAAATAAGAGGAGTGACTTTGATACTATGTTAGAAATACTTAATGATTGTATTTTATTTTATGTTTAAATGAATATACATAATGTCTTTATATATAAGTTATAAGTAAACTAGATATGTCAAGTAAATTAGATATATATATATATATATGACTAAATTAAATAGATATACATTAATACGTTATTAGATATGTATCAATATTTTTGTTATAGAATTTCTATAGTCAAAATGAAGTTACTGGCTTTCTCTAAGGAGCGAAACAGAGCATGTTTATTTAATTATATTTTTTAAGAAGTTGTTCATCTTAACTCTTAATCTTAACTTCTGCTTGTTTCAGGAGGTTGGGATTGTTCTTACTGCACATCCCACATAAATAACTCGGCGTACTTTGCAACACAATCACATAAGGATTGCTGTAAGATAATAATGTCCCTGATATTTATTTTCTCACAGTATCATCTCTAGTTGCATTATGGTGTTTAGCAACATACATTTGCTTGCAGTATCTTTTAGATGATAAAGGCTGGCCTAATTTAAGTTTTGAAGATCGGGAAATTTTGATTGAAGATCTGGTGTTTTTCCTCCAACCTCATTTTCTTCTTATTAATATCATTATGGTACTTTGCAAATGACTTTTCATTTTATTTATGCTCTTGCAGGTTAGGGAGATAACTTCAATATGGCAAACCGATGAGCTTAGACGACATAATAAGCCTACACCTGTAGATAGCTTCAGTGCACAACTCCGTTTTTCATGCTTGAATGAAACATATTGAGGTTGATCATCGTTTTATTTGTGATAAAGTTATTCAAGGCTCTCTTGTTATTAATCATGTTTCTAGTGCCGATCAAGTTGTTGATTGCCTTACGAAAGCACTTCCTGCTACTCAGTTTTTTTTAAGACCCAAAGTAACGTTTTTTCAAAACCATTTGTTTGAGGGGGATATTGATTATTGTATATACTTACTGCATAATGGGTTGTTTAGTGAGTTAGTTACATGCTACCTATTAGGAGCTTACATATGTATATCCTATTCTAAATAGAAGTACTATAAGTAATAATAGTCTATTGTTAATTGAATAATATTTTTCAGAAGTTCTTTTTTTTCTGTCTCTTGTTGTTATTGAATTTACAACCTTTTGATCCCTGCTTGGTCTCAGTCACATTTTCCAGCTTGGACTGTTTTTATGATTTATAATCATTGTGAGCTATGATTGTCAAAGGGTATAGAAAAACATGTTTAGCTCCTTTCTGTTTGATCAACTGCAATTTATAATAATTTTTTGCCAGGGGACACTATGCTCAACTGAGCAAGGAGAGATGATACAAGCCAAGTTTGGTCTGCCACAAGTAGCTGTAAGACAGCTAGAGATATACACAACAGCTGTGCTGCTTGCAACCATGCATCCTCCACAGCCACCTCCGGAAGAAAAGTGACGTAACTTAATGGAGGAGATCTAAAAAATTAGTTATCAAAATTACAGGAGCACAGTTTATGAAAACCCAGAATTTATTGCCTACTTTCATGAGGCTACACCACAGGCTGAGCTCAGCTTCCTTAACGTAGGAAGCCGCCCTAAAAGAAAAAGAGTTCAACTGGAATTGGGCATCTTTGGGATATCCCATGGATCTTTGCTTGGACTCAAACCAGATTTGTTCTTCCAGCTTGGCTTGGAGTGGAAGCAGGCTTAAGGGGTGCCTGTGATAAGGGTCATACTGAAGACCTCAAAAGATTGGCCTTTTTTCGGTCTACCTTAGACCTTATAGAGATGGTTCTATAGCCAACAGGTATGATGAAGTCCTTCTATCCTCCGAGTAGACAGGAACTCGGTTCTCAACTGAGGATGGAACTAGCAACCACAGAGAAATATGTATTGGTGATTAGTGGGCATGAGAAACTCTATGGGATTAACCAGAGCTTGAGGAGGCTTATTGAGAACAGGCTCCCCTATCTCAATCCAATGAACATGTTGCAAGTTGAGATTCTGAAGAGGTTGCGAAACAAACTCAGAGATGCCCTCCTTATAACTATCAATGGGATTGCTCTTGGAATGAGGAATACAGGCTGAGCAAATTCCCCGGAGAGTTTGATTTCAAAGTAAATCTACTCTACTGATTATACTTTCAATTTCCACTATTTTTTCGTATTACGTATCTAGTCCCTTGTAAATGAACATTACTGCAAAAAAAGTGAATATGAAAGACGTATTTTTCGCGCATTTAAGTACTTTTAAAATTTAGAGAAGGTGATTGTATTACTTGTAAAATTTAGAGAAGATGATAGTAAAGTTTCTAATATTTATATCATATATTTATTTTTAGTAATATCATATTGTTATGAAAAAATAAATGCATGATAAATTTTTTTTAATTGTTTTAGTTACAGTTTATTTATATTATAATAATAGTTTCTATATATTGTAATCGAAAAAAACTAAAATAAAAAATAAAAAAAGTTATTTTTGTTTTTATAATGTTACTTTTCGTAACAATAAAATAAAATTATTATAAAAAATAAGTATATAATTTAGTGTTATTTATGCAATAAATAAAGATGGCTATTTGTGTTTTTCTCTAATATTTATGGGTACTGCTCAATGCATAGTTGAACTCATTCATAAGTGAATGCATTTTCCCTAAAATCATGAATCTTAATAAAAAAGTAACCTTGAAATTATAAATCAATAACATAATATTAACTTCTATATGAACTACCTGAAATTATAAATCAACAACATAATATTAACTTCTAAATGAAGTACCTGAAATTATAAATCAATAACATAATATTAAATTCTACACGAACTAATGACATTCTTACTAAAACAATTAACCTACGTCCAGTTTGGACATAACCAAGTTAGCTCATGAGAATAATAACTTCATCAGTTCTGTGAGTTTTCATTGTCAAAGAGTCAGTGAGGTTGGCCCATTCTCAAAGCCACATAAGCCAAAACTCTACATCCTACTAACATTACAGCCAAAGCAGCCACATCCCACCACAAATCATCAAGACCAAGATACTTAATAGCAGGAAAGTCAATTACCCTACAATGAATTCCATGTCCACATTGATAGACCTCATTTATTGAATATTGTACTCCCACAAGAAGCTTATAACAATAGTGACTAAAAGATATGTACTTCAACCAAGCTATGAATGGTGGCATGTTCTGAATGTAGTATCCTCCAGCTAACAGAAATACCAACATAGTCACTGAGGCTAAAGTTGTGCCTTGCTTAACATCCATTAGAATAGCACCAAGAGCTAGTCCTATACCTTGAGCAACCAACACATTGAGAAGCATTATCAAAAGGGTAAGTGTATATGTGATTGGTGAAGGCTTTAGACCACCCATCCAATAAGTAATTGTTACAAAAGCTGTTGGAAGAATAAGCTCCATTGGCAAATCACCAGCCATTCGTGCAAAATAATACGAAGATAGACGGTACATGCCTGAAGAACGTTCTTTTATAAGCATTGGTCTTTCTTGTGGGAAGGTAAAGATGGCATTGAATAGTGGAAAGAAGCCCCAAAATATGGAGAAGAAGAAGAGAAGCCCAATCTGTCAAGCATTGATAAGTTGTTAGAGAAAGGAAAAAAGAGAGAGAACAATTACAATTTATGATTAAAAAATTGATTTTATAATTTTTGATTCTTTGGTAAAAATAATTGTTGAATTGTTTAATAACAATTTCTAGAAAAAAGTAAATTTTAAATCACTAATAAATCTTTTAGAAATTGAAAATTTGAATAAAAGAAATTACTATCATACATTTTCCTACTAAAAAACACTGAAACATAATAGGAAATTAAAATCGTTATCAAAGACAACTAACCCAAAAAGCATATTAAAATACCTGATCTTGTATGTGGGAACGGTCAGATTGCCACCATAAGAGACCTGAAAGAATTGCCACAGACATGACTTGGAAAATCCTTAAGCCAGAATAAGACTCATGCTTTCTTTCTTTAAAACTCCTTTTTAGTAGTACTTTAAATTGCACCAACCAGCTGGTGACCCATTCATTTTCACCACCTGCACAAGAGCATTAGCTAATTTTCATCATTCTCTGAGCTTCTGTACTAAACAGAGTTATGAAAATGTGCCAAACAATATAGGACATGTTTTAGGGTCCATTTATTTATGCATATGAGATCTTAAGTTCTGACAGCCAAAAAAAAAAAAAATTTCTGAACCAAACAGGAAGAAATTTACCATAAATGCTTTTAGAACTTAAAAACACATTTTATGCTTCCTGATAGTAGCACAAATAGCATCCTTATTTCTAAAAGCGCTTTTGACTGAATCCGCTTTTAACAGAAACATAAAAAACACACTCTTAGTTACCTCTTGATGATGTTGATCTATTTGATGTTGGAAAATGTTTTTCTTCGTAATTTTTGTGAATCTCAGTCTTCAAGACAGGGTACAGGTTCTTTTTATAAGATATTATCAGGTTCTGTTTAATTGAGTTTTGATCATGATCATGACATTCCAATTTTCCATGTGACTGTACTTGATCATCCTGTTTCATATCAGGTGATATACCTGCAATTCCAAAAATAAAAAAAGGAAGAAAATTAAAAAACTTTAAAGAATGTAACGAAAAGTCATGTTTCGGAGACCAATATTGTTATAATACAGAATCACATATATAATTAATTATAATCATTGATATTTGGATACTAATCCTTACAAAATCACATCTCTATTTAAAAAGTTACAAATCAAATTCTTCTTTATCTTTTTCTTAAAGAAAACAGTAAAGTGATGAGGAGGAAACAAATAAAGTTGAATTAATGGTATAAAATGAAGGTTGTCCATATCACAATTATTGTTAGCAGATATAATCTCTTATCTAAAGCCTATTGGACCCTCTTATTTGACCTTTACAACTGTTAAGTCTTTATTTGATGACTTTATTATTATTTTACTGTTCATATTCAAGAAACTAGTAGTCTTCAGTTATATTTTCAAAAACCAACATAACACTACAGGTTTGAAATGACTTGTGCTGTCCTAATTCACTTAGGTTCAGCTCATCTGAGATGAGCTATATAGATAACTTTCAACTGAATTGAGCTTAAGCAGTTCACAAACAATAACAACACACATAAAACACAACTGATTTACCTGTTAAGCAAAACTAGCTCACATGAACCTTTTCACTAGACACAGCAAATTGTGACCAAAATCAATGGCAATAGAAGCTTGCTTCCTAATCCATTATTACTTGTTGGTGAAAAAGCATTATAGTTTGTTTTCAAAATGAACACTTAGATAAATATTTTACTACAAATTTTTTCTCAAAGTTACAAAAAAAATCTCAAAGTTATTGAGGTTAACAAGTACAAAGACTTTTATTTGATAGGGGAAACTCATGGTTGAATTATATTACTACTTATAATTTATTTTAAGTTAGTTTTATTTCATAATAGATTTTAGTCGCTATTCATTTTACTGTTTATTTTTCCAATTTTCATAATAATATACATATTTATGTGAAAAATATTATACACTCATTTAACTTTCCAGAAAAATTGACTTAACTCATCATGCTTTGTGAAATATGTTGAAGACTCAACCAAAAGGGGTGATTTTCGTATTTAATTTGCATGAAATGAATTAGAGCTACAAACATTAAAGAACTAAGTTTGAATTTTTGGTTGGAACCTAATTTAAATTAATATATCATGGAATTGATAAATCATTATACACAGAAAATATGAACTTAAAAGTGGTAATGAGAATTAAGGATCGAGTTGGTTGCATACCATTGGCAAGATCAAGCAAGAAATCAGCAGGGTTCATGAAATTGAATCCAGGAACGTATCCAATGGACTCGAAATAGTCCATGATCCGACCTGCAGGTCCACAATAAATGGGGCAACCCTCAGACAAAACCAACACCTTATCAAACATCCTATACAACCTACTAGAAGGCTGATGGATGGTGGTCACCAAAGTCCGGCCACCACGTGCCAAGGTTCTCAACTTTGCTATAATTCGCTGGGCTGTTGTCGAATCGAGCCCCGATGTAGGCTCATCAAGCAACAACAAACTTGGGTTAATCAACATTTCTTGCCCAATACTGACCCGTTTTCTTTCTCCACCTGAAACACCTCTTATCAAAGGTCCACCAACAATACTATTCCTACACCTTGTTAAACCAAGCTCCATAATTATCATCTCAGCTTGTTCAATTTTCTTTTCTTTTGTTAACTTTTTTGGAAGCCTTAATAGAGCAGCATATATTAAAGTCTCTAAAACTGTCAAGTGTTGATACAAAACATCATCTTGAGTAACAAAACCTGTTTTGCGTTTCATTGAGTTTGAAAATGGTTTTCCATTGTATGAAATTGAGCCTGCAGAGATTTTACCAGGCAGACGACCAGCTAAAGCTGTTAAAAGGGTCGTCTTGCCACTACCCGATGGACCTAACATTGCTAGTAACTCGCCGGGTCGAACGATTCCACTCACTCCATTGATGACTGTTCTTGTTGGTTTTGGCTCTTCTGAAGCAAAACAACTTCGCTTTGTTGGGTTTAGCTTAATTGTATAAGAAACATCTTCAAACTGTAAAAAGGTACACATTATTTTGTAAGTACATGCATGATATTTTGTTGAGAAATATATATTTTTTTTAAGAAAAATTCTGTAAGGATCCTTGCAAACTTAGTTTCATGTATTTTTTTATTACAATTTAATATTTTTGTTATTAAAAAGTCATATTACAAGAATAAAATTAATTTTTTAAAATTGCATTATAGATGGTAGTTTGACTTAAATAATTACAATTAAAAAAATTGAAGAAAAATAATAATTTATTTTCTCCCTAGGTCACTAGTTGATGTGGATTGAATGCGTGTCTTTTGAAAAGAAACTTTTAATTTGTACCATAAAATATAAAATTTGATTACACTTTGTACTGGATGATATTTTTAGGTGAAACAATAGTATTATTAGGAAACAATAGTATTATTTTGAAAGACTACACTTAACCAACTGAAAAACCTGATGATGAGTGATCAGTTTCGAAGAATATTAGATTGTGTAAATTAATTAATGTAACATAATTATATTTTATAACATACCTTGAGAGTAACAGGGTGCAAAGGTTCAAGGAAAATGGAGAGTCTAGCAGAGGCAAGTGGTGATTGCAAATGATGTTCAACTTGCATTTCAGTAGAACCTTCAAAGGATGAGTTGATGATGACATTATTATTGGTTGTAGAAGAACATGAAGGCTCTGCATGAACTACAGAGCCATTATCTGAACGGTTGAGATTTGTGTGCAAAATGTTACTTTCTTGCTCTGGTGGCATCATTTCAATTGATGATTAAAATGAAAGTCAAGCAAATGGGTTTTTTGTTGTTGTTGTTGTTGTTGTTGTTGTTGTTGTTTCGGTTGTGAGAGTAAAGAAACTAAGTGAATATATAGGTCATGAACAAAGCTCACATGCAAGAACAAGTCATGTGATGTGAGTTCTTTATAAAGGGAGGAAGGCACGAGAAGACAAATTAATTAATGGCAATAATTAGTAGTAGTAGTAGTATTAATGAGTAGAGACTAGGATGATTGATATATTTATGGTTCAATTTCTATGCTATTCCTTTTGCTTTTGCTTTTCTTCTTATCTTGTGTACGTGTCTTAAGGGCATTTGTTTTGGTCTTTTTTCCGATCCCATTTTTGTTGTATAAAGATAGAATTTTAATTAGTCAATATCCCATCATTCTGATTTTACCAATTTATTTTATGTATTAAATAATAAATTATTTAAAGATGGAATATAAAGTATAAAATAAATATTAGATTGAATATAAAGTTATATAATTTTTACATATATATACTTATAATATGTTCCGGTTAAAGTTTTTACACATGTATATAAAAATTTTAAATACACGTGTAACTTTACTTTTCATACACAGATTTTACATTAACATATTTGTTTAACTTATCTTCCATTATTAATTATGCAAATAAATTTAACTATGAGGTGATTTCAGTAACAAAAATATGAAGTTCATGTTTAGATTTCCAAATTTGGTTAATTGAAGAATTATGTTTAGTGAATTCTTTTGAATATTTTTTTTATGTAATAAATTATAATATAATTATGACTAATATAATTATTAATTATTAATTAAAATGTTATAAATTTTTAACATAATTAATTATTATAAATAAATCTTCTCGATTCTTTTACATAATGACTTTTATAGTTTAGTGTAGGATAATAAGGAAGAAATGGACTACATGGGTCCAAATTTTGACAGCAAAAACAGATTGAAAAAAGTTAAATAATAACATAATTTCTATGTGCCATTTCATAAATATATACCAGTGCACAGGGAAAATTATTATAATATTATTGTAAAATATGGTAAATATTTTATATTTATTATACAAATAAAAATTTAGATTTTAATTATATTATTATTAAAAAATATCACAGAAATGAGAAAAATATGCACTTAGATTTTATATATTTTTAACTATATTATACAAATCTTCTTTTGAATGGAATAATTAACTAGAAAGTTAATGTAAAAATAAATAAACAAATAAAAATTTACTTTAATAATAATATAATTAAAGTTTAATATATATATATATATATATATATATATATATATATATATATATATATATATATTGCATTCACACATCCATAGTATATTGTATCATTAAAGTCAGAAGCTAAGCTACTTCATTTTCAACGACCCACTACGGTGTAATGTGTAAGAAGTGGAGTTTAATTGATAAGAATTCCAATAACCCCATCACAATATTTCTTATTTTTTTAAATAACTAAGGATATATTAATTTCTTTATATCTTTAGATCATGATTTTTTTAAAGAGTGTATCTATTTTTATTTTCATTGAATATTTCTTTATGCTACAAAATATTAAAATAATAAAAATTTATTTTTAACTTATAATTAATTATGATATTAATTGTATAATCTCAAAATTTATAATAAATATTTTTTTTTAAAAGAAATGGTATCCCTAAGAAAAAAAATAAAAAAACACAATATGCTTATTTTTTATCGGATCTATGAGTCTAAATGTATTAGCAAATAGCATATTGTCACATCATTTATTGTTTATTATAAATTTTAATATTCATCAATTTTTCGAAGTAAAAGGATAAATGTGCTTGAATTCCTTTTAGCCTTTCTAGCTGTCAAATTCTTATTTAATGGTAGAGATAGTGGTTGAGATCATGTCGTCTTCTTTATAAAAATGATTGTGTTTTTTTTTTAAATAATTTTAAGGGCACATGAATTTTTTAAATATATATATATATATATATATATAAATTATAATTTAAACATATAATTTAAAATAAAAAATTAATATATATATATATATATATATATATATATATATATATATATATATATATATATATAACTAAGTGAACTACAAATAGCAATAGAATTCACTTATTAAGAAAACATTACAAATAAATGGAATATAATAAGTCTATATTGTTAAATGTTTTCTTAATTTAGTTATATGTTATATATGTTTTACTAATCAATTATAGTGTAAGTATTGAGTTGGATGTTAGATGGAAAAATTAAAATATTGAAGATTTGATTATTTAATAAAATGAGATTATAGTAGATTGATGCATAAATTATAATAAAAAAATGCTTTACAACGATGGTTGCTATTAATTGCTAAAATATGTGAATAGAAAAATTAAAAGAAATTAACAACAAACTATAGAAAAATTGATAGAAAATAGGTAAAATTTAGCATTTATCACAAACATTTTGTTTCATGCATATATGCTAATTGTATTATTAGACTAGATCATAGCTTTTTTAAGTATACATGGTTATATTATTCCGCTTGAATTACATAACTAAATTATTAGTCAATCTCTTTTAAAGAAAAAATATTATTTATATCTATAAAAACTTTATTTCCTTTATAAAAATATTTAATATTTTAAAATAATATCTCCAATGGAACTAAAGTAAAACATATTATTACAAACAATCTCTACTAGTAAGCTTTTTCATCCATTTTTCTTACATACTTTCTCAATTTTACTAAATTATGAAAATATATTTTTTAAAATGATAAAGTAAAAAAAAATATTTAATTATTTTTTATATTTGTTAAAATAAAATCTATTATAAATAAATAAATTCATAAAATATAAAATTTTATTTAAATTAAAGAATTATCCTAAAAATTAATCTAATAATTTTGATTTTTTTCTTCACTCATATATTTTCATCTTTCTCTCACTATTAGATTTACAAAATATCTACATTATCCAAAATATTCTTCATTATTGATATTTATTGATTATAAAATTAATAGATTAATTAACTAAATTCATAAAAATATTTTTAAAATTATTTAGAATGTCTTATAAAAAATTAAAAATTTACTTTTAGTACAATTAACATGATTAAAAAATTAATTACTGTATTCAAGAATTATAATATATGTTTATATTTATTGTATATTTTATTAAAAATGAGTTTATAATAATGTTATCCTAAGTCACTTAATACATAAATATTGATTCCAACAAATTTAATATCAAATATTTATATTTTTATAAATTAGTTAAATTTGTTAACTTTATTGTTAATTTCATTATAAATATTAAAATTAAAAATACTATGATATTTTCATCAATATATTTTGAATTATACGAGATTAATTAGATAAATTCTAATATTATTAATATAATATATTTATTTTTATACTTTAACCTATTAAAACTATCTTTATATTAAATTATATAAAAGTTTAAGTGAATTTTTAATCTTAAATAATATTATATAATGTATTAAGTGCTATTGAAATTTTAAAGAATCCATTTTATAAATAATTAAGAAATTTTAGTGAGTGCATTCTATATCTCATTATGTCATTTTCAAAATTAATCTTAACCACGTGAATTAAGTAAATAATTTGATTATTTTACATATATTAAAAAATTTGCTCATATCAATAAGATGAGATTGATTTTGAAGCTATAATCATTTCAAATTCGGATTGAAAAGTACACAATCTATAAGATTCAGATTGAATTCAAATTGACAAACATTAACTACTATAAAAAGGGGTATTAAAGTCGGTTAAAAATCGACTTTAAATGAAATGACTTAAAATAATTTTTTTTTAATTTACTCGTTTTCTATTATACTCAAATAAAAAAACTTGTATTCGAGCAGAAAAAAAACCAAAATCAGTTTAGCAAATAGTTTAAATAATACAAATAATTAAAAAATAAAATATTAATTAATAGTAGAAAAATTACCATGGTATATTCTTCTCATGATGTTATAATACAAACCTATATATATAATACAAAAAATTATACACATAAATAACAACACATAATAATAGAAAAAATATGAATAATAAGTGCGTAAAATTAATAAAAATACATACAAGAGTAAATGAAGTGACAAAATGAAGGAAATGAAGAAAAATTGTGTTTTGTAAGTAAGAAATGGGTATAAAGTTTTTGAGTATTTCGCTTAAAAAATAGGGCATCTAAAAGATTAGTTAGAGAGGAAGAAAACCCATTAAACGGCGCTGAAAATGGTGGTCGTAAGTGACCAGAAAATGAGAAAGAGTGGAGGAGAAGTGGAAAAGGTTTTGAGTTTTTGAGAGTTATGCAACACTTGGAATAGTTTTTGTCTGGGGAAGAAAGAAAAGAAAAGAATTTATCCATGTGTGTAGCGTCGGTTCTACGTGTCAATTGACGCTATCCACGTGTGTAGCGTCGATTCCAGGTGTCAACCGATGCTATGCTACGTGGATAGCGTCGATTGACGTGGTGAATCGACACTATCCACGTAGGACGTAGCATTGGTTGACTTGTTGAACCAATGATATGCGTGGACGTAGCGTCGGTTTCAGGTGTCAACTGACGCTACGCTACGTGGATAGCGTTGGTTCACCACGTCAACCGACGTTATGTCCATGTGTAGCATTGGTTCGACACGTCAACCGATGCTACGTTCTATGTGGATAGCATCGGTTCTACACCGAACCGACTTTAAATTCATTATAAGTAATTTGTTTTTCCAAAAATCGACTTTATATATCGACTTAAATACCCATTTTTGTAGTAGTGATTATAATCTATTATAATCCAATTATAACTTAATTACTAATAAAAATTATAAATAAATACATATTTTATTTTATTTTTTGTTATATTTAAATATTATATATATCATAATCATATAAAATTACTATTTTAATTTAAACAACAAAAATATAATTTTTAATTATCTATAATAGTTTAGTAAGTCTCAAAGCATAATTTTTATTTTTGTGATTCTTTTAGTCGTAACTATAAAATAATAAATTTTGCTAAAGATCACCGATTTAAAATTAAAATAATGTATATATTGTAATTAATTATCTATGATAATAATTCATTTATGAGTTTTAAGTTAAATATTCGATCAAAATATTTTGATCTATTCTCGTTCAGACATACTAAATTGAATTGATTGTATCATTGGATCAATTTTAGATTAAAAGTCTTCAAATTTGATTTAAATAGCATCATATTTAAAAGGATGAAACATAAACTGTTTTAATTCGCTTTTCATCACTAACGTGAACTATTTATAAGTTTCTGTTTGGTTTTATATGAATATGTAAATCATGTTTTATACATATTTAAGAAGGTGTGAATGGATAGAGCTCATAGTAGGATCAATCCAACATGATGGATCTTTTCATTATTGAGCCAACATCCCAATTCGATTAAAAAAAGATTTTGGGAGGTAATTAGTATGACTGATAGGAGGATTGATTCGTTATCGAGCTACGTACATACTCTTCACATGTTGAAATTGTGAAATAAGTCATTGTTGAGTGGATTGATACATTGTGTTATGTGATAAAATAATTTTTAATGAGTGAATATATCCCCTTTAGAGTACGATTCAATAAAGTTGGATTCATGATTTTGAAACTTACCTTATATTAATGATAATTTCGTACATTCCACATGATAGTAAAAAAATAATCCTAATCATTGTACAAATGTAAAAGTAGTATAATTATCATAAGGGATAAGAACTAAGTAATTATCCTTTAGTTATTCTAAAGAAATGTCAAAAGATTATCCTTATTTATTTGAACAAAAAATTTA
The DNA here is from genome assembly GCA_037013495.1 of Hippophae tibetana. Taxonomy (NCBI): domain Eukaryota; kingdom Viridiplantae; phylum Streptophyta; class Magnoliopsida; order Rosales; family Elaeagnaceae; genus Hippophae; species Hippophae tibetana. The sequence continues at coordinate 11,571,329 of CM072803.1, forward strand.
GCAGATAATAAAGGATAGATGTTTAAAGAGAATCGATCTATATAGTAGATAACTATCTATAATACATTACATTTGCTTAATCCTAATCAAACAAAGATGAGCTACAAAGTTTATTCTTTCCTCTATATAGTCATATATGTATAATATAATTTCATATTTGATATCTACTATCATAATATGATACATCTCATAATAAAGAATCACATCTAAATACTCCATTTTCATATAATTATATAGAGAGATTGAGATCTCTTCTATCCTTCATCTTAAAGTTACTAACTCAAGGATCATAGATTCGAATATCACTCTCCTAAGGTGGTCCAACATCCTAATAGTTTATTCATCTTGTAGATTCTACACAGAACAATCTTATCTAGTGTTGACAAAAAATGGTACCCACATATGGTGTCGTCTAAGGGAAAAAAGTATGTTCTATTTGGATAAAAAAATTTAAAATTGTAGGAATCTCAAAAAAAATTCTAAGTTCTTGATCTACTAAGAAATAAATAAAAAAAGACAGACCTTGGACCTTAGTAATAATGTTTTTTGAAAAGAGAACATTAAAGTCTTCTAACTCTATTATCATCTTTTTTGGATTGCAAAAAGATTCATGGATCAAACAACTAGCTCCACATCTCAGACCCTAACAACTAGTCAAGAGGCTTAGCCTGTTAACTAACATGTTATTCTTCTTACTCCATTGCAGTCTATAAAAAATTTGGGCACTACACTTGGACTTGGCTGCCCACAATGGGTCAGGCAAGCCAAAAAGGTAAAGCGATCTCAAACCCGAGTCTGCTTGGAGATGTTGAAAAATGCACTCGAAGCCATCATGGAGTGCCTACCAAAGCCACTACCTCCTACACCAGTTATTAACTTAGAGAACATCCATGTGGAATCCTCCAATGCCTAGAGTGCATAAGGCAAACCAATAACCATCTAGCACTTGGCTAGTAAGATGACCATTTGAGATAGGACTTGAGGCCCATGTCGAGTACCATTGGCCAACAAGTGGTTGGCTAGGGAATAACATATAGGCCTAGTATCACCGGCCATGGTCTGTTAGGAAGTGCTACCCAAGCCGTGTGTTGTCACCGGGGATTTGGGTGGCCAGAATTACTACCCATAACCATTATCGCTTGCCAGAACATGGACGGTCAAGGAGAGCTATTCGGGATAGTTGTCACCGACCAGGGTTTGATCTATTTGGATCTACCTGTTAGGTCGACCTTTAGCATATAACCTTTACACATCTACCACCCTTTGGTTGTGCAAGGTGGACCTGAGTTGCTTCGTCCCATAACGTGTGATCTTTTATTATGCTTGACCAAGAACTTGACCTTTGCTATGGGTACATTCCTGCATATGAACCATCATAACATACACGTCTCCTAATCCTATCTAAGGATGAGCCTTACAAGACCAACCACCGTAGTACATCATTTTCACTAGATGAACAAGAAAGGTTAGATTAGTTCCTAAGATAAGGTAAATATATATTGGCATGGTCTTACGAGGATATGCCTAGCATAGATCCAAGAATCATAATCACCACCTAAATGTGAACCCAAAATTCAAACTTGTCATACAAAAGAGAAGATCATATAATCAAGCAAGATTTTAGACTTCATTATTATTATTATTTAAATTTTATTACAGATTTGAAGAAAATGAAGATCCAAAATTTTAGAAGCATATTATCTAACGACTCTCAAATTTAAATGTAGATTTATATAAACAAAAGAATAAATATAAACATAAAAGAAAACGAAAAAAAGACGTATGAACAGAAGGGTTACTATATATATATATATATATAAACCAAAAAGAGAGGCAACTGGAGGTAAAATAGAACAAAAGAAGAAAAAAGAAAGCTACTCCGAAACAAAAAGGAAGAAATAACTTGACAACATGTACAAACGCAGATTTTTTAGCATTAACTTTTCTTTCGATTCCTCTTAGAAAAAATTATGATGATTTTGTTTATTTAAATTTAATTTTTTGCATGAACTAATTTTTCCTTATTCTAGGAAGAAGATGTAATCTAATTATGAACTATGCTTGATTTTCTATGTTAATTTGAATTATTTTTCTTCATGTTTTTCTGATTTATTTTGAGTTTAATGCTTTTAATTAACTGATCATTAATTAGATAATTTTAATCTTGTTATTTACTATCGAAAGAGGGAATTATAGGATAAATCTGAAATATTTCAGCATAGGTAAATATAGAGATCGAAAGACTTGTATGAACCTATGTAGTATTAAAATCATAGGTCTTAATGCTTTCTTGCTTTGTTAAATTGTATACTCTCGTGCAAATTTATGAACAAGAATGTTTCCAATTGACTATTGAAAAAGTATTTTTGATGTTTTTTGGAGATTGCTAACAAATAGAGAGAATTAAATTCAATTTGCTAGAAGTTTTCTTCCTATTAATTTAATCTTTGAACATCTTTATTTTCTTTTACGCATTTTATTTAAATTGATTTGATTTTATATTATAATTACAATAACCTTTGTGACTTCTCTAGATAAAATTGAGATTAGTATAATTTTGGTATTTGTCAAAAATAAGTTACTGATTCGTGAGGATGATACTATTCTTATTACTTTACTATAAAGCTACGATATTGTGCACTTATAATTTTGCACCGATCAAGTTTTTGAAACCATTTCCAAGGATTCATTTTTTCCAATATAAATACAAAGTAATCTTGGTTTTAATTTAGATTTAGATTTTCTTTATTTTTCTCTAGGTGTGTTTTTTACGTTGGATGTGTCGTACTAGAACTCGAAACATTATTTATTTTTATTCGAAGATTGAAAGAACCTTTAGATCACGAAGAAATAAGAAAGTACTAACCATGGATGAATAAGAACAGAACGCACAACCACAAAATTTGAAGAATTATGTAAGACCAATAATGAATGAAAATTACTTAGGTGTAAGACACCAGACCATTAATGCCAATAATTTTGAGCACAAATCGGCGTTGATGAGTATAGTGCAACAAGCCCAATTAAGCAGATCACCACTTGATGATCCAAAATTCATTTAGAGATGTTTTTGGAGATTTGTGATACTATAAAGGTGAATGGTGTTACTGAAGACACCATTAGATTGAGATTGTTTCATTTTTCATTGAGGGAAAAGGCTAGAGGTTTGATACAATATCTACAATCGGGAAGCATCACTAGTTGGCAAAAAAATGTAGAAATGTTTCTTGCAAAATTCTTTTCACCTTCAAGAATAGCCCAACTCAAGAGTGAGATTAGGCAACTAAAAAAATTATTTTGAGACTCTCTATGAAGTATTGGAAAGATATAAAGATTGGATTTGATGTTTCTCTCAACATAGATTGCTGGATTGGTTGCAATTTTAGATGTTCTATAACAGGTTAAATGGAAAAATAAAACCATAGTTGATGCTACTTCTGGTGGAACTTTGATATCAAAGACAGTTGTGCTACTTCTCTTCTGAAAGAAATGGCCAACTGAAAGATCTATGGCTAACAAAGTTACGGGGACTCATGAATTGGATTCAATTCCTGCCCTTTCAGCTCAAGGTACCTCTCTATCTCATAATATTTTAACCTTGACAACCCAAACTATACCACAAAGTGTAGAATATGTTACAACTTTAAGTATGATAGTTCCGATGAATGAAGCAAGTGAAGAACAATTGTAATACATCAACAATCAGAGCTACAACTATTGTGGTAATCCTATGCCAAATTACCACCACCCAGGGCTTCGAAATCATGAGAATTTTTCTTATGAAAACACAAAGAATGTGCTACAACCTCTTCCAGGGTTTGATAATCAACCAAGCGAGAAGAAGATATCACTTGAAGATGCCATGATTTGCTTTGTTGAGAAGACCAAAGCAAGGTTTAAAAAGAGTGATTCACACGGTTGGATAACCTTGAGACTCATTGTAGCAATATGGGAGCCACTATGAAAAATCTTGAAGTGAAAATTGGGAAACTAGTCACGACCATCAATGCTCAACAAAGAGGAACTTTTCCCGATAATACATAAGTGAATCCAAAGAAACAATGCAAGGCTATTACACTTAAGAGTGGAAGATAAATTGAGAGGTCACCATAAAAGGAAACTGAATCCACCTTTACAGCTCCAAACAATGACCAAAGCAACAATAAAGTAGAAGAAGAGGAGATTATTGATGATATACTAAGAGAGACTGACATGCCACTAATCACATTTTAATATTGCATGATGGTTATTTTTACTGATATGGTATAAGATATAATGGAAACTTTCATGGACGATTTTTTTGGTTTTTGGTACATCTTTTGATCATTGTTTTCATAATTTAGCTCTTGTTTTACAGAGATATGAAGATAAAAATCTTGTCCTAAACTGGGAGAAGTATAATTTCAAGGTTCAAGAAAGGATCGTGCTTGGCCATTGAAGAACAAAAATCGATAATGCCAATTTTGCAAATACTTTGTTTTATATTTGTAAAACTCTCGCAAGTGCACGAATCATTTTATAGAAAATGACATGTATACTCCCAAGGTCGATCTAAAGAAGGAATATATGTGGTTTTATTTTATTATTCAAATTTTTAAAAATAAAATTAAATCTTAAACATCTTGGCACTATATTTTGATTTTTGTTTCCTAATATAATAATAAAAAACATATATATGATTTAATAAACAATAATGGAAATTTTTATCATTCATAATAGTAGAGTATTTATGGATATAATAATTAAGTTAATTATGATTTCTCATATTATTTAGGTTATTAAAGATATAAATTGATATTTGTTGATTTTGTTTTGTATGAAAGTGTTCTTAGGCGGGGCCAAAATTCTTTTGTTTAATATTAACTAACTAATATTCTTATGCAGGGCCTATTAATTAATTAAGTATTAAATTTTAACTTTATTTCTAAGAAAATAGCAAACCATCTAATAGTAGTTTTAGGCAAAGTCAATTAATTAGACTTTAAGGTGTTCAAAGTAAACCTAATAATTTAATTATTCGAATACTAACTTTCAAATTTTAAAACCATTACTGAAAATATGTCGTCAAATAAAGGAGCACTACTCTAAATTAGATCGGATAATTAAAATTTATAATCTAATTTTCATATTTAAGTTTGTACTGAAAAATAATATATTTCTCTTTAACATCCTTGATATAAAATCTTGAATAAAGAAAAATCGAATTATTTTATAGAAATGTTTTACATATTTAATATTTTGCAAGCATAACAATATTATTATCATTATTATTATATTATATTTATAAACAGTCAGCTATGTTAAATTCAATCACAGAAAAATTAAACATAACATATAAAAATAAAACATAAAAAATAACTGTAAAGAATTTATTTTAAAATTATACCTCAAAAGAATCCTTATAGAACTTTGATACTAATTCTATTGCTAGAAAATCTTAAAACGGATTTGTATTTCCATTTATTGAATCAAAAACTAAAAATATATAAAAGCATAACTAGTTCATCTCAAAAAGAGAAGAACTTCAAACTAAAAAAACTAGATAGAGAGAGATAAGAGATTTTGAGGGATAATTTTTACAATGGGGGAGATGGTCCTTTTATAGATGAGAAAGGCCAAAAAAGGTGGAAAATTATTTCAAAAATTGATTTTGGACATGCTTGGACATGCTGACATGCATGTGGGAGGCAAGATTTGCAGCAGACATGTATTTGGCACTCGTGGGCACGCACAGGACATGAGCAGGCTTATGCTAGCATCTGTGGGACTCACTGCGATGTGTGTTCAACGTGTGTTAAACGTGTACTGGGCGTGCATGCTTATGAGTTGATGCGTGCAAGACTTGGCACATACGTATGCTGGTGCGCGAAGGACTTTGGCATGGATGGGTGGTTGTGCGTAGATTTTTAGTATTTTTGAAAATTTTAACCATTTTGACCCATTTTGTCCAATTTTTTCATCTTTTTTATTTTTCCTCATTTTTTTCTCTACATATATGTGATGTATTTCCTTCATTATATTTCTTTGAATCTTTAAATTATTTTTGAATGAAAATACATGAAAAATAATAAAAGTACCCATGATTTCGTAAGGATAAATTTATATAAAAATGTGATAAAATCATATCAATATAAATCTATTTAATCAATTAAAGTACATTAAATCAAGGTAATTTTAGTATTTTTAAGCACGCATTAGCCATAGAGTGTCATCTAAAGTAATTGAGGTTGATCGAGATAAAATTACAACCATAGAAAAACTACCACCTCTAAAGAATGTGAAAGGAATTAAAATCTTTTTGGAACATGTAGGATTTTATAGAATATTTATAAAAGACTTTTCTAAACTCTTTAAACTTTTATGTATTCTTCTCGAACAAAATTATGTATTTGACTTTGATGATGTTGGTTAGCCTTTAATGTAATCAAGGAGAAAATGATTTCATCACCAACGATAATTATACTTGATTGAAGTCAACATTTTGAAGCCATGTGTGATGCAAGTGGCTTTGCAATTGGAGCAGTGTTAGGGTAAAAATGTGACAAATTGTTTAGGGCCATATACAATGCAAGCCAAACATGGAATAAAGACCAATTGACTTATATAACAATTGAGAAAGGAATGCTTATTATGGTGTTTACTTGTGACAAATTTTCGTCTTACTTCATTAGTACAAAGGTGATAGTGTTCATTGATTATGCAGCACTTCGTTATGTGTTTGGAAAGAAGGATGTTAAGACTAGGTTGATTCATTGGATCCTTCTTCTTCAAGAATTTGATTTGGAAGTTTGAGATAAGAAATGAAGTGGTAATTCAGTTGCTGACCATCTCTCTTGGTTGGAGAAAGAGGAAGTAAAACCAGATTTAGTGATCCAAGAAGCATTCCTTGATGATAAGTTATTTGCATGTGAGGTCAAGCTTCCTTATATAATTGACAAAGTTTCCACTTTTGGAGCAATAAACTTGAAGGAAAAGGTAGGGCATATATTCAGAGTTAATGGTCAGAGATTGAAAAACTATTATAGAGAACAAGTGGAGAGAAATTGTGCATTTATTCCTCATCAAAATCCTAATTGATGAAGATTGAAAAGTCTATTTATAGACTATAAAACAAGCGCTTATGAGAGGGAGCCTATAAAACTTTCTTTTATTATTTATTGTATTTTATTTTTATTATCTTTTTGAATAATTTAGATTTTGATGATGATTTATTTTGCAGGAATAAAGAGGTAAAAATTACAAACTAAGACGGATCCACCATAAAACCAGGGAAGTTCCTTTCATTTCTTTAATCTATCTCACTTTTGAATTACAATGGGGACATTTTTTAGTTAAGTTTAGGGGTGTTAACTCCTAGAGTCTTGAGTTGTTAAATTCTCTTATCAAGCATATATTTGAGTATGATTGAATTCGCTATGACTCTGAAATTTGTGATTGATGATGGTTTTGAGAAAAAAAATTCAAAATCTACTATTATGCTCGGCAGAGTTTTGTGGGTACTTTGATTTAAATCTTTGTCCTTGAAAATAATTAAGCACATAGTAAATTTTTTCTCTACTCGATTTTACCTATGAAGAGAATGAGTTGAATTAAATGGGTCAGGAAAGTTCAATCTTGGTTTGCTCTAGAATACGTTGATGGATCCTTGAGGAAAAATCCTAGTTGATACCAAATATTAGAGAAAAAATCTAGGCAATTTTTTTGTCACAACCAAAAAGCCTTCATGATTATCACGCCATCATTACATAGTGTATACCTATAGTCAACCCCCTTAAGCCTTATTTTATATAAGCTTTTATTTGTTCTTTTAACTACATAAACCATTCACATTCTAAACCTAAAAAATCATGAATTTACTTTAAATTTTGAGAAAATACTTTGGTTAATATTTGCATTTAAAAAAAAGTTAGTTTAAATTAAATAATCTACATTGTGTTTGTTCTATTTGATCAAAGTATGAAAAAAAAGTAAAAGGCAAGAATCAAAAAAGGGTTAAAGTGGTTGTAAATAAAAAAAGCTATAAATATCAAGGTGGTTGAAAAAAAAAAGCAAAAGAAAGCACTACATTTATTGAATATAGAAACAATATTGTCATCAGTAAGAGCACATCGTTGAGAAAAAGCTATGATGTGAATCCTATGAATATTTATTTTATTTTATTTTCTACAAAGTATTTTCCTAGTTTACTTTGATTTTCTATATCCATTTCTTTCTCAACATTTACCCTATGGTCAATCATTACAACCTTGATTAAAGACTTTGTAATATCTGATTTTGGTGTTTGATTACATAAGTGAAAAGAATTTATGAAAATTGGACTTATGTAGTTATGTTTTGAGAGAATTCTTCTGATTTCACACACACACACTCAACGACTTAACTTTAGGTTGAAGTAAATGTTTAACTCTTGCTTGACAAATTGTTGAATTTTTGATTGATTTTCCTAGTATTTTCGATGTAAAAAAAGTAAGTTACTAGTGATGAAATCTAAATTCAGATCATGATTTGGTGAGTTGTGGTAGTTCTCTACGTGGTCTAATTGATATTATCTATAGTTTATTTTTTATTTTATTCTCTTTTTGTTTGAGGATAAACAAAGTTATACATTTAGGGATATTTGATAACTTGTATAATTTGATATAATTTATCACTTCTTAATTTTAATTTTAGTCTAATTTTATTTATTTATTTATTGATTTTAGACTACTTTATTATTATTTAAATTTTATTATAAATTTGAAGAAAATAATGATCGAAAATTTTAGAAATATGTTATGTAAGTATTCTCAATTTTAAATGAAGATTTATATAAATAAAAGGATAAATATAAATATAAAAAAATAAATGAAAAAAATGGGCACAGAAACATAGTGCGTGTATATGAGATTAAGAAAAAAAGGGGCGTAGGAACAGAAGGGTTAATATATATATATAACAAAGAGAGAGGTGGCTAGAGGTAAAACATAACAGAAGAAATAAAGAAAGCTGCGTAGAAAGAAAAAAAAAAGAAACAGCGCCACGAGGGAAAACAAGAATCGAAAAAGAGAAAAAAATAAAAAAAGAACAGTGACGCATGAGTGTGAACTGTGAAGAGAGAAAAATAGAAGAAACAGATGGACAGCGCGCACAAAGCAAATTTTCAGGCGTTCACTCTTTTGATTCCTTTCTATTAAAATTATGGTGAATTTTTTATGGTAAAATTAATTTTTAATATCAACTATTTTTTTATTTTAAGAAGAAGAAGTAATCTAATTATGAATTATATTTGATTTTTTATATTAATTTGAATTATTTTTCTTCATTTTTTTATTTACTTTTAATTTAATGCATTTAATTAACTCACAATTAATTAGATGATTTTAATGTTGTGAGTTACTATCGAAAGAGGAAATTATATGATTAATTTGAAATATGTAAACATAAGTAGATATAAAGATTGAAAGACTTATATGAACTTGTATAATATTAAAATTATTGGTCTTACTGTTTTCTCATTTTGTTAAATTACATACTCTTGTTTAAATTGGTGAACAAATTTTTTTTTAATTGATTATCGAAAGAGACTTTTAGATTTTTTGGAGATTGTTACAAGAAAGAAAGAATTAAATTCGATTTGCTAGAAGAGTAAAGCATAGTGAGAAATTAGGTTAAATCGATTTCTTAGAAGTTTTCTTCCTATTAATTCGATCTTTGAACATCTTTATTTTCTTTTGTGCATTTTATTTAAATTGATTTTATTTTAAATTATAATTACAATAACATTTGTGACTTCTCTAGATAAAATTAAGATTAGTATAATTTAGGTATTTGTCAAAATAAGTTAGCAATATCTGTGGATGCTCTTCTTATTACTTTACTATAAAATTACGATATTGTGCACTTGTAGTTTTACATCGATTAAGTTTTTAGAGTCGTTTCGAGGGATTCATTTTTTCTTATTTTTTCCAATATCAATACAAAGTAATCTTGGTTTTAATTTAGAATTATATATTTTTTATTTTTCTCTACGTGTGTTTTTGACGTTGATACGCTGTACTAGAACTCGAAACATTATTCCTTTTGATCCGGAGATTGAAAGAAGCTTTAGATCACGAAAAAAGAAAAAAAAAAGTACTAGCCATGGCTAAAGGAGAATAGAATGCTAAGCCACACACCTTGAAGGATTATGTAAGATTAATTGTGAATGACAATTACTCAGGTGTAAGATGTCAGACCATTAATGCTAAAACTTTTGAGCTCAAATCGATATTGATTAGCATGGTCCAAACAAGCTCAATTTAGCGGATCGCCACTTAATGATCCCAATATTCATTTGGCGGTGTTTTTGGAGATTTATGATACTATTAATAGTGTTACGAAAGACACTATTAGGCTGAGATTGTTTTCTTTTTTTATTGAAAGATAAAGCTAGAGGTTGGCTACAATCTATACCCAAATCGTGTGTTATCACTGAGGATTTGGGCGGCTAGAATTATCGCCCATGACCATCATCACTGGTCATAACATGGATGGTCAAGGAGAGTTATTCGAGATAGTTGTCATTGACCAGGGTTTGATCTATTTGGATCCATCTATCAAGTTGACCTTTAACGTATAACCTTTACCCACTTACCACCCTTTGGTTCTTCAAGGTGGACCTGAGTTGGTTTCGTCCCATAAAGTGTGATCTGCCATTATGCTTGACCAAGAACTTGACCCTCTCCAAGGGCACATCCCCACATATGAACCATCATACATACACGTCTCTTGACCATATCTAAGGATGAACCTTACAAGACCAAACACCATGGTACATCATTGCCACTAGATGAACAAGAAAGGTTAAATTAGTTCCTAAGAGAAAATAAAGATGTATTCGCATGGTCTTATGAGGATATGCTTAGAATAGATCCAAGAATCATAGTGCGCCCCCTAAATGTGAACCCAAAATTTAAACTTATCATACAAAAGAAAAGATCATATAATCAAGCAAGATATCTTGCCATGAAAGTAGAAGTTAAAAAAATCTTGAAAGTTGGATATATAAAAAAAGCGTACTATCCTAATTGGCTAGCCAATGTTGTCCTAGTTAAAAAAGTTAACGAGCAATAGAGAATGTGTGTAGATTTCACTCACTTGAATAAGGTCTGTCCAAAAGATAATTTTTCATTGTCATGCATAGACCAATTTGTGGATGCCACCACAGGACAAACTATCTTCTCCTTTATGGATACCTAATTAAGGTATAATCAAATCTAGATGTACGATTCTGATCAGAAGAAGACAAATTTCATGACCGACTGATGACTTGCATAATTGGACATAATTTATCACTTTTTAAATTTAAATTTAGCATAATTTTATTTATTGATTGATTTTATAACTCATTATTATTATTTAAATTTTATTGCAGATTTAAAGAAAATGATATTTCATTATTATATATATATATATTAACGAAAGAGATAGGCAGTTGGAGGTAAAACAGAATAGAAGAAGAAGAAGAAAAAAGCTACAAAAAAACAAAAAAGAAAGAAATAGTGCCATGTGAGAGAACATGAATCAAAACAGAGAAAAAAATAGAAGAAAAGGATGGACAACTCGCACAAAAGCAGATTTTTCAGCATCCACTTTTCTTCAGTTTCCTCTCAGAAAAATTATAGTGAATTCATTTATGATAAATTTAATTTTTAGTATGAACTAATTTTTCTTTATTCTAGGAAAAAGATGTAATGTAATTCTGAACTATATTTGATTTTCTATGTTAATTTGAATTATTTTTATTTATTTATTTTGAGTTTAATACTTCTTATTAACTTGTCATTAATTAAATGATTTTAATCTTATGATTTACTATCGAAAGAGAGAATAATAGGATAGATCTGGAATATTTCAACATAGGTAAATATAGAGATAGAAAGACTTGTATGAAATTGTATATTATTAAAATCATAGGTCTTAATGCTTTCTTGCTTTGTTAAATTGCATACTATTATGTAAATTGATGAACAAAAATGTTTCCAATTGATTATCGAAAGAGGCCTTTGGATGTTTTTGGATATTGTTAACAAACAAAGAGAATTAAATTTAATTAGCTAGATGAGTACAGAAAAGTGAGGGATTAGGTGAAATCGATTTCCCAGAAGTTTTCTTCTCATTAATTCGATATTTGAACATTTTTATTATCTTTTGCGCATTTTCTTAAATTGATTTTATTTTAAATTACAATTACAACAACATTAGTGACTTCTCTAGATAAAAGTGAGATTAATATAATTTTGGTATTTGTTAAAAATAAGTTACCAATCCCTAAGGATGATACTCTTCTTATTAGTTTACTATAAAACTATGATACTATACACTTGCAATTTTACACCAATCAATGACCATGGATTATTTTGTTACAAAGTCATGCCTTTTGGCTTGAAAATTACTTGTGTCACATATGAGAGAAAATATGTAATGAAGCTAAACTCAAACAAGTGTGTGTTTGGAGTAGGTTTAGGAATGTTCTTAGGATTCATGGTTAACCAAAGAAGAATTAAGGTCAACCTTGAGAAAATAAAAGAATTGATAGATATGAAACATCCCACGACTATCAAGGAAGTTTAGGGATTGACAAGGAGAGTAGCTACTCTTAACCATTTCATCTCATAAGTAATTGATAAGAGTGAACGTTTCTTGAAAGTAGTACATTAAAAATCTAATTTTTCCTTGGATCAGAATTGTGAAAAAATATTTGAAGAGTTAAAGAAATATTTGTTTTATTCACAACTATTGGATAGTTCACAATTAGGTGACATTCTCACCTTGTACGTAGTAGCCTTAGAAACAACTCTTTGTACATCTTTGGTAAATGAATGCCTGAATCAAGAACAAGGACATATATGTGTGTGTGTGTGTGTGTCTATAACATCTATGCAAGAGATAAAGTCTATAATTGTATGTGAGAGTATCTTATGAACGTACTCTAGAACTCTACCCAAGTCTAGTATAAAAGCACTGGTAGGAAAGATGCATTAAGTCCCAAATATTTTCTGACCGCTCATAGGCCATTAAGATTCACAAAATGCCTATAAGTTCAAAACGTGTTTTTCTCCTCTTTGGCTATGAAGATTCACAAAAATCCCAAAAGATATACACTCAAGAGCTGAACATGGGCTAGGAAACCTCCGTAATATAAGTTCATAAAGTCATGTATATATATGGCCAGGGTTGTAGCATATAATGCTACGTATGAAAAATCTACATAGGCTAGAAATAAAGCCTTACTATAATATAAGGGCAAATAATACTTCATTAACACTTTTTCTAACAAAATTGTGTTTATAGGTACTTAGGCCACATATAAACACACTTATAAGATTTGATAGGATAAAGTTTACACCCCTACCATAGGTAGTGAATAAGAATCAACCATAAAGATGAGTATTGTGACTTAAGGCTTAGACCACCAAATAGAAAATAAAAGTTAGGTATGATTAAGTAACCCTAAAAGACACACCCTAATACTAAGAAGTGCCATTTGGGTTGATGTTTACATATATAACAACTTGGTCTAATAGTTACTTAATTGAACCTAGACATAGGGGAACTATGACTCGAGAGTCGCACTACCCTGGTATTGAGTAGCCCTTATTATCTTGTTAGGAATGTAACCCTACCATAGGTAGTGAATAAGAAATAACCATACGGATGGACCTGATCTACCTCCGGACTTAGAGAGTACAAAACCCTCAATGCACCACAAGTAAGTACTATTCCTTAGGGTCCAGACCGCTAGAAGGTCAATTAAAGCTAAACGTGTTTTGTAACCCTGATAGACCAAGAGGCTTAACTAAACAACCCAACATGTACAAGTTAAACTTAAACCAAACTTTAAAAGCACCTGTCTTTCAAAAACGTCAATATATGGTCTAAATATCAAACCACTAGCCGACTAGATAGGCCAAGGCCAAGAGGTATAACCATCTAAGAATGTGACCATCCAACCAGTAGGGTGATCGACTAGGAGTGTGATTGTTCAGGATGTCATCGGCCAGAAGTGTCACCAATAGCCATAAGGATCACCACTGGCCAAGGAGTGGCCATCTAGAAGTGTCTCCACTAACCAAGAAATGGCTAGCCAAGAGTGTGGTCGATCAGCCAAGGTGTAACCGATCGGCTATGTTATGGACAACCATAGGGAGGTTCCAGATGCATTCATCCAACTAGATTGGGTGAAGTCATGGCTGAGATATTATTCCCTATCTTTGCATACCTTAGTTCTAGGATTCATGTTTTGTTCTATGCTAGTATATCCACTCATACCTATATGTCAACTCAAAGGTCCATGACCTCTTAAATATATGGGACAACAATTAAGTCCAAAAATAATGTTACAAGTACGAATAAGATAAATTGTATAAATTAATACAAGGCTAAGGTCATGAAGCTCTAGCCACGTCCTTTCTAGACCGTCCCATAATATATGTCATCCCATGGAACATACATCTATTGGGACACATCTAAGTGTATCATTCTTTATCAAGTACCTTATTAAAAGTTCAACTACCCATCTATATTCTTGACAAAGTCTAGAAACAAGTCAAGAATATAATTTATTAAAATATATGAGGATACTAGTCCACGAGAATTTATGGTGGTTTAAATATGATCATCACTTCTTGGACTTCTTAAAGGTGTTCAACCTTCTATAAGAAATGGAAGTACATGAGCTGAGAAAAAGGTTATGATAAGTGTTTGAGAGTAGAGGTACCAACGAGAACAATATCAAGGATCCTCTCACTTATGCAAATCCTTTTAGAAAAAAGGGAAGTTCTCATTGACGAATCCTGTTAGGATCCTAGAATTATCTTCATAGATATAGCCAAAAAATATTGCATTAACTGGAAGGACTAGACCCATCAATCGATATGAACCTCTTCATTGGAACATCACGAGATAGATGAATACCAGCTAGGAATGGGCCACCTAGAATGTCACCACCCAAGATGTCATTGGCCAGGATTTTACTAGCTAGGACATCACCAATCAAAACTTGGTTGGACAAAACTTTTGTGGCCAGAACTTAATTGGTCAAAAATTTGATGGCTAGGACCTTGAATTCTCAAACATTGGTGGCTAGGACCTGGTTTGCCAAAACTTTGGTAGTTAGGACCTGGTTGGCTAGAACTTCAATGACAAGAATCTGGTATGCTATAACTTCAATGCCTATGACCTAGTTGGCTAGAACTTTGGTAGCCAGGACCTAGTTGGTTAGAACTTTAGTGACCAAGACCTGATTGGTTAGAACTTTAGTGACCAAGACCTGATTGGTTAGAATTGAGATGGCCAGGTCTTAGTAGGCTAGAAATTTTGTGGCCAAGACCTAGTTGCTTGAACTTCGATGGTTATGACTCTATTGACCAAAACTTTAATGGCTAGGACTTGGTTGGCCAAAACTTAGTTCATCTGAACTTGGTTGGCTAGAACTTAGATGGCTAGGAGTCGGTTGGCCATAACTTCCTTTGCAAAAACTTCACTACTTAGAGGGATACCGCTCAAAACATTACTAGATAGATGAAAAATAATTATCGCACACTTCATGAAGAAAAGTAACGAAGAAAAATCAATTTTCAAGATCGCTTAGCTAATCCTAGAATTATTAGACTTGGGATTTAAATTTTGAGCTTCCCATAAAAATAAGAAAATGTTTGGCTTCCTTGATGAAAATGTTGACTTCAACGTAAATTTTCAACTCGACATTTGACTGGAAATCTGAATACATTATTGACATCAAATGTCATCTTGCATGTTTCAAATGGTCAAACATGGTGTAAAGTTTTCTACTTGGGTAGATAAAAATTCATCAAGCTTAATCTCAAAATCATCAACAAAATTGGAAGAAATATTTAAGTATGAACAAAAATTATAATCAAATTTCTAGCCCAAGGGCCAGAAAGTTTGGAGTTGATGTTGGAGGTAATTTCATACATACTACATGGTAGGCAAATAGTGATCCTAATCACTGTACAAGTGTGACATCATTATAATTATCCTAAGTGATAAAAGTTAAGTAATTATATTTTAGTTATCCTAAAAGAATAAAGCCCAAAGATTATCCTTATTTATTTAAAGAGATAATCTAGCATATTATAATAGATATATGTTTATAGATAATGGATCTCGATAGTAGATAACTATCTACATTAAATAATTATTTACAACACTACAGTAGCTTAATTTTAATCAGATAGGGATAAGCTATTACATATATTCTTTCCCCTATACATAGTCATATATGCATAACATAATTTCATATTTAATATCTAATATCATAATATCATACATCATAAAAAAAAATCATACCTAAGCACTCCCTTTAATATAATTACTAGTAGATTAAGATTTCTTCTACCCTTCATCTAACAATTACTGACTTAAGGATCGTAGGGTTGAAGGCCACCTCCAAAGGTGATCTAAGGTTCTAATAGTTTGTTCATTTTATAGATTCTACAAAGAACAGTCCTACTTAATGTTGACAAAAATCGATATCAACACCCAAAAACAATTGTAAGTAGAGTAATAACTCGTAAGTAGATTATATAAAAGAATTATCACTACATGGATAGTTGACAAAGACCTCTTTGTACTCAATTATATATTCTTTTTATATTAAATAAATTAAGTGACCTATAATTTTTTGTTGACCAAATTATTTTCACATAAAAATATGTATTGATATTTATTTTTACACGATATTATATTAATGGTTGAATGATAATTATAATTTATGTATGTTTTATCAAAAGAACAAAATTTGACTCATCTTTTTTTTCGTTCTTCTCGCTTTTAATTATTGTTCAATATTATTTTTAGGTTTAATTTACATAGATTTTTATTTTGAACTTTCTAAAAAAAACATATATTCATTTTTTTACAACGTAAATGAACATATATATTTTAACGTTTTACGAAAATGAATATTTTTTTTACTAAGGATGTTAAAAGTAAAACTATATTAAATATCTGAATCATTTATTCATTGAAAGGTTATTTTTGTTTTGTCACATTATCCCAAAAATTGATTAATTCGCCTAAATCACAACACAAAAATAAGAAAATATTCATTAGAGACGTCAAAAGAGCTGCTCAGTCCAACTCAGCTCATTTAAAGTTGAACCATTAAGCTTATGAGTTGAAAAATTTCAACTCATTTAGCTTAAAAACTTAAATGAGAAACTTACCGGCTCATTTAACAATTGTTTTGGATGAACCACTACTATAATATTGATATATGGCCTTGGTTTTTAACTGTGATCAGATCTATGGTCACGATTATAAAAATCAAGGCCTAAGTAGAAGAGACAATATGGTCTTACATATGTTCTCAATTAAAAAGCCGAGACTATAAACCTACCATTTCATCACGTCTTATAAAAGACCAAGGCATAGACATACCATCTAGTCTCAATCTTTTACAATACCGTGACCATAGACATACCATTTGGTCTTGATATTTTATAAGATCGTGGCCATAAACATACTATTTAGTCACAATTTTATAAAAGATAGAGGCCATAGGTATACCATTTGGTCTCAATCTTTTACAAGATTGAAACCAAATGATATGTCTATGGCCTCGGTCTTTTATATGATCATGACCAAATAACATGTATATTGTCTCGACTACACTTAAATTGCGACCATATATATCTTAATTAATCGCATTTTTAAATATAAATTACAATAAATTTATCAATTACAATCTTAAGAGTCATATTATATTAAAATTAAGAGTGCAATTATATTTGAAAGTTTATGTATATGCACTAAAACACAATAGATTTGTACTAACTATAGCTAATTAAAGTGTCCCAAAATATGAAATATATGCAAAAAAAAATTATCAATAACAATACTAATCAAATGTGATAAAGGTCTACATCAGAAGCTTTAGCCAAGTGTTTATTGATATGACTTAAAAACCTCACTAGAATAGAGTTTGATGACTTTACAAACATTTTCTCAATCAATGTTCCAAGTAGAAACTTCTAGTTTTGAACTTGAAAATGTTATGAAAATATTAATAAGATGAATTTTTGAAAATGATCTCATACAAATACAAAATCAACTGAACATTGGAGCTATATTTCATTTCATTGACATTCACACATGCATTAAACTTAAGCTTCAATATATTATATTATTTGAAACAGTGTTTTTAGTATACTTAAAGTTACAAACTTCAAATCACACATTAAAGAAGTAGTTAACAAAATTTTCATACACTAGGAAACTATGGCTCTAAGATATCAGTTAGACTAGTGTATACAGAAGATTAATGATGTAAAAACTCAGCCAACTAGCAGGGTATCTACATTTGTTCCTATCGATGAACTCAAGGCAGTGGATGAGGGTATGATTGATAAGGAAATCATTTTTATTTGGTCACTTCAAGACCATTTTAAGAACATGTTGTCAATTGGGTCTCTTGAGAAGACATAGTGTCAAGGGAAGGAAGTTTTATGGACTTTCCTAACTAAAGTTTTGACACACGAATCAGTTGAGGTTTTTCTGATTCATTATGGTTGTAACTTTGTTTGTGAAAGTATTGCAAATAGGATAGCGAGTAAATTGAATGATTAACTTCTAAAAATGGTTGAAATGGTTGGTTATATGAAGCCTTCCCCAATTCAGATGGTGGCTATTTCTCTTGGCCTTTAACAATGATATGTTATTGGTGTTGTTGAGATTGGTTCAGGTAAGACTGTTGCTTTTGAACTTCCTATGCTAACTTACATTTCGAGACTGGCTCCTATTTGTAAAGAGAATGAGGTTGAAAGGCCTTATGCTATTATTTTGGCTCCTAACCCTAGACTTGCTCAACAGATCAAGACTAAGACTGTGAAATTTTCTCACTATGTAGGGGTGAAAGTGGTGTTAATTGTTGGTAGGCATTCTATTGAAAAATAAGGTTTGAAGATCATGCAAGAATAAGTAGTTGTAGGTGTTTTGGATGCAATGCCTTCCAGTGATTTTAAGCTTGAGAATGAGGAGAAGGCATATAACAATTTGTTGTGGCCTATGGTCTTACATATAAAGAGTCAATATTGCATGTCTATATCATCTTTGGTTGAGCCAAGACATGTTAAGGCATATGCGAGAGTGTGCACAAGATCTGATTATGGATATGCAATTGGAGTAGATAAAAATTTATCTTATCTACTGCTTAAACTACCATCCATCACAAGGGCATTCATGGTGGAACATGCTATGAGTGACATAGTCACTAGGGATGTTGTGAAACTTGAGATGGTTGCAAGTGCATATTCATTTGTTGAAGGGTTGTTAGACTCATTGACAAGAACTATAATACTGGAGGTTCCAAGAAGTGGTACAAGGAAATTGGATATAGACATTAAGCAACCAACATGCAAACCATATGATGTAGAAGAATTCCCTGAGTTATCAGTACCCTTGACAAGATTGAATGGAGATCAAAAAGAAGTTTTGTCATTTAATCTTGGTGCTCAGAATTCTGAACATAATATGGAGAAACAAGCAGTGATATTCTTTCCACCCCTGAGCATTTTTGTGTGGATGCCTTATCAGGCGGTTTGTGGTAATGGACCTCCCATCAAAGGATCTCACCAATTGTCAGTGATTTCTGAAAACAAAAGGGTAATGGTAGGCAAGCGACAGCTAATGAAAGAGAATTCAACTGAAAGGAAAATAATAACAAGTAGGCATGGCCTTAGTATCAAAGCAACCCTTCCTTGAACTATAGGCTTACTCCAAAGTCAATTGAGAGCTACCTTTTGTGTTTGTCTCAAAACACAGGTAGTGATCATACCAAATCATACCTCCACCTTATCCTTGAGGACAAGGATTCTAAAAAGGGGAATGAATGATACGAGCAAAGAGTACTCGTGGATGTTGGGCGCATAGATAGCTATAGTGGGCACATTGCAAGTGATGTATGATGGGCAGAGTTATGTTGGCAGCAAGGAACGCTAAACACATTAGTAAGAGGACCATTACAATTCAGTTAGGAATGTCAGAATTGGTTAGCATGAATCTTGTAATCCCATACATATGTAAGGTTATATATATAGTCATAGTTATTTCAAGAAAGATATCAGAAAATATATGAAAATAACTCTTCCTTACCTCCAACTTCTTCTTCCCCAACCTCTGAAAAATTCTATGTTGTTTCTGTTAAGGCATCATAGAAATGTACGCTTAGGAAATCACCCCGAAAGAACATTTACATAAACAATTTCAAGTTTTAATGGACCAGTTGCTTTTGATTATCATTAAAATCCATTGATCTACTCTAGTCGTTAGAACTAACAAAGTCTGTAATTCCAAGTGATATTTTATATCTTTAAAAAGTTGGCTAAAATAGATATCTAAGACTTGCTGAGAAAATGAAAACAATACAAAACACTTGTGATAGTTAAAATTAGAATGGAAAAGGTATAATCCATAATCAATACCAAATCCAAGAAACTTGGTAACATTTGGGTGGTCAATATAAGCAATGATCCCAAGTTCTTACAAGAAGTCAACAACTTTGTCTCTCTCGTTGTTCTCATTATCTTTCTCTTTCTTTATTAACCTCTTTACTACTACATGTCGACCATCCAACAAACGTACCGTATAAACTTTAGCATGGCCTCCCTTTCCAACCAAGTTCTTTGTCAGTTTTCATACAAATCAATCAATGACATCATCCGGCCACCAGTTCCCACATTTGATTATTTAAATACGATTGACTTTCATTTATTGAATTGCCAATCTTCTATTCCTTCGTAAAATTTATCAAAGATAGAAAAATGGGAAAGAAAATGCAAATTTTGAGTTTTAGCAAATGAGTTAGAAATGAATGTTCATGATTTTGTTAACAAGAGCAACATTTGAAAAACAAAATTCATCAGCATAGGTTAACATTGCAATGACAAGAGGGTAAAAGAAAATAAATTGAACAAATATAGCAATTATATATATAAATCATATAGAAACAAGTTCATCTTCATCCTCCTATGAATCCTTTACATCCTTTCCATCCACATTTTTGTCATCTCAACTACATTTAGGAGCCACCTTAGAAGGGAGAGGTGGAATATATTCTTCCTTTGCAAAGAATAACCCATCATAAATAAATAAATAAAATTTATTGAATTAAAAAGAAAAACCAACTGCAAAATGTAAACTAGTATTTTATGTAATTTCTTACGAATTTTTAATATCAATCATTATATAAAGAAGCAAAGTTTGTTTATAACAAGTGTATGTTTGTTATTGATTTGTTTTTTAATTTCAAATTTTTGAAGTTCATATGAACGAGTCCTCTAATTTCAAAAAGTTAATCCTAAGAATGATAGGAGTGTTATCATTTTTGAACTTTCAACTTTACATCCGTTTAACAATTGGATTAGTCTTTGGAAAAGTTGTGCACAAAATTAAATAAAATAGGCAACATAATACTATAAGCTGTTTCAAACACATAAAAAAAAAGAATATTATTAGACTTTGACAAAAAATTGAAATAGATATTTCTTCCTCTAATAAAAATTTCTCACAAATTTTATTGTTAAACTTATTTTTATATGAGAGATAATCATTTCATATTTAGAAGTGAAGTTATTTTTGATATTACAATTTCAGTATCATATATGATGATTAATTTATTATGAAAAGTCTCATGTTGTTCTTAAAATACACCTATATACAAGCCATGCTAGCTTATATATATAATACCTACTATGTTTCTTTTTTTTTTTTTCTGATGAGAAGAAAGGCACATACAAACATTACAAGAGATAACAAATTTGAGACTAACACAAAGTTACATACATTTCTTGACCTTATCATGCTTTTCATGGATCATACATTAATTGAAAATGACCAAATGAATTAAAAAGAAAAACCAACAGCCAAATGTAAACTAATATTTATTGAATTATAACTCCCAACTACTCAATTCCTTATGCTCATGGAAAAAAGGGTTAGATCATAATAATCTAAAAGTATATGGAGATAACATCTCTCTTTAGTGAAGCTGTTAGAAATACTTAATGATTGTATTTTATTATGTGATTAAATGAATATACATGATGTCTTTATATAGGACTTACAAGTAAACTAGATATGTCTAAAGTAACTAGATATAGATATACCTAAAGTAAATAGATATACATTAGCAGATATATATACATTAATATGTTACTAGATATACATTAACAGCCCCCTTCAAACTCAAGGTGGATGTGAGACCAGCTTGAGGTTGTCAACCAAATTACAAGTGCGTTCTTTGGGAAGTGCCTTAGTGAAGATATCTGCAAGTTGATCGTTGAAGGAAACATGGAAAAGCTTGAGAGCACCATGGAGAAGATGAGAGCGAATAAAGTGACAATCAATCTCGATGTGTTTAGTCCATTCATGGAAGACATCATTGTGAGCAATATGAATGGCAATCTGATTATCACAATAAAAGGGAGTTGCAGAAGATGTGGACACACCCAAATCCTTAAGGAGCCATCGTAGCCAAAGGAGCTCAGATGTGGTATCAACAAGAGCACAATATTCTACTTCAGTATTGGAGTGGGCCACGAAGGTTTGTTTCTTACTTCACCAAGAAATCAAAGAAGAACTAAGGAGAAAGCAATAACTTGTAGTGGACCTGCGATCAGTGGGATCTCCTGCCCAATCAACATCAGAGAATGCACGGACTACTAAAGGAGACTGAGTTGAGTAGAAAAGGCCATGGAAGATAATGTCTTTCAAGTATCGTAGAATACACAGAACATCAGCATAATGAGTCGATCGTGGAGCATATAGATACTGGCTCACCTGATGAACAACATAAGAAATGTCTGGACGAGTAACTGTAAGATAAACCAGACAGCCAACCAATCGTCTGTAAAGAGAAGGATTAGATAAGGGTTGCCTCTCCGATGGTGTCAGATGCGCATTAAGTTCAACTAGAGTGTTAACAATCTTGCTGTCAGTAGTTCCAACTTGAGATAAGAGGTCAGATGCTTAGCTTGAGTAATATAAAGACCATCTGTGGAACGAGTGGTCTCAAGACCCAAGAAATAGCTAAGATGTCCAAGGTCTCTCATCTCGAACTGCTGACTAAGAAAATCCTTGAGTTCTTAAATGCCACTGAGGTCATCACAAGTTATAATCATATCATCCATATATAGAAGAAGAAAAATGGTACCTTTATCATTGCGACGAAGAAATAAGGTAGAATCACAAGGACTGGTAGTGTAACCCAAGCGAAGGATGGTGGAGCTGAACTTGGAAAACCATGCTCGTAGAGCTTGTTTAAGGCCATAAAGTACACGTTGAAGGCGATCAACTGATGAGTGCTCAAAAAGCACTAAAATTACCATGATTTTATGTACATTAATTAATTAAATATATATATATATATGATTTTATCGTATATTTATATATATTTGTCTTTTCGAAATCACAGATATTTTTATTGTTTTTCATGTATTTTCGCTTAAAAATGTAACTTAAAGACTCAAAGAGGAATACTGGAGGCAATACATCATAAATATATTCAAAAATAAATGAGGAAAAGTCAACAAATAAGGAAAAATTGGAAAAATAGGGTCAAAAATGTCAAAAAGGAGGAAATTGTGCTACCCAGCCGCCCAACAACGCCGCCCACTTGCCCAGTTGCGCCGTCCAACGCGTGCAGCATGCCTAGCAACGCGCGTGCCACACGAATCCTTTCTCCATCTGCGCGCACCTACGCCCACCTGCATCCCATCTGCATGCGCCGCTACCCACATGCATCCCATCTGCACGCGCCGCTGCCCACCTGCGCCTCATTTGCGTGCGCCACTTACCCGCTGACGTCATCTTCACCTACTACGCGTTTCCTCCATTTTTAATCATTTTTTCACCCACTTTTTATTCCTTTCCTCACCTATAAATACTCTCATTATCTTCGTAACTAAACATACCTCAAAACACATCATCTCTTCTCTTTCTTTCTCTCATTTCTTAGTTTTTAGCTCTTCTTAGTTAGTTTTTTTTAGTTTTAGAGTTCTTCTCTTTTTGAGAAGAACTAGTTATGTTTTTGTAATTTATTTGCTTTTCGATTCAATAAATGAGAGTGCAAATTCCGTTTGGAGGTTTTCTAGCAACGAGAATAGCAACAAATTATTGTAAGGATTTTATTTTCTTTACAGTTATTTTTTATGCTTTATTCTTACATGATATAATAATATCGTTGTTATGCTTGCGAAATATTTAATAGGTAAAAATCTCTAAAATGAATTGATTATATTTTTATTCAAGATTTTATATTAAGAATGTTAGAGAGAAATATATTACTTTTCATTACAAACTTAAATCTGAAAATTAGATTTTAAGGTTTAGTTATCCGGTTTGATTTAGAGTAGTGCTCTTTTATTTGTGGGTACAATCGCCCGGTAGTTAGAGTGAAACTTTATTTCAAAAGTTTTTATAAGAATTATTATATGAAAATGTATTGGCAACATGTTTTTAATAGTAGTTTTAAAACTTGAAAGTTAGTACTCGGATAATTAAATTCTTAGGTTTAATTTGAACATCTTGAATAAAGTTTAAACTGTCTAACCCCACCAAAGGTGACATTTAAATGATTCATTTTCAATCTCTTAGAAAAATAAATTAATTTAATTAATCAAATTAGTTATCAACTTCACCCATAGATGTTAATTGATTTGTTTAGTTAACAAAGAATATCTAACCCCACCAAATGTGGTATTCATATAAAAAAGAGAGAATCAATAAATATCAATTTATATATTTAATAACATAAATAATATAAGCAAACATAATTAACTTAGTCATTATATTCATAAATACTCCACTGTTTTAAATGATAAAATTTGCATAAATGTTTATTGAATCTCTATCTATGTTTAATTTTATATTCTTAGATTAAAAAAACACAAAAACACAAATATTGTGACAAGATGTTGAAGATTTAATTTTGTTTTTAAAAGTTTGAATAATAAATTAAAAACCACATATATTTATTCCTTAGATCGAACTTGTGAGTATACTTATCATTTTCTAAGAAATGATTCGTGAACTTACGAGAGTTTTATAAATATAAAACTAAAGTATTGGCAGGATCGGTGATCTCGGTTTTGCTCATAATGTTTTTGGCGTCGTTGCTGGGAAATGAATACCGTTTTTAAATTATTTATCAAAATTTTAAAAACATTTTGTGTTGTAAATAATTTTTATTTTTTTATTTTGATTAAAAAACAAAAAAAACAAAAAAAAAATAATAGCTAATAAAAAAATAAAAAAATAATCAAATTTCAAATTTCATAAGATATATTTTTTTGAAATTTGAAATTTGAAGTAAAATAAAACTTACCGTCCATATATAGTAAAATAATAATAAAAAAAATTCAAATTTCAAATTTCATAATAAAAAAAATAATTAATAATTTTAAATTTTAAAAAAAATAATTATAGCGTAATAGTAAAATAATTTTTCAATTTTAAATTTAAAGTAAAAAAAACTTAAATAAATTTTAAATAAAAATAATAATTTTTTTTAATTATTTTCTTAAATAATAAAATTTAAAAATAAATAAATAAAATTTAAAAATAAAAATTTAAAAAAATAAAAATTTAAAAAAAATAAAAACTTAATTTTTAATTTTCATTTAATTTTATTTTTTTATTTTATTTTTTTTATTTTAAATCTTAATTTTTATTTTTTTTTAAATTACAAAATAAAAAAATATAAATAAAAAAATTTCAATTTTTATTTTTATTTTACATTTTTCAATTTTATTTTTTATTTTTTTGATTAATTTTTAATTTTATTTTTCTTTAACTATGTTTTATCTTAATTTTCATTGAACTTAGGTTTTTACTAACTTAAATAACTTAGATTTTTACTTAACTTAACTTAATTAACTTAGATTTTCATTAACTTAATAAACTTAAATTTTTACTTAACTTAACTTATTTAACTTAATTTCAATAACATGAAAAGTAAAGATTTAAGGAAGTTCTGTATAGGAGACAAATTCTTGGAAGTCTTTGTGCTACTTGACTTTCTTGGGAACGTTGCTCTGTTTAGGAGGATGGTTTTTAATGAGCATTTGCCCCACCATTCTTTCCTGAGAGCACTCTTGGTTAATACTGATAATGTTATTTTAACTTAGATATTATACTTAAAAAAACAAAAAAAACAAAAAAATATTTATGAAACTATCTCCAAAATTTTAAAGTTTTCATTACAATCTAAGGAGTTAGTTGCTTTGTTTGATCTAGGTACAATTGTATTTGATGCCTTAATTATTTGATTTGTACCTAGATGTGGGTTATCTAAAACCCTTAAGCATGCCCTTAGTTTTAAGTACAGGAAAATTTGAAAATCAATAGGGCATGACTGAAAAAGTATAGGTAGACAATCTTGTCTTACTTGTAGATTTGATTGACTCAATGATGTGGGGACATTGAGTTTTCTTAAATGGAAATCCCCAAGTTACGTCTTGCTAAGACGTTAAACTAAGCGCTGGATGGGAGGCAACCCATCATTTTAGGTAATTTTCTTTTATTTGTTTTATTTATTTAATTTCTATTGTTTATTTTAGTTTAATTATATGTGAATAATTTTAAAATTGTTAAAACTAAAAATATTTGTTGAGATGTTAGAAGTTCACAGCGACATGTCTGTGTGAACTTTATTGATGAATATGATGGATGCACCTGCATGTCTCCATTACTACTTGTACATTCTCAGAAAATAGGTAATCTTTCTTCTCTTTTCTCTTTTCTCTTTATCTTTAATTTACAGTTGTTACATTGAGGATAATGTAAGTTCTAGGTTGTGAGTGGTGAAAAGTTATCATGCTTAAAAATATATTTTTAACAATTTTAAAAATTAAAAAAAAAATAAAAAAAAATAATAATATTTTTTTATTTTATGTTTACATTTTCATTTTTATTGTGTTTGGTTTTATTTTGTGTGATTTAGTAATTTTTGTAATTTTAGAATTAATTTACAAAAATTATCATTTCTTTAAATCAAATTTAAGTAAATAGTTAAGTCTTTTGTACTGTTAGATTAATTTTTGAAAACATATCATAAAATATTTTGTAATTATTTTTGGTAATTAGTTAGTTTTTGTCATAACTAGTATTTCTTGATAAGATATAGAAATTATATTAAACCCAAAATCGATGTTTATGAATTTTTTTAGTGGAGACTACCTTTGTGAGATATAATTTGAGCCTAATTTCATTTATTCAGAGTGAAATATATATTTTTTCTACTCCAAACACATTTCTTATTTCTTCAATTTTTTAGATGATCTCTATAAGTATTAGCATTAAATGTATGGATTTTTTTTCTCATCTTAATAGAGTATCGTATATTTTTTTATTATTTTTGCTTAGATTAAATTATTTGAGTAGAAATTGATAGTATATGCTTATATTTCATTCATGACTGCTACAAAAAAAAAGACATATCTGGGGTTACCTAAACCAAGATCAAATAGAAAAGCCACAAAATTAACCACTCACCAAAATCCTATATATACTATGACCCACATTACCTACAAAGTTGTGAGTAAAGGCTAATTACAAAATAAATATATAGGAAGTAATTCCCTAAAAAGTCATTGCACTTTCTTCATTTGTAAAAGACATATATCTTGAAATTCTTTCTTAATGAGTTTGATTTATGCATGAAGATAATTTTTATATATGATATTTTTATAATTTATACATTCGATTCCTTTCATGAGATCAATGTTAAAATAATACTTTGAGTCTTTATTCTTTATACATATGCAAACATATTAGTTCATTTCTATACATCAACTTTTTCGCATATAAATTAGTATGAGTGTTTGAACATATAGGATTCAGTGCTTTGAGAGTATTGACAAGTGAGCAATAATGTCTAAGCGAATTTGGACTCTTGACACTGAAATTGAGTAAAATTAAATTGATACATTTTTTATATGAAATATGAAAATGATTTTCGACTAACTATTATAATAAATCATGATTGTTTATGAAGATTAAAATATGCTTGAGATTTTAATTATGATCTTAAAGGAGATTAAAAAGTATGAGACATTTTTGTGATATGTTGTTTTCTTTTATTCTTAAAAGTTAATTTTTGATTTTGTTGTAATTTTAGTTTTTGTGTTAATTGTTTTTATTATTTCTTTTTAATTTTTACATTTAGTTCAATGATTGTGGGTATCATTACTGAAAACCCTCATGAGACTCAAACTCGTCCACTAGGGCAACCTAGGGGTTTAAAGGCTTGTTGTATAGGCTAAATGCAACCGTGTCAATCCACGGAAGTGATTTAGGATAGTTTACTTTTTAGTTTTTATCGCTTCTCTTGCTAAGGGACTAGCAAGAAGCTGGTTGGGGATTGTGATGAGTGCTCAAAAAGCACTAAAATTACTATGATTTTATGCACATTAATTGATTAAAAATATATATATTTATATGATTTTATCATATATTTATATATATTTATCTTTTCGGAATCATGAGTATTTTTATTGTTTTTTAGGTATTTTCGCTTAAAAACATAACTTAAAGACTCAAAGAGGAATACTAGAGGCAATACATCATAAATATATTCAAAAATAAATGAGGAAATATTTAATTACATGTTATATTTAATTTGTCTATGATTAAATTTAACTTAGTTGGCGGTTTGTAAACATGATATGATAATAACGTTGTTATGCTTGTGAAATATTAAATAGGTAAAAATCTCTAAAATGAATTTATTTTATTTTTATTCAAGATTTTATATTAAGAATGTTAGAGAGAAATATATTATTTTTCATTACAAACTTAAATCTAAAAATTATATTTTAAGGTTTAGTTATCCGGTCTGATTTAGAGTAGTGCTCTTTTATTTGTTGGTACAATCGCCCGGTAGTTAGAGTTAAGCTCTATTTCAAAAGTTTTTATAAGAATTATTATCTGAAAATGTATTGATAACATGTTTTCAATAGTAGTTTTAAAACTTGAAATTTAGTACTCGGATGATTAAATTCTTAGGTTTAATTTGAACACTTTGAATAAAGTTTAAACTGTCTAACTCCACCAAAGGTGGCATTTAAATGGTTCATTTTCAATCTCTTAGAAAAATAAATTAATTTAATTAACCAAATTAGTTATCAACCCCACACATAGTTGTTAATTGATTTGTTTAGTTAACAAAGAATATCTAACCCCACCAAAGGTGGTATTCATATAAAAAAGAGAGAATCAATAAATATCAATTTATATATTTAATAACCTAAATAATATGAGCAAGCATAATTAACTTAGTTATTATATCCATAAATACTCCACTATTTTAAATGATAAAATTTGCATAAATGTTTATTGAATCTCTATCTATGTTTATTTTTATGTTCTTAGATTAAAAAAAACACAAAAACCTAAATATCGTGACAGGATGTTTAGGATTTAATTTCGTTTTTAAAAGTTTGAATAATAAATTAAAAACCACATATATTCCTTCCTTAGATCGACCTTGGGAGTATACTTATCATTTTCTATGAAATGATTCGTGCACTTGCAAGAGTATTATAAATATAAAACCAAAGTATTGGTAGGATTGGTGATGCCGGTTTTGCTCATCACCAACCTTATTTGTTTCAACAGAAAGACCAGAAGAAGGTTGCATATAGACTTCTTCATGTAGATCCTTATTAAGGAATGCATTTTGAACATCCATCTGAAAAAGGTCTCATTTACTAGCAGCAACAACAACTAAGAGGGTACGAACAAAGGAAATGTGGGCAACTGGAACAAAACTCTTTTCATAATCAATCCCATACTCTTGTGTAAAACATCTTGCTACAAGACGAGCCTTGTACTGATCGATGGACCCATCAAAGCGAGTCTTGATCTTATAGATCCAGTTACTACCAACCACAGACTGACCAGGAGGGAGAGTAACAAGATCCCAAGTATGGTTTTTGGTTAATGCATCAATTTCTTCTTTCATTGCAATATGCCAAGAAGGGTAAGTAGATGTCTCACGATAGGTGTGAGGTTTATGGAGTGTAGCAAGGGCAGTGTAACAATGATAGTCAAGTAAATGTGTAGGAATAGATCTTACCCTGGTTGAGTGGCGAGATGGAATGTCTTGTGGAGGATCTTCAGGTGGAGTAGGAGCAGGGGACCTATGTTCAAGGCGGGGTAACTCGTTATCAACCTATTCTTCTACGACATGTCTAGGAGAATCATCAAAAATATCTGAAGATTGAATAGTGAAGTCCAAAGATGGATTAGGAGTATCTGTAGAAGGAACATGAGACTCATTTGGAAATATTTCTAAAACATTTGAATTAGTTAGGGAAGAACGAAAGTGAGAAAGTTCAACAAATAAGTGGTGTTCCCAAATGACAACATTACGGGAAACATGAAGACGATGTGAGACAGAATCATAGCATCGATACCCTTTTTTAGTTTCACCATAACCAAGAAAACAACAAAGACTAGATCGAGGCTCCAATTTGTTGTGTTCATGAGGCTGAAGAAAACGAAACAGACAGATTTGAATGAGAGAAGGTAATGATAGTCAGGAGATTACCCAAAAAGCGCTCATATGGAGTCTGATTATGAATGACAGCGCTTGGAATCTGATTAATGGCATGAACATCATGAAGAGTAGCTTTACCCCAAAATAGGGTAGGAACTTTGGTAGAAAGAAGAAGAGCACGAACAGTGTCAAGAATATGACGAAGTTTTCTCTCGGCTCGACCATTTTTTTGAGAGGTTCCTAGACAGGTTAGATGATGTACAATGCCATAGGAGTGTAATAGAGCTTGAAAATAATTTTGAGTATATTCAAGAGCATTATCGGATCGAAAAGTTTTGATATGTTTGGAGAATTATGTTTCAACCATTTTTGCAAAGTAACTGTATATTGGTAAGATTTCAGAACGAGATTTCATTGGAAAGATCCAACTATAACGAGAATAATCATCAATAAAAACAAAAACAATATCGACATCCACCAATACTAGTAACAAGAGAAGGTCCCCAAACATCAAAATGAATTAACTCAAAAATACTATTAGAGATAGATTTACTATTATTGAAAGGTAAAGCTGGTTGTTTTCCTAACTGACATGAAGTACAATCAAAATTGTCTTTGGAAACAGAACCCAATAGACCATTAGATGCTAATTGTTGTACCCGAGTGGATGAGGTATGACCAAGACGAGAATGCCAAAGTGCGAGAGAAGGTAAGGAAGAAACTGCAGAAGTTGCAGCAGTAACAGAGGTAGGAGCAACATGTGGAAGATGAAGATTGTTCACGGAAAACAAATGCCCGACCCTAGGACCGGTCCCAAGCTCTTACCCCATCCTCGGATACTACACAATACACCCAAAATAGTAAAAAATAAGGCGATATCCTAGTTCAACTAATTGTCCCACATAGCATAAATTATAGGATAGGTCAAGTATATGGAAAACCCTAGGAACAGAGAGGGTAGAGGTCAAAACAAAACCTAGACTATTCCTATGAATGGTGGAACTATCAGCTATATGAATATTAAGAAGATGTGGTGCAGGGTCAAGTTTGGAGAATAAAGATGAGTGAGGTGTCATGTGATTACAACATACAGAGTCAAAAAGCCAAGTTTGAGACTTACCGGGCAGAACTGGGAGAGTAGTGGAAAGGGATGCATTACCAACCATTTGAATTGCCTGAGTTATGATCTTCTGTAGTTCAATAGAGGAGAGGTTGATAGTGGATCCAAAAGACTGAGACTCTATTGAACTAGAAGGCATCAACGAAGTAGGCTCAGTATTTGCAACATTAGTAGTAGATTTGTTACGATGGTAACAAGTCTCAATGGTGTGGCCATGACGCTTGCAATAATTGCGGAACCTTTTATTATTCTGCCTGCGAAGATTATAAAAGCCAAAGGAATCACCTGATTGCTGAGGTTGCTCAATGGCAGGAGTAGGAGGAGTAATAGTCAAAACATTGAACTTATTCTGGGCTTGAAGGGTTGCAAGTCAAGCTTCTTCTTTAACCAAGTCATTTACAACAGTATCAAGAGAGGGAGGAAGACTACGATTAAGAAGCTGACCTCACATGGGCTCAAAGTCCTTATGGAGTGACATCAAGAACTCATAGAGACAAAATTCATCCCTAATTGTAGCATATTGCTGAGTATCTGTTGAGCATGAACAAATTGGATCAAAAAGGTCAATTTGGTCTCAAAGGAAGCGAAGTTGATCAAAGTAGTCATTTATGGATTACCCTGGTTGTTGTTGAAGTTGATGCAATTCAACTATTAGCTGATATTTCATGGATCCGTGAGTAGTGGAGTACCTTTTAGCCAATATATCCCATGCTGATTTGGCATCATCAAAGTTGCCCAACAGATTGGAGATTGAGGGAATGGAAGTATTCCGAATCCATGTGAGAATCATGTGGTTGTGACTATCCCATTCAATCATACGACGAAGGAAAGTAGCATCTTCTTCACTTGCTCCTTTAACAGGAATGATAATTACACCAATACAGTAATGCCAAAACATACGACCCTTAAGAAAATTGTGCATAGCTTGAGACCATAATAAGTAATTCTTGGTCCCCTCCAATATAGTATTGATAGGACAAGAAAGAAAGAAAAACATCATTTTTATTCATTTGGAAACACAATATGCAAAAACCGACTACAAAAACGAGGTCTACGTGAAAAACTGGGTAGGGAGGACCTGTATTACAAAGTCAACGGTCAACACGGACAGCAAGAAGTCAACGGTCAACAGTCCCAAGGTCAATGGTTAACACAATCAGTGGGGTCTCTGTGACGTCAACTAGATGCGATGATGATGTCAACCCTAGGCAAGTTACTGATTCCATCACGGGTAATAGCACGACGTGGCACGTGGATCTGACGCGCTTCTTCTATTGGTGGCGCGTGCAGAGGAATATGATTGCGATACGCCCACAGTTGTGTAGATCTGGTCACAACGATCACACTGGTATTTGCAGAAATGTCGTAGGGGTAAGATTTCACGGCGTCATTTGGTTTCAGTGGAGACGCGTGAAAAGACGTGAAGATCGATTGAACAGCACGTGAGGGAGCATGTGGTGTCCGATTATTGCGATACTTCCACGGTTGTATAGATTTTGTCGATCCAATCACAGTTGTATCTCCAGAAAAATTATCAGAGCAAGATGCACAGCGGCGACAGTGATTGTAGTGGTCTGTGTGGTGCGGAACTCCTTAACAACGGCGACTGTAGGCCCAGAACCTAAGGAAAACTGCGGAAAGACGTTGGAGGTTCAACGGTGAGTGGTTGTAACGGCTATTGTGACAACGGAAGCTATAAGGGTTGAGTAACACCAGAAAAGATAAGATTGCTAGAAATACTTAATGATTGTATTTTATTCTGTGATTAAATGAATATACATGATGCATTTATATAGGAGTTATAAGTAAACTACATATGTCTAAAGTAATTAGATATAGATATGCCTAAAGTAAATATATATACATTAGTAGATATATATACATTAATATGTTACTAGATATACATTAACAAAAAACAATCTTTCCTTATCTGATCCAATAACCTAAACTTAATATCTAGAGTATCATCATGAATAGTAGCATTACTTGTGCAAGGGAAAGAAAAAACAAAAGAAAGACCTCGTTTTTTGGACCCAAAATTGTATGAAGGAATTTCAGTTTTGTCTTTTGCATGATTTTGATTGCTTCCTGAAATGGATGGTATTGGTGGTTTAGAAAAATTCTAAATGATGTAGAAATAGGAAAACTAAACCTAATGTTGTTATCTGAAGAAACTATCCACATTGAGGCAGGTTTATCAACACAAATATTAGGCAAAACAGGTATACTCTCTAAAGATTGAAACAAATACTTCTTTTGTAGATTTGGTACATCAAATCACACACCTAAAATAGGTGCTTTTGAAGTAAAAATTTAGTATTCTAAACCTAGTTTAATGCATTTTGCATATATAACAATACAAACCTAAATTCTTAATTTTTTTATTAAACTAAATGTTTAATTTCTAAAAAAATATTAATTTAGGATGTTCTTACTTTATACATAGTTGTGCAGTAAGAATTATGTCTCTTAGCTCAAATTATATATATATATATATATATAATTGTAAAATTAAATTTAAAATAAGCATATACAAAAAATATGTTTTTACCCCTAAAAAAGTTATATATCATATAAAGGATTATGGAAGTGGACGCACTAGTGATTGGAAATTGGTGGTCCAATTTAGGTTGAGGGACGACAAGGAATTGGTGGAGGCATCAGGTTGAGCTGGAGGTACTAGGATTGGGATGAGAAGGAGTACTGTTAGCTAATCGTGAAATGCTAAAAATGTTACATGAAACCAGGGTTGGGAAGAAACAGAGAGGGGAACGATGGAGCTTGGTACAGTCGGAGGTGGGTACGATTAGAGGTGGGTGGCGCTGGGGTGGATCACGATGGAAAACACAAGAGAGAAAGAAAAAGAAAAGAGGAATGCGTGAGGGAAAAGAGGAAAGAAGAAAGAAAAAGGGAAAAAATGGGATGAAAAAAATGAAACAATTAAGAGAAAAAAATTGATAGAGAAGTTTGGTGTGGTGTAAAAGAGAGAAAATACATGAAATTAAATTAAGAGAGAAATGAAAAAATTATAAAATAATTTTTATATATTTTTAAATGAATAACACACACAATAATATTAATAATGAATATAATTTTTTTTTGTTGTTTTTTGCTAAGAGACTAAACATATTTTTAACACATTTTTGGTTGATTTTTTAAACATTTGTTTTACTCAAAGAACCAACTTTTTTTCTAAACAATTAAATTTTTTCATTGATCAACAAGCTTGAACTAATAATTTTTTTATTTAACTAATTATAATATAATTATAACATCATTATCTAGTATTTAAAAAAATAATATCCTAAACCTATGAAAATGATTTTAATAAAAATAATAAGTTAATCTATTTAATATCATAAATCTACAAAAAAAAAAAATTAAATAAGCTAATTTATTTAAAAGAAAGTTTAATAAAAAAATAAACGTCCTTGAAAAAAAATATGAGTGCTCATGTGGATAACTTAGCTCAGCTTAGATAAAAATGAATTCAAGTTAATTCAGTTGATTTAAATATTATATTAATGAAGTTAATTTATAACTCACTTAAAATGAGCTAACTCAAGTGAGCTAGATAAACCCAACTGGTTGGATACCTCTAATATTTGTTAACATAACTCAACCCATATCATGTTAAGTTTACAATCGATGACCAATTGGTTTGGACTTGTACAATCAACCATTTTTCTAGCAAAGTCATCGTTATTCCTTTAGTCTAATGCTTGTTTATTACTCAATATTAAAGATTTTTATTATATAATTTTTGTATAGTTATATATTTGATTGTAAAACGAGTTTGTATTATATAAAATAGAAATTTAATACTAACAATATATGTGAGTTTAAACTGTAATAATTTATATAATTTGTCTAAAATTTTAATTTTAAAATATGTGTCTTTATTTTTTATTTCATCTCAAATTAAAAATAAATTTATTTTTATTTTATAATTAATGTAAGGAAAATATAAAAATAAATTAATTATTATTTTAAATAAATTTTTATAATAGAATTATCTTGATAGGTAAAAAAAATCATAAAAAATACTATTTTAAATATAAATTATTTTATTAAAATATTTATCATACAAAATATTATTATATAATTATATTTAATATATCTAATATAAATATCTCATTAGTGAAGTAGTTACTAACACATGAGAATGCCATTTTGTAATATTTTTTCAATAAAAGAAATCGTGGATACTAGACTCCACAAAAGCTGGTACGGTGCCTATTACGGTGGGTTTGTATATTGTTATCTTTTTTTCTTTTTCAACTACTTAGATAATAGGGATGATTGATAAAAAAAATATAAAAAAAATAGGGAGATGATAGCTAAAAAATGTTGATATTTTAAGTTTTAGAGTTGAAAAATGGTTTTAAAAATTAACCACAAAAGGAATAAAGAACATAAAGGAGAAAAAAAATTAAAATGACAACTTTGTCGTAATTAAAATTATTTTATTATTACGTTACAAATTTTAGTAACAAAATAAGGTAAATAATAGTTAAAAAAGGTAGAACATGATGCACCTGATCTAAGTATTGTCTAAGCTTCCCATGAAACAGAATTTTGATCATTGAGATTGAATTAATACAAATTTATTTTAAACAATAAGTACCTATTTTGAGTATGGGGAATGAGGGTTAAGAATTGAATATTAGATCTTTAGTTAATGAAATCACAACCTCAGGTGGACTATCAAGGTGTTGAAAGCTATAACTAAAGCTGTGTTTCATTATCATTTTAATTTATGAATTTTGATTTTTGATTAAATAATATATTTTTGTAATGTTTAATTATTTTGTAAAAGTAATCACTAATGTGTTTAATAAAAATTCCGACTTGGTGATTTTTTTTAAAATCACCTATATGTAAAAAAAAAATTAGATAATTAAGAAATTTTTATGTTATTATTTATAAATTTGATGTTTTTAATCATTTTTTTTTAATATTTTTAGATTAAAAAAAATCATAAAACTTGATTTCTATCCCGAAAAAAGGTTTAGTTTTAAAATAAAATAAAAACTGTAATGAAATCATACACAATTTATCAATACCTATTACAGATTTATACTTAAGTTTTTAATTTACATATCTTCATTTTAATAATATTTTACAAATAATATCAATTATATATTAATCATTGATTCCTTTTCATTTGCATTATAATAAAGTAGATGCTTACTACAAGTTAAGCATAAATTGTGAGAGTTATGTTCAAAGTACATGTTATCAATGACAAGGAAGATGAATATGATGATAAGCATTAAGTGTATATGCATTTTCTTGCTTTATACATTTATTGTGAATTGTTTTTGTAATTAAAGCTTAGTAATAAAATATAACCTAATTTTTAAAATTCTTGTGTACTATATAAATTTGTATAGGATGTTTAATAATTGTATGAATATAGATAAGATATATAATATAAATAGTATTTTAAGAAATACAAAATGTATTTTTTGTGTAGGTTTTGATTAAAAATTCACACAAAATTTACATTCAAATTTGTGTTGTTTTTTTGAAAAACCAACTCAAACTGAGTAGGTTTATAATCAAATTTGATAATAACAATTTAAGTTATAACAAATATCATTACAAAAGAATCAAATTTAATTCAAAAAATATTTTTTTAATCCAAATGTTGTAAAGATTTTTAAAGAAAGTAAAAATCAAAATGGTTATATGATGACCTAAGCTAACCACCATTAACATAGCAAGAAATAATTACGTCAAATTATGGGGACATTTAAAAAAAAACTTTGGGGACATTCAGTGAATAATTTTGGCCCACGCTGCAATAAAAAATAAAATTACCAAATTTGATAAAATTGTGTGGAGGCTTTACCAAATCCAGCATGAACACACCTTCATTAAAATTAGTGATATAGTTTGTACTTAAAAGAAATTCCTCTATACCATATTGTGATATGTATATTACCAATTAAATACTATCATAAGACATAAAATGAAATTGAAGAATTCATGCATGTGTTTGTACTTAGTCCCAATTTTGGGACAAATAATTAACAGTTATAATATGACTGGATGATCAATATATTTATATATAATATATGTAGCTCATGTGAAGCCACATTGGTTTGGCTTAAAGCAAAAGTTGGAACCTAGATGATGATGATAACCAAAAAAAAGGAAAGGAAAGAAAAGAAAGACAAAAACTTCTTGCTTTGCTTATTGATCACTAAGAAATAAAGAGTAGTAAAAACTTAATTATATGTCAACCACAACTTTTATATTTCTTTGATTATGATCGCCCAAATGATCAATCACACAAAGTAGAGGAAATAATTCATAGCTTTTGTAGCTCATGAAAGGGATAAGAAGGAAGAACACGAGGGGGAGGGGGGGAAATAAAGTAAAATTGTAATTATATATAACCCATAAAAAGGCTATATATATATATTACAAAAAAATCTCAAGTCATGACTAATAAGTATCACCAAATATAAAAAAGGCAGATAGCACACCATTTAAAAATATGAACATGCAAATTAGGATTTCATTTCTACTTTTAGTATATGTTCTGACTTTCATCATTTATTCTAAAAGGCCGGTAGTAAATGTGGTGTTAGATAATATAATAAAATCTTCTATTTATTTTTATTTATTAAATTTAAGTCGTATTTTTTAATTTAATATTTTAAATATTATTTTTTATTAATAATTTTAAATCATATCATACATATTAAATAAAAAATAAAAAATTAAGATTAAAAACAAGTACAAATAAATAAGAAAAAAAAAGTGGAAAAACAAATAGAGGATCATTAATACTTCGATAATCATGAGATTAAGCATTCAAGTATCAATTGAAATAGTGATTGATTTGAAGATTTATCTCTCCTTATTTCCCTCGATTAAAGTAGGCTTGATTTTGTTTGGAAAAAGAAAAAAAAATTAAGATGTCCACAAGATCGATGTCGAAAAGTTTCAATTGAATACCTTTTTTTTTATTTTTAAATAATATCAATTTG
Organism: Hippophae tibetana; assembly: GCA_037013495.1. Lineage (NCBI taxonomy): Eukaryota > Viridiplantae > Streptophyta > Magnoliopsida > Rosales > Elaeagnaceae > Hippophae > Hippophae tibetana. The sequence continues at coordinate 11,609,991 of CM072803.1, forward strand.
AGTGCTAAATTGAGATAAGTAAGTAATGGGGTAACCTTATCCAAATTATATTCATGCTGATGTAATTAAACTTTTTTTATTTTTTATTTTATGATAAAGACTAATGCTCGATTAGCCTAAAAAATAAGTCAATCCAAACTTATTATATCAACTTATATATATTTTTACTATTCAAAAAATTTTATTACATAATTTTATATTGAATATTATTCAAGTTAAAATATCATCAATATTTAAATTTATTTAATATTAATTTTTTTAAATATTATACAGTATTATTATAATGTTATTCTTATTGATATAAATTTTAGGAATATTTTTTTAATTTTCTTTTTCTCTCATAATTTACTTTAAAAATATTCGAAACCACAAACTGGTTTTGAGCTATAGCTAGCCCCTGAAAGTGTTATTTTTTGGGGTCAAAAAGAAGAAAGTGTAATTGTTTAGGGGAAAAAAAGGAAAAAAGCAAAAGAAAATGTTATTTCTTATAATTCTCCTCTTTTAAATTGAGGTGAAGCTACCCCAATATTTGTTTACACAAATTTGAAAATTAAAATAGTGATGCATATGGTTTTATAAACGTACACGACATTATTAATGCAATATGGTGGAAGAGACATGGTTAGGGATGTCTCCATAATTCACGATATTAGAATTTATAATTCACAGCTTTTCTTATAGCTCAGTCGCCATTCTCAGGAATTAAATTACAATGTAATATTTCCTTTAAATTTGAGGAATTAAGCACATGCAAAATATTATAAATCAAGTTACGGATTTTTCAATAATTTGATTCTCTAAGAAAGGTTTGAAATTAAATATTTCTAGACAAAATACAAAAATAATTATTATTACATTAATAAGATATTTTAATAAAATTATTAAAAAAATAATATTTATAACACCACTTAAAATTAAATATTGCTCATTTTTTTATTTCATTTACACTAACGGTATAATATATATACTATATATAACTCATTTTAGAGTTTGTTACAACCATATAATAACCACTGATGACTTGGCTTGAGGGCTTTGTATCCTTACATTAATCACATACTAAGAACACTACACTTACACACAACACTTACAATTTATCATCCTATGGTAAGTTAACATTTTTTCAAGAAATGTGAGCTTAATTTTTAATTTTGAAATTACATAATGAAAATGAATTTAGTGTTGGTTGTAGTTTTTCTCTCACATAATGAAAGTCGATCTCAACATGTTTAATCCTTAAGATGAATTTCTAACTAAGTAGCCTACACTAATGTTATTACATAATAGTGTTGGTGGCTATCATAAATGCACGTGAACTTCCTTTAACAACTTCATTAACCATGCTACCTGAGTAGGTATGTGTGCTAATAACCAGAACTCAATCTAAATTGATGAATATGATACCACACCTTGCTTGCGATACCACACCTTGCTTGCTAGAAGTTCAAGACACCAAACAATGTCCTAAAAACACACAAAATCCACTAGTGTTTCTCATGTGATCAAGGCATGAAGCATAATTTACATCACTTTAAGCACTCAGTTGTAGAGATGTGTTTAATTTTATGTAAAAAAATTCCATAACTAGATGTATCATTCAAATACCTCTATACCCTCTTTGCATATGACCAGTGAATATTAGTAGAACGTTGTGAAAAATGAGAGGACATGTGGTGAGATGCACCAGAGTTTAAGACCCGTAAAAAAAGATATAGTTGAAGAACTAAAAGATGAAAAACCTATATGAGATTAGGCAAAAATAACATGTGACTATTGTAAGAAAATTTTGAAATTGATTAATCATGATTAGGTCTAATAATGGAGTAACTACTACATTATTAGACTGATGTGGCCTGTAAGAAAATTGTTATTGTTGTGACGGATTTTTCTAATTATTTATTGTTGCTTGGTTTTATTCAACTTAAGACAGTAAGCCTTCTAATGACCCTCTACTTACAAAAGACACATTCATCAAGTGTAGCTTTCAAAGAATTTACATTTATTTACTGAAAGATGACTTTTGAAGTGTCACTAACATAGATGGGTTAGGTGCTAGGAATATGCCCTTCCCATCCTATGATTTAAAATGTATCTTCTAGTCAACAATTCACTAACTACTAAATGAATAGGATGAAGTGGACTGTGATGTAAAATGCTTCCACAAAGAATTATCAAAAATTGAACCAAGTGTTGTTATTTTATATGAGCAATGTAAAGTTTAAAAGCTTATAATTATATTGATTCTGTGAGTGTTAATTTATCTCATAGATCTGTTAGATAATATTTTACAAAATTATTACACAGTATAACTAAATGATTTCAAACATACTTTGCCTTCTTATACTCAATCAATTGACATCCTATCGAATGTATTATAAAATTATTACTATATTATAATTTTTGAATTATCAACATCTCAACCTTTTAAAATTTTTCATGCTTCTCAACTTTCGTTTTTAAAAGTTTTGCAGAGGTAACAACAATAAAAACCACATCTTTTTACTCTTTAAATATATTTCTCATTACATAAATTCAATAAGAGTAATTCTTCTCATCTAATAACACATTAATTAATTGAACCAAATTATCTTTACCTTTAATCATTGCGAAAAATATATAAAGATTTCTAAAATCTAATAAATTTTAAATGAACCAAAAAATTATGATTAACTTACAAATCGCAAAAGAACGAACAGATTGTGAAAAAAATCAACAAACATCCGTCCAACAAAAAAATCTATAAATTTACCAATTGAAAAAAACAACGAAAAACTCACCACGATCAACAAAGAAACAAAGGATGAACTAAACAATCATCGCAAAACCAAATATTATCTCAAAATTGTTGTGTATGAGATTTATAGTAATGATACCATGTATAATTTAATAGCACAAATTTGAAGATAAAAAGATGTTAGGGTTTCTATTATTTATAAGTTAAATGAAATACAAATAAAAAAGGTTTATATAAGCTTTTAATTAAAAGATTATAATATCCTTAATATAGTTAATAAAAATAAAATAGAATAATTAATCTAACATCAATATATCACTGAAGATAAAAATTAGGGTTGTGCATCGGATCAAAACCGTTGATTTTATATTCATCTGATTCGATCAGACCATCCGCTTGGATTGAAATATCCTAATCCGCAACCGATCTGATTACCTTTCACATCTGCTCAATCTGATTTGTAAACTATTCGGATGACATCCGATCAATAAACTTAATTAACTCTATTTTTTTGTATTTTTAAATAATTTTTTTAAATTTTTACATAAATCATTACATAAAATTATTTTACTTAAAAGAAATATTAAAAAATCAAATATATATATATATATATAATTAATTTCGATCGGATCGGATGAGATCAGATGAATCGTAATGAAATCCGTCATCCAATCTGCACTTAACGGATGGTCAAATCAGATGAAGGATGAAAAATTAACGGATCGGATTTTTTGCACACCCCTAATAAAAATGATAAATTCTATAGAACTAAAAGCATATGCTAGAGGTCATATCTGCTTAGAAGAAAAATAGAAAAAAATTAAATTTCTTTACAGGGTGAGTCGACTCAAGAACTCAAAAATGTTTAAAAAATTATTTTAATAAAAATAGAACTCTAATAATATTGAATGGATTTAATTAGATGATGTTCAATATAGAATGAATATACATAATTTTACTTTTATTTAAATAAAGTCTAATTTAATGAAATTTAAAATAAAATGATGTATAAATTTTTTTTAATTATAAATTTTTAAAAAATTATTTTTATTATTTTTTCAAAATATTTTTGCAAAGAAAAACTTTAAAAACCATGAAACTTACGGTGGGTTCTGAATTCAAAGCACCAAACGTCTTAAATCAATGACATTCAACTGTTTAACACTAGAAAAAATCTTTTAACATCAATAGTCAACACATATTTTAACAGTATCCCTATTTAAAAAGGAATAGTTTATTAAAAAATTCATTTAAACGGAGGTTGTTTATATGTATAGTAATATGTGTGAGAAAATTAATTAATTGATTATTTAAAAAAATTTGAATATTGAAGTGTATATTATTATATATTTGAAAATTTTAATTAAATGATAAATTATATTAAATTAATATTTTCTTTAAATGAAGATACTATTAAAATATAACTTCAAAAATTTAAGTAAAAAAGATACAAAAAAATAAAATTGTAATACTTACAAAGGTAGTGAACCTACTAAATCATATTTCATCTTTTCATAATTTCATAGTTTATTGAAAGGATTTATTATGGAGGTGAGCATGATAAAAAAAAAAAAATTGCCTACTAGTGTTTCCACCTTCAAAAAAATGAAGTTTTATTTTTTATTAAATAAAAAAATATACAAGTGAGATTCCAATTTGAGTATAAGGTAAATAAGGATGATGAGTCATTCCACTTGTACCACAAATCATCATTTTTTAAATTACTTCTTTGAATAATCAAACTTCTTCTCTCTATCATATATTATGCATACCTAAATTATCATTAAGTCAAACTCATTATGTGAAAATACACTCCATCTAAATTTTTGTATATGTGTGTGTGAGATAGAGAATTAGATGCTAGGTTTGTTACATTATACAATTGTCATAGGACCATCTTGTTAGGATTTAATATATCTATAAATTTTATAATTAATTAAAATATATATTTTAATTCTCTATCTTTTAAGTTATATATCTAGATCTTATAATTATTATAAATATACATTTTAATAATTTATCTTTTAATATCTAACCAATGAAACGACAAATGCTAATTAGTATTTTCTAAGATAATACCTTAATTCAAATTCTTACCCATTTTGTTAAATGATAACAAAAATAAAGATATTTGATAATAAATTTTAGCCTTTTAAGACCAAATTAATGGGTAAATTTTGACCCGAACCGAAAAAACATTATAAATAACAAAACAGGGCATATATATATTAAACCGTTTTGAGATTTGAACTGGTTTGTCCCAAAAAGACTCGAATGGCCGACACAAAGTAAACAAAATTAATTTGACCTTCCCCATTGTCTTCCCACTACATGCAATAATGTTTTTTTGGAACAATTTTTCTTTCACAAGCTAAGGAAAATTTGTCAAGCTTTAATTTGATCTAACTCATCCACTAACCAGCTTCCACTTGCAAAACTTATGTCGTGGCAAATAACCATTGGTTCGGCTGCACACCATAATCATAACCATAACCAAAACCACAAGTAATTTTCTCCTTACTCCATCACAAAACAAAAACCAAACATCATCTCTAATAAGCACAAACCCTAACTATCCTCAATTTGACTTGTGAATTTCTTAATTATTTTATTAATTGAGGATGAGAGAATCGAACTCGAGTTTTCTTTGTAGTTATGATCATATATATGCATGCATTCCCTAGCTACCTAAACAACATAGACAAATTTTCTAATTTTTTTAAGTTTATTTTGAAAACACACGGCCGAAAGTAATACATATTTTGGTGGTTTGACTAAGTCATGAAAATTTATTATAATGGTACAATGAATATCATTACATTAACACACGTCTCAGTTTGACAAATAAAATCACATTTGGTAAAAATATTTGTTTAAATGATTTATATTTTGAATGAACTTGTATATATATATATATTCTCTCAATGAGATTATTTATTTGATCGACTTTTTTTTAATATAAAATTACCATTTTTAATGAAATATATGAGCTAACTTCAAATATATATAGTTAATTTAAATATATAAAATGTTTAAAATTTTATTTTTAATTATTGTGTATGAATAGTATAACTATTATAAAATAAAGTATACGTATTAACAAAACATTTTAATATTTCAAAGTATCATATTCACTCATACGAGAAATTACCAACCACACAGGTCAGCAATACTAAAAACAATAAGTGATGGTGTTATTAATTAATGTCTTAGCAAATAACTATGGATTCAATGTCAGATATAAGGAAATTCGGTCACACCCACTAAAGCAAAGGAACACATTATTATGCATGCCCTACACTAAAGCTAATAATAGTACGTACTTGACGACACCACCATATTTTAGCCGTGCAATCAATCAATTAATTAATTAATTAATTAAAATCATTTTCATTTTGCTTGTTGCATACACGTGTACGTGTTTAAGGTGTATATAAAGTTGTACACTATTGTGTTGTTACGTCGTTATGCAAAACTTGTATTAATTAAAATAAAAATATTTTTACTTAATTATTATAAATATATTATAATTATAATTAACATATTAATTTTTTATTTAATATATAAAATAGTATCTCAAATTTATTAAAATTTATAAAACACAACTTTTTGAAAAAGAAATTCATATTGACTTTGCATCGTACTAAATTGACAAATGTCACTAAAACTTAATCAAGGCATTGATTTCCACTCAAGTGTTTTAGACCAACAATTTTGCTTTAGTAACCATAAAAACTAATGTTTTTATTTTTTTAAAAGAATTTAAAAAAATTCCCCTGTAAAATGGCTGTAAATTATATATATATATATATTGTAGAGTAATAAATTATGAGTTTCACATATATAATACCTCTATTTCAACCAAAATTTTAATTGATAGTTCGTTATTTTTGTAATCAAACAATAATTAGCATAATATTTAATTATATAACAAGTGGGGGAGATATGAATAGTAAAAAATAATAATAGTTAATTTTTAATTGAAAAAAATATTATATGTATCTTATTTTATTAAAAATATGTTTAAATTATTTAATTTTTTTAAAGTTTAAAATTCAAATAAATTACAATTTTATTTTATATATTAATTTTTGTCTATAATTTTATAGATATTATATCTAAAATTTTATTCGTTTAAAAGTAAGATAGATCACTTATTTTGCTTATAGTTTTTATCAAAATGATTAAAAGTTTATCTAAAATAATATGATATTTGATGCTAGAGATATATATTATGACATCTAATAGCTATTTATTAATAATGTAACTATGACAAAAATGAATTATATAATTCTGTAACTATTGGGTGCCATATATACAAACATAAGATAATAGCTTATAAGCTAGCTTAATTAACCCTTTCAAAGTATGCTATTGAAAACTCATGCACTTGAATACTTGTACTATATGTTGCTTATATCCCCGAGTAGACATTGCTGATAATTATAGTAAGATATATATAGTTTCCCATGTATGAATAATAGGATGGTAATTTAGGTTAGAATTCAAAATATAAAATCCATACTACAAGTAATAAATTATTTTTTTAGTTTGGAATTAACTATTGATTTTTTATATTTGTAAATATATACATATTTTTTTTTCTTATTATTATAAACAAATAAATTAATTAAAAATATTTTTTTTATAATATTAAAAAAATGGGAATTTGAACCGAAAATACGAACATGAACATGTACAAAACAAACAAACACGCATAATTCACACGAATTAATACTCCTTAATGATAGTAATCCTATCTATATAAAGGGAATATATTATATTCTTAGCTTTCGTATTTCATTTGATAATAGTAAAATAATTTTGCACTAAAGTGCTTATAGTTCTCCACTAGGCAAGGGAAGAAAGAACCATTAGATTAGGCCAGTTAGCACTGATCTAGTGAATAATAATAGAAGCTATTGTAAAATTTCATGCATTTACACCTAAAATACCTACAAAAATCAATCAACTAAAAAGCTGCATGTGAACATTTAAATTATATTGAAAAGTCAGAATCCATGAAAAGAAAATGAAATAACTTCCAACTTAAAAGCATTTTTCACTATTGAATATTCAGCAGAGATTTAATATAAATTGAAATCTGTTGCTTTGAACAATTATTATTATTACTACGAAGAGTGGCACAGAAGTTTCGCAGTTGATGTTATTTAGCTTTCTTCTTTATAAAATGTGTTTTTTAGTAGGATAATTTTTAAAACTATATTAATCAAAAATAAATTATATTATTTTTAATAATATTTTTATTGAAATATTATTTTTCATATCAAAGGATTAAAATACGATAAATACAAACTATTAATTAACATGAGTAAAATTAAAATTTATTACGAAATTAGTCAAGAAAAATCTAAAAATAATAATTCTCTATCAAAAAAAATATTAATAAAATTTATTATGAAATTCTTCAAAAAAAAATCTAAAATTAATAATTTTCTATCAAAAAATATTAAAATACAAATTTTGACAATAAGCAAATAATAAAACAAATATTTTGTGAAAAAGTACTTAAATATCATTTAAGAATCAAATTTTAATAGCGTTTTAATTATTTAATAAAAAATAGTATTTAATAAAAATTATTAAAATAATATTATTTATTTTTAATATATTCATTTTATTAAAAAATATGAAACTAAAAGAACAGTGCATGTTAAGACTTTCTTCTTTCTTATTATTACTATTATTTGTGTGGGTTGATGATGTAGATTGAATTAAACTAAGAATATTGTGTGTGTGTGTTTTTTTTTTTTTTTGGACATGATCTAACATCACTTACCAATTTGCTGCAAAGATATCATCTCTTACAAAGAAGAGTGTTTTTTAACAAACCAAAAATTGAATGTATGAGAACATTAATCGTGTTAGATTTTGAGAAATCAGATTCCAGTTGTAGTGGAGAGTACATATATATATATATATATATATATATATATATATATATATATATATAATATTTTCCGTACAAAATATATGCTCTCTGATAATGTTGGTTGCAGGGCAGAAACAGAACATTATTTGTGAGTCACATATCACTAAACTGATGTTTTTTTTTAAATTATCAAAATATTAAAAAAAATTAACGAATTTATTTATTTATAATAAAAAAATTAAATATTTTTATAATTATAAAAATTAATAAATAAGTATTTCTCTCTCTCTCTCTCTCTCTCTGCTAAGCTTAAAAATGCATTTCAGTAACTGTCGTTCCATGAAAAAACTAACTTATTGCAAGACTTTGCCCCTGTTTGCTATTGTGAAAATGAAAATTATTCAGATCACTCAAAAGGTACATAATCTGACTAACTGTGTTCAATTCCAATAAAGCCCTCAATAATTACTAAAATTTGTGGAAAATGTCTGTAAGAAATTGAAGGGATTTCTGCTAACGCGTTTAGAAACTCTAAAAGATGAAAACGTCCAAAGAGGAGCGAAAGAGAGAGTAAGACAAACAATAATTAAAATATTGAATATTAGTAATAAGAAAAACAACAATAAATTAAATAGGTATTTTTGTTTATAAATTAGAAAGAAACATTAAATAAAATAACTGTTAAATCACATCTCAAAATCAATGCTTCACCTAGATTTACAATTAAACTAATTTTTTATTATTTTTTATTATATGCTATAATTCATAACCTATTATATTGATAATTTTAATCCTAAAAGACTTATAACACCTAAAATTTTATATCAATAATTAATAATCAATCTTAATTACTAAATAGCCCAATAAAACAATCACATATTTAATTTACAACAATGTTAAGTTTTTAAAAATACAAAACTAAGTAAAATTGATATTGTTAATCATTTTTAAATTATATGATTAATTTTACTTACAATTAACAAAATACAAATTATTAAATCATAATATAGCAATAAACATTAACAAATAAATAAATGAAAGTCCTCCTTATCATTCATGAGCATCATTTTAACATGCATATATAAAACCGATCATATTACTAATTTTATCCATGATTTTTTTCATCCAAAGATGTTTATGGATCATTTAGATATGTTCATTTCTATACCCTTCATCAGACACACATTATATTTCCCTTTTATCGTGTTTATTTTTTATATCGACAAAGAACTAGTGGGGATCATCATTGTCATTTCATTTTTTTCTCTTTTCATCTATGATAAAATCATATTATACAACATTTATCTCTTATATTTATCTATAGATTCTTTGTTACATATATCCTATTAGACTTTCTCCATCACTTCTCTATTTATATTCCTCTTTTTCTCTAAATTTTTACTTTTTTTATTTTGTTATCGATCTCAATGGTTATATAAGTTAAAATTGATCCCTTTATTTATTTATTCTCTATTTCTCATCTATTTTTTCGCAATGACATTGGTAATTAACAATGTTAAATATTGACAAAATCACCACATGATGTATAAGATATTAATCTTTAATAAGGTTATTATTTTAAGTTATTTTTTCTTGTTTTATCATCTCTAATTTTTTATATTCATTCTCTCGTGTTGCAAGCCACACAATTGATACATTCTATCCCTTCATTTTTTGTTTTTCGGGCTAATTTTTATTTCTAATTTTTTGTATGTAATATATTACCATAATAAACATGTTACACACACATATATATATATATATATATATATGTAAATAACATATATATATCTCTATATTTGTAATATTACATCATCTTTGTCTTGGCATGTAACACACCTTTTTCACTATACGTAACGTGTCATATACCAAAACTCTGATGAGGTCTTTGGTAGGTGATTGAAGCTCCAATAAAATCATCATAAATAACTCTGAGAAACGGTGAGATATTACCTTGATTCTACTTTATTAAGATTATGAAATAAGAACATTTTGATCTATTTGTTAAATAATTTGATTTAAAAATATGAATTTTCATAGAAATTATTACTAGTTAAGAAAATTACTAATTATCACCGTTACATATTATATATTTAAATCACCGTTACAAATTACATATTTAAATAACGAAGTTTGCTTAATATACCTCATTGTACTAATATACTGACTCAAGTGTCCCAAAAATTAGATGTACCACCATTCACTAGTACAAAAAATGAAAGTAAATTATATGTTTAAACTTTGGTTTTCTGTTGTTGTGGTGGGGGAAGTTCTTTTGAGTCACCAATGTAACTAGATATCATAAAATGAAAATATTATATCTATTAAAATGACTTTTTGCACCATTAGAAAAATTAATCATTTACATAATCAAAACGATTATAACTATATTTTTCCTCGTTAGGTTAGAATGGGCTCACAATACGAGCTAGTTTCAACATGAATTCAGGTACAAGACGTCGTCTTGTAGGAGCCACTTCATCTTTGGCACGAGCCTCAGGGTCATCAGCATGAATGACTGCCACTAAATCTTCAAACATTTGATCTTTTCCACCTCTCATTGGATCCTGAATACCAAATCACTATATGTTAATATTCCTTTCTGCTGAGAACTATCCAACACAATAGTAACTGGTGTTCAGCATCGTTATGAACACGCATTTAACATTTGTTTATAACGTTTAGATGAAGTTAGAAATTCAAAAATATGATGAGTCAACCAACCCAGAAAATGATCATCTTAAGTGTCACCTTACCTGAAGAAACAAATCCGTATGTGTCTTTCCTTCATATAAAATTGATTCAGCTCGAACTCCTAGTCTCTTGAGAGTTTCTGCAAAATTTTTGCTGCATAAAAAAAAATGTTAACTAAAGCCTGAAGAACCAATTGTTATTTCCATATACAGACTCAATGACAAACTCTTCAAAGTTCAAACAAACATGACATGTTTGCTAGTGGGCGGGTGCTACCTAGCTCATCTACCTTGTTCGATTTCCTATTAAAAGCTGTTACACGGACTCTTTGAAGATACCGAGAGATATTTTTTTATATACATATCCCAATGTCGAACACATCAATTTTTCTAATTGTTCAAAATATTTACACCAAATTAGAGTGTCTAATTACCATATCCATGTCCATGTCATATCACTTGGACATGTGTACTTCATGAAAAATAAAAAGTCCAAATAACATATATTAAAAGTAGTACTTTAAGATAAATCGTTTCAAAGTGGGCACTCTTAGGGTGGTTAGGAACCTACCTCTCCCAAAAATATAAGCTATGTCACACTCCCTCTAACAGTGAGCTCTATCCTCCCAACACCATAAATTCAAAATTAGGAGTGTCAGAGATTCAAACACAGAACTTCTCGCTTTGATACTATGTTAGAAGTTATTGAAAAATCAACTCTCTTATAAACTTAAAAGCTATTAGGAGATGGACCAACATTCATTTTATACATCTAACAGAGATAAATGTATGACATAACAACGATTCTACAGCTTCTACAGACCTCTACTTGGCCACCTTAAGACAAAAACTTTGATCAATTCTGTTGTCCACAAATTATAACCGAACTACAATAGGAAATAAAAAGATATCTGTACTTGTATGGTTTTATCCTTGAACAGACATTCTGCAATTTCGAACCCAGAGAAAATGAAAAAGAATTACATTCTTGCATTACAAGTTTCGAAACAGCCCTATGATTCAACACATTATCATAAGATTGCAGAACAAACACTTCTTTCTACAATCACTACTATAGCATCAATCAAGAATGGAAAAATTAGTTATATTTCAAGAAAATAAAGTTCTGCATGCACATATATCAGAACTGATTGAGGAAGTCATACAATAGTACAATGTCCTTCAAAGAAGATTTATACCTTGCATCAGATGGTATCGAATAATCTGCAGTACCATGAAATAGGATAATAGGAGGTAAGAGAGAAGTTGCATTTCGAATGTTTGGATCCTGAACTACTATTTCAGGCGAATAATTTCTCAAGGACTCTTCTCCTTCCATTATGCTGTATGAAGTGGAAAAAGAGGAAAAGTTGAATTCAGTAACCTGCATGTGTAAGACTTTACAATGATCTGCATATGATCAGCTCGGTAAGAGACCAAGGTGTATACCTTAGAAAGATTCTACGGTACAGACCTCGACTATGGAAGTAATCTACCAACTCGAGCAAATTATACCTGTTTGTGCATTTTACAATGAAATTAAAATATAGTTATAGCCTTTTCATGCAAAACTCAATGAGCTGTAACCTAAATACGCTGAAAACGAGAACACATTGATTTTAAAAAAAAAAAGAGACATAAGCTTATGGGCGGGGGTGAGATAAGCTTATGACAAGGATCAGTCTACTAAGTTGTTTCGTCGTTTTTCTATAATCTTATCATGGGTTTGATTATCATAGGGTAAATGCAACACAAATTCATAAGAATTATGAGCAGTGACATACCCTCCAGACAAACCAAAGTAAGTCTTTATTTGGGAGACACTCCAAGTGATGTTTTCTCCTTCACCAGCCTCCTTTATTGCCTGTTCCACAAGTGCACAAGCGGCGATATGAGCACCAGCTGACTGCCCCATTAGATAAATCCTAGCTCAAGCACAAATACCACTATTACATGCCAAAAAAAAAAAAAAACTTCATGCATGAAAACTTTACAGAATCAGAATATTTTTGTTCTTACCTATTAGGATCACCTCCATATTCAGCAATATGATTGCATACAAATGAGATGCCATCTGAAGCATCGTTTACCATATCTCTGATAGTTCCCTGGGGGAAGTTTCTGCATGAATGTGTTAATTATAAAAATTAGTTGTGTGGTGCACCTAACATCACAATTACTAGCCAAAAGTAGAGTGCACCAGTTAAAAGTATAGGATCAAAGTGCTACTTTGGCCAAAGTTTTTGGGCTACTAGCGCCCTTCACCCTTGAAAAAAATGGAGTCCTTTAGTTTCCAGAAGCTCCATAAGGGATAAAATAGAGGTCTAGAATACATAAGCAAGAATCAAGATGATATAAAATACATGGCAAGGCATTGTTAATGGAGGACATGGCTATTGATCATAAAGCTGAAAGAATTGCAAGCATAATCATTGTTAGACATAGTGAGGGCTCTTAACTCCTAAGCGTTTGTTAAGTGAAATGCTGATTCAGTAAGTAGAATTAGTGTTCTATGAAATTCTAAGGTAATTGCTTAGAACTTCAACTAAATACAATAAGCTGATTTTTATGATGGATAGTTACTGACCTGTAATCTATACATGCCACTATGATGTCTCTGTCTGATAACTGTTGTCCTAAAAGGGAACCCCATGCTTTATAACTGCATTACCAAGAAAAGAAAATCTTATGTAATGAAAAGTATAGCGGCAAAAAAAAGGAGGGAACATTTAGGTAAAAGAAAAGGAATTGCTGTGATATTGAACCTAGAAAAGAAGCATAAGTAATACAGAGCCAAGAAATGTTACTTGAGTATCTTATGAAGTTCTTTGGTAGAACTTTTCCTTCATCAAAAGCAAAGAAATATGAGACAAGTTTATACTTACACAACAAAACTGATTCAAGTACCACAGCATAAGATTTATATTTGAGAAACTGACATCAATGGATAACCATTGCCACTATTGTGACACTATAGACTCCTGAGGAGCACATTTCACTCACCCAATAATCCAGGCTCCACCCGTAATAAAAGCAATGACTGGTTTTGGCCCGTCTGTGTTTTTGGGTAGATATAGATCCAGCCTAAAAAAAAATCAGCTATTAATGCAAGAAAGTCCAAGAAACAACAAATTGAACAAGAAATGAAACCAAGTTCAAACTCGAAATCTACCTATTTCTTGGTTCATCCCCATAAACTATACTTCTTTTGACTTGACTGGAGAAGAAATAATAATACCCAACTGCAAAAAATAACAAGCTGTCTAGTTAACTTCCGTATGACGGGTTTTCAAAATTCTGCTTATGAAAACTGATAAAATGCTAACAACAAAATTTGCAATTATTATTCTAGGTTGGAGTCTAAAATGTAAACTAAAATTATGTGTGAACAGCATAAATACATGTGCAATTCAAACAATATCACATAAGACAAACCTTGAATAAAGCCTGGCATAAGTAAGAATGCATAACAACCAAGGGCAAGAAATCTTGTAATCCATCTATAACCTACCCTGAATTATAGAAAAAATGATCAGGAAGCATTCAACTGTTATAATCTAAACACAGATTAAAAAAGCATTACAAGATGCACAATTGAGTCTCCAAATCCTCAGCAATGAACCAGAAAGCTATCAGGATGTCAAACTTATTTGTATGCCATGACCATACATATAGATTATGCTCATTCCTACAACTCAACTCTTTGTACAGTTTGTAAACTTTGGTGCTACCTCTTCACTACAGCATTCTGAATGTCCTTTCTATCAGTAAGGTGTCCTTCTCCTCTTAATGATGCCATTTTCAATCTTTCTAGTACAATTTCCACTATACCTGTGAATTGTTAAATAAGGCAACTTTTCATGCATAACATTTTACTAGGGTGACATATACCCTGGTCACTTTACTTTCACAAATTAAGCACATTGGTCACCTTGCTTTAAAACGGTACACTTTAGTCACCTTAATATTGAATTATTGGAAACTTTAATCATTTTTTGTCTATTTTGGTTTCTTGAGTAATTTTTTTGGGAGGAAAAACTTAGATAGAATCAATTGGAACCTTAATGGCATGGGCTGGAAAATGTTTGATTAAGAAAATGTCTTAAAAAAAGCAAAAAGTGGAAATAATGAAAAAAAAGGACAAAAAATGACTAAGTGTAATAGTGTAACATATCCAATTTGTGAAAGTAAAATGACCCTAGATGCACTTTTTCCCATTTTATTTCTTGTTACATGATGAAGATTCCATTTCCAACCAACTTGATCTTGAAAAGAATACCAAGAGCATTCTTTCTTTCTTTCTTCTTCTTCTTTCTTTCTTTTTTTTTTTAAAAAGAAGAAGAAGAATTTATACATTAAGCACAAACTCTCTACCCCAATTGATAATGTGCCATCTCAATAGTTGAAGTCTTTGCAATTCAACCTACTTTAGTTTAAACAAATAAATTAATCGAACATAAAGTGACCCAAGCAAGTGATTCAGATTCAAAGTTACAAGATTGGTTATTAAAACGATCACAACCATAGCACAAGAGAACAATACCAAAAGCAACAACCAAGCGGTTCACCTAGTGTTCTCGCCATAAAACTCACCCTTCCACATCCCGTTTCAAGCGTCGGTTCGAATCACACGGTTTGATCTATAAGAGAAGAAAAGCAACGAAACATTCCAAATAAAGAAATAACAGAACACATTTACCCAAGATATTTCAAAAGCTTCAAACTTAATCGGGTAACCAAGAACGTCTCTGCAGCGGCGTGTCCCACCTCACGGCTTAAAGATTGGTGGCTGACATCATCGTCTTGGGATGAAAGAGAGCTGCCACTAGCGGTCCGGCGATGTCTCTTCTGATTGGAGATTGTGGATCTGATGCTTGAGTAGCTTGAAACCCTAGGAAGAAGGGGTTGACGAGGCGCAGTCTTTTCATCATCAAATGATGCAGAAATGAGAAGGCGGGTTGTTGGGTCATTTCCTTTGGGCAACATTGTGTCTGTAAGAGCAGAGATGCTGAGCAATGTTGAAGATGGAGGTGATTCATAACATGGGTATGCGGGTTTGTGGGTTAGGGGCAATATCTGTTGGGAAGGCATTTTTTGTAAAGATTTGTAGAGAGAGACGGAGAGATGAGAATTGGTAGCAAAAATTGAGCTACTTTTAGAGATTTAGGTATCGGGAAAAAGGATGAAACTTTGCCAAGAGAAACGAGATCAAGAGTTAGATTTAGAGCTTGGTTTTGAATTTGATGAGATCATTGGTTGTCAATCTCAACACGGAAGCTTCAAGTTATACAAATTTACAACGTTTTTGGAGGCTCGGAGATTTGGGGTGCAGATTGCAGAACGACAAACAGAGAGAGAGGGTTGGGACTAGGGAAGAGAGAGGGGAGAAAGTGGCAATTGTGGAGTTGCGTATTGGCTTTTGAATATGCCACGTGTATTGTGATAGTTTGTTACAGGAAAAACGATATTTTGGCCGGCTGGAAAAAAGTCCCTTGTAATTTAGCTTCTCTCTCCTATTTAATCAGTATTAAAAACTGTGCTAAGACACCGTCTGAACCAATCGGACAAGTTTTTTGATCGGGATAAATATAAAAATTCCTTTTATAGATAGAGACCCCAAGAATAAGAACGATGCTATTTGTACCTTATAATTTAATACCCGAGTGTCTCTGAGTTTTTTATGAACATTAATTTACCTGGGAAAAAAATACAAGTAAAAATAAATTTCTCTCTTAATCCCAAAGGATTTGAATTCACTTTCATATAATATTACAGTAAGTATTATTTTAAATAATGAAATAAATATGGTGAAAATTTTATATTTATTATAAAAATAATATTTAAATTTAATATTTATTTTTTTATAATAATTTAATTTTATTGTTATTAAAATGTGACTGCATAAAAATAAAATATATTTTTTTATTTTTTAACGTATTAAATTATTTTAATTTAAATAAATTATAATTAAAAAAATAAATAAATAAAAACATAAAAAATATCATTTATATTTATAATATCACTTTTTAATAACAAATATGATTAAATTACAAAATATTAAATATTATTTTTAAAATAAATATAATAAATCTATAGTCACGCTCTCTTTTAAAAAAAATATTTTATTGTTATAATAAATAAATATTACTTATTTTAAAAGATGCACCTATAAATAACTCTACATAAGAATTTGATTATTGACAATGTGTAATACTTTCATATTAAATTTTATGATATTAAACATATTTTGATATATATAAAAGATCAAATAACTAAAAAAATATACAATTAATTTAAACCAATTTAAATTAATTTGTTTGTATTTAAATTTTGTTCAAACTCACGTTTATTTACTCGAATTAAATTTGATTCTACTTATGCCATTTAAATTGACTCACGTTGCACGAATTGCTACCCTGGTTCATGAATAATAATTATGGGTGAAAATCGGTAGCATTGTGCATGTTCATTTCATATTTATTTTTGTTTGTTTGTTTGTGTTTATATTGTACGACCCATATTCATATATTCTTTAATATTATTAAAAAATATATTTTTAGGTAATTTATTTTTGAGATAAATATCGAGAGGATCTTATACTTATTACAAAAATAACACTTAAGTCTTATACTTATTTTTTTGTAATAATTTAGTTTTATTTTTATTAAAAAGTGATCGCACAAGAATAAAATAATTTTTTTTCATTTTTTTTGTTGCATTAAATAAATATTTTTTGAACTTGAATAAACCCTATCTTAAATAATCGAAGAAAAATTAAATAAAACATAAAACATAAAAATAATTATTTGTTTTTGTGCAGCCACTTTTTTTATAACAATATGATTAAAATGTCACATAAATAAGTATAAACCTAAATGTTATTTTTAAAATAAATATAAGATCTATATCGTCATTATCTTTTTATTTATTATAATGATATGAAAATTTAATATCCATAAAAGTATAAAAAAAATTAGTAGTTAACTTATGTTTATCAATTTGAATTGGTGTTATGGGTTGTGATCTAAATTAATACTAAATATTAAAGGATGAGGTACATTTTAGGTTACTTTATTTTTAAAATATATCATTTTAATAGCTTTATTTTTAGGTAGTTTATCTCAAATTAATTTGTTTTTAAATTAAATCACTTTAATTGTTATGATTATCATTTGAACTAATAAAATCACTTTAATTACTCTTTTAGTGGTATAGCTAAAGTCATCTACCTTTTAAAAATAAACAAATTCACTTCTATTTATTCTATTTAACTTTAAATTAAAAAAAAATCTTAGGTGATAGATTAGTCAATTTAATTATGAAATAATAATAAAAATAAATCAAAAAATAAGTATTATGAACTCCATTTGAAAGAAATACCAAACAAAATTTATAAGCTCTAAAACATTATTTTCCTTATTAATTGAAATATTATTTTAAGCATAATATATTCTTCTAGAATCAAATATATTCTTATAAAATATTCAAATTTTATTTTGATATAAGTCATAATGAAGATAGGGAAGTATAGTATGAGATATGAATGCTAGAATGATAAATTAAAAAGATAATATAAATTTATTAAAAAAAATAAAGTTTGTGACAAATAATTAATTGGTAATGTGTTTACGTTATGAAATTAATTAATTTTTCACTAATACAACTAATTTACTAATTCCGTGACATATATTTTTCTCCAAGTTTAAAATAGAATTTAAAATAATTTTTTTTTAAAGTTAAATGACTTGGGGTGAATCTAAAAAAATAAAATAAGTAAAGTCCTTTAATATATTTAAAAACAAATGGATTTGAGGTTAGCCATTGAAAAATGACTAACTTAATACATTTTAAAAGCAGAGTTACTCATCACGTTAAATTGAAAAGTTGATGTATTAAAATTTTTAAATAGTTGTCTAAATAATTTTTTCATCAAAATCAAAATTTTCCAATAATGCCAAATCATTCTTAAATAATAATAATAATAATAATAATAATGATGATGATGATGATGATGCGTTTAGAGGATTGAATAGGAACTCTCCGCATCAATCAATATAACAAATAACAAACAAAAGAGGTAAATAGAAATAAAACACAAAACAACAAGAAAACTGTTAAGAAATTTTTGAATTAAAAATTAATTTTCATTTTCAGTTTTTGTTTTAATATAATTTTCACTTTTTTCTCCATTATTGTTTTTATCTTTTCTATATGAAGTAAGTAAAAGAAGAAAAGAGGGGCCGGTGGATAGAAGATAAAAGGGAAGAGGGGCCGGTAGTAGTAAAGATAATTAAAATAAGCAGTTATAATTAGTAGTTAAAGAAATTGCAAAAGAAAAAGATGATTAATAATCAAAATAATCATAAATAGATAATAAAAATAAATTTAGGGATAACAGTAAGAAGCAGTAGATAAATAGAAGTTAAGTGCATAACTAATGGCATTAGAAAAGAGAGAAACTTATCGCAATACAAGTGATAACAAATAAGATTAAAATAATAAATAATTTGTTGCTAGAAGCTTATAAAAAAATTACTATTAAATAGATTAAATTCATATAACACCTGCAAGAAAAATATCAATTTGAAAAAATATATAGTGATAAAATAAGTGTAAGAAAAGAGTAAAATTCAATACTAATCTATTAATGTATTATAAAATTGTTCTATACGTTTAAGGGTACCAAAACTCATACAAGTCAAATAACAAATAAGAGTTATATTTGATTTCATATTTAGAATTTATTATAGCATTAAAAATATCAGCAGAGATTTCAAATAACTTCATATTTATAAATAATTTATTAATAAAGTGTTACCATGATGTTGTCAAAAGGAATTTAGGCAAGAGAGATCAAATGAAATTTGGGGCAAAAACAGGTCTATAAAACAATGCATTCTAATAAATACATGAGCACATAACCATCCATCAAACAAAAAATCCATCAAACAAAAAATCCATCAAACAAGTGACTTTAGACACGAGAATAGAGAAATTAAATCATTTAAAAAATTACCGTTATGTTGTCATATGCTATTCAAGATCATCAGAATCTTCTTCTGATTCTTCTTGTGATGATATAATTTGAACCATATGTTCTGGTCATTCCTATCGTAAATTATCAAAAATTTGTTGATCGTAACCCGTCTTATTCCAACCAAAAAACTACATGTATTTAAAATCAAAATAAGAATGTAATTTCATGTATTTACAAAAAGTAACTCAAATATGTTTAAAAAAATTATGTATATGAGTAAAAGATATTACCACATCATCAATTGGAATTTTGATATTTGTAATGATTTCGCTCATAAACTTCATGACATAATAACCACACATGATTCTATTATTTTGTTGTGGAACCTACAAAAAATAAGTATACATGATTTTCCATATTCAAACATATTTATTATTCAATTGTAAAATTAATAAAATTATTAATATTCGCTTGTACATACCATAACTTTTGTCCATATAAGCTTATGAGATTTTTTAAGGGCAATGCCCTTAAACTTGTTCCACAACTTTCATGCCCTATCAAGGTTTAAAACGGTTAGTTTTTATTAAATATTACAAAAAATAATAGAAGAAACTAATATCTAGCTATAACTCTTACATTTCAACAACTACTTTTGTATCTTTACTCAGTTCTATGGAAGCTGAGTCAAAGTACCAAGCATGATTATTGAACAGATCAATTATTACCAACATCCAATGATCTTGACCTTGTTCAAACCTTAGTGGTCAAGATATTATCAACTTTTGATTTCTGGTAAGCGTTAATACTCTATCACATAATTTTTTAGCTCTGATGCTAACATCCTTCTCTTGATATTGATTGACATATGAAGAATCATAGAACATTGCTAAATGTGATGAGTGATTATGTTGAAGTTGATAATAGCACGTCCTATATAAAAGATATATATACAAATAATTAGATAATATAAATATAATTATATATGTTCTACATAAATGAAAGAAAAATAAATAGATTGAGGACTCACCTTGTCCACGCTTGAATTATACTTAAATCGATCATTTGATATTCAAATAGTTGCAATATGTACTCAATTGATATATAAGTTTGGCCGAGGTCTACACCAAAAATTTCTATAGGAAATGGCACAATACATCCATCATTTATGCTAGATGCCCTCTCAACAATAGTCATCAAAGTGCCAAGATTTCTATTGAAGTTTAAAGCATAATCATAACTATGCTTTTTCCAAGGCTTCTTGTTGAATGACTTCGTGCCCGATGATTGGCCACTAGACATAGATTTAGCACGAGATACTTGATTTGCATCTCACACAAGAAAACTGTTTCATGGAAGATCTCATAATCCAATTCCCAAATCTCTTGTATTATACCATAATATGTCCTATTAGAAAGTACATGATTACCATTTTTTGAACTGGAAAATTGCATAGTTTGTGCAACCATTTTCACACCACTATTTTGATTTACTCGAACTTTGTCCATATCTTGAGTCATAAACCTCGATCCATTTATTATGAAACTATAAAATGATTTGACATCAAATTTTGGCCCATGTGCAAGCCATTGTAAACTTTCTGATATTTTATGATTGGGTTTCTTGAGTTCATCTCGAATCTATGTATACAAAAACATGAAATGTGTTTAGAGCAAAGTTTTAAAACATTGAATAGATCTAGGAACAAACATGCATGAATTTTTGTTTGTGACACTTACATGGTTGCGAAACCAATTAATAAGCTCTTGCTTATGTTCATCATACAACTATTTTTCTCCTCCTTTTTTTTATAGTGAGGATCGCTCTTAAATAAGTTTAAATACATCTTGTAATGTTATTAAATATATATGAAGTATATATCATCATTAATAGTTAAATAAAAAATGATTTTTGCATAAATGGAAAGGTTGAACATCACTTACTCTATGTACGGTTGTGCCTCATTATTATTTGATAAGAGTCAAATTATTGCATTTTTGTTATGATTTAAATGTTGATATTTGTGTGAAAATTGTGTTTATTTGATTATTTAATCCACAAATGTCATTTCACGGGTATTTCGTGTTTAAAGTGCAATTTCAGGTAAAATCATGATTTTGGAGAAGCTTGGGACAAATTCCAATGATCGGGATTGAGTGAAAATAAAAAGAAAACAAAGTTTCAAAATTTGGAAATCCCACCACCGGCGAGATGATTCTCGCCGCCGACAAAAATCTAGCATGGCGAAAATCTTCCCGAGAGCACGGATTTTGGCAGATGCATTTTATTTAGATTTGTTATTCATGGATTCAATTGAGATAATGTTTGTTCTTATTTCCGTTATGAACTAATTCGTTTTTGCTAAGGCTATGATGTAGTTGATCAAGAAAATCTGATTTCTTTTGTTATTGTTATATGAGTTCATTGTTTTCAAGTTGAGTATTTATTTCCATGCTTAATGCTTTTAAATTTCTGGCCAAGATTTAGATGATTTGTTGCATTATATTGAGACTGAGAGGAGATGTGTAATGAATGCTTCTTGTGATAAATACCGTAAATTGAATGCGAGTGTGAGAACTAATGCATGATGTATGTGGTTCTTCTAGAAATTCCATAAATCGTAATGTGCTTGTTTGTGATTAAATCTTCATAGAAATATAGTTGGTTTTCATAGATAAGTAATTCTAATATAACTCGAGCGAGAGTATTAGGTAAATTTGGGTTTTTCAACCATTACTTTTAGCTTTGATTCTCATATAACATGACTTGAAATCGGATTGAATTGATTTAGTGAAATCAAATGCCTTAGTGTTTTTAATCATTTGTGAACAATATTCAATTGTGTTATTTGCCTTTAGTTTTAAGTTAATTTTCTTCTTAAACAATTTCAACAATTCGGTTTTCAAATAAAATTAGGATTAGTCAATTTCGGTACTTAGTAACGTCATTCCTTGTGGGTTCAATATCCGTACTTTTGTACACTTTATTACTTGAACAATTCGTACACTTGTGAAAATACGCATCAAGTTTTTGGCGCCGTTTCCGGGGAATGGTTTGATTTTATTAATATCGATACTACCTAATCTTAGTTTTAATTTGAAGTTAATTTGCTTTATCATTGTTTCATTTTTAATTTTGTTTATTTTTCTCTTTTATTTTATTTATCATAAATAAATAAATAAAAAGAGGTTTAACTTTGTGTTGTTTTTATGCTAGTTGATTTTCTGTTTGTAGGATTTTTGTATGAGGCGTACAAGAAGCCTTAACCTTCTTCCATTTTGATCCAGAGATTGATAGAACATATAGGCGTCTAAATCGAGAGAAAATGTGTTCAACCTCAGCTCCTAATAGACAATCAGCCATGGATCCACCATTTGTTGAGGGAGGTGGAAATCGTAGAGCTTTGAGGGATTATGTTGCGCCTAATGTTGCTAGAACTACTTCGGGTATAAGGAGACCAACTGTTCAAGCCAATAACTTTGAGATAAAACCATCCTTTATCTAAATGGTTCAATCAAATCAGTTTGGGGGAATGTCAAAGGATGATCCAAATGCACATATTGCTTATTTTCTGGAGGTGTGTGATCTTTACAAGATAAATGGTGTGTCTGAAGATGCTATAAGATTGAGGGTGTTTCCTTTTTCACTTCGGGATAAAGCCAAGGAGTGGCTAAACTCATTACCACCAGGATCAATTACAACATGGAATGAGTTGGTTCAGAAATTCTTGTCCAAATTCTTTCCTCCTGCTAAGACGGCAAAATTGAGGAATGAAATCACATCTTTTACACAGTATGACCAAGAATCATTGTATGAAGCTTGGGAAAGATTCAAAGAAATGTTGAGGAAGTGCCCACATCATGGTATACCGATTTGGCTGCAAGTCTCTACATTTTATAATGGGTTGGTTTCAAACTATCGTGCAATGATTGATGCTGCTGTTGGAGGGTCTTTAATGGGAAAAACACCAGAGGATTCTCATGAGTTGTTAGAGATTATGGCAGAAAACAACAATCAGTGGCATTCAGAGCAGGTAACTACAAAAAGACCAGCAACAGTGCATGAAATTGATTCAGTGAATGCTTTGTCGGCTGCTTTGTCGGCTCAAGTTGCTGTTCTTTCAAGAAAGACGGATTCTTTGTCATCCAAATTAGAATCCAAACCAATTGCACAATGTGATTTATGTGGTGGAAATCATGCTAGTATCGAGTTCCAAGTTGGAAATCCATTTGCTTCACCAAATGCTGAGCAACCAAATTATGTTTCAAATTTCCAAAAACCTCAACATAACCCATATTCGAACACCTACAATCCAGGTTGGAAAAATCATCCAAATTTGTCATAGGGAAATAACCAAGGGGGATTCAAACCATCATCGTCTTCCTACCAACCCCAAGAGAAGAAACAAACAGATTTGGAAGGAATTTTGGGAAAGTTCATTGAGGAGACAAGAACAAATTTCAGAAATCAAGAGGCAATCAATAGGGACATCCAAAACCAACTGGGACAGCTTTCAAAGCAGATTGCAGAAAGGTCTCAAGGATCGTTACCTAGTGACATAATAAATCCCAAAGAGCATGCAAAGGCTATCACATTGAGAAGTGGTAAAGAACTTGAATGGCAGGGGAAATCGGAGAAAAAGATGGAAGAATCTAAAGAAAAGCCATCAAGATCCCAAGATGTTCAACTTTCCCCAAATGCGAAATATGAGCCTCCTATCCCATATCCTCAAAGATTGAATAAGAAAAAGCTTGATAATAAATTTGATAAATTTCTGGATATTTTTAAGAAATTGCATATTAACATTCCTTTTGCAGAGATGTTGGAACAAATGCCCAAGTATGCAAAATTCATGAAGGAAATTCTATCAAAGAAGAGGAAATTGGGAGATTATGAAACTGTCATGCTAAATGAGGAGTGCAGTGCAGTTCTTCAAAGAAAACTACCATAGAAATTGAAAGACCCAGTGAGTTTTACTATACCTTGTACTATAGGAAGTTGCAATTTTGATAAAGTCTTATGTGATTTAGAAGCAAGCATTAATTTGATGCCACTTTCTATTTTCAGGAAACTAGGCCTGGGAGAAGTGAAACCCACTTCAATATCTCTACAATTAGCGGATTGATCGGTGAAATATCCTCGAGCGGTAATTGAGGATGTTTTAATTAAAGTCGACAAATTTATTTTCCTTGTAGATTTCGTGGTGCTTGACATGGAGGAAGATAGAGAGATACCGTTGATATTGGGGAGACTATTCCTTGCAACTGGAAGAACATTGATTGATGTTCATCAAGGAAAGCTCATTTTACGGGTGCAAGATGAACAAGTGACTTTTAATGTTTTTGAAGCAATGAAATTTCCAAGTGACGTACATTCTTATTTCCAAATTAACACTCTTGACAGGTTAATCTCGGAAAATTTTGAGGAGAGAACTCCATTGCTACCACTAGAAGCTTGCCTTGTGAAATCTGCAACAATTGAGGAGAAAGATGAGGGGATGAGACAATGTTCCGATTTACTGGCAGCACCTGATGAATATTTGTGCAGTGATGAAACATTTAAGGAGTTGGGAACAAATGAAACTCCAACCTCAGTGGTAAAGAAGGAAGCCAACAAGATTGAGCTAAAGCCAATTCCATCCCATCTAAAAAAAATATCTTACGTTCGTCGTCGGCAAGGGTAGTTTCGCCGCCGACGGAAAGAAGATCTCATTTTTCTTTCTTACATTGAGGACAATGTAAGGTTTTGGTTGGGGTGCGGTAAACGGTAGGTCTTTTCTTCACTTCATTTTTAGTAGTTTTGTTCGTGTGTTTATTTGCGTTTAATTTTGATTTTCCATTTATTTTTCTGCATTTTGATTTAATTTCTTTTATTTGTTTATTGTCTTATTTTTATTTTTATTTTTTATTTTAGTTTTTCTCATTTGCATTTTACTTATTTTAATTTGCACGTTGATGATAATAATGTGATTGTGATAACAAGTACCTTTTAGAAGACATTAAATTTTGCTTCGATTTAAAGATAATTTTAAATGTTGATTTTACCTAGTTGGCGACTCTTTTGGTATGTGATATGATTTGGTTGATTAGTCTAAATACTTAGAGAATTCTTATGTGCGAATTTTTCATGGACATTTTTGTAATCTCAACAAACTCTAGAACTCATTTGAAAACCTCTTTAGGCGAAATAATTTGGAATTATATTGTTTAGGATATGATGTAGGCCATTTTTGGATCGATTATGCCATTTTAAGCCTACCTTGTTATCCTTATATCACTAGTTACCTCTTTGAGCCTATTTAAATATATTGTTAGCCTTACTTTTCTTTCTTTTTGCCTTCTATAACCTACCTTTTATTGAGCCAATATATATATATATATATATATATAATTCCTACCTTATTTTTTAAGAGCACTTAATTTTGAACACAAACTTTTCAAGAGCAATTGGAGTAGGGATGAAAAAAAAAATCTTCTTCCACATATATTAGAAGAAATTGGTTGGGGATTATGTCTTTTCAAGAGCAATTGGAGTAAGGATGGAATAAAAAAATAAAAATATATATATCTTCCACATATATTGGAAGAAATTGGTTGGGGGTTATGTTAAAAAAAGCCTTCACATTCTAGTAAATAAAAGAGTGTTAGTGATGGATGTACTGAAGTGAAAGATTGAGGAAGAATTTTGTTTATCTTTGGAAAAATGGGTTATGATCGGAAGAAACAATTTGGGTTAAATGGTGTTACTCTTTTACTTAATTGGTTGTGTTTAATCTAATAAGTGCTCTTATTTGTATTTTGACATTTCCCGTTCTTTCTTAACCAAATACCTAAGCCTAACATTACAAGCCTCATAAAGTCCTATTGATCTGAAGTGGTGTATTTTCCTTCATTAGTGGAGAGAGGTTTGAAAAGTGAGCCTATGGAGTTTGAGATTTCACCTTTTTGTTTGTGGATATTGTGCATAATATTATCCGGGAATTATGGCTATTGGTTTGTGGTCTGATGGATGTTTAAGAGTCAATAACAAAAGTGAAATTGGCATTTGATATTTCTTAAAGCGTAGGTGACATTTAATCATTCTATGTGTTAATTTGTTATTTACAATTTTTGAGACATTTGTGCAAATTAATTGTTATGTGATTTTATTGTTTTGAGTTAGGATAGTTATAGGTAAAATGTTTGTGGGTATCATCACTAGAAGCCCTCACGAGACTAAAACTCGTCCTACTAGGACCACCTAGGGGTTTAAAGGCTTATTGCATATGCCTAATGTAATTTTGTAAATAGAATAAATTTTCTTTGAATTTTTCTTTTAATGTCTCTTTTGAATTTATTCATAGATCGTTTTTCTTGCTAGAGACTAGGAAGAAGTTGGTTGGGGGTTGTTGATAAGAGTCAAATTATTGCATTTTTGTTATGATTTAAATGTTGATATTTGTGTGAAAATTGTGTTTATTTGATTATTTAATCCACAAATGTCATTTCATGGATATTTCGTGTTTAAAGTGCAATTTTAGGTAAAATCATGATTTTGGAGAAGTTTGGGACAAATTCCAATGATTGGGATTGAGTGAAAATAAAAAGAAAACAAAGTTTCAAAATTTGGAAATCTCGTCGCCGGCGAAAATCTAGCATGGCAAAAATCTTCCCGAGAGCACGGATTTTGGCAGATGAAAATCTCGCTGTCGGCGAGACACCTTTAGCTGCCGGCCAAAATATTTAGCCACCGGCGAGAATCAGCGGAACAAAAATTTTAATTTTCCAGAAATCTCGTCGCGGCGAGAATAATATTGCCGCCGGCAAGTTTCGTCCGAAAACACAATTTTTATGTTCTTTTGTTCCAAAATTGCCCCCAAAACCCTAGATCTTTATATACTATATGATGGAGAAAGAGGCGACGGCAGAGAGAGGAGGTCTAAGACATTTTTGGAGGAGAAAAGACAATTTTGGAGAGAAAGTTTGGAGAAGCTTGAAGGATCATCACCATTGTTGCTACTAAGTCTTCATCTTCAAGAGTTTTTCATCTCTTCTCCTTAGCTTTTATTTTCTGCATTTTATTTAGATTTGTTATTCATGGATTCAATTGAGATAATGTTTGTTCTTATTTCCGTTATGAACTAATTCGTTTTTGCTAAGGCTATGATGTAGTTGAATCAAGAAAATCTGATTTCTTTTGTTATTGTTATATGAGTTCATTGTTTTCAATTTGATAATTTATTTCCATGCTTAATGCTTTTAAATTTCTGGCCAAGATTTAGATTATTTGTTGCATTATATTGAGACCGAGAGGAGATGTGTAATGAATACTTCTTGTGATAAATACCGTATGTTGAATGCGAGTGTGAGAACTAATGTATGATGTATGTGGTTATTCTAGATATTTCATAAATCGTAATGTGCTTGTTTGTGATTAAATTTTCATAGAAATATAGTTGGTTTTCATAGATAAGTAATTCTAATATAACTCGAGAGGAGTATTAGGTAAATTTGGGTTTTTCAATCATCACTTTTAGCTTTGATTCTCATATAACATGACTTGAAATCGGATTGAATTGATTTAGCGATTTAGCATTTTTAATCATTTGTGAACAACATTCAATTGTGTTATTTGCCTTTAGTTTTAAGTTAATTTGCTTCTTAAACAATTTCAACAATTCGGTTTTCAAATAAAATTAGGATTAGTCAATTTTGATACTTAGTAACGCCATTCCTTGTGGGTTCCATATCCGTACTTTTGTACACTTTATTACTTAAACGATTCGTACACTTGCGAAAATACGCATCATTATTTACCAAAATGATTCGGTGTGCTTTTTCCCATCGAGTGCTATCAATAAACAATTTCTTACTTCCACCAAGCATAGGGTTACCTACTTGGATCATATGACGTTCTAAGAACAACTTATGCATAGGCTTCCCAATTTCAGTGCAACCACTAAAGTATTGAGACAATTGAACCTCCCGAACTAAATGAATACACAAATGAATCATTATATCGAAGAAAGAAGGAGGAAAATATTTTTCAATTAGACACAAAGTCTCTACAACATCTTTCTGTAAAGAATTTAACTCTTCAATTGATATAGATTTCTTGAATATTGTATTGAAGAATGAACAAAGCCGAATTATTGATAATCGAACATGTTTTGGAAGAATTAATCTAATAGCAATTGGTAATAACTATTGCATTAAGATATGACAGTCATGTGATTTCAATCCATAAAGTTTCTTATCGGTGATAGACACAAAATTTCTTAAGTTGGATGAGTAACCATCAGGAAATTTCACACCCTCCAAATATTTACAAACACATATTTTTCTTTTGTTGACATTGTATATGATACTAGTGGTAAGTATGTTCGATTCTTATCATTTTCCATCCTTGGTTCCAATTCAGGTCGTATGTCTAGTTTCTTTAAATCCAGTCTTGCTTTAATTTCATCCTTTGTTTTTCCAGGTATATTAAGTAAAATACCAATCAAGCTCTCAGATACAATTTTTTCAATGTGAATGGCATCTAAGATGTGATGAATGTGTAGGTCTTTCCAATAAAGTAATTCCCAAAATATTGATTTTTTATTCCAACAACCATGGTAAGTCGGTTCAAACTCTTTTTCATTTTCACCCATTTCATTAGTTGACCTCTTTTGTTTTCCTACCTTAGTGATTTTTTTTCATCTTTCCATATCGTTTGAATGTTATATCATTCAATTGCCTTAATATCTCAACACCTTGCAAAGGTAAGGTTGCATGATTATGATCCTCTTCACCATCGAACGGTTTCTTTTGGTATCTAAACTTGTGTCCAGATGGAAAAAATCTTCTATGTCTTCTATAAGACATCTTTCGTCTGTGAACAAGATAAGTTGCAGAAGTTCCATCACTACATATATGGCATCCCTTGTAACCTTTTGTTACATATCCTGATAAGTTTCCATAGGTAGAAAATCATTAATTGTCCATAAAAGGACCCCCATCAAGTTAAAGTGTTCTTCTTTATGTGCATCGTAAACATTTACACCATCATTCCACAACGTCTTTAAATCATCTATCAGAGGCTACAAATATACATCAATATCAACACCGGGTTGTTTCGGTCCTGAGATCAATAATATTAACATCATGAATTTTCTTTTCATACATAACCAGGGAGGAAGATTATATGTTACCATAATTACTAGCCAACAAATGAAAATTGAGGAGATAAATTATCTACTACTTTCCAATTTGGAGAATCACAAGGATGATGTAGCACCCCATCATCAGATCGATTATCTGAATGCCAAGTCAACATCTTTGATGTATCTTTACTATTGAACAACTTTTGAAAGAGAGGAATTGGAGGAAAGTACCAAAGAACCTTTGCAGGCACGCCTTTCTTATATGTTGTCTCATTTGTAACATGTTTCCATCTCAATTGTTTACACATCGGACACTCATCTAATGTCTCATATTCTTTTCTATAAAAAATTTAATCATTTGAACAAGCATGAATCTTATGATATTCCATTCCAAATCGACTAAGAGATATCTTCACTTCATACATTGAAGATGGCAATTCAATACCCTCAGGAAACATATCAACTAGTAGATTTAGTAATTCTGTGAATCCCTTGTCAGAAAAACAATGTTTTGCCTTCACATTGTACAAATGAATCAATCCTAATATTTTAGTGTATTTTTTGCATTTTGGATACAACGGTTTTTAGGCATCTTTTATAAGTTTTTAAAGGTTTCGGGATCATCCTCACGTATTTCATCTTTAACACCATGAAACATTGTTTATGTCTGTACATTATGATAAGATGTATATAATCCACTCATATTCTTATTTATTTTTTCCATATGAGTATTATCAATATTTTCTCAATGATAATACCAACATTTATAGCTCAAAAGAATACCATTACAGATAAGGTGATACTTAACCTCGTCAAATTCATGAAATCACTTATTCTTACATTTAACACATGGGCATCGAATCATACTAGTTCCAGTATTACTATTTCTACAAGAAAATTTCATGAAATTTTTAACTCCAGAAATATAGTCCTGCTCAATTCTACACTTTGACATCCAAGATTTGTCCATTTTCTATTAATAGCATTAATTAAGCATATTAATTAATTATATATCCAATGAATATATTTCAAGTATTATTATATATAAATCCCCTAATTATTAGAATATATATCAAAACATACATAATACAAAACAGTTATCATTTTAATCATTTTACAAATGTATTACTTTTACTTAATAAAATATTATAATCCACGTACGGTTAATATTATAATTCATCAAACCCACAACATTCAGATATTTTTTCCACATAAAATAAGCTAAACATATAATAACAAGCATAATAAAAAACATACATAAATCAAAAATTTATACAAAAAATAAAAACAAACTGAATAATAAGCTGCAAAATTAATAGAAATACTTATAAGAATGTTATGAAGTGATTAAATGAAAAAAAATGAGGAAGAAAAGGGTGTTTTGTAAGTGAGAATAAGTGAAAAAATGGGTATAAATTTTTTGAGTATTTTGCTCAAAAAATAGTAGATCTGAAAGATAATGAGAAGAGGAATATAACCCACAAAATAGCGTTGCAAACGGTGGTCGGAGGTGGCTAGAAATTGAGAAAGATGGTGGGTGAGCTCGGTTTTGGGAGAAATGGAGAAGAGAAATGAAATTTTTTTGAGTTTCTACAGTGGAGAAGAGAGCCAAACGGTAATATTACGTGGCTAGTGTCGATTTGCCGCGTCAATCGACGCTATCCACGTGGACGTAGCGTCGGTTGACGGGACAAACTGACACTAGCCACGTAATTTAAAATTGATTTTTTTTTCAATTATTATTTCATTTAAACTCTTATATATATATATATATATATATGTACTATAGAAAAAGAAAAAATAATAATTTTACAATAATATTTAAAACAAATCCACAAAATTAAATAAAGATATATTTTACGTACGTATATAAATTTAAATATCCAAACAAATAAACAAAATTATATTATTTTAAAAACTAATTGTCTAAAAAAAGAAAAAAAATATACTATATATATATATATATATATATATATATATATATATTTATATATCAAACTTAAATTTTAAAGAGTCAAATAAAATAATAATTGACCTAAAAAAATTTAATTATAAATTGCATGTATTTTTTAATTTAAAAAATTACACGTAGGACATAGCATCGGTTCGCTACATCAATCGACACTACGTCCTACGTGGATAGTATTGGTTCTACACCGAACCGACTTTAAATTCATTATAAGTCAGGTTTTTTTAAAAACCAACTTTACACAGCGACTTAAATATCCTTTTTTGTAGTAGTGATACTTGAGCATATATCAGGCTCTCTACTATTGACACATAAGGAAACTTGTGCATTTTATTTTCCTTAAAATCATTCCTAAGATACTGACTGAGACTAAATTTATCTCCCTTAGCAATAAGGGGATCACCTGGTTTGTGATTCTACATACCATATCTCTTGAGAACTTTTTCGATATAACTCTTTTATGATAATCATAGAATACTCTAAGAGCGATCTCGAAATATATGTATGTCTAATACAAAAGAGGCATCACCAAGATTCTTCATCTCAAGATTTTTAGATAGAAATCTCTTGGTTTAGTGAAATAAGCCTATATCATTATTGGCAAGCAAAACATCATTGATATATAAAACCATAAAAATA
This sequence comes from Hippophae tibetana, assembly GCA_037013495.1. NCBI lineage: Eukaryota > Viridiplantae > Streptophyta > Magnoliopsida > Rosales > Elaeagnaceae > Hippophae > Hippophae tibetana. Next base: position 11,643,019 of record CM072803.1, read on the forward strand.
TGCTTGTTCCCACAAAACTTATGAGATTCTTGTTTGAGCCTATAAATGCATTTGTTAAGTTTGTAAACCATATTCTTTGGGTCTCTTAACACAAAGTTTTATGGTTGCATCATATAGACCATCTCATCAATGTCACCATTAAGAAACGTCATCTTTACATCTATCTTATGTAACTCAAGATCCAAATGCCTATCAATGCCATTATAATCTTGAAAGAGTCTTTCTAGGAAACTAGAGAGAAAGTCTATTTAAAATCAATTGCTTCTTTATGTGTAAAGCTCTATGTGATAAAACAAGCTATGCATATTTCCACATCACCTTTTGAATCCCTCTTGATCTTAAATATCCATCTACAATCAATACGTTTCATAGCTTTTAACATTGAGACAATATCACACATGATATTGTACTTTATGGACTTAATCTTCTCATTCATGGCATCAATCCACTTTTGAGAGTAAGGAATTTCCATGGCTTGACAACAATTGATCAAATCTTCTTCCATCACTCTGATATCAAACTCATATTCTTGAAGAAATATAATGTAGTCATCTAGCATTGTAATTCTCCTTTCTTTAGTGGATCTTCTCAATGGCATAAGTTTTGGATTTGTTGTGCCTTAATCAAAGTCAAGATTGATATTTTGATCAATGCCAATAGCACCTGTGAGAATATCAACATATGCATATTCAAAGACAAAATACCTAACTATATCTTCCTTTATAAACTCGACATCATCAAAGAACCTAATATTTTTCAACTCGATAATCAACTTAGATATGGGCTCATAAAACATTTACTCTCTGTATCTTTTAGAATATCCAATAAAATAACAACTAACTAGTTTCTTTTCATTAGACCAATGAGGCTTTACCTCATCTTGACATCCTCAAATATGCAAGTGCTTTAAACTAGGCTTCTCATATGTCCAAAATTTATAAGGGGTTTTGGTTGTCGTTTTGGTTAGAACCTTATTAAGTATATCTGTTATAATCTTAAGCGTTTATCCTTAGAGTAATTATTGTATAGTAGAATGAAAAATCATACTCTTCACCATATCCTTAAGCATCCAATTTCATCTTTCAACAACACGATTCATAGTGGGTAAAACCATTAGCAAACAATCCTAGACATTCTTCACCTGAACCATCATATCTACCATAATACTCATCACTATGATCAGATCTGACACTTTTGATTCTTTTGTTGCGTTGGTTCTCAACTTCAATTTTATAAATTTTGAACATATCTAAGGACTGTGACTTTTAATAAATGAGAATTAAATAGTTCTATCTAGAAAAATCGTTTATAAACATTATAAAATATTATTAACCATTCCCAATAACTATAGGAAATAGCCCATAAATGTTTGTATGTATAGGTTCTAAGACTTCTAAAGTCTTGTTGGTTGCAAATATCATTTTATTGGTTTGTTTCCTTTTTATGCAATTAAAACAAACATCAAAGTCTATAAAATTTAAGGGGTTTAAAAATTTTATCAGACACAAGTAATTTTATTCTCCATCTAGAGGTATGACCTAATCTCTTGTGATATAACACAACCAAATTTTTACTGGTTAATTTTTCATTTTATACCTCATGCACTTAATCGCATCTTCTTTATCTTTCTTCCTTTTCTTTACCTTATCCTTGTACTTAGAGGTTGAGGCAGGTTGAACACTATCTGTTTTATCTTGCTTTAGTCTTTCCTCTTCTTGAATACAATGTGAGATGAGCTCACTCAAAATCCAAATCTCTTTTTGACAATTATAGCTCACCTTAAACCGACTAAACTATGATGGAAGGGATATGAAAACCAAATGCACCAACAAGTCCTCAAAGAATTCTAGCTTAAGTACTCTCAACTTGGAAGTAAGGTGAGATATATCTATGATGTACTCCCTAATATTTTTTGTGCCCCTATACCTCATTGAAATTAGATTTGTCAAAAATGTACCTATTTTAGCCATTTTGTTCTTGATAAAACTCATTTCAATGTCTGCAAGAAAATCCTTAGCAGTTATTATCTTTTCAAACATTATGCCCTTAAATGCATCTAGAATGACCTTCTTCATGATCCCCATAAACATGAGATTTGATCTCTTTCACCTTTCCTTTTCCTTCTTTTCATTAGAAGTAATCTTATCAGTAATGAATGTATGAGAATCAACCCTTATCGTAAGATCCAAATTCATGAATCTAAGAACTATTAAGAGGTCCCTTTTCCATGACTTGACATTAGTGTTATTTAGCATAGGAATAAAGTTGATGTTGACATTAATATTAGTAGGATTATTCATAGCTAAATCTAAAAAAAACAAACAAACAAAACAAACTCACATAACTCTTTAAACCAAAATAACAAATTCAAACAAAGGTAAATCCCATCTTAAGATAATTAGCACTCCATTAATATTTCGTCTTTAGACAAAAGATATTAACTTGTAAGTGATATCTTGGTGTTATAATCAAACATTGACAATAAGAGTATGTCGAACTGTAAATCTTCTTTTGGGTAGAATTAGTGCTCACATGCAAAAACCAAATAATCATCACATGTTTATTACCACATGTGTACATGCAATTATATTAAATATTAACCTTCTTTTAGGCCAATCAATTTTCACATAAGTTATAGACAACTAACTGTAAGGATTATGAGTGTTGGTTATTTTTGTGGATAAAATATTTATCTGTAAATTTGTTTTTAGGTCTGTTTTCACGTCTATCAAGAAAAGTCGAAAAAATGCTTGAATTTCAGATAATTATACTTCATGTATATCTTTGATAACTACGATATATATGATTGCATTCATGCATTTAATAGCACATGTTTATAAATTTGAAATTATTTATGGTGCTAAAATATTTGTTTAAATTTGAATTAATTTATGAAATTATTAATTAGTTATCTCTTAGATAAACGTGTTTAAATATTTTTTAGATGTGTCTTAATATTTTTAAGATATGTTTTAAAAAATAATTTTTTATAATATTAAGTTTTTAATAGAATTTGAAAAATTAAGCTCGTTCAACTCTAATACCACTAAGTTATTATTATTATCTATATATACGTACATTATGGTTGAAAAGAGCATGAAAAAAAAAATAGAAATTGAACTGGGCGAACTGCTGAAAAACATTTGCATGAGAGGCTTGCGCTGGGAAGAAAAAAAATTGAAAGAAAAAAAGGGTGGCAGCAACAAAGTAATACTTTACATATTTCAATAAGAGGATTGCGTGCTGAAAAATTGCTTTACTGAATCATTCGGCAAATGCAAAATAATATTATACATATTCAAAGAATTGATTTTTGTGCAGAGTGAAATGCAAATTAAGTAGCAGTGAAGTTGAAAGGTAACGAAAACATAAAAGATTAAAGTTTGATTAATATCAAATTGATTATTTATATTTTTATAATTTATAATTAAATGGGTTCATATTTTTCATGTTTGTATAACTTATTTTTAATTAAAAAATTTCATGTTTAAATCAAATAATTGTATGAGTGATCATGGTTATATAATTTGATTATTAAATTTTAAAGAAATTATTTTTATTGAATTTATGCTTAATATTTTTGTTTTAGAATTTACTAGTTGACTTGATTTAAATAATATATATTTTAAATCATTTAATTAGAATTATTGATTGTTAAATCCGTTCTAGAACGCATACAGGTACTTGTGTTTTTTTGTGCTAATATTTTTGCAGTTGATTTGTGAACGATCTGATTGACGAAAAGTTTATTGTAGCGTTGGTCTAGAAACTGTTTATGATAACATTAGAAATTATGAAAATAGAGTAGGGACTAATAAGTAAAGTACATTAGGACAATATCCTAAGGAGGATAGTATAAGACCGAATTTATACTTGAATATTTGATTTTCATAATGAAAAGTTAGGTTGTTTGGTGGACCAGTGGTTTTTCTTTTATGTTATGGATGTGACTTACGTTGTTTCCACTTAAAAATATCGTGTGTTATTATTATATTTTCGCATTTTATTTTTACACATAATTGCATATCTCACAGCTATATTTAGATTATCAAATTATATATTGGTAAAAATATTAATCAGTTCATATCTTATAAACTTTTCTTAACTATTTATATTTCAAAATAAATTAATTTCCATGAAAAATGTCACTTTAACAACATGCTTTTATGTTATGGATGTAACCTATGTTGTTTTCACTTAAAAATATCGTGTGTTATTATTATATTTTCGCATTTTATTTTTACACATAATTACATATCTCACAGTTAGATTATCAAATTATATATTAGTAAAAATATTAATTAATTCATATCTTATAAACTTTTCCTTTATATTTCAAAATAAATAAATTTCCACTAAAAGTGTCACTTTAACAACATGCTTTTAAATAATTGATCTCAGTATATATATATTTGAATTTAAGTGGCGTAAAAAAATTAATCAAAATCATTGTTGGTCAAAATTAGTCATATATCAATAATTTCTAATAAATTAAAGTTTATTGGGTCATAAAATCCATATTCAAATTTTAATCCAATATTTGTATGCTTAAAAAAAATTACTTTGAGTTTCAATCTAATACATGGCTGGTGACATTATTTTTTAACTTTTAAAAAATAATTATTAGACCTTTTTTAATTATGTAATAAATAAAATAATATAAAGGAAATTATCTGATTTGGCATTATTCAGCCGTCATTGAATCCATATCGCTCGTATGAATGGCTGTTCAAATAAAGATATTGATATTATCAACATAATATCTTCTCTCTTTTTAGTCACCATCGATTGAATGTTTTTTTTTTTAAATCACAATGGATCTAATTTGAATCTGTTTTTAAACATGAACAATATCAAAAATAACTGTTTCAAGATTTTTTTTAATGACAAACATTTATGTATCAAATTATCCTTATTAAATTCAAAATCAAACTTTTTTTTAACATAATTGAATAATTGATCATTTAAAAATAGAATTTTTTTTAATATTACCAAAATTAGGCTTATACAAGTTGATCATTTGATCTCTTAATATTTTTCTTATGATTTGATCACTTTATCTTTTTATTTTGTATATGTTGATTTTTTTAATTTTTTTATAATTTAATCCCTTTTAATTTTTAACATTTAGCTTAAAATTGGAAACTAACTTAAACTTGAACTTCAAAAACTTGAAAAAAATAAGAAATTTAAAGTATAAAAATAAAAAAATAAAAAATTTAATGATTAAATTGTAATGAAAAAATGAGAGATCAAAATGTGAAAATTAAAAAATAAGTAGATCAAATCATAAGCAACCACTTGTATTAAGAGAATAAATGCAATGAAATCAACATGTTTCATCATTGAGATATTAAAAAATTAAAATAAATCTTAAAATAAATAAATTTACTCACGTTTATTCACGTGTTACTTGTTAAAATAACTTTAAAGATATATAAGTTATTGTTAACAATTTCTAATCTTATATTTATCATTCATATTTCTATTAGGTGATGTTTGATCGGAGGGAATGAAAATAAAATCAGAATTAATTTCTTTCATTTTGTGTGTTTGGTTGGACAGAATGGGAAGACGGAATGAAATCGATTACTAAAGGAGAAAAAAATTACCTCCTTTAGGAATCATGATTCCATTCTCATCTGAATTTTTTTTTCCAATTTTACCCTCACCATAAATATAACCCTAAACTCAAATCCCAAATCCCCAAACCCAAAACCCTAAATCCCAAAACCTTAAACCCTAAATCCAAATCCGAAAACCTTAAACCCTAAATCCTAAAACCCTAAACCCTAAATCCCTAAACCTTAAACCTTAAATCCCTAAACCCCAAATCCCAAATCCCTAAACCCTAAAACCTAAATCCCACAACCCTAAACCCTAAAACCTAAATCCCACAACCCTAAACCCTAAATCCTAAACCCTAAACCCTAAAACCTAAATCCCAAATCCCAAAACCCTAAACCCCAAAACCTCAAATTTGTAAACCTTAAACCCTAAACCCCAAATTCTAAATCCTAAAACCCGAACCCTAAATCCAAAATCCCAAATCCCAAATTCTAAAACCCTAAACCCTTTTTAGAAAAATAATAATTTTAACCCTAAACCTTAACCCACAAATATAACCCTAAACCCTAAACCCCAAATCCTAAATCCCTAAATCCTAAATCCTAAATCCCTAAATCCTAAATCCTAAATCCCAAATCCTAAATCCCTAAACCCTAAATCCTAAATCCCAAATCCCAAATCCCTAAACCCTATTTAGAAAAATAATAATTTTAATAATATATTTTTTTAATTAAGTAATAATTATTTAGAAAAATAATTATTTCAATAATGTATTTTGTTTGACGAAAAAATAGTAATCAAATGACATTATTTAAACTTTATTGAATGTAGAGGTATTAAGGTAATTTACAGCTTTTTTCGTTATATTCCAATGACAAACCAAACACTATAATCTTGATTTCGAGCTTGATTCTAGTGGTCAAACCAAACAATATTGTTTCCTTTCCATTCCATTCCATTCACGTTCTCATTCTGATTTCATTATGTGAACCAATCGCCACGTTAGAACATACAACTTTTTATTTAGAATTTTGGATTCAATATTTCTTATTTGATTATTCAACTTCAACCACATATTTCAATCGAAAAATATTTTATAGAATGGTTTAATACCGACAATAGACATTTTTCTATCAAAGTTGTCTATGCGATTATATTGGCTAAGAAAAAAAATTCAATCAAAAAGGTTTTTTGCAATTACTTTGAAAAGCTAAGATTCACGAGAAACAAACTTTTTCTTTAAATGATACTTTATGGCATTCTAAGTACAAAGAAAAATTTGGGTTGCTTCTTCATCTTGAGAAATTGTTTTGTTCTCTGTGCGAGAAGGAACTAGAAGATGAGGAACATTTATTTATTAAATGTGATATTCTCAATTGGCATTTTTTAGAAAGATTGGACATTCCCATTTACATTCACTTCATATTGAAACCTATGAAACTACTTATCTCTTATGATATATCTATGCAACTTTTCACACTCATTGTTGTCATTATTCTTGAAAAAATATTAGTGGTTAAGAAATAATATTTTATTTGAATGTTATATTTTATCTACACATTCTATTATCAGTAATATTACTCAATGGATCAATGAATTTAAACATCTTTTTTCAAAATATCCTCGTATTCTTGAATTAGTGGATACTGAGAACTTTACTATTATACCTTACAAGGAAAAAAAATCCACCTTTAGGTGATTACAAATTTAATTTTAATGCCACTTGGCACTATAGTTTGTCAACAATTGGTTTCTAACATGTTTGATTATTATGGGATATTATGTTATGCCTGACCAATTCTTTATGTAGATTTTTTCGAGGTATTTGCTTTTCTTACCACAATTTAATATGACATTAAATATAAACATCTTGCTATATATAGAATGAGATATCAAAAAAATTATTAATATTTTTAATAATTTATCACATGGGGAATTTTCTTCAGAAACTATGGATATAATTTGGTTCATCCAATCGTTAATTATATTACTTCTCAATGATCTTTCTGAGGTGAACTCTATATCAAAACAATGAAATAACTTACAACTTACTATATTAGTCTCGTCTACGTCAATTTACAAAAAAAATCAAACTAAATGAATTACCTATCAATATTCGAAATAACTATTAAATAGAAGATTGAAATGGTTATCTTATTTTGTAGAAAAAATTACAATAAATATAAATATAATTGCATTTAACTTTTTCTTAAAAAATCAACACAATATCAAGAGAAAGATAAAAAGTGTATCTTTAAGGAGTATTGGGTCTTTTAAATTCTCTAATCGTGTGATTTATATATTTTATTTCTGTAATTGTTTAGTTAAATTCTATTATTTTTTTAATTTAAAAATATGATCAATTAAATCAAATAATTTAAATATTAAAATTTTTGTTAGGGTAAAATAAGAAATATATATTTATTCTTTTTTTTTTCTCTACTTTCTCATCCTCTCTCTCTACTCTTTCTCTTTCTTCCTCTCTCTTTTCCTCTCACTCACTTTATCTTACTTACTCTTTCTTTCTCTTAATTTTATTTTTTATTTTTTATTAATAAAATCATGATGAGAGAAGGACAGGGAAAAAGAATGAGAGAGAAAGAGAGACGAAAGAGGAATTTTTTTAAATTTTTTATTAATAAAATATATAATTTTTATTTTACTCTTAAAATATAAATTATTTAAGATAAGGTTAATTAAAATTATCTAAAAAAATTAAAATATATAAATCACATAATTATATGATTAAAATAACCATATACTTATCTTTGAGTTAAAATAACGTAGATTGTTGTCACTAATTTTAGATTGTTGTCACTAATTTTAATTTGACTGTGAAAATTATAATTATTAGCTAAAAAATAATAAAAGAAAATAATAATAATTTTTATTAAGAAAATAAGTTAACACTACTTAAATTTGTACTTATATTATTTATAATATTATATGGAAAAATAATTAAAAATAATAAAAATATTTTTTTTGAAGAAATTTTCACTATATGTCATATTCTAACAAGTGTGAGTGCTAATTTTTATGCATTTAACATCTTTATAAAAAATAATAGTCGAGAGTGACTATAACAGGGAAGAGCAAATAGAATAAAGAGTCATTTGGAACCGTTTCTTCTTTTAGTTGAAAATAATTTTAAATATATTAAAGCATTTTCAAGAATATTTGACAATTTTAATGAAAAATAGTTTGAAAGTTTTGAGAATTGTTATTTATGTTTTTAAGAAAAGTAAGTATTTGTTACTAATGTCAAAATATAATTACTAAAATATCATTCTAAATTATTTGTAACAATTGTATGATAAATAATGATTATTTTTAAACCACTTTTAAATAAATCACATCTTTTAAATCCATTTCTAAATACTAATATCAAAATATAATAACTAAAATAACTTTTTAAATTACTTCTAACAATTTTATGCCAAACACTATAATAATTATCTTTAAACCACTTTTAAATAAATTACATCTTTTAAATCTACTTTTAAATATTAATATCAAAATATAATTACAAAAATATTATTCTAAATTATTTTTAATAATTTTATGCCAAACACTATAATGATTATCTTTAAATCACATCTTTTAAATCCACTTCTAAAATAATGAGATTAAGAGTATTGTTTACGTTATTAATAAATTGTTTATTTTATTATTATAATTTACAAAATTTTATTTTTAATTTTTTATTAACGGTTGTTTGGCTAACTAAAGTTCATATTTGACATTATATCTATTATAGTTCTTGTTTGTTCTTTAGTGGAGTTTTTAACTGAGTATGTGAGCTTTATTGTATGGATTTTATACTAATTTTCTCTTTTAATTTTTAATGAAACATTTTTATCTAAATTATTTTTTATTCGAATAGGTACTTCTACTAAGTAATAATCACATCCAAATAAGTCAAAGTGTCAGCGGATGATAATATTGAAATAAAGGTGGCGAAATATCTCATTATATGTCGACAAGTCTAACATAGGGGTGTGATTTTAGAATATAGTAATAAAATATTTTTAATAATATTATATACATTATATATATTAATCAAATAATAAGTAATTTTATATTGAATATTAAATTAAAAATATGAGATAATTCACTTACTATTAAAATTCAATTATATTAAAACATATAGAATTATCTATACATTAAGTTATGATATAAATATATCCTTATTTATTTATTCAATATTAAGAATATTATTACTATATAGATTTAATTCCCATATCTCTGTTCTTTCGGCATCTTCTTATTATTAATATGAGCTCACTGTCCAATTATACAAAGCATATCATTGATACATAGATTCTACACATTTAATTATCAATTAGAATTTCCAATAAAAAATTTCCACACGTTTTGGGTTTACTACGAAAAAGAACACATTTGTTTAGCTAATTTGTAGTGGTTAAGATTTTGTATTACTTCGGAGAAAATTTGGTTTTATTTTTAGATCTCTAATTATCGTTTGATAAAAAATAAAAATAAATAAAAATTAAACATGCTACATTAATTGAAATGAGTGACATTGACAAATTTGTTTCAAATTAATTATAATAAGGATAAATTGTGGTGAATTTTTTTTTAAATATAAAATTTGATACTTAAATTTTTAAAATTTCATCCAAATTCTTAATTTTTTAAATCTTATAATTTAGTCCCTAATTTTTAAAATTTCACGAATAAATAATAAATTTTTGATTAATAAATATTTATTTTAGTAGTTAAGTTAGGACGAATAAATAATAAATTTTTGATTAATAAATATTTATTTTAGTAGTTAAGTTAGGATTTATACATAAAAAAAAATTTAAATATGTATGTGTGAAATTTTAAAAATTTAAAAACAAAATTATAACTAATAATAAAATTTAAATAGTAATAATTTACTTTAATCTTATAATAATATTAGGTTCTTACGAAAATAAACGGTTTGTATTATAATAACGTACTACATTTTTTTGCATATACATATATAAAGTATTATAGTCACCTCACATAAGTTCAAGTTTGTTCAACATATAATTCGTTACACAGCAGCAACAATAAAATCTTAGAGCAAATATTTTATTTTTCTCTAAAATTTCGATTTAACTTTAAATTTACTATTTTTTAGATTTTTTTCTTATTAATTTAGTATTATATATATATATATATAATTTTATATCAATTAATATTCATCTTAAATTTGAAAAAAATAAGTAACAAGATTCTCACTAAGCTCATCCAATTATAAAAAATATAAAAAATTCAAACTCAAATTCATTAACTTAAAGTGACTTATTTTATCAATATTTAATGTAAATATTAATCAAAATAGTTGATTTACTTATAAACTTAAACATGAAATGCTAAATTGATATGAAAAAGTTAGAAAGCAAAATAAAACGATTGCTAATAAAATCTTATGAATATGTGTAAGGTAGTTTACATAAATTATATGAAAAAGTTAGAAAGCAAGTTAAAATTTGTATTAAATAATAAAACGATTGCTAATAAAATCTTATGAATATGTGTAAGATAGTTTACATAAATTGCATCAAACCTATGTTTTGCATTGCCAAACTATACTTTAAGAGAGCTTTCAAAATATAAGTGCCTGGTGGGTCTAATTAGATGCCACATTTTAGCCAATAAGCTTTACTTTCCAAAATAAGCAGCCCATTATTTACTTTCTTTCTTTTTCTCTGTATTAAATTGAATATTTAGAATGTGAGATGCTATATTAATAATTGTAATAACACATGTTAATTATATTTTGAAATATATAATAATAAGTATTTTTCAATTGTTTTAGTCATGCATTGGTCGGGTTTAGTAACTTAGTAATACCTTAATTTAATTTTTTATATCTTTTTTTATATCATTTTTTCATGCTTATCAACACTTTAAAAAAGTATCAATATATTTAGAATAATTTTTCATTTTGTTGGAAAAAATTTACATTTATGAACCACATGCAATTTTAATTAAATGCATTGTCGTCTCTTTTTGTCACTAAATACTAACATATTATAATTATCCCCTTTCAGATCGGGAATATCACAACAGATATCAGAGAAATTTACAGGTTGAGAAGCTGCAATTAAAAATTATATGCTTATTAAAATTTGAGGCCTAAACTATAATCATTTTTTACCAATGTAAATCATGAATAATATGAATCTAGTGATATAAAACTTGTCTGTGGGCTAAAGTTTTAATTCAATTAAATTCATCCTAACTTTACGATAAAATTATCAAATTATGTTCATTTTCCTAATCCCTGTGGGTAAATTAGAAAATATAATTTGATATTATATCATAATTAATCACACAAAATATAATAAAAATTCATGTGGGATAAGATTTATTATATCACATATGATTAATTATAATTAATATTTATTTTTTAAATGTGATCCTAAATAAACTTTATTATAATTATAATTAATTAAAGATACTGTGGCTACTCCCTAATTAATTAAACTATATGTATAACTTAAATATTAATTAAATCCTTATGCTCAATTTATTGCATAAAACCATAAGCAATATTAATTTAATTTCAAATGTGCAAATATTGTTTATCTTAAATTGCATATATGACAATAAATTATACAAGCAAAAAATAAATAATATAAACACTAATTAAATCCATAAGAGTCATTAAATATTAATTTCATTATGCATAAATTATTTAACTCAATTTTATATGTATAATTAATTACAAAATTTATACATATAAATACCCAAAACAAATAATGTAAGCATAATGTATTTTAAATAAAATTTTAATGTGTCCAAAAATTATTTAAATAAATATAACATGTATAATAATTATTCTACACATCACAAACTTAAGTTAAATAATTAATCACATTATATTCAGAATTATTTTATATATTTATATATATATTTATTTATTTTGTTTTAATAAAAACTAAAATCTGAATCTATATAAAAAATATTCTCTTACATACAATAAAAGAATGGGCTCAGTGGTCAAGTGGACAAACCATTTAATACCCCTAGTGCAAATTTGGTTCTATTTCCATACGAATCAAATATATTTTTTTTTAATCAAACACTAAGTCTTTATAAATGTAAGTCTTATACATTAATAAATGTAACAATTGTTGCAGCCCATTGGACGAGGTTGTTAAAACCTCGTGTTAGACTCGGGTTCAAGTCCCCCACACAGCGTGCATTTTTCTTAAATTTGTTTTTTTAAAACTTAATCTTCAACCTTCAGCCGGGTCAACTTGCCCCGGTTTGACCTTAAAGGATACCCAATCGTATCTTTCTATTCTGGCGACGAAATTCAGCGTTCTTTTTATCAAAATTCTCAGAATTCGATTTCCGAATGATTCATTATCTTAATTTTAAGTAAAAACATCATTTTAAAAAAAAGTTAATTAATGAAGGAAATAAATACCCACGGCAAATTAGATTTATTTTCTTCATTGTTTTTCAAGTTTAATTTTACAGAATCACTCAAAAATCAATATTGAAACACTTTATAATTTCCATATGCATAAAAAATAATCAAAATAAATAACCCAAAATTTCAGTTCTTTGTTCATAGAGCAAAACATAGTTGTTTTCAAATTGCTCTGATACCAAATGTTAGAGTCTCAATTCAATCCAGAAACATTCAGAAAACCATATGAATTCATAATTTAAATGCAGCGGAAACAAAATTGGATTGAAAACATACCTCCTACCATTGATCAAATTTCAACACTTATATGGGAATTCCAATGGATTATCGATTTGATGCTTTCACTAGTTTCTCACACTTATTTACTGCGTTTGATGGTGTATCTGAATTATTATACAATTAATAGTGACAGGACCCGATACTTTATTAAGGTTCTTCCATCAAGAACCTCATTCGGTTTCGGAACCGACGTACGGTTCCGACGAAACCAAACCGTCACCACGATTCACTTAACGTTGTACTACTCTGATTTATATTTTTGACTCCTTTTGCTTACTTATTTTATGTTTTTAATGACTCAAAATCATTAAAATATTTATTTAAGAACCCAAAAATAGTAAAAAAATAATAATACTTTAGGGATAGAAAGATATAAAAATATCAAAATGTCTTTCATTAAAAATACATATACAAGTATAAAAAAATATTTAATAAAATAAAAATTATATTAAATTAATATTTTTTAAAGATAATTATCAATAAAATATCATCTCTAAAATAAGGGTAAAAAAAGCAACAGAAATGAAATTCAGATATTGCTAAGCTACAAAAACACAAAAAAAAACCCTCCTCCTTCTCTCCCTCCACTTTAAATCACCAACATCTTCAAAATCATAATGTGAAGATGTTGTTGGACATGAGAAGCCATCAAAAAAATGTGTTGGCTTGGTGTAAAGTTTAGTTTGTTATAAGCTTTTCCGGCTACGAAGAGTCTGAGACTAGTCTACCTTTGAAAGTGGAGGAAGCATAGGGTTATATTTTGGATTTGGCATAAGTGCTTTGAAAGGATATTTTAGAATGTGCTGTCAAGCATCAGTACCAACACCCTTTTTCCATGTCAATAAATTTGTGATCATGGCTTTCTAATGAATACTCACAACCTGTTCAATTCCTTACTCAATCCAATTACAAAAACAACAACTAACAGCATAAGTCCTTTTTGTCTTTGAGTTTCAAACAGAAAGAGAGCTTCAACAACAATAAGATGGTGAAGTTTTCTAAGCAATTTGAGGGACAATTAATTCCTGAATGGAAATAAGCTTTTGTTGATTATTGCCAACTAAAGAAAGACCTCAAAAAAATCCATCTTCTTAATACTTGTAATAATCCAAATTATAACAACAACAAAAACCACCAAAATAACTCTTTGTCCAATACCCTTTGGACATCTCTGAGGAAAATCGCTTTCTTTGGTCCTCAACATAAAGATCATGAAGTTACTCATGTACTTAATTTTTTCTCTCTACCCTATTCTCTTTTCAATTTTTCTTTCTACCCGGATAAAAACATTTTTGTGGGTATAATCACTACTACAAGAAGGGGTATTTAAGTCATTATATAAAGTCGGTTTTTGAAAATAACCGACTTATAATAAATTTAAAGTCGATTCGTACGTGGATAGCGTTGGTTGACGTGACAAACTGACGCTATCCACGTGTGTAGCGTCAGTTCACCACGTCAATCGACACTACGTCCTACATATATTTTTTAAATTAAAAAATGTATGCAGTTTATAATTGAAATTGTTTTAGGTACAATGTTTTTTTAGGTCAATTATTATTTTATTTGACTCTTTAAAATTTAAGTTTGATATATATATATATATATATATATATATATATATAGTATAATTTTTTCTTTTTGTTTTAGACAATTGGTTTTTAAAATTATATAATTTTGTGTATTTACTTGGATTTTATATACGTACGTACAATATATCTTTATTTAATATTTTGTGTATTTGTTTTAAATATTATTTTAAAATTATTATTTTCTCTTTTTCTATAGTACATATATATATAAGAGTTTAAATAAAATAATAAATGACAAAAAAAATCAATTTTAAATTGTGTGGCTAGCATCGGTTAACGGGGCAAACCGACGCTAAACATGTGGATAATGTCGGTTCACGTGACAAACCGATGCTAGCCACATAATATTACCATTATCGATCCTCGTTATGAGGTAATCCTATACTTTCTAATAGAACATATTATGGTATAATACAAGAAATTTGGGAATTAGATTATGAGGTCTTCCATGAAACAGTTTTCTTGTATGATTGGGTTAAAGATGTTATCAATGTTGGATATAAAATAAATGATTTTGGATTTACCCTTGTAAATTTATCCAAGATAAGTCACACTGATAATCCTTTCACGTTAGCACTTCATACAAAACAAGTATTTTACGTGAGCGATCAAATTGACACAAGATGGTATGTTGTGTTAACGACTCCACAAAAAGATTTTTACCATTGTGATGCTTTAGAAGATGACGACCCTATGCTTGATACATTAACCAATATTAGTAATTTCTCAAATAAATTGCCTAATGTATGTGATGATCTAGTTGATGATGATGATTCTTCATCATGGGCTCGAAGTGATTGTGAATGAATATATGTATACGATCAATAACCTAATTAAACATAATGTATGTTCTATATTGTTGTAATAACTCTTATATATATATATATTCCTAAAATTATCAATTAATTTATATTTCTTCATTGTTTGTAGATATTTCATGGATTCTCGGGTAACAGAGCTTGTAGATCCAAATGATTCATTGAGGTATTTGAAAAGAAGGGATTGGGCAAATATACCTGATGCTCCACTTAACTCGTATGATAGAATACCTGTTCTATTTTATGCTACTCGTAATCCAATAGGGGAAAATGACCAACAATTGAAATCCTCTATTGGTCGACTTGCGAAGTCTAGTATACCAATCAATATAAATGATTGGTCTCAGGTTGACGATGCAGAAAATTTCAAAATATGGATAACCATTTGTGTAAGTCTCTTATATTTTATAATCAATTACATATATTATATCTTTTTTGTATTATATCTAATATTTTGTAGTGTGTTTTTACAGAATCGTTACAAAGTCGATAACAATTAGAAACTTAAGTGTTATAAGATTGCAAATAAGGCATGAAAGGAATACAAGACTTCCAGATTGACAAGAAATTATGTGTTTCCATATTTGGAACCACTTGATGAGGTAGAGCTCTACAAAATCCCAAAAGGACACCCTTGGATTACACCTCAAGTTTGGAAAGATTTCGTGGATTATAGACGTTCAGATGAATTTCAAATTATTAGAGAAGAATATCATAATATACAAATGCATAACATTCTTCTTAACCGTATTGGGAGGTCTTCAAATCCTGAAGTTAGATATAGAATGTAATTATTAATTTGTGTTAGTTTGTAAATATTTTTATATTTATTTTCCTCAATTTAGTTTCATGTCTTAATAAATTTTTCATAATTTATGTAGGAAGCTAAATTGGGTAGACCTATTACCCGAATTGAATTGTACATAGAAACAAAGACTCCCAAAACAAAAAAGTCAAGACCGATGTCTAAGTGAAGAGAAGAACAACTAAATAAGTTGGTTAGTAATTTTGGTAGATACAAAGTCTTAATGAGTTTTAATAATTGATGTAATAATGCATGATATGTTTGTGTGCTTTATTATTTGTATAGAGCTATTCAAGAACAAATATCCAGGGGTGAAATAATCGAAGAGCCTGGGAAAGATGCTTTATATCATGCATTCAAATGTGACCATCTTGGTCGTGTTAGGGGAGGTAGCCAATATGATGGTTATATTAAGTATTTTAACATTGCAAAACAAAAGCCTCAAACGATCAGTAAAGAGAATTACAATAAAATTGAAGAAGAACTCAACTTCTTTAAGGCCTCAATGTTAAGTGAGATTGCCACTCTAAAAGAATATCAATCACAACACATGTCGGGTATGACATTCTATTGGTCCTCCCTATATGCCAAGAATGCATATGCAATCAAGTAGTGGCCATGATTCATTTTCTCCAATGTAATCTACACATTCTTACCATCAATCAAACCACGATGAACGTTTTGGTGAGAATGTACATCCAATAGCTACCCCACATAGGAGTCATTCTCTATTTGATGAATCATATATGGTAAGATTTTAATTTCTGGTGTATATAATCTATTATTTTTATTTCTTATTATATGTTTTATTTTTTTTATATATAACACTTAAATTTTTTACAAAATATGAAATGTTTGTCGAAATATCCTTCGTCAACGGACTTTGTTGCTATTGGAACGGTACATCAATTGAGCGATGATCGAATGATTCATAATCAATATTTGCCTAATCATTGGCAAATAGTAATTGATCAATCATTGTGTCATGATTGTCCACTACCTATGCCTTCTGATGCTACCACAGTCCAAGAGGCGGTTAGACAGTATGTGGCTTGGCCGTCGATTCGAGTTGTGCTAAATTTTGACGTGGTACTATTTTTTAACTTAAAAGATAACACTTGTTTACTACTATTATTTTATTATATCTTTTATTGTTACTAACCTACATAATACTTTTTTTAGTCTATTATACCAGAACTCTTAAATGCAATACATTTAAGAGAGACGAAGCAAGTATCTCGTGCTAAATCTATGTCTAATGGCCAATCATCGCGCATCAAGTCATTCAAGAAGAAGCCTTGGAAAAAGTATACTTATGATTATGCTTTAAACTTCAGCAAAAATCTTACCACTTTGATGGCTATTGTTAGGAGGGCATCTAACATAAATGATGGATGGACTGTGCCACTTCCTATAGAAAATTTTGGTGTAAACCTCAGCCAAACTTATATATCGATCGAGTGCATATTACAACTATTTGAATATCAAATGATTGATTTAAGTATAATTCAAGTGTGGATAAGGTGAGTGTCCTCAATCTATTTAATTTTCTTTCATTTATGTAGAATATATATAATTATATTTATATTATCTAATTACTTATTGAAATCTTTTTTTACATAGGGCTTGTTATTATCAACTTCAACATAATCACTCATCACATTTAGCAATGTTTTATGATTCTTCATATGTCAATCAATATCAAGAGAAGGATGTTAGCATCATAGCTAAACAATTATGTGATAAGACATTAACGCTTAACAGAAATCAAAAGTTGATAATCCCTTGGCCACTAAGGTTTGAACAAGGCCAAGATCATTGGATGTTGGTAATCATTGATCTATTCAATAATCATGCTTGGTCCTGTGACTCAGTTTGCATAGAACTGAGTAAAGATACAAAAACAGTTGTTGAAATGTAAGAGTTATAGCTAGCTATTGGTTTCTTTTATTATTTTTGTTATATTTAATTAAAAACTAACCATTTTAAACCTTGATAGGGCATGTAAGTTGTGGAACAAGTTTAGGGGCATTGCCCTTAAAAACTCTCATAAGCTTATATGGAAAAAGTTATGGTATGTATAAGCAAATATTAATAATTTTATTAATTTTACAATTGAATAATAAAGATGTTCAAAAATGGAAAATCATGTACATTTGTTTTTTGTAGGTTCCACAACAAAATAATGGAGTCATATGTGGTTATTATGTCATGAAGTTTATGAGAGAAATAATCACAAATGTCAAAATTTGAATTGATTATATGGTAATATCTTTTACCTATATATAGAATTTTTTAACATATTTGATTTATTTTTTGTAAATACATAAAATTACATTATTATATTGATTTTAAATACATATAGTTCTTTGGTTGGAACAAGACGGGATACGACCAACATTTTTTTGATGATTTGCGAGAGGAATGGGCAGAACACATGGTTCAAATTATATCATCACAAGAAGAATCAGGAGATGATTATGATGATCTTGAATAGCATATGACAACATATTGGTAACTTTTTTAATGATTTAATTTCTCTATTCTTGTGTTTGAATTCCTTTTTTTTATGGATGTTTTGTTTGATGGATGGTTATGTGCTCATGTATTTAGGGGAATGCATTGTTTGATGGACTTGTTTTTGGCCCAAACTTCATCTCATCTCTCTTGCCTACTTTCCTTATGACAATATCATATTAGCACTTTATTAATCATTTGTCTATAAATATGAAATTATCTGAAATCTCTGTTGGTATTTTTAATGCTATAATGAGTTTTAAATATGAAATCAAGTGTAACTCATATTTTGTTATTTGGTTTGTATGAGTTTGGTGCCCATGAACGTATTACAAAATTGTTTCATACATTTAAAGGCACCAAAACTCACACAAGCCAAGTAACAAAATATGAGTTACACTTGATTTCATATTTAGAGCTCATTATAGCATTAAAAATACCAGCAGAAATTCTAGATAACTTCATATTTATAGACACATGATTAATAAAGTACTAATATGAGTTCGAAGGGTTATATCACTCGGATGTCGCTGTGGTAATCTTTTTTTTTATGATAATATTTATAATGATTTAATTTCTCCATTCGTATGTCTCTGAAGCTTAGACTGCTTGTTTGATGAATGTTTACGTGCTCATGTATGTAGGGGAATGAATTGTTATATGAACTCGGTGTTTTTTGTCCAGTTTCTTTGTCATAATGCTGGTAATTCTAAATCAATTAAGCTTGTTTTCACAATCCAATTATACTTTGACAACATTATTTTATTTGTAATTTAAGTTAACTATATATGTATTGTATATACATTATTTGTTTTTGTAATAAATTTAATTATCAAGTAATTAATTATATTTAAATTTTTAATTATTTGTATTATTATTTATATTTTGGTTTTTTTATATTATATATATTGAATATAGGGTGGAGTGAAAAATGAGAATAGAGAAAAAAAATCATAAAATATAAAGTCTGTTAACCGTGGGAACCAACTTTACATTTTAAGTCACTCAATTTAAAGTTGGTTCAACGAACCGACTTTAAAGCTCGTTTTTGTAGTAGTGAATCGAAAATGTGTTTTTGTTTGTTTGGTACATGATCTTTTTGATAAAATGTTTGTGTGTGTCTAATAATGAACAGGTTCATA
Organism: Hippophae tibetana; assembly: GCA_037013495.1. Taxonomy (NCBI): domain Eukaryota; kingdom Viridiplantae; phylum Streptophyta; class Magnoliopsida; order Rosales; family Elaeagnaceae; genus Hippophae; species Hippophae tibetana. The sequence continues at coordinate 11,663,178 of CM072803.1, forward strand.
AGAAGTTAGCCTCATCAGCTAGTAAAGGAGATGTATATGAGACTGAATTGTTGGAACAATTTGCTGATACTGATGCTGCTAAGGAATTCTTTACATGTTTGGACCTTCAACTCAATAAAGTTAATCAATTCTTTAAAGTTAAAAGAGAGAATTCTTGGATAGAGGAGAGTCTTTGAAAAAACAGATGGAGATTCTTGTGGAGGTCAAAAGTGCTTTTAACCAAAAGCATCGTATAAGCACTTCTTCACAAGACTCCAAGGAAGATGCCTCCATTTCATGCACATTATCTTGTGGTATATATTTTAGCTTTGAATGAAAATTTATGAGGCAAATGTTGTAGTCTATTGCTTGTTTCTCATGGTTGATTTGTTTGTTATAGAGGAGTCTATTAAGAACAGAACAGAACAGAACAAGAAGAGCAGTTAGAAATAAACACCAATGAGTTGGAGAAAAATGAAGAGACATGCATAGAATCACCAAGATCAGATGAAGTTGGGAAATCAATGAGAATGAAAAGAGAAGATTCCACAAGAAATCTCTCAGGACACATACCCAATTGCCAAAGAAAGAACTTAAAGATAAACATTCCCCTGACTACACCGTCACGTACCTTCTGGGCGATTAGCTGTTTAGTCAAGGAAGATTTTGTTAATCAGTCCAAAAGATGTGCTCCACAGGGCAATAATAATAAGTTGCATAAGACAAAGCTTCACCATGCAGAGAAAATGATCAAAGGAGCTTTTGTTGAGCTTTATAAAGGGTTGAATTATCTCCAGACTTACAGGTATTATCAATTAGCTTTAAAATATCAAGTAATTGACAGAAGTTAGTACTATTTTGGCAGGTTCAGACCTTAAATAGCATTTACAGGTTTTACATATAATGAATTAGCCCCAAAACATCACGCACCTGTGCTATATGTTCACAAAATGCATATTCATTTACTTATAGAATATACATAAACTAGATATGTACATATATATACATACTATGTATAAATTAAAATATTATTTTAGGTCAATTGGATTGATTACAATATATGTGTTATTTTAGGGCTTCAAATCTTATCTTGGAGTAAATCTTAATTGTTTCCTGTAATTATATTATTTTCAGGAACTTGAACATGCTTGCTTTTATAAATTTTTTGAAGAGGTTTGACAAAGTTAGTAAATCATAACTTTATAGTTTTACAAACATAACATTCTTGTAGGCTTATGTTGATGAAAATCAGCTTTCTTTGTTATTTTAGGTTACTGGAAAACAAGTGTTTCCAGTTTATCTAAAAGTAGTTGAGAGTTCATATTTCAACAGCTCAGACAAGGTAAGAGAAATATCGAATCTAAGTGATATTGAGATATTTTGAAGAATATTGATGTTCAAATGTTAGGCACCAGCTATCATTTTCAGCAGACATTTTTCCAGACAATTTTAAGTGGCCATTCATTCAATATTCATGTTTGCATATTGGGTTTGCCTTAGATTTAGTAAAATCATACTCAGATTTTCTTGTCTGATAACTTTGCAATGGGTAAAGGCAAACCAGAGTCCCGCATAGAAAGAATATGAAAATTTAAATGGTTTCATAAAATAAGAAGCACAACTCTGTAGTTAAACTGTAATATTTGCTTATTAGTTTAAAAAAAATGACAGGTAATGAATTTAGGAGATGAAGCTGAGGAGCTATTTATCAAACACTTTTCTGATGACGATCGAAGGAAGGGTATGAAATACCTTAAACCGCATCAGCATAAAGATTCTTCACATTTACTTCTTCATTGGTAAGGGAATTGTAAATTAAAAAAAAGAAAAGAAAAAGAAATTGTGACAACTTTATAAGCTTTGTTCATTTTGTGAAATTCCATTTGTCCATTAGACTTTGCTTACCTTTTTTTTTTTTGGGTGTAAAAGCACATGTCCCATTCTAGGACATGGTCATACTTAAAACCATTTTGTCCCACAAGGTTCGGGCCTTAAAAAGGTACATAAAAAAAATCTATTTATCATATGTTTGTGATAAATTACAAGTAATTTAACACAATATTATTAATTAGTACAATCAAATCCGTAATTACATTAAATAAAAAATTATCAAGTTGGATATAACTATGAAATACAAAAATGCTCACAAAAAAAAATGATTCAACTACTTGTTTTCCTTATTGAGCATCAAGTTAGCTGCACTGAAACTGTGTACCGTTCTAAAAATAAAATCAAAACATTAACTTTATTGAACTTTGAACTTGAATTACTACAATCCACAAATGTGGTCTTAGTTTTAACTTTTTCCTATCCTAAAAAGAAAGGAAAGGAACATATTACTAGGTTAACATGATTAAGCCTCTGCTATGCAACTAAGAAACACAATATAGCCTAAATTCCTAGTTTAGTGATTGTTATAGCTAAACAAATTAAGACCCAAAAAACTAATGCATAGCCTTGTGCAGAAATTAATAAAAAAATTATTGAATAAATGGTACTTAGTGTGAATCGAATCTGTAAATTAAAACAAGAGATGGGTGAATTTTACTGCAAGTCCACAACCACAAATATTGATAAATTCTCTTTGACTTTAACAGGTTTATTCACCGGATGTTTCATTGCACTCTTTACTGGCCATGTCATTATGGTTCATATTACTGGATTGTATAGAAGGCATCAAAATTCAGTTTATATGGAAACTGTCTATCCAGTTTTTTAGTAAGTATCTGTTGGAGATTGTTATAAAGTTCCTTAATTTAAGGAGCAAATTAAGGAGTAAAACATAGAGCAAAATAATGAGTAAAATATGGAGCAAAACAATAAGTAAAATATGGAACAAAACAAAGAGCTTAATTCAAGGAACCATTAATTTAAGGAGTAAATTTTCCTATAAATATATGTGTAATTGCAATGAATTAATCACCCAAAGTGTTCATTCCAATTGAGAGAAAAACTTAGAGAGAAAAACTTTTGTAAGAGAAAATTAAGAGTAATTTTCTTGGGTATAATTGGGTTGTGAGTGTTGTAAATACCTTGTGTAATTTTTCCTCTTTCAATAAAAAGATCTGCAGTAAGTCCGGAGACGTAAGCAAGATTGGCTGAACTCCATTATCAAATTTGTGTGTTATTTTTCTATTCTTGCTTTCTCATAAGTCTGACTTATTGGAAATTTGTGTAATTTCCAAACAACTGGTATCAGAGCTATTGGTGGTGATTTCTGTCAATTTTATGCAAGGTTACTATTTTCGTGAATAGTGAATTACGTGAATAGTGAAATTTTGTCGACGATATTTGTCGTTGACGGAGGTGTTCTAATATAGGTGGTTTGTAGAAATAGTCAGAAATGATCCGGAGGAAGTCAGATTTGAGTGGGAGCAATGACCATAGATGAAGGAAGGGTGAAACTCGAGAAATTTGATGGCACATATTTCAGGTTTTGGAAAATGCGTATAGAAGATTATCTGTATCAAAGAAATCTATATCAATCTCTCTCAGGGAAGAAGCCAGAGGCTATGAAAGAAGAAGATTGGAATCTTCTAGACAGACAAACCCTCGGAGTTATTCGATTGACGTTATCCCGTAATGTTGCTTTCAACATAGCAAAGGAAAAGACCACGGCAGGTCTTATGGAAGCTCTCTCCAATATGTATGAGAAGCCATCAGGCTCAAACAAAGTGCACTTGATAAGGCGTTTGTTCAATTTGCAGATGATAAAAGACGCATCGGTAGCTCAACATCTCAATGAACTCAACATAGTCATAACCCAGTTGAGTTCAGTGGAAATTGAATTCGATGAAGAAGTACGAGCATTGATACTTTTGTCTTCTTTACCAGAAAGCTGGAATGCTACTATCACGGCTATGAGTAGTTTGTGATCTGGTTCTCAGTGAAGAGATCATACGTAGAGAGTCAGGTGAATCGTCAACTTCTTCAGTTTTGCATACAGAGTCAAGAGGAAGAAATTCAACCAAAGGGAATGGACGTGGTAGAACAGACTACCAAGATAGATCAAAGGACAGGAGGTCCAAATCCAGGAATCCTAATAATTCCCATAGCTCGAAGACTATCGAGTGTTGGAATTGTGGGAGAACCGGGCACAACAAAAATCAGTACAAGAGTGCACTGAAGGACAAACAAGTGAAGGCAGAGGCAAATGTTACTTCCACCTTAGGAGGAGATGATGCATTGATATGCTCTTTGGAGAGAAAAAAAGAATCTTGAGTGTTAGACTCTAGAGTATCGTTCCATGCTACTTCACAGAAAAAATGCTTCAAGAAATATGTCCTCGGAAACCTTGGAAAGGTATATCTTGGTGACGACCAACCATGTGCTATTATTGGCAAAGGTGTAGTGAAGATTAGTTGAACGGGTCTGTTTGAGAGCTGAAGGATGTCAGGCATATTCCCGACTTAAGAAGGAACTTAATCTTAGTAGGGCAATTGGCCAGTGAAGGCTACACTACGATCTTCCATGGTGATGATTGGAAGATTTCAAAGGGTGCAATGACAGTTGCTCGAGGCAAGAAGAGTGACACTCTTTACATGATAGTAGGAGCATGTTGTTCAATCACAGTTGTAGCAAGCAATGAAACATCAAATTTGTGGCACCAGAGACTAGGCCACATGAGTGAGAAGGGGATGAAGATTATGCACTCAAAGGGAAAACTTCCAGGTCTACAGTCTGCAGAGATAGACATGTGCGAAGATTGCATACTTGGAAAGCAAAAGAGAGTCAGCTTTCAGACAAGTTGTAGAACCTTAAAGAAGGAAAGGCTAGAGCTTATTCACTCTGATGTTTGGGGACCAACGACCGTCTCATCCATTGGTGGGAAACACTACTTTGTGACTTTCATCGATGATCACTCTCGGAAGGTATGAGTTTACTTTCTAAAGCATAAGTTTGTAGTATTTGAGGCTTTCAGAAAATGGAAAACTATGGTGGAAAATGAGACGGGTTTGAAGATCAAAAAGCTAAGAACCGATAATGGTGGTGAATATGAAGACACCTGATTCAAAAATTTATGCTATGAGCACGAGATCAGAATGGAAAGAACTGTGCCAGGAACGCTTCAACACATTGGTGTAGTTGAGCATATGAACCGAACGTTGACAGAAAGAGCCAGAAGCATTCGTATACAGTCAGGTCTACCAAAACAGTTCTGGGCAGAAGTAGTCAACATAGCAGCTTACTTGATCAACCGAGGACCATCTGTTCCATTGGAGCACAGAATACCAGAAGAGGTATGGAGCAAAAAAGAGGTGAAACTATCATATCTAAAAGTTTTCGACTGTGTAGCATTTGTGTATATTAGTGATCAAAGGAGGAATAAACTTGATCCTAAATCCAAGAAATGCACATTCATCGGTTATGGTGAAGATGAGTTTGGCTACCACATTTGGGATGACGAAAACAATAAAGTGATCCGTAGTAGAGATGTGATTTTCAACGAAATGGTGATGTATAAGAACATGCATAAAATAGACGCCAACGAATTAGAGCAGAATGAGTCAGTATTTGCAGATGATGTCCCAGATAGTTCCGTAATAGACCCAATTGTAACAAGTCCTCAACCAGTGGAACTTGTTGGATAGAGCAATACGCAGCAGTCTGACACACCACAACCTCCTACTCTAGCTCCTGTATTGAGAAGGTCTTCTAGACCTCATGTGCCTAACAGGAGATACATGAACTATATGTTACTCACTGATGGAGGGGAACCTGAATGCTATGATGAAGCTTGTCAGACTCGAGATTCTAGCAAGTGGGAGCTTTCCATGAAAGAAGAAATGAAATCTCTCATCTCCAACTAGACATGGGAACTAGCTGAGTTACCTATGGAAAAGAAGGCACTTCACAAAAAATGGGTGTACCGGGTGAAAGAAGAGCATGATGGTTTCAAAAGATACAAAGCCCGCCTAGTTGTCAAAGGTTTTCAACAGAAGCAAGAAGTTGACTATACTAAAATTTTAGCTCCCATTGTTAAGCTCAATACTATCAGATCAATGTTGAGTATTGTAGCCATTGAAGATCTTCATCTTGAACAGTTGGATGTAAAGACTGCATTCCTTCACGGAGATTTAGATGAAGAGATATACATGTACCAACCAGAAGGTTTCTTAGAAAGAGGGAAGAAGAACATGGTGTGAAAACTTAAGAAGAGTTTGTAGAGTTTGTATGGCCTGAAACAAGCCCCGAGACAATGGTACAGAAAGTTTGACAACTTTATGCACAAGGAAGGTTTCCAGAAGTACAATGTCGACCACTGTTGCTACTTTAAGAGATATAGGTCCATTTATATTATTTTACTACTTTATGTTGATGATATGTTAGTAGTAGGTTCAGATATAGATGATATCAGAAGGTTGAAGCATCAATTTTCAAAGGAGTTTGACATGAAAGACTTGGGTCTAGCAAAGAAGATTCTTGGAATGCAAATCACAAGAAATAAGAATAAAATATCCTTGCAGTTATCTCAAGCAGAGTACATCAATCGTGTTTTGTAGAGATTCAACATGGGCGACGCTAAGTCAGTTAGCACACCCTTGGTCAATCACTTTCGCTTATCCAAGGATCAGTCCCCTCAGACAGAGGAATAAAAAAAGTTCATGACCAAGGTTCCTTATGCCTCTGTCATTGGAAGTTTGATGTACACAATGGTCTGCACGAGAGTAGACATTGGTCATGCGGTGGGAGTTGTTAGCAGATTTATGTCAAACCCAGGGAAAACTCACTGGGAAGCACCACAGCAAAGTGCTTGTACTTTAGTAAAGGAGAATTAAAATTACAAGGTTACGTCAATGTAGACTTTGGAGGTGAAGTTGATCACCAAAGAAGCACCACCGAATATATATTTACTGTTGGAACTACAACCGTTAGTTGGATGTCACAAATACAGAAAATTGTCACTCTATCCACTACAGAGGTTGAGTATGTAGCAGTGATTGAAGCCAGTAAAGAGATGATATGGCTTCAAGGTTTTTTAACTGAGTTGGGATTCAAACAGGAGAAGAATGTTCTGCACAATGATAGTTAAAGTGCAATACACTTGGCGAAGAATTCAACATTTTAATTCTAGAACCAAGCATATTGGACTTCGTTACCACTTTATCAGATCCCTATTAGAAGATGATGTGTTAATACTAGAGAAGATTCAAGGAAGCAAAAATCCAGCGGATATGTTAACAAATGTGGTAACTATTGACAAACTGAAGTTGTGCTCAACTTCAGTTGGTCTGCTGGAGTAACAAAGACTAGAAAAGATGCTACATTGATCGAGGTGTGAAGACAGATTAAAATCAGTCTTCAAGTGGGAGATTGTTATAAAGCTCCTTAATTTAAGAAGCAAATTAAGGAACAAAACAAGGAGTAAAACATGGAGCAAAACAAGGAGTAAAACATGGAGCAAAATAAGGAGCAAAACAAGGAGCAAAACAAGGAGCTTAATTCAAGGAGTGAATTTTCCTATAAATAAATGTGTAATTGTAATGAATTAATCATCCAAAGTGTTCATTCCAATTGAGAGTAATTTTCTTCGATATAATTGGGTTGTGGGTTGTGAGTTGTGAGTGTTGTAAACACCTTGTGTAAATTCTCCTCTTTCAGTAAAAAGATCTGCAATAGGTCCGGAGACGTAAGCAAGATTGGTCGAACTCCGTTATCAAATTTGTGTGTTATTTTTCTATTCTTGCTTTCTCATAAGTCTAACTTATCGAGAATTTGTGTAATTTCCCAACAATACCATATTTTAGCACTCTATGTCGCTTTGATTCATTAAGAAAATAAGACCCCTTTTTAAGTACAATTTATTGTGTATTTGCTTCAAAGACAGCTACATAATATAACTGACTTCTTCTTTTTCACCATGTTCAGCCTATTGTTTTTGCACTTGTTTTTATATGGCTGCAATATCTATGCATGGAGAAAAACTAGAATAAATTACAGCTTCATATTCGAGCTTGTTCCAACTAGGGAGCTAAAGTACAAAGATGTATTTTTTATCTGTACGACATCAATGACTATTGTTGTAGGAGTTATGTTCCTTCATTTGGTATTATTAACAAAAGGATATTCATATTCCCAAGTTCAAGCCATCCATGGTCTTCTTTTATTGGTAATTTATTTGTTCATACAATTTTAAGAAGATAAGATAAGCTAGACCGTAATGTTTCTAGTGTCAAATATTTAACCTTCTTTAATGTCTTTTATAGGTATCCATACTACTACTTCTTTACCCTTTGAACATTGTGTACCGATCAAGCCGTTACCATTTTCTCTCTGTGATTAAAAATATCATCCTTTCACCTCTCTATATGGTATTTTCCTCTTAAACAATATCATTATTTTTATATCATGGTATGTTTGTTTGTGCTTATACTATATTCCGTTTTAACCAAAAATGGTTTCAGAAAGGAAAAACAAAAACAAAAACAAAAAAATAATCCAAGAAGCAAATTATTTGACAAAAGTATAAAATTTAGGGTCTGTTTGGAACTACTTCTGCGGTTCTAAATAGCCTAAAAAACTTCTTAAGGTGTTTGGCCACTTCGACAGTTTGATGTCAAGAATGCGTTTCTTCATGGAGAATTAGCCGAGAAGGTGTACATGAGTCTTCCACCTGGGTATGTAGTTGATTCTCTTGGTAATTTTGTATGCAAATTGATGAAGTCTTTGTATGGCCTCAAGCAATCCACTCGAGCCTGGTTTGGAAGGTTTTCACAGTTCATGCAAAAGGTTGGTTACAGACAGAGTAATTCAGACCACACTCTATTTCTCAAACATCAACGAGGGAAGGTAACAACCCTAATCATTTATGTTTATGATATGGTAATCACTGGTGATGATACTATTGAGATGGATAAATTACAAAGACAGCTAGCCTCTGAATTCGAAATGAAGGACTTAGGTGAACTAAAGTACTTCTTAGGAATTGAGGTAGCCAGGGGAAGAGAAGGAATATATCTGTGTCAGAGGAAGTACATTATTGATCTGCTAACAGAGACAAGTATGTTGGATTATAAACCTATTGACACTTCTATTGAGCAAAACCATTGTTTAGCAGAGTATCCAGATCAGATACCAACTGATCGAGCTCGCTATCAGAGATTGATTGGACGTTTGATTTACTTAGCTCATACTAGACCAGATGTTGCATATGCAGTAAGTGTGGTGAGTCAGTTCATGCACAATCCAAGTGAGAACCATATGAATGCTGTTTTGAGAATTTTAAGGTATTTGAAATCGGCTCCAGGAAGGGGAGTAATGTTCTCTAAACACAACAATCCTCTTGAAGTCTGTGGATTCACAGATGCAGATTGGGCAGGAAGTATTACAGATAGAAATTCAACATCGGGTTATTTTACCTTTGTGGGAGGAAATATGGTTACATGGAAAAGTAAGAAGTAGAAAGTGGTGGCACGATCTAGTGCTGAGGCCGAGTATAGAGGTATGGCTCATGGGGTTTGTGAATTGCTGTGGATAAGAACTTTGTTATTAGATTTGGGTTTCGAACTCAAAAATACTATGCAGATATATTGTGACAATCGAGCAGCCATTGATATATCACAAAATCCAGTACAACATGATCGCACTAAGCATGTAGAGGTTGATAGTCACTTTGTAAAAGAGAAATTAGATGACAAACTTATTAGTTTTCCTTTTGTTCCCGCAGAAGAACAACTTACAGATATGCTTACCAAAGGAGTCTCCAATAAGTCATTATATGGCTCACTAAGCAAATTGGACATAATTGATATCTACGCGCTAACTTGAGGGGGGGAGTGTTAATAAATCATTTAATGGTATATTAGTTGTATACAACTAATATACTTTATAAGCTGTATATTAGTTGTATGCAACTAATATACTTTTACTAAAAACACTTTTAGGAAAAACAGATTCATTTTTTTTATATTTATACATGTATTAATTTTCAGTGTAATGAAACTCTTGTAAATGCATTTAGTGAATTTAATTACTCTTAGTTGCTTTTAATATTCTCTTGACTATGTAGTGAATGAAATTATAGTATCAAACATGAAAGCAAAAGTGTCAAACCAATCTAATCCCTGTCCTAAATTGTTTGTCTTTCCTACCTGTAGGTTGTTATGCTGGACTTCTTCATGGCTGATAAACTTTGTAGTAAGGTAGGATTTAGTCCTAACTAAGTCCATAAAAAAAATTCTAACAAATGTACTAGACTAATACTTAAATGGTTTATTGAATTATTTGCTTCATACTGAGTAGTTTTGTGGAATTATAAAGGTACCAATGCTCCGAAACCTCGAATATGTGACGTGTTACTACATAACTGGGAGCTACAAAACTCAAGATTATGGCTACTGCATGAGAGTAAAACATTACAGAATCTTGCTTATGCAGTGCCCTTTCTACCCTATTATTGGAGAGCAATGCAGGTTTAGTACAACCCTTTTTGGTTTCTTCATACCAGTCCATGTTTTTAGTTTCTGCAGAACAAAAAAAAATCATATGCTAAAAGCCTTTTTGTGCAGTGTGCGAGGCGGGACAGATGAGCCATCTAATAAATCTAGGCAAATATGTCTCCGCTATGTTAGCTGCAGCAGCTAAAGTTGCTTATGAGAAAGAAAAAAAGTAATTGTTACAAATTATCATTTACTAAATTCGGGTTTAATTTTTAATGCACAAATATATAATAATTAGTAACAATAAAATAATAAATAATAATAAAATTAAATGTCACACAATAAATTAAATGATTTAACTTTTTAATGTGAAAATTCTACTCCATTAACGACGACACACGAAGAAAAATCTACTAATAATCAAATAAAAATACAATCAACAATCTACATGTAGCTTCACAAAATATACAAAAAAAATAAAATCAAATACACATACAAAATAATTCATTCTAATTTACTAGTGTTCTGAATTAGCACTTGCGGAAGCGAAGATTGGATCCAATTAAATTTAGTTGCATAAATTAATAATAATGAATAACAGCAAAATAATAAGCAATAAGAAAATAAATAACATATAGTGATTTAAGTGGTTCAATTTTTTAATGTAAAAAGTCTACTCCACTAATAACGACACACCGAGAAAAATACACTAATTATCAAATGGAGATACAAATACTAATTTACAGAGAGCTTTACAAATTATACCAAAATCTAAAATCAATCTACAAAATATCGGCTCTAATTTATTGGTAATATATAACAAGATAAATTAAAAAAATTATTATTAAATTAAATATTAACACAAATATCACAACGGCAGTTTCTCAGATTTGATGACGTTGATACAGAGAATTGAAGAAACAAACTGAAAATAAAAGAGACGCCTAACTGCTCTATGCTGCAATTCAGTTTTTCTTCTCTCTCTGGCGGCTTCCTTCTCACGCAGATGCAACACTGTTTTTTTCTTTTTCTTCGGCTGCTGCTATTCTGCAGCTTCTGAAATCTATTTTTCCTTTTCGGCTGCTGCAGTATCTTCACGCACCAAAGGAAATGATATATGTGTTGGCGTGTGCAGTGAAAGTGGCAAACAACAAAGTTAATGGAGTTAGGAAATGGCAGACAATGTGGTTAGTGAATCAGAAATTAGGGAAGTAAAACAGCTGTTAGGGTTAGAATTTATATTCCTTTTCATTAGTATACATAGAAGTATTTTTGTACAGAAAAGATGAGAACAGAAATTACAGAAATAAACTCAGAATAATTTGACATGGTATCAGAGCAGATTATGACTCTAAAGAAATAAGAATCCTATGTTGCTACCTGTTCTCCTCAACATTGGTTTGATCTATTAAATCCATAGATCAGATCAATAATACCCATATCCATTTTTTTCAAGAACTGTCATCTTGGTCAGTTTGCTCAGCTTCTTCCATCCACTAGTCCAAGCAGATGGGTGTTTGTGTGCCAACACTTAACGAAACTGTTTCTACAGATTCTCCATATCCTTCTAGAGTTCAATGTTCTTAGTTTTAATTCAAGTTCGAGTGTCTCTGTGCGTGCAAAGTTGATTCCCCCCTGAAAAAAAAGAAGAAGAAGAAACCAATAAAAGATGGAAACGATTGCTGACCTAAATTAGGTGTCTGTTTCTCTGCAACATTTGAAACCAAAAAAAAAAAGGAAAAACAGGAAGGGAAAAATCAGACAGTGCAAGATATAGCTCGAACAACAATAGATCACATGGTGCAAGATATAGCTCGAACAACAACAGATTACACGGTGCAAGATATAGCTCGAACAACAACAAATCAGATAGTGCAAGATATAGCTCGAACAACAACAACAACACAAATAAAAAAAACAAATCAAATTCACTGGGAGCTACTAACTCCTCGCTGGTCAGTGAGGGTTTTTTTAGAGACGGAGGACCAAGTGGAAGGTTAACTTTGTCTGGATTTGTAGCCGGCTAAGGTTCGGCCATCTTGACCTAGCTGCTCGTTGCAGAAGACGGGCGCCGCTCACGTGTAGAAGAAAGTCACGCTCGGTCGTAGAAGGACGCCGCTCCAAGGCTGCGCGAGGAAACTACTCAACGCACAGGGAGAGAAAAAAGGCGCCGCTCGCGAGAGAAATTAGGGTTAGGTTACGAATTGTGTTTTTTTTTTCATTTATATAGTGGCGTTTTTGAGGAAGAAATTTTTTTTAGATTTCATGGTGGAATCTAGAGATTTAACTACCAATTTCATATTGGAAGATTTGATGGCGAAAATGACGGAAGTTTTAACTAGAGCTCAGATCAGCTCACAACCTCCGCCAACTGAAGCGTCGACTGCCCCCATTAGTATCAAGTTGGGAGGATCCAACTATGCCTTATGGTCCCAGGTGGTGAAGATGTATATCTCTGGCAAAGATAAACTGGGATATATTAATGGGGACTTTCCTCAACCTGTTGAAACTGACCCCTCATTTAGGAGATGGCATACTGAAAATGCTATTGTCAAAGGATGGTTGATCAATTCGATGGACCCCTCCTTAATTGCAAATTTTATCCGATTCCCAACTGCAAAACAGGTTTGGGATTCGGTGGCTACCACTTACTATGATGGGACAGATACATCTCAAGTATATGATCTTCACCGTCAAGTTACTCGTACGAAGCAAGCGGGTGGATCCATTGAAAAAAACTATAATGACCTTCAAGGGTTGTGGCGTGAAATTGATTTCCATCGTCCTAATCCAATGGAGTGTGCAATTGATATACAAAAATACAACTCCATTGTACAGGAAGATTGAGTGTATACCTTCCTCGATGGACTTGATGATAGATTGGATAAAACTCGAAGTGATGTGCTTCAGATCAAACCATTCCCTACGGTGGAACAAGCCTATGGATTCGTCCGTAGGGAAGAGGTCAGGCAGACCGTGATGATCACAGGTATAGATACGACACCCAGAGCAGTTATGGCTTTTAAAGGGGTCAAAGGACACCATAATCTAATGCCACCAAAAACAGGAACTTCCTTGGGTAGCAAGAAATCCACGGGAAATCCATCATCTCTTGACATGAAATGTGGCCATTGCGGAAACTCCAAACACACCCGTGAAAACTGCTTCAAACTACATGGGTATCCAGAATGGTGGAATGATCTTCAAGCACGGAAGAAATGGGACACCATTGGGCGAGCCGCTGTGGCTACCAATAATGCCTCACTATCCCTTACTTCTCAGGCCGAATCTTCCCAGGATCCAGGTATTTCAAGTAAAGCATTTCACATCTCTACTCGTAGTGATAAAGAGGATTGGATTCTGGACTCTGGAGCCACAGATCATATGACATTTGATCCAAACGATCTCTCCAAAACAACCCAGCCAAGACGGAGTTGTGTTGCCAATGCAAATGGGGTCACTTATCCAGTTACAGGAGCTGGAACAGTGATCTTATCTCCTTCATTATCATTATCTAATACTTTACTTGTACCCTCTCTGTCAAACCGACTAATGTCTGTAAGTCAGGTCACTTCAGATCTTAACTGTGTAGTATTGATGTATTCTACTTTTTGCCTTCTACAGGATATTCTCACCAAGGAGATCATTGGGCGTGGTACTAGGAGAGGAGGGCTATATTATGTGGATGACCTCAGTTCAGGAAGAGCCAATCATATGCAAAACATTGTTGGTAACAAGGAATGACAGATTTGGCTATGTCATCGTAGATTTGGGCATCCATCATTCGGGTATTTAAAGCACCTACTCCCCAGTTTATTTTCAAATATCACACATTCAAATTTCAAATGTGATACTTGTATCCTAGCAAAAAGTCATAGGGCGTCTTATCCTATGAGCATGAATAAAAGTGTAACTCCTTTTGCTTTAGTACATTCTGATGTTTGGGGACCTTCCCCGGTCATTACGTCATCGGGTCATCGTTGGTTTGTTATTTTTGTTGATGATTGTACACGAATGACATGGCTTTACCTTCTCAAACATAAAGATGAAGTATTTGCTACATTTCACTTATTTCACACCATGGTTCAGACACAATTTTCTGAAAAAATTAAGATACTTAGGTCTGATAATGGAGGGGAGTATGTTAATCAACAATTTCGGACATACTTGGACAACCATGGTATTCTCCATGAAACCTCGTGTTCACAAACCCCACAACAGAATGGGACTGCGGAGAGGAAGAATCGGCATATTTTAGAAACGGCTCGGGCCTTACTAATCGGTGCACATATGCCTAATAAATATTGGAGTGATGCTATTACTACAGCGGTGTATCTACTGAATCGTATGCCCACAAAACCTTACAATTTCAGACTCCATTAAAGGTGTTATCTGATCATCTTCCCTTGCCTACTATTTTGATGCTTCCGCCCCGAATTTTTGGATGTGTTGCTTTTGTCCACCTCCATAAAAATCAACGAACTAAGTTGGATCCATGTGCTGTCCGCTGTGTGTTCTTGGGATATGGCGTACAAAAAAAGGGTTATCGATGCTATGATCCAATTACTAAAAGAACCTATATTACCATGGATGTCACTCTCCTCGAATCAGAATGTTTTTTCCCATCACCGGTATCCAATTCCACTCTTTAGGAGGAGAGTTATGGTGAAGAACGAAATTGGCTTGATGTTGAAATATTAGACACTAGTCCAACATACTCGGATCATGCCAATCATATGGAGGAGCCAGTATCTAGACCCGAGCTTGAACTTCCAAGAACTGAAGCTGAAGTAGTAATTGAATCTCCAGAAGATGAAGTGGTTGATATACCCCTCCACTCCCTAGTACCCAATGATCCTCTTGTTGAGAATACTCCTGAGGTAAGCTCTCCTATCACACCGTTACAAACTAATGCTATAGATACATCTGTTGGTTATGTTTTACCTTTCAGACACAATCGAGGCAAACCTCCAAATCGATACTCCCCAGAAAGAGAAGAACGACAATCCAAGTATCCAATAGAAAATTATGTATCTACTCAAAGGTTATCAGAACCAATCAGGGCATTTACATAAACACTCTCCTCGTGTCAAATTCCAAGTAGCATTGAAGAAGCCTTATCTGATCCAAAATGGGCTCAAGCTATAAAAGAGGAATTTGAGGCATTGTAGAAGAATAACACATGGGTGTTAAGCGAGTTGCCTCAAGGGAGGAAGATGGTAGGATGCAAGTGGATTTTCTCCATTAAGTATAAAGCAGATGGGTTAGTTGATCGATACAAGGCGAGACTTGTAGCAAAAGGATATACACAGAAACATGGGATAGATTATCAAGAAACCTTCTCACCTGTGGCTAAACTAAAAACCGTTAGAGTCTTGTTATCTCTTGTGGCAAATTTAGATTGGCCATTGCACCAACTTAACGTAAAAAATGCCTTCCTTCATGGTGATCTTGAGGAAGAGATTTACATGGATATCCCACCAGGATATACTGTTACATCAGGAAAAGCAACTGCATGTAGATTAAAACGAGCATTGTATGGACTAAAACAATCACCTAGAGCATGGTTTGGTAGGTTGCGTTCAGCAATGAAGAAATATGGGTTCCAACAAAGCAACTCTGATCATACTCTTTTCCTAAAACATCGATTAGGGAAGATAACAGCCCTTATAGTCTATGTAGACGACATGATCATTACAGGGGATGATAAAGAAGAAATCTCTAAACTTCAAGAACAACTATCAAATGAGTTTGAAATGAAGAATTTGGGAGGGCTCAAGTACTTCTTAGGTATTGAGGTAACAAGATCAAAACAAGGCATATGTCTTTCCCAAAGGAAATATACTCTGGACCTACTGGCAGAGGCAGGACTACTAGATTGTAAACCTGTCGATATTCCAATGGTTCAAAATCATAAACTCGGAGAATATGTGGACCAAGTACCAACAGATAAACAGAGATATCAACGGTTAGTAGGTAAACTCATATATTTATCTCATACTCGACTTGATATTGCTTATGCTGTGAGTGTCGTGAGTCAGTTCATGCACTGCCCAAGTGAAGACCATATGGATGCGGTCATGCGAATACTTTGTTACTTAAAATCCTCCCCTGGCAAAGGACTTATGTTCTCAAAGAATGGCCAATTGGAAGTCCTTGGATATACAGATTTAGACTGGGCAAGGAATATGAAGGATAGGAAATCTACTGCTGGGTACTTTACTTTTGTGGGGGGCAATCTTGTTACATGGAGGAGCAAGAAGCAAAAGGTAGTTGCCTTATCCAGTGCTGAAGTTGAATTTCGAGGAATGGTCAAGGGAATATGTGAGCTTCTTTGGTTGAAAAAACTTCTAACTGAGATTGGTCTTGCTCCTAACTTTGAAATGAATTTATTTTGTGATAACAAAGCAGCCATTGCCATCTCTCACAATCCAGTTCAACATGATCGCACGAAGCACGTTGAAGTGGATCGGAACTTCATCAAACAGAATCTTGAAGAAAAGATTATTAAGCTTCCATTTGTTAAATCAGAAGATCAATTGGCTGATATACTCACAAAATCTGTGTCTGCAAGGAACTTTTACAACACATTTGACAAGTTGGGCATAAGAGACATATATGCACCAACTTGAGGAGGAGTGTTGACGTGTGCAGTGAAAGTGGTAAACAACAAAGTTAATGGAGTTAAGAAATGACAGACAATGTGGTTAGTGAATCAGAAATTAGGGAAGTAAAACAGCTCTTAGAGTTAGAATTTATATTCCTTTTCATTAGTATACATAGAAGTATTTTTGTACAGAAAAGATGAGAACAGAAATTACAGAAATAAACTCAAAATAATTTGACATGTATATTAAAGGATAGTGTTTAATAAATATATTTGGACTTAATATTGTTTTATAAATTAAATCAAATATTACGATATAAATAATATCAACAACTTAACTATAACTTCTCCTTTTTTTCTTCGATCTGTGTCTGTGCTGTTTTTTTATTCTGTTTCGGCAGCTAAAATCCATGGCGATGAAAAAATGGCAACAGCGCGACACACAAATGGAAACTAAATGGAAAGGGAAGAACGAAAGAAAGCTTCCCAACTCAAGCCATGGTGGTGAGAATCAATGGCGGGATGATCGACGGTTTTAGACGGAAAAAAAAACACGGACAGATTCTGACAGAGACGACAGTGGCAACAACAATGGCAAGGCACTGCGTGTAGACTAGCTGGTTGTGTGATGTATTTTGGTTATAAGAAAAACATTTCTCAGCTTAATTCTTTATTCTCTCTGTTCTCACTGCCGTTGTAACAATGACGTTGGTCTCTATTTTCAGCTCCCAAATTTGTTCAGAGAGACTTAAACTTATATATATATATATATATATATATATATATAAGGAGTATGGTTTAATATTTGGTTTTGAGCTTAGAGTGTTTTGTAACATTTTATTTAACAAATCTAAACCTTAGTTTAAAATAAAAAATAAGTTTTTTAAATATGAAATTTTTCGAATTATTAAATAATTATCATCCAAAATTCCGAAGGGTGATAATCTATTATAAACATTATTCAAGTCCAAACAATGGTTAAATTTGTTAAATAAAATTGATTTGGTTAACATATCAATTGGATTTTATGTAGTGATTATCTTATTGATAACAATAACATTCTGAGAACAATGTCACAAACAAAATTATATCTGACATCAATATGTTTGGTTCTTTCATGATACATATTACTTTTAGTCAAGTGTATCACACTCTGACTATCACAAAATACAACAGAAGTATCATATTGTAAACCCAAATCACAAACCAAACCTCTAAGTCAAATAATTTCTTTCACTACTACAATATATTCTGTCTCTGTCGTAGACAAAACAACTATAGACTATAAAGTAGCTTTCAACTAATGATATAATAAGAAAAAGTGAAGACATAACCTGTCAGAGATCTTCTTCTATCCAAATCATTAGCATAATCGGAGTCCACATAACCAATAACACTGCAACTGGTATTAGAACTTCCATTATATACCAAACCAAAATTAGATGTACCTCTCAAATACCGAAGTATCCATTTCACTACTTGCCAATGACCCTTACTAGGATTATCCATATATTTGCTGACAACACTAACTGTATGTGAAATATCTAGACGAGTACAAACCATAACATATATCAAACTACCAACAACATTAGCATATGGCACCTGAGGCATGTACTGCTCTTCTTCTTCTGACTGTGGTGACAAATCCAAAAAAAGCTTGAAATGTACAGCTAACGACGTACTCACAGGTTTAGACTCTTTCACACCAAAATGTTCAAGAACCTTTTCAATATAATTTTTCTAAGTCAAATAAAGTTTGTTCGTTTGTCTATCCCTGTAAATTTTCATGCCCAAAATTTTCTTTGTTGCAACCAAATCTTTCATCTCAAACTCACCACTAAGTTGAGACTTTAATTTCTGAATCTCAGACTTATTCTTAGAAGCAATAAGCATGTCATCAACATAAAGCAACAAATAGACAAATGATGCATCATAAAATCTTTTATGATAAACACAATTATCATAATCACTCCTATTGTAACCATGATCAATCATAAAAAAATCAAACTGCTTATACCACTACTTAGGAGATTGCTTCAACCCATATAATAATTTTTTCAATAAACAAACTTGATCTTCCTTACCTGGAACAATAAACCCCACTGGTTGATGCATATATACATTTCTCAAGCTCACCATGTAAGAAGACTGTCTTGACATCAAGTTGTTCTAATTCCATGTCAAACAATGCAACCATATCAAGCAACACACGAATAGAGCTATGTTTCACAACAAGTGAAAATACTTCATTAAAGTTAATACCTTTCGTGCCTTGAACCTAGCTGCTTCAACATCAAGTATACCTTCATTTTTCTTAAAGACCCATTTGTTTCCAACAATCTTCTAGCCTTTAGGTGATTTCACCAATTCCCAAGTATGATTCTTATGAAGTGATTCAATATCTTCATTCATAGCAACCAACCACTGAATAGACTCATCATAAGTGATAGCTTCATGATAACTAGAAGGTTCATGCACCTCAATAGACTCTGTCACAAACAATACAAAAGAAACTAAGTCTGCATCTGCGTATCTCTGAGTGCATCGAATCTCTCTTATTCTTTTACCCTTAGTGATGCTATATGATTGCTCATGTTGCTCTTCTACTACATTATGAGCAAAATCATCTATCTTATCCAAATATGGATGATCTGAAGTGCCCTCTTGCACTTGACTAGAAGCTCTACTCTCAAGCTCCACCTACTCACTAACACCGTAGTTTTTACCTACAACAATAGACTCTTTTTTCTTTTCCAACATGAAAAACTCATCAAACTTAACATCTATGCTAATAAAAATTTTAAGTGACTTGGGTTCAACACACCATAATCTATAACCCTTCACCCGAGAAAGATACCCCAAAAATATGCATTTCAATGCCCTAAGCACAACCTAGAAAATATGAAACCAATCAGATAAACAAAAACTCAAAATAAATCCAAAAGACCAAACTTAATTAGTTTCAATAAATAACAGAATAACCTAGTGCTCTAATACCAATTTGTTATATATTAGCATTTGCGAAAGCGAAGTTTGAGTCCAATTTTGATTGCACAAATATACAATAATTGGTAACAATAAAATAATAAGCAATGAGAAAATTAAATGTCACATAATAATTTAATTGATTCAACTTTTTAATGGGAAAAGTTTACTTCACTGATAACGACATACAGACGAAAATCTACTAATAATCAAATGAAGATACAAACAACAATCTTCAGATAACTTCACAAAATATACAAAGAAAACTCAAATACACCACAAAATAATTAACTCTAATTTACTAGTAATATATATACTAAGATAAATCAAATATTAACTCACAATTTAATATTATTAACTTACTTAATTTCAACTTCTCCCTTTTTTCTTAAATCTGCGTCTGTGCTGTTTTTTTATTCTGTTTCGGCAGCTGAAATCCACGGCGAAAAATATCCACCGACGATGAAAAAATGGCAATAACGCGACACACAAATAGAAACTGAATGGAAGGGGAAGAATGAAAGAAAGCTGCTCAACTCAAGCCGTGGTGGTGAGAATCAATGGCAGGATGGATCGACAGTTTTAGACGAAAAAAAAACACGGACAGATTCTGAGAGAGACGACAATGGCAACAGCAATGGCAAGGCACTGCGTGTAGACTAGCTGGTTGTGGGATGTATTTTGGTTATAAGAAAAAATTGTCTCAGCTTACTTCTTTATTCTCTCTGTTCTCACTGCCGCTGGTCTTTATTTTCAGCTTCTAAATTTGGCCACACAGGAGCATAATGTTAAATATTTGGGTTTTGGGCTTCAATGTTTTGGGTCATTTTATTTGACTGTATTGGATGGCTATGTCTTCTTGTTGTGATGTTAAGTTTTGCAACATTGTATCAATTGTACTGGGATTTTGTAAAAGATTGGGATTTGACTCGACTTAATTCTAACAATCCATGGCTTAGAAATGAACTTATATGCTCCGGCGTAAGATCATTTACCACCTCTCAATGGTATATGTCATGGCGTTTTTGATGTTAGTGTTTAGGACATTAAAATCTGTTTTTATGCAAGGACTAAACCTTATTCTTAGGCTTGCTTGGTTGCAAACTATTCTACATTCAGGTTTTGAACATGTTGATTATAGAGTAACTGGAATTTTCTTAGCAGCCCTTAAGTCATTAGAAGAGGGCTATGGAACTTTTACTGGTAAAACAAGTTAAGAGTCTGTTTGTTTATACTTCTGAAATAATTTTATAAAAGGGTTTTGCACTAGAACAAATTCATCATAAGAGCTTTTAGAGTTTAGAAAGGAACTCTCTTTTTCTGAAAGTGGCTTATGTTCAAAACCACTCTAGTGGGTGCATGTAGAGTCAAAGAGAAGCACATGCTTGACTCACTTCTCAACGAATAAAACTTAGGACCAAAAAAGCACTTCGTAATTGTTGTGCACAACAACAGGTAAAATAAAATGAATTCAACAGAATAGAATAATAACACCGAAAATTTAACGTGGTTCACCCTTTAATTTAGACTAAGTCCACGGGACAAATTCCGAAAAATATTTCTTCCACTAATAAAATTAATAGGTACAAAGTGAGAGGCAATACAACAAATTGAGATAAACCCAAAATAGTGTCACACAAGTGTTTCCCAAACTCACTATTTTGTCACTCCCCTTTTAGAAAAATATCCCAATATTTTTCTAAGATATTCTTTCTCACTTTCTTACACACAACACTATTTTTCTTCAAAGGAAATTGTTCCTTTGACTTTGCTTTCCTTCTCTTCTTGTTTTGGTGTGTTGGTGTTTCTCTAAGACAAATACATTATAGGCAAAATTATACATCAATGTTAGTTGCACTTAACATTTGTGGTTACATATACCATTTATGGTTGCACCTACCAATTGTGGTTGCACTTACCAATTGTGGTTGCACCTACCATTTATGTTTTCTTCCTCTTAAATGTAGGAGGGACTTACAAATCTTCCCCTTCCGACTACATAGAGGGCTCCACCAATCCAGCGGCTAAACGACAATATTCAAAATTTTGTCTTGGGAGAATTTTTGTCAACATGTCTGATCCATTTTCTTTTGTATGGATCTTCTCAAGTTGTAATAGCTTGTTCTCCATTACATCCCTAATCCAGTGATATGTCACATCAATATGTTTTGATCTCGAATGAAAGGAGGCATTCTTTCCAAGATGAATAGCACTCTAACTATCGCAAAATAACTGATAACTGTTTTGTTGCAACCCAAGTTCTTTCAAGAACTTTTTCATCCATATCTACTCTTTACATGCTTCCGTTGCTGCTATAAACTCTGCTTCGGTAGTGGACAATGCAACACATTTTTGTAACTTTGACTGCCATGACACAGCTCCCCCTGTAAATGTAATCAAGTAACCTGAAGTAGATTTTCTAGAATCCACATCACCAGCCATATCTGCATCTGTGTATCCAACTAACACAGGTTTGTCATTTCCAAAACATAGGCATATTTTGGAAGAACCTCAAAGATACCTGAAAATCCATTTCACTGCAGCCCAATGTTCCTTTCCAGGATTTGAAAGGAATCTACTCACAATTCCAACTGCATGAGTGATATCTGGTCGTGTACAAACCATGGCATACATTAGACTTCCAACTATTGAAGCATATGGAACCTCTTCCATCTCTTCCTTCTTTTTGTCTGTAGAAGGGCTTTACTTAGAACTTAGCTTAAAGTGATGAGCAAGATGACAACTAATTGCTTTAGCCTTATCCATATGAAATCTTTGAATTACTTTCTTAATGTACTTCTCCTGTGATAACCATAATTTCTTGGCGCCTCTGTCTCTAATAATAGTCATGCCAAGAATCTGCTTTGCTGGCCCCAAGTCTTTCATGGAAAAAGACTTACTCAACTGTGTTTTCAAGTTGTTGATTCTGGAAATATTTCGGCCAACAATCAACATATCATCCACATAAAGCAAAAGAATAATGAAATCATCATCAGAGAATTTCTGCACAAAAACACAATGGTCTGAAGTAGTCTTTTTGTAGCCTTGCTCCCCCATAACAGAATCAAACTTCTTGTACCATTGTCTTGGTTCCTGTTTTAAGCCGAAGTGACTTTTCTTCAATTTGCAGACATAATCTTTTTTTCCCTTTTTCTGAAAACCCTCTGGTTGCTCCATGTATATCTCTTCTTCCAAGTCACCATCTAGGAAGGAAATTTTGACATCCATTTGCTCAACCTCCAAGTCAAGACTTGATGCTAACCCTAGCACAGTACAAATGGATGGCATTTTTTCAACTGGAGAGAAAATCTCATCAAAGTCAACACCTTTTCTTTGGCTGAATCCTTTGACAACCAGTTTGGCTTTGTGTCGTAGACTGGAATTGTGTCCTTCATGCTTCACCCTGAACACCCATTTATTTTTCAAGGCCTTCTTCCCTTTGGGCAATTTCATTAGCTCAAAGGTTTTGTTCTCATGCAAGGACTTTATCTCATCTTGCATGGCTTCAATCCATTTTTGTTTGGATTCGTCATCCATGGCCTCTTCATAATTTTCAGGTTCTCCCCCATCAGTGAAAGTTACATACTCATCTGGAGGATATGAGATAGAGGGTCGTCTCACTCTATCACTTCTTCTCAATGGAACAGGAGAAGCCGCAGGTGTTAGCACTTGATAATGAACATCATCATTTCCCTCATGTTCAGAACCAACTTCTATGGGAGCATCATCTTCATCAGGTGGATAAACCTGGTCTTCATCTCCAACTTGTCTTGGCACTGATGTTGGAGGAATTAATTCCAAATATGATGAATCACCATTGGAATTAGAAACATCTTTCTTCATTTTGATAATATCTTCAATGGTCTCATCTTCAACAAATACAACATCACGGCTCCTAACAAGTCTCTTTGCAACCAGATCGTAAAATCTATAGCTAAATTGATCTTGACCATAGCCAATAAAAATACACTGTCTTGTTTTGGCATCAAGTTTGGATCTCTCATCCTTGGGGATATGAACAAATTCTTTGCAACCAAACACTCGCAGATGATCATAGGAAACATCTTTTCCTGACCACACTTTATCTGGAACATCCATCTTGAGAGGAGTACAAGGTGAAAGGTTCAACACATATGCAACTGTGAGTAAGGTTTCACTCATTTTGATAATATCTTCAATGGTCTCATCTTCAACAAATACAGCATCACGGCGCCTGACAAGTCTCTTTGCAACCGGATCGTAAAATCTATAGCCAAATTGATCTTGACCATAGCCAATAAAAATACACTGTCTTGTTTTGGCATCAAGTTTGGATCTCTCATCCTTTGGGATATGAACAAATGCTTTGCAACCAAAAACTCGCAGATGATCATAGGAAACATATTTTCCTAACCACACTTTATCTGGAACATCCATCTTGAAAGGAGTACAAGGTGAAAGGTTCAACACATGTGCAACTGTGAGTAAGGTTTCACCCCAAAAAGTTTTAGGCAACTTTGCATGTGAGAGTAGACATCTGACTCTCTCCATCAAAGTTCTGTTCATCCTCTCAGCTAAGCCATTCAACTGCGGTGTCTTTGGAGGTGTCATCTGATGCCGAATACCATACTTTTTGCAATAAACATGGAAAGGTCCTATGTATTCTCCACCATTGTCTGTCCGGATGCACTTCAGCTTCTTTATAGTCTGTCTCTCAACCGAGGCATGAAATTATTTGAAGACATCTAGCACCTGATCCTTTGTCTTTAGAAGATTTACCCACGTCTTCCTTGAATGATCATCAATGAAAGTCACAAAGTATTGAGCACCACCAAGTGACTTTGGCATTGGTCCACACAAATCTGAATGAATCAGATCTAAAATACTATTCATTCTGAAAGGAGGGAAGCTCTTGAAAGCAACACTATTTTGCTTTCCTACTAGACAATGAACACATTTCTCCAAATGTATTTCATCCATTTCAGACAATATCTTCTTTTTGGCTAGACTTGTCAAACCTTTTTCACCCATGTGACTGAGTCTCTTATGCCATAACTCAACTACACTATCTTTCTCTATGGCATTTACTATGTCGGTAGAGAGCTTCGCTTGTATTATATACAGAGTTGTATGCTTCTCACCTCTAGCCACTACTAATGAGCCTTTTGTAAGTTTCCATTTGTCATAAATGAAGGAGCTGCAATATCCTTCATTTGCAAGTTTGCGCACAGAGATCAAATTTAGGTGCATATCTGGAATATGCTTGGCATCCTTTAGAAATAGTCTGGTTTCGTTCTCTATTTCCAAGCAAACGTCTCCTCTGCCTACTACCTTTGACAGGCCTTCATTTCCCATTCTAACAACACCAAAACTTCCAGGTGTGTATGATGAGAAAAATTCTCTACGTGATGTAGCGTGAATTGTAACACCACTATCAATCACCCAATTGGTCTCGTGTGATGCAAGATTGACAAAATCTTCATCATAAACGATATTGAACTCGTCTATGGTATTTGTTTGCTTATCATCACTGCTGTCATCTTTCTTCATTACTTTGCCTTTGTTCGTTTCTTGTTCCTTCTTGAACACTCGGAAAAATTTCTTAATGTGACCCTTCCTCTTGCAGTGATGGCATTCAACATTGGCAAATTTGTTTGATTTGCCTCTGCTCTTGCTTCTGGGTTTTTGTTCTTTGTATAGTTTCCTTCCTCTAGACTCTGTGATAAAAAGGCTTGTGCTTCTGAATCTCTTTCCTTGTTTTGCTTCTCATATGAGAACAAGGCTTCTACAACAACTTCAAACTCCATCTTGTCTTTTGCATAAGTCAGAGTTGTTGTGATATGATTATATGATGAGGGTAGTGATGCCAATAACATCACAATTTTCTCTTCATCGCCAAAACTCACATTAAATCCTGCTAAGTGAGAAAGTTTGCTGTTGAAATTGTTAACATGTTGCATCATGCTCACATTATCTTCCTTCCTCATCTAATATAGCTTCTTCCACAAATAAAATTTATTGGAAAGGTTATTTGACATGTACACGTTTTCTAGAGTCTCCCATGTTTCTTTAGCAGTCTTATAGTTTTTTGATTCAATATTTTGCAAGACATTGTTTGAGAGATTTAGACGGATTGTACTAGCTTCAATCTCATCTATTTCCTCCCATTGTTCCTCGGTGACGGTTGCTACCTTCTTTTCTTTTCCCAGCAACGCCTTATGGACCTTCTGTTGAATGAGAATATCCTTCATCCTCCTTTGTCATAAAGAGAAATTATTATTGCCATTAAATTTTTCAATATCTATCTTTTTTGGCTTGACATTTTTTTTTCGTTGTGTTTCTTTTTCTATAAATAAATGTGTCATGGACCTAATAAAATCTTTTCTGATGTGACAGATCAGTCTATGTTGCAACCACAGAGCATATTAAGAATTTTACTAGACCAGCTCTAATACCAGTTGTTGGACACAACGGGTAAAATAAAATGAATTCAACAGAGTAGAATAATGACACCGAAAATTTAACGTGGTTCACCCTTTAATTTGGGCTAAGTCCACAGGACAAACTCCGAAAAATATTTCTTCCACTAATAAAATTAATGGGTACAAAGTGAGAGGTAATACAACAAATTGAGATAAACCCAAAATAGTGTCACACAAGTGTTTTCCAAACTCACTATTTTGTCACTCCCCTTTTAGAAAAATATCCCAATATTTTTCTAAGATATTCTTTCTCACTTTCTTACACACAACACTATTTTTGTTCAAAGGAAATTGTTCCTTTGACTTTGCTTTCCTTCTCTTCTTGTTTTGGTGTGTTGGTGTTTCTCTAAGGCAATGACATTGCCTATTTATAGGCAAAATTACACATCAATGTTAGTTGCATCTAACATTTGTGATTACACCTACCATTTATGGTTGTACCTACCAATTGTGGTTGCACCTACTATTTATGTTTTCTTCCTTTTAAATGTAGGAGGGACTTACAGTAATCACACTAGACAAATTCATCAGAAGAACTTTTAGAGTTTAGAAAGGAACTCTCTTTTTGTGAAAGAGGATTATATTCAAAACCACTTTGGTGGGTGCATCTTTGAGGCCAAGAAAATCACATGCTTTATTCACTTCTTAACGATAATATTTACTAAATTATAAATTACAAGAATAAAATAAAACTATACATTTTCTAAATCTTAAATTTTAGATTTTTATCGCTCAAGAACTCAATAATTTAACATATTTAAATTTAAATAAGATACATGTAGTATATTTTTTCAATTTAAAACAGTATTATTTTTTTTACTGTTTATTTAGTACCCTTCTTAGTTGAAATCCTAAAAACCCCCACTAAGCAAATAAACCCTAAGTTTAATTATACAAATTACAATTCAACATGAATTGGAATTGTTTTATTTTTATAGTAGATTAACCTAAAGAATGGTTTTAATGGTTCAGGTTGGAGATGAACATCTAAACAATGCTAGCAAATTTAGAGCAGTTAAGAGAGTACCACTACCTTTTCATGAAGTGGATGATGAAGATTGATACTCCATTAACAAGAGTTGAAGATGGAATTCGATTAGGGGATAGCCGACATGGGATTTTTTTTCCTTCCGACTAATGCAGCTTGTAAGGAGGAAGCTTGTTGAACTAATCTAAGTTGATAAAAAGAAAAAGATCAACTTTCTCAAATTAGTTTAGTGCATTTGAGAAACATAGTTTATACTTTGTACATAAATTTTTCTTCATTAATGGAAAGTAAATTATGCTAAGCGCAATTGCGCTCCTGTATATATGGTTCAAGCTTTACTCTGTATGACTGTAGTTGTTCATTGAATCATTTTCCACTTCTCTTTTGCTTCACTTGCAGTTAAATTTTTTTTCTCTTTTTTCGGTAGTGTTTTTTCAGATTTTTTTATTAGGAATTGTAAGCGCAGAACTCATGTAATTATTTTTAAAATGATATTTATAACTTGTATTTATTTTTATAAGTTTAATCATATTAGACTCCTGAAAAATTGAATAATAGCAATGATTTATTTCTTATATTCTATACAGAAGAACAAGGCGCCTATATATAGGCAACTGTACACAGATTTTACACATAGCAGACTATCTAAAAATAGAGTGCTAAATATAGAAAACAATCAAGGCTAATTCTATAATAATTACACAGCTGTCAAATAGATAAAGATGGAATGTTTTCTAACGGCCTGGAGAAGATTATGCCCGCCTCCTGGATTTGTGCAGATTTCCAAGGATGTATAGATTGGAATGGTTTTAATCTTTTACACTCCCCCTCAAGTTGGGTTCGTATATATTAAAAGAACCCAAATTGGATAAAATATTTTGGAACTGAACATTGGTTAATGATTTGGTAAATATATCAGCTAGTTGGTTTTGGCTGGGAATGTATGGAGTTTCAATTTCCTTTGATTTTATTTTCTCACGTATATAGTGGCAGTCTATTTCGATATGTTTGGTTCTTTCATGGAAAACCGGATTGTTTGCAATGTATCTTGCAGCTTGATTATCACAAAACATGGGAATGGGATAATTGCATTCTATGCCCAAATCTTGCATTAGTTGTTTCAGCCAGATCACTTCACTTGTAGTCGCTGCCATAGCTCGGTATTCAGCTTCAGCGCTAGATCGCGCTACAACTGATTGTTTTTTGCTTCTCCAAGTTACTAGATTTCCTCCAACGAAAGTGCAGTAACCAGTGGTGGATTTTCGATCACTGGTGCCCGCCCAATCAGCATCGGAGTATGCCATGATATTGACATGCTTGTTCTTTTGCATCCGCACTCCTCTTCCTGGACTTCCCTTGAGATATCTCAAAATCCGTACTACTGCATCCATATGAGTTGTCCTTGGTGCATGCATGAATTGACTCACTACATTAACTGCAAACGTTATGTCAGGACGAGTAACAGTTAAGTAAATTAATTTTCCTACTAACCTCTGAAATTGGCTTATATCCGTTAAAGATTCACCATCATTAGGTCCTAGCTTGATATTTGGTTCAATTGGGGTATTTATGGGCTTGCATCCTAATTTCCCTGTTTCTTGTAATAAGTCCAACACATATTTTCTTTGGGATAAAAATAAGCCTTGTTTGGAGTAAGCAATCTCTATGCCTAAAAAATACTTTAATTTTCCAAGGTCTTTGATGTCAAATTTTTTTTGTAGATACTGCTTGACATCACAAATTTTGTTAATATCACTCCCTGTAATAATAAGATCATCAACATAAATTAAGACAATGACGGTACAATTCATGTCATGTTTGACAAACATTGAGTGATCACCATTACTTACATTAAAACCGAATTGTATCAAGGCAGAACTTAGTTTTGCATACCAAGCTCTTGGAGACTATTTTAGACCATATATTGATTTGTTTAGTTTGCATGCTAAAGTTTTATCATGTTCATGGGAATGTCCTGGTGGTAAATTCATATAAACTTCTTCCTCAAGCGTCCCTTGAAGGAAGGCATTTTTTACATCCATTTGGTATAAATCCCAGTCAAGATTAACAGCAATAGATAATAAGACTCTAACTGTGTTCATTTTAGCAACCGGTGCAAAGGTCTCTTTATAGTCAATACCATAAGTTTGGGTGTAACCTTTGGCAACTAACCTGGCTTTATATCTTTCTATTGTGCCATCACTATTATATTTGATCTTATATATCCACCTACACCCTACTGGTTTTTTATTTTGAGGTAATTTTACAATATTCCAAGTGTTATTTTTCTTTAGTGCTTCTAGTTCCTCCTGCATAGCCTTTTGCCATATTGGGTTTTTTGTGGCTTCCGAAAAAGTTTGCGGTTCTACCTCATTGGATACCATACTAATAAAAGTTTTATATTTTGGAGCAATGTTGTCATAAGTCAAATAATTTTGTATGGGGTATTTAGAACTACAATATGTAACAAAATCTTGCAATTTGACAGAAGGTTTGGATTGTCTCACTGACCTGCGCCGTAGCATTGGTTCATTACTTACTATTTGATTTGTGTCACCTTCATTACTTACTGTTTGATTTGTGTCACCTGTATCTTCGGCTCCAATGATTGTATGAGGTGGGTTGTCTTCATTGCTAAGAGGGCTTTGACTTCGACTCTGTTCTTCTCCTTCTTCAATATTTGATTGAGCTTCAGTATGTTCGGATGGCATTGGACCTGTGTGGAGTGAGCTTTGACTTGGACTAATTGAAAAATCTCCAATGATGTCATCTTCAACATTTAAATTTCGACCTTGGTTTGAAGTCTCTTGCTCCCCCTGAATCAAATTCTCAAAGAAATATTGAGTTTCTACAAATTTGACATTCCGAGAGATATATATTTTGTTAGAATTTGGATCAAGACATTTGTAACCCTTTGTTTTAGTGGAATAGCCAATAAATACACATTTTATAGCTCTAGAATCTAGCTTATCACGATGAATATCCTGATTGTAGACAAAACAAGTGCACCCAAAGATTCGAAGATGATTCAAACTCATTTTTTGATTGTTTAGGGTTTCTAAGGGAGATTTGTATTCGAGAACAACACTTGGTAGTCTATTTATCAAGTACGTTGCTGTAAGAATGGCATCGGACCAAAAATGTTTTGGAATTTTTGATTGAAACATAAGGGAACGGGTCACTTCTAAAATATGTCGGTTTTTTCGTTCGGCAATACCATTTTGTTCTGGTGTTCCGACACAAGTTGTTTGATGAATAATTCCCATTTTATTTAGAAAATCATGAAAATTATTATTAATATACTCGGTGCCATTATCAGTTCTAAGAACACGAATTTGAGTGTTGTATTGAGTTGAAACAAGCTTCGCAAAATCTTTAAAGATAGAAAAAACTTCTGTTTTTGAGTTTAAAAGATATAGCCATGTGGCTCTAGAAAAATCATCAATAAATGTTACAAAATACTTAAAATTATCATAAGATTTCATTGGGGCTGGACCCCACACATCAGAATGAATAAGTTGAAAAGGCTTATCAGACTTATTATTTGACAAAGAAAAAGGTAATTTAGTTTGTTTTGCAAAATTACATACCTCACAACAACTAGAGTTCAAATTAACCAAGTCTATAGTTTTACTTAAAACTCTATCAGAAGGGTGACCCATACGGCAGTGCCACAAATTATTCAAACTTTCTTTTGTAGAATTAAAAGCACACTTTTGTTGTTTAACAATATAAAGACCCCTTTCGAGAGAACCTTCACCAATCGTCCTCCCAGTCACCCTGTCCTGAAAAATCACAGATGAGGGTGAAAAAATAACATTGCAATTTAATTCACTCGTTATTTTCCCAACTGAGAGTAAATTGGAAGGAAAGCTAGGAAGGTAAAGGACATTTTGAATAGATTTGTCAAACAAATTAATTTGTCCTGTTCCTAATATCGGGTTAGTCGAACCATCAGCCAAATAAACATTTTGTGCAATTTTTAATGTAGTTAAATTGCCTAAATTTGTTGTACAGTTGACCATATGATCTGTGGCTCCTGAGTCCACGATCCACTCACTATTTATACTAGTTTTATCCAAATGTGCAGCTAAGCTCTTCCGGTGAGAGGAGTTATTTTTCTGACCCTTTCCAAGTATCGATAGGCTTTGACTACCGAACTCTGATTCAAAATCTGAGAGATCGAGATTACCTGCCCCTTTACCTGTTGTAGGTGCGGCTTTCCCCCCTTCAGCCGGTGCAGATGGGTTGCCGGCGCCGCTCAGTTGTTGTAGCAGCTGGCTCAGTTGCGCGAGAGTGAAACTTGGTGGTTCTGAGGCAACGCTGGTCACTGTGGTGTGCGCACTCAGCTGGTGTCCTCCGCCACTGCTCGTCTTGTCTCGACGCGGCTTCAGATGGGGGTAGAGCACCCAACACCGGTCTCGACTGTGACCATCTCTGGCACAGTGGTCACAATAAGCGGCTGGTCTGTTGCCCCGACCTCTGCCTCTACCATGATTACTGGTATGGGTTCTTCCACCTTGATTTCTTTCTGCTGCTAACACAGATTTCTCAACCGCATTGTCAGTGAATTGAGTGTTCAGATTCATAACAGTTTTTCTGGTTTCCTCTCTTTGAAGTAGGGAAACAACATTTGAGATTGTGGGAAGCTCGGTGGAATAAAGAATTTGACTACGAACTTGTTCATAGTCAGAATTCAGTGCATTTAGAAGAAGGTAAACACGATCGTTTTCATATCGATGTTGGAGTGTCTGAAGGTCTGCAGTAATTGGCTCGTACATGTTCAGTTCATCTAATTTACTCTTGATTGAACCATACAACTGAGTAATAGTCTGGGAACCTTGTTTAGTTTGGTATAATTCTCGTTTGAGTTGAAAAATACGATCAAAGTTATTCTCCTGCCCAAACATGTCCTTGACTGATTTCCATAAGTCAAAGGCAGATTTGGAGCTAAAAAACAATCTAGAGATTGGTGGTTCCATAGAGTTTAAAACCCAAAGTCTAACAAGTTTGTCAGTAGCAATCCATTGGCTATAATGTGGATTTGTCTCGAGTGGACTGTTGTCATTGTCAGTTACATGATTCAACAAGGATTTTGCACCTAGAGCCAATAATACTGCTTCAGACCAAGACAAGAAATTGTTACCATTTAGCAGTTCTGTCGTCAGTTTTAATGCTGGATTTGCATCATAGTATGCAGGTGGGGTTACCGCTTGGTTTTGCTTGTCATCTTTTTGCTTTTCACCATCCTGGCCAGTTGACATTGCTTGCCGGCTGCTTGAATCAGGAAGTGCTTCAGAGTTAGTGTTACAGGTATTTTTCCTGCTCTGATACCATGAAAAATTGAATAATAGCAATGATTTATTTCTTATATTCTATACAGAAGAACAAGGCACCTATATATAGGCAACTGTACACAGATTTTACACATAGCAGACTATCTAAAAATAGAGTGCTAAATATAGAAAACAATCAAGGCTAATTCTATAATAATTACACAGCTGTCAAATAGATAAAGATGGAATGTTTTCTAACGGCCTGGAGAAGATTATGCCCGCCTCCTGGATTTGTGCAGATTTCCAAGGATGTATAGATTGGAATGGTTTTAATCTTTTACAACTCCGATGTATAAATCAATTAATTATTCAATATATTTTCAAGAAAACATATCTTTATTTTATATAACATTAAAAAGCATATGTTAATAAAAAATGAATATATATATTTTTTAGAAAGATTAAAAATGAAAATTGTTATATGAAAGAAGTTATCATATTTGATTAAATCTAAAAATTTATGAAAAAGTAATAGTAAAAATATAAATAATCATTTTTTTTTCAATTCTTTCTGTTAAAATTATACACAATCTTTATCTATGCAATTAAAAAAAATTAAAATAAAATTAAAAAAATTATCTTTATTTTTATGGAGTTATTTTTTTATAATAATAAGATTAAACTGTTATGAAAAATAAGTAAAAAAAATTAAATATCATATTTATTATAAGTAAAAAAAAAAAACTACTGATGGTTTTTCCTTTTCATTATTAATAGTGTCTATGTGTAATATACAAGCCATTAAAATTTATAATTTATTCTAATATTTTTTCAATAGATCAAAAATAAAATCCCAAGTTGATGTAACTCAATAACATTAATCTCATTGTGAGGTATGTAAATATAAGATTAGAAATTGGATTTATTAGATATGAGAGTTGTATAATATTATTTAAAAGAAATTAAGAAATAAAAATAACACATAAATTATTTACAATTCTAATTCAATTAATATATTTTTTGAATAAGAATAACACAAAATGCATTTACTATCTGTTAGAATACCTGTAATAACAACATAAAATATACGTGAATTTCATAAATATAAGATTATTATTAATAATTTGAATAATGAATAGTTTAATATTCATATAATTATTATTTTTTAAATAAATAAATAAGAAGGATAATAAATATTATTATCTTAAAAATTAATTTTACTTTTGTAATTTTTTTGAAGAAGTAATTTAAGTATATAGGTAGATAAACACAGTGTGTTACAATGTGTCAGAAGTTTAGGATAATTAAAAAAATCACAAATTATTTTTGTATTTTGTGCTTAAATCACAAATATTTTTATATAGAAATGACGATTTTAGTCTGTAAAGTGAGGCGTAATGTTCCAAATTTACTTATATAAATTTAAAGATATTTGATAATGATTATTTATTTAAAATTTTAAATCTAAATTTTAACATCATTTTAATTTAAAATAATTTAAAAATATTAAATTCAATAAATTTTTTTTACAAATTAAAAATAATAATATATTATATATGCTTAATATATTTAATTTTATTTTTTTATAAATATTAAATTATATATATATATATATATATAATATAATGACTAATAAAATATAAATTTATAATTTTAAAATTATTATCTCAGAAACAAATGCAAAATTCAAAAATTTAAATAAATGAATAACTAAGCTAAACTCGCTCGTTTAGTAAAATTTTGAGATCACCAAGTGCTACTCGGCTACTCGCCTAAAACTTAAAAGTAAAAACAATAAGTTCATCTTCAGAATTCAAACTCACCTTGACAAAAAAAAAGAAAAAAGAATTCAATCTCATGGCTATGGCGGCAACAAAAAATTTCTGCTGCTTCACTTCGATTAATTCTCTTTCCTATTACCCATCTATTCTTCATCAATCCGTTAATTCTCTACTATGTCCCAACTTTTGTAGACCAATATCTGCTCCTAAGACGAACCCTACCCTAAGTCTCTCCAGGTGGCTAATTCAAAAACCATGTTTGAGGTTTTTTTCTTCTTTATTTGGGTTCCTCTTAATTGTGCAAGCTATATCCTTTAATCCCTTTTATATTGTGTTTTCCAGGTCAAGAATTTATCATGTCAAAACACTAGCACCTAAGCGTATGTACAAACATTTGGTAGTTTGTGGGTTGGTTAATGGAAATTCGGAAACTTACCCAGAATCTGAAGCTGATGATACCAGAGTATGTGTGACTGGTTTAATTTTGATTAAGTTGCTAGAATTATTGTCTTTGTTATTGATATTGCTTTTGGTCTGTTTTCTAAAAATATTGGTTCCTGAGGTATATGTCAAAAATCGGTTCTTCATTCTCTACGATTTTTCATTTTTATGAGTGCAGGAGCTTTTGATCTATGTATAAGGACTCTTTTAATACAATAAGAATCGTATTTTATATATATATATATATATCCAGTGTCGGATGCACCCATTTTTTTGAATTTTTTGAATTTCCAGCTGTTGGATTGTCTAATTATGCACGCGTATATCCATGTCATGTAGCTTGAACACAATAATTCACGAAAAATGATAAGTCAAGTAACATAGCTTGTGATAGAATTTTGAGTCATATAATGTCGAATGAACGGGTCTTTCTATTCTCAGGAGTATGCAATCGATGTGGTTTAGTTAATTTTTCCTATGTAAATGTGGGGTTTTTAAATGATTCATTAGCTGCTGCATTATTGGTGTTTTCATTATGCATGTAAATTATACCATTCAGCAAAAGATCAATAAACAATTTTGATGGTAATTTTCAGTATTGAGAAGGATTTGGAATTACGATATCAAGCGCAAACTACATGATGTCTGACGTCCTAATTAGCAAAAAATAGATGTTTCATGGCTCATAAATCTTTTCTAATAGTTTACGGATTATAACTCATTCCTTACTAACGTTTCTTAACTCCTATTCTTGACTTAGGTTAGGTACTTGGACACGTGTGTGTTCTCCATGGCTAAACTTCTATCTTTTTTTCTTGTATTTTATGCTTAAGCAAAACACCATGTACCTTTTTTATGTTGTTTTATTAAGTGCTTTGGTTTCTTTGGTTGAACAAGTCCTGATTTTATGCAGGATGCAACTATTGACATGAAACTTCCCAGAAGAAGGTTGCTTGTACAATTTACATGTGATTTGTGCGGTGAAAGAACAAATAGGCTTGTGAGTCGACTTGCCTATGAACGAGGGCTTATATACGTTCAGGTATAGACTTATCTTTGCTAATGCCGTCATGATGGGTTTCATTCTTATATATTTTCAGGTATGGACCTATCTTTGCTCATGCAGTCATGATGGATTTCTGTATGCTTTTTGATTCCAACATCTTCTGCCATGGTTTTGGGTTGATTGCTTCTCTGCATTTATATTTATGCCTAATTCTTGGTTTAATTTATTTACATGTCCGTACTAACATGATCTCGTTAGAGAAACATATATCCCTTTTTGTACATGATTTTGTTTGACATTATAAATGCTTGAATAATTCTTAGTTTTTTACAGACTCGTGTGAACACAGGTGCTACATAAATTGAACCATTGACAATTAAACTGGCTATACTTAATGTTTCTTGAACTGCGTAGTTAGTTGATCCATTAGCAAAATATGGGTCTGTATGTTTCTGTTTCTTGAATGTTGTAAAAGCGCTTCAGGACCAATGAGGAAAAAAAATTCAGAAGTGGTTTCAGGGCACAGAAAGCACATTTCGTGCTTGTTAATAGAAGCACGTTATATGTGCTTTCTAAAACTTTTCTTTTTTCTTTAACTATTATTTGAAATCATTTTTAATAGAAACACAAGCATATGGACCACTCTATATGATACGTGATGCTTATATACTCAAAACAAACTATTGCGTTACACGAAATACACCAACTCAACTTGCATGATGTATATGTTATTTTTGAAGTCCATCCAATTTTAAGAGAGTTTGATGGTTTGAGATAATATCAGTTTATTAAATTTGGAAGGTTAAATTTCTTTATTTAAACAGTGTACAAACATGTTATATTCATATTGCCAACTCTGCCACTTCTTCTCCTCAGTGTGCAGGGTGCCAACGGTATCACAAGTTGGTAGATAATCTTGGCATTGTGGTTGAGTATGACTTGCGAGAAGAAACTAATGCAAATGAAGAAAAGATGAAGCATAAACAGTGATATTGCTCCCCTATTTTTTTTTAATAATTTTCTTTAACAAGCACCATGGTTGATGTGATGTGTCATATGAACTTGTAAGGATTGGAATACAAAGTGTGTGTGTGTGTGTGAGAGAGAGAGAGACAGAACCATCATTGTTGAGTCCTTATTTAGTTTTATATTATGAATGTGGAGTTGAATTTATGTTGTACAAATGAAAAATAATAGCGTGTTTGTATTATAACAAGAAATTCATTTATCATAATATAAGATTTCTAGGAACTGTAGCCTATTGTAGTCAGAAGAACTAGAATTACTAATCCTGTTCTTATCCAATATCCAGATCTGATTTGCTGTTGCAGCATATTTCCTCCATTCTGCAAAATAAAACAGGGCTTAAATCATTATATGACTTGCACTGAATGTGGCAAACTTATCTTTTGAATGCAAATGAAAGAAAGGGCAACTGGAGATAGTTACCAAATTCTGACTTGGGGATGGTGCGGGTGTTGTGTCATCATCAGAGTCTACTGATGGTGTCGGTGGTGCTGGTGGGCTTGGGACTGTTGGTGCAGGTGCAGGTGCATGATGATGCCTTCTATGCTTGTGCTTGTGTTTTTTATGTTTTGGAGTTGGTGCCGGTGATGGCACTAGTATTGGTGCTGCGGCTGGTGGAGTTATAGTTGGTGCTGGAGCTGGTGTTGGTGGTGCTTTTGGTGGTGGTAGTGCTGGCGCTGGTACTGGCGCTTTCTTCGCTGGTGCTGGTGCTGGTGTTTGCTTAACAGGAGCTGGTGCTGGTGGTGCTTGAGCTGGTGCTAGTACAGGAGGTGGCATTGGTGGTGAAGAAACTGGTGGTGGTGGAAGTGGTGGGGGTGAAATTACTGGTGGCTGTGGTAATGGTGCTGCAACTGGTGGTGGCTGAGATGGACTCGAGGTTGGCAGTGTTTGTGGCGGTGCTGGTGATGATGTAGGTGTGATTGCTGTGGTTATTGGTGGTTGTGTTGCTGTAGTTGGTGGCGGTGTAGTTGGCAAAGTCATCGGTGCAGTGGCTGGGACTTGAGCATTGATAAAGTCTGCAGATAAAAATATGAGATAAGCTATGATTAAAGGACATAATATTGAAGCCATTGTAAAATTGAAGATGGAAACTACCGGGAAGAGTTGGTGGTTAAATATAAATCTTGTAGGGAGTAAATTTAGGCAACTGAGAAGTTGTAACTTGTATGTAAGTGGTGGAAGAAATGTGACCATCATGAGATTGTTACGTCTCTTTTAATCATTGGGCAGGCAAGAGTATCGATGAAGAGGATGGTTCTTTGTTGATTGTCAGTGAACCTTGAAATCAGAATAGAACCTAATGTGCTAATCCTAATGCGAAATTGTGAAAATAATTTTTTTTTATCTAATAATGAAAAAACATTTTTACAACTTTTCAGTGTCATAATTATAGTAGTATTTTATCATTCTAAACTTGGATTAATTACATTTTGTCTTAATATATTGGGTTTATTATAAATATTTTTATAACGTTTATATCCATAAAATATTTAAATTTTAAAATTAGATATATTTGTTACCAATATTTTTATAACTTATATAAATTTTAACATATTTATATTAAATATTTTTAAAATTTTAAATACGTTATGTATATATTTGTAATTTTATAAACATTATAAGTATATTTATAAAAAAATTAATACAACGAGGGGATAAAACATAATTAACGCTAGTAAACTTTCCTTGAATCACTTTTTCTTCCCTTGTATTGTGGTATTGCGTAGAGGCATACATTATATTCATTTTCAGCTTTATACAAGAAAATATTTATTAAGTAATAGACTAGAGCTATATGAATACAATATGAATTATTATTTAATTAAAATTAACTAGTTTTAAAGATATTGGATTTTCATCCATAATAAATAAATAAATAAATGGTAGAAATAATGTGTCGCTGCTCCAAAGAACAATTATTATATTTTCCTTTTAAACCATATTCTTTTAGATTTGTTTTTCTACTAGAGGGAGAGCTCTTCCTCTTGTTGGAGTTGGCTCTTTTCTGGTAAGTTTTTTTTTTTTCCCCCATTTTAGTTAAATGAAATCAACTACAAATTCTTCATCTAGATCTAGAATTAGGTTGATATTCCTTCACGTAGATTTTATCTAATGTCATTTTTAAGCATACTTTTGTTATTATATATGTAAGTTTTTTCTTGGATCTAATCTTAAATTTAAATATATTATTTTATTAGTTGGAAATGATATTTTTGAATTCAATCTCATGAAATTACGAATTTTGTTGAAATAAGATTCTTATAGCAATTGAAATAAATTGAAAATAAGACAACGTTACGTAAAAAAGAGACTATTAAAATTGATTAATAATGAACTTTAAATTAAAGTTGAATCAATTTTAAATTGCGTGACATAAAATTTAAAATCAATTCATGCGGTGAACCGACTTTAAATTTCAAATCGGTTCACGCGTTGAACTGACTTTAAGTTTAAAGTCGATTCAACACGTGAACCGATTTTAAATTATATATATTTTTTTTACACATTTTACTTATTTTCACTATAATGAGAAATTGTATTCGATTACATAATAGGAAAAAAAACCAAAGTTTATTTAAAAGAGTTTAAATACTATAAAAAATTAAAAAAATAAATATTAATTAATTATTTGAGAATTAAATTTATTACAAAAAAATAATAATTTACATATAATACATGCATATATATATATATATATATATATAACTTAAATTACATTATTATTATATCTACAAGCAAATTCCAAGAAACTTTCAACTCCATAAACGTAATCATGCTCAATTTTACACTTTGACATCCAAGATTTATCGATTTTCAATTAATGACATTAAGCATATTAAATATGTATCCAACCAATTATTTCATATATTATTATATATGAATTCTCTAATTATTAAAATATCAATCAAATATTATATAAAAATAAATACATAAAAATCAAATATAACAAATATATAATATATAATAATTTTTATATATATATATATATATAAATGCATGTAATTACTAAGAATACATATTTTATACATATATATAAGAATAAATATTAATAAACTCATTATACATTATATATATATATATATATTTCAGGTACATGTAAATAATTTTCAAAAATTATTTTTTAAAAATAAATTAATATATATCTAACACTTAAATACATAAAATTATTAAAATAAATAAATGAATAAAAATACCTTCTTTTCTTATAGGCTTTAATACAAATACAAAACTTACATAACACAAAAATTTATACACATAAATAATAACACATAATATACAAAAAAATAAAAAAATATGAATAATAAGTGTAAAATAATTCATAGAAATACTTCCAAGAGTAAATGAAATGACAAAATAAAGAAAATGAAGAAAAAATGGTGTTTTGTAAGTGATAAAATGGATATAAAAATTTGAGTATTATCTTAAAAAAAATAGGAAATCTAAAAGAAAAATTGGAGAGAAGAAAAACCTACTAAACGACGTCAGAATTAGTGGTCAGAAAATAAGAAAAAATGGAGGAAGGAGTCGTCGTTTTAGGGTTACAACAGCTAGAAAATATGTTCTGCTGGAAAATGGGGGAGAAAGAAGAGAAAAAGAAAAGAAAAACGTGTGTAGCGTTGGTTGACATGTAGGATCGACACTACACGTAGGACATAACGTTGGTTCTACGTGTCAACCGACACTACTATTTTATTTTTCTTTAATTTTTTAAGTCAGTTGACACATAGAATCGACTTAAAATCTTATGTGTAACGTCAGTTCTACGTGTCAACCGACTTAAAAAATTAAAAAAAATAAAATAGTAGCATCGGTTGACACGTAGAACTGACGCTATAAGTAGGCTTAGGTCGATTAACATGTAGAACTGACTTAAAATTTTACGTGTAGTATTGATTGACATGTAGGACCGACACTATTTTTTTAATTTTTTAAATAGATCTTTCAATATACCGACTTTAAATCCGGACTTAATTACTCCTTTTTGTAGTCGTGGAAATATTACCTATGCTAATATCTAAACTATTCAAAATGGTATTCCTGCACCAATATGTTTGTCCATTGTAATTTATTGTAATTGAATTCTCTTTTTATCTTCAATTTCAACGAATAATTGTTTTAATTTTTTATTGAAAAATACCTAAAAGTAAATGAATTATGCTGCTGTGTTATGATACAGAAAATTATAGTACTATATACTTATAATTAGAGGTGATAACGTCTAATACATCATAATATTGACACATAAACATCATATGATACATATAAAAAATTTAATCTAACTTTGTCAATAATATTTTTATGACTTTCAAGATTTTTGTTATTTTTTACTATTATAAATAAATAACACAAAACAAAATTAAATAAAGTTTTTAATGTGTCAATTAACAGATAAACATGATATAATTAATATCGAAATAAAAAACAACTAACTTGATAAAGATTAATATATAATCATTACACAAACATAAATACAGTTAAACTAATACGATTGTAACCCGTAATTATAATTGTACATTGGATTCAAAAGAACAAAAATTAAATGAACACATTCCCCACTTCCACAAAACCTTAAGTCTTACGTACCATCTATTACATGCTCATTATCACGAGCACTTTTATTAATCAAGAAATGATATTACAATATATCATTGTGCTGAATGGATTTTTTACTAACTCTTTTATTTTTATAAAAATAAAGAGTAAAAATAAACTCGTTTTAATACTATCAATACGTACATTATATGCAAGTTTTTTTCAACAAAACCCAACCTTTTTGTTCACAGAAGTGCTGATTCCAACATTAAACCTCATTACTGGTGTGAAGTCCACATCAATCTTGATGAAAAAGAAAAGGCAATGAAGAAGTATCTCTCTGCTGTGATGCTGATCTCAGACGTTTAACCAGATACACTTTACCTTTTCCACATAAGCAAGCAATACTGCTTACCTTAAATGGCAGGATCCACCTAATAGTAACTGCACGTCAAAATCTGCTCTATATAAACTAACCACAATTGACCACTACACTAGTTATGGCAAAGAAAAATATATTGTTAGATATCAAATGACAGTTAGGATCAACAATTTTGAAAGAATGTTGTTAAGTTTCATATTAGTTAAGAGTAATACAACAGTACTGCTTATAAGTTTGGACACTTTTTAACTCACAAGTTGATTTTTAGGTTAAGAGTTAGGCCTGAGTTTTTAAGATAATATCAGAATTAGACTCTTGGTTTCTTTGTACTCTCATAAGCCCTCGTGTTGGAGATTGTTATAAACCTCCTTAATTTAAGGAGTAAATTAAGGAGTAAAACATGGAGCAAAACAAAGAGCAAAACATGGAGCAAAACATAGAGCTTAATTCAAGGAGTAAAACATGGAGCTTAATTCAAGAAACAATTCAAGGAACCATTAATTTAAGGAGTAATTCAAGGAATGAATTTTCCTATAAATAGATGTGTAATTGCAATGAATTAATCATCCAAAGTGTTCATTTCAATTGAGAGAAAAACTTAGAGAGAAAAGCTTTTGTGAGAGAAAATTGAGAGTAATTTTCTTGGGTGTAATTGGGTTGTGAAGTTGTGAGTGTTGTAAACACCTTGTGTAATTTCTCCCCTTTCAGTAAAAAGATCTGCAGCAGGTTCGGATACGTAAGCAAGATTGGCCGAACTCCGTTATCAAATTTATGTGTTATTTTTCTATTCTTGCTTTCTCATAAATCTGGCTTATCGGGAATTTGCGGAATTTGCGGAATTTCTCAACAATTGGATCCTTAAACCCGTCTCATTTTCCACCATATCTTTCCATCTTTGGAAAGCCTCAAATACTTTAGACTTATGCTTTAGAAAGTAAACTCATACCTTCCGAGAGTGATCATCGATGAAAGTCACAAAGTAGTATTTCCCACCAATAGATGAGACGGTTGTTGGTTCCCAAACATCAGAGTGAATATGTAGATACCAGATTCAAAAATTTCTGCTATGAGCACAGGATCAGAATGGAAAGAATTGTGACAGGCACACTTCAACACAATGGTGTAGCTGAGCATATAAACCGAACGTTGACAGAAAGAGCCAAAAGCATTCATATACAGTCAGGTCTACCGAAGCGGTTCTGGGTAGAAGCAGTCAACACGACAGCTTACTTGATCAACCAAGGCCCATCTGTTCCATTGGAGCATAGAATACCAGAGGAGGTATGGATCGGAAAAGAGGTGAAAATATCACATCTAAAAGTTTTCGGTTGTGTAGCATTTGTGCATATCAGTGATCAAGGCAGGAATAAGCTTGATCCCAAATCCAAGAAATACACATTCATCGGCTATGGTGAGGATGAGTTTGACTACCACATTTGGGATGACGAAAAGAAGAAAGTTATCCATAGCAGAGATGTGATTTTCAACGAAAGAGTGATGTATAAGGTCATGCATAAAATAGACGCCAATGACTCAGAGCAGAATGAGTCAGTATTTGCAGATGCAGATGATGTCCCAGATAGTTCCGCAACAAAAACAATTGTAACAAGTCCTCAGCCAGAGGAACTTGTTTGACAGAGCAATACACAACATTCCAACACACCACAACCTCTTACTCCTCTTATGTGTCTAACAGGAGATACATGAATTATATGTTGTTGACTGATGGAGGGGAGCCTGAATGCTATGATGAAGCTTGTTAGACTCGAGATTCCTACAAGTGGGAGCTTGCTATGAAAGAAGAAATGAAATCTCTCATCTTTAACCAGACATGGGAATTAGCTGAGTTACATATGGGAAAGAAGGCACTTCATAAAAAGTGGGTGTACCAGGTGAAAGAGGAACATGATGGTTCCAAGAGATACAAAGTCCACCTAGTTGTCAAAGGGTTTCAACAGAAGGAAGGAGTTGACTACACTGACATTTTCACTCTCGTTTTGAAGCTCAATACTATCAGATCAGTATTGAGTATTGTAGCCATTGAAGATCTTCATCTTGAACAGTTGGATGTGAAGACTGCATTCCTTCATGAAGATTTAGAGGAAGAGATATACATGTACCAGCCAGAAGGTTTCTCAGAAAGAGGGAAGAAGAACATGGTGTGCAGACTTAAGAAGAGTTTGTATGGCCTGAAACAAGCCCCGAGACAATGGTACATAAAGTTTGACAGCTTCATGCACAAAGAAGGTTTCTAGAAGTGCAATGCTGACCATTGTTGCTACTTCAAGAGATATAGGTCCAGTTATATCATTTTACTACTTTATGTTGATGATATGTTAGTAATAGGTTTAGATATGGATGATATTAAAAGGTTGAAGCAGCAATTGTCAAAGGAGTTTGACACGAAAGACTTGGGTCCAGTAAAGAAGATTCTTGGAATGCAAATC
Source organism: Hippophae tibetana (assembly GCA_037013495.1). Lineage (NCBI taxonomy): Eukaryota > Viridiplantae > Streptophyta > Magnoliopsida > Rosales > Elaeagnaceae > Hippophae > Hippophae tibetana. The sequence continues at coordinate 11,707,469 of CM072803.1, forward strand.
ACAAGAAATAAGAAGAAAGGATCCTTGCAGTTATCTCAGGTAGAGTACATCAATCGTGTTTTGCAGAGATTCAATATGGGCGATGCCAAGCCAGTTAGCACACCCTTGGCTAGTCATTTTTGCCTATCCAAGGATCAGTCCCCTCAGACAGAGAAAGAGAGAGAATTCATGGCTAAGGTTCCTTATGCCTCAACCATTGGAACTTTGATGTACGCAATGGTCTGTACGAGACCATACATTGGCCATGTAGTGGGAGTTGTTAGTAGATTTATGTCAAATATAGGGAAACTCATTGGGATGCAGTCAAGTGGATTTTGAGGTATCTGCGAGGCACCACAAAAAAGTGCTTACACTTTAGTAAAAGAGAGTTAAAAGTACAAGGGTACGTAGACGCACACTTTGGAGGTGAATTTGATCACCGAAGAAGCACCACCGGTTATATATTTACTGTTGGAACTATAGCTATTAGTTAGATGTCACAAATACAGAAAATTGTCACTCTATCCACTACAGAGGCTGAGTATGTAGCAGTAACTGAAGCTAGTAAAGAGATGATATGGCTTCAAGGTTTGTTAACTGAGTTGGGATTCAAACAGGAGAAGAATGTTCTGCATAGTGATAGTCAAAGTGCAAGACACTTGGCGAAGAATTCAGCATTTCATTCTAGAACCAAGCATATTAGACTTCGTTATCACTTTATCAGATCTCTATTGGAAGATGATGTGTTAATATTGGAGAAGATTGAAGGAAGCAAAAATCTAGCAGATATGTTAACAAAGGTGGTGACTTTTGAAAAACTGAAGTTGTGCTCAACTTCAGTTGGTCTGCTAGAGTAACAAAGACTAGAAAAGTTGCTGCATTGATCGAGGTGTGAAGACAGATTGAAATCAGTCTTCAAGTGGGAGATTGTTGGAGATTTTTATAAAGCTCCTTAATTTAAGGAGCAAAACATGGAGCAAAACAAGGAGCAAAACATGAAGCTTAATTTAGGGAGCAATTCAAGGAATCATTAATTTAAGGAGTAATTCAAGGAGTGAATTTTCCTATAAATAGATGTGTAATTGTAATGAATTAATCATCCAAAGTGTTCATTCCAATTGAGAGAAAAATTTAGAGAGAAAAACTTTTGTGAGAGAAAAGCTTTTGTGAGAGAAAATTGAGAGTAATTTTCTTGGGTGTAATTGGGTTGTGAAGTTGTGAGTAACACCTTGTGTAATTTCTCCCCTTTCAGTAAAAAGATCTGCAGCAGGTCCGGATACGTAAGCAAGATTGGGCGAACTCCGTTATCAAATTTATGTGTTATTTTTCTATTCTTTCTTTCTCATAAATTTGGCTTATCGGGAATTTGCATAATTTCCCCACACCTCGTGCGGTAAATCCAGACCGTGTTGTAAATCCGGACTCTAGTCGATGTGGAGGAGGATGTTGAGTAGCACATTGACTAAGAGTAAGGCAGTAGTGTTAATGTTAGAAACTCAAGCCTAACTCAACCCAATAAGATCTCATTAAGTTAAGGGTTGCCCAAGCTTATAAGCAACTTTGTTGCTTTGTTCCTAGTCGATGTGGGACAAGGATACTTAACAGCCTCCCTCCACATGGCGGACAAAGGTGGAAATTAGTGCCACGGTGAGACTGTGGTAGAGCCCAATTAGGTCCAAGCACATAGAGACTAGGCCCAGCTCTAATACCATGTTAGAAACTCATGCCTAACTCAACCCAATAAGATCTCATTAAGTTAAGGGTTTTCCAAGCTTATAAGCAGTTTTACTGTTTTGTTCCTAGTCGATGTGGGATAAGGATACTTAACAGCCCCCTCTACACGGCGGAAAAAGGTGGACATTAGCGTCACTGTGAGACTGTGGTAGAAGACTGGGTAACCCTCTAACTCACAAGCTAACTTTTAGGTTCAGAATTAGGCATGATTTGTCTTTCTTCGTTTCGTTTTCGTTCCGTCTTTACTCGTCCGTTTATAATCAAATTATGTCACTGCATCCATAATACTTACCGATCCCAAATCGATCATATTACAATATATGAATTTTTGTAGAAAAAACAGACGTAAAAAAGTAATTGAATGAATTGTAATATAGAACATGTTAAGTCCCACATTGACTAAGAGTAAGGCAGTAGTGCTGCTTATAAGTTTGGGAACCCTCTAACTCACAAGCTAGATTTTGGGTTCAGAGTTAGACCTGAGTTTTTAAGATGGTATCAGAGCTAGACTCTTGGCTTCTTCGTACTCTCATCGATCCTTGTGTCGTAAATCCGGACTATGCCGTAAATTCGAACTCTAGTCGATGTGGAGGGAGGGATGTTAAGTCTCACATTGGCTAAGAGTAAGTCAACAGTGTTGCTTATAAGTCTGGACAACCTTTTAACTCACAAGCTAGCTTTTGGGTTCAGAGTTAGGCATTAGTTTATAAGAGAACACACAAAAAAAAATTGAAAACTTAAATTTACATGAATTGTTTTTGAAAACCCACGCAAAAATAGTGTGAATTGTACTATAGAACCGTAAAAATTAAAAACTTTAATTTACGTGTGTTATTTTTGAAAAGCCTACGCAAAAGCAAAAAATATTTGAATATACTATTAGTAAAAATACATGCAAACTTTAAGTGGACTTTTTACAAACAACCCACAGGTTACTTATACAAACCCACTAAAAAAACATTTGCTTGGATTTTTACAAATAACCCATGCAAAGTATCAGTATTATTACCACTCTTTTACCCTACCCATTGATCAACAAACGAATAAACAAAGAAGCACACAGCTCTCTGAGACAAAGGAAAAACAGAGAACAAACGAAGAATGAAGAATAGTTGATAGTTATTTTTTTACAGGTGATTCACGAGAATAAAGAAAATGGTACAATTATGAGCTCATGCTTGTGTTTTTTTTTTAAATTTACACAAAAATTCATCCAAATTTTTGTGTCGCCTAATAAATTTATGTATATGAGTTTTTATTTGTAGCAAAAAAAATTGCATTGCATAAATTTTTCATATAACCCATGCAAATTATTTGTGGGTTTTTAAACCAATGCAAAATTTGTTAGAATAGCCTTTACGTGGATTTCGTGGGTTAAAATTCCATGCAAATTTCTATTATTGTAGTAGTACAGATAGCTTCCAAAAATTTAGTGCTCCAAAAAGTTGGCTAAATAACCAAGTGTTTTAGTACATGTGTTTATAGCAGAGGTTTGGAATAATAAAATTCACCGTGAATGTAAAACGCTAAAAATTTATAATAAATTATAAAAGTGACTTAAACAAATTTTTAATAATATTTTATAGTGTATGGATGTAACTAGAGATTTATGTGTAAAAAATCAAATCAAACTCAAAAAATTAAAAAACCCTTATTGCAACTCGACATGGCCTTGTCGTATACCTGCCATGGCCTTGCCGTAGCCTTGGCATGACCTCGTCGCCTCACCATAGCCTCATCGAGTAGTCGACGAGATGCAATTTTGCCTATAGGCATAATGTACAACTCACTTTCTCTTATTAATAATTTTTCTCCTCTTTCTTTATAAAATTATTTGAATTTTTAGTATATTTTGGAGCGCATTTAGAAAATAAAATATCAATGAGTTTGAATTTGGAAGAATAACAATGGTAAGTTTTTAAGGAGGGATTTATACTCTAACTTTTTATTATTAAAATGAAATACTTTTTATGAAATTTTTTATATATGCATATATGAATAATTTATATAAAATGGGTATTAAATTTTGGTATGAAATGAGTATCAAAAATAATTCACATGACATCTAAGATTTTTATACATGCATTATGAAAATGATTTTAGTCTAAGGAGTAGACTTGTATGTATGTCTTGCGGAGTATGGTACCTATGAGTTATTGGTTGCAGAAGACTAATTTCAATAGACTATAGGTACGCATCACATTCACATGTATTCTTGGAGTTTTTTCGTCTATAGTGCCTTTGATTGTTGATCACACATGGGCCTCTAAATTGAACCTCCCATTGTGTCTTGGAGTTTTCCATCTATTAGGTCTCAGAGTTTGACTACACATGGGCCTCAGAGTTAGACTCGACATTGTGTCTCGAATTAGATTTCCCATAGACAAAGGCCTATATGACGTTGATTTAACCAATACATGTGCCATATGTATTTCAGATTACGACTGTACATGGGGTCAGAGGTAGACCCACATGCATCTCGAAGTTTAATCGAGCATGTGCCCATGTATTTTGGTGACCAACACATATAGTGTTACATATCAATTTATACTTGCATAACATATTTTATATTATTTGAGCATGCATTAGAATACTTATAACATGCACTATCCCAATATTGAAAGCGAGAAAGTGCAGGTATACTAATTTTTCATAAATAAAATCTCCCCACATTGTATATTGATGATGATGATTATTTCCATTCATGAACTTTATTATATGTTATATGCATCACGAATATTTATTTGATATAATATTACTTTAGAGTAGATTTCTACTAAATTGTAAGCTGTCATCCTTCTCCCCTTACTTTTGAACTACGACACCGAGATAGTTGTGGTAAAGACATGAAGGTCTTATACAGAGGATTCATATGTTAAAAGGTTTAATGTAAAACTTATTTATTTTATTTGATATTTTAGTTTACTTGTAGGCATGAGATTACTTTGATTTAATGAACTTTAATTGACTTTATAAATATTTTGGATTTAAGTTTATGAAATTATATTTAATTTTATCATTTAGATAGAAAATCTTCAAAGGTGCCCAAGTTATTTATAAAGAATTCATTTTAAATTGATTTTTTTCATGATCATTTGAGAAATTTTCTTTAAAATAAAAACTTCTTCTCAAAATTTAGATACCCATATTTTGAAGAGAGATAGTTTGGTAGCAGAGCATTGTTATGATCTCCTGGAAATAAAATTGTTTTATAAAATTTGTTTTATCTCAGCTTACGTACTCGTTGAAGGAGAATTACCAGTAAGAAACGTGTGCAAATTAGCTATACTAGATAGAGATTGAACTCGGGATAAGCTCGATGAGAAAGGTAGAATTTACTACCACAAGGAGTTGTAAAGATTTGTTTTCTACAATAGCAACAAATTTTGATATTACTACTAGATGATTTTGAGAAATAGGATGTATATTCGAAACGTGTTTGCATTAGCTGCATTTTGATTTTTTTTGGAAAGTTTGGATGTTTCACGAACGATTCATTAGATTGAACTAATTGTGTGAGCAATTAGCAATGATTACTTTTTGTCAATATATTGGATTTTCCTTACAAATTGTAGTAATCACTCATCGAATTGAATAAATAAACCAGAAACAAACCAAGATCTTAAATTATTCTTTAAAGTCCCAATCAAATGATTGGATATATATTGCTATTATTGCCATGAGATGATTTATGTCAAGTACAATAATTTCTCAAATTGGAATGAAGCAATGGATAAGGATCAAGTTATGCTTGTAGTTATGGAGCATCAAATACTTGATGGAAATTTTTAAGACAAAGTTAACAATCTTGTTTGTAATGGCATAAAATTTTCAATAACCAATACTACCTTTTTAGTCCTTCAAACCTTATTAGTCTATAAAATAGCCTTCCAATAGCAATCAAATCCTACGTAAACATTTGATTGACAACAATCTCTACCAAAAAAAGATAAAGACATAAGCATCACAACTCTAGGTCAAAGATCACAAATCTTCATGATATTTGGCAAGAGGAACTATCGATCAATGATATTGATACAATTTTACTATACAACCCTTGGATAGGAATTCTTTTTTATAATTGTGTAACTCATTCTTTCACAATTTTAAATCTATGCCCAAGTATTAAATCTTACAAACCCCTTTACTTCAAATATTCATCTTAGAATCTCTTCTAATGTTCTTTATGTTTATAATAGTTCAATTTTAAGAAATAAGGAGTAAACCTTTCCAGTTTTTTCCTTAAACACTATCTAGAAGGAAGATAGAATCAGACAAGTGTAATCCCTCTAAAATTTCCTAGAAACGGATGTGGAAAATGGAAGAAACTTAACATAGATACCAGTTAAGGGTGTGCAAAATGCATCACTAACCAAACCCAACCCAATAATTTACATAACCGATTAATATTAGGTTGGTTTGGTTCTCATTTCTTTAAATCGATTAAAAACCGAACCAACCCAATTTATTTATTTGATTATTTTATTTTTATATTCTTATTTAAGGTTTGTAAACTTCGTATAATTAATTTTAATCGGCCTCTCAACTACTTAGAAAAATATTCAATAAGATTAAAAATGTAATTCCATCTCACTCTCATAAGTTAAGTGAATATATTTGAGCCGCTTGAATTGGATAAGTATAATAAATAATACATATTTATATCAATCATTGTAATTTAATTTATTTAATACATAGTTTACACTTTATTTTTCTTCTTGTAGACATGTTAGGCAAATAACATACCCCAATGAACTCATTGACAATATCAGTGGTTTGAGTTAGAGACTAAAACATGTTTCATTCTAATATTTATATTTTATGAATATGTTAGAAGCTATGTTGTGCTTTGAGATGGGAGCTTGAAATATGATTAGAATTTAGTTTTTTTGTATGTTTTTTATGGAAATTGAAGTATTTTACTCCCATATGTTGTTTATTGTTATGTTTCTAATTCTATCTAAGAATGCAACATTTTTCATTTCATATAATATTTTAGAATTATATTTTATCTTTTAGCTTATTGGTGTGAGATGATCAGGTTTTGCCTATTTTTGCCATTAGAGTTTAGATATTTAAACGAAATTCATGTAAGAATTTCTAGACCATGTCTCTTTCTTCTTTTTGTTCCCATCTATGTGAGATATTAATTCTATATTATTTAACTATTTATCCATTATAATTTATAACTACATCTCCTTTTATATTTTTACCGTTAGATTTTATATCGCATGAACAACATTATATATGTTTGAATGTGATAATTAATGAATTTTTTCAGATAAATCATTACTATTTACTATTGCCTATTTACCTTATATTTAAATATTTCTTGCACCTTATATTGATATGAATAATTATATTAGATAAGTGATTGAAATCTAAGTATTATAATAAAATTAACATTAAAAATTATAATGTGAGAGTTAAAAAAATTAATAAATAAAATCTATTAGCACAAAAGGTGAAAACTTTCCTTGACTAAACCCAAACCAAATCAATAAAATTGGATCAACTTGTAATGGTTTTACAAATTTATTGGTTTGGATTGGATTGATTATCATTTTTTAAGAACCGATTGTATTGGTTTGGTTTCGATTTTAGTGTAAACCCAAACAATTCATATATGCACACCCCTAATAGCAATGGTGGATGAATATTGGATTAGTTTTTCAAATTTATTGGTTTAGATGGATTATCATTTTTCAAGAGCCTCATATTGGGTTGATTTTGATTTTAGTATAAACGTAAACCAACCCATATATGCACACTCATAATACCAATGATGTATTTTCCAAAGAATTACCTGAACTTCCCAACTTGAGAGCAATTTTATAATCAAGTTATATAGAAATTAAGGAAATAATTGGATGAAGTATTGGTAAAAGGATTCGTTCGAATAAGATTGTCGCCTTATGGAATGCCTATTTTGTTTGTCAAAATAAGGGTGTAAATTTCAGCATCGATTATCATCAAAATAATAAATATTAATAAATGGATTATTTGATCAATTCGAGGATGCAAGTTTTCAAGAACAAAAATTGAAACTTATAAATTAAGAGAATCAAATGTGCCAAAACTACTTTTCAAGGTTAGAACGAGCACTCTTGGAGAATGAGAACTCATAGGAAGACTACTTTGAAACAATCAAAGATGGATGACTTTAATTGAAATTAAAGAAAGGAAAATTTAGAGACTACAAAAACAGCATTAATTGGTATCAAATAAAGAACATGAATGTGGAGTAGCTCTATATGAGTCAAAGGTGGGATTATCAATTTCATAAAAAATAATCGTATCAATGAAGCATCACACATTATGCGTACTGACTCATCACAAAAGGGACATGGATGCACTTGAATGTTTGCACAGATACCGAAAATCTACACTAGTAAACAAGACATGCATATGGAAATTCTTGAAAAACTTGATGCATTATTCGTTTGATTTTGAAAGAAGAAAATTTGCGCTGTTAAAGAGTGAAGAAATCTAAGGAAATCAACCTCAAGAATTGTAATCAAGGAAGATTCATTGAGAATGCATCAATTAACTTATGAAAATGGTGATAGCAGCATAACATATGAAGTATTCGATGATAGAATTGTCAAGTTATAATAAATAAAAGTATGTTGCACTTCTTAACACTGGAGTTGACAACAAAGAGCTAATAAATTGTTATATTTTCTATGGAGAAGTGGATAATGATAGTAAGATTAAGTGAACTTAAGGGAAAAATGGCTTCAAAGATTATGATCCCATTCTACAACATCATTTAGACAAAACAAATACAGTAATAGATATTTTGAGTCAAAAGTTAGAATTGTCGCACAAGTGATATTGGTACTTGACGAAACACTCAAATGACAAAAGGAATACAGGTCAGATTTTCAAGATATTGGGAGACAAGTATATATATATATATATATATATATATGTCTAACCCCACAATGTAAAAACGGCTCAATCTAACAATCTCAAAATTTGCAAAGCATGGTAGAGATTATCGAAAAGAGAAATAGTGAATAGAAAGACTTTTAATAATGAAGCGTTTCATTTTCAATTAAAAGATAGCGATGTCAGATAAAGGCTCTTTAACGCAAGGTACCATGGATAAAAAGTATAGAATTTGATGTATATCTTAAAAGTATAAGATGTATCATAAATTTAAGAAAAACATATTGATAGAACATAATGAAAGAGAATATATATATATATATATAAAACTATGCAAGATGATGACAAAATAGAACTCGATATTTAGAGAATGATTTTACAAGAGATTGTACAACTACATGATATATCGAAGACAATTTTTTTACATCAAGATCTAAAAAATTTCCTCTCGTTTGTAGAATTTTTACGATAAGCTTTATGAATGAAACTATTGTATAGTATGGTATGTCATTTCAAAACTAATGGACAATTCAAAAGGATTATTCAAATGTTATAGGAAACATGGTGAGCATGTGTTATGGATTTTAAAAGAAATTGAACCGAGATTTTATCATTAATTGAATTCTCTTACAATAACAGTTATTATATAAGTATTAGGATAACCTCTTATGAAGCCTTATATGGATGACCCTATAGATTATCAATGTGATGGGTTGAAAGTAAGAATTATAATAAGATTAAGGTTAGCCTTATTCGAGAAACAATTAAAAGATCTAAATCATGTAAGATAAGCTTCATATAACTCAGAACCAATACAACAGTTATATTGATGGTGAACAATGACATTTGAATCTTGAAGTGGATGATTGTATTTTCCTTTAGTATCGTTTGAGATAAAAGGGAAGTCAACAACTCGTTACAATGAGCCAACTTCAAACTATTGGAGGAGTTAGATATGTAGTATATCGATAGAGTTACCATGGATTTGTCACAAGATCATGAAGATTTCCATACTTCTGTCCTACGAAAAGTCTTGATTGGATCAAGTGGTGTTCTTGATTGGATAGAATTTTTGTAACATCAAAACACATCATACGAAAAAGAACCGGTGACGATAAATGGTTTTTTAAGTTAAGAACTCGAGAAGAAGAGAAATACTACTAGCAAAGATTAATGGAAACATCATAGTGTTGATGATGCAACTTCGAAATTAGAATCCGAAGTCCACATGGAATATCCATATTTAAGGAAATTATGAAATTTTGAGGATGAAAATTTCTTTAAGAGGGAAGGATTATAAAACCCCAAAAATTAATAATAAATTATAGAAGTGACTTAAAAGAATTTTTAATAATATTTTATGGTGTAGGAATGCATCAAAAAAAATTCATGTGAAAAATCATATTGAATATAAAAAATTAAAATTTTTTTACTACAGCTCGCTAGAGCCTCGCCATGGCCTTGTTATAGCCACACATAGTAGCCTCATCGTGACCTCACTGAGCCTCACCATGGCCTTGTCAAATAGACGACGAGCCACCGGTGAGGGTGGTCAGTGAGATGCAATATTGCCTATAATTAGGTATAGACAACTCACTTTCTCTCACTAAAAATTTCTTTCCTCTTTCTCTCTAAAATTGTTGGGTTTTTAGTATATTTTGGAATGTGTTTCAGGGATAAAATATCAGAAAAATTATATATAGAAGAATAGCAATAGAATAATTTTTTAGGTTGAGGTTTTTACTATGACTTTTTAATTCATGCATCGTTTTCACAAAATTATCATGCATCATATATTATGAATAAAAAAATCAAATGTCAAGCTTTTTTTATGAATAATGTTATAGATGTAGTTAAAATGAAATACTCGTTATGAACATTTTTATATTTGCATACATGAATAATTTTATATAAAACGAGTATTAAATTTTAATATAAAATGAGTATTGAAAATAATTCGCATGACATCTGTGGTTTTTATACATGTATCATCGAAATGATTTTATTCATAAGGAGTAGACCTATATGTATGTTTTGTGGAGTATGGTACACATAAGCTACTAGTTACAACAAACTATTTTCGATGGACATACGAGCCTCAGAGTTGAACTCTTCATTGTGTCTCAAAGTTTATCGTCTATTGGATATTGGAGTTTGATCGCACATAAGCCTCGAAGTTAAACCCTTCCATTGTGTCTCGAAATGGACTACCCATAAACAAGGACCCATATAACGTTAATTTAACCAATACATATGCAATATGTATTTCGAATTATGACCATACATGGGTCGGAGGAGGACCCACATGAATCTCGAAGGTTAACCGTGCATGTGCCGATGTATTTTGATGACCAATACATATGAGGTTGCATATCATGCATATAGATAGATTTATATGTACATAATATATTTTGTATTGTATAAGTATGCATTGAGATACATAAAATATACACTATCCTAATTTTAGGAACGAAGAAGTATAAGTATATCCAAATTTTATAAATAAAATCTCGGCATATTGTATAATGATGATGATGATTATTTCCATTCATGAACTTTATTATATATAACATATATCATAAATATTTATTTGATATAATATTATTTTAAAGTATATTCTTACTAAGGATATAAAAGTTTTCATGGAGAATTTAAACGTTAAACCTTTTACGTAAAAATTATTTATTTTATTGACTATTTTAATTTAATTATAATCTCGTTGAGATAACTCTTATTTAATAAATTTTAATTAGTTTTATAAATGTTTTGAATTTAAGTCTACGAGTTTATATTGAATTTTGACTTTTAGATAGAAAATATTTAAAGATACTCAAATTATTTATAAAGAATTGATTTTAAATTAATTTTTTTAATGATTATTTAAGAAAATTCCTTTAAAATAAAATTCCCTTCTTAAAATTCACGTACCCGTATATATTTTGGGACATGACAATCAAGTTGAAGCATGTGACTTTGTTGACATAAGATATCATAAACGAGCACACTCTATCTACTTAGAATTAATAGATAGAATAAAAATATAACTAAATTTTAATAACGAAAGATGTTTTGGAATGGAATTTTACCAAGAAATTGACAGTGGCATACCAATTTTCACAAACAGAACAATAAATGAAACATGTCATGCATCTTCCCAAGAAATTTTGACGGATGGTGAGAAGTGATGACACTAGAACTAGAAGGTTGGGTTGTTTGTACTTGCTTTGTCTTCTTCTTTCGTCTCAGTTGGAAGAATTGCTGCATGGTATCTGCACACTCTGATGCCATTACACCACGTCGGATATTTATTTATTTTTGGGTGGAATGGATGGAGAGGAGGAGCTAGCTTGTCTGACAATTCCGAAATATTTCCTCTCGTCCCCCATCAGGAAAAAGTCTGCAAGATATCATTTACATGTCAATTTCGAAGCCACTCTAAATAACCTCTTGTAATCTTTAACTTACAATAGTACACAATACCCTCCACAGTATCATGACATTATATTATATCCTATCAACTCAACTTAGATCTAAAAGAATAACAAGTGTTCCTTTATTCAGCCTCTTCTGGTTTTCAAAGTGCAGTGTAGCCAGAAAAAGAAAAAAACAGAGAATACTCTGGCCATAGTTTCATTTTCAATCCCTTGAAAACCATTTGGACAATGCTAAGTTAAGTTATTGAAAAAAGTTGGAATAAAAAACTTATACAACTGGCATCCATGCCTTTGTAGAACATAGTTTCTTAAATCCACAGGCAAAAGATTATTCATGTAAAAGAGTGGGTGTTTGTGGAAAGGTTAGGCAATTCATGCTTTACTTGCCTTATCCAGCTGCCATCAGCACCAAGAAGCTTATTAGGAGCTCCCCAAACAAGAGTGTCTATTCTTGCTTGAAGTATTGCTCCAGCACACATGGGACATGGCTCAAGCGTTACATAGAGTGTAGTCCCCCTGAGAAAGATACAAAGGGGATTGAGTTCGAACATAGTGGCATAGTACTGCCTCATCCATTAGTAAATTGCAAGTAACCATTCTAGCACTCTAGCAGGACTTTGATAATAAGGCATGGAATCCCTTATATTCGACCTGTATATGGTTAGTACATACTATATAGCTCTGGTGGCTTTGATATTTAATATTTTTAATATGAAAATTCGTAGTCTGCATCACAATGAACTGTGTTATAAACCTAGACCTAACTCAACCCAATAAGATCTCATTGAGTTAAGGATTGTCCAGACTTATAAGCAACATTGCTGCCTAACTCCTGACCAATGTGGGACAAACAAATCCTTCACACTCTCCCTCACATCGGACAACGGTGGTCTTAGATTTGAGCCACGGTGAGAACTGAAGGGAGATCCACACATAGGACCAGGGCCTAACTCTGATACCATGTTATAAACTCAGGTCTAACTCAACCCAATAAGATCTCATTGAGTTAAGAATTGCCCAAACTTATAAGCAGCACTGCTGTCTAACTCCTGACCGATGTGGGACAAACAAATCCTTCACAAACTATATTGCCAACAAGGTCGTACTAGTAACAATGCTAACCAATGAAGCTTAGATGGAAGAAAATATAAACAAATAATCCAACCAAGATTCATGGAATAAAATTCCAAACATGAGATAGAATATTGAAATGATAAATCAAAATAGTTACAAGTTAATAGAGAAATTACTGCTAGCCTCCATGACTGAAGTACATTTGAAGCTTCTCGGATGCACATTATTTCTGCATGGGCAGTGGAATCCCGGAGCTCTTCCACTCTGAAATAGGTATATTTATATGAATCCAAAAGAGAACTTTAGCTAGAGCATATACACGTAAATCATCAAACTTACAGGTTGTATCCACGAGCAATAATATTCCCATTTTGCACCAAAACAGCACCAATTGGTACTTCCCAATAATCAGCAGCCTTCTTAGCTTCTAACAGTGCTTCTCTCATGAACATTTCGTCAATTCTGCACTGCTGATTTTCAAGTTTGTATGCTTCTTCCCACTCATCAAATCTATCTTGAGGAAACTGTGGACTCGCTGAAGCCTCCTTCTTTTTAACTCTCCATCCTTTTCCTCAGTTCCTGAAACTTCATTCACCTTTGCACGACCAGATTGCTCCGTCTGTTCCCCAATACCACTTCTAGAGACATCAGATTTAACCATCTTTGAAATTCCAGTTATAATTGCAGATCTCTTGCCTTTATCAGTAGGTGGCACCTCTGATTCCTCTATTTTGGTGCCAGAAGGGGTACCATGAAAACCTATAACATCTTCATTGCACACAAGAGTTTCATCACCAGACATCAAGGAGATGCCTTTTGATGCTGACCCACTTCCGGCTATACTTGTAGAAGATAATGTTTCTGCTTCTCTTTCATTTGTTGATCTCATTTTGTCAGACCCTTGCCCTTGACTGGGAGAAGATAATTTTCTCTGTTGCAGCTGATCAGATTTGGTTTCCAATTGCAGCGATTTATCCTTTTTATTCTCCTCATTCTCGTGGGCTGAAGAATATGCTCCGCTACTGACAGATTCATTTGGTGAAGCCCTTTCACCTAGCCTTGCTGCTGAACTAGGGGTTTCTGGACGAGAACCCCACCTCAATCGAGCTATATCTGCAACAATACTCCACAAGGACCTGCCTGTTTTCCTTCCAATAGTTTTCCCAATATCTGTGGAAGCCTCTATTTCTTCTTCCCCAGTAGTCCTAAGAATGGATGGATCTGTCACATCCCACATTTCATCTGAAGGTCCCTTCGTTCCTGAACCTCCAGATGACAACCTCTTGTGCTGCTCATTCAGCTGCAAGTTTTCAGAAGCATATTGATTGGAAAAAATTTCACTGTACTTCTTATCTCCAAAAGCTAAATGTGTTTTGGACATACTCTCTGCTTTCTCAATTTCAGAAGTTGTGGTTTCATTCCTTACCTTTTCAAAAAATTCTCCAACAAACTGTGCAGAAGAATTTTGAAATTGATCGGCTGAAGCCAATGTATCTTTATGAGTAATTAGGTATGAACATTCCTCAAGAGTTTCACCCCTTCCCTTTCTTATATCCGATTGATGGTGTAAAGAAGTTTGTGGCACTCTTGAATTCACATACAAGGAACTAAAGTCATGTTCTAAAGATGTATTTGAAACCTCTTGGCTTGTAATTTCACCTACTGGTTCAATATGCAATGAACTTCTAGCTACTGTCTGCGATGGGGGAGGCATTAACAATGCCTCTGAACTTCTTCCAGCCTCTTCCTGTACATTAATCTCCTTCACATTAGACAATGAAACCATGCCGAATAATGCCAGAGATGTAGAGGCCTCTTCCGAGTCTCTTCCAACAAAATGTGATACCCCTCTAGAATTTTCGTCCTCATTTCTTGGACTGAGTTTATTTAGCCTTTCATTTGATTGAGTACTTCTTTCTGTCGCTCGAGGAAATGTTTTCCCAGCTGATATTGTATCTTGACAATAAGTATATCTCTCTACATCAGTAGCATGAACTAATGATATATCAGTCACATGGCTGGATCCTGTTATGGATTGAAATTTCTGAGGAGATATTTGAACCTTTTGTGGGTGAGGCTCTACTGACTCTTGACTTGAAACAGATACCAGGTTTTTGTTTTGCACATGGTTTTTCCCTCATTTCAGACTGCATAATGGATATACTCTCAGCATACCTGTCGCCAATTTCTGCTATATGAGTGGATTGTTGAGATCTCAATTTATGTTCTCCAATGATATAATGACCCATTTGACGGCCTAGATCAACTGTATTCGTATTTTCTTGCCAAACTGTCATTTCTGTGTCAGAATAGATCTGCCAAAAAGAATTTCCCTCAGTAACAAAATCTTGAACCTCTGACATTCTTCTAAGATGCTGGGAATCAAGCTGTTCATCTCTTGTTTTCCCTACCACATTCACAGTTGTTTCAACTTTATTCACTTTTTGAGAATGCTGCTTGTTGGCACTCTTATCCAAATCATTTGATGAAGTTGGCTTGTCTTTTTCAACATTGGAATTCTTGTACGAAATAGAGGCCTTCCCGTGCTTATTTTCATGAGACTGCAAGATTGTTTTATGCATTTGTGAGGATCCCCTAGCAGACTGTAACATATCATTTAACTTCTTCTCTGACTTCTTCCTTAAATCCCAGTCAGGACAAACCCCAGCTATAGTGTCTCTCCGTTCTGCTACTTCTCCATGTATTTCTACATTGTCTTTGTGTGTCCAAGCTGTTGGCATTCTCCGTTCTAATCCTTCTCCATGCACTTCTAAATCGTCTCTGTGATTCTTGTATTCCTCCAACTGGCCATCAAATCTACCTCCTCCATTCACTCCGGAGTCCTCACACCCAGTTAGAGATTCTTCTATTAATTGTCCATGTTTGTCACGAACATTTATTTCACCATCAAAATCTGCCGAGGAAAATGAGTAATAAGATGAACAACTTGAACTCACATTCCTTTCTCTAAGTCCATCACTTCTTGTAAGAGCTCCTCTTTCTTCATTCCATCTAGAATCCTCTTTACTTGACTCAACTCTAACCGATTCAGACTCAGCATTAGAATTACTCTCTGTCCATTTTAGGCCACCTTCTGTCTTCTTCTCACTATCATATTTGCAACCATAACTTCCACTAGTTTCCGCTTGGGTCCTAAGATGAACTCACATTTTCCTCTTGACTACCCAAATTCGCATTCTTCAACTCAACTCTGACCGAATCAACCTTTGAGTTACTCTCCAACAATCTTAGACCAGAATTGTTCTTTTTCCTGCTGTTACATTTGCTATCATATTTTTCCCACCTTTCCACCCGAACCTTCTCCAATGAACTCCCATTTCTCCCTTGACCACTCGAAATCCCCTTCTTCTCCACTTCCACTCTCCTATATGACATGCCATTTCTCCTATTACCACCAAGATATTCCCCATCCACTTCCTCACTCAACAAGCTGGGCAATGCCTCAGCACCATCTAGATGTTCTGAACCATAAATGTCATCATTTCCTACTTCAACCCTACAACAACATCTTTCCTTTCTTCTCCTCCTACTAGTATTACAAACACTCCTCTCCTTAAAAGTAGAAGAGACCTCATAACAATCCCTATCAAACCCATAACTTGGATTCCGCTTATAATACCTATCACCTCCACCCAAAATCAACTTTCTATAAGCGGACCTTTGAACAAGGGCGGATTGCCTTAACCCACATAAATAACTAGCAATTTGAACTCTTTGGGTTGATAATATACAATACGAGCAGCAAGCACAACAACATGGTGATGATATACGAATTGGGTTTCTGTCAAATCTTTCATATAGGAAGTAGGGGTATTCATTGAAGGAAAAGGAAAGAGACCCATTACTTCTTAACGAATATATGGTTGAGCTAATATAAGTATTGTGCATATCTATGTTAATGTGAATAACAGTTACAACTTACAATCAAAGCCTTACCTTGAACTCAGAAGAGAGGTTTTGAGGGTTATTGAAGCTGAAGCTGAAGCTGAAGCTGTGAGGGAATAAGATATGGGTCTGTGTAAATCAGATTGCTAATTGAAGAAGATAATTCCCTTTCTCTTTCGTTTTTTCCTTTTTTTTCACTCGCTTCAGTGATGAATTGAGTTGACTCGCTGTGGGCATAACTTAACTCAGTTGAACTTTGTAATCAGTATTCAGTAACCAAGTAATTGGGCCTTTGAAAAAGGAGAGAAACAGACACGAACAATAAGGCTTAACCAATATACCCTGCCACAGAAATAAAATTCAAGACTACGAAATAGTTTTGGGAAATTTAAAAAAGGATGGAAGGATAAATTGATATTTTTATTTATACAAAAAGTTATTATTTAGTCTTAGAATGTGATATTTAATCACTCTACTTATAAAAATGATGCTATAGAATGTGATATTTAATCACTCTACTTATAAAAATATGCTAAAAAAAGAGATTTAATAATTTTAAATTTATTTTTTAAAAAATAAAATTATTAAAAATATATAAGTCATAAAGTGGAGATAACATACCATAATACCTTCACCAATTATGTTTGTAATTTTTTTATATGTTAGAGTAAATGAAAAAATATTCTCACTGATATATGTTTATAAATTTTTATGAATGAAAATATTTTTGTGGCTTATTTTTTATAAATAGAAAGATAAATTAACATTTTTTTATAAGTAAAATGATTAATGAGCATATTTTTAAAATTAGAAAACTAAACAACATTTTTACTTAGAGAAAAAGAACCCATGACATTTTTTTCTTAAAAAAAAAATAACACATCTAAAAATTATAATAACAAAAATAACATTTTAAAATATTAAATCGGTCTAAATAATCGTAGTTTAATTTAAACGGTGTTTAAAATGAAATAATTTACCAAAATTTTTATTTTAATAATTAAAATTTTTTATTTTTATAGTTAAAACTTTTAAATTTCCTAGTAGTTTTTGCTATTAAGAAATCAAGATCAAGATTAGGCGCTACTGATATTAATTTGCATTCTGTTGAAAAATCGATATAATTGAGGTGAATGATGAGAAAGTAAAATAAAGATATTGTTTTTTTATTGATAAATAGTAAATAACACATAGTTTATTTATAAACAGATTACAATATAAAAAATTTAATTATAAATAAACCTTAATAAATAAATAAATAAGATAATAATAATATTTTAATTTGTGACTTTTAAATTAATAAAAAAAATAACATATTATATTATTTGTCAACACTTCCTTCAAATTAGATATATATAGTATTTATGTTAAGTAGTGTTTAATAGCATTTTATTTGTATTCTTTGGAATCTATTTGAATTCAAAAAAGTGAAATTGAAAATGATAATTCCTTTAATAAATAAATAAATAAGATAATAATAATATTTTAATTTGTGACTTTTAAATTAATAAAAAAAATAACATATTATATTATTTGTCAACACTTCCTTCAAATTAGATATATATAGTATTTATGTTAAGTAGTGTTTAATAGCATTTTATTTGTATTCTTTGGAATCTATTTGAATTCAAAAAGGTGAAATTGAAAATGATAATTCCTTTATACAAAGGTCCTTTTATTATGCTTAAATAATTGAGCTTAGACATGATGGAGATTTTTGAATGTTTTCAAAATAATAACAACTTATTCTTATTTGTGATTTCGTCCTATTAAAGAATCATGTAAATAAACCGAGTATTATCAATTAACCAAAAGTTGCTTGCAACTTGCTTGAATTGAACCCTTCAATTTATATCTAAAAGTATACTTTTGAAATTGCTCAATTTATTGATTGATATTAAGCTTAGATTTTTGTTTCTAAAAATTGAATCATATTAGAGTTTCAACATGTAATATTTACACTACACTAAAAAAAATATAAAATGAGAGTTCAAGTGAAACAAAAAAAAATTAACAATGTCGAGCTAAGAGTTTTTTCATTCCTATCTAATTCTCCTTTAATAGTAATAGAAAATGGTGGATGTAAAAATACATAATGGATCATGTCTGTCAAGTGGCATGTTGCATTCTGTCACATCATTTTAAACAAAGTTTTATCATAATTGTAAAATTTATGAGTGTTGGTAATATTTATGAACAAGACATATAAATTTAATTTAGTTTTTATGTGAAACTTTCAAGAATATTATTCAAGTTGAAGAAACTATCGAGCATTAAATGAACACATGTCACATATATTTATGTTCTTATAAAGTTAGATTTCATATTAGATACATAGGAAAAATTTGGTATATAAGTTACCCGATTGATCGAGTAATGTATGGATCGATCGAGGAGGTAAAATGATCAAGCATCGATCTACCACGATCTAAATCCTCTCAAAATTAATTTTAATATGATGTAGATCAATCGAAGTTTTGGGCTTGATCGATTGAGGACAAGATAGATCGAGGTAAGATCAAATTCGATCTACTTGGTCTCAGATTTTATCAATCATTGATTGGATCGATCAAAAAGGGTTTCGATTGATCCACTTTATTAGTTCAATCGATCGAGCTTTATCTAGATCGATTGAGTGATGAGAGCTTCAACTTATAACCTAATCATTTACTCTAGCCAAACTTGTCAATTATAATATCGTCTATATTATTTACTGCTCTATGAATTGTTTAATGAACAGATTTGTAATTGGATTTTAACCAAGCATTAAGGCTTTAATATTTTCTATTTAAACAACCTAAGGTACTTGTTTTCTTTAACCATAATTGAATCAAATTTTGCAACTTATACTTTCTTTATAAATATGTTTTGCAAAAACTATTCTGCTAGATTTTCTCATTAGTTAATCTATGAAATATTTTGTGATTGTGTTTGATTGATTAACAAGCCTACAATATTTTGTGTTATTGTGCTAAATCATCTATTCTAGTGTTGCTAGTGATTTTGGTTTATCTGTTATTCTGTTAAATCATCTAGCTATGATTTTTCTTTATTTAATCTACTTTAGAATACACATTGTTCTTGTATTTTTGTGTTTACATTTCAGGTGCCAGCTGAATAAGTTCAATAACTCATGTGACTCAAGCTTATCAAAAGAGTGGTCCGAATCCAAACATCTTGCTTGTGGAGATTATGAAAGAAAGCGAAGGCTTGTAAGTAGGTTATTTGGGGGCATTATCTTGGAAGAAATTTTAAGTCCTAGCTTTTTAATCGAACATATTTTCATAGTGGATAGTTAGAATGTCTGATAGATCGATGGTTTTGTTCTTAGGTCATTTTTGTGACCTAGGTTATTTCCACCTAAAAATCTCGTGTGTCATCTTTCTGCATTATTTTATTTACAAACAATTGCATAACTGTCAGTGAAATTTGGCATACTTCTGCTAATTATCTATTCACTTCTTTAGCTAGTTAGATCGTAACAAAAAACTTTCAATTGGTATCAAAACGGGTCGTTACATATACTTAATGTATGCCTAAGACCTTGTTATGAATCATATGAGAGAGGGTTCGTTTACAACTTATGCTCCCTTCTTTGCTGGATCTAACTATCCTTACTAGAAGGCTTGTATGGAGCCTTCCTATGTTATATACACGAAAGTGTTTGGAGCTCAATTATTTATAGTTGAGAACCACATGCATATCCACATAAGATAAAACTGGTAGTAACTAAAATTAGAAAAGTATTAATACTACATTTAGTGTTATGTCTACTAATGAATTTTTTTCGTACATCTAATGTTGATACTACCAAAAGTGCTTGGGATACCTCAAGGTTGCCTTTAACGGTACGGGACAAGTTAAACAAACTAACTTCGTATGCTTGGTACTCATTTTGAAAACCTTATGATGAAAGAAGATGAGACTTTTTATGAATTTTATATTAAATTATGTGATATTGCTTAATCATTTGCTAATCTTGGTGATAAGATTGAGGAACTTATGTTCGTTCAAAAAATTCTATATTCATTACCAAATCACTTCCATACAAAGGTTATCATCATAGATGAAAGCAAAGATACGAATACCATCAAAATTGAGGAAGTAGTTGGCCTATTCATTAATTTTGAGATGATATTTCAAACTTCTACAAAAAACAAAGGTGTTTCTTTCAAAATAGTCATGATTAAAGATGGTGACAATGATAATGAAAACTAATACTCATAGCCAAAAGATTAAAGAAAATTTTCAACAAAAAGAATCCTTAAAGTCAAAGGACAATAAAGCCATTTAAATTATCAAAATCTGAGTTCCGAAGATAAGAAATCTAAACCCAGTAGACCTCAATGTTTTGAATGTATAGGTTATGGTCACTTTACAACTTACTTTGAAAACAAGAAAAATAAAACTAGAGATCTTTCAATACTACATTTACTAACTTTGAAAGTGATAGTGACAATTTAGTTGAATTGAAAAACAATGACACCAAAGTTTTGACATTTACTACGACAACTGGTAGACATTCTAATAAGTTTGATGCATTTTTAGACAATAAGGAAAGTGACTCTAAATTTTTATTGAAAAAATTTAATGAAACTAATATTGATTAATTGTTCATAGATTTAATATGATGCAAAAAGGAAAAGCATAGGTTGCATATAGAAGTAACTAAACTTAATGAAAAAAACTAAAATCCTATGAAATAAATTCTTCAATGCTAGAAAAAGAAAAAAAAATGAGTAATGTGAATATATTAATGGTCTGAATTCAAGTCTTGTAGATCTAAAACAGGAAAGACAGAATCTAGTGCAAAACTTGAACAATCCAAAAAAGCTGTAAAAAGGCTAACCATTGGAGCTAAAAAGTTAAACAAGATTTGGATTATAAAAAACCTATTATAGATAAGAAAGGGCTAGGCTATATATGTGAGAGTTATACACCATTTTCTTCAAAAATAACATCATTTTTAAAATCTTCTTATTTTTACTCTTCACACACTACACACATATCTCATGCATTTGTTTCTAAATCTGAGAATTATACACCATTTTCTTCAAAAATAACATCATTTTTAAAATCTTCTTATTTTTACTCTTCACACACTACACACATATCTCATGCATTTGTTTCTAAATTTATTCCTACATGTCATAACTGTAGTAGAAAGTAATATATATTATATCTAATTGTAGATTCTTGATGACCAATAATTATGTTGATAATTTGTACGCATCTTATTCAAGAATCAATAGTTATGTTTCCAGAAATAAGCATATGATTCAAAAAATAGAAAAGGCTAGGTTAAAAACTTTGATTTAAATTGTTTTGTAGAACATATTACATTTAAAGCTAAATCTACTACTGCTTAGTATTTTGATAGTGGTTGTTCTAGACATATAATTGATAATAATTCTCTTTTCAAAACTTTTGAAAAATATAATGAAAGAAAAGTTACTTTTAATGATGAAAATAAATCTATGATTATTGGTAAAGGTGCAATTCAGATTGAAGGCATAATAAGGTTGGATGATTTACTTTATGTCAATAGACTTAAAGCAAACCTAATAAGCATAAGTCCAATTGGTGACAAAAATTATAGTGTATAATTTATTAATAATCATTGTATTATAATTGATGCAATAACTGATACTATATTGATATAGGTCCTAGTACTACTACTAGTAATTTAGCCAATGATCATTCCATTTCATTGTGATATCCAAAGATGGAACATATCAATTTTAAAAATCTTGTTAACTTGAGAAAAAATGAAATTTTGTATAGTCCACTACACTTTCTGAAACTTAAAAAAAAATTGTGAACTATATCAACTTGGTTGGCAAACAAACTCACTTTTCTAATAAAAAAATTAAAGGAGTTAACACAAGCAGAATACTTGAGTTACTTTACATCGACCTCATGGTTCCTATGAGAACTGGGAGTTTGAGTGGAAAAAAATATTAATTATTGTTGTTGATGATTTTTCTCGTTTTTACGTCGTTGGATTCCTAAAAGAAAAAACTTATGCATTTGATTTCTTTAGTTCTTTTTGTCTTAAAGTGGAGATTGAAGCAGATAACAGAATAACCAATATAATGAGACAAACAACTAAAGACAATAAGGAATTTAAGAAGTCAAGGCATGCTAACTTTTTCAAGACGCAAGGTATAACATGAGTTTTTAGCACCAATAACCACACAACAAAATGAAATAGTTGAAAGGAAGAATCGGGTGCTACAAGAGATGATAAGAGCTTTGATACATGCACATTCCCAACAAGTTTTGGGCTAAAGCGATAAGTACTTTAAGCTACATAGTAAACTGTATCAACCTATGCCTGATGAGTGCTCAAAAAGCACTAAAATAACCATGATTTTATACACATTAATTGATTAAAAATATATATATTTATATGTTTTATCATATATTTATATAAATTTGTCTTTTTCGGAATCACGGGTATTTTTATTGTTTTTCAGGTATTTTGGCTTAAAAATGCAACTTAAAGACTCAAAGAGGAATACTGTAAGCAATACATCACAAATATATTAATAAATAAATGGGAAAAGGTCAACAAATATGGAAATATTGGACAAAATGGGTCAAAAAGGTCAAAAAGCATAAAATTGCGCCGCCGCGCCGCCCAGGCGCGCGCTGGTACTGTTCATCCGCCCCAAGCTACGCGCGCTGGTACTGTTCATCCGCGCAAAGCTGCGCGCTGGTACTGTTCATCCGCCCCAAGCTGCGTGAGGCTGGTACTATTCATCCGCCCCATTTTTCACGTGTAGCCGCCCCCACGTCATGCTAACGTCATCAAATGACGTCAGCAATCACTAATCCGCGTTTTTACATTTTTTCTCTACTTTTTCTCTCCATCCTCACCTATAAATACCCCCATTTTCTTCACTTCTAAACACACCTCAAAACCATTCTTCTCTTCTCTTTCTTTCTCTCATTTCTTAGTTTTTAAGCTTTTCTTAGTTTCTTTCTTAGTTTTTAAGCTTTTCTTAGTTTCTTTCTTAGTTCTTAGTTAAATTCTCTTAGTTTTTGAGTTCTTCTCTTTTTGAGAAGCACTTGTAATTTTTTTTGTAATTTATTAGCTTTTTGATTCAATAAATGGGAGTGCAAATTCCGCTTGGAGGTTTTCCAGCAACGGGAATAGCATCGAAGTTCTGTAAGGATTTTATTTTCTTTACAGTTATTTTTTATGTTTTATTCTTACATGTTATATTTAATTTATCTGTGATTAAATTAAACTCTACTGACTGTTTATAATCATGATATAATAATAACGTTGTTATGCTTGCAAAATATTAAATAGGTGAAAATTTCTAAAATGAATTGATTTTATTTTTATTTAAGATTTTATATTAAGAATGTTAGAGAGAAATATATTATTTTTCATTACAAACTTAAATCTAAAAATTAGATTTTAAGGTTTAGTTATCCGGTCTAATTTAGAGTAATGCTCTTTTATTTGTTGGTACAATTGCCCGGTAGTTAGAGTGAAACTCTATTTCAAAATTTTTTATAAGAATTATTATGTGAAAATGTATTGACAACATGTTTTCAGTAGTGGTTTTAAAACTTGAAAGTTAGTACTCGGATAATTAAATTCTTATATTTAATTTGGATACCTTGAATAAAGTTTAAACTGTCTAACCGCACCAAAGGTGGCATTTAAATGGTTCATTTTCAATCTCTTAGAAAAAGGAATTAATTTAATTAACCAAATTAGTTATCAACCCCACTCATAAGTGTTAATTGATTTGTTTAGTTAACAAAGAATATCTAACCATACCAAAGGTGGTATTCATGTAAAAAAGAGAATCAATAAAATATCAATTTATATCTTTAATAACCTAGATAATATGAGCAAGCATAATTAATTTAGTTATTATATCCATAAATACTCCACTATTATGAATGATAAAATTTGCATAAATATTTATTGAATCTGTATCTATGTTTATTTTTATGTTATTAGAATATATTTATTGAATATGTATCTATGTTTATTTTTATGTTATTAGATTAGAAACACAAAAACCAAACTATCGTGATAGGATGTTTAAGATTTAATTTCGTTTTTAAAAGTTTGAGTAATAAATTAAAAACCACATACATTCCTTCCTTAGATCGACCTTCGGAGTATACTTATCATTTTCTACGAAATGATTCGTGCACTTGCGAGAGTTTTAAAAATATTAAAACCAAAGTATTGGCAAGAATCGACGATACTGGTTTTCGCTCATCAAGTTTTTGGCGCCGTTGCCGGGGAAGGAATAGCGTTTTTAAATTATTTATCAAAATTTTAAAAAACATTTTTTGTGCTGTAAATAATTGTGATTTTTTTTTGTTTTAATAAAAATAATAATCAAATTTCATAAAAAAATAATAAATAAATAAATAAAATAAAAACAATTTTTTTTAATTTAGAAATTTGAAATCTGAAGTAAAAAAAATTTTACCGTTCATGAATAGTAATAAAAAAATTTAAAAACTTTAAAAAAATTTTAAGATAGAAAAAATAAATAAATAAATAATATAGCGTTAATAGTAAAATAAAATTACCGTTCATGAATAGTAAAAAAAAATTAAAAACTTTAAATTTTTTTTAAGATAGAAAAAAATAAATAAATAATATAGCGTTAATAGTAAAATAAAATTACCGTTCATGAATAGTTAAAAAAAATTAACTTTGATTTTGATTAACTTATATTACATAAACATATATTTTGTTAACTTAATTAAATTTATACCTAACTTAACTTAATTAACTTAATAGTATAAAAAGTAAAAATCTAAGGGAGTTCTGTCTAGGAGACTAGTTCTTGGAAGCATTTGTGCCACTAGTCTTTCCTCGGAACGTTGTTCTGGCTAGGAGAATGGTTTTTAAAGAGCCGTTGCACCACCATTCTTTCCTGGGAGAACTCTTGGTTAATACTGATTATATATTTAAAAAAATATACATATAACAACAACAAAAAAACAAATCACGAAATAAAAATTTAAACTTTGTTTTATTTAAATAAATAAATAAAATAATAAACATTTTAAAAAAAATTGATTTAGGGTTTAACTAGTTTTGTTTAGTGTTTTGTATTAAATATCATGTAAATTTTCTCTAAATTTTTTATTTTGTTGACAGGAGTTTTAAATTTACGTTTATAATAGTCTATGCGTGGTAGGAGATACTTAGGAAACCCTCTTACACCATATGTAAATAATATTCATAAATTTAAACAAGTGTTAACAAAACTGGATTTCACCCATCAACTTGTTTTTGAGCCAAACATAGAACCAAGTCTTAATCCTTTACTAGAACCTAAAGAAATGGAAGAAAACCAACATGTTAGGGAAACCACTATGAAAGAGTTTGCAAGACCGGTGATTGGCACGGCAACTGCCGCTATCCAGTTGGGTGAGGCTGCTCGGAATTATGACCTAAAAAATATTCATTTTTCTATGCTTCCTTCCTTTTATGGGCTACCTAATGAAGATTCTCTTTCCTTCATGAGAGATTTCTATGCTACGGTCCAAACATTCCCTCTCGGTATTCTAAACGAGGATCAACTTAGAATGAGATGTTTCCCCTACACCTTAAAGGATAAGGCCAAAGCTTGGTTAATGTCACTTCCCCCAGGTTCTCTGATGACATGGGAGAACATTTACAATAAATTCATGGGAAAATTCTATTCCCACCAAAAAACATCAGAGTTGAGAGGAAAGATTGCTACTTTCTCTCAGATGGAAGGAAAACCATTCCATGAAGCTTGGGATAGGTTCAAAATGTTTCTCACTCAATGTCCCCATCACAGCTTTCCCCTGCAGTTGCATAACCAATTCTTTTACGATGGACTTACACAACAATGTCAGTTCATTGTCGACAACGCTACTGGAGGAGCAATGGGAGAAAAGACTACCTCAGAGACGTACAACCTCTTTGAGATGTTGGGTGCTAATTCCCAACAAAAAAGCTCATGAGTGAGAAAAGCTGGAGTTCATGAAATCAATTCTAGTAATGAAGTTCAACTGACCAAGCAAGTTGCCCTTCTCACTACACAAACCAACACCACTAATGAACAATATAGTTTGTATAGCAACATGGGACATGGTACCTAAGCCTGTCCATATCAAGGAGAAACAACAACTGGACCTGAACAGGTTAATGTGTTGGGAGCATATCAACAGAGACCAAGGTTTGACCCCAATTCAAATACCTATAATCCTGGGTGGAGAAATCATCCAAATTTCTCCTGGAGGCAAAACAACCCTCCTTTCACTCAAAGCTCAAACCAGCCAGGCCAGCAATTCCACCCACCTATTCCAAGAAGCATTCTCAATAAACCAACCCTGGAGGACAACTTGAATTCTTTTATTCAGTTTGTAGGGATAACCAATCTAAAACCAATCAACGGTTGGACTCTGTGGAAGCTTCTATCAAAAAGGTGGAAGTTCAAAGTAGAACAGTTAGTTGAACATTTGCAAAAACAAAGCAAAGACTAATTTGATAGTCAAATGAATTCAATGAATAGGAGACATTGAGTTTGTCATTCTGCAATCTCCAAGCAACGTCTTACTAGAAGACAATAAATTTTAGTCCTACATGGGAGGTCACCCATTATTGTATTTTCCTTTGTTTTAGTTTTATTTTGTGTGTAATAAAATTCAAATAAAATAAATTCGTTTGTTTCAAAAATTGTGTCCATTCGTTTAAATTTAGCAAAAAATAAAAAATAAAATAAAATAAAACAAAACAAAAATTTAGGTTCCTTGCACCTTTTTGCTTTAAGCCTATACATTTTATCAAGTTATAAATATTTCTTAGAGATATCTACTATTGTTTTTTAAGAGCAAAATGTTGATACACAATAGGAGGAGGATCATTTTACAACTACAAACAACCATGGGAGATGCTGAAGATAGGCGGAAAAAGATGAAAGACTATACAATGCCAATCATTGGCAATGTAACTTCCGGAATCCAATTACAAGAGGCTGCAAGGAATTATGAATTGAAAAAGATTCATTATTCTTTGTTGCCTTCCTTTTACGGTATCCCTAATGAAGACCCTTTGCATTTCATTCGAGAATTCTATGCTATTGTCCAAACCTTTCCACTACATGCAATTAATGAAGATCAACTTAGGATGAGGTATTTTTCTTACACCCTCAAAGATAAAGCTTGGTCATGGTTCATTACTCTACAGTCGGGTTCTCTTAAAACTTGGGAAGCAGTCTATGAAATTTTTATGGGTAGGTTCTATTCCCATCAAAAGACTGTTGATCTAAGGACAATGATAGCAACATTTTCTCAAATGTATGAAGAGCCCTTTCATGAAGCTTGGGAACGATTCAAACTCCTTTTCATTCAATGTCAAAATCATAGCTTTCCATTACAGCTACAAAACCAATTCTTTTATGATGGATTGACACTGCAGAGTCAATACATGGTTGATAATGCTGCTGGAGGTGTTGTAGGAGAAAAAACCGCAGAGGAAACCTATAATCTTTATGAGCTATTGGGTTCTAATTCCCAACAAAGAGGTGGTAGAAGGAAAATAAGGGTCAATGAAGTTGGCTCTGATAATGAGATAACCTTGCAACTTGCTGAATTGACTAAACAAGTGCAATTTCTCACTACCTGCCAAATTTCAAATCAAGAGGTATGTGAAGTGTGTTGTTCAATTGGGCATGGTACTCATAATTGTTCAAATACTTGTGATTCTAGTGTCGATGCCATAGAGGAAGTCCAATCTTTTCAAAGGTATCATCAAAACACCTATAATCACCCAGCCTATACCCAATATCCAACACTAAGGTCGGATAACAACCACCTTTACCCACCAAGCCAATCTTTTAAGACAACCTTAGAAGATAGCTTGAATGATTTTATTCAAGTTAGTCATGACAACCAATTGATGACTAATCAAAGGTTGAACACCATGGATGCTTCGGTTAAAAAGATTGAATCTAAAGTTGGGCAACTGGCTGAACAAATGCAAAATAAAGAACCAGGAAAGTTGCCCAGTCAACCAGAACAAGCAAAGGATGTAAGAACCCTTCGAAGTGGTAAGGTAGTCAATACCAGTTTACCTGAAATCTCTAACAATCTACCTTCTAGTTCAAGTAACAAAGAAGGCGATATTCTAATCTCGCAAAAAGGAGAAACAAGTGTTAAACTTAACAAGCCTTCTGAAAAAATCATTGGGGGGTCATCTGACACCCCCAAAATTCAAAAGACAACAGAACCACACCAGATGCAAGTATCTTTTCCCCACCGGTTAAAAGAATCCAAACAAGATAAGCAATTGTATAATCTTTTTAATATGCTCTCTAAAGTAAATATCAATTTACCATTATTAGAAGTGATCATGAATGTGCCCTCATATGCCAAGTTTTTCAAAGAGTTGAACACTAAGAAAAGGAGGTATGAATTGAATGAATGAGTAGTAGTATCAAAAATTTCTAGCGCTGTACTTCAGCACAAACTACCCTTAAGTTGAAAGACCCTGGAAGTTTTATTATAAACATAACTATGGGGGATAGGAAGGTTGCTAAAGCAATGCTTGATTTAGGTGCTAGTATAAAATTGTTGCCCTACTCTATATTCTTACAGCTCAATCTAGGGGATTTAAAACACACAACTATGTCCCTTCAACTTGCAGATAGATCTCTTAAATATCCAGAGGGAATAGTTGAGGATGTGTTGGTACAGGTAGACAAACTGATAATACCTATTGACTTTGTGGTTCTAGATATGCAAGAAAATCCAGCATTGGACAGAGAGCACACAATATTGCTTGGTAGACCATTTATGGCAACTACTAAAACTATTATTGATGTCCAAGATGGAAATTTGACAATGACAGTCTTAGCAGAGACTGTTCATTTTAAAGTTTTTGATTCATCACCTTTTCCTTATATTTCTACCATCGATGAAATATTCGATGTTGACCCTTTGGATAATCTTGTCCAAAGCACCTTTTTCCAAACCATAATAGAAGACAAGCTTGAAACTGTTCTTACACTTGAAGAGGTTGAAGAAGATTTAGATGAGGAAATTAAGGGGTACCTTGAACAACTAGACAATGATGAAGTAATGACAAAATCTAGTACACTTTTAAATCTACCCAGTTCTTCATCTAGTAAAGAGGCCAATCCACCTGAACTTGAACTCAAAGACTTACCTGAGCACTTAAAATGTGTTTTTGGGAGAAGGAGAAACTTATCCAGTGATAATTTCTTCAACCTTGACCAAACCACAAGAAAAGGAACTCATCAAAGTGCTTAAACAGTTTAAGAAATCTATAGGTTGGAGTATAGGAGATATAAGAGGCATTAGTCCAACAATGTGTATGCACAAGATCAACTTGGAGGATGGTACTAAACCTGTACGAGAGGCCCAAAGAAGACCAAACCCAAATATGCAAGAGGTAGTTAAAAAAGAAATTCTTAAATTATTAGAAGAAGGGATTATCTATCCTATTGCGGATAGTAAGTGGGTTAGTCCAGTGCATGTGGTACCAAAGAAATCTGGGATAACAATTGTTAAAAACGACAAAAGTGAATTAGTGCCCACTAGAATAATCACTGGATGGAGAATGTGTATAGATTTTAGGAAACTAAATTTATATACGAAAATGGATCACTTTCCTCTTCCATTCATTGATCAAATGTTGGAAAGATTAGCTGGGCACGAATTTTACTGTTTTTTGGATGGATTGTCTGGATATTATCAAGTACCCATAGCACCAGAAGATCAAGAAAAGACCACATTTACATGTCCTTTTGGGACATTTGCTTTTCGTAGAATTCCATTTGGGTTATGCAATGCCCCTGCCACTTTCCAGAGATGCATGATATCTATTTTCTCGGACATGGTGGAAAAATTCATTGAGATTTTCATGGACGATTTCTCTGTCTTTGGGAACTCATTTGATGATTGCTTACATAAATTGACTTTGGTTTTAGAAAGATGCATTGAATGCAATCTCACCCTTAGTTGGGAGAAAAGTCATTTTATGGTTCAACAAGGGATAGTTTTAGGACATATAATTTCAAACAAGGGTATTGAAGTTGATAAGGCAAAAGTTGAATTGATATCCAAACTACCTCCCCCTACATCTGTGAAGGGGATAAAAAGCTTCTTAGGACATGCAGGATTTTACAGATGATTTATTAAAGATTTCTCTAAAATAAGTCATCCCTTATGTAACTTGCTATCCAAAGATGCTTATTTTGATTTCAACAATGACTGCCTTATTTCCTTTAATACCTTGAAAGATAAACTCACATCTACCCCTGTTATTATGGCACCAAACTGGTCTTTACCTTTTGAAATAATGTGTGACGCTTCTGATTATGCTATAGGAGCAGTCCTGGGACAAAGAGTGGATAAGTATTTGCATGTCATCTACTATGCTAGCAAAACACTCAATGAAGCCCAAATGAATTATACCACCACTAAAAAGGAATTCTTGGCTATAGTGTTTTCTTTAGACAAATTTTGGTCTTATTTAGTAGGATCTAAAGTGATTGTGCATTCTGATAATGCCGCTTTAAGATACCTATTAAGTAAACCAAATGCCAAGCCAAGATTAATCAGGTGGGTCTTACTCTTACAAGAATTTGACCTAGAAATCAAGGATAAGACAGGCAGTGAAAACTTAGTAGCTGACCATTTGTCTAGGTTGATTTCTGACTTCAATTCTCTTAAAGATGAGAGTAATGAAGATATAGTTGAAACCTTTCCTGATGAACAGTTATTTTTCATAGGTCCGAACCCATGGTATGCTGATATTGTAAACTATCTTACCACTGGTGTTTTGCGACCTAACACTTCATATCAGGACAAGAAAAGGTTTTTTAAAACTATTAAGGACTATTTCTAGGATGACCCTTATTTATACAAGATTGGTCAAGATCAAGTCATCCGGAGATGTGTACCTGAAGAAGAACATAAGAGCATTCTAACTTTTTGTCATGAACTTCATTATGGGGGTCATTTTGGTGGTGAAAAGACAGCCCGTAAGGTATTATAGTCTGGATTCTTTTGGCCCACTCTTTTTAAAGATGCTCATATGTTTTGTGCACAATGTGATAGATGTCAAAGAACAGGAAACATAAGCAAAAGAGATGAAATGCCTTTGACATCTAATTTAGTTGTTGAACTCTTTGATGTATGGGAGATTGACTTTATGGGTCCTTTTCCCCCATCTAATGGTTTTCAATATATTTTGGTTGCTATGGATTATGTATCCAAGTGGGTAGAAGCTATCCCCACCAAAACCAATGATGCTAATGTTGTTGTGAAATTCTTGAAAGATTTAATATTCAGCAGGTTCGGAATGCCTAGAGCTATAATAAGTGATGGAGGTAGCCATTTTTGTAACAAACTCTTTGATGGAGTACTAAATAAGTACAACATCACACATAAAGTAGCTACTCCATATCATCCTCAAACTTCCAGTTTAGTGGAAGTAAGTAATAGGCAAATTAAGGGAATATTGGAACGCACTGTGCGTCCTTCAAGGAAGGATTGGGCATTTAAGTTAAATGATGCCTTATGGGCATACCGCACCGCTTACAAAACACCTATTGGGATGAGCCCTTACCGGTTAATCTTTGGGAAAGCGTGCCACCTTCTAGTTGAACTTGAACACAAGGCTTACTGGGAAATTAAAGAGTTAAACATGGATTTAGATAAAGCAGGTGAAAAACGATTACTCCAGCTTCATGAGTTGGAAGAAATTAGGAATGAAGCCTATGAGAATGCCAAATTATACAAAGAGCGTACTAAGCGCTATCATGACAAGAGGCTAGTT
This sequence comes from Hippophae tibetana, assembly GCA_037013495.1. Lineage (NCBI taxonomy): Eukaryota > Viridiplantae > Streptophyta > Magnoliopsida > Rosales > Elaeagnaceae > Hippophae > Hippophae tibetana. Next base: position 11,740,319 of record CM072803.1, read on the forward strand.
CCTAAGACTCTTCACCCTGGAATGAAAGTTCTTTTATTTAACTCTCGTTTGAGATTGTTTCCAGGAAAGCTGAGATCAAGATGGGATGGACCATTCAAAATAGTTCAGGTATTTGAACATAGAGTAGTAGAACTATTGGACTCCAAGACACAAAAAACGTTCAAAGTCAATGGCCATCGCGTCAAGCCTTATTTAGAAGAACCAAACAACATTGCTGAAATGGATTGCATTTGGCTGAGTAACCCTTAGCACCAAAAAGTTACGTCTTGCTAAGACGTTAAACTAAGCGCTGGATGGGAGGTAACCCATCATTTTAGGTAATTTTCTGTTATTTACTTTATTTTATTGTTTATTTTAGTTTAGTTATATGTGAATAATTTTTAAATTGTTAAAACGAAAAATATTTGTTGAGATGTTAGAAGTTCACAGCGATCTATCTGTATACACTTTAATGATGAATATGATGAATGCACCTGCATTTCTCTATTACTACTTACACATTCTCAAGAAATAGGTAATCTTTCTTCTCTTTTCTCTTTATCTTTAATTTACAGTTGTTACATTACATTGAGGACAATGTAAGTTCTAGGTTGGGGGTGGGGAAAAGTTACTATGCTTAATTAAAAAAAATTAACAATTTAAAAATTAAAAAAAATAATAAAAAAAATTTCTCACAAAACTTTATCATTTCTTTAAATCAAATTTAAGTAAATAGTTAAGTCTTTTGTACTCTTAGATTAATTTTTGAAAACATATCATGAAATATTTTGTAATTATTTTTGATAATTAGTTAGTTTTTGTCATAACTAGTATTTCTTGATAAAATGTGGAAATTATATTAAACCCAAAATCGGTGTTTATGAATTTTTTTTAGTGGAGACTACCCTTGTGAGATATAATTTGAGCCTAATTTCTTTTATTCAGAGTGAAATATATATTTTTTCTACTCCAAACACATTTCTTATTTATTCAAATTTTTAGATGATCTCTATAGGTATTAGCATTGAATGTATGCATTTTTTCTCATCTTAATAGAGTATCATATTTTTTTTATTATTTTTGCTTAGATTAAATGATTTGAGTACAAATTGATAGTATATGCTTATATCTCAGTTATGCATGACTGCTACAAAAACAAAAATACATATCTGGGGTTACCTAAACCAAGATCAAACAGAAAAGCCACAAAAATTAACCACTCACCAAAATCCTAAAAAATGTACAATCTGTACATGGGTTGACTCTCTAAAAAATACATATATTGAAAAATATCTACAGAAAAAAAATGGAGAGATAAAAAATATATAGTATCATCTACATACTATGACCCACACATTCCCTACAAAGTTGTGAGTACAGGCTTAAAAAAAGATATAGGAAGTAATTCCCTAAAAAGTCATTGCAATTTCTTCATTTGTAAAAAGCATATATCTTGAAATTCTTTCTTAATGAGTTTGATTTATGCATGAAAATAATTTTTATATATGATATCTTTATAATTTATACATTCGATTCCTTTCATGAGATCAATGTTAAAATAACACTTTGAGCCTTTATTCTTTATACATATGCGAACATATTAGTTCATTTCTATACATCAACTCTTTCGCATATAAATTAGTATGAGTGTTTGAACCCATAGGATTCAATGTTTTGAGAGTATTGACTTGTGAGGAATAGAGTTGAAGCGAATTCTGATTCATGACACTGAAATTGGGTGAAATTAAATTGATACATTTTTGACATGAAATATGAAAATGATTTTCGACTAATTATTATAATAAATCATGATTGTTTAAAGAGATTAAAATAACTTATGCTTGAGATTTTAATTATGATCTTAAAGGAGATTAAAAAAGTATGAGACATTTTTGTGATATGTTGTTTTCTTTTATTCTTAAATTAATTTTTGATTTTGTTGTGATTTTAGTTTTTGATTTGATTGTTTTTATTGTTTTTTTTTATTTTTTCATTTAGTTCAATGTTTGTGGGTATCATTACTGAAAACCCTCACGAGACTCAAACTCATCCACTAGGGCAACCTAGGGGTTTAAAGGCTTGTTGCATAGGCTAAATGCAACTGTTTCAATCCACGAAAGTGATTTAGGATAGTCTAATTTTTAGTTTTTATCGCTTCTCTTGCTAAGGGACTAGCAAGAAGCTGGTTGGGGGTTGTGATTAGTGCTCAAAAAGCACTAAAATAACCATAATTATATGCACATTAATTGATTAAAAATATATATATTTATATGTTTTATCATATATTTATATAAATTTGTCTTTTTCGGAATCACGGGTATTTTTATTGTTTTTCAGGTATTTTGGCTTAAAAATGCAACTTAAGGACTCAAAGAGGAATACTAGAAGCAATACATCACAAATATATTAATAAATAAATGGGAAAAGGTCAACAAATATGGAAATTTGACAAAATGGGTCAAAAAGGAGAAAATCGCGCCACCGCGCCCAAACTCCCAGCCGCACACTGGTACTGTTCATCTGCCCAAGCAACACGCGCTAGTACTGTTCATCCGCCCCAAGTTGCACGCGCTGGTACTGTTCATCTGCCCAAGCTACACGCGCTGGTACTGTTCATCCGCCCCAAGCTGCGCGCGCTGGTACTGTTCATCCGCCCCAAGCTGCGTGCGCTGGTACTGTTCATCCGCCCCATTTTTCACGTGCAGCTGCCCCCACGTCATGCTGACGTCATCAAATAACGTCAGCAATCACTAATCCGCGTTTTTACATTTTTTTAACATTTTTTTCTCTACTTTTTCTCTCCATCCTCACCTATAAACACCCCCCTTCTCTTCACTTCTAAACACACCTCAAAACCATTCTTCTCTTCTCTTTCTTTCTCTCATTTCTTAGTTTTTAAGCTTTTCTTAGTTTCTTTCTTAGTTCTTAGTTAAATTCTCTTAGTTTTTGAGTTCTTCTCTTTTTGAGAAGAACTTGTAATGTTTTTGTAATTTATTAGCTTTTTGATTCAATAAATGGGAGTGCAAATTCCGCTTGGAGGTTTTCCAGCAACGGGAATAGTATCGAAGTTCTGTAAGGATTTTATTTTCTTTACAGTTATTTTTTATGCTTTATTCTTACATGTTATATTTAATTTGTCTGTGATTAAATTAAACTCTACTGGCTGTTTATAATCATGATATAATAATAACGTTGTTATGCTTGCGAAATATTAAATAGGTGAAAATTTCTAAAATGAATTGATTTTATTTTTATTTAAAATTTTATATTAAGAATGTTAGAGAGAAATATATTATTTTCCATTACAAACTTAAATCTGAAAATTAGATTTTAAGGTTTAGTTATCCGGTCTAATTTAGAGTAGTGCTCTTTTATTTGTTGGTACAATCGCCCGGTAGTTAGAGTGAAACTCTATTTCAAAAGTTTTTATAAGAATTATTATGTGAAAATGTATTGATAACATGTTTTCAGTAGTGGTTTTAAAACTTGAAAGTTAGTACTCGGATAATTAAATTCTTATGTTTAATTTGGACACCTTAAATAAAGTTTAAACTGTCTAACCCCACCAAAGGTGGCATTTAAATGGTTCATTTTCAATCTCTTAGAAAAAGGAATTAATTTAATTAACCAAATTAGTTATCAACCTCACCCATAGGTGTTAATTGATTTGTTTAGTTAACAAAGAATATCTAACCCCACCAAAGATGGTATTCATATAAAAAAGAGAGAATCAATAAAATATCAATTTATATCTTTAATAACCTAGATAATATGAGCAAGCATAATTAATTTAGTTATTATATCCATAAATACTCCACTATTATGAATGATAAAATTTGCATAAATATTTATTGAATCTGTATCTATGTTTATTTTTATGTTATTAGAATATATTTATTGAATATGTATCTATGTTTATTTTTATGTTATTAGATTAGAAACACAAAAACCAAACTATCGTGACAGGATGTTTAGGATTTAATTTCGTTTTTAAAAGTTTGAGTAATAAATTAAAAACCACATACATTCCTTCCTTAGATCGACCTTCGGAGTATACTTATCATTTTCTACGAAATGATTCGTGCACTTGCGAGAGTTTTAAAAATATTAAAACCAAAGTATTGGCAAGAATCGGCGATGTCGGTTTTCGCTCATCAATGCCCAGATAGGCGCCAAACTCTTTATGAATTATGAAAATGTAAGAAACCTAACCTTAAACATCTACATATGTTTGTAAGTTAATGTTACATCTTTAGAGATCGTGATAATATAGGAAAATTTGATTTTAGAAGTGACAAAGGTATCTTCCTAAGTTACTCATTAACAAGTTGTGCTTTTATAGTGTTTAACTTAAGAACTAACATTATGATGGAGTTCATCAATGTTTTTTTAAATGATTCAGGTACTAATACTCCAATGAGTAATGATAAAGATGAATCTTTAAGAACAAGCTTACTAATTGAGGGATACAATGATAAAACACCCGACACAAAATTTTTGAAAATGAGCTAGATGAAGAGTCAACGTTGGATGATGAGGACAACATACATAACACTCAAATTAAAAGGCCAACACGTACTGCTAAAAATCACCCAATGGAAAACATCACTGGTGATCCAAATGCAAGCATGGTAACTAGAAGAGACAAGCAAGTGAGGTAACTAATCTTTGTTATATTTCTCAAATAGAACCAAAAAATGTTAATGAAGCATTAAATGCTAAATTTTAGACAAATGACATGCAGGATGAGTTAGCTAAATTCACTAGAAATGATGTTTTGACATTAGTACTTAGACCTAATGAAAAAAATATCATAGGAACGAAATGAGTGTTTAAAAATAAACCTAAAGTACATGATGTCATGATTAGAAACAAGGCTAGACTAGTTACCTAAGGATATAGACAAGTTAATGGAATTGATTTTGATGAAACATTTGATTCTGTTGCTTGGTTAGAATCACTTAGGATCTTACTTTTTATTACATGATTTATGACATTTGAAAATTTTCAAATGAATGTAAAGTATACTTTCCTAATCAATTTACTCATTTAAGAAGTTTATATTGAAGAACCAAAAGATTTTGTGACCAATAATTTTCAAAACATGTTTATAAACTCAATAAGGCCCTTAATGGTTTGCAATATGCTACTAGAGCTTGGTATGAAAGACTTAAAACTTACCTCTTGGACAAAAGGATTTGTTCAAGGAGGAATTGATAAGAATTTTCTCATTAAAAGGACTAAAGAAGATATATTTATTTCTTAAATATATGTCGTTGATGGGTGAGCTCGCATATTTTCTTGGTTTACAAATTAAAAAACTAAATGATTGTATCTTTATTTCTCAAACCAAGTATGCATGTGATCTAATTAAAAAAATTGGACTTGAGACAAGTAAGCATTTGAGAATCCCTGTATATATAAGTGCCAAAATTTTAGTGGACGAATTAGGTAAGAGCATTGATCAAACGCTATATAAAAGCATGATAGGAACCTTGATGTACCTCATAATAAGCAGACTAGATATTTGGTTTAGCATTGGTATTGTGCCAGATATCAATCAATTCCTAAGGAATCACACATCAAACATGTCAAAAGGTTCGTCAAGTATGTCTTTAGAATTAAAAACTTTGGTATTTAATTTACTAATGATACTATATGTGAAATTAGTGGATACATAAATAAAAATTGGGTAGGAAATAAATATGTAAAAAAAATCACTTCAGATGGATGTTTATGTATTGGCAACAATATTGTATTTTGACAAAATGACGATTCTATGAAAGTAGAGTCATCAAAGCACTTTTCTACTTAATATTTACTTATTTTATTTAATAATTAGTATTTTTGGGTTTTAAAATATGAAATTTCTAATGAAAATGAGTAAAAATACATTTTCTAGAATTGTTTTGAAATGTTTTTGGATTTTTTTATAAATTTTCAAAGTAGGACCAATTAGAAAACACATGTAGATGTCATGCAAGCAGAGGAGCTAAACACACAAGCTACATGGATACCACACAAGAAAAGAGGGTCAATCATGAAACGTTATGTGTATTGCAAAACACAACATATGCCATATGTCAGCACGATGTTCATTCTAAGTATCACTGTGCAGTCAAATGTAGTGCCACACATCGTAACTTTATTCATCTGTTCTTCCCATTGGGGCACCACACAATTCGTATTAGCAAACCATTTTGTGTGTCATATGATATTGACTCAGCGTGGGTTGATTGAGACCAGTCTATTCCGCCACATGTCGTATGCTGATTCGCCAATGAAAATCATGTGCTATGTGTCACTACCCTATTGGCCAGTGTTGATAATTTTTCCTTTTTTCTTCGCAATGCATGATCTAAAGCTGATCTAACAATCCAGATTCCACTTAAGGCCTAATTTAACCCCCTTAATTTCCCCATAAACTCTAATTAGCCAAAAATTATCAATTTTTTATCAGTTTTTGGAGCCAAGAAGAGATAAAAATACAGAAAATTTTAAAATAAATACAATTTTAGTGGAGATTCAAGAGAAAATTAGGCTACAATTCAAGAGATTGATTGTATTTCTCCTTCTCCTTCTTTCTTTATCAATTTTTATATTTTTCTTTTTGAAAATTATGAGCTTTATGAACAAAATTATATCTAGTTACTTTATTAATCTAAGGGTCTTATAAACCCAATTTTAAACATATGATGATCTAATATTTTATCTCAATTATGATTTCAATTTAATTATATTATTTAATCTTATTTTTATGCTATTAATTGTTTGGCTAACAATTGATCTATAGAGGCAATTAAATAGATTTGAGAGAATTATTTAATTGTTTGTTTTGATTAAATAACATGCATAGCTTCTAAGCAAAGATGTATGATTCTTATGTATATGATCCATAATTGATGAACTTAATGAGTAGTATATAATTTAATTGACATAAGAGTGTGATTGAGTTAATTACTATATGATGTGTAGTTTAATTGAGAGAGAAATACATACTAGGTTAAATTCAATTAATCATATAATTGATTAATAATTATATTGAGAGGATTTTAGGTATTCATATATTTAGAAAATTGAGGGATTAAGGATTTCTATATATTTTCTCATATATCTTCATAGCTACCAATTTTGAATTTATTTATTATTGTTATTTATTTTAAGTTCATCTAATTTTTCTTTCTTAAAATATAACAACACAAAAAATTATTTTTATTTTTTTACTTTTCAAAATTAGCTTATAATAACATAATCTTTGTAAGAACGTGTTTTTTTATCATTATTTCACTCGTTGTGATACGAATACTTGCATATTCATTGCACACAATTTGTATTCGATCACACAACTAGATAAAACTTCGTCTCATTATGTAGGTAGAGGTGGAATATATTGCTATTGGAAGCTCATGCAGACAACTTTTGTGGATGAAAAAATTCTTAAGGAATATGGCTTTGAACACGATACTATTTTTCTTTATTGTGATAACACTAGTGTTATATGTATCTTCAAAAATCTATTCTGCATTCTCGAACAAAATATATAGACATTAGACATCATTTTATTAGGAAACTTGTATAAGCCAATATATTATCCCTTGAGTTTAAGCCTATTAAAACACAATTAATTAATTTATTCACTAAGGCACTTGTTTCCCATTGATTTGAATCTCTTAGAAGTGCCTTAATTTTTCTTTAGTAATTTTTTTCTGCTTTTATTTTGATTCTTTATTATTTTTTTCTCATTGAACAAAAAAATAAAAAATAAATAAAAAAGAAGAAAGTAGACATGTTTTAACATTCACATGAACATTATATACTACTCTCATATTTATTAACTATGCATTATGAAAATCTATATTGTGACTAATGAATTTACATATTTTTCACATCTGATGATCGATGTCAATATGAACTTACTCAAATGCTAACTAGACAAATATATATATATCATGCTTAAAGTTTATAATTGACATTGTGAGATTTTAGGGCTTAAAATAACCTTGACTACTAAATTATGGTTGAACTCTGTCTTTAAATTTTTAAAATGCTACTATAGGAAGATATTTAATTTTGAGAGAGTTACCTATTATAATGTATGAAGCTACCACAATGAGCGAAAAGAGCTATCTTACAACTAGTGTGAAAGTCATCATGCTAGGTCTTTTGGCTCATGCATAACTCATTTGCAAAAGAAAAATTAAAGGAAAATAAAAATAAAAAAGTAATTATATGCACAAAAAGAAAGAGACACAAATAGTTATACAAAAAACAAATAATCAATCTCTCATACAAAAATTATAATAAATAAATACAAAAAAAGTTAATTAAGTTCTCACTTGGTAAGTAAAATTTTATTATGTGCAAGTATGAATTTAATTGTAATTTTTTATGATAAGTGATATTTTTCTATAAATCTTTCATAACTAATCATGAATGGACTAATTGACATACTATTGCAATTTCAATATTTATCTCACTTTTGGTGACTATCGATATGTCACTATATGTGTTAGTATATTTATGCATCTTGTTTACATATGTTTATGTTATTAATGAATAGTCACACATTGAACAAAAAATAATTTTCTCATTTGTGTGTTCTGTTGTAGTCATGTTTAGCTTAATCTACTACCCTCAGTTAAAAAGAAATCTCTTTACTTTTTCTTTGTTTTGTTTATTATTTTGACAAAAAACAGGGAGAAAATTATTGAAAAAGAATTGAAAATCTATAAAAAGGAGAGAAGATTAATTTAAAAATCTTTTTTCCTGAAGAGATTACACATAGGGGGAGTAACATTTAAAATTTTATATATGTTGTTTACTCACTGTTTCTTAGCTTATCTATTGTTTTATTCATTGAATTAATGAACAGTGAGTCTTTCGAAACAAGTTGCATGGTTGTTTGTGTTTTTGTCTTTCAGTTACATAAGAGTTGTCAAGATTCAAGCAAAAATAATTTTGTTGGATCATAAGATAGCTTGAATATGTAAAATATATTTTTCATATGAGTGTTATATGGTAAGAGAGAATTTTTTTTTGCATAAATATACCAAATGAAGAGATTGTAAGGTTTATGAATATTAGAAATATTCATGAAAAAAATATCTAAATATAATTTAGTTTCTAGGTGAGTCTTTCAAAAAATACTATTCAAGCCAAATAAACTATGGAGCATCAAATGAATGCATCTCAGATATATTTATGTTCTTATGAACATTAGATTTTATATTAGATACATAGAAACAATTTAATACATAAGTTACTCGATCGATCAAGTAATGTCTCAATCGATCGAGGAGGTAGATTAATGGAGCATCGATGTATTATGATTTATGTCCTCTAGGAATTAATTTTAATATATGGTAGATTGATCGAAGTTTTGAGTTCGATCAATCGATCGAGGTACAATCAAATTTGATCTACCTGATCTCAAGTTTTATTAATCATTGCCTAGATCGATCAAAAAAGATTTCAATCGATCAACCTTATTGGTTTGATAGATTGAGCGGTGAGGGCTTCAACTTATAACATAATTGTTTATTCGAGCCAAACTTTTCAATTACAATATTTTCCTTGTTATTTAATGCTCTATGAGTTATTTAATGAACATATTTGTAATTGGACTTAAACCTAGTATTAGAGCTTCAATATTTTCTATTTAAACAACCTAATGCCTCTTGTTTTCTTGAACCACAATTGAATCAAATTTTGCAACTTATGCTCTTTTTGTAAATCTATTTTGTAAAAATTATTCTGGCATGTTCGTTCATTATTTAATCTATCAAAGATTTTGTGGTTGTGTTTGATTGTTTAACAAGCCTACAATATTTGTGTTATTGTGTTTAATCATCTATCCTAGTGTTGCTCGTGATTTTGGTTTAATTGTTATTATGTTAAATCATCTCCCTAGGATTGTCCATTATTTAATCTGCTCTAGGACACATTATATTTGTATTTTTCTTCTAACATTTTCAGGTGCTAGCTAATCAGGTTCAGTAACTCATGTGATTCGAGCTTATTGGAATGTTGGTTCATATCTAAACACCTTGCTTATGGAGACTTCTTATGGAGACTGTGAAAGAAAACTAAGGCTTGTAAGTAGGTTACTTGGGAGCATTACCTTGGAGGAAAGTTTAAGTTCTAGTCTTATAATTGAACATATTCTCATAGTCAATAGTTAGGTGGTTCGGTGGACAAATAGTTTTTCTTGTAGATAATTTTTGTGGCCTACGTTGTTTCTACTTAAAAATCTTGTATGTCAATTAATTTTTCCGTATTATTTTGTTTATACACGATTACATATGTGATCGTCTATGAAATTTTAATTTGACATATTTCTATTAATTATTTATTCATTCTCTCTAACTAATTAGTTTTACAACATAAAAACTTTCAATAACATTCATTTCTTTTAGAACCTACATGTAATTGATTCAATTATATAATCCTAAATAATCATTGATTTGGTTTATAAATAATAATATATATTCTTTTCATATAAAATATGAATAGATATTTTCTTAGAAAATCTGACACAAAAATTCATATATATATATATATATATATCAATATTAAAATTTTTAATTTTTATATTCAAATTGTATGAAAAAAAGGAAAACAAATCAAAAAAAATATAATAAAGATACTATAAACAATAAGATGACAAATATCTCACCACATATGATCTATTAGAGTCACATGATTAGTTACTTGTCCAAATTGGCCTCGGATATATTAATATTTTTTATTCAAGACAATCACTGATACATACTTTGAATAATAGTCATAGAGTATAATTAAAATTTGATAACAAAACTATACGGAATTCTTATAAATTGAGAGAGATAAAATATAACCCTAAACCCTAATTAATATCAATAATTTTCTTGACTATAAAATATGAAATATTACTATAATAAAACTGAAGATCAGACATGAAAAAAGAGCACAAATAGCATCTCACAACATTGAGAAAACATAAGTAAATAATTTTTTTTTAAAACCACTTTGTTTCAAAACTTATTTTGCCAACACTAGTTTGATATTCTCCCACCAAATACTCATACATACTGAGATGACAGATGGTTAAAAACTTATGATTACGTGGCTGTTATGGGAAAATATCGTTAGTTTGGCTAGAAAGAGTTTGAAAGATTTGAACTCTCTATGTAATCGCGAGTGTGACTCAGCTCAACTAGCAATAGAGGTGATAGATATTTTATTTATAGATAATCAATCAAGAGTGGATAGAAGATGATTATTATAATTTTTAAAATCATAATTAAATATATATTATTATAATAATCTTATATATATATATATATTTACATATTAATAGTACCAAAATTAATATACATTCTGACATTATTGGAAGGTAATTATAATTATTAATAGAATTAATAGAGGTGATAGATATTTGTGGAGAAAAGGAGTGACAGATCTAATATCTTAACTCAAAAAAGTATCATGTATATGATAAAAATAAATAAAATTATCGGTTTTTTAATTATTATTTATTTTTATAGAAAGATATTTTTTGTATATTTTATTATTAAATTTATAATAAATTATTAAGTATAAAAATCTAAACTTTTAAACGGATAAATAATTTTATTTTAGGAACGTAATTTACATATAATTTCACTAATATACATCCAAAAATTGGTGAGACGTGTCAGCACAGAGACCTGATTTAGTAGAGTAGTTGTGGTATTGATGAGTCAACCTGCTAGCTGGTAGAGGCAACTAACAAATGATCAGGATGGCCAATCAGCCAGAGATTAAGTAGACCAATTGACCAGACTTCAGGCTAACCAATCGTCCACAAGCCCAACCAAGGGGTTGTATGCCTACTTTTTTCCCTGCATAAGACTTAGTCCATTGAGACATTGATGCGATTGTCTAAATCTTGAATCATAATCAATGTGGACACCGAAGGGGTTACGAGCATACCTAATTCCTAGTAAAAAACTTAATTGCATAGTGATAAGCGTATGATACTACCTTGGAAGTGATACACTTAGAAACACGTAAGTATACATGATCAAATTGTACAAATAATAAGTAAATTAAGAAAAAAAGTTGTCGAACCCACAAGGATTGTGACAATACCTACCAAAACTTATTAACTAGTTTGTAAATTAGCAAAGGGTTTTGAAAATTATTTTTGAAAGTTTATAAAATATGGACCTGATTAAGTTATTCTTAAATATTTTATTAATTTATAACTTGATAACCTAAACAAGGCGGCCAGACATGAAATCGCGTGTAAGAATAAAGTGCTGAAATAAAATAATAACACGCGATATTTTTAGGTGGAAACAACCTAGGCCACAACAATGACCTAAGAGGAATACCACCGGTCCACCGGACCACCTAACTTTCCACTATGAAAATCAAATGTTCAAGTACAAACTCGGTCTTATGCTATCCTCCCTAGGATACTGCCTCAATGTACTTTACTTACGAGCCCCTGCTCTATTTTCACAGTTTCTAATATTAGCGTGAACGGTTTCCAGACCAACGTTCCAATAAGTTCTCCGCAAATCAGATCGTTCACAAATCAACTGCAAAATAGTTAGCACAAAAAAAACACGTATCCGTGTGTGTTCTAGATCGGATTTAACAATGAATAATCTTAACTAGATGATTCTAAATATATGTCATTTAAATCAAATCAACTAGAAAATTCTAGAACAAAAAGATTAAGTACAAATTCAATAAAAAATAACTTCCTTAAAATTTAATACTCAAATCAAATAATCATGATTACTCATAAAATTATTTAATCTAAATATCTAAATATCTAATCCAAAGGAATTAAATTAATTAAAAAAATCAATATATATTAATTATATATAATTCCAAAGTCTACCGAATATATATATATATATATATATATATATATATATATATATATATATATATATATTACTTTTATGAATCTGAATTTTGCAATATATATATATATATTATATTACCTTTATAAAGTCTTTGTTAATGAAGTCTGCAAAATATATATATATATTATATTACCTTTATGAAATCTTTGTTAATAAAGTGTTCTGAACGAATCATATACATATATGTATATGCTCAATCACATATATATTAAGTATATATATATATATATATATATATTCTTCTTTTCCTCCACCGATTGGAGTTTCTTTTTTTTTCTTTTTCAATTTTGCTTTTTGGTAGCTTTTTCTATTCTACACATATGCAACAACCTTAATATCTCTATATTTATAGATAATAATAATAATACCTAATAATATTAGGTTTAAATGCATTTTGGGCTTAATTTTTTCAAAACTCATTCAAAGCCTTAATAAAATATATATATATATATATATATATTTTAAATCACATCTTAAAAAATATTAAGACACATAAAAAATATTTAAGCACCAAAAATAATTTTAGATTTATGAACATGTACTATTAAATGTATAAATGAAATTCTATGTGTCGTAATTATAAAAGATATACCTGAAATACGATTATCTGAAACTCGAGTATTTGTTGGGTTTTTCTTGATAGACTTGATAGCAAGCCTACAAACTAGTTTACAAGTAAATATTTTATCCACGAAAATAGCCAACACTCATAGTCCTTACAAACTCCCTCTTTGGCATTTTCGTGTGGCAAAACCTATCTATCACTAGGAATAAGATAAAAATACAATGATGTCCCAGACTTCATAGTGAAACTATCCTATGGTCCGATGAATCCATCTTCGCTGCAACTTGATAAGCTTATAAGTAACTGAAAAGACATAGGTAAAAAAAACAACAACTTGGCTTGAAAGCCTCATTGTACATTAGTTCAGTTTACATAAAAATAAGCGAAGTGTAAAGAATAGTCATGTAGTATGCATTCATATCAATCAAGCTTAATAAAAATATGTTCTCCCCTTATATGCATAACAAAATAAAAACATGGAAGTAAATATTCTCTCCCCCTTTTTGACATACGAGAAGGACAAAACATTAGACAAGGAATTGAAGCTAAACTCCTCCTAAAGATATAACTGTGTAAAATCAGAGTAATGCAAAAGTGCAATGTGCTTTAAACTCCCCCTAAGTTCTATGACTCTCTAACTTAGAAACCAATAAAAAAAAGTAATAAATGAAAAATACTTTTTTTTAAAATTTGCATACATAGCCACATAAGGTATTAAACTCATTTAATTACAAACAAGCACACAACCAATTGAGAATTCATCATTTTTTTTAACTTCAATTTTGATTATTTATCATATAAATAAATAAGTAGAATAAAAGAGATACACACGCACACTTCGCACATATAATGACATATTGACATTTACTTAAAATAGTATACATGTTTAAACTCCACAAATATGTCAATTAATTCATTTATGACCTATCAAGAAAGACTCAAAAGAAAAAAATATCACATATCATATAAAATTATAATCGAGTCTTCAATCTTACAAAATAAAATATATTTACCAAAAGAGGACTTAATTTTTTTTTATTATTATTTTTATAAATGAGGTAAATGATATTTTTTTAACCTCTATTAGCTCTTTCTTTTTGTGCATTCCAAGTATAAGATTTATAAGCAATTACTTTTTGCATAATATTTCCCTTTTTTTGCACGAGCCATAAACCTAGCACGATGACTTTCACACTAGTTGTGAGGTAGCCCTCTCCGCTCACTGCGGTAGCTTCACACATCACAGTAGGTAGCCCTCTCAATACTAGGTGCCTCTATACACTAAAATTTTAGTAAGTAGAAGTAGAACTCAACACAATTTTACAATCAAAATTAGTTGAAGTCCTAGAGTCTTTCAAAAAAATTCATAAACTTCAAGCATAACATATATGTGTGTTCGTGAGTGTGTGAATAAGTTCATGTCAACATCGATCATCACTAAAATTTTAGTAAGTAGAAGTAGAACTCAACACAATTTTACAATCAAGATTAGTTGAAGTCCTAGAGTCTTTCAAAAAAATTCATAAACTTCAAGCATAACATATATGTGTGTTCGTGAGTGTGTGAATAAGTTCATGTCAACATCGATCATCACTAAAATTTTAGTAAGTAGAAGTAGAACTCAACACAATTTTACAATCAAGATTAGTTGAAGTCCTAGAGTCTTTCAAAAAAATTCATAAACTTCAAGCATAACATATATGTGTGTTCGTGAGTGTGTTAATAAGTTCATGTCAACATCGATCATCACATGTACAAGAATATGTGTGTGCGTAAGCCAAAATTGTAAAATAATTTATACAATAAATATCATAATGAGTTGAGTCACTAAAAATGAGATTATGTGTATGTAAGTATTCAATAAGTCAAATACTGTGTTGGCCAAACAAGGATGTTTTTTTTTTTTGGTAATAAAATTTGAAATTCAATTTGAGGGAGAAATTCCCAAGGCACTTCTGAGATACTCAAATCTTTGAGTGTCTATGGCTTTAGTGAATAAATCAGCTAATTGTCTCTTGGTAGGTACAAACTCAAGTGTCACTATTTTCTCTTCAACTAATTCTCGAATAAAGTGATGTCTAATGTCAATGTGTTTAGTTCTAGAATGCTGAACTGGGTTCTTAGAAATACATATAGCACTAGAGTTATCACAATATAAGGGTATCATACCTTGTGGTTGACCGTAGTCCTTGAGCATGTTTTTCATCCAAAGCATTTGTGTGCAAGAGTTTCCTGCAGCAATGTATTCCGCTTCAACTGTAGAGAGTGAGATAGAGTTCTGATTTTTACTGTGCCATGATACTAAGTTATTTCCAATGTAGAAACAACCACCTGATGTGCTCTTCCTATCATCCTGGTTGCCTGCCCAGTCGGTATCTGTAAAACCACTTACTTCACAAGTAGTGTCAGTAGTAAAATATAAACCATAATTACTTGTTCCTGAGATATACCTGATGATTCTCTTTACATTTTCTAAGTGTGATTCCTTAGGGTCAGCTTGATAACGGGTACACACACCAACAATAAAACATATGTCAGGTCTACTTGTAGTGAGGTAAAGTAAACTACCTATCATACTCCTATAAAGGGTTTGATCAACACTTTTACCTTGAGTGTCCTTTGTAATTTTTGTGCTGGTACCTAAAGGAGTCCGTAATGGCTTGATAGTTTCAAGACCAAACCTTTTAACAAGGTTACAAGCATACTTGGTTTGAGAAATAAATATATTATCATGAGATTGTTTGATTTGCAAACCAAGGAAGAAAGTCATTTCACCTACCATAGACATTTCAAATTCATTTGTCATAACATGCACAAAATCATCCACTAGTGTACTAGATGTGGATCCAAAAACTATGTCATCCACATAAATTTGAGCAATAAAGATCTCGTCACTACTCCTTTTAATGAATAAAGTCTTATCAACTCCCCCTCGAATAAATCCCTTGTTCAAAAGATAGTTGGTAAGTCTCTCATACCATGCTCGTGGAGCTTGTTTCAAACCATAAAAAGCCTTTTTGAGTTTGTAAACATGATTTGGAAATTTCGGATCAACAAATCCTTTTGGTTGTTCCACGTACACCTCCTCATTCAAAAATCCATTCAAAAAGGCAGACTTAACATCCATTTGATATAATTTGAACTTCATATGATAGGAAATGGCAAGTAAAATCCTAATTGACTCTAGTCTAGCTACAGGTGCAAATGTTTCATCAAAGTCAACTCCTTCAACTTGCGTGTAGCCTTGAGCTACTAACCTAGCCTTATTTCTAACAACAATGTCATGCTCATCAGATTTATTTTTGAACACCCATTTTGTTCTAATAACATTTTTTGTTTTTAGGCTTAGGTACTAATACACATACATGATTTCTTTCAAATTGAGCTAACTCATCATGCATTGCATTTATCCAAAATTCATCCATAAGGGCTTCATTCACATTTTTGGTTCAAATTGAGAAATATAGCATAAATGAGTTACCTCACTTATTGTCTTCTTCTTGTTACCATGCTTGCATTAGGATCTCCAATTATATTCTTAATAGAATGATTTTTTGAAGTTCGAGTTGGATTTATCATTGATGAGGTTGATGCTTCTTCCTTCTTTTGTTCACTTTCCTTCAACTCCTCTTCTTTTATTCCAATTGTGTCACTGGTTATTGTTAGTTGAGGTGTTGTGAAATTTTCTTCATTTCTAACTTTTTCACTTATAATCTGCTTACCTCCATCATCTATAATGATATTTATGGATTCCATAACTACATTAGTTCTACAATTGAAGACTCTGTAGGCTCTACTATTTAGAGAATAACCAAGAAATATACCTTCATCACTTCTTAAATCAAACTTACCCAACTGTTCTCGATCTCTATGTATGTAGCATTTACTTCCAAAAACATGCATAAATTTCAGATTGGGTTTTTTACCTCTCCATATCTCATAGGGAGTTTGGTTTGTACTTGGGCGAAGATATACACGATTTATAATGTGACATGCAGTGTTTATAGCTTTAGCCCAAAACCTTTTGGACACTCCCTTGGCATGCATCATTACTCTTGCCATCTCTTGAAGTATCCTATTTTTCCTTTCAACTACTCCATTTTGTTGAGGTGTGATAGGAGCAGAGAATTCATGAAAGATACCATGTTCTTTACAGAAGTCAGCATACTTGATATTTTCAAACTCTTTTCCATGGTCTGTTCTCAATCTCTTGATGGTTACTATTTTGTCACCTGCTTCAACCTGCACTCTTGTACAATATGAGATGAAGAAATCAAAAGCATCTGACTTGTCTCTAAAAAGTCTACCCACGTGTAGCGAGAAATGTCATATACTACAACTATGATATATTTCTTACCTCCAATACTTTCTATTTTCATAGGACCCATAAGGTCAATATGTATCAATTCCAATACTCTATTTGTATTTATACTCTTGATCTTCTTATGAGCAATCCTAGTTTGTTTACCCAATTGACATGGTCCACATACTAGTGTTTCAATTTTTGAAAGAATAGGTAAACCATGCACAGTCTCAATTTTTCTTAATCTAACCAAATCTTTAAAATTCATATGACCTAGCTTTTCGTGCCACAAGATAGTTGAGTCATTGCTAGCTAGGTTACATGTTACTGTGGGTGATGTATCAATACATAACAATTGTCATATGATCTGATTCCCTTAATCATACATTCACCATTTTGATCTGTTACAATACAGTGATTGTTTGTAAATTGCACATTAAATCACTATCACATATTTGACTTATGCTAATCAAGTTTTCCTTAAGTCCTTCCACATATAAAACTTCATCAAGTTTAGGGATACCCTCTATTTGAACATAGCTTTTTTCCAATAATTTTAGATGTTTTACCATCACCAAAGGTAACTGTCCCTTCATTGTATTCCTTAAAGGTTTCAAACAAAGAACGATTCCCCGTCATGTGTCTAGAGCATCCACTATCAAAATACCAAGCGGTATTTGATTTAACTTTAAATGCTATATGGGCCACAAAGCAGTGCAACTCAACTTCCGCATCTCTATTCGCATCTTCCTCATATGTAGTATCTACACTTGAAAAAAACCTTTTTGAGAGGAATCCTTCCAGTAGTATCGGCCATTTATCATCCTTTTTTTAATTTTGGACATTTGAGTTACCGATTTCTTATATTCCTCTTTTTGTGTAGTTCTTGTAGTAAAAACTTTACGTTTTGAAATTTTTTTAGGTGCTTTAGAAACATTTGTATTCGTGATAGAATCATAAGCATGAAGAAATCTACACTTAGGTCTAAATGTCCTTTCCTACCACAGTGATGACAGATAGGAACAAACTAAATTTTCATAGAATGATAAGGTGTAGAAACTATCTTCCCTGCCTGAGCAATAGTGGGTTTTACAAATTGAGTTTTGGATGATGAAGGTGTTGATTGTTCATCTATGTATCCAAGACCTCTCTTATCTCCATGTGGCTTTCCATAGTCTAGGACTTTGGTTAATTTTTCAGCACCTATGGTCAAATTTTTTACCGTATCTTTAGAAATACTAAGTTCTTTCCTAAGATTTTTGTTTTCCTCAGTGGTTTCTGCTAGTCTCATATTCAAGGCATTAATATGATTAGACAATTCTTTTTTATCTTTCTCTAGTCTAGAGGAATTTGTTTTGTGAACATTGATGATATCATTAAGTTTAGTTACTTCCACAAGCAATTTATCTCTCTCTTCCCTCACACCTAGACAATCCATGAATAGTTCCTCATAATTCGATACATTAAACTTAGACAGTAAGAGAGAAGAGTTTATTTCCTCATTTTCTTCATCCGAGCTAAGGTCAGAGTCATTATGATGTGCATTGGCAGTTACGGTGAAGGCACAATAATTAGTGTCATCATCCTCTGAGTTACTAGCATTGTCCTGCTCACTTTCTGTGTCACTGAGTGTAGCATTAAAGGATTTTCCAAATTTCTTTTTATTATTAGCACAATCTGTAGAAATATGACCAAATCCTCCACAAGTAAAGCATTGGGGACTAGTGGGTTTACTTTTCTTACCATCAAGGCTAGGAGGCTTGATTTCCCTTGACTTTCGGTCATTCGAACGACTGGATTGTCCCTTGTTGGAATGATTATTCTGTTGACCCTTCTTCTTCATAAACTTCTTAAATTTTGGTGCTAACAAGACTAGTGACTCATCATTCATATCATCATCACTATCAGAGATGTCCTTTTTGGAGCTTTTGAATGCCACATCCTTATTTTTCTTGGGTGGATCAAGAGAAAGCTCATAGGTTTGGATTGACCCGACAAGTTCATCAATTTTTAGTGTGTCTACATTCTTGCTTTCCTCTATTACTGTAACTTTCATCTTATAGTCTACTGTTAAAGAGCTTAGAAGTTTGCACACTTGTATAGGTTGTGGAATTTTCTCACCAAGGTTAGAACAAGCATTAGTGATATCACAAAAGCGAGCATAAAATTGACCAAAGGTTTCGTTGTTGCTCATTTTAATAGAATCAAACTCAGATGTTAGCAATCTCAATTTTGTTTGTTTTACTTGGGAAGTACCTTCATGAGCAAGAGCAAGTGCATTCCATGCATTTTTAGCAGTCTCACAGTCGAAGATGTGACGGAACTCATCCATCGACACTACAGCAAATATTGAGCTTAGACCTTTTTGGTTTGCCCCACTAAGAGTGCGTTCTTCAGTGGTCTAGTCTCTTCTTGGATTTATGATTGTTACACCATATTTTGTTACCGAAGTTGGTTCACAACCATCAAGAATAGCATCCCAGACTTTTTCATCTTGTCTGAGAAAGGCTTGCATGTGAGCCTTCCAGTAAGGGTAATTAAACCCATCAAAGAGTGGGGGTCTAACAGATGACCCACCTTCTTTCATTTGGTCCATAAGTAAGTGTGTGTGTCCCTAAGGATCAATCTCACTAAGTGTGTCTAGTGTCTGCTCTGATACAAATTGAAAGTTTATAAAATATGGACCTGATTAACCTAGAGGGGGTGAATAGGTTATTCTTAATTTTTTTTTATTAATTTATAACTTGATATCCTAAATAAGGCGGTCAGACATGAAATCGCGTGTAAGAATAAAGTGCGGAAATAAAATAATAAAACGCGATATTTTTAGGTGGAAACAACCTAGGCCACAACAATGACCTAAGAGGAAAACCACCGATCCACCGGACCACCTAACTTTCCACTATGAAAATCAAATGTTCAAGTACAAACTCGGTCTTATGCTACCCTCCCTAGGATACTGCCCCAATGTACTTTACTTACGAGCCCCTTCTCTGTTTTCACAGTTTTCAATATTAGCGTGAACAATTTCCAAACCAACGTTCCAATAAGCTCCCCGCAAATTAGATCATTCACAAATCAACTGCAAAATAGTTAGCATAAAAAAAACACAAGTGCCCTTGTGTGTTCTAGATCAGATTTAACAATGAATAATCTTAACTAGATGATTCTAAATATATGTCATTTAAATCAAATCAACTATAAAATTCTAAAACAAAAAGATTAAGTACAGATTCAATAAAAAATAACTTCCTTAAAATTTAATACTCAAATCAAATAATCATGATTACTCATAAAATTATTTAATCTAAATATCTAATCCAAAGGAATTAAATTAATTAAGAAAATCAAAATATATTAATTATATATAATTCCAAAGTCTACCGAATATATATATATTACTTTTATGAATCTGAATTCTGCAAAATATATATATATATATATATATATATATATATATATATATATATATTACCTTTATGAAGTCTTTGTTAATAAAGTGTTCTGACTGAATCATATACATATATGTATATTAGCCTCCACCACATATATATTAAGTATATATATTCTTCCTTTCCTCCACCAATTGGAGTTTCTTTTTTTTTCTTTTTCAATTTTCTTTTCGGCAGCTTTTTCTATTCTCCACATATGCAGCAACCCTAATATCTCTATATTTATAGATAATAATAATACCTAATAATATTAGGTTTAAATGAATTTTGGGCTTAATTTTTTCAAAGCCCATTCAAAGCCTTAATAATATATATATATTAAATCACATCTTAAAAAATATTAAGACACATAAAAAATATTTAAGCACCAAAAATAATTTTAGATTTATGAACATGTACTATTAAATGTATAAATGTAATTTTATGTGTCGTAATTATAAAAGATATACCTGAAATACGATTATCTGAAACTCGAGTATTTTTTGGGCTTTTCTTGATAGACTTGATAGCAGGCCTACAAACTAGTTTACAAGTAAATATTTTGTCCACGAAAATAGTCAACACTCATAATCCTTACAATTTTTAAATAAAAATAAAACATAAAATAATGAGCACATAGATTAAGAGAAACATGTGATTATGAAATTATCCTTATCACTAGTCTATAATCTAATCAATTATATCATAAATCAATATTAGAACTATCCTTGAATTCTTAACTTTAGCTTGAAAAATCTAAGCACTTAAGACAAGGATTCATATTGAACATTTTCTTATCGTATAATGATTAATGATACAATATATTAACCAATCTAAATCCTTAACAACCTAGAGGTAAACTTACTAGAATTAATTCATTCACTAAACTAAGTTCTATAAAAGAGATAATTAAACTAGGCAAGATTACAATCATTGTTAACCTTTAACGAAGGTTTTCAATCCTATTTGTTACACAAGACAACAAGGTACCACTTTGAATAAGAATATTAGCGATTACATACTAACACCTTAAACTAGAATTAAACATTTTCATGCAATAAACTAGTTGATCGCTCTAATTAATACATGCATAATTATGACATTTAAACATAGATTCAAATACATTAAAAATCAATGATTGAATCTAAAAATCGATCTTAACAATATATTAATTAAAATCATAGTCTTAGACTTGAAAATTTCCCACAATCACATAAATAAATTAGCTAGGTGTGGATTCTTAAAGAATCATAATTGAAATAATAGAAGAAGAAGAAAAAGAAAAAGCTAATGAGTAATGTCAATAGCTGATTTTCAACTCCTTAATTGCCTCTTGGAATCCTATCTTTCCTTTAGCCTTCAAATTCTCCGCAGACTTGAATTGTATATTTTCTATAAATTATGCATCTATAATCCGTGCATATTTTGTTATTAACCCAAGTTATATATTTATAGTATAATAATTAAAATGAAATTAGGATTAGAGTTGTCAAGGTCTAAAATAGTTAAAATTCTAATCTAACAAATCTAGAACAATTTGGACAAAGATGTGCCAAAAATCTTGCATTCAAGGGAAAATCAAATACGAGGGCCATGGCATAAGTCGACTCATACTAAGGCACAACCTTGTTTCCAATTCTGTGAAATTTCATCCGAGAGGCTTGTACCGCAATGTACATATACTCATACTGTGGTATGCCCTTAATTTTTCCAATTTCATGTTTTCACCCCTTCTTGATGTATTTTGTTCAAATGTTTGCATTTAGGTCCTCCATTGTATGATAATTATGCCTCTAATTATGAGGATTTGTTCAGTCCTTTGTCATTTGCATATTTTAACATTCAAAAATACCTAAAATACATCAAAACATATCCTGTGATTTTAAAAATATAATTTATAAAATACTTAGTTAAAAATATAATATTAAAACCCAGCTCATTCTTTTAGCCCCAATAAATCACAAGATATGCATGTTTTTTAGGCACTTATCAAGAAACATACAGGAATGGTTGTCCTAGTATACAATTATAGGTTGAGGGATAGTCAACTACTAGAAAGTTAATCATTCGATTCCTAATAGCATGTCCTTCCCCAATAGTAATTGGGAGCTCAACATTGCCTTCAGTTATGAAAGTTTTGCCCGAAAACCCATATAGAGGACTATTTGGAGGGGATATTGTAACCTCATCTAGTTTTAGGTATCTATGAATAATATATCTAGTAAGCTCACAATATCAACTAATATTCTAGGATCCTATTGTTGTCAACTTGCAAGGTGACGACTAAAGCATCATAATATGGATGCACGAGTCACCCAATTTTTTTTCTTGGTAAACATCAAGTCTTCCCCAGTCATCCTGGGCTTACCTTCCTAATTTTGTATACTTAACACTTCCTACTAGTAGTAAGCCCCTAATATGCACCCTACACAGATGGATTATGCCTTAATTGGTTAGTCTTCCTAGGATCACACAAACATCATTCATCATTGAAGGTCTACCTTTTTGTACCTTGCATCCTAGATCAGTTGTAGGAATGTCCCCTTGGCTAGCATATAGCCATTCAAAAACCCTTTCTGAATCCAATATTCTATCTCTTTTTTAGTTCATAATTATCTTTAGGATCAAAGTCACAATGGTACTTACAAAACTAGCTTTGGTTTTGGTGCACTGGGGACCTTTTCGTTCTCTTGGGAATTTGAAAAGTCTAGAGTTACAAACCTGAATCAATATTTATTCTTGGGTTTTGTTTAGGGGACAAACTTCTTGAACTCAACTCTAGGTCAGGAGTTGGTAGCCTTACCAAGTATCTCTTCACCCTTGGATTCTACCTTTTGCTTCTTGATCTAAAGGTCCTCGGGCTCATCCTTTGTCTTTCTTTTTTGGGTATGGTTTCTTCATCTTCCATATGGTGACTGGCGATGTCCTTACTCACTAGAGATCAACACATTCCTCCACGGATCCTATTTAGAGATCGTGGAGTAATGTTTTGACCACCAATGAGTGAGGTAGTTTTTCCACCTAGATTTTTTCATTACTAAATCAATCAAAGAAGTCTTTGAAAGCCTCATTCTCTTTCTAATTCAATTCCATCAAGTATGCTAGAGTCTTGTGTAACATTTTCTTAACTAAGAAATGGGTAAGGTAGTGTCTTGCAAACTCAGGGAAGTTGCTAATCATTCTTGGCTTAAGGATTATGTACTAGATTCAAGGATTCTTTGTAGTGTCATAGGGAATGCCTTACAACTAACAACATCATTATAAGCACAGAGGTTCACCCATTTTTTGAAGAAGTCTAGGTGTTCCAATGGATCGAATGATCCATTATATGTCTCAATGATGGGTAGCTTGAATTTTCCTCCAAGAAAAGTGGATAAAACCTCCAAAGTGAAAGGTCCAAACAATGCTTTTCCCCATTCAACCTTTGCTCCATTTTGTGGAGTTGATGCTTTAACTTCTCAATGGTGGGTAGCATCCCAAATTTGTTATGTCCAGAATCAATGATGACATCTATAAAGCTGTCAAAACCATAACGAGTATGGTTCTTGGCCTTAATGTGATCCCCCAAGTTAGTGCATGAGCATACATTATTCAGTTGGCTCCCATTAGCTTGGATGGTGATTGTTAGGGGAGTTAAGAGCTAGGCGTCATCGTTGTTCTTGTTGATGCTGGGCAACTGATTTTGTGCCTTTAGAGTGTCATATCTAGCAAGACTTAGAGGTTCGGAGCTATTGGTGGTGATGCTTGGTTGTGCCTAGGGTTTAATCTAGAGTTGCATTAATTGCTCCAACATTCCTTCCAAGCATCCCAACCTTTGTCAATGGTTGACTTCTTGAGATTCGTGCCCTTTTTTCCTTTCTTAGTCTTCCTATGTGATGTTGGCTCACTCACCTGGTCTCAGTTTGGTTTTGTTCGTATGGAGGAGGATGAGAGTTCTCAAAACTTTGTTGGGAGTTCATCTTGGTGACTCAATTAATCAAAGTTCATATGGAATAGGATAAGAGTTCTGAGAACTTTGTTTGGAGTTCATCTTGGTGACTTAGTGAATCAAACATATTTTTGAAGGAAATTGTGGATAAAAAACTCTATGAACACGACGAAGAATGCAATAAACATAATGAATGTTCTTGAGTTTTTTGTCAGCTCAGTTCGGTTAGAACACTAAATATTTTTCAAGTAGATGGTGCCAAATGATGAAGTCGATTTCTATGTTATCACATTATTGTCAAATCGATCCTACAAGTTACTAGCAAAGAATGTCAAAAGGAACGATACCGTGTTGTTTCCACTCTAGTACTTAAATGAGTATTTGAATGAGTTTATTGAGATCAAAGAGGATAAGAGTTTTAGAGTTTGCCTATACACACATTTTGAAGGTGAACATTTCCTATTTATAGGCTTAAGCCAATGACAGTTTGATAAATAACTTATATTTATTAATTAATATTTAATTATTTATATTAATTTAAAATTGAATAAATAATATATTAATTATTTCTTATAAATGTGAATTTGATTTATTAATATATATTTTATATTAAATTCAAGAAGTTTATCACGGCTTGTTCTGAATTTAAACTAAGTTGATTGTACCAATTTGACCTCTCAATGATGACGTAGATTAATCAATTAAGCATAAAAAATATTTATGATTTTGTTTAAAACTAAAAATATCATATTTTGATTATTTTTTTGTAAAATAAAAACAAAAAAATAATACTTTTGTGTGATTTACCCTAATAATATTATATAGCTAGTAATTATCCTTTGATAAAAGCATATTTTAAATGAGTTCGTGAATTGCTTATGAGTTAAATGAGTTGAATTTTTTGACTCATTAATTCATTGAATTAATTTTAAATGAGTTGAGTTGAATTGTTCATTTAATATCACTAATTTGACTCAAAAAAGAGAAAAATACCGACATAATCGCTTACTTACTACAAAAATGATACTTAAGTCTAGTATTTATTTTTTGTGAAAGTTTAGTTTTATTATTAGTAGTTTTATTAAAAAGTGATTGCATTATAATAAAGTTAATTTTTTCATTTTTATTTTTTTATTTTTCAACTGTATTAGATAGAGACTCTTTTAATCTGAATAAACTGTATAAAAAATAACTAAAAACATAAAAAAATTATCTTTTATCATTTGTATAATCACTTTTTAATAATAATATGATTAAATTGTCTAACAAGTAAGCAAAATCCTAGGAGATATTTATAAAATAAAAATATGATTTGTACAATAACTCTTTAAAAAAATAATTACATTTGAAATTTATTAGGACAAGAAAATGAAACAAAAAAATATCACAACCAAATAAATAAACAAACATGCATATATGTGCAAACATCACTCAAAGTATTTAAATCTAAAGAAATAAAATTCCATTAAAAAAATCTAAATAAATAAACAGTAGCCACATGAAGCATGCCCTACATATTGGATTGTTTAAGCATCATGTTCGAGACAACTACTTCTTAAAAAATTTCGTTTTTAATTTAAATTATATAATATTGCTAAATCTTAGTCAGCTTGATATCCACCAACTCCACGTATTGCAACCAGAAGGAGTCAAAAGTTATACTCGCCGATCGTGATGATTTAATAGTAGTGCATTTCATGCAAGATAACGATGAATTACCAAAGCTTTGACAACCATATAATACTGCAACAAAGAATAATTAAATCAAGATTTAAAGTTGGTTTTACAAAAATTAATTATTTAAAGTTGGTTTTACAAAAATTAATTTATAATAAATTATAAATCGATGTGTTTATAAATCGACTTAAGATATAAAATTGTTCAAGTGAAAAATCGACTTAAGATATAAAATTGTTCAAGTGAAAAATCGACTTTAAATGGACATAAAATTAAAAGATACTGTAAAAAATAAAAAATAGCATTAGTTGAAGTGTACAAATAGGTGGTGCTTAGCGTGGGTTATACACGTCAACTAACACATAATATAGCATTGATCTGTGACGCGTATAATCAATGTGATACCACATGTAAGGTTGACTAACATATAGGAACAAGCGTTACTTGTAGCATGGGTCCTCTGTGTCTCGATGCTACGCATGACACTTAGTGTTGACTCTACATGTTAACTGCTACAAGTAGCGTCGTGTCGGTTGAAGTGTAGAACCGACGTTAAGTGTCACACATAACGTCAATTTATACGTAAGATCGACACTAATTGGCTTTTTTTTTCCTTTTCTTCTTCTTCCTTCTCTCCACGACATTTTTTTGCTACTGTCCCTATTTTCTCTCTCACTCTCTCATATTGCGTGATATATTCGACCATTTTCGTCTATATTTGACCATTTTTAACAATCATTTCAAGCATCGTCAGACGGGTTCTATTTCCCTTTACTTATTGATCTAGATCCATCCTTTTTTTGAGCTTAACACTCAATATTTTCTTACTTATTTTCTTACCTATTTTATTACACTTTCTCACTTATCAAACATATTTTTCCTTCATTTTCTCACTTGTTTGATTCTTGTAAGTATTTTTATGAATTATTTTACACTTATTTATTGATGTTTTATAATTTTATTTAATTTTTTTAAAATTATTTTTTATTTTTATGTATATTATGTGTTATTGATTATTTGTATATATTTTTATATTATGTAAGTTGTCCGTTTTTGTTCAAGCTTAAAGAAGACAATGTATTTTTTATTTATTTACTTTAACTAATTTTATGTATTTCATGTTATATATGTGTGTGTATGTGCGCGTGTGTGTGTTAATTTATTTTGAATTTAAATTTATTTTGAAATTATTATTACATGTATTAAATAATATTATATATTGTTAATATTATAATGAATTTATTAATTACTTGAATGTAGTATATTTTTTTATGTAATGTTTTGATTGATATTCTAACAATTTATAAGTCTCATATAATAAATTATGAAGTGTATTAGTGATTAATACATTTATATTTATTAGATACATATTTAATATATTTAATGTCATTAATAGAAAATGGATAAATCTTAGATGTCAAAGTGTAGAATTAGATATGACTATATTTTTGGAGTTTAAACTTTCTTAGAATTCACTCATAGAAATAGTAATAGTGAAATCAATACGATTTGATACCCTTGTGTTAAATGTAAAAAAAAAAAAATTCATAATGTTGATGAGGTTAAGTATTACCTTATCTATAATGATATTCTTTTGACATATAAATGTTGGTATTATCTTGGAGAAAATATTGATAGTGCTCGTGAGGAAGAGATAAATAAACATGTCAGTAGATTATATGCATTTTATTAGGATAGACATTTCACACATAATGTACAAACATAAAATATGTTTCATACTATGGAAGATGAAATACATGAAGATGACCCCGAAACTTTTAAAAACTTTTAGAAGATGTTGAAAAGTCTTTGTATCCAGAATGCAAGAAATAAACTAAAATGTCATTATTGGTTCATTTGTACAATATGAAGATAATAAATATTTTTTCAGACATGGGAGGAACATTATCTTAAATGCCCTTGAGATTTGGCATATCTTCAATTATACCCTTGAGATTTGGCATATCTTCAATTATACCCTTAAGGTTTATAAAATATCAAAAATGCCCTTATACCCTAATGATGTTAATTTTCCATCCATTACTATTTAGATTACTATTCATATGCTTTGATATCAATTTCTGCGAATCGATACAATTTTTAATCGGGGGTTAATATTGACCTAGTTAATGGTCTTTATGTATTTATTAAAGGTAATAATTTGTCTAAAAGGCTTACTATTTTGTTGTATAAGTCTAATTTTCTTCTATATTCTTTACAATTGCATAGTATATTATGTTATTCATTATGTTGGTTGCTTAATTCTAATCCTGAATCTATTAATTATCTTTTAAAATTAAAAATTACTCATTCATCTGTTAAATCTAATAATTCTAACTTATGTACTAATGATTCTATGTTCATAGAGTATTATCTTGATAAATCATATGTGTTGAATGTATATTATTTTGTCTTATTCTTAGTATATAATCAGGTTTTTCTTGTGTACATACAATGTATTTATAATCTTCAAAGAAGTAATATCCAAATATTAAGTTGTTGAATTCTTCTTCCTCTATTCTCACATATTTTTGACTAAAATAGTCTTTTAATGTCCTTGAAACAGGATGATCTATAATGCTTGTAATAGCTTTAATATAATCTATATAGATATCTAATAAGGTGTTAAATATTTTAAAATTTTCAAGACAAGTTTCATAGTCCTCATTTTTAAAATATTCATTTAAATGATAGAGATAACTTTTATCAAATGTTTCTAATAGAATTAGACTTTTATCTTTGATTTTCATTGGAATTATTAGTTGTTTATTTCTAAAAATAAATTCCATTTTCCTGTTTTAACAATATTATGTTTTTTTGTAAGCAAATATTTAAACATTCAAGATTCTTAACGGCCTTCCCTTATGTTCGTCTTCTTTTGTTACAGCTGTTATGCCTCAGTTTTTCTCACACCTCAACACCCTCTTGGCAATGGTGAGCCTTTTACATCCTTACATAAATGGTGTCCAATAGTTGACTTACTAGATAAGAGTAACTGAACTCCATTTTATTCATAGTATAATAATTATTACAACTTAAGGCCAACTAAGAACCTTGAAAGAAGTGTTTAGCCACTCATAGTTACTAGATATAACATTACTGGGTTTGAGATTTCTAGATAGAGGGTTTTCTATGCTAGAGTGTTTTAGAGTAAAGAGCTCTGGATTTCTATGTATTCGTGTATGTGTGTCCTTTTAAATGATAATAAGGGTTCCTTTTATAGAATAAGGAATCCTTGTTTACAAGACCAAAATTATTATTTTACCCTTGCTTTAATAATTCATTTGCTTTTCTACTTTAAAGGATAGCCATTACTTTTTTCCTTGGCACATGCTGCCAACTAAGATGTGGGGTTTACATCTTTATTTCTTTTGTAGTCTTCTACCAACAATTTATTTTCTTATTTTTCTTTTTCATTTTCTACCGATGGTTCCTTTGATGATGTTGATGATGATGCATCTTCATCTTCTCGGTCTTTGATGCAAAGAATGCATTTGTGGTCTTTGGTGGCTTTTCTGGCATAGAAGAAAAATACCTTCCTTGTTTCTTGACCAATTTCTAGGTTGTTGCAATTAAAATTGGTTTCATATTTGGTGATTTTTTCACCATCTTCTTCTAACATAGTCATGCTACTGTAAGAAATGATAATGACTTTACTAGTTGAATAATTTACTTTAATCTCAGTAGAATTGTCTATCTTCTTGAGTTCATAGTAAATTTGGCTTAGCATTTGTCTTTTTAATAGATAGAGTTCTTTTGTGTTGAATTCCTTTTCTGGGAGTGCCCTTGGTTTAGGAACCTCTCTATTTGTGTTTGAAATCCCTATCTTGATGATGTGGTAGGGACTAATACTTCCTTCCTCATTCCAATCCATTAATGAACTGAAAAATCTAAGATAAATAGGTTTATCACCTGCTTTAATTTTTCTTCTGAAATTCTTAATTGCTCTTTTAAACTTTTCTGGGAAATAATTTAATTCACTTAAATTAATTCCTGGATATATATTTTCTATTAATCCTTCATGAAATGCATTATACACAAATATTGGATAAGCTCCTTCCGATATATTGAATTTACTTCCTGTAGGGAATTCCTTGTCTATAGTATAGAATTTCATATCTTCAATATGTTCTTGGGGATATTTCTGGCCAAATTATAGAGACTCAACCATTGTAGATTACTGAGGTTTCTATAATGATCCTTTTCATCTTCAATGATTGGAGTAGTTCTAGGAGATGTCTCCCTGAATAGTACTAAATGTTTTACTATTTTTTATGTCTCTTGTGGATATGTTTCTTTAAATAGCAATGAAGGCCTTGCTATCTTTCCAATATTTTTCAATCTTCTTGGAGTTGTTGATTTTTGTTGTAGTGCTGCAGAATAATTTCTCACTATCTCCTCTAGAGTTATTAGTTTTGTTGTTTTGTAGTTAGCAAAACTACCTTCAGCTTCTATTCTGTTGGTGAAGGCTCTATGAGTTACTCCACTAATTCCTAGAATAAATTTGCTAGCTTCTGCCCAGTTGTTATAAATTCCTGGTTTTGGGCCATTATAGACCACATAAAACTTTTTTTGTTCTTCTTTTTCTACCTCATCTGCCCAATTGAGCTTTGTGATTTCAGAATTTTTTTATGAACTATTAGGTTCTTCCCTTTTTAATGGAGATTCCTCGTTTGAGATTCTGGTCTCTAGAGGTTGTTTTGAACAATTAAGTTCTTCATGTTTCCTTCATGTCTCCATAAGAAATTTCTTGAGATATAGCAACTCGAGTTGTTCCGATTTTTATCTCCTTTTCTTTTATCTTGATTTTGATATCAAGATGTTCCATTCCTGAAAGCATAAAAATAGTGAAAGGTGTTAATTCTCTGGTAAGAGCATTAACTAAGCTATTTTTATGTCCTGGAATATGTTCAACATCAAAATTGTAATGGTTGAACCATTGTTGTCATCTAACTAGTCTTCTTGTTTGTAATCACCTATAATATTAGTTCTTAAGAAATAACCAAAATTCTTATTATCTATTCTAATAATGAATCTGGAGCTTATGACATATATTGCAAATTTTTTAATAGCATTTTTAACAGCTAAATATTCTTTTTCATTACTATAATAATTTAATTTTGAACGTTGGAAAGATCCTGATGTATATCTACAAAATATTCATCTTTGTCATCTACTCTTGCTTTAAGAACTGCTCCCCAATATTCTTATGAAACATCTGTTTCAATTATCATCTTATCATGTGGTCCTGGATGGTATAAAGATGGTAAATTTTTTACCTTTTCTTTTACTCTATCCATATATAGAGTATCTTCTTCTATCCATTTCCAAATATGATCTTTTTTCAATTTTTCTTGTAATAGTTTTCTTATTTCTACATGTTTCTTGATATAAGCTCCTGCATATGTTAAAAATCCTAAAAATCTTTGTAATTGGTTTTTATCTTTTAATTCACTAGGAAAACCTTGAATATTATTTAGTATATGGGGTTGTAAATTATGTTTTCATCTTCAATTTCCAACCCTAAGTATTTAATTTTTTGTTGAGTAAGTATTGTTTTCTTTTTAGAGAGTACAATGCCTTTTTTTTACATTCTTGTAAAATGTTGATAATATCTAAATAATGTTTATTTAATTCATTACTGAAAACTAAAATATTATCTATGTAAACATAACAAATATCTTATAATTTCTAAAAATGTTATCCATATATCTTTGAAAAATACCTGGAGCTTGTTTTAATCCAAATGGTATAACTGTTTATTGGAATTGTCCTTGGGGGCAACTAAATGCTGTTAATTTTTCGGATTCTTCATCTAGTCTTATTTTCCAAAATCCACTTTTGTAATCAAAACTCAAGAAGTGTTTCTTTCCTTTTATTAATGATAGTAGTTCTTCCTTTTTTGGAATGAAGTATCCATCGTCAATGGTTTCTTTATTTAGTGCTTTAAAATTTATTACCATTCTCTTTTTTCCTCTTATTTTCTCAACTTCTTTTTCAACTAAGAATGATGGACTAAAGTGAGGTGAATTACTTAGTATTATGACTTTTAATTCCAAAAGTTCTTCAATTTGTTTTCCAAATTCAATCCTGTCTTCTGGAGTATAAATCATTGGTTTTACTCTTATGATCTTGTTAGGATCTCTTAATTTTATATTGACTATTGTTTTAGATTTATTTGTTTTTGGATCCAAAGGATTTTCTGAACTGACTGTTTTTAATAGTCTTCTAATGCCTATTAGGGCTTTGTCTTCCTGTATCTCCCTGAGAAAAAACTTTTGTTTTTCTTTTATATCTAATGAAATATTTTCTAAATAAGGTTTTGTTGGTCTTCTATCTTACCAAGTTTTTATTTTTATGTTGTTGCATAAAAATTGGGTTTAAGACAATTAAAGCTTTTCTTACTATAGAAACATAGATGGTATCTCATTCTAAGGTTGTGAGACTTATTTTGTCAGAATGTTGTGTGAAAGGTTGATATAAGTTTAGGAAATTATTTCCTATTAACAAATCTACTCCTGTTTCTTGTTGATATATGGTAGGAATGTGAAAGTTTTCTCTTCCTATCATTATATTAGTATCTTTTAATACCTGATTGAGTTTTATTGTAGTATTATTAGCAATTCTTATAATTAAATCTTTTGGTGCTTGTTTCCAGTTGTCTTCTGGAAATACATATCTACTAGCTACACACATACTAGCTCTTATATCTATATATGCATGTAAATGATAAGTGTTATAATCTTTAAATTTTAGTCCTACTTTAATGTAAGTACTATTTGGATTTGTAATACTATACAAATTATTCATCTTTTGATGAAGAATATTCATGATTTGAGTGTTCATATTCTGATTCAGTTATTTCTTCCTCAATTTCTTCCAACAGATTGATACTATAAGTATCATCTATATCAGATTCCTCGATTAGTTCTAATTCCATTTTGAAAGCTTCTTCTAGGATTTTTGATTTTTGTGGAAATTATTTTTGAATTTTTTTTTATGTTGAAGTCTGCTTGGACATTCATTAGCATAATGTCCTTCCTCATTACAAATCCAACATCTGCATTTTTTTCTTTCCTGAAGGGCAATAATTCCTTTTTTTCAGAAGGTTTATAAATCTTTCTTCTAAAATATATTTTCTTGTAATTTTCTCTATTGAATCTCTTTTTATATTTTTGGAAATTTTGTTTTCTGAATTTATATTTTTTAAATCTTTTATATTTTTTATATTTATATTTTTGCTTATAAGATTTTATATTACATCTATATTTTCCTAGTATTCTAAAATCTCTTGTATCACAGCAAATTTTATCATTTCCTCTTATTTGTTTATATTCAATTCTTTCTTGGCATTTAATAATTATCCAATCTTTAAGACTTCTTATTCTTCCTCCTAGAGTATCTGGTATAGTTTCTCTATTTCTTTGTTCCCAATTTTCTGTTGCAATTTTATATAGTGTTCCAGGTAATTTAAAAAAAATATTCTTTATAGATTGTTTGTATAGAGAGTGGTAACTTATGGTAATACATTTCACATTCACAAATAAAAGAATCTTTGTAACACATGTTACAAGTTTCCATATTTGTTAGATGCCATTTAGCTTCATTGATTTCATTTTCACTGGATTCAGTGATAGTCCTTCCTTTATCTTCTCCAATAAATTCTTTGTATATTTCATGTATTACTGTATCCAAGTATTTCGTTCCTGTGGAAGAATTTCCTTGCATTAATAAATGTTGTTGATATGTTAAATTTGAAAACAAAACTTTTACATTTCCTGTCATTTTATGTGTTATAAGCACTCTAAAAGTTGAAGGATTTATTTGGGTAGTTTGAGAAGTTTGTATGAGTACACTCATCCCACTAGACCATTCATCTAAGGATTTTTTTTCCATCTCTTATACAATCTAAATCTAGAAGTTCAGATTTAGAATTATCATGGAATTTGAACTCTGGTGGAATACTTCCTCTAGTTCCCCAATGCAATCATTCCTCCATTTTAGGTGGTTGTCTTCTTCTATACGTAGTATCGGGTTGTTCTGATCTTTGCTTATTTCTTTCTCCCTTATGTGGGTCAGATGTTCGTTCTTGGTAAGGTTCTGGTAATGAAATTGGTTTCATATGACCTTTTAGGGTCATGTTTTCTGGTTTAGAATCAGTTTCACTGATTATTGTCATATCATCCTCTTCTTTGTTAGTACAAAGTTTTCCATTATAATGTTCTTTTATTTCTTCATTGGTTAATGTCAATAAACTGAATAATGTTCCTATATCTTTATTTTCAAGGTCCATGAATTTTCTTTCTAATTCTTTTCTATATTCCATTAAATTGGAATTATCTCTTTGTTTTCATTTTTCCTTTTCTCATTTTTAGGAATCAAAGAATCTGATCTCCTTGGTGGTTCTTCTTTTAATCCTTCTAAAGGATCATATTTATAACCTACTATTTCATTATCCTTATGTCTGTTGTATATATCTTTTCTTAGTTCTGAAAATTCCTTGTGCATATCTTGTTGTAGTTTATTATAATCACATTTCTTTATTTACTTTAGTAATTCTTTTTGTATATCTATTATTTCCTGTAAATATTTTGTGTTTGATTCTTGGACTAAATCCATTTCCTCTGTCAATAATTGTATAGTTTCAAATAATGTTGCTTGATTTTTTGCTACACCTACTAGGCTTCCATTTATTTCTAAATGCATATTTTTTATTTTATCTCTAAACATGATTTTTTGCTACTGATGAGTGCTCAAAAAGCACTAAAATAACCATGATTTTATGCACATTAATTGATTAAAAATATATATATTTATATGTTTTATCATATAATTATATAAATTTGTCTTTTTCGGAATCACGGGTATTTTTATTGTTTTTCAGGTATTTTGGCTTAAAAACGCAACTTAAAAACTCAAAGAGGAATACTGGAAGCAATACATCACAAATATATTAATAAATAAATGGGGAAAGGTCAACAAATATGGAAAAATTGGACAAAATGGGTCAAAAAGGACAAAAATGTCAAAAAGGAAAAAATCGCGCCGCCGCGCCCCACCGCCCGGCCGCCGCGCCCCACCGCCCGGCTCCGCCCCAAGCAGTAGCGCGCGGCACTGTTCATCCATGCGTACTGTTCATCCGCGGTACTGTGCAGCCGCGGTACTGTTCATACCCGGTATTGTGCAGCCGCCCCCCGTCATGCTGACGTCATCAAATGACGTCAGCAATCAATAATCCGCGTTTTTAAATTTTTTTAACATTTTTTTCTCTACTTTTTCTCTCCATCCTCACCTATAAATACCCCCCTTCCCTTCACTTCAAAACACACCTTCAAACCACACTTCTCTCTTCTTTCTTTCTCTCATTTCTTAGTTTTTGAGTTTTCCTTAGTTTCTTTCTTAGTTTCTAAGTTTTTCTTAGTTTCCTTCTTAGTTTTTAGTTCAATTCTCTTAGTTTTAGTGTTCTTCTCTTTTTGAGAGGAACTTGTAATGTTTTTGTAATTTATTAGCTTTTTGATTCAATAAATGGGAGTGCAAATTCCGCTTGGAGGTTTTCTAGCAACGGGAATACCGTCGAAGTTCTGTAAGGATTTTATTTTCTTTACAGTTATTTTTATGCTTTATTCTTACATGTTATATTTAATTTGTCTATGATTAAATTTAACTCTGCTAGCTGTTTATAAACATGATATAATAATAACGTTGTTATGCTTGCGAAATATTAAATAGGTGAAAATTTCTAAAATGAATTGATTTTGTTTTTATTCAAGATTTTATATTAAGAATGTTAGAGAGAAATTTATTATTTTTCATTACAAACTTAAAACTGAAAATTAGATTTTAAGGTTTAGTTATCCGGTCTAATTTAGAGTAGTGCTCTTTTATTTGTTGGTACAATCGCCCGGTAGTTAGAGTGAAACTCTATTTCAAAAGTTTTTATAAGAATTATTATGTGAAAATGTATTGACAATATGTTTTCAATAGTGGTTTTAAAACTTGAAAGTTAGTACTCGGATAATTAAATTCTTATGTTTAATTTGGACACCTTGAATAAAGTTTAAACTGTCTAACCCCACCAAAGGTGGCATTTAAATGGTTCATTTTCAATCTCTTAGAAAAAGAAATTAATTTAATTAAGCATATTAGTTATCAACCCCACCCATAGGTGTTAATTGATTTGTTTAGTTAACAAAGAATATCTAACCCCACCCAAGGTGGTATTTATATAAAAAAGAGAGAATCAATAAAATATCAATTTATATCTTTAATAACCTAGATAATATGAGCAAGCATAATTAATTTAGTTATTATATCCATAAATACTCCGCTAATATAAATGATAAAATTTGCATGAATATTTATTGAATCTGTATATATGTTTATTTTTAGATAATTATTTATTGAATTTGTATCTATGTTTATTTTTATGTTATTAGATTATATTTAATTAATCTGTATATATGTTTATTTTATGTTATTAGATTAGGAACACAAAAACCAAACTATCGTGACAGGATGTTTAGGATTTAATTTCGTTTTTAAAAGTTTGAATAATAAATTAAAAACCACATACATTCCTTCCTTAGATCGACCTTGGGAGTATACTTATCATTTTCTTCGAAATGATTCGTGCACTTGCGAGAGTTTTATAAATATTAAAACCAAAGTATTGGCAAGAATCGACGATGTCGGTTTTCGCTCATCAGCTACACCTACTAGACTTCATTATTTTAACTTCGTTTTCTAGTTTTTTAACTTCTTCTTGGTTAGAAGTTTCTCCTTCATATTCTATTGATGAGTGCTCAAAAAGCACTAAAATTACCATGATTTTATGCACATTAATTGATTAAAAATATATCTATTTATATGATTTTATCATGTATTTATATAAATTTGTCTTTTTTAGAATCACAGGTATTTTTATTGTTTTTCAAGTATTTTCGCTTAAAAAACGTAACTTAAAAACTCAAAGAGGAATACTAGAGGAAATACATTACAAATATATTAATAAATAAATGAGGAAAGATCAACAAATATGGAAAAATTGGACAAAATGGGTCAAAAATGTCAAAAAGGAGGAAATCGTGCCGCCTTGCCCCACTCCCGTGCGCGCCTTGTCCCACTCCCGTGCACGCCTTGCCCCATTCCTGTGTGCGCCTTGCTCCTTTCCATGCGTGCCTTTGTGGTAGCTGGTGCCTTTCACGTGCGCCTGTGCGCGTCGTTGCCATCTGCACCCCAATCCACGCGCAACCGCCCCTTACATCATGCTGACGTTATCAATCACTACTCTGCATTTCCACAATTGAATGAAAAGGAGTTTGAATCGTTCCCAAGCATCATGAACGGGCTCTTCATACATTTGAGAAAATGTTGCTATCTTCGTCCTTAGATCAACAGTCTTTTGATGGGAATAGAACCTACCCATAAAAATTTCATATACTGCCTCCCAAGTTTTTAGTGAACCTGACTATAGAGTAATGAACCATGACCAAGCTTTATCCTTGAGGGTATAAGGGAAAC
Source organism: Hippophae tibetana (assembly GCA_037013495.1). Classification (NCBI taxonomy): domain Eukaryota; kingdom Viridiplantae; phylum Streptophyta; class Magnoliopsida; order Rosales; family Elaeagnaceae; genus Hippophae; species Hippophae tibetana. Next base: position 11,778,624 of record CM072803.1, read on the forward strand.
ACCTCATCCTAAGTTGATCTTCATTAATTGCATGTAGTGGAAAGGTTTGGACAATAGCATAGAATTCTCGAATGAAATGCAAAGGGTCTTCATTAGGGACACCGTAAAAGGAAGGCAACAAAGAATAATGAGATTTTTTCAATTCATAATTCCTTACAGCCTCTTGTAATTGCATGCTAGAAGTTACATTGCCAATGATTGGCATTGTATAGTCTTTCATCATTTTTAGCCTATCTTCAGCATCTCCCATGGTTATTTATAGTTGAAATTGATCATCCTCCTATTGTGTATCAACATTTAGCTCTTAAAAATAGTAGATATCTCTAAGAAATATTTCTCACTTGACAAAATGTACAGGCTTAAAGAAAAAAGGTGCAGGGAACCTAAATTTAAAAAAACAATTATGCTAAATTTAAAGAATGGACAAATTTTTTGAAACAAACGAATTTATTTCATTTGAATTTTATTACACACAAAGTAAAACTAAAACAAAGGAAAATACAATAATGGGTGACCTTCCATGTAGGACTAAAATTTATCGTCTTCTAGTAAGACGTTGCTTGGAGATTACAGAATGACAAACTCAATGTCTCCTCTTCATTGAATTTATTTTACCCCTTTTTGACAATCAAATTAGTCTTTACTTTGTTTTTGCAAATGTTCAACTAACTGTTCTACTTGAACTTCCACCTTTTTTATAGAAGCGTCCACAAAGTCCAACCATTGATTGGTTTTAGATTGGTTTTCTTTACAAACTTGAATAAAAGAATTCAAGTTATCCTCCAGGGTTGATTTATTGGGAATGCTTCTTGGAATATGCGGGTGGAATTGCTGGCCTGGCTAATTTGAGCTCTGAGCGAAAGGAGGGTTGTTTTTCCTCTAGGAGAAGTTTGGATGATTTCTCCACCCAGGATTGTAGGTATTTGAATTGGGGTCATACCTTGGTCTCTGTTGATATGCTCTCAATACATTAACATGTTCAGGTCCAGCTGTTGTTTCTCCTTGATATGGACAGACTTCAGTACCATGTCCCATGTTTCTATACAAACCATACTGTTCATTATTGGTGTTGGTTTGTGTAATGAGAAGGGCAACTTTCTTGGTCAGTTGAACAAGTTGTTGTTGAACTTCATTGCTGGAATCGATTTCATGAACTCCAGCTTTTCTCACTCGTGAGCTTTTCTATTGGCCCACTCTTTTTAAAGATGCTCATATGTTTTGTGCACAATGTGATAGATGTCAAAGAACAGGAAACATAAGCAAAAGAGATGAAATGCCTTTGACATCTAATTTAGTTGTTGAACTCTTTGATGTATGGGGGATTGACTTTATGGGTCCTTTTCCCCCATCCAATGGTTTTCAATATATTTTGGTTGCTGTGGATTATGTATCCAAGTAGGTAGAAGCTATCCCCACTAAAACCAATGATGTTAATGTTGTTGTTAAATTCTTGAAGGATTTAATATTCATCAGGTTCGGAATGCCTAGAGCTATAATAAGTGATGGAGGTAGCCATTTTTGTAACAAGATCTTTGATGGATTACTAAACAAGTACAACATCACACATAAAGTAGCTACTCTATATCATCCTCAAACTTCTAGTTTAGTGGAAGTAAGTAATAGCCAAATTAAGGGAATATTGGAACGCACTGTGTGTTCTTCAAGGAAGGATTAGACATTTAAGTTAAATGATGTCTTATGGGCATACCACACCGCTTACAAAACACCTATTGGGATGAGTTGGGCAATTAAAGAGTTAAACATGGATTTAGATAAAGCAGGAGAAAAATGGTTACTTCATCTTAATGAGTTGGACAAAATTAGGAACGAAGCCTATGAGAATGCCAAAATATATAAAGAGCATACTAAGCGCTATCATGATAAGAGGCTAGTTCCTAAGACTCTTCACCCTGGAATGAAAGTTCTTTTATTTAACTCTCGTTTGAGATTGTTTCCAGGAAAGCTGAGATCAAGATGGGATGGACCATTCAAAATAGTTCAGGTATTTACACATGGAGTAGTAGAACTATTGGATTCCAAGACACAAAGAACATTCAAAGTCAATGGGCATCGTGTGAATCCTTATTTAGAAGAACTAAACAACATTGCTGAAATGGACTGCATTTGGCTGAGTAACCCTTAACACTACCAAGTTACATCTTGCTAAGACGTTAAACTAAGCGTTAGATGGGAGGCAACCCATCATTTTAGGTAATTTTCTTTTATTTGTTTTATTTACTTAATTTTATTGTTTATGTTAGTTTAATTACATTTGAATAGTTTTTAAATTGTTAAAACTAAAAATATTTGTTGAGATGTTAGAAGTTCACAACGATCTGTCTGTGTACACTTTAATGAGGAATACGATTGATGCACCTGCATTTCTCCATTACTACTTGCACATTCTCAAGAAATAGGTAATCTTTCTTCTCTTTATCTTTAATTTACAGTTGTTACCATGCTTAATTTAAAATAAAATAAAATAAAATATATATAATAATTTTTTTTTCTTTTCACGCTTTCATTTTTTTGTTTGGTTTTATTTTTGTTTTGTGTGATTTAGTAATTTTTGGAATTAAAAAAAAATTCTCACAAAATTTATCATTTATTTAAATCAAATTTAAGAAAATAGTTTAGTCTTTTGTACTGTTAGATTAATTTTTGAGAACATATCATGAAATATTTTTTTAATTATTTTTGGTAATTAGTTAGTTTTTGTCATAACTAGTATTTCTTGATAATATGTAGAAATTATATTAAACCCAAAATTGGTGTTTATGAATTTTTTTTAGTGGAGACTACCTTTGTGAGATATAATTTGAGCCTGATTCCTTTATTCAGAGTAAAATATATATTTTTTCTACTCCAAACACATTTCTTATTTCTTCAAATTTTTTAGATGATCTTTATAGGTATTAGCATTGAATGTATGAATTTTTTTCATCTTAATAGAGTATCTCATATTTTTTTGTTATTATTTTTGCTTAGATTAAATGATTTGAGTAGAAATTGATAGTATATGCTTATATCTCATTCATGCATGACTGATAAAAAGAATAAGACATATCTGGGGTTACCTAAACCAAGATCAAACAGAAAAGCCACAAAATTAACCACTCACCAAAATCCTAAAAAAAGTACAATCTGTACATGGGTTGACTATCTAAAATATATATGTTGAGAAATATCTTCAGAAAAAAATAGAGAGATAAAGAATATATAGTATAATCTACATACTATGACTCATATTGCCTACAAATTTGTGAGTAAAGGCTAATTACAAAAGAAAGATATAGGAAGTAATTCCCTAAAAAGTCATTACACTTTCTTCATTTGTAAAAGGCATATATCTTGAAATTCTTTCTTAATGAGTTTGATTTATGCATGAAAATAATTTTTATATATGCTATCTTTATAATTTATACATTTGATTCCTTTCATGAGATCAATGTTAAAATAACACTTTGAGCCTTTATTCTTTAAACATATGCGAACATATTAGTTTATTTCTATACATCAACTCTTTCGCATATAAATCAGTATGAGTATTTGAACCCATAGGATTCAGTGTTTTAAGAGTATTGACAAGTGAGGAATATAGTCGAAGCAAATTCGAATTCTTGACACTGAAATTGGGTAAAATTAAATTGATACATTTTTATATGAAATATGAAAATGATTTTTGACTAATTATTATAATAAATCATGATTGTTTAAGAAGATTAAAATAACTTATGCTTGAGATTTTAATTATGATCTTAAAGGAGATTAAAAAGTATGAGACATTTTTGTGATATGTTGTTTTCTTTTAATCTTAAAAGTTAATTTTTGATTTTGTTGTAATTTTAATTTTTGAGTTGACTGTTTTTATTATTTCTTTTAATTTTTACATTTAGTTTAATGTTTGTGGGTATCATTACAGAAAACTCTCACGAGACTCAAACTCGTCCACTAGGGCAACCAAGGGTTTTAAAGGCTTGTTGCATAGGCTAAAATGTAACCGTGTCAATCCACGGAAGTAATCTAGGATAGTTTAATTTTTAGTTTTTATTGCTTCTCTTGCTAAGGGACTAGCAAGAAGCTGGTTGGGGGTTGTGATGAGTGCTTAAAAAACACTAAAATTACCATGATTTTATGCACATTAATTGATTAAAAATATATCTATTTATATGATTTTATCATGTATTTATATAAATTTGTCTTTTTCGGAATCACGGGTATTTTTATTGTTTTTCAGATATTTTCGCTTAAAAAATGTAACTTAAAGACTCAAAGAGGAATACTGGAGGCAATACATCACAAATATATTGATAAATAAATGAGGAAAGGTCAAAAAATATGGAAAAATTGGACAAAATGAGTCAAAATGTCAAAAAGGATGAAATTGTGCCGCCGTGCTGCCCAGTGTCGTGCCGCCCACCTTGAATAAAGTTTAAACTATCTAACCCCACCAAAGGTGGCATTTAAATGTTTCATTTTCAATCTCTTAGAAAAAGGAATTAATTTAATTAACCAAATTAGTTATCAACTCCACCCATAGGTGTTAATTGATTTGTTTAGTTAATAAAGAATATCTAACCCCACCAAAAGTGGTATTCATATAAAAAAGAGAGAATCAATAAATATCAATTTATATCTTTAATAACCTAAATAATATAAGCAAGCATACTTAACTTAGTTATTATATCCATAAATACTCAACTATTATAAATAATAAAATTTGCATAAACATTTATTGAATCTCTATCTATGTTTATTTTTATGTTATTAGATTAGAAACACAAAAACCAAACTATCGTGATAGGATGTTTAAGATTTAATTTCATTTTTAAAAGTTTGAATAATAAATTAAAACCACATATATTCCTTCCTTAGATTGACCTTGGGAGTATACTTATCATTTTCTACGAAATGATTCGTGCACTTGCGAGAGTTTTATAAATATAAAATCAAAGTATTGGTAGAATCGGCGATGCCGGTTTTCGTTCATCATCTATAAAAGTAAATCTTGGTATGCTTTTAGTTTTAACAACATTACTATTTCTTCCTGTTATTAAGGGTTTTTCTTTGATATCTAATTTTCATTATTCTGGTATTTCAAAGTCTGTCAGTATTTATGGTTTTATTATTTGTCCAAGTTCCTTAAAAGTTTTATATATTTCTATAAATTCATTTTGTCCATATATTGAACTATTATGACTATTTGTTAAAGAATATGCCACTAGATAATGTATTGAAAATAGATGATTTCCTTCTTTCATTAAATCTCCTCTTTCAAATTCATAAGCTAGACTTAATACTTGGTTTAGATTTTTATCATGTATATTTATAACAAATCTAGGGTATCCTGTAAATTTTAGCTTTTGGTATCCTAAATTACCATAAATCATTCCTAATAAGGCATCATGTCTATTTATTATTCTGTTATCTAATAATGCTATTTTTATCGGTGTATCTATTCCTTCTCTAAAATGAGCTTTTATTAATATTTGAATTCCTCCTAAATGGATGTATCCATTTTTTTTCTTTATCTTTATGAGGAATTTTTGATAACTTGTTTAATATAGTTTCTTTTTCAATTAATGGTATATTATATCTCCCTTTTGCATCTGTAATTTTAATACTCATTTCTTTATTAGTTATGCCATAATAGATTATATTATTTCTAAGAAATAATTTTCTTAATAAAAATGATGGGTCTTTAAATCCATCTCCTTCTTTAAGATTTAACTTCTTTTTTTGAATTTCTTAAAATTTCTTTTTACTTATTACAATTTCTTGTGAAAAACATCCTGAAATGTCTTCTGTTTCTATATCTATTATTTCATGGTTTATTTTTTCTTTCTCCCTTTTGAGACTTTTTTTTCTAAACCTTAGTGGTATTTTTTATAACTGTTAGATTTAACTTCCGTTATATTTTCAGGGATATTTCTGAATTTTTTTAAAACCTTGGGGGTATTTCTGATTTTTTTCTGACATGGGATTCATAAAATTGCTAAATGTACTAATAGGTATGTTTTCCTAATAGTAATGAGTTTCCATCTTCAATGTATAAAGTGAAGAAATCTCTTAGTCGATTTGGCATGGAATATCATAAGATTCATGTTTGTCCAAATGATTGCATTTTTTATTGGAAAGAATATTAGACGTTAGATGATTGTCCGGTGTATAAAAAATCAAGATGGAAGCATGCTACAAACAACGCCTAAGAAAGGTGTGCCCGCAAAGGTTCTTTCGTACTTTCCTCTAATTCCTCACTTTTAAAGGTTGTTCAAAAGTAAAGAGACATAAAAAATGTTGATGGGATTCTACTTCATCCTTTCGATTCTTCAAATTAGAAAGTAGTAGATAATTTATATCATCAATTTGCATTTGATCTGTGCAATCTTCATCTTGTCATTACTTTTGATTAAATTAATCCACATAGTTCCTTTAGTAGCAGATATAGCTACTGGCCAATAATTATGATAACATACAACCTTCCTCATGAGTTGTGTATGAAAAGAAAATTCATGATGCTAACATTATTGATACTAGAGCCAAAATAAACCAGAGTTAATATTGATATGAATTTGCAGCCTCTGAGAGGTGATTTAAAGATGTTATAAAATGATGGCATAAATTTTTATTAAGCATGTAAGAAAGAATACTTTAACTTGAAGGGATCCTTTTATTAACAATTAATGATTTTCCTACCCATGGAAACTTATCAAGACATGTAACAAAATGTTATATGGGAGACCCTACTTATAGCAATGACACTTCTATAATTCATCTTGTTCATGGACGAAATATTTTTTATAGAAGACATAGAAGATTTTTGCCATCTAAACACAAGTTTAGATACTAAAAGAAGCTTTTCAATGGCAAAAAAGATCATGATCTTGCATCGTGCATCCTACACCAAGACCTTTGCGAGGGGTTGAGATATTAAGGCGATTGAATGGTATGACATTCAAACAATATGGAAAGATGAAAAAAAATACTCACTGATGGAAGGAATCAAAAGATGTCACCTAATAAAAGGGATGAAAATGAAAATGTTACTCAAATAGTAGAAAATATTTTGGGAATACCTTGTTGGAAAGACCTACTCATTGGTCACATCGTAGATGTCATGCATATTAAGAACATGACATGATCCTAGTAGGTAGCCCTATGCTTAGTGAAAGTAAGTAATTGTTCATTGATCGCACTCGATAGGAAAAAAACACATCGAATCATTTTGGTAAATAACAAGAAGGCACAAGCTTACATAAAGTAAGTAATGAAAATGCATGTCAGATTCACCTTTTTCATATAAAACAAACTTATAATTTATTTAACTATTAATACCACGTAATTGATATATCTTTCATAATATCACAGAATGCATTTGAACTTACTGAAGATATATTCTCGATATTAAAAAAAAGGAGAAAAATGGTTGTATGATGAGCATAAACGAAAGCTTATTAATTGATTTAGCAACCATGTAAGATAATATACAAGAATTCATTAGTACACCTAATTAATGTTTTACAAGTTTGTTTTAAACACATTTCATGTTTTTATATGCATAGATTCAAGTTGAACTCAACAAACCTAATCATAAAATAACAAAAACTCTGGAATGGCTTGCACACGGTCCAAAACTTAATGTCAAATTGTATTATATTTTCACAAGTATTGTTCTAGATTTACAACACAAGTAAGGAACAAAGTCCAAGTAAATCAGAATAGTGGTGTGAAGATAGTTGCACAAACTTGGCAATTTGCTAGTTCAAAATATGGTAATATGGTACTTTATGATAGAACATATTATAATATAATTCAAGAAATATGGGAACTCGATTATAAGGTCTCCTATGAAACAATATTCTTGTGTGATTGATCGAAGACAATGTAAATGTTGGATATAAAATAGATGATTTTGGATTTACCTTTGTTAACTTATCCAATATCGGTCACGTTGATGATCATTTCATGTTAACACTTCATGCAAAATAAGTGTTTTATATGAACGATCTAATTGAAACAACATGGTTTATTGTGTTAACGCCTCCACAAAAAGAGTTACCATTGTGATGCTTCAAAATATGATGACATGCTTGATATGTTATCAAATGTTAGTCACTTCTCAAAAAAATTGCCTAATGTATGTGATGATCTAACTGATGATGATGATTCTTCATCAGCTATATATATATATGATTGGGAACCTAATTAAACATAATATATGTTTTATATTATTCTAACAACTCTTGTTTATATGTTTGGAGTTAAAATGATAAATTAATTTTTATTTCATGATTGTTTGTAGATATTTCATGAATGCTAAGGTGTCAGAGATTATAGATTCAAAAGATCCATTGGGGCATTTTAAAAATAAGGGTTTGACTAATATACCTTATGCTCTACTTAATCCAAATGATAGAATACATGTTGAATTGATGCAATTGGTAATCCATTGGGAGAAAATGGTTAACACTTGAAATCTTCTATCAGTATACTTATCAAGTCAAGTATACCAATCAATATAAATGATTGGAGTAAAGTTGAAGATTGCGAAAAGTACAAGATATGAAAAACTATTTATGTAAGTCTTTTTTTGTTTTATAATTAATTACATATTATATATTTTTTGTATTATATCTCTTCTAAAATATATTTATTATAGAATCATTTTAAAGTCCCCGATAATTGGTTTAATAAGTGCTACAAAATTTCAAACAAGACATGGACGGAATACAAAAATTCTAAGTTGGCTAGAAATTATGTGTTACCATACTTGGAACCCTTTAATGAAGAAGAAGTGCATAAAATCCCTATAGATCACCCGTGGATAAAACCATAAGTTTGGAAAGAATTCGTAGATTATAGACATACGAATGAATTTCAAATCATTAAGGAAGAACACCAAAATATAAAAATGCAAAATATTCTTCCTATCCATACTGGGAAGTTATTAAATCCTGATGTTAGACAAATAATGGTAATATTAAGGTTTTAATTTATAACTATTTTTATATTTATTTTCCTCTAACTTAAGTTAATAAATTGGTAGTAAATTTATTTAATTTATGTACATAGGAAGTTAAATTGAGTAGACAAGTTACCCAAACTGAAATGTATATAGAAACAAACACACCAAAAATGAAGAAGTCAAAACCAATGAATAAACGAGGAGAAGAATCATTCAATAAGTTGGTTAGTAATTTAACTTGATATAAAGTTCTTGTTATGATTTTTGCATATTCATGCAATAATGTATGATATTCCTTATTGTTTTATTATTTGTAGAGAACAATCCAAAAATAAATAAATAAAGGTGAAATAATTGAACAACTAGGAAAAGATGTCATATAATATGCATTTAGACCCGATCATCCTGGTCTGATTAGGGGGAAGCCAATATGATGGTTATATGGAATTTTTCAATATTTTAAAACAAAGGCCTAAAATGGTCAGTAAGGATAAGTTGAATGAATTTGAAGAAGAATTGAACTTTTTTAAGGCTACTATGTTAAGTGTGCTTGCAATTATAAAGCAATTTCAAAGTTACCAAGCTGGGGCATCACAAAACATGCCAGGAATGCCACCATACTACAATCAAAGTATGTCCTATTAGTTAGGCATGCCACCATTCATACTAGGCATGTCTCTCATGCAATCTCATGGCCAACCTATGTCCTCTATGGGATATAGCCATCCTATTAAACCCATATATATGCCAGGAATGCTAATGCATTCGTATAGTAGTCTAATATCTCCAATGCAATCTGTGCATTCTTATCATTCACAAGAATATTTTGATGAGAATGTTCTTGATGACTCTATGAAAGTAGAGTCATTAGCACACTTTTTTTACTTAATACTTACTTATTTTATTTAATAAATAGTATTTTATGGCCAAAAATATTAAAATATAAATTTTTTAGTGAAAAGGGATGAAAATATAATTTTTAAAATTTTTTGGGATTTTTCTAGAATTTTTATTGATTTTTAACCCGTAGCCAATCAGGGGCTGCCGTGTGGCAAGCCACGGAAGTAGGGATAGAGAATCACATTATTCCACGTGTGAGGAGGATGAACCACTCACCACGTGTAAGCATGACATTCAATCCAAGTTTGGAGATTGGTTAACCTACTTTACCACGTGTCGCCACCCGATTTCTTGATGTGTTCTACCCATACAACACACCATCTATTTCCGCGAGTCACGTTGCACCATGTGGCACTGACTCAGTGAGCGTTGACTCTGACCAATCTCCCCCACCACGCATCGCTCTTTGATTTACCTAGTGAATTTCTTATGCCATATGCCGCGATGTGATTGGTTGGCACTGGCATGATCGTAACCCTTGATCTGAAGCTAATCTAATGATCTAGATCGCACCTAAGCTATATTTAAGCCCTTAATCACTCAATATACCCGAAAGGGTCATCATTAGCATAATTTTGGTCAGTTTTTGGAGTTAAAAAGAGAGAAAAATTCAAAAGATGACATAATTTTGGTAGAGATTCAAGAGAAGATTAATACTACAATTCAAGAGATTGATTGTATTTCTTCTTCTACTCTTTTCTTTATCAATTTTTATGTCTTTATTTATGAAAAATATGAGCTTTATGAACACAATTATGTGTAGTTAATTTATTAATCTAGTGATCTTATGAACCCAATTTTCTTCATTTGATGATCTAATATTTTACCCCAATTATAAATTTAATTTAATTATATTATTTAATCTGATTTTCATGTTATTAATTGTTTGGCCAACAATTTATCTATAGAAGCAATTAAATAGATTTGAGAGAACTATTTAATTGTTTATCTTGATTAAATAACATGCATAGCTTATAGGTATAAATGTATGATTCTTATGTATATGATCCATAATTGATGAACTTAATGAGTAGTATGCAATTTAATTGGCATGAGTAGTATGATTTCTATTTTTTTTAGTTTTAAAAATTAGTTTCTAATAAAATAATCTTTATGGGAACGATCTTTTCTTAGTATTATATTACTTGTTGCGATACATATACTTGTGTATTCATTATACACACTTTGTGTGTGGCGATCAGTTCTTCTAATAGCTACCTCACATGAGAGTCCTCCTCCATTTGATGAATCTTTCATAGTAAGATTTAAAACTTATATAACACGAATATTATATTTATTTTTTTATTATATATTTTTCTTATTGTATATGACACTATTGTTTTTTACAAAATATGAAATATTTTTTGAAATATCCATCATTTATGGACTAGGTTGCTATTAGAACAATGCAATAATTGAAAAATGATTGAAAGATTCATATCAATATTTGTCTAATTCTTAGCAAATAGTAATTGATCAATCTTCTCCCCATCATTATCCATTATCAGTGCTTTATGATGCTATCATAGTCCAAGAAACTCTTGGACAATATGTGGCTTAGTCATCAAATCTAGTTGTGCTAAATTTTGACATGACATTATTTATTTTTACTTAAAATAAATTTTTTTTACTACTTGTATTTTATTATTTTACTTTTATTGTTACTAATATAATAGCTTTTGTTTAGTCTATTATACTGAAGTTGGTAAGTGTCGTAAATTTATGAGATGCAAAGAAAGTATCTCCTAACAAATCTATATCTAGTGGACAATTATCATGCACCAAATCATTCAAGAAAAAGTCATGAAAAAAGTATAATTATGAGTATGCTATAAACCTTAGTAAAAATCTTGGCTCTTTGATGATAATTGTTGTGAACAAAAGTAGAATGAATGATGAATGAACTCTGTCACTTCTTAAAGAAATATCTGGAGTAAACATTGGACAATCTTATATATCGATCGATTGCATATTGCAATTATTTGAGTTTCAAATAGTTGACTTAAATATAATTCAAATGTGGACAAGGTGAGTCATCAATTAGTAAATAACTTTCATTTATATAGAGCTTATAATTATGTTTATATTATCTAATTAATTATATATATATTTTTTATAAAAGACATGTTATTATCAACTTGAAGCTAATCACTTGTCACATTTAGAGATATTTTATGATTCATCATATGTGAATAAATATCAAGAAGATGATTATTGCATAAGAGAGAAACAATTATATGATAGAGCATTAACATTTTAGAGAAATCAAAAGTTGATAATCCCTTGACCACTAAAGTTTGAATAAGGTTAAGATTATTAGATGTTGTTAATTTTTAATCTATATGGTAATCATGCTTGGTATTGTGACTTAGCTTTCATAGAATTGAATAAAGACATAAAAATGTTACTAAAATGTAAGAGTTATAACTAGCTAGTTTTCATCTATTGTTCTTAGTAATATTGAATAAAAATGAAAATATTAACTCTTTTAAATTTTGATAGGGCATGGAAGCTATGGAATAAGAGTAAAGACATTGTCCTTAAATAATCACTAAGCTTGTATGGGATAAAATTATGGTATGTACAAGTGAATATTAAGAATAAATTTTATTAATTTAATGAATTGTACAATTAAATAATAAAGATGTTTGAATTAATAAACCATGTTTATACTTATTTTTTGTAGGTTTCACAACAAAGTGATGGAATTATGTGTGGTTGCTTTGTTATGAAATTTATGAGCTAAGATCATCTCAAATTGACATGTCAATTAAAGGTGTGGTAATCTTTTTAACTAATATATTCCTTTAATATATAAGTTATTTTTAATGAATTCATGATGTTAATTATGAAATAAGTTTTGTTCATTTACGTTTTTAAAATCGTAATACTTATTAGGTTTTATTGATGTGCTCACGTGTTTCATAATTATACTTTAAATTTTTTAGGTTCAAAGACTTTAGATTTAATATTTAACATAACATGCAAGATATGTCAATTTTTTAAGCCTCTTCATTTTAAGTCATGAGAACATTGAGGTAATGTAATGCTTCATGTATACTTGTTAAATAACTAATATACTTAATCTTAACATATATAACTTATTTTTTTATGAATTCATGATATTAAATTGTTATTTTGAATTTAAATGCATGTAATCCTTTGGTTGGAGTAAAATGGGCTATAATAGACAAAATTTTAAAGATTTACAAGAAGAATTAGTGAAACACATGCTTCAATTATAATTTCACAAGAAAAATCAGTAAAAGTATACCATGCATATGTATATTTGCTTATAATATTTAGTAATATTGTAATTAAGTTAAATTTATATGTATACATTGTATGTAAGTTATTTTTTAGTATAAATTAGTTCTTAAGTAATTAATTAATATATAGTTTCTAAACAAATACAAGGCTTTAAAAACTCTTTTAAACATATTTAGATTTTTTTTCTTACTGTTATGTGATTTAAAACATGTAGGAAAGTTATCGAAAAATAACCAAAATATATTTATGTGTTATACCATTTTAAGTCGATTCTAGGGTAAAACAAACTTAAAATTTTAAGTTGATTAACATATAGAATTGACTTAAAATTTAAAGTTGGTTGTCATGTAGGATTGACTTAAAAATTTAAAGTAGATTGACATATAAGAACGACTTTAAATTTAAAGTCGATCTCATTTAAGTTGGTTGACATACAAGATCGACTTTAAATTTTAAGTAGGTTTTTCCAACGAACCGACTTAAAATTTAAAGTATATTCTATCCTACAATTGACTTAAAAATTAAAGTAATCTCAATCCCTTTTAAGTAGATAAGTGATCAACTTAAAAACCTTTTTTCCTAGTAGTGATAATTAATATAATAGATAATTATTAATTAAAATGATAAAATTTAATTTTTAATATATAATTAATTAACATATTAATTATAGCAATACTATAATTTATAATAAATAATTTTTTTTCTTTTAGTAATGATATTTATAGCAATTCAAAATACAAACTTTTAACACAAACACGATTTAATTCTATACAAATTATTTTTTAATTATAATTTAATTTTAAAATTATTAAAACTTTTTTACTATAATAAATAAAAAATATTTTTTATAACATTAAAAAAATATAAATTTGAGTTTAAAAAAAGTCTCTCATGACATCAAAATATTAAAAGATAATTGTAAACAACTTGAAACTTTTTTTTTTCACTGAAACAACGTGTGATTAATTAACTTACGGGTTCCTTCAATTATTACTTCCCTTGAACAACCATATTTGTTTCTACATTTTTTTTATATCGTATCTTTGACAATAGTATTTGTATTTGTTATAGCTATGATAACAAATTTGTATTTGTATTTGTATTTGTATATCGTATCTTTGACAATAGTACCTCTGCTTTTTCTTGGTAGGTGACGTAATTGCAAATTTGAGCAGCTGCACAACTCAATTGATCAGTTTTTATTTTATTGCTACTACAATAATATCTATGCTATAGCTATGATAAATTTCGGTCACGATGGATATTATTTTATGATTATAAATTATAATCAATATTAAAATTATTGTTTCATTTTTTTTATAATTTTCTTTTATTCTAAAAAAAGGTAAAAGCAATAAAAATATCAATTATTTAAGATAATTTCGTACATCTTACGTGCAATCAAAAAATGATAGTAATCGGTAAACAATCTTATGAACCAAGCTTAATTATTACCTAATCATCATTGAGTATAAACACAATATAATTATTCTAAAATGATAAGTGCCAAATAATTATCCTTTATCCTTATCTATTTCAAAGGATAATCTAGTAGATAATAAATTATAGATGTTTACAAATAATAGATGTCTACATATAATGGATCTCTATAACAAATAACTATATACAACAAATAGTTATCAATGAAATTACAACAACTCAATCCTAATCAGACAAGGATAATCTAATAGGTTTATTATTTACTTTATACATAATCACATATGTATAACATAATATATCTCCAATATCAAATATCATACATCTTATAATAAAGAATTATAATTAAATACTCTCTTTTCATATAATTACTAGAACAAGAATAATATTTCTTATACTCTACTTCTTACAAAAAAAGACCATGGAAATTAGCAACATTGTTTTCTAAAAAGAGAACATCAAAATCTTCTAATCTACTATTTCATCTTTTATAGAGTTGTAAAAAGATTTATGGATCATACAACTAGTTCCATCTCTCAAATCCCGACAACCAATCAGAAGGTCTAGCTTACTAACCAACAACCCACCCTTCTAGCTCCCTCATAATGGGCCAGACAGGCTCAGTTTCGAGCCCGTTTAAATATGGTAGAGAATGCATTCCATGCCATCTTGGAATGCCTACTATAACCACTAGCTCTTAAACTAGTCATCATCCCAGATAATGTCTTTATGGCGTTCTCCAGTACCTAAAGTGTACAAGGCTAGACCCATAGCCATCAACGACTTGGTTGGAAAGATGGCCATCTAAGATAGGAATTGAGTCCTAGGCTAAGTACCACCAGCCAAGAGGTGGTTGGTCATGGAATTTTGTCCAAGGCTAGAACAATCGACCAGGAAGGTTGCCTAAGCCAAGTATTGCTTCCTAGGATTTGGTCAGTTAGAGATTGCCGTTATAAACCAACACCACCATCCAAAACATGGTCATCTAGGGAAAGTCATCTGAGATAGATGTCACTAGTAAATATGTGATCTATTTGGAACCATGTGTCATCCTTTACTATATAACCTTTACTCAACAACTATCATCTGGTTATACGAGGTGGACCTAAGTTGTTTCCTTCATATGGCATGCCATCCACTGTTATGCTTGACCAGGAACTTGACCCTCTCAAGGGGCATGTTCTCATATCTGAACCAGCAAAACAAACATGTATCTTGGTCTTATGTAAGGATGAGCCTCACAAGACTGTTCAGGTGGGTACATCATTACCACCAGACGAACAAGAAAGGTTAGATGATTTTATAATAAAAATTAAAGATGTGTTCATATAGTCCCATAAGGATATTCTTGACAAACATCTATAAATTAGAATACACCACCTCAATATAGACCTAAAGTTTAAACCTGCCAGGCAAAAGAAAAGACCATACAATCAAGAAAGATACTCTACCATGAAAATAGAGGTTGACAAACTTTTGAAAGATGGTTATATGCACTATCCTAATTGGCTGGCCAATATTATCCTATTCAAAAAAGCTAACGTGCAATAGAAAATATGTGTAGATTTTACTGACCCAAATAAGGCATGTCCAAAAGATAGTTTCCCATTTCCATGTATATATTAGCTTATGGATGCCACTGGAGGGCATGCAATCTTTTCCTTCATGGATGCTCACTCCGAAGATAATCAAATCTAGATGTATGACTCTAGTAAGGAAAACATAAGTCCCATGACTGACCAGGGGCTATTTTGTTACAAATTCATTCCCTTTGGCTTGAAATGTTGGAGCCATATATCAAAGAAAATATCAAATGAAGTTAAACTCTAAAAGTGTGTGTTCGAAGTATATTTAGGAAAGTTCTTAGGGTTCACGTTCAACCAAAGAATACTAGGATATTGGTCTTACCAAAACATGAGGTGATTAAGATATGATCCCTAATTCCTAGAATTCCTAAAGGTGTCTAGCCTTTATATCTCAGTGTCACTTCATTCCAATGAGAAATTATAGTACACAAAATGAGAAAAGGGTTACAAAGAAGAGTAAAAGTGTTAGAAAATAAGGTTACCTATAAGAACAATATCAGAGCTCCTTACACTTATGCAAATCCTTCTAGAAAGAAGGAAGTTCATTAATAGATCCTGCCAAGATCCTAGAATTGTCTTCATAGACATAGCCAAAAAATATTGCATTGACAAGAAAGACTAAATCCATTAATTGATATGGACCTCTTAACTTGAACATTACTAGCTAAAGGACTACTAGTCAGGAATGGACCAACCAGAATTTCATGACCAAGACATCGCTAGCCAAATCTTGGTTGGTCAAAACTTGGTTGGCTACAATTTTATTTTCCAAGACTTAGTTGATCAAAACTTCATTGCTCAGGACTTTGTTAGCCATAACTTCATTTGTCAAGACTTAGTTGACTATAACATCATTTGCTAAGGCTTCACCATTCAAAGGCTACCAGTTAAGGGCTATCACTTAGAAGACTTTCAGCTATAGGGCTTATCGTTTAGAAGATTTCTAGTCAAGAGAGGTACATCCATGATATCATCGACTAGGATATCGTCGACTAGGGATGGGACAACCATTCATTCGCCTGATCTCTATTCGTTCATCAACGCCCGTCATCTATACCAATCCTTGTTCACGTCGGTATGCACTCACAGTGGCCAGACCTAATGATATACATCCACAAATGTGGTACCCATCACTTCCTACATAAGAAAGTGTGGTACAAAGGTCCTGGGGTGTAAAGTGTTTGGGTGATGAAGAATAATTATCCTACACTATATGAAGAAAAAAATGTTTAATATCACCTAGCTAATCCTACAAGGACTAGGCTTAGGATTTGAATTTTGAGCTTCCTACGAAAATAGGTGGAGGTTTGACTTCCTTGATAAAAATCTTGACTTCAATGTAACTTTCTAAATGAAAGTCCAATCAAAAATCCAAAGACAATGTCGGTATCAAAATGTTGTCATGCACGTTTTGAACCACCATATATGGTGTAAATTTTTCTACTTAGATAGGTAAAAAATTACGTAAGTGCAAGACTAGAATCATTAACAAAAATCAAATATCACTACTACAATATATGTTTTTGGTCTTGGAATTTTAGCCTCAGTTTTTTTTAAAATTGAGGCAATAGGGTTTTGGCCACGATTTAATAAAAACCGAGACCAGAGTGTATATATATAGCCTCGGTTTTATTAATAACCGTGATTATAGGTTAAATTACAAAAAATATTTAAATATATATAAATAAATTTATATAACAAATTTTATTAAATAACTGTAATTATAATTAAAATCTTAAAAAATTAAATATTTTTAAAACCGAAATAAAATAATATACTATATGTAATTCATTTAAAAAAATAAAAAATTACTTTACAATTTTTTTTCTCTATTATTAATTTAACTTAATATATTTTATTTCTTTTATAATATATATATATCAAAAAAATTCACTTTTTTTATCTCTTTCTTCTTTTTTCCATTTTTTCTTTATAATTAAATTCCAATTATATTAATATATAATTTCTAATTAATATATATATATATATATATATATATATATATATATTATCAGCGTATCTCCCATTTTTTTTTTCCTAAAATATATATTATCACAATTCACGTACGCGTTGCATTAGGGTTTTTTCAATTTCGTTGTTTCCAGAATCGCAACGCTTGCCTCTCGATCGCCTTCGTCGCTCGCCGTCACCATTTGCCTTCGTCACTCGCAATCTCATGAGCTCTCAACCCTCTGCCTTCTACCTCGGCTGATATCACGATTCACGCGTTGCATTAGGATTTTTTCACTTTCGTTGTTTCTAGAATTGCAGCTCTCAGTCTCACCTTTGTCGCTAGCTTTCGCCACTGAGCCAAATGATCTAGGCTCATACTTCATAAGGTTTCTTAGAACTTTGCACAACATCCCTTCAATTTCCCTTTTTCGAGCTCTAGAAGACGAGGAAGAGAATGTATTGAAAAAGTTGCAAGCAATAGAAGGTTCACTTTTGAGACAGGTACCTGTTTTGGGTCTGTTATGGTTCAGCAGTTGTTAGGGCACAAATTGATTTGTTATTTTTTTTATATTAAAAATTTGATTAAAATCTGTGAAGAGTATTGTTGCAATTGTAGAGGTGAAATATCCATTTTTAGGGGTCCCTTGTATGGCTATTTGAATGAATCTTATATTATATATTAAAGACCTTGTCCCCTACCGAGTGTACTCTTCTCTTTTATACTTTGTCCAGAATATGCCTTGGGGCGAATTCTAAAATCATTTTGTTATGGATAAGGTTTCTTATAGTGGATATTATAAATAATGGGCAATTTAGTCTCTAATATGATATTGTTTATGGCATGTCAATGCCCCTTTCCCATGTGTTGATAAATTGAGTAATATAGGCCAACATATTTATACAAGACAATTTTTACTTCTGACATAATGTACATATATTTAAATGATTTATTTATGGCAGGAACGGAATCATGGGCTTGGTATTGATGCAAATAGAATGCATGCCCTTAGATACTTGCTCATCCAATTGCTTTTGCAAGTGCTTCTTCAACCTAGAGAATTTTCAGAAGCTGCCTCTAAGCTAATTATCTGATGTACCAAAGTTTTTCCTGCTCTTGATCTTGATAACTCTGTTGAAGAGGATATGGATGGTGATGCAATGCCTGAAGTAATGGATGTTCTTGTGGATACATTGCTCTCATTATTGCCACAATCATCAGCTCTTCTACGAACAGTAATTGAGCAGGTGAGATATAGTTATGCTTCTTATTTTCAATAGCTATGCATTTGTTCACCTTTTTTACATATATATATCACAAACAATTTATTTGATGTTGCTGTTCTGTGAAATTTGTGAGAATTATGGTATTGTGCTGTGATTATCATCATATGGCACCATTGACTATGGGCATGTGATCCTTCAAGTTCATCCAATAAGTTTGATGCCTTCTTGAAAGTAGGGCATGTGATCCTTCAAGTTCATCCAATAAGTTTGATGCCTTCTTGAAAGTACAAATGGGTGTTAATAATTTATGGTACCACTCTTGGATTACACTTTGTTAGTTTTTCCCTTCAAAAACTTGTTTTTTCTGAGTATTTTTTTAATAGGAAACAAACACCATTAAATTAAATAAATGAAGTACAAAGTGAAGCAGAGGTCTAACTAGAGATGCTACTACGTAAGACAAAAGAAACGACATAGATAAATCAATATGGCACATCTTTCTGGATGGGGCTAGTACCCTAAACCATGTCGATCTTTCTAAATATCCTAATATTGTTAGTTGGCTTCTGTTTCTCTCCATAGGTATTTAAATACTTCTGTGATGATATCACGAATGATGGTTTGCTGCGGATGTTGCAGGTTATCAAGAAGAGTTTGAAACCAACAAGACGCCAAGTTGTTGCCCAGATTTTTAAAGAGAGAAAAAATCAAGCTGGGAGTGAATCTACTCATTTCCAGCTTGAGCTGTTTAAGCTCTGTGTCCTCTCATTGTTTGAAATTTACATACATGAAAATCCATGTAAGTCTTGCTCTTCCCATCTAGTAATTATCAGGTGCTGATGTGCAAAGATATAATATTTAGTTTAAGAAAAAATCAGGAAT
The DNA here is from genome assembly GCA_037013495.1 of Hippophae tibetana. Taxonomy (NCBI): domain Eukaryota; kingdom Viridiplantae; phylum Streptophyta; class Magnoliopsida; order Rosales; family Elaeagnaceae; genus Hippophae; species Hippophae tibetana. Next base: position 11,798,841 of record CM072803.1, read on the forward strand.
TTCTATTGGGCACTTTGAATTTGGAAAAGGGACTATAGAACAAGTTTTGAGTAGTGACCTCAAAAGAAAAAAATTATCCCATAAATATAGGTTTGCATTTTGTCTACAACCAAATTTATTATTCATTATAGTTAAAAAAAAATGAATTAAGAGGCACATTTAATACCAGAACTCTTCATTTGTGATATTTGGGACCAAGTGAAGCCTAACCCTATAATGGGTGATATTTTTAGTAATTTTTTCTAAGTTTACCTTTTTTTTCATCAAGTCTTTGGTAAGCATTAAAACACTTGATTATTGTTGGTACTATTGTTATTAAATTGATTTAAATCTCCCTGCTACTTGTGCTGCGCTGTTGAATATATTGGTGTTGGCTTTGCTGCTGGTGCTGCCCTACTGGTGCTGGTGCTGCTGGCGCTGAGCTGGTGTTGCTGATGGTGCTGCGCTGTGTTGGTGCTGCTGGTGCGTTGTGCTGCTGGTGTTGTTGATGGCGCTGTGCGCTGCGCTGCTGGTGTTGGTAATTAATATAAGTTTTTTTTTCATGTTTGTAATTAATACTAAAAAGTTAGTTTGTAATACTAAATTTTTTTGTGTATAATAAACTCTCAAATGTAATTATACTTTTAATATTTGAATTAATAAATTTATTGTAATTTATATTGATTTTTAATTTTGTAATTACTAATTATTGTATTTTTTTAATTTATGTATACCCTATGGACTCGGTTATTAGAAAACCGAGGCCATATGATATATTTTTTAATTTATGCGTACCCTATGACCTCGGTTAAAAATCGAGGTTATATGTCATTACCTATGGTCTCTCACATAGGTACACCCTATGGCCGCAGTTATCTAATAACCGAGGTCATAGGTACATCCTATAGCCTCGGTTAAAAATCGAGGTTATATGTCATTATCTATGGTCTCTCTCACTTAGGCCTCGGTTCTTATAACCGTGGACATAGACCTACGACCACGGTTAAAAACCGAGGTCGTATGCATGTTTTGTAGTAGTGGATTGAATATGATACAATTTAACGATAATATTGAACGAATCTCAATGATTGTATTTTAATTTAAACAATGTCTAATTAGAGAATATTTAACTAATCACAATTTTTATTATTATAAGTATTAATGCTATTATTTTTTTAATTTAAAAAAATAACAATAATTAGAGTCTGCCTCCACTTTGAAGATATTATCCAAAATGACATGCGTGGAACTTGAAAATGAACCTACGGATTGATTTTTATTTAAATTAAAAGGCAACTTAAATCTTTGTGACACACTATCTGATTATTAACCTTTTTAGGGAAGAAAAAAAATTCAAAAATTGGTAGAATATAGAGATTCGACCAAATTTAACTTCAAGATTGATTTTTTTACCTGTCGGAATAGCCACTTAAGAATAATTTTTAATTATAAAAACATATTGATTTATTTTTAAAATTTTGACTACTCTTAAAGTAAAATTTAGACAAAATCCTTCTTAATATTGTTTTATTCACTTATAAAATTGTAATTATCTATAAAAATTTAATTAGATGATAAAATTTTATAATATTAAAATTTTAGAAATTGTCAGCTGTTTTATATTATATATATAATAGAGTAATTTCATATGTCTTTGTCTTGGTCAAAAAGATTATCATTTTTGTAAAGAAGGTCAGTCATTGAAAAATTGACTCACCATCCATTGTTCCGAAAATGAGACGATAGCATCGTTACAAAACTTGTTAATCAGGCTTTGCTTTCCAGTGTAAGCTAGTGATAATTTTCGTAATTTTTAATAATGGTCCCTATTCGTATGTCAACCTATCTAATAAAAAGCTTTGATTGGTTCGACTAATGCAATTGTGAGCCCATGCAGAAGTCGACAGCTTGTGACACATGGCTATAATAGGCTAATAATTTAATATAAACTTTATAATTTATATTTTGTAAAACATGAATTATACATTTATATAAGCATGGTTATATGTCATACAAATTATTTTTGTCCATAGGTTTTTGCCCCAAAAAATTCTTGCACTATGAGTTTTTCCATACTTCGTATCTATTATATTGTGAGTTTGCTGAATAAAATATTTAAATTAACTTTTTTATATATATATTTAAAGTTGAAATAAGAATAATTTTATTATTATGATTTATAATAAAATATGACTTAATTAATATTAGTAATACTTTTTTATTTTTTTATTTTTATAAAATTTTGTAATTATTTTTTATAAACATATAGCTTTGTTAGTTAAAATATGTAGTTTACTTTTTCTAAATTTTATCTTTTATCGATCTTTTTCATCTTTCTCCCTAGTTTTTTGTAATGTCCTAATATTGAGTTTTTTTAAGAATTCTCTTTTATATTTTTTCATTATTTTTATTCATAAATAATTTATTATTTATGATATTAAAATTTTATTTTATCAAATATAACTATATAAATTTTTTTGTATACTTCTTTTTCTCTAAAATTTTATCAAAATGTATATATTTTATTCAATATAAAGATTCATCTATTTATCTTTTTAAATAATTATGGGCTATAAAAATTATTTCTTAAATAATTTTAATTTTTTTATAAAACCAACGTCAAATATGTATCATGATTTTATATTTTATGAAAATATATAATTTTATGATTGATTTTACTAAACATTAAATAAACAATAATATATATAGCTAATAATGAAAACTCAAAGATGTTATCCTGATCGGATGATATTTTGGTAAGTGTTAGTTTTAGTTTTCAATTTAATGTTTTGATGTATTAGAAAAAAAAATGAATAATAGAGTATTTTTATATATCACAATTGACAAATAAATTTTTTTATTGAATATAAATTTTTATTTTATTTATTAATAATACTACAACTTATAATTATTTTTTATATCCATTAATAATTTTTTTACTATTTTATATAAAATAAGTTAAATATATAATTTAAATATTTACATTTTGGCAATTTTCTTTTTACATGTCACCAAAGCAGTCCACTATATCTTTTATGTCATAAATGGTAAATTTTGTCTCAGAAAACAATCCTCCAATCATGTAAAGACACAAGCAGTTAGAAGCTGACAATAACTGATGTGACTTTAAAAGCAAGGGGGATAATATATGGAATACCTTTTGGAAGAAGATATTTCTACGTTGGTAAATTAAAAAATAATGTCAAAATTATTACATTTATTTTTTTATATCAAAATAATTATTTTTTCCCACTTTTATGACAATCAGATGTTTGTTTCTTTTATAATATTTAATTAATTTTCATCGAATAATAAATTTAAATAATTAAATAATAATTTAAATAATTAATTAATATATTTAAAAATATAATTATATATATATAAACAACAGTTAATTATTTAATATATTCTAGTAAGAAAATTAATTGAATAATATAAATGTATTAATTAAATGATATAAATAATATAAAAATAATTTAATAAAACTTAATATGTATACGTTACAATCATATATGTATCAAGTAATGAGTTAATGCTCAATTTGATTATAAGTTAAAAATATAAGTTTTTGAGATTGATTTGATTTAAAGAGCAAGAAACTATAGAGAAGTCAGAGAATTATGTGAAAATATGTCTCCTTTATTAAACCCATGTATATATATAGAGTATTACATGTACATATATTGATTATATATAGTATATACATCACATCGTGTCAAAGAGATATAAAAGTAAAAAAAATACATTTACAACTTGAGGTCAACCACCCTGGTTAGTGGTCGACAAGCTCGCATGCGTAGGTGGGTCTCCCCTACGAGTGTGGTTGTAGGCATGTGTATAAAAATGTCCTCTCTAATGGCTTTGGCTGTTCAATGGTTTGGGCTTATAAGGTCGATCTATATGTTCAAACATCTAGTCCCATTACTTTTTCTGCTCGATTCTTCAATAGGGGTGGAAGAGTAGTAACTGTTCAACGAATTTGGAATGTTCGACTCATTCTAATAAATGTTTGTCAGTTGATTGAAGAGAGAAAACATCCACTTTTATATAAGGAGAAGCCAGGGCCTCTACTCATTTCATCATTTCATGCATATCGGACAAAAATTCACAAAAGAAAATGCTCTATCATCTCAATTCAAGCCATATAAATTTTTAGCTTAGTGGTAAGAAATCAGCTCGATACCTAGTTTATTTGCTCATGTTTTAGGGAAAACTTCTCGAGTCTAACAGTTTTATACTTTCTTTTCAGGTCAGTTTAAAAAATCATTATCCTTTTATTTTAAACTCGTCCTTAGGTAATTTCTACTTCTTGTGCCTTACCTTTTTATGTTTAGTGATATTTTGTAGCTAGCTAGAGACCATGCATAGAAAAGCACCTTAGGCTCACCCTCTTGGGAGAGCCCACAATATCCAACTTTTTTGAGTCAACTAGAAAGTGACGATATGGGGTCCTCTAGTGAGACAAGCACTACGAGCGAATGTGAGATATCCCAACCTCAAACCTCTACCTCTACCTCTCATCCACAAGTCGTACCTACGATTAGGTTAAACATGCCTCAGACTCAAATATCTTTCCCGAGGTCATGGAGGAAGAAAGTGAAGAATAAAAGGATTGGTGATTCCACAAGTCGTACTAAAGGATGTGCAGCCAAGGTTAAGACTAGTGGATTGTCACTTTAGGAAGAGAAAAGGATAAGGAGGACATACGACATTCCTTCCCAGTTCAACAAATAATTCCCTTGTCGGGAGCTCTTGACAACAACCTTCATCTAGTTGGGTGGACAATCTTCCACGAGAAGGCCTTATGATTGAGGGTCAGATTTCCTATGTATCCATTTATAAAGAACTTTTTGGCTAGGACTCAGCTCATGTCAGGCTAGTTGATGCCTAATGGGTGAAGGTACCTACTCTGTCTCATATTTATATACAAAGAGCTCGAGGTCGATCTGGAAATGCTCGAGTTCAATGAGGCATATGTATAGAAGTAGAACCATATAGACATGATGAAGGTTTATATGTCGGTGAAACAAGATCGAGATATAAATATGATCCTTCCCAAGAAAGAGAAAAAATTGGAATGAGTATTTTTTCTATATCTCTGGTCGGTAGGAGACTCTAGATAGTGATGCTAGGTTGATATGGAGCAACTGGGTTGAAAACAAGGTCGTGATAAGGAATATTGGCTCCCTGTCACGACATTTGTTTCAACCCAATTACTCCTTATTATCCTAGCATCACTATCTAGAGTCTCCCATCGACTCTTATATCACGACCATGACCCATGAGGAAAAACAATGATTGACTGATATCCATAATTATCTGCCCGAGAAGACTCTGTGGAGGTAATTATCAAACACCCCATTCTTTGTTACGTGCGGGTTGATTAGGCAGGGCTCAGTGTAGCTCCCTTCACAGGATAATTTGTAAACCCCAGGCATCCTCTAAGTGTTAGACCCCTTCCATAGACTAAGGGGAAGGTTCAAAGTGGTTTTTACTAGCCCTAAGACTAAACACATTTTTTACTCGACCCGTTAAAACTAACACTTCTTTGCCCTTGCCTTTACAGATACCATGTAGTTCAATGTTGATGATCTATTGGCATGGATTAAGAGTAAAGTTGCTCCTTAGGGGATGAGCTCCCAAAATCTACACCTCCTTCACAAGGGATGTTCTCTTCAAAGGAGAAAAAGAGGAGCAAGTCCATTAAGCATGAAGTCCTCCCAACCTCATCTAAAAGATAAAGTAAGGTGAACATTAATGAGCTCATTCTCAGGAAGATACCTTTAAATGTTTTCGAGCCCTCACCAACATCCCTGCATTGATACACCTCTCCACCTCTAGTTCAATTCTACAAGTGCCTACTCACCCTATGAGGGATTCAAGGAAGGGGAGGGTTGTCATTGACGACTTCACCACAAACATTGATAAGTGGCTCTGTACCAGGGTATGACACCAAAGAAGTTGGACCACTATGTGTACCACCTTACTATCATAACACACAAGAGGTAGCTCAATTCCATATGCAAGGATGTGGGCTCTGAGGTGGCGATTAGTCATCTTTTGTACTAGGTGTGTCATTCTAACCTTTTTTTTAACCTCATATCTTTTGGTTTATTTTCAGTTGCAAATTCTGCATGGACTAAGCAGAGCTTGATGTGTAAAGAGTTTAAAGCATGAGCTCACACTAGAAAAATAGAGCCATGCTTTAACTCAGGGCAAATACATGGTGTTATTGGCAAAGGCTAACAAGTGGGAGGGTAAGGCCATTAATAAGAAAGAGAAGCTATTCAAGACCAAAGACGAGTTGAATGATAACTCGAGATGCTTCATGGAGCTCAAGGAGGGGTAGAGAAAGGTTGAGGTTGAGGTAAAAGCCTATAGCTATAGGCTGGCCAAAATAAAATAAAAGGAAAAGTGTAAGCTTGATGTGATGATTGAACAACTCTCCTCGAGCATTGAGATAGGATATGGCATGGCCATGAACTCCTTCAAGAAAAAGTCCAAGAAGAAGGACCTAAGGAGTACTACTATCGAGTCTTGGATCCCAGTCACTCCCTAGTATTCATCTATTCAAACCCAAGACGGGGGTGAGGAAGATGACTAATACTCTAGTAAGAGTAGTGACGAGCCCAAGGTAGCAGATGGAGAAGGTGGGATCGGGGACCTTTGATATTGGCACTAGCCCGGGCCTCCTAATCAAGTAGAGTTGAAGCCCTATATGCCTCTTGCACATTCTTTATACTCGACACCATTCCTAATTGTGTGGTTACGGGCTTGCCCTTGTAACATTCTATTATCAATAAGAATTAGTTGGCTTTGAGAACAACCTATATTGCATGTATAATTGTGTATTTATATAATTTATAGTATTTATTTATGATGTTAACCTACCTCCATACCTTTAGGACATATGTCACTAAACTTTCCTTAATATCATCCCCTATAAAAGAGGGTTAGGGACACTTGTAAAATTCAAACATTCTGTTTTGTTCGAAATAGCTACCAATTCTTTCCCCATCTTTCTTGTTTGAATCTTATGGATTCTGACCGGGCAAATAGACATTCAGTAAACTGGAGAACGGTAGACTTAAGATTGAGGTAGGGAAATAAAAATCGAGTTGTCAAGACTTGAGGATATGGGGTCAGAAGCCGAGGCTCAACCTTCGAATCTGCCTTATGGTGGACACCCAAATGTATAGATTGATCCGATTTACAGAGAGAGAAACTAAAGAGAAGTCAAAATTGTGTGAGAATGTGTAAATCTCTTATGAGGCCTATGTATGTATAGAATATTATATGTACACATGACAATTACATAAGGTATACGCATCACAGCATGTCAGATGGGTATAAAAGTAAAAGAAAATACATTTACAGCTTGAGTTCGACCACCCTATGGCTCGGGCTAGTGGTTGACCTTTCAACACCAAAGCTCGCATGTGTAGGTAGGTCTCTCCTACGAGTGTGGTTGTGGGCACATGCATATGAAAATCCTCTCTACTGACTCGGTTTGTTAGTTGGATCAGCCTTAGGGTCGATCTATATGTCCAAACATAAGTTCTTAAAGTATTTGAGACTAGTCACTAGGTAAGGTTAAAATGTGAATAGAAAATGTTGGTATTTTATCGATCTAATTTTGATTTTATTCGAATTGAATTTCAAAGTTTTTAATTTAAAATCGATCAAATGAAGTAATTAATTAGAACAAATATTTAAAATATTGATGACGATAAAGATGTGAGATATATTGTCGATGAAAACTTTAAAAAAATCATGAAAACTATGAAAAATCTATCAAAAATATTAATTTTTTATAAAACATCAATACAATTAATTTTTTATTTAATACATGTATTTTTAAATACTTAAAATGTTTGTATTAATTTGAATTAATTAAAATATTGTATAATAAAATACATATCATTTTTTGATAAAATATTTTAGAATAAGTAATTAGAAAGTTTAAAATAATTAGTAAACTATCTAATTGTATTCATTATAGATAAATCTAGAGAGTATAAAAATAAATTTTAATTGATTATTTAGTTTTAAAAATACTCATAAGTTAGGAGGGACATGATGAGCTTTATACTTCAATACAATCTACATATTATAATGCTAATATAAAATAGTAGAAAATAAAATATGCATATAAAGATTTTAATAATTACTAAATATCAAACCTATTAAAACAAAAAGAAATTACTAAACATCAAACTCACTACTACCAAAAACTCTGTTTCAATGATTAGATATGAAATATTGTTATCTATAAAGACGCAATAGTTATACAGGTCTAAATCATTTTGTATTGTTTCATGTTAGTGACAGTTTTTTCTATGCCAACTAATTTTTACCTAGTCATTTCATACGTATAAAAAACATACTACAAACAAGAAAAAAAGAATATATTCTCTTCTGTAAATGTAAAAAAATTGAAATGATTTCTAAGAAAGAAGAAGAAAAAAGAGGAAAACAAATCAAGAATTGATATTTGATAAAACAAAATCGATAATGCTGATATTGCAAATACTTTGGTTTTATATTTGTAAAACTCTCGCAAGTGTATGAATAATTTTATAAAAAATGAAAAGTATATCTCAAGGTTAATCTAAGGAAGGAATATATATGATTTTTAATTTATTATTCAAACTTTTAAAAACAAAATTAAATCTTAAACATTCTGTCACGATATTTTAGTTTTTGTGTTTCCTAATCTAATAACATAAAAATAAACATAGATATGATTTCAATAAAACATTATGTAAATTTTTTTCATTCATAAGAGTAGAGTATTTATGGATATAATAATTAAGTTAATTATGCTTGCTCATATTACTTAAGTTATTAAAGATATAAATATTTATTGATTATTTCTTTTTTATATGAATATCACCTTTGGTGGGGTTTGATATTCTTTGTTAATTAAAAAATAAATTAACACCTATGGATGAGGTCGATAATTAATTTGGTTAATTAAATTAATTCTTTTTTTCTAAGAGATTGAAAATGAACCATTTAAATGTCACATTTGATGGGATTAGATATTTTAAACTTTATTCAAGGTGTCCAAATTAAAACTAGAAATTTAATTATCCGAGTACTAACTTTCAAGTTTTAACTGAAAATATGTCATCAATATATTTTCGAATAATAGTTCTTATAAAAAACTTTGAAATAAAGTTTTACTTTAACTAATGAGAGATTATACCAACATATAAAAGAACACTATTCTAAATGAGACCGGATAATTAAACCTTAAAATCTAATTTTCAGATTTAGGTTTGTAATGAAAAATATATATTTCTCTCTAACATCATTAATATAAAATCTTGAATAAAAACAAAATCAATTTATTTTATAAAGATGTTTTACCTATTTAATATTTCGCAAGTATAACAATGTTATTATTATATCATATTTATAAACAACCAGTCATGTTAAATATAATCACAGATAAATTAAACATAACATATAAGAATAACACTTAAAAAATAACTATAAAGAATTAATTTTAAAATTATATTTCAAAAGAATCCTTACATAACTTTGATGTCACTTCTGTTGCTGGAAAACCTACAAATGATTTGCATTTCCATTTATTGAATCAAAAACTAAAAATCTATAAAGTATAGTTAGTTCTTCTCAAAAAGAGAAAAAATTTAAAAATAAAAACTAAAAAAATAAAATTTTCTAGAGAGAGAAAGCTAGAAAGATAAAGAGTTAAGAAAATTGTGTCTTAAAGTGTATTTTTACAATGGGGGAGATGAATTTTTATGGGTGAAGAAAAGGATAAAAAAGTGAAAAAATATCTTAAAAAAGATAATATATGCGTATTGAATAGGCTAACATGCGACCGAAAATGCATTGAGGCATGCAGAATTTGCAACTTGAATGGGTGCTGATATGCGCTGGATTGTGGAATGAATGTGCATGGCTGCGTTTGGACTTTGGTGTGAAATGGATGCTGCTAGGCACACGATTTTGATGTGAAATGGGAATTGCTGTGCACGTAACTTCGACATGAAATGGACGCGGCTGCACGCGGGATAAGCATAATGCACGCACGATTTGGTAGTTTTTTCCATTTTTTTCTCAACATATTTGTGATGTATTTTCTCCTGTATTATTCTTTGAGTCTTTTAATTATTTTTGAAGCAAAAATACTGGAGAAAACAATAAAAATACCTATGATTCTAAAAAGATAAATTTATATAAAAATATGATAAAATCATATAAATATAAATATTTTTAATCAATTAAAGTATATTAAATCATGATAATTTTAGTGTTTTTTAAGTACTCATGAATATTTTTAATATTTTGTTCAACATTTTAGTGATATTTTAACGATATTTTAGGAATAATATCCAAGACATTTTAATTAAAAAAAGACATTTAAACAATATTTAAGAAACAATGATATTTAAGCAACATTTTAACGATATTCTTAATAATTTCATGATTGATAAAAGGTTATGGATATCACGTTTCAATGTCAAGATGTGTAAAAAAAAGATATTGTAGTGACCATGTTGATGATGTCATTGACATTTTCATCCTTAATTTGAACAAAGCAAATCAAAAATTTTGAATTTGATAAGGTTAAATTAAAATTAAAGTTTATTTATAAATTATTATTATATATAAAACACAATATATATAATATTTTCATTTTAAATTGAAGTATCTCTTATAAAATTTATTATTTATAACTACCACTAAGAGAATTATAAGAATAAGAAGTATGCTGGGAGGTTTATTAAATTATTATAGAAATTTAAAATTTATATTTTATTCTTAAATCAAAATGGTAATTTGATGTAATTGTAATATGTATAATAGTTAAACATAATACATTATAAATTAACATATGTATTTATCTATAAATTTCATATATAATAATTCAGACAATAAATTATAAAATTTATTAATTTAAATTCAGGCATATTTTTCAATTTTAATTGATATGACTATAAAATCTGTTAACCTAATTCAATTTGAACCCAATATGTCAAATAAGATTTTTTGGTTAAGATAGATTGATTGAATTATTTACTTATCTCTACTAACAAGAGCTAATTATATTATACCGTGTTTATTAATATATAAATTGGTAAATATGTAGAGGAGTTAAGAAGGACACCCCTCACATTTCTTAATAAATAATATCTTAAGTGTAATATCTAAGGTTATATATAGGTTGATTTGATAAAATTTGGGTCCAAAAAACTAACTTAAGTGACCTAGTAGGTTAAGGAAACATTACAAACCAAAATTGACCTATGTATAAAGCATAATCAAACCGACAATCAACTTAATTAGTCAATCATTTAGGTTTGTTAAATTAACTTGAATATATATCAATTATTATACTATTATTTGAATAAAATCATGAAATTCAAGTATTTTCTTTAAAATTAACATATCTAAAGATAAAAATATCTAATAAATAAACTTAATTAACTTATTATCGAAAGATAAAAGTTAAAATATTATTTAATCATTAAATTACATATAATATAATTAATATTAATAAAATATTAATATATTTTTTTAATATAAAAAATTGGTTTGATTTGGTTTAAATATGTGTTTTATAATGAAAACCAAAACAAGCCAATTTTTTTAGTTTTTCTACACTAGACCAGAAAAAAATGTCCTAAAATGTTTGCTTAAGCTTGGTTTTGTTGGTTTTTTAATATTTATATTTGTTACTAATAATATCTATAAAATTATAGACAAATTTATACATAAAATGAAAGTATGCCTCCTAAATTTTAGAACTTAAGTAACTTAGAAATTCATCTATTGTTATAATAGTGTCACTTCTGGCTTTTAACCCTAAATCTCTTTTTTAATATATGTATTATTTGTGATAACAAATATTTTACTATAATAGATCTCTTTTTTAATATATGTATTATTTGTGATAACAAATATTTTACTATAATAGCATGCTTGATGTTTCGAGTGGATTTTGCTAGTTTATTGTAAGGTTTAAAATGTAAGAATATTTAAATTTTATAAAAATATCAAGGATATTATTATTATGGACGAAAATTGTAGATATATTTATGAATATTATCAAAATTATATCAAAATTATAATTTTTTTTATAAAATTTCATGAAGAATTAAAACTATCAATTATTTATACTTTAAACTAATTTTTAATATACATATATATATATATATATATGTATGTATGTATGTATGTATGTATGTATGTATGTATGTATGTATGTATTTATAAATACATGTGGTTTTTATTTTGACCAATTATTTAATAAGAATAAATAGTCAAAATATAATATAATTATTAAATTTTAATTTTAGTAGTATTATAAATACATAAACATAGATAACATATAATCTAATTTAAATTATAAAAACAAAAACTATATTAAATTAGTAAAATAAAAATTATAATGAGGTAGAAATTAAAAAATAAATATATGAAAAGTATAAAATATGTTTCAAATTAAAGAAAAGGAAAATAAAAAAAATTATAAATAGATAATTTTAAAGACAATCTATTTTAAAAGAAAAAATAAAAAAATAAATAATAAATGATATTTTTTTCGATATTTTGGTCAAAAAAATGACATCTTTCAACAACGATATTTTGTTGACATGTCAGGATATTTTCAATTTTTTTTCAATAGATATGAATATTATATATTGATATCAAAATATCTAAAATCTCAAAAAATGATTTTCATAGTATGTTTAATCAACTTCCATTACATTTCATAGATGTGATATGCATTATTTTTAGAATATACTTGACAAAAATTACTTTATTTGTTCTTTTTATTAAGTATTATGTATTTTTATTTTTGTAAAAATAATTACATTAATATTATATTTTATTAACCTAAAGTGTTATATATGACACTTATTTTAAGAATAATTAATAATTTCAACCACCATTTTTTTCGATCTTAATTGTATATAAAGTCTAAACCTTACAATTATAATCATTTATATAATTTTTATAGAAAAAACACTAATTTTCATTTGAAAATTATCTATACAATTTATAACAATAAAACTAATACTAAAATAATAAATTAGTTGATCAAAATTTAATATTGAATAAAGTATAATTGATTGCATTATAATGTTAAATGTTTGACTTATTATAACTCCAAATAGACAAACTCTATTTTAGCATAACATGTACGCCCAAAGTTACTAAAAAAATCTCTAAAAATTATGCAATATTTTAGTGTGTTGCATCAAATTTAATGCAATTCTGTTCATTACACTGTATTTTATTTTATTTTATTTTTTAATAATAATAATAAACTATATAAAATATTATTTTAATTTCTATTTTACTATAATTATATAAATTTGACTAAAGTTTTTAAAGTAGTGAAAAAGAATAGTATGATATTTTGTAATGTGATATTTATGTAATGGGTTAGAGATAAAAAAATAAGTGCAAAAGTTGTACTATTTTAGAGTTTTTGTTTAGAATTGGTCTAAGATTTTTTTGTTGTTAGTAAAAATGTCTTAATTAGACATAAATATACTATTTTTATAGTGATATATTTTAAATAAAATTACTGTCGAGGTCTTATATTTATTACTAAAATGACATTTAATTTATATATTAATTTTGTGTGATAGTGTAGTCATATTATTATTAAAAAATAATTGTATAAGGATAAAATTATTATTTTTAACTACATTAGATAAATATGTTTTAATTTGAATAAGTTGTAATTGAAAAAATTAAAAGAAACAATAAAAAAGAAAAAAAATGTTAAAAATTGATTATTTATTTTTTATAAATAAAATTAAACTATTATAAAAATACATATAAAATTTAAACATTATTTTTAAAATAATTCAGAGATTTTTCCAGTCATCCTACCAAAATTTCTTATTATAAAAAGTTAATTAATCATGCTCAAATTAATAATGCTGGATCAAATGTCAAATTTTTAATACTTACTACCTTTTGTCCCCCCCCCCCCCCCCTTTCTCTCTCCTCCGCCGTACTGGGTTCAGTTTGGATTGATTTTATAGGTTTAATTGGTTTGGTTTTTATTTTCTAAGAACCAATTACATTAGATTGATTTAGGTTTCATTTCAAAATCGAACCAACCTAATTTTGCACAATCCTAATTAACTATAATTTAATTTTTAAAAAATAACAAAAATAACTTATTTAAAACTCATAATATAAAGATAGTATATTTCATATATAATTAATATATTTTTACTTTAAATATTGTTTAAGTTGGATTATAATAATTTAAATCAATTTAATTTTAAATTTAATCTAATTAAATTGGTTAAATATTAGTTATTTATATCTTTTTTTTATAAATTTAAGGCTATTATTTTATATAATTTTTCTTTAGTGTTTTTGCTTAAAAGTAATTAGGTTTAATTGTATGTTATAATTCTCTTCGTGCATGAATTTTTATTTTTAATTCTATTATAAAATATATGTTTATTTTTCTTATAATATAAATAAATAAATATTTTTTTAAGTCATGAAAAAATAAAGGAAAATTAATTAAAATAAAACCTTTAAATCTTATAACTTTTAAATTAAAAAATATATGAATTAATTTTAAAAATATTATTTAAAATAAATATGTTTCTGTTTTATCAATGCTTTCAAAAAAATAATTATTATACTTATGATAGTCTTTTCTTACAAATAATAAATATGAAGGAATAATATGTCCTTTTCTCCCATTAAAAAAGAAAAGAAAAAAAGGAGAAGGTCTTTTTCTCATTTGGAATCTTCTTTTTTGTTTGTTTAAATTAAGTTTCGTAGATGGAGAAGCAATAGACGGCTTTTCTCAGATAGCAGAAACACTCACAAGTCACGACTAAGTACTGATGAGTTTTTTTCTTCTAAGGCTTTCTTTCCCGCAAAATTAAAATACAATCTCTTGGAGAATTTCCCAGGAAACAAACAAATATTCTTGTTCGACTCTTTGTCGCTTTATTTTCTCATTTAGTTGTCCAGGTGGAAAAATAGCCGATTATTTGGAAATTTGTCCGTAATCCAAAATTCCAAACACATAAATTCGCGTTTTTACACATTGGTCAAAATGCGAGATCCGTTCCTTGTTCGTACCAAGTTTTATCGTTTTCATCATCTTCCAGTGAACAAATCAAATATATGGGACTTTTCATATGGAGTTATTTTCCTCTATTTTTACAGCGTCAGCTAGTCTAATCTGTTCGAATTGAAACATTTCTATGCCGTTTTAAAGGTGCCGATTTCTAGTTTATTTTTTATTTTGGTACGGACTCCTTTTTGCACACGAAGTGTTTGTCCTGTGTCGTACGTATTATCTCTTCAAATACTTACTCCCTGTGTTTTCTTCCTTTTCCTCAGAGTTGGTTTCTCTAGCTTATTTTTTTGTATTTTTCCTCAGCTCTGTTCTGGTCTAATATTTAAATGTTTAATTTTTTCAAATGCTCTTTCTGGGTACTCTCTTAGATCAAAGTTATTTTATTTATTGGTTTTTCTGGGTAGTTGTGTTTAAAAAATTGTGAATATTTGGGTAGTTGTGGTGCTGGGTATTTTCAGGAGTAGTTGTCCTTAATTTGTGAAGCTGTTGTTATCAAAGAAGAGTTGTCTATGTGTTTGGTTCCTACTCCTTGAAAGCAGCTGCATTAATTAGTGAAGATCAGCACCTTATTGGGAGAAAATAGGAGTTTTTGTAGTTGGTGGCTTTCTCATAGTTTTGGTATTTAGTTAGAAACTACATCTATTGATATTAATAATGGGGAAAAATAGGGGAAATAGAAGAAGAAAGCTACGTTTAAGCAACATATACTCATTTGCTTGTGGCAGACAATATTTCAAAGATGAACATGCAAATATTGGGGGACCGGGCTTTTCTAGGGTAGTTTATTGCAATGAACCTGAATGTTTTGAAGCTGAAATTCATAATTATGGAGATAATTATGTTAGGAGTACTAAATATACTCTTGCTACTTTCCTTCCAAAGTCCTTGTTTGAGCAGTTTAGGAGAGTGGCAAACTTCTTCTTTTTAGTCAATGGCATTTTAGCCTTCACTCGTCTTGCTCCTTATTCAGCTGTCAGTGCTATCATTCCTCTAATGTTCGTCATTGGGGTGAGTATGTGCAAGGAAGGAATTGAGGATTTGAGAAGAAAGAAGCAGGTAATTTTTCTTCACTGTCCTGTTTATTAGCATTCACTTGTTCTGATTATTGCGAATTAATTTACTCTTTTATTCTTTTATTTGATATTTGAAGCAGAAAATTGTTGTTTAGTGTTATCACAAAGAGTATCGTTTAAGAATTAATTTTAGTTTATTGATTTTTGCACATTATCATTGAGTCCTGTAGAAACTATTAATCAATCCTCCAAAGGCATTCCTTTTGTCACTTTCTTCAATCCTTATTTTAAATAGACGAACGTGGAAATGAAGACATGAACAAATTTGGATTGTACAAAATAAATTATAAGGTAAAATAATAGACAAAAAAAAAATAACACATAAAAATTGAAGTAACTTAACTTTGTAATGTGAAAAGCATATTCTAATTATGATAATAAATGAAAGATAATTCACTAATAATTAAACAGAAAATACAAACCAATATCCAAAAACCAGTAAAAAAAAACTAAACTCTAAATACACCAAAATATTCTCTCACAATCAAAACGATAATCCAAGTTAACAAGAAACAAATATGGGACAAATCTTGCTAAATAGAATTACCGATCGCTGTGAACGAAGTTGAAGATGATCATTACTTTGCACGCAATTCATCTTCTTTACTCTCTTAGTATGTCGGCTGCCTTCTAACATGACTAATTAATATGATTATATTGGATTCCTATATCTATATTTCCCAGTACCAATAATATTAGAAATATTTAATTAAAAAATCAAATAAATAATATCGAAACAACACATTCTATAACCATAATATTATTAAAAATATAATCTTAATTATACTAAGATATTTTGAAGCTAATTAAATAACAAATCTTTACTTTAGTTCAAAATGAACCAAGTTCTTCAAACATGGAATTCCTCCAAAATACCAAATGTTAGTTGCCCCAAAGCCCCGAAGGGCAATTACTTACTACGAACACTAATCAAGGCTAAATAATGCTTGATTTTGTCAACAAGAACATGTTTGGTCAATTGTTGAAATCACGGAAGTGGCTATCTTTTGGACAACAATACCACTGTAAGACATAATGTCACCAACGAAGTAATATCATACACTAAAGTATTTGATCTATTCAAGATATATATTATACGTCAAATGTATCAAATTATAACTATCACAAAATATAACATAAATATTATGATCTAAATCTATATTACAAATCAAATATCCAAACAAAATAACTTCCTCCATTCCTTCCGCTCCGCAAAAGCCCGAAAAAGACAGTCCGGTAGGAGACGATCTCCGATGGTAAATCTATTTACCGTGAAATCGGGCTTCCTTCCTTTCCAGATCTTCCCCTCGTAACCCCATCTCCCTATCTCTATCTGAACTTCTTTATTCGAGCCTTGTCTCAGCTGTTGCTATATATTTTTCTTTTGCAGCAGGGAAACCAAATGTAGATTGTAAAGTCGTCTCCTAATTAATAACACAATAAGAAGTGAAGACAAAATTTGTTAGAAAACTTCCTATAAAATTAGCGGTTCAAACAAAGTTCATAAAATCATTAACACTATAGCTAGTGTTAGAACTCCTACAAAAAACCAAGTTAAAATTCAAAGTGCCAATCAAATTCCATTTCATAGCTTTCAAAGAACCCTTGCAAAAATTGCCAATAAAACAAATGACAACACAAACAGTATGTGAAATGTCGAGACAAATACAAACCATAACACACAATAAATTTCTAATGGCACTAGCATATGGATTGTTATAACTAAAGAGAAACAAATAAACAAATAAACCAATGCGAAGTCAATAAGAATTTCGAAATTGCCTTTTACCAAAGACAATACAATATAGTTGCTCCAATTGCTCCTCTGATAATAATTGGTAGATTAACCTAACTTGTTTACTAAAGGTTGAGTAGAAATACTCATTTGCACTTTATTAGCAAATCCACTCTCAAGTTCCACTTGTTCACTGACATCCTTGTCTTTAACTGCCAAAACATACTTCTCTATATATCAGACAAAATATTCAATACAAATCCAATCGACGAAGACCAATTCACTAAATAACATGCATTATAAGTTTAGTCCTAAAAGATCTAGCCAAAATAGCTTGAAAGAGAATGCAACACGTTCTTTCCAAAAGAGTCAAACACAAACGGTCTTTAACTCTATGTTGATGGGGTGTACTATATATAGTGCGATGTCACTTTCTTGAAAGAATTCAACAAACTCACTCTTCCAAAATACCAAATCATTGTCGATCGTAAAGCGTTTGAATTTTTGACCATAAAACAAATCCCGCATTTTCAAAGTTATCATTCATACCTTATATCATAAGGAAAAAGCGAGCAATATTTGAGACCAAATATGACATGGATGAAATTGAAGCACCATTAACAAATGTGCTACTCTGAAGCTCATAGAGGCTACAAGCGACTATTCTTTCATAACAACAAAACATCTTACAATAATTCTTAATACTCCACCTTTGGCTAAATACCGATAGCTTTGTGAGTTAAGAGTATTCAAAGATATTAAATTCTTTTTCAAATCCGACACATGACGAATATCTTTCATAGTTCTGACAATACTGTAATGCATCTTAATTCAAATTGTACCAATACCATCAGTCAATTTTTTTGATAATTTATCATTGCTTTTAAGTGACTTAATGAGCTATTCTTTAACTAATAAAACTGACATTTTCAAACACCAAAGACTGAAATAATTCATGTCATGGAATTTTTCAATTTCATATTTTATCACCATGATCAAAAAATCTAAATTAAATTATCAAAAGCACAACCCAAAATTTGAAAATAAATCAAGTAACCAAAATCTTAACAGAAAATAAAAATTCTAAAATAGCAAACCTAGATAGTCCCAAAAAATAACAAATGAACATGAAGCTTTGATACTAGTTTGTTATAAATTGGCGAATGCGGAAGAGGGAAGCAGAAACCAATTTAGATTGAACAAATAAATTATAAAGGGTTAAGGTAAAATAATAGACAATAAAAAATAAATGACATATAAAGGTTTAAGTGGTTCGATCTTTCAATGGAAAAAAATCTATTCTACTAACGATGGCGTTAGAGGTGTCAAAGACGTTGGTTTGACTTTGCATGGCATGACCCAGCTCGTAAATTAGTGTATCGTGCCGATCTATGACCCATAGACAGACAATGCCTCTATTCTTAGCCTGTGGGGCTTTATCGTGCCGTTCCTAACCCATTGAGCCCTGCTTAATGGATCGGTATGACCCATGACCCGTGGCCTGTTTAACCTATTATTTGGAAAAAATGCTTATAGTGGGATCGAACTCTCCATCTTCCATGTACCAATATTAACTGAGCTACGCCTATATTTAGTAATATATATATATATATATATATAGAATTTAATTTCATAATAGCGTGTAGGCACATCCTGATGGGCCAACAAGCTGAGTGCTTATCGGGGCGTATTGTGTTGACCTTATGGGTCAACTGGCCAAGTGTTTAACGGGTTGTGTCTTGTCGTGCCGGCTCGGTTGACTCACTTAGATGACACATCCAGAAAAAAAATCATTAATAATCAAATAAAGAGTACAAACAATAATATCCAAAAATCATTTAAAAAATAAAACCCCAAATACACCCAAATATTCCCTCACAATCAAAATGATAATCCAAATTGACAGAAACGCATATGAGACTACTCTTGCTAAATAAAATTACCATTGCAGTGAACAAATTGAAGATGATTATTTATTACTTTGCAAGCAATTAATGGAGATGAAGCTGGGTATCAAGCCTAAAGCTTCTTTGCTTTCTCTAAGGATGTCGGGTGCCTTCTTATATGACTAATTAATATGTTGATATTGGATTCCTAATGATATAAATATAGATAAATCCTTGTATCAATATTCCCAAATCTTAGTAATATTAGCAGCATTCGATTACGAAATCAAATAAATAATATCTTAATCTAATAGGAAACAATACATTCTATAACCATAATATTATTAAGAATATAATCCTAATTGTAACATTACATTTTGAAGCCAATTAAATAATACTTACATCTCATCAATCCCATCTGGGTTTTTGGCTAATACTAGTGAGTTTGATATGAGGTTTCATTATTTTGAGCAAAACCATGTATTGGAAGCCGAGGAAGAGGAGGAAGGATCCCGGAAGATTCCTGTCAAAGCCTACTTTCTTTCCGTTATTACAAGTATAACATTATTACAAGCGAGTAGAGAGAGATTGAGAAAGAGACACAAGGGAGAGAAATACAAAGAGTTTATTTTTTTTCCTTTTCTTTTTTCAACGATAGAGAAATCTAATTTTACTCCTGAAAAAGTATTAATTTAAAAAATATTTGACTGGAATAAAGTAAATTTTAAATTAGTTATAGGATTAATATATAGAGTAAAGTTACATAAATAAATGAGCCCAAAACTGAAAACTATTGATTAGCTGTAAAATTGTGATTGTTCAACAACTTATATTTTCTTTGGAGACTTGCTATTGTTTTAAAAATCCTATAAATTCCATGAAATGTTTTTATTTTATTTATTCTTTTCCTATGGTGACTTAAACCTTATGGTGGATGCAACATACAAGTGCCCTTTGGTTTTTTATAAGCTACTGATTGATTTGGCTTAGGAGGGGCACGTGTCAACTCCTAATTTTTGACAAATTTTGTTAAGTATAATATCTATAAAATTATATACTAATTGTATAAAATAAAATTGTTACGTTTGGATTTTAATTTTTATGTTTTTGTTAAGAACTCGTTATAAACTTAATAATTTAAATAATTTAAATATATTTATTGAGATACTTATAATATTTTTTTAACGAAAACAAGTAATAATTAGTAAGTAAGTAGTATTAATTTTTATTATTTATTTTGGTGCCCCACTTGAGTTCAAATGCTATATCCGGCACTAAGAGCCCCCCTCCCCCACCAAAAAAAAAACAACTTTCTATCTGATTTTGTTGTGGGTTGGTCGTAGCAAAATCCTGTGAAGTTTTTGGTGTTGGTTGGACTTTATGCGTACATACGTGTCCATTGTGTATTGTTTTTATTTTCAAATTTGGTTAGAATTATTTCTGTTAAATTTTCCATAGGTTAATTGTTTAGCGTGATGTGTAATTATAAAAGTTATTATTTTATTTTTTTGTCCAGGATAATGAGGTGAACAATAGAAAGGTTAAAGTACACACACATGATGGAGTTTTTGTGTACACTGGATGGAAACATTTGAGAGTTGGGGATGTTGTGAAGGTGAAAAAAGATGAATTCTTTCCAGCAGATCTTATCTTGCTTTCATCTAGTTTTGAGGATGCAATCTGCTATGTTGAGACTATGAACCTTGATGGTGAGACAAATTTAAAGTTAAAGCAAGCACCGGATGTGACTTCATTCTTGAATGAAGATTCTGACGTCTGTAATTTCAAGGCTACTATTAGATGCGAAGATCCAAATGCAAATCTCTACTCTTTTGTTGGAAGTATGGAATACGAAGAGCAACAACATCCTCTGTCTTCTCAACAACTTCTTCTTAGAGATTCCAAACTCCGAAACACAGATTACATTTATGGTGTTGTTATCTTTAGTGGTCATGATACGAAGGTTATTCAAAATTCAACTGATCCTCCTTCAAAAAGAAGCAAAATTGAGAGGAAAATGGATAGAATTATCTACGTTTTGTTCTGTATTTTATTTTTGATGGCATTTGTTGGGTCTATATTTTTTTGCATATATACCAAAGATGACATAAAGAATGGGAGGATGAAAAGATGGTATCTTAAACCCGTTCAATCTACAGTTTTCTTTGATCCCCAAAGAATAGAATTGGCCACAGTCTTTCACTTTATGACAGTCTTAATGCTATATAACTTCATTATCCCAATTTCACTTTATGTGTCAATAGAAATTGTCAAGGTTCTTCAGAGCATCTTCATCAATCAGGACATTTACATGTATTATGAGGAAACTGACAAACCAGCTCATGCCAATACTTCAAACTTGAATGAGGAACTTGGTCAGGTTGATACCATACTTTCTGATAAGACTGGGACCTTGACTTGCAATTCTATGGAGTTTATCAAGTGTTCTGTGGCTGGGACAGCTTATGGCTGTGGAGAAACAGAGGTTGAGAGTGCTATGGCAAGAAGAAAGAGCTCTCCTATGGTTCATGAAAAGTTAAATGAGTTAAGGTATGTGGATGATTCATATGATGATAAGCTGCCCATCAAAGGCTTCAATTTTAAAGATAAAAGAATCATGGATGGCAATTGGGTTAATGAGCCACATGCTGATATAATTGAGAAGTTCTTTCTCTTATTGGCAATTTGTCATACGGTCATACCTGAAGTAGATGAAGATACAGGAAATGTTGCATATGAAGCTGAATCACCTGATGAAGCGGCATTTGTGATTGCAGCAAGAGAGCTTGGTTTTGAATTCTTTAAG
Source organism: Hippophae tibetana (assembly GCA_037013495.1). NCBI lineage: Eukaryota > Viridiplantae > Streptophyta > Magnoliopsida > Rosales > Elaeagnaceae > Hippophae > Hippophae tibetana. The sequence goes on from CM072803.1 coordinate 11,821,432, forward strand.
AGAACACAGACTAGCATATCATTGTACGAGTACGACCAAGCATCTGTCAAGAAAGTTGAAAGGTCAGTGTTTCTTTAAACATGAAGGGAAACTACTCCTCTTTGATGATTTTGGCTTGCATATCTATTGCCTGGTTATCCTAGTCCTAGTCTACAAGGTCCTTTATGAACATGGAAACAACATTCTTTGGAGGATAAACTTGTGAATTTTGTCTTTACTACATTTCTTTTTTGCAGGTCATATAAACTTCTGAATGTTTTAGAGTTCAATAGTTCAAGAAAAAGGATGTCTGTCATTGTTGAAAGTGAAAAAGGGAAATTATTATTACTCTCTAAAGGTGCTGATAGGTTTGTGATCAATATCCTTATTCTTGCATATTTTTATAATAATTGAAAAAAAAAGAGTAAAGGGACAGCCCATTTTTTCCCCTTGCATGTTGACTTACAATCTCCTTTGCAGTGTCATGTTTGAAAGGCTGGCTAAGAATGGCAGGAAATATGAAGAAGCAACCCACACACATGTGAATGAATATGCTAATGCAGGTCTACGGACTCTGATACTTGCCTATAGGGAACTTCACAAGCAAGAATACATGCAGTTTAATGAGAAGTTTTGTGAGGCCAAAAATTCGGTTAGTGTAGATCGGGAAGCGTTGGTTGATGAAGTAGCGGAGAAGATTGAGAGGGATTTAATCCTTCTTGGTGCAACTGCTGTAGTGGACAAACTCCAAAATGGGGTAGGTTGGACTTCAAATAATCTTAAAGGTCATCAAGTAAGTTAAAGTGTAGAATACATTTGACTGTGAATGGATTGTTTTCTTGTTGCATTTTTCAGGTACCCGGTTGCATTGATAAACTTGCCCAAGCTGGAATTAAGCTTTGGGTCTTAACTGGCGACAAAATGGAGACTGCCATTAATATTGGGTTAGTTGTACATTTTCTGCTGACTGTATTTCTTGTCAGATTACTTGCGAGGATCTCTGACATTATGAGCATGTCAATTTTCAGTTTTGCTTGTAGTTTGCTTCGACAAGGAATGAAGCTGATAATAATAAACTTGGATACCCCAGAAATTAAAGCCCTTGAAAAGGCGAGAGAAAAGGCTGCAATTGCTGAGGTAAATTTATACGAGTCTTAGGATGCAATAAACATTATTTAACTAGGGAAGGATTGGATGTTGCAATGATTAAATAATGGATTGCTATTTAAATGTCTTGAGATTTTAAATTGTCGTATTAGGATCATTGTAATGCCTTATTCAAATTTTGTAGATGTTAAAGATATATATCCCTTTGCATTTGAATGTTTTATTGATGAGGTCATGCTGATTCTTTCTTTAGGCATGCAAGGAAAATGTTCTCTTCCAGATAAAAGAAGGCATGGCTCAATTCAGTGCAGCAACTGGTAGCTCCACAGCTCTGGCATTAGTTATTGATGGAAAATCACTTGCTTATGCTCTGGAGGATGATATGAAACAAAAGTTTCTAGATCTTGCCTTGAGTTGTTCATCTGTTATATGCTGTCGTTCATCCCCTAAACAGAAGGCTCTGGTATATTTGTTTATATTACTTATTTCACAATGATAAAGATTTCCTCATCATTTTATATCCCAATTTATACCAACTGTTGCATTGAAAAATAATAAACCAGGTTACTAGACTTGTTAAATTTGGAACTGGTAAAACAACGTTAGCAATAGGTGATGGTGCCAACGATGTTGGAATGCTTCAAGAAGCAGATATCGGCATTGGAATCAGTGGGGTTGAAGGAATGCAGGTATTCAATGAGTTATTGTCATGTCTTTTTAATTAGGGTAAATGTTCATTTTTGCTTTAAATTCTCATTTTGAAGTTTTCGTTTCAATTCAGGCTGTCATGTCAAGTGATATCGCAATTGCTCAGTTTAGATATTTGGAGCGTTTACTGCTTGTACATGGACATTGGTGTTATAGACGGATATCATCAATGGTAAATCTCTTATCCATATGTATCTCACCACCTTGTTATGAAATTTTCTCATTGGTTTCCTTATGAATTAACCTGTATTTAGTGATTTAATGTCTTCTCTGTTCTCTATTGGCAGATATGCTACTTTTTCTACAAGAACATTACCTTTGGTTTCACTCTTTTTTTGTACGAGGCGTATACATCTTTTTCTGGGCAACCTGCATATAATGATTGGTTTTTGTCTCTTTATAATGTTTTCTTCTCGTCACTTCCAGTCATTGCTATGGGAGTTTTTGACCAAGATGTATCTGCAAGGTTTTGCCTCAAGGTATGTCATCATTTAATGTATGTAGTTAGGGTAATAAATTGCAAGTTCTACTATCGAAACAGTTAACAGCTAGTTTTTCTACATTTGGTTTAGTTGAATAGTAAAATGCACGCAACACTCTTCTTTCTTTATTTAGTTGGGCAATAGGTACCTGATCTGACCTCCTGCTTGTTAATTTATGTTTAATTCTTCAGGCATTTTTGGATTATTATTCTGGCACAATAAATGCACATGTTCATTTAATTATAAAATTTGATTTTTCTTTTAGAAAATTGTCTTTTAATGACCAAAACATAAAATTACTGAACCAAATCGATATACCTCAATAGTTATTGGGTTAAAGTGTCAATTGGCTAAAGTTGCATGACTAAATCGATCCAAAAACCCTATGTTTGAACCCTTTGTCTAATTTTCTGTTAGTTTCTAACTAAATGCTCGTGCAATGATTTCTTCCATTTCTTTTTCTTGTGGCAGTTTCCTTTATTATACCAAGAAGGAGTAGAAAATGTTCTATTCAGTTGGCGTCGAATATTGACATGGATGCTTAATGGGTTTTCCAGTGGTGCAATAATTTTCTTCTTATGCACACTCGCAATGGAAGCACAGGCCTTTAATGGCGATGGTAAAACTGCTGGATGGGATATTTTAGGGGCAACAATGTACACATGTGTAGTTTGGGTTGTGAATTTACAGATGGCACTTGCAATAAATTACTTCACCTTGATACAACACATCCTAATCTGGAGTACTATTGCTTTCTGGTACCTCTTTCTCGTTGTATACGGTTCCATGCCTCCAAGTTTTTCAAAAAATGCGTACAAAATCTTCATTGAAGCCCTTTTCCCTGCTCCTTTTTACTGGATCGTCATTATCTTGGTGTCGATATCAGCACTAGTTCCATATTTTGTGTACTCATCAATTCAAATGCGTTTCTTTCCCATGTATCATGAAATGATACAATGGATAAGATATGTAGGGCGTTCTGGGCAATTGAGTAATCCAGAGTATTGTGAGATGGTGCAGCAGAAATCATTGCAGCCAAATAGTGTTGGGTTTACAGCACGCCCCATAGCAGCAAAGTCTAATGGCTTAAAAGATGAAACATATGAAGAATTATATAGTTTGTAGATATGTATGGTTAGCTATCAAGAAGTGGTCACTGGTATCAGCTAGAGTTGGGACTCTGTTGTGTTGACTTGTGCTGCGGAACGTTTTGCAGGCTGTGCCACGGAGTTAACAGTTGCCAGATGACTCTGTACAGTATCATATCATATTCAACAGTAATATAAATATATACACGGGTAGGAATGCATTACATCTGTATATTTTGATTCCTTTGTCTTCTTAGGGCTACTTGTTTCATTAACAGGCGAGCATTTTGTAAGAGTGCTTCAAAGTATGTAGATATATGAAAGAGAAGTTCAGTTTAGAATCTTTTAGTGTCTGTCAATGAGTGATTCTAGCCTACCCTTTTGCATAGGGATATCAATTTTCATGTTGTTTGTTCATATGTGCACGTTTTCTGATTCAAATTAACATATTTTAATATTATAGAAAAAATAAATTATTTTTAGTAAATTATTTACTTATAATGATAAGAAAAATCAATATATTTACAAGAAAAAAATAATTAATAGTTAATTCTAATTAAAAAATAGTATTTTGAGTGGAATTGCGTTTGTAACTTGGGTTGTAAACAAATTGCTACCTTTACTTTGCATGCTTCTCTTTCTTTCTTGTTTGTTTTAAGAATAATTTCATAGCATAACTCCCGTCATATGTTGTTAAAAAAAAACTCATTTATATAGACTTTTATTTTTAATTTTTTTAAGGGATATATAGATAGTGATAGTATCTCGTACAAATGATTTTAACAAATGGAGTGAACAAATTATTTTCAACCATTAATTTGAGTCCATTTAACAATGAATATATCTTTTTATTTGATTTAATTTTTTCTTTAATTTAGTAAATATTCATTAAATTCAAATTTTAAAACATAATAACATTTACAGCTCTAGATTATTCTATGATTAAGATGATTTGTTAATATTATTTGTTATATCTATTTGTCTGTACTTATATATATATAACATTTTGAATATATGTTCAAATTATTTTTATAAATGTAAAAAATATTTTATTAATCTTTTTAAGGAGTTAAAAATAAAACAAATGAATTATATATAAATTCGACTTATCCTTTGTTTTAAGTTCCATGTTCATTAAACAAATAAAGCTTTACATTGATCTATTAAGGATGAAAATGTCGATAATATCATTGATATTTTCGAGACAATATTGATTTTTTACATTTCCTAACATCGAAACGTGATATCTATGCCATTTAAATGTCTCTTTTTGACTAAAATTTCTTAGATATTATGAATATTTTGTTAAAATATCGTTAAAATGTTGTTAAAGTGTCGAGTAAAATATCAATTCTTGATTTATTTTTCTCTTTTTTATTCTTCTTTATAAGTAATTATTTCAATTCAATTTTTTTCACTTTTTCATAAGAGAATATATTATTATTCTTCTTTTTTAATCTAGTTGTTATATATATGATTACTTTTAAAAATAAATAATCAATGAAATTTATTTTCATACTGTTGAGATTTATTTATTTATAATAATTATAATTAAATGATTTACTTAATTATTTCAAATATTTTAAATACTTATTCTATAATATTTAACAAAAAATATATATATATTATTATACAATATTTTAATTAATTGATCAACTTATTGATTAATATAAACATTTTATGTATTTAAAAATACATTTATTAAATAAAAAATTAGTTTAAAATATAAGTAATTGATGGTTCGAAAATTTTATAATTTATTTTCATATTTTTTACAATGTTTTCATAGTTTTCGTGATTTTTTTCAAAATTTTCTTAGATAACAGAAATATCTTCAAAATTTTCGTAAAAATTATATTTCAACATCTTCGTCGATATTGATATTTCAATATTTAGTTCTAATCTATAGTGCTAACCACCCTCATCGTCTTTCTTTTTGCCTTAACATGTGCTTTTGGAGAGATTTGCAAATTAAAATTTCAGTGAGTTCTTGAAAGTACTTGCCCACAAGTTACTGAAGTTCTTGTTGGTAACCATTGTGCAGTATCAAGTGTGGCTAATTCAGTGACGGATGACAAGGCAGGTTATGTGGCAGGTTGAGCTACTAGGAAGTGCAATGAAGGTGTTTGCATAGGGATTTAATGTAACATAATTTGTTAGTGTATTAGTTTGTTAGATAGCTATTGGACGGATATCCTAGAACTTCTACTGTAATCTTGTAGTATAAATGGACAAATAGTCTTTACATGGTAATTCAATTCAAGAAGACTAATACAATTGACGAGTTTCCTTTCTCTAGTATCTATCTCTCACATCTCCTTGAGCTCTCTCTTTATCTTCTTGCTTCCATATTAGTTCTTATTTTTTTGTGATTAAAGCTGTATTGGACATGATATCATAGCATTTTAGTTCAAGCGAGCTTCAAGGTTGTAGTTTAGCGATGGCAGAGCCTGGCCCATCTGATGGTAACACACCACGCCTAATCCTCTTTTATCTTCTATTGTCTTGGATCAAGTTGATCGAGACATTGTTTCTTTTCACAATTTGTTAGTTATAATCAGATCAGATCATGCAAACTTTGTAATTTTGAAACATCAAATATTCAAAATTTTGAGAAGTTTAGAATTGGATGGTAATGTACTTCTAGAACCTCCATTGGCAATATTAAATGGTGCAGTGAATCCAAGGTATAAATTCAAGAAGAGGCATGGAAAAATGTTGGGTTGTTGGTTGATGAATTGGATGACTGATAAAATCTTGAAATTAGTCTCTAGATTTGATACGTCTAAGGAGGCATGGTTGAAGTTAAAAAAGAATTCTGCTTCTCGTTCTAGAGCAAAAAAATTTTAATTGAACGGTGAATTGCAAAAATCTAAAGAAATGAAATCTTGAGGTAAATTAATATATCTAAAGATCAAAATGTTAAAAATGAATTGTAATCTGTTGGTTGTATAGTTTAAGAAGAAGAGAAGCTTACCTAGTGGGTTGGATGAGAACTTTGATAGTGTCTTTTCTATTGTAATAGAGAAGATGCTCAGATGAAGTATATCAATTGATGATGTGAAAGCCTTGTTACTAAGACATGAAATTTTTTTGGACAGAAAGATTGTTAATTGAATATAATGCACGTATCATTTATTAAATATATTAAAATATGAATTTTCTAGTAAAGAGAGGTGAAAATATAAATTTTTATAGATTTTTAACGTTTGACCAATCAAAAGCTACTATGTGAATGCCACGCAAGCAGCGCAGTTGAAGGAGCAAGCCACATGGATGTCATGCAATTAGATAGAACGAATCACACAATGCCACGTGTTCTCAGTGACGCAACACCATGCAACGTGTCAGCATAACGTTCATTCTGAGTTTGTCACTTGGTCAATGCACTCACCACGCATTTTCACTTGATTCGTCCATTCATTTCACTCGTGTGTCACGTCATCCGTAACCGCAAATTGCGTTATGCCATGTGTCATTGATTCAGATTGAGTTGACTGAGACCAGTTCTTCCACCACGTGTCACGCTCTGATTCGCCCTGAAAAACCCGTGTACCATATGTCGCTCTCCTATTAGTTGGCTTTGTTAATTTTTCCATTTTTTTATCTCAACCTTTGATCTAAAGTTGATCTGATGGTCCAGATTTTACCTGAGCTATATTTAACCCTCTAATTACCCCATAAATCCTAAGGAGTCGAAATTAACATAATTTTTTTATCAATTTTTGGGGCTAAGAAGGGAAAAAAATATAGAAAAATTTGAAAAGAGATACAATTTTGGCAGAAATTCAAGAGAAGATTGGTACTACAATTCAAGAGATTGATTATATTTCTTCTTTTTCTTCTTTTTCTCCTTTCTTTATCAATTTTTATGTCTTTTTTTTTATGAAAAATATAAACTTTATAAACAAAATTATGTCTAGCTAATTTATTAATCTAGGAGTCTTATTAACCCAATTTTTATCATGTGATGATATAATATTTTACTTCAATTATGTTTTAATTTAATTATATTATTTAATTTGATTTTTATGCTATTATTTATTTGGCCAACAATTGATCTATATAGGCAATTAAATATATTTGAGAGAACTATTTAATTATTTGTCTTGATTAAATAATATGCATAGTTTCTAAGTAGAGATGTATGATTCTTATATATGTGATCCATAATTGATGAACTTAATAAGTAATATGTAATTTAATTGACATGAGAGTGTGATTATGTTAATTACTATATGATGTGTAGTTTACTTGAGAAAGAAATATATGCTAGATTATATTCAATTAATCATGTAATTTATTGATTCATAAAAAATAATTCAGATTTATGAACATGCCTGAATGTAATTCTATGTGTCATAGTTATAAAATATATACCAGAAGTACGACTATTTGGAACTCGAGCATTTGTTTGGATTTTTTTGATAGACTTGATAACAGGCCTAAAAACAAGTTTATAGGTAAATATTTTGTCCACGAAAATAGCCAATACTCATAGTCCTAATAAGATTCATAAGATCCATAGATTAATAAATTAACTGGGCATGATTTTGTTCATAAAAATCCAATTTTTTTTTATAAAAAAGACATAAAAATTAATAAAGAAAGTAGAAGAAGAAATATAATCAATATCTTGAATTGTAGTACCAATCCTCTTGAATCTTCACCATATTTGTTTCTTCATTTTGAATTTTTCTCTGTTTTTCTCTCTTCTTGGCTTCAAAAACTAATAAAAATTATGTTAATTTCGGCTCCTTAGGGTTTATGGGGAAATTAGGAGGTTAAATATAGTTCAGTTAGAATCTGGACCGTCAGATCAACTTCAGATCAAGGGTTGAGATGAAAAAAGAAAAAATGAACAACGCCAGCTAATATGAGCATGCCACGTGGCATGGAGAAAAGGTGGAACCAATCAGTGCTTGACGCGTGGCACGAGAGACTGGTCTCAATCAACATACGTTGAGCCAGCACCACGTAGCGTGCTGTGATTTGTGGTTACGGATTGCGTGGTGCAAGGGTGGAAAGAATGGATGAATAAGGGAATGACACATGGTGAGCGCGTTGATCAAGCGACGAACTTGGAACGAATGCCGTGTTAACACTTGACATGACGTTGCATCACATTGTACACACAATGTTGTACGATTGGTCCTCTTCGCTTGCATGTCATCCATGTGGCTTGATTGGTCAACTCCCTTTCTTGTATGGCGTTCATGTGATTGCTTCTAATTGGTCCTTGGTTAAAAATTCATAAAAAAACTATGAAAATTCTAAAAAAATCTAAAAAAAAAATTTAAAAATTATATTTTCACCAATTTTTACTAGAAAGTTAATATTTTAGTATTTTTAACCCAAAAAATACTTTTATTGAATAAAACGAGTAAATATTAAGTAAAAAAAGTCTATTGATGACTCTACTTTCATAGAGTAATCATAAATATTTCTCCTTTTCCCTCTATCAATGTTATTATCAAAGATGAAGGTGCTACATCTCTTATGAAGAAGTTAGTGTTGAAAATCAACACTGACATAATAAAGGAAGTGGTTGAAGGATGTAGGAAAATAAATGGAGTGGTTGAAAGATGTAGAGAAATAAATAAGGTGGATGAAGGATGAATAAATAGGGTCGTTGAAGGATGAATAAATAAGGTGGTTAAAGGATGAATACATAAGGTGGTTGAAGGATGTAGAAAAGAGAAGTGTGTAGATAATATTTGTGTGGCTAGAATTATTTCATATTTTTATACTTGTGTGGTGTAAATTGCATGGTGAGGACTATAAATAGCCTACCTTGCAATTGTTTTAATCATTCCATAAAAAAAAAATAAGTCTTTATATTCTTAGTTTGAGTGTGAGTTGAGAGCTTTCTCTTCGAGTATTTATATTTCTCTTCAATTTGTGAGTTGCCTTTGAAAGGTGTTATAGTGGATATAATACAAGTAGTTTGTTTACTTGTTTGGATCTATTAGTAGTAAATTTAAAATTGTGTATTCTAAATTTTAATCAACAATTGGTATCAAAGTTGGACGGTCAGGGATCGTTCTTAGTGGATTTATCTTGAGTCATGAAGAGTTTGGTACTCTGCAAGTTTATTAGTCAAGCTTGTTTGGTATAGTCGAAGTCTTGTTGACATGATGAGTGATCTTCAAGTAGTTGGAGGAATCAAGAAGCTCAACAACAAAAACTATAACACATGGACAACATGTATGAAGTCTTACCTACAAGGTCAAGACTCGAGGAAGGTTGTTGGTGGTGATGAAGTTACACAACCAACAGTGGAAGATGCAAACGACATCTTGTGGAAGTGGAAAATTAAATCAGGAAAAATGATGTTTGCTTTGAAGACCACAATTGAAGAAGAAATGTTAGAGAACATTCGGGATGCAAAAAAACCAAAGGAAGCATGGGACACTCTTTTCAAAGAAGAATGATATAAGATTGTAACTTCTGGAGAACGAGTTGCTATCAATGGCGCAACGCGACATGACGATTTCCCAATCCTTTCACAAGGTAAAGTTGTTATGCCGCGAAATTTTAGAGTTAAATTTGAAAGCTCCTATTGGGGAAACAAGGATAAAGAGAATAATTATTCATAGTTTGAGACTTGAATATCGAGGGTTTGTTACCACTATACAAGGATGGTCGACACAACCATCTCTTGTTGAGTTTGAGAATTTACTGGCCGGTTAAGAAGCTATGACTAAGGAAATAGGAGGAGTCTCGCTGAAGGGTGAAGAAGAAGTGCTATACACTAGCAAAATCAAAGGCACTTTCAAGCGATACAATGGAAATGGATATAAAAATGATGGCGATAAAGGAAAAATTCCTCAAGGAAAAGGAGGCTTTCGTCTAGGGGAGCTTGGAAGAACCTCAATAACAATAAAAAATTTAACGGTGAATGTTACAACTGCAGGAAGATGGGTCACATGGCAAAAGATTGTTGGAGTAAGAAAAAGTCTATTGAAAGCAATACAGCTACTTCCAGTTCTAAGGAGCATAGCAAATATGGTTAGGAAGTTGAAGCATTATTCACTACAGAGGAAGAAGAATTAGCTCTTACGGTGACAACATCAAAACAAATTGACTACAAGAATAACTGGATCGTAGATTCGTGCTGCTCAAATCACATGACAAGTGATAAAAAAAGTTGGAAAACATGTCTAAGTACAAGGGAGGTCGTGTAGTGGTGATAGTTGACAACTCAAGGTTACTGATAGCCCACATCGGTAAGACGATAGTTATGCCTCGATATAGTAATAACTAAGTACCACTTCAAGATGTCTATCATGTCCCAGGAATGAAGAAAAAATTGTTATTTGTGGCTCAATTAACATCATCAAGCCACTATGTCTTGTTCAGTCCCCAAGATGTGAAGGTGTATCGTGATCTCAAAATCTTAGAAACACCGACAATGGAGGGGTAATGATTGGAAGCATTCTACGTAATGTCAGCAGAATCTACATATGTAGACAAGACAAGAAGAAATGAGACAACATATCTATGGCATATGCGGTTAGGTCACGTTAGCTATTCCAAGCTAAGTGTGATGGTGAAGAAGTCGATGCTTAAAAGGCTTTCTCAACTAGGCATGTGAACAGACATGGTCTGTGCAGGATGCCAATATGGTAAAGCTCACCAATTTCCATATGAGGAATCAAAGTTTAAAGCAAAAGAACCATTGGAGTTAGTTCACTCTGATGTATTTGGTCCTGTTAAGCAACCATCAATTAACGGTATGCGATACATGGTGACATTCATTGACGAATTCTCAAGGTATGTGTGGGTTTTCTTTATGAAAGAAAAATCTAACATATTCTTAAAGTTTAAAGATTTTAGAGAGTCAATTGAAGGAGAAGTTGGAAAGAAGATCTATTGCTTGCGCAGACAATGACAGAGAATATAGCTCAAGCGAGTTCTCTCAATACCTAAGGGAATGCTGAATACGTCATCAGTACACTTGTGCCAACATGCCACAAAAAAATGGTGTAGCAGAGAGCAAGAACCGACATCTTGCAGAATGTACCTAGGAGGTTTTGGGCTGAAGCGATGAGGACTGCAGCCTTTGTGATCAACAAACTTCGCCAACCAAGGTTAGAATTTGTTTCACCCTTTGATAAACTGTGGAACATGAAACCTACAGTTAGCTACTTTCGAGTATTTGGTTGTGTATGTTATGTATTTGTTCCTGATCATTTACAGAGTAAATTTGACAAGAAAACTGTTAGGTGTATCTTTGTGGGATATGATAGCCAGAGAAAAAAGTGGAAATGTTGTGATCCAACAAGTGGAAGATGCTACACTTCATGAGATGTGGTGTTCGATGAAGCATTTTCTTGGTGGTCCTCAGAGAAGGAAGCATTGCTAGACTCAAGAGAATTTGGAGATAAGCTGCAACAAAAGATGGGGGAGCATACTATTCAATTCCAACCAAGTTTAGATGAATCCAGAGATCCAGACGATGATGGTGCCGAAAAAGAGTAACTCAGAATCCTTGGCAAACTGGCATATATCAACTAAATGAAAAATGTGGGCCTAGTGAAATGGAAGAATCAACTCCACAATCTCAACTCCGTAGGTCAACAAGAACACGAAGGCCAAATCCCAAATATGCCAATGCAACCATAATTGAAGAAGCAATAGAACTTGAGACATTTGAAGAAGCATCGTAAAGATCTGAGTGGATAACAACTATGAAAGAAGAGATCGATGCACTTAAGCAAAATCAAACTTGGGAATTGGTGCGAAAGCCAAGAGATGTGAAACCCATATCCTACAAGTGGGTTTACAAGATAAAGCATCGTCCAGATGGATCAATCGAGAGGTACAAGGCACGATTGGTAGCTTGTAGTTTCTCTCAACAGTACGGACTAGACTATGATGAAACGTTTAGTCCAGTGGTGAAACTTACAATTGTTCGAGTCCTACTTGCACTTGCAGCCAACAAAGATTGGAAGTTGTGGCAGATGGATGTGAAGAATGCTTTTCTTCATGGATAGCTGGATCATGAGATCTACATGATCCAACCAATAGGTTTTCGGAGCCAATATCATCCTGAATATGTGTGTAAGCTGCAGAAAGCACTTTACGGATTAAAATAAGAACCCAGGGTGTGGTATGACAAGATTACTGAATTTCTAACACAAATTTGTTATTCAATAACATCTGCAGATTCCAACTTGTTTGTCAAAGCCAATGAAGGAAAGCTAGCTATTGTGCTAGTGTATGTGGATGACTTAATCATAACCGGTGATGATGAGGTAGAAATTCTTCAGACGAAGGAGAATTTGTCAGTCCATTTCCAGATGAAAGAACTTGGCCAGCTCAAGCACTTCCTTGGTTTAGAGGTTGATTGCACATAAGAAGGAATATTTCTTTGTCAGCAAAAATATTCCAAAGATTTGTTGAAGAGGTTCAGAATGCTCGAATGCAAGCCGATTTCGACATCGATGAAACCAAATTCCAAAATGTGTACATGTGAAGGAAAAGATTTGGAAGATGCAATGATGTATCGAAAATTGATAGACAGTCTGATCTACTTAACCTTGACTTGACCTGACATTTCTTATGCAGTTAGTGTGATGAGTCGGTCAATGCAAAATCCAAAGAAGCCTCATTTGGATTCAGTTCGACGAATATTGAGATATGTGAAGAGTACAATTGACTATGGTCTTTTGTACAAGAAAGGTGGAGACTGCAAGTTAGTTGGTTATTGTGATGTAGACTATGCAGGAGATCATGACACTAGGAGATCAAAAACTGGGTATGTGTTTAAGTTAGGTTCTGGAACAATTTCTTGGTATAGCAAGAGACAACCAACAATATCATTATCAACCGTTGAAGCTGAGTATCAAGCAGCGGCAATGGAAGTTCAAGAGTGTACTTGATTGATACAGCTAATGAATAATCTACATCAACCAGTAGATTATGTAGTACCGTTGTATTGTGACAATCAATCAAAAATTTGTTTGGTAGAGAATTCGGTCTTTCATGCAAGAACTAAGCATGTTAAAGTGCATTATCACTTTATTAGAGAAAAGGTTCTGCAAGAAGAAATTGAGATAAGGAAAATCAAGACAGATGATCAAGTTACAGACTTGTTCACAAAAAGCTTAAGCGTTGGTAAGTTCAAAATGTTTCACCGTCAGCTTGACACAGTAAAAATAACAAGAGTTGGTACCAACATAATAAATAAAGTGGTTGAAGGATGTAGGAAAATAAATGGAGTGGTTGAAAGATGTAGAGAAATAAATAAGGTGGTTGAAGGATGAATATATATGGTGGTTGAAGGATGTAGAAAAGAGAAGTGTGTAGATAATATTTGTGTAGCTAGAATTATTTCATATTTTTATATTTGTGTGGTGTAGATTGCATGGTGAGGACTATAAATAGCCTACCTTGCATTTGATTTAATCATTCCATCAAAAAAACAAATAAGTCTTTATATTCTTAGTTTGAGTGTGAGTTGAGAGCTTTCTCTTTGAGTGTTTGTATTTTTCTTCAATTTGTGAGTTGCCTTTAAAATGTGTTATAATAGGTATAATACAAGTAATTTCTTTACTTGTTTGGATCTATTATTAGTAAATATAGAATTGTGTATTCTAAATTTTACTCAACAGTTAGTTCCTGATGGAGGTAGGAATGGTAGGCGGGGAAGATTGATTAATAATAGTAGACTGCATTGCCCATTGTGTGGGAAGCTTGGTCACCTAGTGTCTCGTTGTTGGTATCACTTTAATGCTAATTATTATCCTCCTAATCAGAACTCTCAAACTTAAGGTTATGTCATTCCTCCTCAATAGATTACATCTTCTTCTAATCATCCTACTCCTCCTATGAAATCTTCTCAGTCAAATGTGCAAGCTTGCCTTACTTCTAGTATGTCTCAGACTGGTAGCTCGACTTCTATTATGTCTTCCTTAGTGTCTAGTCTTGTATCTTCTTTACTTGGTCCAAATTATTCTATTTGTGCTCCATCTAGTTATTCTTTACCATAATATCCTTATCCTTAGTCTTATCCCTTCTCATCATTTCCTTATGTTCCACCACGAACTCCATCTTTAGTAATGATAATTGTGAAAACGTAGCTAGCATCTGATACTTTATGGTACATTGATTTTTATGCTCTCCATTATGTTACATGTGATGCTAGTAATCTAGCTGCTATTCACTCTATATAGGAAATGAGCATCTTATGATTGAGAATGGTAAGAATCTCTCAATTTCTTATACCACAAGTTAATAGTAAGGCTTTTATTTAAAATGACATTTTACCAGTTCCTAATTTTGTAAAAATATTGTTGACTGTTTCAAAATTTTTCAAAAGATAATTATATTGTGTTTTAGTTTCATCTTCTTCATTTTTATGTCAAGGATCAACACAAGAGGAAGATTCTACTTAAAGGAAGACTCATTAATGGTCTTTATGCTTTTGATCTTCAATTGAAGGCTACATCTCAAGCTGCTCCATTCTCTCACACATCTTCTTCTCTTGTTTTAAGAATATTTTTGTTGCTTCTACCTCTGTAAAAGACTTGGAGCTTTTTCATAATAGGTTGGGCCATGCTTAATTCTCTGTAGTTAAGATTGTAATATTCCATGTACTAATACAAGTAAATCTTATTCTGTTTGTGTAACTTGTAAATTAAGTAAAAGTCATACTTTGCCCACACTACTACAAAGAGGGGTATTTAAGTCGATATATAAAGTTAGTTTTTGGAAACAATTGACTTATAATGAATTTAAAGTCGGTTCAGTATAAAACCGATGCTATCCACGTAAGACGTAGCATCGATTAACTTGTCGAATCGACGCTACGTCCAGGTATAGTGTCAATTCGACACGTCAATCGACGCTATCCATATGGATAAATTCTTTTCTTTTCTTTTTCTTTCCTCTCCAAATAAAAACTATTACAAGTGTGTTTTTGTTGGTTTATCTAGATGATATTATATTTATTAGGAGTGATTCTTTTGAAATTAAGTCCATTATCTTCTCGCTAATGATAAATTTACATTGAAATACTTTGGTTTGTTAAAAAAAAATTTGGGCAAACTCTCTTCCCAACAGAGACTTGATGTTTAATCAGGGTCATTATCTTTGAGAACTAATTATTAAGGAAAAAATGGAGTGTGTTAAATCCATGCCAACCTCTATAGTGATCTTTATGATAATTTTAGTTTTTATAGTAGCATTGTTAGAGCATTGCAGCATGCATGTATTACTAAACCTAATATTTCTTTTTCAATCAAAAAGGTGGCTCAATTTATGGCTAATTTGTTGGTTCAATGGTTGGATATAAAACATATATTGAGTTATTTGAATGAGACTCTTTATAAGGGTTTGTATTCAAACCCTTTTCCCAAATACTATATACGTAAGCATTATCATATGTTGATTGGACATCTTTCCTTGACATTGGCGGTCTGCCTCTAGCTAGTTTGGTGATTTATTATGGTGTTAATCCTATTTTGTGGGGTTTTAGAAGCAAGCTACATTGTCACATTCCAACATTGTGATTGAGCATTGTGCACTTGCTAACACTACTTCTAAATTGGTTTGGCTTAAAGCTTTGTTAATTGAATTGCATATTGTGGCTTATACTTCTCCAACACTCATATGCGACAATTTGATTGCCATTTCCTTGGCTAGTAATCCTATTCTTTATGCTAGAATCAAGCATGTTAAACTTGACATGCATTTTGTGCGTGAAAGGGTACTCTCAGGTTAGTTGTTGTGCATAACCTGTCTTCCGCTAAGCAGATTGTTGACATCTTACCAAACCCCCGTCTCCTTCTCAATTCTTTTCTTTCTGAGGCAAACTCAGTGTCCATATTCTACCTTTAAGCTTGAGGGGAATGTCGGTAACCATTGTACAGTGTCAACTGTGGCTAGTTCAATGATTGGCTAAAAGGCGGGTGATGTGGCAGTTTTAGCTACAAGCAAGTATAGTGAAGGTTATGTGATGTGTGTTGTAGCAAATATTGGCTTACAATAGGTGTTTACATAGGGATCCGATGTAATATAATTTGTTATTGTGTTAGTTTATTAGATAGCTATTAATAGACAGATACTCTAAAAGTTTTATTATAATCTTAAAGTATTTGAGCTCTTTCTTTATCTTGCTTTCATTCTGATTCTTGCTTTCTTGTGATTAAAACTATAACAGACACTTCTGGCTTAATTTGGTATGAAATTGAGCTCCACTAAATTAATTCAAGAAATTTGAAGCCAAAGTAACAAATATTAATTCTGATATTTTCTTTCCTGCTTCTTGATTTTTAGTAGTCAAAATTAATAAAACTATTTTCAAATATATTTTGCAAAAAAAAAAAAAAAGCTATCTTATAATATTCACTAATACTATGAGTCAAACACAAGGCACATAAAATGTACACACAGCATCATTTAAGGGGGAATTTTTTTTTAGTTCATTCTATATAATTTAGGTGTGAGAAGTGTAGTCCGCGGATGAAATTGGTGGGATTCATCATGCTTCCTCCAGTGTAAGAGAGTAGACATAACCAACTATGCTATTGGGTAATTCTGATTACATAAATAAAAGTCAAAGCAATTTAGCAAATAACTCTTTTTTTATTACTCACATTCGAATTATATTATCAATTAATTAAAAATAAATCTTGAAAAATAACGGAGATGCAAGGATAAAACCCTATACCTCTGGCCTGCAAAGGAAGCATTCTAACATTTGAGCTACATCCATCTCATTAAGTTTTTTTATATTTTTTTATGACATTTTTATTCTAATATAATCCATGTATGATGTACAAAAAGTTCAGGTCTATTTTTATCTCTAAAGATAATGTGTCTTAACCACTCAAGTGCGATTCCATCCCTATTATTCATTGAGCCCACTTTGAATAATCCCCTTTTGTTGGATTATTTTTTATGTAATCATAAAAAGTTAAATTTTCAAGAATTTTAGACCAAGTTTCAAATATACTTTGATTTTTGGCTAGTCCATCATCATGATATATTTCTTGTTGTAAGTATCTTTGATCCTATTGATAATGATTAAGACCAAATAATTCAATCGAAATAGTTGCCTTTTTACGTGAAAAAGACTCGTATCAAGAATTTTGATTTTAGGTATGGACAATTCTTCAATATGTATTAATAAATATTTGAATATTTTTATTATATATATATAATTACTACATATTATCTAATTTACTTATATTAATATAATAGATATTACTATATTAGATAGTTTTATTTTATTATATTAATAAACATGGAATGTGAAATTTGAATAATTTATTCATTGATAAAGAAAAAAAACATGAACGATGATTGGATTAATGATAAAATAGAATTTTGAGTCTCGAATAGTGATTTAATTAATAAAAAAAAAAGAATTCTTGATTCAGTTCTCCACCCGATAATAGGACAAATTGTAGTAATCCATTTTTTTTCTATTTATCCTAAGGAAAGGATTCAACAACTACTTAGCCAAAATCAAGGAACTATTAATACGTTCTTGAATAGAAGCAAGGAGTCTCAATCTTTGTTAAAAATATTTGTATCTTGACAATTTAAAATGGGCTTTTCAAGTAATTAAATATTATTTAATGGATGAAACCGATAAAATTTCTAATTCCGATCCAACTTTCTATTCACTCATAGGATCCGGGAAGGACCACCACGGTTCCTCTCTTCTCGAGAATTCATACATCCTTTATTAGTATATGGACATTTATCTCTTGAAAACATGTTTAGGTTCGACCTCAATGAGAAAATAAAACAGAGCATCTAACATCATATCTTTACAGACGAAGAGCTATGAGATTGCCATTTTCATTTTGGGGTGATGAAGGGATCGTACCATTCGAGCTTTTTTTCCATCCTTTTCTTAGGGGTCTAGAGAAAGCTACAATCAATAGAATTTTTATAATCCTTCCTTCCCGAAAGGAAGAATGTAAAATTAATTTTCTTTTATGTAGGGAATATGAGATTGGATTTAACCGTAAGAAGAATATTTGACTGATAAATAACTCACTTCTTGATCTTTTACCCCCTCAATCACTATGCAAGTCCTCTTCTCTGCGATCCTCCTAATCCACTTACTTAGATTTGAGACCAATGACTTTCATATAGAGGTTTTTGTAGTTATATTAGTTAAATATGTGTGCATTCACTTAAAAAATACAATAATATAATATTTAGTTTTCAAAAATTAATAAATATGGATGGTGTGAATATTTTTTTTGAGTTTATTTTAGCAATTTTTTTAAAAAGTTTTAAAAACCTTTTTTTTAGCATATGATTTTTCTCTCTCTAATAAGGATAAAATAATAAGAGATTATTTTTTTTAATTATAATTTTTTTAAACGTACTTCTTACTTACTATTTCATGTTATTATTCTTGGTGGTAATATATTCTTGAATAATATCTTATATAATTAACATAATAATTAATTAACAATATCTTATAATATTATTTTTTTTCTTTTTATTTATCATCATATTTCTTGTTTGTAAAAAAATTAAGAAAATATGGAGAATATTGAGTTAAAAATATTGATATTTTTAATTTCATAGTTGAAAAATTAGTGTTAAAATTGAACTTAAAAACGAAGGAATAATATAATAGTAAAAACTTAAAATAATAATTTTACTTCCTTTAAATATATATTATTATATTGTCAGAAAATTTTATTAATAAAATATTTATTTTAATAAATAATTATTTTTATGATCTAAATATTTATTATGATAATAAATTGATTAAAATATTCTCTTCCTAAGTTCAATAACCAAATAATAATAATAATAATGAAAGTGTGGAGGATTTAGACGTTGGTAGTCAAGTTTACTTCCAGTGATTTGATAGGGTAGTCAAATCCCTTCCGTGAAGTATTCTGGTAACTTTCAAAATTTATGTTGTATCAATATTTAAAAAATAAACTTATATGCTAATATCAATAATTAAGATCCATTTATCTCAAGGAGTAAACTGAAAAGTAATGATTTATTATAAATTTCCTAATATTTTAAGGTTGGAAAACAAAACAAAAGGTAAAACGTAAGATAATTCGTAAAAATGTTAAAAATATTTATTTTATTACTATTGTTTTTAAAATGTATGAATAATGATAAAAATATATTTAATTTTAAACATATTTATATTATTATTTATATATTTTATGTATAATTATAACTTTAAAAATACACGTTATTAGATATCTTTTTACCATTATCTATATATTGTGGACATAATTAAAACAAAGTAAATATTTTAAATATTTTTATAAATTATAAAATCTAATTATCCCTAAATAAAATTTATGTATTAATATATATTTTATAATTGGAGATTGAGATAGAGTCTATACAAGTTTTTTCAGATTATAAAATTAGTGTTGCTTAGTATATCAAATTTTAAAAGATATTTTTTTAGTTTTTTTAATTTTAATAAAATTGATTAATTAAGAATAAATAATATTATTTTAAATTTTTTTATTATCAAATGATTAAAACATGAGTCATTGAAAAAGATAAAAATAAAATTTAATATAAAATTATTTAAGAAAAAATAATTAATAAAAAGTTATAACATAAAATTATTTAAATACAGATTTTTATTTTAAAAAAAATAGAAATCAATAAAATGGTGATAATAACTAGATATTAAAATAAATATTATGTAAAATATATTTCATATTAATTTTTATTTTTAATTATTAAAAGATTGAGTTTAAATTGTGTTTTAATTATTTAACATAAAATAACAATATTTTAATAAAAATATTATTTATTCTTTCTTTTAATATTAAGAGATTAGAAAGTATATTTTTTAAATACATATTAAGATTTAATCTAATATACCTGGCTAATCCTTTTCACTTATTAATAATTACTCTTGTGTTTTAGTTAAATATTAGCCTCTACACTAATGTTTACTTTAAGTTATTTTCAAAAGTAATTTTTGTGACAATGCTCGTATGTTTCTGAAACAAAGGGGTTAGGTTCTTTTAGTTTCTTTCACACACAAAAGTTAACTTTAAGAATAAATCAAAGTACATGACCAAGCTAGTTTAGAACATTATTGTAAAAGCTGATATTTAAGAAAAAGTATTAAATAGAGATCACCATTAATAATCGAAAAAAAGGTTTTTTTATTATTGAATTTTATAAATTATTATAAAAATATTATTAATTTATTACTTTCATACTATTAATTTTTAAAAATTTAACAAAAAATTCATTAATATGCATATAATTTATCGTTAACTGATTGACGTGATTGTATTTTTATAATAATTTATAAAATTTGATTACAAGAAAATAACAAAAAAATTAATAATATTTTTTTAATAATTATAAAATTTAATGATATAAAAATGACAAATCAAAATTTAATCATATTTTTGTAAATAAAAATGTATTTACTCATTGAAAAAAGTTCACTTGAGATGATATTAGTTTTACAAATAGAATACATTGATTCTTTTATTTTATTATTTCAATTTGAATACACAAAAAAAATCAAAATTAATAAAAATAATTAAAATGTTAAAAATTATAACAATAAAATAAATAAAAGATATTTATTATAAAAATGTAATTAATATGTTTAATTTATAAAAATAAAATAACCAAAAATCATGCGAGCTATCTTTAATTATTATCCTTTAAATTACGTTATGTTTTTTTAAAATACTAAACTATTATTATTATCTTTCTCCGTTCCTCGTATAATTATGATTGTGGGATCCATGTTATTCTTTAATAGTATACATGTTTTATTAGAAATGACGATATTGTTAAAATTAAATTTTTATAATAATAATTTATTGAAAATAGTGATATTATTTTAATATAAATTATTATTATCATAAAAATAATTTTATTTAATAATAATAACAATTATATATGATTAATATTAAAAATAAAATAAATATTATATATATTTTTATTATTTCAATAATAAAATTATTATAATAATTATTAATTTTATTAATAATTAATTAATTTAATAATAATGATATTAATGTATAATTAATAATAGATGTAATCTTTTTGTTGTAATAATAATAAAAATAATTATGAAAAAATATATATAAATTATAAAAATAACACCTTTATAATTGATAACACCGTAAATAGTATAGATTAATTACGTTTTATATCGATAGCGTATGCGTTCAATTGTAAATATATCTAAAATGTTATTTAGTTATAATTATGTCAATAATGTATATATAACGATAAAAGCATACCCAATATTAGACATGATTAAATTTATAATTATTCCTACAATGTTTATGTAAAGATAAAAATATATCCACGATACATTATATATATAATGTAATTACATAATTTTTTTAACATATTTACAACTAACTTTGTAAATTACAAATAATATCTTAATAATAATAAAAGGGGTTTAATTGAATGATGTTTAATATTAAACAGATTTAAATAATTATAATTTAATTTAAATATTGTTAAATTAAAATACATTTAAAATTAAATAATATGTTAAGGTTGTTGTTAGAACCGACAACTAGGGATGAACACGGGTATAAACAGAGACTATTTTTGATATAATTATCCCCGAACAAAATTATAAAAACTGTATCCAAAATTACTCAAAAATAGTTATGATTCAAGCTGATTTTTTACCCATGAGTAACAGTTCGAAATGGTTATTAAAAAATACTCGAAAAAATCATTTTTTCTAAATTTTTTTAAAAATTTCTTAATAAACTTTAATTATTAATTAATATATAAATTAATTTAATAAATATATAAATTAGTTAAATAAATATAATTAATTATAGATAAAATAAGTATAATTATCAATATAATTATACTCAAATTATATGTGTTATTTTATGTTCAACTTTTATTTAAAATTGTCACTGTATTTAAAATTTATTTAATAAAAATTAAACCGATGATGATACAGATAACCGAACACAAAGTTTTTTTTTTTCTTCTGTCATTCTTATTGTTAGGCAAGAAACACTGACATTGTGGTAAATATTCAACACAATAGTAAAGAGGAAGACAGAATTAGTGGATATTAAATTATTAGTGGACCTACATTGCTATAGTTTCGTCTGACATACTATGCATAATAATTATTGTGGTATAAAATTATCCCATTCGATTTTTTAAGATATATATATATATATATATATATAAATGGATAATCTTTAAAATGAAAAATTTAATTATGATTAAAAACATATATTTTTATATTATATTTATACAGTGTTAAGATTATTTTATGAAAATATTTATGAAAAATCATTTATATTTCAAACTATACATATATAATTATTTATTAATTTTAAAATAGATAATATGATACTATTTATTAATTATATTGTTTATTTTTAATAAAACATTAGTATTTATATTTTTTAAGAAAATGAATACACTATTTTTATATTTTATTGATCTAAAGTACCATAATATCATTATTTTAAAAATAATGAATAATTATTCTTAATTGTATACTCACATTCCTAATCTTCTTTAGGAAGAAGAGCCATACTATTTATTTTTAAGACAAATATGTTTAATACTCTACTTAAAAAAATATTTTTAAGTCTATTTATTTATAAAAAAATGTATCATAAGTTTATTTATTTATAAAAATATATTAAGTAAAGATAAAGTAATTTTTTTATTAAATATAATAGACTAACACAAATATCATGTATGCTTATGTTTTTTAATAGATATATAAGTTAAAAAATAATATTTATTTAAAATTATTCAATTTTTTAAGGAATTTTTTCTTTCAAATTTAAAAACAAAATCTTCAATGAGCCTTATCATTATCTAATATCAAAAATCATACATTATAGAACGAAAATTTTAATTAAATTTAATCAAAATAATTTATTAAAATATTAAAATAATTTTTTAATTAAAAATTAGATATATATTTATTGAAAAATATAAATATATATACATGTCGATATTTTATTACATAAAAAAAATGGTGCTCAAAGCCTTATCGATTAAGTCTAGAGTAATTATTAATCTTTTAGAATAAAAAATAATTTTTCTCATGTTTCTATTGCAAAAGGTGTTATAGAAGGAAAAAAAATTAAATTTTAATATTTGATACATGTAATTAAAATGTTATTATTTAAGTATGGGAAAAAAAGATTAAAAAATGATACACTAAAATGTTATTATTATTGTTGTGTAATAAAAGAAATAATAATTAAAATGACAACTCTAACCCATATTGTTAAAGTCATATATAAATCATGTAATAATTTTAATTAAAAAATACTTAAAAAATTCTTCTATTCTTTTTTAAAAAAACAACACCATAATAAAACGTTATTACTCCACATTACCTAATCCTTTCGGATTATGTCATTTCTTAGCTCTTATATATATATAACTTTATACTTGTCGACATAATATTTTTATAAATAAAAACTTTAAAACACATTTTTCAAGTAATATTTTTTTTCCTTTTTATGCAATTAATGCATTCACTAAAAATAATAATATTGTTAGGCCTTTTAAATTCATGTTAAGTGTGGGGGGTGTAGAAATTGAAAACTGAATCATTGGCTAATTGCATCACAATCTTACAAATTAAACTATCAAAGCATGAGTAAAAAGCTCAACGTACGATAAGGGCCTAATATGAGCAGTTTTTTTTTTCTTAAATTTTTATTTTTTCAATAATACTAATTTTCATTTTATACCCATAATCAATTTCCACTTCAAATTACACACATATTAAAATATATAGTTAATTTGAACATATATTTAAAAACAGTATTTACAGTCTAAAATTTTTATTACAGGCAAAGTTTGATTGTTGTGTTCCATTAGTGACCGTTCGATGTAGAAGTGATACAACTTTGACAATTTTTATGCTTTTAAACGAATATAAAAATAAAAAAATATTACATGTGTTCAAAAATAATAAAATAAATTCAAAATGAGAGAATCTTTGAAAAAATTTGCATTATTTAGTACAGGTACCAACTTGGTTAATATTTCATGGTTGTCATTAAATCACTTTGTCCTTTTATTTAAATACATACAAAGCGTGTAACTTAAAAAACACGTTGAAATAGATTGATTATCATTTTTAACTTGTCCTCTCATGTTGCCTTTTATTTATTTCTCAATGCTAAATTTGCATACTTAACTGTTTATAAAGGTACACTCATCTTTACGTTTTCTTAATTTTTTTTTTTTTGGTTGGATGGAAAAACTCTCTATACGTGTTGCATTTTGAGTTTTAAGTTGGTGTTATTTATTTATTTATTTTAAATAAAAAAGGAAATTAGGTTAATTATAATATTTTTATTATCTTTATATATATAGGGTATTGTAATAGAAACTCTAACACATATTGTTATTCAAAAATTGATTATGGGATTAAGTTTTTCTCCAAAATCCAAATTACCTCACACTCAAGAATGATATTCCAAGCTTTATCTCTTAATCTAGACTCCTTTGTCTAAATCACCCTAGCAAACCAATTAGAATTAAAAAAAAATCAGTTAGCAAGACTCGTATTAATTGGAAAAAAAAGAAGTAATGGTAATCTCATTATCATTGTTAGTAAATAATCACTTTAATTTTATATTATAATCAGTTATTTATTAAAGTTGGATAATTTAATTGTTGATTAAAAGGGTTTATTTTTAATAATTAATATAATATACATATTTATTTTTAATAATTATGAAAATATTTACTTTTATAATAACGATTCTAATAATATCTAATTCAAAATTATTATAATAAAATCCTTGTTTTTGAAAATAAAGAGACCTTAAAGTGCTTAGCATGCCATACTAATTAATACCAAGTTACCCATGAGTTTTAAAGCCTTGCTAACTAATAGATTACTACGTTGAAATCACATTTATTCCAAAATTTGACTTTAATTTTTTAATACTTATTTGTTAAAAAAAAAATTATTGTAAAACTTTTAGTTTTAATATTTAATTTATAAGTTTTTTGTGTAGACTTTTCTTTATTCATATTATTCATTAGTTTGCCCTCCACAAATTATGCTTTCCTATATTAGAGTAGACTTACAATTTTTTTATTTATAGATTGGTTGGGTTCAAATTTTTTGAAAACAAATATATATATATATAGTTTGAAAAATCGAACCAATCTACGTAGAAATTATATACATATTTTAATTTATTATATTTTTAATATTTATACATATTTTATTATTTTATACTTTTCCCGCTCCAAATGATCAGATTTATCAACCTGTGTTCCACGATTTGCCTCACCGACAACAAAAAGGCATCCAAGCAAAACGAAATACACGAGTGAACTAAAGGTGAAAGAGGAATGCTTATATATATAATCTTACATCACTTATACATATACCATTATACCTCATAAAATTATTTTTTCATTTTTTAATATAATTCTACAACGCGTGATATAAATTATGTAAGTGTAAAATTAAATGTAAACTTATGTATTATTAATTAATAAGATATATAAAATCACATCACAAACACCGAACCTTAGGTAGAGGTGCTATTTATTATTTTAAAATATATTATTTATTAATCAAATTATTTTATAATTATGTTAAATATTAAGTATTTATATTTTAAAAAAAAATAATTAATTTTATTTTTCATTGAATTAAACTATCATGTCCTTATTTATCCCAAAAACAATAAATCATTACATGGATGAACTTTCAACCACAATTAATCTTGGCAACAAGGGTTATAATCATTGAGTACACAAAACGATAAACACGTTTGAACTGAAGCTAAGAGACTATTATTCATTATTTCAATTTTGGTGGTTGGTTCATGTTTTTAACCATTACTGTCAACAGTGTTATATTCTTTAAGAATGGGCTAACGTGTCTTCAATTTGGGTTGTGTGGTCCTTAATTAATATAAGAAAATATATTATTTGATCTATTTATTTTGAAAAGATCAAATAATAGCTTTTCTAAGTAATTAAAAAATATAATTCTAATATTATAACTATAGCTAATTAGATATATTTATTGGGGTATTACAAGAATTATAAAATATAACTTTAATATTATAAGAATAATAAATTTGTATAATTATTGAAGACAAAATTGTTATTATAATAGAGTTATATTTTACAAAGAGAAACTTTTTTTTGTAGAGACTCTTAATTATAGATAATTTTTTGAATTTTAATGGGTTTCAAATCCATCCAAATTCTTTAATTATGATAGATTCATTGCGTGTTGTATAAACATGCAAAGGTTATCGGTCATTTTTTGTTGGGTTTATTATGCTTCTATAGTATTTATTATATTATAGAATTTTTCGTCAATAGTACTTAGTAGGTTCTCAACATCTTGACAGAAAGATTACATAATTTTAGCATACATTAGCACCTCACATCACACATCTAAATTATTTCTTCAACTAAGATTCTCTAATATCTTTTATGACTCCCTTGTTCGTTCTTCAAACCTATCATAATTGATGAAGAGTTTTGTAACAAAGAACTTTTTGCCATCTATTACTATGAATTGTTTTTTATCTTCTGGTTTAGATAAGATGTTTTTGACAATTTGAAATGTATGGATGCAATTTTGCATCCAATACTCTTCTGTACTCATAACTTAAATTAAATCTTTAAAATTATTAAGGGGTTTTACTTTAAATTCTTTTTCTTCAGTTGTTATTAACCATTATATTTGGTAAGGTTGAGAGAATTTTTGCCTTTCACACCATCTAATTGTGCTGACAATCTAGAATGTTAAATATTTGGATCATTTATAGTTCTTTATATAATGATAGACCATGGATTTGATTATCATTGAAAACTATATTAATTCCATCATATTACCTGATTAGTAATTCCCCATTCAATATCTTTAATATGCCACAAATCATGATTAACAAATATATTTAATTTAAGAAATCCATCGATAAGATTAATTGATGAACTACTTCTTTGAAATATTTCTTTTTTAGGTTTATGATCTTTAATTCTATTTTTGATACTATGGTATATTTCTTTATATCCAGATTCTAATAATGTTTTAGTTTTTTTAAATAAACAGGTCTTTTTGAATTTTTCAAAAATTGGATCAGAAAATTCGCTTTTAAGTATATATGAGAATTGAAGAAATTTTTTTATTTTCTCAAAATTATATATCATCATCCCAATTTGTCTATTTAGTGATTTGAAAATAAAGTTCTTTAAGATTTGATAGTGTAACTGCTTATTCAACTATTCTTTTCTTTTAATTGAGTCATGTATTGTCTAAATTGTTTTCTGTGTGATTTACCTAGAATATGAGTTTTTTATATTCCATTAAGTTCCTCGTAAATGTTTTTTGGAATATTCGGATGATAAATTTTTTTAATGTCTTGTTTAGACATAAGATGAGCAAAATTATATTCTATTTAATATACTTCAAAACTTGTTTAGCTTCTTCAAGAGAATTATATACTTGATAGCAAACATGTTTGCCTTATTTACTTGATAGTGATACACACTCCAAGAAGCATATATTAAAAGATGATGACCTTTGAATACGGCATAATATTTTCTTTTTAAAAATATTTATTTGTTCCATCATTTTTGCCTTCTTAGCAATGGTAATCCAGTTCCTTGAAGGTTTTTCGATCTAGAAAACTAAATTCTTATCTAGTTAATATCTTCATAAACATTTATGCTTAAATAATCTACAATAAAATTGTTAGTGTCTTTTAAATGTTCTACTTCAAAACTATATATGAAAATTTAGTTATACCATTTTAATCTTCTTTTGTCAAGGCTATTTCTTTTACTCCACAGAAAATCTCTAACTACTCGATAGCAAGCATTTTTTTTATTTTATTTACTTGTTATATAAGAAAATAAAATTAATAATATGTTAAAAATGAAAAATTGAATGGAGTACCAAAACGAAAAAGCCTTAAATTAAACAATATTATTGCTTGTAAAAATATTATGTAATTTTGATTGTGGTCCTACAAATGGTATAAAAAAATTCTTTAACACATCATCTCCGACCATTAATTTATTAAATTGAATATATTTTTATATGAATTAATTTTCTAAGAATTATTCATTAAATTTAAATTTAAGAATATGATAACATTCCCACAATAATTTTAAATTATCTAATAATTATCATATTTTATTAATATTATTTATTAATATTATTTATCTATGTAGTAAAATACATTGATAGATGTTTTAAATTGTTTGTTTCTTTTTTCTAAATTTAAATCATGAAAAAATCACATTGAAACAATTTTTTTAACTTACAAAATATCAAATTTAATTACCATTAGTTTATTTTTAAAATAATAATATTTATAACTATAAAAATAATACTATTTATGTTTAACTTATATATATTTTACTATAAATAGAAACCAACCTAGGTAAAAAAAATTTACATTGAACATACGTTCAACTTAAAAACTGACAAATTATGTTAAGAAAATAGCAATTTTTATGAAAATATGAAATAAATGTGGATAAAATAATAAATAAAATTTTATTACAATTATTTTAATAAAGAAAAAGAATTATAATATTCACAATCCAAAAATTGCGAGCTCTTTTAAGCTTTATCTATTAACTTATTTTTTTCTCTATCTTTTCCCTATTTCTTATAAGTTCTCTCAAAAAATGATATCATATGAAATATTAGATTTACTAATATTAAAATATAATACTGTAATTTGCGTAGAGAAAAACTCTCTTAGGCGCTTTGATTTGTAATTAACATTTTATTTTCTAACAATCTCCTACTTGAAAACTAATTTCAATCTATCTTCACACATTAATCAATGCAGTTATTTTTTCTAAGTTTTGTCACTCTTGTATGCCACCGAAGTTGAACACAACTTCAGTATGTTTATAATCACTATTTTTGTCAACATGTCTACTAGATTTTTAAGGCCATGAATCTTCTCAAGTTTTAACATCTCATCTTCTAGTAAAGACATGATGAAGTGATGACAAAGTCGATATGCTTGGTTATGGAGTAAGATGTTGAATTCTTTGCCAGATGTATAGCATTATAATTACTACTGTACAAAACATTCTTCTCCTACTTGAATTCATGCTCAATTAAAAATCCTTGAAGCCAATTCATCTTTTTACTAGCTTATATCATTGCTACATACTCAACATCTATATTGGATGATACAATAATATTTTGTATTTGTGATATCCAATTAATAGTTGTAGTATCCACATTGAACACATAACTAGTGGTGCTCTTCCAGTGATTAAGTTCCCCTATAAAGTTTGCATCTATATAACCTCGTACTTTTAACTCTCCTTTAACAAAGTACAAATAGTTCTTTATAATGCCTTACAGATACCTCAAGATGCACTTCATGGCCAATGTCTGGTCTTGTATAAACCATTGCATGCATCAAACTTCCAATGGGTGAGACGTAAAGAACCTTAGTCATAAATATTTTCTCTTTCTCTATCTGGGGACATTGATCATTGGATAGAATAAAGTGAGTGGCTAACGGTGCATTAATTGCCTTGGGATCACTTATGTTAAATCTTTGCAAAATAAGTTTGATGTACTCCTTCTGAGATAACTTCAAAGTCCCTCTTTACTTATCTATAATGATTTACATGCAAAGAATCTTTTTTTTAGTCCAAGGTCTTTTATGTCAATTTTTTTTGACAATTTTTACTTTAACCTTTTGATCTCTTCTATATCTGGCTCTATTAATAATATATCATTGATATAAAGAGTAAGATGATATAACTAGACATGTATTTTTTAAATAGTGGTCAACATTACACTTTTGAAAACCTTCCCTATGTAAGAAGCCATTGAACTTCCCATATCATTGTCTTGGAGCTTGTTTCAATCCATACAAGCTCTTATTTTGCCTACATATAAGACTTTCTTTGCTCTTTTATAAAAAACCCTCTAGTTGGGCTCTGTATATCCATTATTCTAAGTCTTTGTCAAGAATATAGTCTTCACATCCAATTGCTTAATATATAGATCTTCTATAACAACAATACTCAAGATTGTTCGAATAGTATTAAGCTTTACAACAGGAGAAAAAAATATTGATGTTGTCAATTCCTTTTTTCTATTGAAATCCTTTGGCAACTAGTCCAACTTTGTATCTCTTGGAGCCATCATGCTTCTCATTTATCCCGTGTACCTCATTTGTTGTGAAGAGCCTTCTTTCCTATGGGTGACTTTGTTAGTTACAATGCTTAGTTAGAGATCAAGAAATTCATCTTATCTTTTATAGCAAGTTCCAACTTGTTGGCATCTCTAGCTTGACATGCTTCATTATAGTATTAAGTCTCTCCTCCATCAGTCATCAATATATAGTTCATGTATTTATTTTGAGTCTTTTTTGATTGATTATAAATGAATTAATTGACATATTTGTGGAGTTTAAAAACATATATACTGCTTTTAAATAAATTTCAATATGTCATTATATGTATAAAGTGAGTACTCTTCTACTCTACTTGCTTATTTATACAATAGATAATCAAAAATTGAGTTAAAAAAATGAAAAAAATACAAGTTCTCAATTAGTTGTGTGCTCATTTGTGATGAAATGAGTTTACTACCTTATGTGGCTATTTATGAAAATTAAAAAAAAATCAAATTTTTATTCAATTACATCTTCTTCTTTTTCATTATCTTTTTAATTAGTTTTTAAGTTTGAGAGTTATAGAAATTAGGGGGAGTTCAAACCACATTGCACTTCTACTTTTATGTTGTTTTATCTTTAGAAGAAGTTTAGCTTCATTATTTTATCTAATGCTTTATCCTTCTTGTATGTCAAAAAAAGGGAGAGTATGTTTCACTTTCATGTTTCATATTGTTATACATATAAGAGGGAGAACATATATAGTTTGGCTTATGTTAGGCTTCGTTGGTATGAATGCATGCACTATATGATTATTCTTTATATTTCACTTATTTTTATGTAAACTAAACTAATGTACAATGAGGCTTTTAAGCCAAGTTGTTGTTTGTTTTGCCTATGTCATTTCAGTTACTTACAAGATTATCAAGCTGATGTGAAAATGGATTCGTTAGACCATAGGATAGTTCCACTATAGAGTTTAGAACATTATTGTATTTTATCTTATTCCTATAAGTGTTATGTAGTGAAAGAGAGATTTTTTCACATGAAAATGCCAAAGGGAGAGTTTGTAAGGACAATGAGTGGTGACTATTTTCCCTGAAAAAATATTTACGTGTAAATTTTTTGTAAGGCCTTCTATCAAGTCTATTAAAAAAAGTCGAACAAGTGATTGAGTTTCAAAAAATCATACTTAAGGTATATCTTTCATAACTATGACACATATGATTGTATTAATGCATTTAATAATACATATTGATAAATCTAAAATTATTTTTGCTGCTAAAATATAAAATAAGATGTATGCTAAAATATTAGATAAGATATAAGTTAAATTATAGGCTAAAAGGTAGCATAAAATATACTTTAAAAGAACTCTTTTTTAAATAGAAGTTATCATAATCAATGAGTCTATTTTGAAAGAACTCTTCATTAAATATGAGTATACTTTAAAGGAACTCTTCTTTAAATATGAGTTTACTTTAAAAAGAATATTGTTTAAATATGAGTTTACTTTAAAAAGAATATTGTTTAAATATGAATCTTCTTAATTAGTGAGTATCACTAATCTTATTTGTAATAGAAAAGATATTTATCAATTACATAAGATTAAAGGTTTTAATTTTTCCTATAAATAAAATTCATTGTTCATTGTTTCAATCAACCACACAAGAACATTATTCCCTCCTTCTTAATTTCTTTATCTTGTTTTGCAAATATAAGATCATAATTCTTTATGCTTCTTTATTTAATTACTCTGTCAAATATTGATGGTTATTTTTGATTGATTAATAAGTCTAATTAGTTTATGATATTTTGATCATATGTTATTATAGCTTATTCTTTATTTTATTCTTGAATTGTTAGATCAAATAATTGTATTTGTCATATCATAATTATTTGATTTGATTACTAATATTTAAAAAAACTATTTTTATTGAACTTGTTCTTGATCTTTTTGCTCTAGGATTTGCTAGTTGATTTACTTTAAGTGATATATATTTTGAATCATCTAGTTAAGATTATTCATTATTAAATCCGTTCAAGAACAGACAAGGACACTTGTGTTTTTGTGCTAACTATTTTGTAGTTAATTCGGGAATGTATTTTATTGGTGAGAAACTAATTGGAACGTTAGTCTAAAAACCGCTTATGCTAATATTAGAAATTGTTAAAAAAATAAGGGCTCATAAGTAAGGTATATTGGGGCAGTATTCTAGGGAAAGTAGCATAAGACCAAGTTTGTACTTGAACATTTTTTTTTCATAATGAAAAGTTGGGTGGTTCGGTGGTTTTCTTCTTAAATCATGATTGTGACCTAAGTTTTTTTTCCATCTAATAATATCGTGTGTTATTATTTTATTTTTGCACTTTATTCTTAGACGCGATTGTATGCATAATCACTTTATTTAGATTATTCAATTATAAATTAATAAAAATTAAAAACAATATTTTACTCCGTTTGACTTAATTATATCCATATTTTATAAACTTTTAATTATAAGTAAATCACCGTAGCTAAAACTCAAACCATAAACATTTTGTAAGCGTAGATAAATTATATAACATCGAGTCACATCTATTTGGTTTTTTGTTTTTGGTTTTTTTGTTGTTTTTCTTCATATATTACAATCTTAGAGTAGTGATACATGCTAGTAATAGTAAAGTTTAATTAGTTTACTAATTTGCTCGGCAAAATTCAAACCCAATCAAATTAATACAAATTTCATGATATAGGCAAGTACTAAAATGTCAATGAAAATAGAAATATTAAAAAAGTAAATACTATTAGAAATCTGATGATTTTTTTCCTCATTCAGACAACAATGGAAGTAGCCCAGTTGGTTTGGGTTAAATGTAAAGGATGATGTTATTTTATAGGATTATGAAATATGCAGTTCGGATTTCAAGAGTTATGTGCCTTTTTGTCGAACAAGTAAGCATGAATCTCCTACTAACTTGTGATTAATAATCTCTTAAAATTATTGATGATTTAAAAAATATGATATATCACTCATTCTTGAAAAAAAAACAAAAGTGATCAAAATTATATAATAAAAATATATCTCTATATAATTTTTAAAGTCTTTATTACAACCAAAGAGTTCACTATAAATTTATTATATTTAAATAAAATATACGTAATATTTTTTAATAAAAAATAAGAAATAAATACTAATTGAAAAACAAATAGTAATATTTTTAAGGGATAGGGTCACAAGAGTACCATGTTTAATAACTAGTACTCTTTTTTACTCTTGTTATCAAAGGTTTCTAATTTGGTATCTCAATCTATTATAATTGTATGGAAATTGCATGCACCGTAGGCTGGTCATGTCCAACAAGGAGGAGGAGGAGATTAATGGAAAATTAATGATAAAATTGCCTCTTGAATCAATTGATAGATTGGGTATTAAATTGAAACCTATGAGAACATGAATGAAAAGTGTACGAGTTATTAAACTTAGGTACGGAGTGTGGTATCTAACGTTTTTTTTAATATATATATAAAAAAAACACTAAATCCGCAACTGATATCAGTCACTTCACCTCAACCACCAATTGTCACGATTCTCTTGATGATGAGTAAAAGAAAAGAACTTGAAAACCAACACTTGATCATCACCCAACTCAACAGCTTCTACAAATGGTGGAACAAGAGAAGCACGACAAAGTGGACAACTTGTTTTCCTGAATCCAATCCATCTTTCCAAACAAACTCTATGAAAAGCATGACCACATCTCAATTCTCCCATCTCTTCTTGTTCTTCAATCTTGCACAAACACACTGCACATTCTTCTTCATTTTCTTCACACTCAGACCTTGTTATTCTCATCAGTTGTTCTTCTCTGCTTTTTATTAATTCTTGTATGTTCAAATCAGAAGCACGCACTGAGAAGTTTGAATGATAAAGCATGTAATCAAATGCCCATTTCAAATGGGTGAAAATTATAACAACGTAATTCCATATGGTTGTTTTGATTATAAGCAGTTTCGCATGAATGAGATTTGCAAATATTAGAGAAAGTTTCCTCATAATTTGATTTGTTGATAAACTACTGGATCGATCTTGCGAAAGCTAATATATGCGAGGGTATTTATACTAGTTTTGTGTTGGGTTCATAAATAATTTTAAAAGTTTCATTGCCAAAACTCAAAATATGTATATTTTTTTTTTTTGAGAGAAATGACGAAACAGTATACTAGCTATTATATTTACATCACTTAAACCCAATATATTTTTTGTTACAGTTTAATTGAATGATTTAAAAAGTAATATCATAATCCAAATAATCAATTTTTAGATTTTGAACTTTTTTTTTTTTGAATTTTTGAAATACATTTGATAAGAAATTTTTTAACAAGAGTATTTGCTGAAATTACATTTTAAATAAAAAAAATTAAAAATAGAATAAAAAATAAAGAAAAACATAAAAAATTATTATTTAAATAGATGATATTATTTTATTTTAAACATTAATGGAATAAACTATCATTAACAAAAAATTACAAAGCCCAAATATTCTATTTCAAAAAGCTGGTGTACTTGTACAGTCGTCCGCCACTATTTTCTTTTAAGGAATGTTACTAACACCCAAAATACACCCATATACAATAATGGGTTTGAACAGAGGCACTTTTGGTGCACAAAAATAACATATACCATTCAATATTTTTGAAAACAACAATTAAGATTTTGTATACTCCACAAAATCCATAACTTTTAAAATAATACACTTAACTCCATTTGATTTTATTTTTATGAAATCACTTGATGCTAAAAAAAATTATTCTTGAAAACCAACTTTATCTGAAATCACTTTTATCTCAATAGTTTCTAAAAATGGAGGAACAAGAAAAGCACTTCAAAGAGGACAAAACCCAAAATGTGTATTGAAACATTTGATGGAAAAAAGAAACAAAGAGAACAACAGAAGCACGAAATTATTTTTTATGGAATCATTTTGATTATGCTAAAAAAACCTTTATCGAAATCACTTTTATCTCAAAATTATTTTACAAAATTACTTTTTGGGATTTTTTTTATCGTAGAGAACATTTTTATTATTTTTGGTTGCATTAAATACAAATATTGACAAATTTGTTTGTTTTTAAAAATAACGTAATTTGCAATTGCAAACAAAAATGTCAATTTTTCGTTCCTAATAAATTGAATATACGTTAAACAAGAAAGCTACGTTACGTGCAACATAACAATTAGATGAAAATGTCCACTATACTGTTAATATTATTGTAAAAATATTTTTATTTTTAACATCTTCGTATTTAAATTTAATATTTATATTTTTTAGTTATATTATCGTGAAATTGTAAAAAATGTTAACAACTTATCACTAAAGTATTTTTTATTGTTAAATTATCATTTAAATATCTTTTTCAGTTAAAACATCCTAGATATGTAAATATTGTTACTAAAATATCGTTAAAATATCCTAAATATTTTGACATTTAGTAATTATTGTATTCTTGGCATATATGTTTAATTTTCTACTATTTTATATTAATATTATAATATGTAGATTACATTAATATATTATGTTTCTCTAAATCTGAATACCTTTTTAAAAAAGATTGAATAAAATTTCTTTTCATAATATTTATCTATTTATAATAGTTAATACACTTAGATAACTTATTTAATTATTTCAAATATTTTGACTATTTATTTTATAATATTTTACAAAAAAAATATTTATTTTATTATACAATATTTTAATCAATTAATCAACTTATTGATTAATATAAATATTATAAGTATTTAAACATACATTTATTAAATAAAAAAATATTTTAAAATATAAGTTGATGCTTTATAAAGTTTTATAATTTTATTCATATTTTTGAAAGAATTTTCATAATTTTCGTGATTTGTTTTCCAATTTATTTTTTATAAAAATTATAATTCGACCTTGTGATCGATATCGATATTTTAATCCATACTTAAAACATAATGCTTTATGTTATAAAGTTTTATAATTTTATTTATATTTTTAGAGAATTTTCATAATTTTCGTGATTTGTTTTTCAAATTTTTTTGTAAAAATTATATTTCGATATTGTGACCAATATCGATATTTCAATCCAAACTTAAAACATAATGCTTTATGTGTATGTTTTAAAAAGCTATCTAGTAAATATCATAAAAATGATATTTATGTTTTATATTTATGATATTTTAGTTATATTATTATTCAAAAGTGTCCACAGAGAAGTAAATTTATTTTTTATTTTCTTTATTTTTTCATTATTTAAACTTAAATAAATTGTTTCAGAAGAAAAAAAAACATAATGACCAATTGTTGCTTTTTAAAAATAATAGAATTAGTTTATACAAAAAATTAGTCTTATTTTTAAAATAAATATAAAATTTGTGTAATTACTCTCCCATAAAATTAATACAAATATACGAGAAAAAATAATAAAAATAACATTCATAAATTTCTCATATATTTTTAATATTATAAAAAAAATTATTTTATTTTAAATATTTTTTAATTATATATCATTTAAATAAAATTACTATCTTTTAGATTTATTTAATATTAAATAAGGTATAATTAAATCTGATTTAATATAATTAAAATATTATATATTGTAGGGTTGTTATTTTTTAATTCTTAATTTTCCGTTTTTCTTTCTAGGCAGCACTCAGCATTGACTACTGTAATAATTCATCCAAGTTTGAAGCAGAACTGTGATAGCTAGCGAATTAATAATCTATAACTATAGGCGGCCGTCATATATTTTGAAGTTACTACCATGTATGCACGTGAATGAGTTCAACTTATTTTAACATTAAATTTATGTATTATTTTAACATCATTTTTATATATAATAACTTATTCATAATTATAACTTACTCGATAATTTTTTATTATATATTTATATAAGTTAGACCATATTTATGAATAATATTACTACATATTATTTATGATTTATCACAATTTTATGATAAATAAACTTTTGCTTACTTTAATGATAAACTTGAACAAAGTAAAACAATAAAAATAACATTTTTAAAATTTATAGTTATAAAAATAGCACACTTTATTTTTAGTTCATGTATATATTTTATTTGTAAACAGTTCATCTCGTCATTTCATATTGAAAACTATCTAATTGAACATTATTCAATTTTAATGACGACCATTTAGATCTTTCAATGTTGAATGATCAGTTTCATTTATACACGTATTTGTATGTGTATCAATTTTCACATATTTACAATAATTATTGTTTCTTATGTTTTATGTGTTTATTCTGTATTATATAAGTGTTAAGGAACGAAATGAGCAAAAAAAACAAGCATTCGGTAGATCGAGCATCAATTGAGATTGATTAAGTACTATCGAATGAAAAATATGAATCAATAAACTCAATCGATTGAACCATTGATTGGAGACATGACTCGATTGATTGAGCATTGGACGAGTAGCTATGGATGATGTACTGATGAACGACTATCATTGCTAGATCGATCCAAAAGGGACTCGAACGATGGACAACCCGCTACATCCATCGATCGACATTCATAGATCGAACTTTAATTGTGGATCAATCGAGAGATCTTGAGTTGGAAATTAGCAAAGTTAGATTGATTGAGCTAGGGTCTCGATCAAAATTAGCAAATTCAACATGCTAATATCTTGCTTTTCATCCCCATTTTTTAATCCTGACCATTGGATCAAGAAAAATAGAACCTTTTTTGGATAAGGCTCAAGAAATACACTATAAAAGGACCTATTAATGTGAAGGATTAAACACACACAATTGTTACAAGAGAGATCAAAGAGCACACCAAATGTAACTTTTGGAGGAGATTTTGAAGAGAATATCGAAGATTGAAGATTGGGTTATATTGGCTTCATCCTATACTTTCTTAAGCTTTTCTTAA
Source organism: Hippophae tibetana (assembly GCA_037013495.1). Classification (NCBI taxonomy): domain Eukaryota; kingdom Viridiplantae; phylum Streptophyta; class Magnoliopsida; order Rosales; family Elaeagnaceae; genus Hippophae; species Hippophae tibetana. The sequence continues at coordinate 11,859,819 of CM072803.1, forward strand.
TCATTTCTTTATAGTTTTTCATAAAAATAATGTTATTTCTTAAAGAATCTATGGCTAGCTAATTTAATAATATGATTGTAGGCAATTTGATGCCCTAAATTATGATTTAATTAATTTAAATGTCATGATAAATTTTAGTTTTAGTTTTTGATTTTTGATGCAATCAATTCTATGTTTAAACATCAAAAGTATGCATGTATGAATTAGAGTGATCAACTAGTTTATTACATAAATGTGTTTAGTGCTAGTTTAAGATACTACTTTATAATTGCTAAATTTCTTATTAGAAGTAATACAATGTGGTCTTTGTTACAAGTAAAATTGAATATTTAGATTAAAATTTATCAATGGATTTAATTTTTCCTAATTTAATTATTACATCTTTTTCTTAATGTAATGTAATGAATTAAATCTAATGAATCATAGTTCTAGGATGTTTAAAAGTTAGGTTAGCTTGTAATCAAATTATTAAACAATTGATGCATTAAGAAAATGCATGAATTCTTAAACGTACCTAAGTTTTTATATCGAAATTTAAGAATTTAAGAATATTTTTATATTATGAATTTGATTTAGGACTTAAAAAACTAATTTCAATTCGAACACTACATAATAGCAGAAAAAAATCAAAATCTATTTAATAAATAATTTAAATAATACAAATAATTGAAAAGTTAAATATTAATTAATAACAGAAAAATTAGCATGGTATTGTCCTATGTTATTCAAGATCATCATATTTTTTTCCTGATGTTATAATACAAAAAATTATACACAAATAATAACACATAATATATAAAAAACAAATATGAATAAAAAGTGTGTAGGATTAATAAAAATACTTACAAGAGTAAGTGAAGTAAAAAAATGGTGTTTTGTAAGTGAGAAATAGGTATAATTTTTTTGAGTATTTTGCTCAAAAAAATAGAGGATCTAAAAGATAAGTTAGAGAGGAAGAAAACCTACTAACCAGTGTTGGAATTGGTGATCGAATGTGGTCGGAAAATGAGAAAGAGTGGAGGAGAAGTAGATGAGGTTTTGGGTTTTTGAGAGTTATGCAATGCTTGGAATAGTTTCTGTCTGGGAAGAAAGAAGAGAAAATGAAATATCCACGTGTCTAGCATCGGTTCTATCCACATTTGTAGCATCATTTGACATATAGAACCAACGCTACGTCCATGTATAGCTTCGGTTTGACACTTCAACTGATGCTATGTGTAGCGTTGGTTCTACACCGAACTAACTTTAAATTCATTATAAGTCAATTTTTTCCAAAAACTGACTTTACATAATGACTTAAATGCCACATTTTATAGTAGTGCAAATGGGGAAACTCGCTCAGGCTATAAGTCAAAGGCCTTACGGTAACCTTCCAAGTGACACAATTGTAAACCCACGAAGAGTAGGTAGGTATGAGTGAAACGTCATAGCCTTAAGGAATGGTAAAACTTTAGAACAGGAACATATGTCAGAAAAGGATGAGGAGAAATAGGAAATTAACAAGGATGAAGAGGAACTAGTGGATAAAGATAGCACTAAAAAGGAAATAATTCAGATAAAGAAAAAAACCCTTTACAAATCCACTATTCCTTTCCCTCAAAGACTATAAAAGCAAAAGTCTGATACGCATTTTTCAAAATTTCTAGAAGTTTTCAAGAAGTTTTACATAAACATACCATTTGTAGAGACACTTGAACAAATGTCATCTTATGCCAAATTCATGAAGGATATACTATCAACGAAAAGAAGGCTTGGAGATCATGAAACAATAACCTTGACTGAAGGTTGAGCGACATCCTTGATAGAAAAATACCATAAAAACTAAAAGATCTAGGTAGTTTTGACATCCCTATCACTATTGGGAACATTTGTTTTGATAAGGTACTATGTAAATTGGGTTCTAGCATTAACCTTATGCCATCATCGGTCTTCAAGAGATTTGGGTTTGGTAAATCCAAACCCATTTCAGTAACATTAAAAATGGCAGATAGATCGATTAAGAGATCTATGGGTATGGTAGAAGATTTGCTAGTAAGAGTAGACAAATTCATCTTTTCAGCGGGCTTCATTGTGCTAGACATGGAAGAGGACCATGACATTCCTATCATACTTGCTCATCCATTCTTAGCAACCATAAGGACACTCATTGATGTACAAAATGGTGAACTTACAATGAGAGTGCAAGATGAACAAATAATGTTTAAAGTTTTTAAAGAATCTGAACCCCTGACATTGATAGTGCTAATGAAGGTTTAAGGATAAATGTTACTGATTGTGGGAATAAATTAAAAGAATCTATTAAGTCACCTACACTTAAGAATGTTACACATGATGCTATGAACAAGGACATAAACTCACTAGAAAACAACTCAGCTTGTTTTAACTTTGAAAGTATGGCATCAAAGGTTGATATTGTGGACAGTGTGAACCTTTTAGAGGACGTGCCTTTCATGTGTGTATCAAACATTATTATGGAATATTTTGAGATGGGATCTAAGATCAAACCATCAATTGAAGAGCTACCAAGTTTAGATCCTACACTTTTACCCTTCCATCCCAAATCAAGTATGAAAGTGAAAGGGTCTAATAGAGAGGTGAAAAAGCTATTAGAAATACATAAATTGGATGAGTTACAGTGGAGTGCGTATAAGAATGCTAAAAAGTTAAAAAAGAAAACAAAAATATGGCATGATAAGAGAATGGAGCACAATGTTTGCGAACCAAAACATAAAGTATTATTGAACAAATCAAGACTCAATTTGTTTCCAGGCAAACTCAAAATTTAATGGACACAAAGGGATATGCCTTGCCTTAGAACTTGACATGACCGTGGACATTAAATGTGACACTGGTTGGGAGGAAAACATAAAGTATTATTGAACAAATCAACATTATTTTACTTATATTTTATTGTAGGTGAATAAATATGGAGATTAATGGCGTAATAAGAATGAGCATTTCAGTGATAGATGTGGTATGCCATGATTAAGGGAGTTTTATTTTATTTTACCTTTTCATATTTATATGTGCACATTGGGGATAATGTGTAATTTAAGTTTGGGGGAGGGAACTTCATTCTATACATTAATTTTTCTACTATGCATTTTAAATTTTTAGGAATTGTTTTTTAGGGAGTATTTTTTTTATTTTTAGAGTGTTTTTAATCATGATTTTGGTATAAATTGATAAATATATGGAAACTAAATGCATACATACTTGATGTGAAGCATATGAACTCAATGATAAAAATTGGTTGTCATGACTAGGATAAGGAATGTAACATATTTGTTAAGATATTTACATTAATCATGTGATATGCATGCTAGTTTTGATTGGATTGATTCAAATTTTTATGCACATGCTAATGATTGATTTTGGTGTGCTTATTGAGAGAAATTTTGTAGTAGTTTATGCAAGTCAATGAGATCTACCAAGTTTTAGAATCTATTTGATCATCCCTTGAGGCGAAATCATAAATAATATTTAGCAAGAGAAATGATTTAGGTCTTATTTGGATCGATTGGGCCTTTAAAGCTAACCATTGTTAATATCTTTAGTTACCCATTTGAGCCTAACAAAGAATCATTCATATCTTTAAGCCACATTTTATGCCGAACGAATAAGCATTACTTTTATCCTTGCACCTTTAGCTTGTATGTAAAGAAAAAAATCATGTGTTATGCTATAGAATAAGGTGAAATTAATGCACTCAAGAATAAAAAGAAGAAGCAAAACTCACAACACAATTATCCCTCTAAAGAAAAAGAAAAGAGAATTGAAAATAAGTTTGGGGTGTTGTGAAGTTACAAAAAAAAGATGTGAAAAAAAAGAAAATGAAAAGAAAGTGCACTAAAATATCAAGTAAAAGCTCAATTGTAGTTAAAAAGTGCATGCTGAACACACATAAAAGCTAAGGTGTGGAAAGAGCCTAAATGTCTTCATTTATCGACCCCCACCTAACCCTTACATTACAACCATGTAAATTCCTTATTTATCTTTAGCTAGGTGCATATTTATATGAGTGAAGAGGGATGTGAAAAATAGACTTATGAGAATTGTTCTAAGATTGAATTGATTAGCATGCTCATATAGGTTGATTTCATGAGTGCATTGGATGATATCATGTACAGTACACACACAAATCAATTTTTCAAAAACCTTGCATATCCTTGTATTGATGGAACGTTATTTGATATGTGAACCTTCTTATAATAGGATTGTACGACTTTTGAGAGGGATAGTTTTGGTGAAATATGCATGTACTAATAGAAGTATATTTATGAATATACTACCCATGTTATTTTATTTAGTTATACTTGGTTTTACTTGAGGACAAACAAAGAGTTAAGTTTTGGGGTATGATGACTCTATAAAAGTAGAGTTATTAGCGCATTTTTTTTTACTTAATATTTACTTTTTTATTTAAAAAATAGTATTTTGTGGGTAAAAAATATTAAAATATAAGATTTTAATGAAAAGGGGTGAAAATATAATTTTTGGAATATTTTTATTTTTTAATGTAGGACCAATCAAGAGTGTCCACGTGGCTTGTCACACAAGCAAGAGAATTGACTGGACAAGCTACACGAATGCCACATAATAACGGAGAACGAATAATGATATGCCACGTTTGAGAAGGATGAAATGCACACCACGTTTCAACACGACGTTCAATCTGAGTTCGGAATGCAGTCAAACTTTGCTACCATGTGTCTCTGCTCGATTACTCATTGCATTCCACCCGTGTACCATAACATCCATCTATGCTAATCATATTGCGCCACATAGTGGTGACTTAGTGATCATTGACTCTGACCCGTCTCCCTTGTCACGTGTTGCTCGTTGATTTTCCATGTGAATTTATGATGACAAGTGTCACGCTGTCAGTTTCGCTTGTCTTGATCACAATCCTTGATCTGAAGTTGATTTGATGGTCCAGATCACACATGAGCTATATTTAAGCCCTTAATCACTCCATAAACCCTAAGTGACCTCTATTAGCTTAATTTTGGTCAATTTGTGTAGCTAAAAAGAGAGAAAAATACAATAAAATTTAAGAGGGGACATAATTTTGGTGGAGATTCAAGAGGAGATTAGTATTACAATTCAAGAGATTGTTTGTGTTTCTTCTTCTACTTTTTTCTTTATCAATTTTTATGTCTTCTTTTATGAAAAATATGAGTTTTATGAACATAATTATGTGTAGATAATTGATTAATTTTGGGATCTCATGAACCCAATTTTTACTATGTGATGATCTAATATTTTACTCTAATTATAATTATAATTTAATTATATAAATTAATCTAATTTTTATGCTATTAATTGTTTGGCTAACAATTTATCAATATAGGCAATTAAATAGATTTGAGTGAATTATTAAATTGTTATTCTTGATTAAATAACATGCATGGTTTCTAGACAAAGATGTACGATTCTTATGTATGTGATCCATAATTGATGAACTTAATGAGTAGTATGAAATTTAATTGGCATAAGAGTGTGATTAAATTAATTACTATATGATGTGTAGTTTACTTGAGAGAGGAATACATGCTAGATTAGATTCAATTGATCACATAATTAATTGATAATTATATTGAATGGATTTTTGCAATTCACATGTTTAGAAAATTGGGGGATTAAGTATTCCTAGATATTTTCTCATATATCTTTTTAGTTACCAAATCTAATTTAATTAATTATTATTATTTACTTTTAGTTATTTTAATTTTGCTTAAAATATAAAAACACAATAAAATTTATTTTTTATTTTTTTTAGTTTTAAAAATTAGTTTCTAATAAAATAATTTATGTGAGAACGATATTTTCTTATTATTATATTACTTGTTACAATATGTATACTTGTGTATTCATTGCACACATAATTTGTGTGGCACTCAACCACCATTGCATCTCACAATCGACTCATCCCCTTATTGCACCACCTTTAGCTATGGTATTGTAGCGATTTTATGAGCTTGATCATGGTTCTGCCCTCTATCCTAGATGAACTCCCACAATGTAGCACTGTCGTTCCACCTTCTACTCTGCATATATTTTCCTAGTTCCAGTCTCTATGGGAAACATAAGTGCTAAGTGATAGATTGATGAAACTGCCCTAGAGGCATGTAGAAAAGGTTTGTCCTAGAATATAGTTTTAGGTTGAGAGACAATTAGATACAATAAAAATAATCATGAGGGTCCGAGTAGTTAGTCCTTCCCTTAATATGATTGGGATTTTCATGCTCCCTTTTGGGGTAAGCTGCCTTCTAGAGAAATCAAATGGTGGAGTGGCCACGGTCGGAAAGGATGTTAGAGTTTCATTTATTTTCAAAAATCTATGAAGATAAACATCTACTAAGCTCCACAAATCTACAAAGGTTCTATGCATCCTATTGTTAGCAATCTGTATGATGACAACTACAACATCATAATACGGATGTACTCGTCGCCTAACTTCCCTTTATATGAAGACCAAGTCCTCCTTATCATCCTAAGTTCTTTTCATTTCTTCTGGCCATGCACAATGTTAAGTATTTCTTAACCAACACTAATTATCATAGTGTGTACCTTTATGGCATGGTTCAAATCTCTACCAATGAGTCCTCCAAACATCATGTGAATCTTGTTCACTATAGAAGGCTCATCCACCTTTGCTCGGGTTCCTAGATTTGTTGAAGCTGAAGGGCATTTTTCTAGCATAAAGTATTTTAAGATGATTTTATGAATGTAGTATTGTATTTGATTACTCAACTTATAGAATTCTTCGATGTTATGGCCAAAGTCATTACAATATTTGTAAAAAAAATTGGATTTTCGTCACTGGGAGACCTTTTAGCTTCTTAGGCCTGTTAAAAAGGCTTGAGCTCTGGACCTGTATAAATATCTACTCCCAAGTGGTGTTAAAAGGAATAAACTTCTTGAACTCTACATCAAGGTGTTAGATCATAAACTTGATTTATTATGCATTGTTGTATCAATAAATGCAAGTAATTGTAGAAGATAATTTAGTAAGAATGAGACTAATAAATGTAAGTAGGTATAGTTAGTATTTTGTAGGTATGAGACTCATTAGTGTAAGTAGTTGGAGAAATTATTTAATGAGTGGTTGTGAGATGTAGAGAAATGTTTTTGGGAGCCTATAAATAGAACTTCTCTAGGACCATTTGTAATCAATACAAATTAAGAGCTTTTAAGAGAGTGAAGATCCTCAAAATTGACAATGTCTTGATGTGCTGTTAAAAGATACCCCTGAACTTGAGGCCTTAACCTAACATAGGCCAGGTGTGTTGCCCTACTTCTGTCAGAATGGTGACTAATAGTATAAGCTAGATGCTAGTCTTCTTCGACCTTCTATCTAGCTTGGTTTTGGGTACGAGTTTGGGGGGATGGGGGGGGGGGGGGGGGGGGGGGGGGGGGGGGGGTACTCTGAGCCTTCCATAATAGGTGTTTTGTGCTTTTTACCCTTTTATGAAAAGGGAGGGTAATCCTTATAATCATTTTGAGAATCCATATGGAGAGCTTGGAGGATCAAACAGTGCATTTTTGAAGAAAATAGGCGACTAACATTAAAAAAGTGATGAAGAATGCGAACAATACCATGAATGTTCTTGGATTGCTAGTTGGCTCAAGTTGACTAGAATATTAAATTTTTTTCTCATAGAGGGCATCAAATGTTGAAATCGATTATTGCTTTCATCACATTCTTGCCAATTGATTGTGAAAAAGGAAACAAACATTTAGAAAAAATGACACAAGTATACCCACATCAATTTTCTTATAGTGAAAAATTGAAATAGTAGAAAATGGGACCAAAAAAGACAAACTTGATGATTGAAAAATGGAGTTATTTACAAGAATTGGAATGCACCTAAGGAAATAAGAAAATATATTTTCATATATCATAATATCAAATATTAAATAAGATTAATATATTATGGGGTTGTATTCCGTGAATATGCTTTTAGCTTCAAACTCAATCCTATTAATTGTACTATTCAATGATAATATGAAATAATCAAATAGTGTTGTGAGCCTAGTGAAATTCTCTACAACACAATGTGATAGAAATGGATTTAAATATGGCTTCTTGATGCTATGAAGTTCTTGATGCTATGCAATAGGCTGATAAGTTGATGGTTGAGTTATTTTCATCGTATGAATGCAAGGAAGGGTCATCTCATTGCGACACGTTGTGTTGTTAGTAAAGAAAACAAGCAAATTGTTGGAAAGAATAATGAAATATTTTTTTTATTAAAATTCATTTCCACGTAACCATTATTTATCTACCCAAATATGACCTTTATTTTTACAATTATGTTTTATGATCGTTATTTTCATAATTACGTGTTCGTTATTTTTATGACCGTTATTTTCATAATTATGTGTCTATTATTTTATGACCGTTTATTTTTATAATTATGTGATTGTTACATATATATTTTTAACTATAAATAAAGGAAAATAACCCTTAGTTTTGAAACACAACTCAACAACTCAGAAATTACTCTTGGTAGCAAATCAAAGAAAAATATATAAAATTATTTTTGAAGTTTTCCGAGCAACATAAATATTTGAGAGGTGTAGCATGTCGATCTTCATTAGTGCACTGAATTTTGAGATAAAAAACAAAGATTTTGGGCTATTTTATCCTAGAAATGACGAGTTTGTGTTTGTTTGTACAAGTTTAAACAGAGTCGCAAAACGTTTGAAAGAGAAAGACCTAGTCTGCAACTTAACCCAAGCAATACATTTCAATATATCCATAATATCATTCTTACACTGTTTTTAACATACATGTTCCAAAAAATTTAGATGATTTCTATCTGTCTTATTTACTGAAATGTTAACTGCTTATCTCAAGATTTCTCAAAACCTTCCGCGGAAATGGGTATTCTTCAACACCATCAACCATGAACAAATAATTTGCTTCAATCTGAATATAGTTAATAAAATAGTTTAAATCTTTAATTCTTCGTCCTTCCACTGATGTTTGGGATGATGATGTTGAAGACGATGATTTGGGATTTCACTTCGTTGCTCCATCACTGCCAGAACATTCATCTTTCTCTAGAAATTATACTAAAGACTCCTCTGCTAGCACCATTCCTTAAATTTTGGTCCCTCACACTAATAGATTTTCCTCCCCTGTGCTTTATTGATATTTGAACTAAGGAAGGTTGAAGAATCAAATTATGCTGATTTCTATGAACATAGGTTTATTTTTAAATTGAAGAATAATGAGGGCTCGTCTTCTAGTAGTTTAACGATAACTAGAAATAGTGAACAAAATGTGGAATTAAACACTGAAATTAGAAGAAGTAAACAAACTCAAACCTCTAAGGGTTTTGGGTCTGATTTTTATGTTTATACCTTAAAGGAAGATCTCACACTCTTCAAGAACCTTTATCTTTTTTAGATGCCAACTTATGGGAAGAAGCCATAAATGATGAAATGGAATCTCTTGAGTATAATAGAACTTGACATTTAGTTTACTTATCACCTGGTTGCAAAACCATAGGATATAAATGGATACTAAAAAAGAAATTAAAACCCGATGGTCCTATTGAAAAGTACAAAACTCATCTTGTAACCAAAGGGTATAGGCGAAGAGAAAATGTCGATTTCTTTGATACCTTTTCACCAATCACATGAGTAACTTCATACGTGTACTTTTCTCTCTTGGTGCTATCCATGATTTAGTAGTGCACCAAATGAATGTTAAAACTGCTTTCTTAAATGGTGACTTAGAAGAAGAGATTTATATAGATCAAACTGAGGGTTTTATACCTAAGCTAGGGTATGAAAATTTTTATAATCTAGTTATCCCACATGAATTCAAAATGAATGAAAGTGACAAATGCATTTATTTTAAATCAGAAAATGACATTGTCACCTTTTTATGTTTATATGTGGATGGCAAGAATATTTTTGGGTCAAACATTCATGTTAAAGTGAATTTTTTTTATGTGCTAACTTTGATATGAAAGAACTCAGAGAAGCGAGTGTAATCCTTGGTATGAAGATTAATAAGTCTGAAAAAGGACTTTCTCTAGATCAATCTCTTTACATTGAGAAGATCTTAAAGAAATATAATTGCTTTAACTACAAACTTGCATGTATTCCTTATGGTCTTAATGTAAATATGTTTAAGAATACCGGAGATGGTGTTAGACAAACTGAGTATGTAAGCATCATTGGTAGCTTACGTTATGCTACTGATTGCACTAGACCAAACATAGCTAATTTTGTGGGACTATTATATAGGTTTACCAGTAGACCTAGTGTAGAGGATTGAAATGCTATTGAAAGGGTCATGAGATACCTTAAGAGAACTATGAACCTTGGATTACATTATAAGAAGTTTCCCTCTATTCTAGAAGGATACAATGATGCTGATTGGGACACTCTAAAAGTAACTTGTGGCTATATATTTAGCATTGTTAGTGGAGTTGTTTCTTGGAAGTCTAAATAGAAAATTTTGGCTCAATCTACGATGGAGTTTGAAATGATAGCACTAGCTATTGCCAGTGAAGAAACAGGTTGGTTAAGAAGTCTGTTAGTTGAGATTCTTTTATAGGAAAGACTAATACCAAATGTCTTAATTCACTGTGATAGTACCGCGGCTGTTACAAAAATTTAGAACCATTATTACAACTACAAGAGACGACAAATACCTAGTATTGTTAGAGAATTTCTCTCTATAGGAACTGTAAGAGTGGATCATGTATATTTAGATGAAAATTTGGCTAATCCTTTGACAAAAGGATTAAAAAGAGAGATGGTTTTCAAAACCTCGAAAGGAATAGGACAGATGCCCTTAGAATAAAGAGTCACTCGTGATGGTAACCCAACTTATAGACTAGAGATCCCAAGAAATAAGTTCAATGGGTAACAAAAGTCATGATGTGATATGAGATGAATCATGCTATTATGAAGTCCCATTCTATATTGTTAGAAGCATGTAGTCCTGAAGCGATAGAGAAGGATGAGTTAATTATTAAACTCTTAATGGATTCTATACTTTATGTGGAGTTGAGTACATGGCTACATAAGTACTCTTGATAGACTCACTTATATGAATATGGAAGTGTGGTCAGTTCCTATGGGCAACATTTACTAGAGTATTCACTATACTAGGATACACGTGCATGACCGTTAAACACGAGCTTTTCGAACTACACCTTGGAAAGATTGTTTGTGAAATGTTGTTAGAGATAGAGTTCAAAACTACGAGTTACTCTATTATATTATAAAACATTAACATTATGTAAATATTAAAGTCGATAGACACATTTTACTTATGCACAATCTTATACTTTTAATTGATCGATTACTCAATGAAATTATTTTTATATGAAATTCAAGTATGAGATTGTTGGAAATGAATTTAAATAAATACAATATTTCATTATTCTTTCTACCAGACATGATCGTTATTTATCCACCCAAATATGACCGTTACTTTCACAATTATGTTTTGTAACCGTTATTTTCATAATTATGTGTGTTATTTTTATGATTGTTATTTTACTATTCACAGTATAAAATTACCTAATTATTTTCTTTAATTTTTTTATCATTAAAATATTTATTAATACAACTAAAAGTTCTTATGTGGCTCATTTTTTATAAATAAAGATACTAATAAGCATTTTTCTTAATTTAAATAACCAAACAATACTTTTACACAAAGAAAATAGATCCCAAGACATTTATTCCTATACTTAGTTATGGTATTAATATAATGATATTTTATTGCAAGAAATAAAAAATTTACCCTAAAATTGCTAGCAATAATTTAATGATAATTTTTATTGGGTAGGAATATTGTAACAATTAAAATCATTATTATCACAATAATAATTCATTAATAATGATTTTGTTCAATAATAATGATAATAAGAGCTTGGTGTGTATAACATTCTCTCGTGAAATTTGATGGGTAATATACAAAATAATATCCATAATGATTAGGCCTTTGATTTTAGTCTTAGGCTATTTTGATTTTCTACTAAGAACATTTTTATATATCATAATTGTAATTGACGTGATAGCTTATTATTGGATAGAGTTACATGTATTTGACGGTACGTAATAATAATACTACATCACATCACTTATAAGTTACTATAAAATTATGATAAATAAATTTTTCCTCACACTAAAGGTTACATAGACCATTCATGTCGCCCTTGGATTATATGTGTTAGATTCAAAAGATTGCATATAGTTTATGGTTCTTTTTCAGGTTTAGAAATTATTTGGGAGAATTTTAAGTGCTATAAGACTCTAGAGAGATTAGAGAGATAGAGTTAGATCCCTCAAGTAGGTTACATAGGTCCATATATATATTCTATTCTACCTCTAGATATTGGCATCTAATTGGAATGACTATACACTATTGTCCCAAGATGAGGTCGTGCCTATATACCCTATACAATGTATGGATTCTTGTCCTTTGATCAAGTCATTTACCTCATTTTTATTGGGTCATATACCTCGTGTACCTTGAGTCTTTTACTTCATATACCTCTTGAACATCATACTCTTAGATCCTCATTTAGGTACCTTGAAGAACCCAATGTTGACACACCATGGCCATGAGATACCTTGATTCGTAACACCCAAATATTAATTCCTTCATTCTTTTATCTTAAAACAAGATGAAAGAATCATATTCTGACTGGGGCATCACTTTAGTAGGTTGTTTCAACACTTGTAAGGGTGTAATCTTTTCAGCTTCTTTGGGTGAACTATTAAACTTCTCTAAAGGGTACAAACCTTTTAGATTCCCCTGGATAATGTAGGTCTCTTACCTAGTATATCAAAAGCCCTAGCCTCCTATTTGAATTCATTTCTATTTTAAGTTTGAAAATAAAAAATCTTCCTGTAGAGAAATCTAGTCTATGTGAAGAAATTTAGGCCACATTCTAGGAATTTTAGCCCATACTATAGGAATTTTAGACCATCAAAAAATAAAAGTAATCCACTATTTTCAGGATCTTTGCTTTGTCTTCTTTAATTTTCTTGTTTTTCTCTATGACTAAGCAACTTGGTTCCTAATCTACTAGGGTTTAACCTAGGTTCACCCCCACCATATGAACCGATGACATCCTACCTCCAGTTATTAGGGGGTATAACAAATGGGGTAGAGAAATAAGAGTAAGAGAACTCACAACATAAGACAAGGGATTGGCACTCCTCGCTTCCACTTTTGATCTAAGTGACATGGTTTGTGTGCAAGGAACCACTTGGTTTCATATAATCCATTTCGAGACATTCGATGAGATAGGTCAAAAATCTTGTGAGACTACTTCAAGCCATATTAAAGCCATAACTAGCAGATTTGAAGTTCCCCACATCCACTAGCATCTAAATTGAAGATCCATTGGCTAATTTTACCTTAGGTCTTATACATTCTATCCATATCATCGTTCTTCAAAAGGTTAAGAGGAAAAACAAAGCATGTTGTCATCCAATAGGTAAACCCACATATAATTCCCTAGGGAAAAAGATTCAAAATTACCAATACCGGAAGACACATATTTCCTAAGGAGAGCATACTCAATTTCATCATATATAGGCCTAGTTCCGGTCCTCAAATACCTTTTCAAGATAGATGACCCATCTAAAGGATGGAATGTACTACACAAAGAGGCCTTACTAGTTGGTTTATGGTTTTCCACATCTCAGGTCGTTACTCTTTTTTGTCTAACTATGACCAAAGCTTGACATAAATCAATCACAATTGGTAGAGAACTCTTTTAATTCTGGACGTAGTTAGTAGGAAGCTTGGTTACAACCTGTAAAAAGGTGAGATAACCATCATATATAGTATCAAAAGAAGAAGGGTTGATATGGGTAAGACATATATCTCAACCATTACTCTCTAAGGTCTCATTTTGAACCTATCTAATAGATAACCTAAATGGAAGGATAATTATTTCTATGTGGGAAATGATATATATAGAGTAGAGAGCTTGTGGTCTTGGTACGTATCACTTGGAACCATAACTTTGATATCACGATGCCACATGGTCAAGAGATTCTATTCCAGCTAGGGCATATCAGTAGGGAAAAAGTAAATCTTTTGGAGTTACAAAAATCCTTGCATACAACCTCTAAGGATATTCTCACTAAATCCCATTTCAATGCTTCTAGGGTATATAGGAATTACCTCATACCTAAAGGTTTAGACATATGTTACTTGTATTTTTATTATTTGTTTCTCATTTAGATTCTCATAGCTCATGTCTATCGTGTAGTTATGGATTTTACCAGTGTTGGAATTGATGACCTAGTATAAAACCATGGGATTGATGAGCTAATTGTGATTGACTCCCCTCAACCCCTTGAAAAACCTCCCATAAAAGTGGGGACCTTACTTGCTTCTGTCAAGGTGAAGATTGATGAGTGCTCAAAAGTACTAAAATTACCATGATTTTATGCACATTAATTGATTAAAAATATATATTTATATAAATTTGTCTTTTTCGGAATCACAGGTATTTTTATTATTTTTTAGGTATTTTCGCTTAAAAACGTAACTTAATTGTAATTTTAGTTTTTAAGTTGTTTGTTTTTATTATTGCTTTTAATTTTTATATTTAGTTTAATGATTGTGGGTATCATTACTGAAAACCCTCACGAGACTCAAACTCATCCACTAGGGCAACCTAGAGGTTTAAAGGCTTGTTGCATAGGCTAAATACAACTATGTCAATCCATGAAAGTGATTTAGGACAGTTTAATTTTTAGTTTTTATCGTTTTTCTTGCTAAGGGACTAGCAAGAAGCTGGTTGAGGGGTTGTGATGATGCTCAAAAAGTACTAAAACTACCATGATTTTATGCATATTAATTGATTAAAAATATATATATTTATATGTTTTATCATATATTTATATAAATTTGTCTTTTCGGAATCATGGGTATTTTTATTATTTTTCAGGTATTTTTGCTTAAAAACGTAACTTAAAGACTCAAAGAATAATACTGGAAGCAATACATCACAAATATATTAATAAATAAATGAGGAAAGATAAAAAAATATCGAAAAATTGGAAAAATGGGTTAAAAAAGGTCAAAAAGGAGAAAATCGCGCCGCCGCGCGCGCCCACGTCCGCGCACGCTTGCTTCCATTTTCGCACACGCTGGGCGCACTCCTGCTGCTTGCCATGCGCCCCATTTTCGCGCGCAACCGCCCCACGTCATGCTGATGTCATCAAATGACGTCAACAATCACCACTCTGCGTTTTCACCATTTTTTACCCACTTTTCTCTTCACTTCTAAACACACCTCAAAACACACTTCTCTCCTATTTCTTTCTCTCCATTTCTTAGTTTTTAGTTAGTTTTTCTTAGCTTTAGAGTTCTTCTATTTTTGAGAAAAACTAGCTATGTTTTTGTAATTTATTAGCTTTTCTATTCAATAAATGAGAGTGCAAATTCCGCTTGAAGGTTTTCCAGCAATGGGAATAGCATCGAAGTTCTATAAGGATTTTTGTTTTCTTTGCAGTTATTTTTTATGCTTTATTCTTACATGTTATATTTAATTTTTCTGTGATTAAATTTAATTGTGCTGGCTGTTTATAAACATGATGTAATAATAATGTTGTTATGCTTATGAAATATTAAATAGGTGAAAATCTCTAAAATGAATTAGTTTTATTTTTATTCAAGATTTTATATCAAGAATGTTAAAGGGAAATATATTATTTTTCATTACAAACTTAAATCTGAAAATTAGATTTTAAGGTTTAGTTATCCGGTCTAATTTAGAGTAGTGCTCTTTTATTTGTTGGTACAATCACCCGGTAGTTAGAGTGAAGCTCTATTTCAAAAAAATTTATAAGAATTATTATCTGAAAATGTATTGACAACATGTTTTAAGTAGTGGTTTTAAAACTTGAAAGTTAGTACTCGAATAATTAAATTCTTAGGTTTAATTTGGACACTTTGAATAAAGTTTAAACTGTCTAACCCCACCAAAGGTGGCATTTAAATGGTTCATTTTCAATCTCTTAGAAAAAGGAATTAATTTAATTAACCAAATTAGTTATCAACCCCACCCATAGGTGTTAATTGATTTGTTTAGTTAACAAAGAATATCTAACCCCACCAAAGGTGGTATTCATATAAAAAAAGAGAATTAATAAAATATCAATTTATATCTTTAATAACCTAGATAATATGAGCAAGCATAATTAACTTAGTTATTATATCCATAAATACTCCACTATTATAAATGATAAAATTTGCATAAATATTTATTGAATCTGTATCTATGTTTATTTTTATGTTATTAGATTAGAAACACAAAAACCAAACTATCGTGACAGGATGTTTAGCATTTAATTTCGTTTTTAAAAATTTGAATAATAAATTAAAAACCACATACATTCCTTCCTTAGATCGACCTTGGGAGTATACTTATCATTTTCTATGAAATGATTCGCACACTTGCAAGAGTTTTATAAATATAAAACCAAAGTATTGACAGTAAGATACACATCATATGGATGATGTACATTTAAGAAATATCCTAATGTAGTGTTATCCCTATAGCCATCATTGAAGATAGGGTATTTGGAAAGCCTAAGGTACTTCTAGACATTTATCACCACTTTGAAGGTGAGTTGGACCATGCTTATATTTAATTAGCTATCAAAGAGTGTGGGCTAATGCATATGGAGATGGCTTCTAGTTGTATGGTAGAGGTATATAGTTAGACTTGTATACAATTTTCTCTCATTGGTATGGTTTTAACCTCATTTTTGTAGGTCGTATCTTTGATAAGGGAGGGGAAATTGAAAACATTGCAAATCATACCCGTGCAAATGAGGTTGAAGCATTGGTTACTCAATTCCAAAGTTCTCTCAAGGAAAAAGACAAGGTGCTTGAAGAAAAGGAGAATCTCCTTAGAGTATATGAAGTTAAAATCATTGACATCGAGGATGACCTAGTAGATCATACCCAAAAGCAAAAAATTACTTCCAACTTCACCTTAGAGAAGGACAACTTGGCTCAAAAGGTTGAAGAATGGACTATAATAGCTGACTAACAGGATCGATTGGTTGAGGAATGGGTTAAACTAGTCAAGGATGCTATAGGGCCCTTAAGAGAACAAGTTTCTTTGTTAAATGATCTAGTGGCCATGCTTAAAGAAGACTGTACCCTATAGACACCATGAGATGGTATATTTAATATGACCAATTTTAGATCACAAACTATAAAGTCCAAATCTTTCCTTTGCTTTCTTTGGTTACGCACAATGTTTATAAAGTTCATAGACTACTTCCTTTATAAAACGCCAAACTACATAACCTATTGCACTACCAGTCCCTAACAATAACATGGAATCTAGCCTCGAGAAAAATGATGATGCTTGAGAAGCCAAAAGCTAATTCAAGGGCCAATAGTTCTTTGTTTGACTTGTATTTATCTGGTTGTTCTCTTTCTTTCTTTCTTTCTTTCTTTCTTTCTTTCTCTATCTCTTTTGCATTAAATGCTCAAAATTTATAAATATATTTATAGCCATTTAGCTCCAAAAAATTATAATATACTTGGTTATTTTCTTGAGAGAAATATAACTTTTTATTTTTTGATTGCTAGTTTTTCAATCCTTTTTCTAGTTATTTTTGTCCTGTTTAAGAATTTCAGTCCAAGTATCTTGTTATCTGCTTGAGAAATTTAATACAAACACCTTATTCCTATAGAATTCACAAATATTAGCATTGATATCGTGAATCACTTTCTTGTGTACATAAACACATGGAGCCATATGTGACCATATTTGAATGAGGTGAATCATATTCAGATACATGGCATAGAATGAAGCTTTCAAATGGAAATAACAAGGTGCAATCCAATAAGATGTGATATCCATTATGGTTAGTTATTTGTTGAGTAAAATGGATGTTGGTTTCATAAGGGGTTATAGAGAGCACCCCGTTCAAGATGTTCATGAGGTCAAACTCTCACTTGGTCATGATAGGATGAGATATCGTTATAAGATTACTTGTGAGAGCTCACCTTGTGTTTCCCTAAAAAAATCCAAGCGATGATCATGTAAAGGCCCAATGATTCCTATAGACAAAAGTAATGTACCTTGCATGGTATGTCATTATCAGAACCTTCCTATAATGTTTGAGAATGGTATTTTAGGTAATGAGGTGGCCTAAGATCATCTATATCATCTTTTTGGTATCTTTAAAGATTGACTAGTCATTTCTTGCATAAGGATAGATGAAGGTTAAATTTGGCATATGGTTGAGTTCAGCTTACTTGAGGTAATTATTTATCACTAGCATTCTCTCTTTATGGCTACTTGATTATTAATACTTGCTTTTGGAGGAAATGTCTATTATGTATGACTTTGAGAGATCTACTCAACAAAAATATAAATTAGTTCATTGTGTTGAGAAAGACAACAAAGTTAAGTATGCCACTTATATAGAAGCATTGTAAGAACTATAGGATCTTTAAGATGAAGTTCATCTCATTAGTTAAAGTCATGGTGCAATACTTCATGAGAATCAAAATTTGACTACTAAGTAAGATGAATTGCACCAATAAATTGGCACCCTGAGACATAAACTTAGAAAATCGAGTAAAGAACAACAGATATTATGACAAGAGGTTGATCACTAAAGAAGGAGTTATTTTGAGATGCAAAGATCTTCAAGTGTTTCCAAGAGAGATGAGCATTAATTGACATGCTTGTATTGTTGGTCTAATGATTTAATTAAATAAAAATTTCCTATTTTTAATCTCTTTTGATTTATTTTTTCCCAAT
Source organism: Hippophae tibetana (assembly GCA_037013495.1). Classification (NCBI taxonomy): domain Eukaryota; kingdom Viridiplantae; phylum Streptophyta; class Magnoliopsida; order Rosales; family Elaeagnaceae; genus Hippophae; species Hippophae tibetana. The sequence goes on from CM072803.1 coordinate 11,878,619, forward strand.
ATTGTAAACTTGAGACTTAGGATGGGCTATATACCTCGTATACTTGCATCCCAAGTGGGAGGGACTATTTGGCCTCCTCCAACATACTTAGGGTTACCGTTCTTTGTTTCTTTTTAAGAGAAAGTTCACTATTATGAACTCGAGATTCTTACTTAGGATAGGCCATATACCTCTTATACCTACATCCAAAGTGACATGAACCATTTGGCCTCCTCTTCCACACTTGGGGGTTATTACATTTTTTTTTTTTCGCCAAATAGGTTTTAGGAATAAGTCAAAATATACACTCTTCCCTTATCCTTCAATCCAAATAAGAGGTTCACATTTGTAAACTCACGACCATTTCTTAGGATAGTCATATACCTTTTATACATGCATCACAAGTAGGGGGCTATTTGGTCTCCTTCTCCATTCTCGGGGGTTATCGTATTATTTTATTCAAGAGACACTTGATGTAAATTTCTTGTACAAACTTCATTGATTGATTCAATATACATGGTATTTCATTTAAAAGTAATACTTCTTCAGTTGTTCGCTACCCTAGCTTAAGTCTTTGCTTCTCTTTTTTATCTATCTTGTTAGACCCTTCAAGGATAATGTTTTAAATCATATAAAGGCCTTCCCATGTCACCACAAATTTTCCAAAATTAGTTTCTATCTTACTACCAAGTGTCTTACGAAAAGACATAATCACTCACATTGAAATTCTTAAATTTGATCGATTTATTGTAGGATTGTTGTACTATTAATTTTTGTGCCTATATTCTTAGTAAAGCATTCTCTTTTTTCTTCCACAAATAACAAGTACTCTCTTCATAAGTCATCATTGTCTTCTTGAGAAATATTGGGATGTATGGTAGGTTCCTACATTTCTTATGAAATGAAAACTTTGGTCTCATATACTAAAGAAAGTGGGCTCTCTTCTATTACCACCTTTGGGGTTATTCTAGTGGACCATAAAACTTCTGATAATTCATCAACCCATTGTTCCTTTGGCCCTTCTAGTCACTTGTGGAAGATTTTGATTAATGTCTTGTTTAAGGACTCTGCTTGGCCGTTGGCTTGTGACCTATGTAAATTATAATGTGATAGGTTGATGTTGAGTTCTTGACTAAAGGATGCCAAATCCTAGATGGTGAACAATCGCCCAGTATCAATTACTAATTTTTATAGTAGACCAAATATACATATTATGTTACACTAAATGAATTTATTCATATCACTTTCTTGCATTCTTTCCAAGGCTTTGGCCTCTATCCAGTTAGAGAAATAATCGATGGCTACACACTTTTGAAAGAGCCACAGGTTATACAGTACATTGGCATGTCATTGGAACCTATCACACTTTTGAATGTGATCAATGTAGTCATTTTTCAAGTTGGGTCTATAATAACCCTGTCACCTAATTCTTTATGAAAATGTTCTTTTTTTGAAATGTGCTCTAGAGTGTCCCTTATGTAGCTTTCACAACAGAAGTTGGGCCACTTGGCTAGGAAAACTCTTAAGCCATAGCTCTCCATAATTTTTCTAGGAAAGGGTTTCTCATAGGATGGAATAATTCTTAAGTTGTTTTTAATATTTTGCTCTTCTTCTTTATTCATGAAAAGAATACCCTTAATGAGGTACTCTAAATATGGGGATATCCATAAGAAAATGGTAGCGATGCTAGTAAGCTTTTATTGATTAAAAGTCTTAAGGTCTAGTGGGATGTGAGGACTTTTTGTTAGGAAAAACATAGAGATCATTCTCTTTACTTCTATGCTTACTATCGCTACCAGACTAGCAAGTGAAAACCTTTTGTGTTCATTCCTTAGGGCATTTTCTTGACCCCAAATGTTTCAAAGGTAGATATTTATTTTTCTTTCTTCCAAGTATTTCTTCGTTCTTTACTCCTTTACTTCAAAGGTTTCATTGACCTAGTTGACTATTAAGCACGAATCACTATGCACCAATACTTTCTTTACTTTTAGTGAACATAATTGACAGAGTTCCAATAAAAGAACCTCATACTTAACTACATTATTAGTGGTTAGGAAAGCAATTTTGATACATTGTTCTATTAGTCCTTTCTGTGGGATGAATGTAGCTATCCTCATACTCAAACCTTTTGAATTACAATCCTTGTCCACATATACCATCAAAAGGTCTAGGGTAAGCTTTCCTAAATATACCACTTCCATGGGTGCATTGTCAAATTCATTTATGAGCTTATTCTCTATCCATTCCATGATAAACTCAGCCAATGCTTATCCTTTGATGGCTAATCGTGACTTATATTATATTTTAAATTCACTCAACTCAATGGCTATTTGAGAGAGGTGACCTGATTATTCTGGCTTTCCAAGAATATTCTTTAGAGGATGAGATGTCAAGACAACTATCTATTAAGCTTCATCATAATGTCTCAGCTTTCTAGAGGTCATCCTTATGGTGAAGGCCACTTTATATAAAATGGGTACCTTTGTTCTGCTTTGGTCAAAGAGTGGCTCACGTAGTACGTTGGGTGTTATCTTCCCTCTCTATCCATCACAATAGAAACACTAGCTACCTTTTCGATAAATGGAAAGTACAAGTACAAAACTTCACCAGCACTCAAGTTTGTCCAAAGAGGTGCTTTTCGTAGGTACTATTTGATGTACTAAAAAACAATCTTACATCCTTCACTCCAGAAATAATCTTTATTTTTTCTTCAATAGATAGAAGAAAGGTAAATACTTTTCTATGCATTTGGAAACATATTAGCTTTGGAAACATATCAACTTAGTGCAACTATACATATGTTCAACTACTACACCTCCTTAATGTATCATGGAGACTCTATATTAATAAGGGTTATAATCTCATTAGGATTGGCCTCAATTCCATAAGAAGACACCAAATACCTTAAGAATTTTACTGATGTTATCCCAAAGACACATTTCTTAGAGTTAAGATATATCTCATAATGCTTTATGATGGAAAAAATCTCTTCTATATCATAAATATAATCTTTTGTGGCTTTGGTTTTGACCATCATTTTGTCTACATACATTTCTATATTCCTTCCTATCTGTTTCTTGAACATTCTGTTAACTAGTCTCTGATAAGTTACCACAACACTTTTTAACCCAAAAGGCATTCTTGTGTAGCAAAAGGTCCATTCCTTCATGATGAATGTTGTGTTCTCCATATCCCATGGATGCATTCAAATTTGATGATAACCCAAGTACGTATCCATAAATTCATCACTTCAAATCCATTTTATGGTGTCTAGTAGTTGATCAATGTTTGGTAGAGGAAAGTAATCCTTTGCGGGCAATAATGTTTACATTAATCAAATCTATGCACATACGATGGCCAACCACAACCTTATTCTTTAGGACAATATTCTAGCACCATATGGGGTAGTCTATTTCTCGAACCCATCGTACTCTTTTGAGGAAATTGACTTTGTTTTTGATGATATCACTTTTTCCCTTACAAACCTTTTTTCTCATTGTTTGATAGCTTTTCCATATGATCCATGTTTAATTCATGTGTGATTACATCAAGATTAATACCAAGGATATTTTAATACCAAGTATATCTTCTGGTTTCCAAGTGAAAAGGGTCGATATTTCTTCTCTATAATTCTATCAACTTCTCTTTGATGTCCATGGGGAATTTCGAACTAATTATTAATAACTTATCCTCATTTAGCGTTCTAATAGAGATGACCTCATAATCCTCAAAAGCCACAATGAATATTTGATTTGTGGATGGCATGTACTTGAATGTTTTTGTATGTTACCCATCCTTTAATTGCTACCTTGAGCTAGAGGAAGGTTCCACATTTTTCATGGTATCATTATAGTAGTTCCTTGCTCTCTCACGATTCCCTTTAATTTTGCCAATCCCATCTACCATCAGATATTTGATCAATTGATGGTTAGTAGATGAGATGACCCTCAATTTATGAATCTAGGGTCTTCCTAATAGTATGTTGTAATAGGTGAAGGTATTTAAAATGATAAAATTTGAAAGTGTTATAGCTCACTCCAACATGATAGAGAGTCATATTGTACTTATAGACATAGTGATGCTTCCACTAAATCCCACAAATGGAATTTGTTGTTGGGTGATCTCCTTAGGGTCTTTCCCAATGTTGAGAAAAGTACAACAAGTTTGAGAAACTTCTATTAATCACAAATACTCTACTACATCTGACTAGTGATTAAAAGCATAAATATTACATGATTTGTTTGAATTTTAATGTCAAAAATGGATTTATATTTTCATAATTTTGTCATTATTTTAACAAATCTATGTTTTTAGAATCAAGGATATTTTTTTGTTTTTCAAGTATTTCTAGCTTCAAGTTGATTAAAAAGATAAAAAAGGAAGAATCATGCCAAAAAGCACTCAATTGCAAACAAGAAGATTTCAAGCATAACATATGTAAGCCTTACATATGAATCAACCAAGCTTGTAAGGCTTACAAAAAATAAGTTGAAGAAATTCAATTTGACGTGTGCCATGACGATGCTTTAAGTGTGTCATAGCACCAGTGCCTTAGATCATAATTGAGCACATATCAAATTGACATAGATCGCATTGGTGTAAAACTATGCTACAACATCTAGCTATATAATCCATTTTTTTCTCCTTTTTGTAGCATTTTTCTACCTATATCCCCCATCTTATTATAAAACACATCAAGACCAACTCAGCCAACAATTCTGATTTCTTCAACAAATTCTCTTTGATAATTTTGTTATAGTTTTCGTTTTATAGTTTTCTTAGTTTCATGTAATAGTTTGTTGGTCCAATAATTAGTATTCATAGATTTTTTTGGAGATTTTATAGATACAAATTAGTACTAAAATTATGTACACTAAAGGATACTTATGGGTTACAAATGTATTGAATTTTAAATGTGTTATTCTGAATGTGGCTTTTAATATAATGATCATTTATTAAATTTAAACATGTCTTGTTGAAAATACAATGAGATGCTAGTTATGTTATTATGCTTGTAAAATATTAACTTAAGTAAACATTTGTTTATAAAATAAATTGATTTGTATTTCTTCCTTCAAGAATTTTACAAAGCTTATTACAAAAATTTATATTAATGACATATTTTTCGTAGTAAATTTAAAATATGAATCTATATTTATGATCTAATTATTTTGATTTGATTTTGAATTATATTATATTTCAAAAAAAATTCACAAAGATTTATTATTGAGAAATATATTGAAGATATATTTTTCGTAATAGATATAAAATCTAAAAATTAGTCCTCAGATACATCAATGTTAAATCCAACTTTGACACATTGAATGAGAGTCTAAGTTATGTGATATGCCTTAAGCAGTTATATAGGTGGTTTGATATTTTTTAGAAATAAATAATAATTTAATATTAATTAATTATTAGGCCTCGTCTAAGATATTAATTTATTTTTATTAAAAATATTTAGGCCCTACTTATGGATATTTTCATACAAAAAAGAGATAATTAGGAATATTAATTTGTCTTTAATAACCTAACTAATGTAAGCAAGTATGATTAAGTATCTAATATATCTCATAAATTTTTCATTGAATGATTAAATATTTATTTGTATACTATTTGTTGAATCAAATCTATTTTTAAATTTATGTCATTATAATATGATTTTTAAACTCAAACAATTGTGATAGAGTGTCTGGGTTAATTTTTTTGTTTTTAAGAATTTTGTTGAGTTATTTAAAAATTACTTAGTTCCTCTTCAGACGGGCCTTTATTATTTCTTATAAAGTGAGTATTAAGTTTTTGGAATCGTTGTCGAGAAAAATAGTGTTTTTAAAGTTTTATTGTCAAAAATCTTAAAAATATTTTTGTATTATAAATAATCATGATTTTTTTAAAATATTTAGGATTAAAAATAATATTTTAAATTAAAAGAAGTAAAAAATAAATTTAAAAAATAAATAATAATTTTGAAATTAAATAAAAGTAAATTATTTTTAACTTTATTTTCTTTTCTACTATTTTTTATAGCATAATTTCTTTATTTTATTTTTAGTGTTTTTTATTTTTTAAATTTAAATTTTATTTTAATTACTTTGTGTTTAATATTTCTGAATACTAACTTATATTTGTATAATTTATTTTAACTATCATATGTATATAATTTATTTTAACTATCATATGTGTAGTGTTTATTATTCTTTTATTTTTATTTTTTACATACCTCTAGTATTACTTAATTTTAGTACTAAGTTCTTTACTATCTTGATTTTTGTTTTTTGTTATTAATGTACAAAAGGTAAGAGGTCTTTGAGAAGTTAAATTGTATTTTTATTAATATCTATAGGTTTAAAACAATTTTCAAGAAATATGAACATTTATCAAGAGGAAGGGAAATGATCCTAAGTGCAAATAGACATATGTAATGCTTGATATAAAGAGAAAATAATGAAGTACACATTACCAATATTACTTCTTGCATATAATTAAGAGAGGTTGTAAAGAATTATGAATTGAAAATATTCATTATTCCTTATTATCTTTATTTTACAATATCTCTAAACCCTTTTATATTTTATTAGAGAATTTTATGCTATTGTGTAAATAATTCTATTGTAGAGACTTGATGAAGACTAGCTTAGAATGAGATGTTTTCTTTACACACTCAAGAAAAGAGCAAAGTCTTGGTTCATGACTCTTAACTACTTAAGAGGCAGTTTACAACAAATTTATGGGTAGGTTATATTCCTATCAAAAGACCATCGATTTAAGAGCAAAAATAGAAATGTTCTTCCAAATTGATAAAGAGTCCTTCCATGAATCTTGAGATAGATTCAAGCTTCTTTTAAATCAATACATATACCATAGCTATGGGAGAAAAGACAACAGAGTAAACTTATGAGCTAAATGAGATGTTAGGTACTAGTTTCCAATAAAAAGTACTGGAGGAAGGAGATCAAAATTCAATGAAGTTCATTCCAGAAAATAAATGGCCTTGTAACTTGTAAAATTAACTAAGAAAGGACAACTCCTTAATACCTAGAAAATACCAAATCAAGAAGTATATGGAGTTGGGAGGATATTTGGACATAGTGCTAATGTTTGTTCTATATTAGGAGATTTTAGTGTACGTACTTGGAGGAAGCCAATCTTATGCAAAGGTATCATTCTGACACTAACATTCATCCTAAATCAAAATCAAATAATAACCCAGCATGTGCCTAAAACCAAGTACAAAGGTCTTATTAAAACCAACCTTACCTACCAAATGAACCATATAGGCTAGCTTTAGAAGACAACTTGAATACACTTATTAATGGTAGTAAGGATAACCAAATGATAAATAATCAAAGGTTGAATTCCTCATAGGCTTTAAGCTACCTAGTCAAGTAGAACAAGTGAAGGATGTCACAATCCTTCTAAGCAATAAGGTAATTAAAAGAAATTTGCCTAAGGTTTCTAACGACTTACCATATAATATAGGTAATAAAAAAGGTGAAAATATGGTCACCCAAAATAATGAAAAGACAAGTACAAATCATGATAATCCTTATGAGTAAAGAATTTGGGATTCAACAAACATTCTTAAAACATAAAATACATCAAAACCACATCAACCATCAATACCATTCCTACCTCCGAATGAAAGAATCAAAGCAAGATAAGAAATTATCTAATATTTTTCACTATGCTTTTTAAGGTTAATATAAATTTACCTTTATTAGATGTGATCAAGAATATTCCCTCATATGCTAAGTTTTTCAAGGAATTTAACTTTAAAAAGAGGAGGTATGAGCTTAATGTGAGATTTGTGGTATCACAAGTTTCTAGTACTGTGCTTCAGCATCAACTACCCCAAAGTTCAATGACCTAAAAATTTTTATCATTAACATCACTATGGTGGATAGGAAGGTAGCTAAAGCAATGATTAACTTAGTTGCTAGCATTATTCTAATGTTATATTATACTTTCTTATAGCTAAGTCTAGGTGACTTAACCATATCCTTTCAACTTACGAATATATCTATTAAATATCATAATGGAATAGTTGAGGATGTCCTAATATAGGTAAAAAAACTTTACTATACCTATTGATTTTGTCGTTCTAAATATGTAGAAAAACTCAACTTCAGAAATAGAACATAAAATACTTTTTGGTAGACCATTTATGACCACTACAAAGATTATTATTGATGTACAAGATGAGAATTTGACATTGATAGTCTTAGGAGAGACTATTCATTTCAAAGTTTTTAACTCTTCACCTATTCCTTCTATCTCTACCATTGATGAATGTTTTAATGTAGATTCTATGGATAGAATTATTCATAACATTTTATTATGGATAGATTGGAAGACAAACTAAAAGTCAATCTTACACTTGAAAAGGTAGAAGAAGATTAGATGAGGAGAATGAGGGGTACTATGAATTACTACATAATGCTGAACCAATAGGAAATCCTAGTATACCCTTAAATCTATCTAGTACCCTATTTGGGGAAGAGGCACCTTGAACTAAATGATTTTCCTAAACACCTAAAATATGTGTTTTAGGATAAGAGGAAGCATATCTAGCTATTATGTCTTCCACTTTCACCAAAACCCAAGAAAAACTTGAGAAATTTAAGAAAGAAATAGGTTTGAGTATCGGTGATACAAGAGGTATTAGTCAAACTATATGTATGCAAAAATAAATCTTGAGAATGATACTAAACTCGTGAAAGAGGCCCAAAGAAGACTAAACCCAATTATACAAAAAATGGTTTAAAAGAAAATTCTAAAACTTGTAGAAATATGAGTTATTTATCGACTGTTGATAGTAGGTGGGTTAGTCCAATTCATATGGTACCAAAGAAATCCGAAATGACAGTTGTCAAGGATGATAAGAATGAATTATTTCCAACTAGGACAATCACTAGATGGATGATGTGTATAGATTTTAGGAAACTAAATATGTACACTAAAAAGGATCACTTTCCTCTTCCATTCATTTATCATATGTTAGAAAGACTAGTTAGGCATGAATTTTATTATTTTCTAAATGGACTTTCAGGTTATTATCAGATACCCATTGCACTAGAGAATCGAGAGAAGACCATGTTCACATGTTCTTTGGGGACATTTGGTTTTAGAAAGATATATATTGTCGCCGCCATGTATTAGAGATGTATGATATCAATCTTCTCAAATATTGAGGGGAAATTGATTAACTAATTTATGGATGATTTTTTCTATTTTTATGACTTCATTTGATTTTAGGTTGCAAAAATTGACTTTAGTTTTAAAACGATGCATTGAATGCAACCTAACACTTAGTTGAGAAAAAATTCATTTTATGGTACAAACGGGGATTATATTAGGACATGTAATTTATAACAAAGGAATTGAAGTTGACAAGGAAAAATTAGAATTAATTGCAAAATTACTACTTTTATATCTATGAAGAGGGTTAAAAGCTTCTTAGGACATGCATATTTCTATAGGTAATTTATTAAAGAGTTTTTGAAAATAAGTCATCATTCATGTAATTTTTTGTCAAAGATGTCTATTTTGATTTTAATGATGACTACATTATCACTTTTAATACTGTGAAGGATAAGTTGGCATCTATCTCTATTATTTTGGAAACTAATTGGTCTCTCTCATTTGAAATTATGTTTGATGCTTCTAATTATACTATAGGAGCAGCTTTGGGATAGAGAGTGCATAAGCATTTGCATGTCATATATTACACTAGTAAAACAATCAATGATGCTCAAATTAATTATTCCACTACTGAAAAAGAAATCTTGATTATTATATTTTCCTTAGATAAATTTAGGTCTTTCTTATTAGGTTCTAAAGTAATTGTGAATTTTGATCATGCTACTTTAAGATATATTTTAGGTAGACCTAATGCTAAACCAAGATTAATAAGTTCAGTTTTACTCTTAGAAGAATTTGACTTGGAGATCAAAGATAAGGAAGGTAGCAAAAATTTAGTAGTTGGTCATCTGTCTAAGTTAACTTCTGAATTCAATTCTCTTGAAGGTGAGAGTTAGGAAGATATTGTTGAAATATTTCCTGATGCAAAATGATTTTTAGTAGGTCCAAAAACTTGGTACGTTGATATAATAAATTATCTTGTTGTTAGTGTTTTAGGACTTAACATTTCTTCTTAGGAAAAGAAAATATTTTTACATTATTCTAGGAAATACTTATGGGAAGACCCTTATCTATTCAAGATTAGTCAAGATCAGATCATCTGGAGGTGTATGTCTAAAGAAGCAAATAAGAGCACTCTAGTCTTTTGTCATGAGTTTCAATTTGAGAGCCATTTTGATGGTAAGAAAATGGATCTTAAGGTATTACAGTCTAGATCTTTGTAGCTAAACTATGTTTAAGGATGCTTATATATCTTCCAAACTTTGTGATAAATGTCATAGGATAGGTCATATAGGCAAACGAGATGAAATGTCTTTGACATCTAATTTAGTTATTGAACTTTTTGATGTTTGGAGAATTGAATTTAGAGGTCCCTTTTCTCCAATCTTTTGGTAATGAGTATACTTTGGTTATTGTTGATTGTGTCTAAATGGCTACAAGCTATACTCACTAAAATTAATTATGCTAATGTTGTTGTGAAATTCTTGAAAGATTCAATATTTAGTAGATTTGGGATGCCTAGAGCAATAATTAGTGATTGATAAAGAAATGTTTACAATAAATTTTTTGATGGGGTACTGAAGAAGTATAGAATTGTACACATAGTGGCTACTCTATATCATCCATAAACTTTAGAATGGCTAACACATGGTCCAAAATTCAATGTCAAATGATATTCTAGTTTTGCAATTAATGGTTCAAGGTTTACGACACAAGCAAGGGACAAATTCTGAGGAAACAAAAAATAATAATGTGAAGATGGTTGCACAAAATAGACAATTTGCTAGTTCAAAAGATGGTAATCCTATACTTTTTGATAGAACATATTATGGTGTAATTCAAGAAATTTAGGAACTCAATTATAAGGTTTTCCATTAAACAATATTCTTATGTGATTGGTTCGAATATGCAATCAATGTTGGATATAAAATAGATGATTTTGGATTTACCCTAGTAAACTTATCCAATATAGGTCACATTGATGATCCTTTCATGTTATCATTGCACAAAATAGAAAATTTGCTAGTTCCAAAGATGGTAATCCTATACTTTTTGATAGAACATATTATAGTATAATTCAAGAAATTTAGGAACTCAATTATGAGGTCTTCCATGAAACAGTATTCTTATGTAATTAGTTCGAAGATGCTATCAATGTTGGATATAAAATAGATGATTTTGGATTTACCCTAGTAAAATTATCCAATATAGGTCACACTGATGATCCTTTCATGTTATCACTGCATGCAAAACTAGTATTTTACATGAGCGATCAAATTGACACAAGATGATTTTTTGTTAACACTTCCATAAAAAGAGTTATACCAATGTGATGTTTTAGAAGATGATGACATGTTGGATATGTTATCCAATATTAGTCATTTCTCAAAAATATTTCCTAATATATATGATAATCTAATTGATGACGATGATTCTTTGTCATGGATTGGAAGTGATTAGGAAGGAATATATATGATCAACATAATTAAACATAATGTATGTTCTATATTATTCTAATAACTTTTGTTTATGTGTTTCGACTTAAAATTTGTGAATTAATTTTTATTTCATCATTTTTTGTAGATATTTCATGGATCTTAGGGTGCCAGATATTATAAATTCAAATGATCCATTAAGGCATTAAAAAAAAGGTTGGGCTAATATACCTAACACTCTACTTAATCTAGATGATAGAATACATGTTCAATTTGATACAACTGGAAATCTATTAAGAGAAAATGGTCGACAATTGAAATCTTCTATTGATATACTTGTGAAGTCAAGTATACCAATCAATATAAATGATCGGAGTAAGGTTGAAGATGCTGAAAAGTATAAGATATGGAAAACCATTTATGTAAGTATCTTTTGTTTTATAATTAATTACATATTATATCATTTTTGTATTATATCTCCTCTAAAATCTGTTTTTTTACAGAATCATTTTAAAATCCTCAATAATTGGATGAACAAGTCCTACAAGATTGCAAATAAGGCATAGAAAGAATACAAAACTTCCAAATTGGCCAGAAATGATGTGTTTCCATACTTGGAACCACTTAATGAAGAAGAAATGTAATAAATCCCTAAAGATCACCCCTGGATTGAATTCTAAGTATGGAAAGACTTCGTAGAGTATAAACATATGGATGAATTTCAAATCATTAGGAAAGAACATCAAAATAGACAAATGTAAAATATTCTTCCTAACCGTATTAGGAAGTCATCAAATCTTGAAGTTAGACAAAGAATGATAATATTAAATTGTTAATTTATAACTATTTTTATATTTATTTTAATCTAATTTAAGTTAATAAATTTATTTAATTTATGTAGAAAGCTGAATTGGGTAGATCAATTACCGAAGCTGAATTATATATAGAAATAAAGACCCCAAAACAAAGAAGTCAAAACCAATGAATAAAAGAGAAGAAGAACAACTCAATAAGTTGGTTAGTAATTTAACTTGATATAAAGTCTGTGTTATGATTTTTTCATATTGATGCAATAATGTATGATATACTTTATTGTTTTATTATTTATAGAGAACAGTTCAAGAACAAATAAACATAGGTGAAATAATCGAAAAACCAAGAAAAGATGTGATATATTATGCATTTGGACTCGATCATCCCGATCGTGTTAGGGGAAGCCAATATGATGGTTATATAGAGTTTTTGAAGCCCTCAAAACAAAAGCTTGAAATGGTCAGTAAGGAGAAGTTGAATAAAGTTGAAAAAGAAGTGAACTTCTTTAAGGCCACAATGTTAAGTGAGATTGCCAATTTAAAGCAATTTCAGAGTTTTCAGAGTTACCAAAATGGATCGTCACAAAACATGCCACGCATGTCACCATACTACAATTAAGACATGCTTTATTGGCCAAGCATGCCACCATCCATGCTAAGCATGCCACCTATGCAATTTCATGGAAACCTATGTACTATATAGGGTATAGTCATCCTATTGGTCTCTTATATATGCGAAGAATTCCAATGCAATCATATGATAGTTCAATATTGTAAGGATTGTGAGTGTTTGTTATTTTCGTTGACAAAATATTTATCTTTAAATTTATTTTTAAGTCTGTTATCAAGTCTATCAAGAAAAATTGAACAAATACTCTAATTCTAGATAATTGTACTTGAAATATATCTTTGATAACTACAACATATATGATTGCATTTAATAATACATGTTCATAAATATGAAATTATTTTTGTTTCTAAATTATTTATTTAAACTTGAATTAGTTTATGAAATTATCAATTAGTTATATCTTAGATAGATGTATTTAAATATTTTTTTTAGATATGTCTTAATATTTTTAAGATGTGAATTAAAAATTAATTTTTTTTATAATATTAAGGTTTTTTATGGGTTTTGAAAATTAAGTTTAAAATATATATATATATATATATTAGGGTTGAATTTGTGTTCGCGCTGAAAAATAAAAAGCTGTGGAAAAAACAAAACTCTTTGAAGTAGCCGAATAGAAGAAAACCAGAAACTGCGCTAAAGAAAAAAAACAAGAGCAAGAATTGATGATTAATTAGGAATCATAAGGGTAATATATATATTTATGAAGGAATCATATATAGTTGGTGAGTACTGGCGGCAGTGAAGTGAAGAAAAAAAAGCCATCAATATATATTGAAAGGCACCCGTGAGAAAGGGTAATTAATATATGTATCCAAAAGAAAATTAGGATGATATATATATATATATACAGTAAAGTGAAAAAGGTAATTAATATATATATATTGATTTACATGAATTTTTTTAATTTTTTTATATTAAATTATTGGATATTTAGATTAAATTATTTTTGAAGTCATAATGATTATTTGATTTAATTATTAAATTTTTAAAAAAGTTATTTTTAGTGATAATGCTTAATTTAATTTAAATGATATATGTTTTGAATTATCTAGTTAGGATTATTCATTATTAAATCTATTTTATAACACACACGGACACTTGTGTGTTTTGTGCTAATTATTTTGCATTTAATTTATGAACGTATTTGATTGGGCGGAAGCTTATTAAAAAGTTGGTTTGGAAACTGCTCACGATAATTTTAGAAACTGTAAAAACAGAGCAAGAGCTCTTAAGTAAGGTACATTGGGACAATATCATAGGGAGGGTAACATTGTAGAAAGTCATGTCCTAACTCCCTTCAAAAGAGCTCTTAAAGAGTAAGAGTTGTCATGACCTTATAACCAACACTTGGTTGGATTTCCTGGTCGATGTGGGACACTCAACACCCCCCCTCACATCGGACGGGGACACCGCAAAAACCGATTGTTCATACCAGACGGGGACACCGCAAAGATTGGTTGAACCGTGAGGGGACTATCAGTTGAACCCAGGGACCCGCTTTGATACCATGTAGAAAGTCATGTCCTAACTCCCTCCAAAAGAGCTCTAAAAAAGGAAGGGTTGTCATGACCTTATAACCAGCACTTGGCTGGATTCCCTGGTCAATGTTAGACACTTAACAAACATAAGAACGAGTTTGTACTTGAACATTTTATTTTCATAGTAGAAAGTTAGATGGTCCGGTAGACCGATGGTTTTCCTCTTAGGTCATGGTTGTGGCCTAAGTTGTTTTCACCTAAAAATATCGTGTGTTATTATCTTATTTCTGCATTTTATTTTTACACACGATTGCATATCTAGCCGCTTTATTTAGATTATCAAATTATAAATTAATAAAATTAAAAATAACTTATTCACCCTGCCTCTAGTTTAATTATAAATTGGTTGTGTGTTCATTTGTGATTAAATAAGTTTAATATTTTATATGTCTATTTATGCAAATATAATATAAAAAAAATTAGATTTGTTTTTTCATTTACATCTTTTTTTCATTTATTACCTTTTTAATTAGTTTCTAAGTTAAAGAGTCATAAAACTTAGGGGGTGTTACATCACATTGCACTTTTGCATTACTCTGCTTTTAAATTGCTATATTTTTAGGAGGTATTTAACTTCATTGCTTTGTCTAATGCTTTGTCTTTTTCGTATGTCAAAAAGTGGAAGAAAATAATGTGTTTTATTTTCATGTTTTTATTTTGTTATGCATATAGGGGGAGAATATATTTAATTAAGCTTGATTGGAATGCATGCACTATATGATTATTCTTTACACTTCGCTTATTTCTATGTAAATTGAATTAATATACAATAAGGCTTTCATGTCAAGTTGTCGTATGCTTTGTCAATATTATTTCAGTTACTTATAAGCTTATCAAATTGCAGCGAAAATGGATTCACCGGACCATAAGATAGTTCCGTTATGGAGTCTAAGACATCATTGTATTTTTATCTTATTTTTATACGTGTCATGTAATGAGTAAGAGGTTTTTCCACACGAAAATACCAAAGGGGAAGTTTGTAAGAATTGTGAGTGTTGAGTTATTTTCGTAGACAAAATATTTACCTATAAATTGGTTTTTAGGTCTGTTATCAAGTCTATCAAGAAAATTCGAACATTTGCTCGAGTTCTAGATAATTATACTTCAGGTATATCTTTGATAGTACAACACATAGGATTACATTTATATATTTAATAAGATATAGTCAGAAATTTGAAATTATTTTTTATGATAAAATATTTATTTAAACTTGAATCAATTTATGAAATTATCAATTAATTATCTCTAAGATAGATGTGTTTAAATATTTTTTTAGATGTATTTTAAAAATTAATTTTTTATAATATTAAGATTTTTTATGTATTTTGAAAAAATAAACCTAAAATATATTTAATTCTAATACTACTACATCATCATCATCATCATCATCAATTAGGATTGAATTTGTGTGTGTGCTAAAATATAAAAAGCTGGGAAAAAACAAAACTCTTTGAAGTAGCCGAATGGAAGAAAACCAGAAACTACGCTGAAGAAAAAAAAAACAAGAGCGAGAATTGATGATTAATTAGGAATCATAACGGTAATATATATATTTAGGAAGGAATCATATATAGTTGGTGAGTACTGGCGGCAGTGAAGTGAAGAAAAAAAAACCATCAATATATATAGAGGGTAATTAATATTTATTCAAATAAAATTAGGATGATGTATATATACAGTAAAGTGAAAAGGTAATTAATATATATTTTTTATTTTTATTAATTAATTTAATTCCTTTATATTATATTTTTAGATATTTAGATTAAATAATTTTATGAATGATCATAATTATTTGATTTAATTATTAAATTTTAAAAAAAATATTTAATTTAAAAAAATATATTTAATTTTACTAAAATTAATTATGCTTAATCTTTTTTTTTAGGATTTATTAATTGATTTCATTTAAGTGATATATGTTTTGAATCATCTAGTTAGGATTATTTATTATTAAATCTATTTTATAACACACACGGGCACTTGTGTTCTTGTGCTAACCATTTTTCATTTAATTTGTGAACGTATTTGATTGGGTGGAAGCTTATTGAAACTTTGCTCTGTAAACCGTTCATGCTAATTTTAGAAACTGTAAAAATAGGTCAAGGGTTCCCAAGTAAAATATATTGGGACAGTATCATAGGAAAGTGTAGCATAAGACCGAGTTTGTACTTGAATATTTTATTTTCATAGTAGAAAGTTAGGTGGTCCGGTTGTTTTCCTCTTAGGTCATGGTTGTGACTTAGATTGTTTTCACCAAAAAATATCGTGTGTTATTTTCTTATTTCCGTATTTTATTTTTACACATGATTGCATGTTTGGTCGCTTTATTTAGGTTATCAAATTATAAATTGATAAAATTAAAAATAAACTATTCACCCTCCCCTCTAGATTAATTAGGTCCATAATCTTATAAACTTTCAAATATCTCCAATGCAATCTATGCAATCTTACCATCCATCACAAGAATATTTTGATGATAATGTCCTTCCAATAGCTATTCCATATGGGAGTCCTCCATCATTTTATCAATCATTTGTGATAAGATTGAAAACTTATGTAGATGATATATTATTTTTATTATATATTTTATTTATTATATATAACACTTAAATTTTTTATAGTATATGAAATATGTGTTAAAAGATCCATCATTTACAGACTATGTTTCTATTGGAATGATACAACAATTAAACAATGATCGAAAGATTCATAATCAATATTTGTCAAATCAATATTCGCCAAATCATTAGCAAATAGTAATTGATCAATCATTGTTACATTATTGTTCATTACCGGTATCTTTTGATGCTACCAAAGTCCAAGAAGCTTTTGCACAATATGTAGCTTGACCGTCCAATCAAGTTGTACTAAATTTTGACTTGGTATTATTTACTTAAGATAAAAAAATTTACTAACATAATACCTTTTGTTTAGTCTATTATACCAAAATTGATAAGTGCGACACATTTAATATATGCAAAGCAAGTGTCTCGTGACAAATCTATGTCTAGTAGACAATAATCACACACTAAGTCATTAAAGAAGAAGCCATGAAAAAATTATAATTAAGTATACTATAAACTTTAGTAGAAATCTTGGTTCTTTGATGACTATTGTTGTGAGCAAAGACAATCATATATATCGATCAAGTGCATATTACAATTATTTGAATTTCAATTGATCGATTTAAGTATAATTCAAGTGTGGATAAAGTAAGTCCTCAATCAGTAAATAACTTTCATTTATGTAGAACATATAATTATATTCATATTATCTAATTATTTATAGATATTTCTTTTATATAGGACATGTTATTATCAACTTTAAGCTAATCACTTATCACATTTAGTAATGTTCTATGATTCATCATTTGTCAATTAATATCAAGAGCATGATGTTAGACACTTAAGAGAAATCAAAAGTTGATAATCTCTTGGCCACTAAAGTTTGAACAAAACCAAGATCATTAAATGTTGGTAATCTTTGATCTATATGGTAATCATATTTGAAACTATGACTCAGCTTTCATATAATTGAATAAAGATACAAAAATAGTTGTTAAAATGTAAGAGTTATAACTAGTTATTTTTTTATATTGTTCTTTGTAATATTTAATAAAGAACTAACTGTTTTAAACTTTGATAGGACGTGAAATTTTGGAATAAGAGTAAGGACATTCCCTTCAAAAATCACATATGTTTATATGAGACAAAGTTATGGTATGTACAAGTAAATATTAATAATTTAATAAATTTTACTATTGAATAATAAAGATGTTGGAATTGATAAACCATGTACACTTGTTTTTTGTAGGTTATAAAACAAAATGATGGAGTCATGTGTGGTTACTTTGTTATGAAATTTATGAGCAAAACCATTTTAAATATCAACATGTCAATTAAAGATATGACAATCTCTTTTACTAATATACTATTTTAACATATATAAGTTATTTTTTGTAAATTTATGATATTACATTCTTATTTTGAATTTAAATACATGTAATTCTTTAGTTAGAACAAGTCGGATTATGATGCATATTTTTGATGATTTACGAGAAAAATGGACAAAACACATGCTTGAAATTATAAAATCACAAGAAGAAGAATCTGATGACATTGAATAACATAGGTATCTTATAATATTTAGTGATATTATAATTAAGTTAAATATATATATATATATATATATTGTATATAAATTATTTTTGTTATAAATTTAGTTCTTAAATAATTAATTAATATTTAGTTTTTCAATGAATAAAAAATTTACAAACTCTTTTAAAAATATTTTGTTTTTGTTTTTTTTTTTTTGCGGTTATGTGATCGAAAACATGCAATAAGACAAATAGAAAATAACCAAAATACGTTCAAAAGTGTTATACCATTTTAAGTCAGTTTTAGCCTAGAATCGACTTAAAATTTCAAGTTAATTGACATGTAGGATTGATTTAGAATTTAAAGACAGTACACAGATAAAACCGACTTAAAATTTAAAGTTGGTTCTATCTAGGTTAGAACCGATTTAAAATTTTAAATCACATCGTTTTAAGTCGGTTAATAATTGATTGCAAACCACTTCTTTGTAATAGTGTATTATAAATATGCAACACATAAAACAAAATTAATAATTTATTTTTTTTGTATTAAAACATGATATGATTGATGCTAATATACTATAGATAACATAAAATAAACACGAATACATCACACGGTTAACACCCAGAGAAACCCAACTGGCTATAGTTGTGAATCCCAACTATAATTACTATTAAATTATCGATTTGAACCGACCTTTCGACTAAATTGACTTATAGGTCTAAAAGGACAACGCTATTCATAAGACATTTGTGATGATTACAAACAATGTGACATAATATAACTTATTTAAATTTAATAAATTCTTTTGTCGGACATCATTTGTGTAGTAAAATTGACTTTTCTTATATTAGAGGGGCCAACCTAGCTCAATATAACTATAGTTTCAGCAATGGTTATAAGAGAGAAATGGCTAGGACTTGTGTGATACTTATGATGGTGTTGATTATACGTTTTGGATATGTTGTCAAAGCCATAGAATCTCCATATCCTCGATTTCATGAGCAATACCACATTTCTTATAATAGGGCTTATAATATGCTTCATTCGTTCGATCCAAACAAAATTGTCGATTCCTTTCCCAAATCTTGGCTTAGCAAGTGGGTTTTCGATGAAATATGCTTCGAGGATCGCGAACACGAATGCAACGAGTTTAGGCATCTTCCCAAGGTCTACCGAACATGTATTTTGGCAATTATATTTGAATGTGCTCTGAAATAATTAATTTTAATTCATAATATTTTCTTTTTATCTAAAAAGAACGTGGACATCTAGTAATGAATTTAAGATTTATATCTAGTAGTTGTATTATATATGCAATAAAAAATATTATTAATTACTTTTCAATAATTACTTGTTTTTAATTCAAAAAATATGTATATCTTATTTTAGTAAAAATATTTTTAAATTAATGATTTTTTTTTAAATATTAAGTGTTAAAAATTTA
This sequence comes from Hippophae tibetana, assembly GCA_037013495.1. Taxonomy (NCBI): domain Eukaryota; kingdom Viridiplantae; phylum Streptophyta; class Magnoliopsida; order Rosales; family Elaeagnaceae; genus Hippophae; species Hippophae tibetana. Next base: position 11,898,702 of record CM072803.1, read on the forward strand.
AAAATTAAAATTTAAAAATTTAATTAAAACACGATTTTACCTTATATATATAATTTATTTATAATTTCACACTATCCTCTCTCAACTTAAAATAGATCCAGTGGACATGAGTCATGTTAAGGAGCATTACGAGTGTATGAGTTAATTTTACGACTATTAAAGAGATGATATTGATTACTATCGGCATAAGTGATATGTTTACTTTTCATTATTAAAATGCATGAAATTAATTTAATTGTATTGTAATAATATATATACGTTTCTGGCAAGAATTAAGAAAACCTAAGAGTTCAATCTTAAGCGTATAAGTTTAGAGGATTATTATAAGGAAAATTGAATACTCACTTGTATAAGAATATTTTTGTGATTTGTAGTTTCATATCGGTGTGATTTATTACAAATTTTGATAAAAAATATAAAAATATATCAATTATTTTTTTTAATAATTTAAATTTTTAAAAGAATTAATTTTTCAATCATTTTTAAACTAAAGGTAACGTATTAAAGATCTAATAACCTTGACTGTTTAATTATAAATATTTGACATTGACTTAATAATTGTGAATGATAATAAATATATAAATATAATATTGGTATTTTTTTTAATAAATTAAATTTCTAAAATAACTAATAACTAACAAATTCATCCTCGGATTCGAGGATTTGTGAATATCTATTTCCCAATTCTACAACGTAAACCAGCTGTTTTGGGGAACATAACTCTATTACACTGAAAGCTGAATCTGAATTATTTATTTATTTATTCTTTAGGTATATGGATAACTAATATTTAAGAAAAATGGAGAGTCAATATTATTTACTTAGCTTCGTTTCATTTTCTGCCAAGAGTTAATTTAATCATTCCTGCCCACACTATTAAGTAGTGGTTTAGTAGTATGCAATTCAATCTTATGAATTTTATAATTCTTAATAGATTGAGCCAGTCGATTGTATGTATGGATTGATTTTGGATCAATCCATCTAATTTATTAAATTATATTTTTAGAAACATAACTTTTTTAATAAAAATATGTAAATTATGTCATACTTAAACAATAAAATTGTTAATTAATTTTAGGAAAGAATTAATAATTTTGGAAAGAAAGAAAAAAAATAAAAAGAATTTGAATAATTTCATGAAAAGGAGTTAAAAAATTAAAAATAATATACATATTTTATTATTTTTTGTGTAATAAAGTGTAAATATTCATCGAGTATAGTAAATTTATTTAAAAAGACTTATAAAATCTATAAATAAATATATAAAATATTTAATTTTAATATATACATATCAATAGAAGATTTAAAAATAATAATCTATTATCCAATCAATACAAATTTTGAAAATTTCTATCAAATCCTTATCCAATCTACCATGATGGGATTAATGGATATTTTGTATACCCTTACATTAATAATATTAAATAAAAAATTTAACCCAACTGGTGTTACAATTTCAAAACCCAATTTTGTATTAGATCCTCTATTGATATTTATTGTTTTGTAATTATATTTAAATCTCAATTTTATTAAAAAAAACCAATCTCCCAATTCTGAAGTTTCAGGAAAAAAGAAACTAAACCAAGTAAATGTACATTGGTATAAAAAAACCATAAATGTGAAGTATTATTTCTTATCAAAACTATTGGCATGTGTTGTGTTGTGCATGTTGCAACAGTGGTAGACACCAATGTTTAGTTGAACAAAATATGAAACAGACAATAATATTAGTGGAGCCATAAAACATGAATGTGCAGCAGCTAGGATTATTGTTTAGTTTTCGTTTTCCTTATATACATATACCTAAACTCTTGTACAGAAAAATAGAATCAGAAATATATGAAATAATTGATAATTAAAAGAAATGATAATATTTGTCATGGTATCAGAGTAGAGTTATTGGTTGTCCTAATGGAAGAATAAGTTACCTACTATGCTGATTTATGCTGATTTTGTTCTACTTTGGCTGATTTTGTGTTATACGCTCAACAGATTGTGTTAATATGTGGATATTTGGCTGATTATTTGGCCGAGATTTGGGGTAGCCATTCAAGCTGTTGTTGTGGGGCAACCGTACTGTTCTTCAGCCCTACAATTCTGTAAACCAAAAAAAAAATTGCAGTGATCAGATTGATGATGAGGATGGTTTCAAGTATCGACGAAAAACTGGTAAAGGGTCTCCTTCTTTTGTGAAAACCGAAACCCAAGTCCTCGTATTTAGAGACAAGTTATCAACTGGTAAAGGGTCTCACTGTAAGGAGTTTTTTTGCAGAGAGGAATAGAAGGGAAAAACCTAATGAAAGGTTTTACCATCTGCACGCATTGGTTCCTATAAACTAAAAAAAACAAGCAGCTTCAGTTGCTTTGCTTTCGATGAGCTGTTTTTCAAGTTTAGAAATCACAGACTGTAATTCATTTTTGGCATTTTTTGATATATGAAGTTGTTCCTTGGTGGCCCTCTCTGAATCCCTCTTGAATTTACGAGGAACATTGCGAAGCTGGGAAAGCATAAGCTAAACAACGACTCTTATGAAGGTGGAAGTTGCGACGGTGGAAGTTGCAATGGTGGAAGCAGTTTAGAAAAGAGGCAGGAGAAAGGCGCCGCTCCATGGGAGGGCTGCGCGAATAGAGAAATAAAATTAGGGTTATAGTTCTGAATTTTTCTATATATATTGGCTAGTGTACGGACTGAAAAAAAAAGGAAAAAAAGAAAGGGAAAAAATTGATAGATTCATGGCAGAATCTAGAGATTTAACCACAAATTCCATCTTGCACGATTTGACTATAAAAATGACTGAAGTTCTAACTAGAGCTCAGACCGTCTCACAACCTCCGCTAACTGAAGCGTCGACTACTCCCATTAGTATCAAGTTAGAAGGATCCAACTATGCCTTGTGGTCCTTGGTGGTGGAGATGTATATCTCTAGCAAAGACAAATTAGGATATATTAATGAGGATTTTTCTCAACCTGCTGAAACCGACCCCTCATTTAGGAGATGGCGCACTGAAAATGCCATTATCAAAGGATGGTTGATCAATTCGATGGACCCCTCCTTGATTGCAAATTTTATTTTATTCCCAACTACAAAATAGGTTTGGGATTCTACTGCTACCACCTACTATGATGGGACAGACACGTCTCAAGTGTATGATCTTCATCGTCGAGTTACTCGTATGAAGCAGGCGGGTGGATCCATTGAAAAATACTACAATGACCTTCAAGGGTTGTGGCAAGAAATTGATTTCCGTCGTCCTAATCCAATGGAGTGTGCGACTGACATATAAAAAATACAAATCCATCATACAAGAAGATCGAGTGTATACCTTTCTCGATGGACTTGATGACAGACTAGACAAAACTCGAAGTGATATGTTTCAAATCAAACCATTCCCTACGGTGGAAAAATCCTATGGATTCATACGTAGGGAAGAGGACCAGCAAACCGTAATGATCACAGGTGCAGATACGACACCCGGATCAGTTATGGCTTTTAAAGGGGTCAAGGGACACCATAATCCGATGCCACCAAAAATAGAAACTTCTTTGAGTAGCAAGAAATCCATGGGAAATCCACCATCTCTTGACATGAAATGTGGCCATTGTAGAAACTCCAAACACACCCGTGAAAACTACTTCAAACTACATGGGTATCCAGAATGGTGGAATGATCTTCAAGCACGGAAGAAACGGGAAACCACTGGGTGAGCCGTTGTGGCTACCAATAATGCCTCACTATCCTTTATTCCTCAGGCCGAATTTTCCCAGGATCTAGGTATTTCAAGTAAAGCATTTCACATCTCTACTCATAGTGATAATGAGGATTGGATTCTAGACTCTGGAGCTACAGATCATATGAAATTTGACCCAAAAGATCTCTCTAATACAACCCAGCTAAGACGGAGTCGTGTTGCCAATGCCAATGGGGTCACTTATCCAGTTACAAGGGCTAGAACAATGACTTTATCTCCTTCATTATCATTATCTAATACTTTAATTATACCCTCTCTTTCAAACCGAATAATGTCTGTAAGTCAGGTCATCTCAGATCTTAACTGTGTAGTATTGATGTATTCTACTTTTTGTCTTCTATAGGATATTCTCACCAAGGAGATCATTGGTCGTGGTACTAAGAGATGAGGGTTATATTATATGGATGACCTCAGTTCAGAAAGAGCCAGTCACATGCAACACACCGTTAGTAACAAGGAATGACAGATTTGGCTATGTCATCGTCGATTTGGGTATTTAAAGCACTTACTCCCTAGTTTATTTTCAAATATTACACCCTCGGATTTCAAATGTGATACTTGAATCTTAGCAAAAAGTCATAAGGTGTCTTATCCTATGAGCATGCATAAAAGTATGACTCATTTTGCTTTAGTACATTCTGATGTTTGGGGACCTTCCCCAGTCACTACGTCATCGGGTCATCGTTGGTTTGTAATTTTTGTTGATGATTGTACACGAATGACATGGCTTTACCTTCTCAAACATAAAGATGAAGTATTTTCTACGTCACTTGTTTCATACCATGGTTCAGACACAATTTTCTGAAAAAATTAAGATTCTTAGGTCTGATAATGGAGAGGAGTATGTTAATCAACAATTTCGGACATACTTGGACAACCATGGTATTCTCCATGAAACCTCGTGTTCACAAATCCCACAACAGAATGGGACTGCGGAGAGGAAGAATAGGCATATTTTAGAAACTGTTTGGGCCTTACTAATTGGTGCACATATGCCTAGTAGATACTGGAGTGATGCTGTTACTACAGCTGTGTATCTAGTAAACTGTATGCCCACAAAAACCTTACAATTTCAGACTCAATTAAATGTGCTATCTGATCATGTTCCCTTTCCTACTATTTTGATGCTTTCGCCCTGAATTTTTGGATGTGTTGCCTTTATCCACCTCCATAAAAATCAACGAACTAAGTTGGATCCATGTGATGTCCGATGTGTATTCTTAGGGTATGGCATACAAAAAAAGGGATATTGATGCTACGATCCTATTACTAAAAGAACCTACATTACCATGGATGTCACTTTCCTAGAATCTAAATAGTTTTTTCCATCATCAGTATCCAATTACCCTCTTCAGGGGGAGAGTTATGGTGAAGAACGAAATTGGCTTGATGTTGAATTATTAGACATTAGTAACAATCCGAAATACTCAGATAATGCCAACAATATGGATGAGCCAATACCTAGACCCAAACTTGAACTTCTAAGAACTGAATCTGAATTAGTGACTGAATCTCCAAAAGATGCAGTGTTTGATGCACCCCTCCACTCTCTAGTACCCAATGATCCTCCTGGTGAGAATACTCCTAAGGTAAATTCTCTTATCACACCTTTACAAACCAATACTATAGATACATCTTTTGGTTATGTTCTACCTTTTAGACACAATCGAGGCAAACCTCTGAATCGATACTCTCTAGCCAGAGAGGAATGAAAATACAATTATCCAATAGCCAATTATGTATCTACTCAAGGGTTATCAAAACCTATAAGGGCTTTTGCACAAATACTCTCCTCATGTCAAATTCCAAGCAGCGTTGAAGAAGCCTTATCTGATCCAAATTAGGCTCAAGCTATAAAAGAAGAATTTGAGGCACTGTAGAAGAACAACACATGGGTGTTAAGCAAGTTGCCTCAAGGGAGGAAGATGGTAGGATGCAAGTGGATTTTCTCCATTAAGTATAAAGAAGATGGGTCAGTTGATCGATACAAGGCAAGGCTAGTTGCAAAAGGGTATACACATAAACATGGTATAGATTATCAAGAAACCTTCTCACCTGTGGCTAAACTAAAAACTGTGAGAGTTTTGTTATCTCTTACAGCAAATTTAGATTGGCCATTGCACCAACTTGACGTGAAGAATGCCTTCCTTCATGGTGACCTTGAAGAAGAGATTTACATGGATATTCCACCAGGATACATTGGTGTGTGTTATGGTGCATGCTGAAACAGTGGCAGACACCAATGTTTAGTGGAGCAAAACAGGGAGCATATAATAATATTAGTGGAGTCATAAAACATGGATATACAACAGTTAGGGTTATTGTTTAGTTTTCGTTTTACTTGTATACATATACCTTAACTCTTATATAGAAAAATAGAATAAAAAATATATAAAATAATTGATAATTATCATAAATGATAATATTTGTCAAAAACTTTACCACATTTTTCTATAACAATTACAAAAAAATAAGATTCAATTTTTCATTTTTCTTAAACATATAAATATATAATCTCGAAGCCTTCACGAAGAATAATCTAAATAAATTTATCACTACTTATATAAAATAAGTTCTAATTAAAATAATGCTCTCAAAAATAATATCTTACCATGAATGTATATATCTATTATATACCACATTCTCCAACACTACTTTCCCTGTATGTGGTCGAAGAGGCAGATTAATGGTTGTTTTAGATTTTAATTTACTACGGTCTAATGATTTACTTATTAAGATGGTTGGTTTATCCATTATATTACAAATTTATCGTAAATATAATTGATATATCATAATTTTATTTAATACCTGAGAACATATAAAGTTATAATATTTCACCATATTCTGTAATTTTGTTTGTGATACATACTATATATTTTTAATGTTTAAGTTATTTTTTTAAAATAAGTTTTGGTTGCATTGAAATTAATATTGATTGATATATATTGGTCTTATTTTCTTATAAAAGTGACGTTACAATGAAATTAATGATGACCTTAATTTTAAGTTCGCTCTCGAAAAACTATTTATCAAAGATTAAATTGAAAGATAATAATATAAAACATGACTTCAAAAATTATATTACTCAGTATTTTCACTTAATTTAAATATTTGACCCTTCATTAGCATTAATCGTATAACAAATAGTGACATCGACACTAAAAACAAAAGCCACAACTCTTTTCAAAGAGTACAAGAATAAGAAAAGCTTTTAACTTTAGAGATCACGTTAATTTATTGTAAAAGTATTATTTAATCTTTTAATTTTAAAAATATAATATTTAACTTATTTATTTATAAAAATAATGTCAAAAAATTACATTTGATAATTTTAAATTTATTTAAAAATAAATAAAAATTATCACGAGTATTTCAATCATAAAATAGGAGGTAAAAGATGATAATACATTCACTAATCATGTTTGTAATTTCTTTGTTTTGATATGGTGGAATAAATGATAAAAATACCATTATCAATACCTATTTAAAAAATCATCAAAAAAAGTATTTTTGTATCTATTTTTTATAAGTAAAAACGACTCGTAAACACATTTTGTATAAATAAAAAGATTAATTAATATTTTTATATAAGTAAAACAACTAATGAACAATTTTTTTAAAATTAGATTATTAAATAATACTTTTACTCAAAGAAAAAAAACCTTATGATATTTTTCTCATATATATATATATATATATATATATAAGTTCAATAAAAATAATAATGCGAAAAAAATGATACAGTATTATCCACCTCAAGACCTATTAAATCTACAATTGCATGTGTTAAGATAAGATGTGATTTTGTTATTGAGATGGTGAAATTTTGAATCATAAATCCTTTAAAGATATTAAGAAAACATAAGATGATATATTACAACCGACTTAACTTGACTACAGATCCTCATTGATAAATAAAAAGTTAAAAAAAAAAATAGGAACAATTACTACAAAACACAAGAAATACGCAATTAATATATTTCATCTACTATTGTTTTATTTTAATAATCCTAAAGTTATTCTCTCTTTTGTTGATGTTTTTGCAAATACCTACCTAAAAAAGTAGTAAATAATAGTAACAATGAGGGTGTAATAATTATTTTTAAAAAACCTACCTTTTTTTTGTTATTTAAAACAACATAGAGAAAAATATCTATAATTAATGAAAAATATTTATCCTTACATCAAAAAAAAAAAAACTACATATGTAGTAATTAGAGAAATATATTGGCTTGAGCAGCCCAATTGGTCAAGTCAATTGAGTTTATTATTGGTGACTGATGACTTTTCAAATGGAAGATCGATATTTGGAGCTTCGAAAAAATTATTTCCCCTTTCAAACAAGGGTACAAATCAATGGTTCATGTGTCCTGGCTGGTATTCCCACCTCTTTTTGAACCCCTAAAAAAAATAGATAAATATAACAATTAGTTAATATATTCATAACACGATTATAAAGTAGTTCTTACTTCTTCTTCTTTTTTTGTGATAATTCTTGTTATTTTACACGGTTTGAAAATTATTGTTAATCAATAGTAAGTGATTGCTTGGGGTTTATAAATATAGGATATTGAATAAAATTATAGAAGATGTGTAAAATTAGATTTAAATCAAGTGTGGTGATCATGATGATATTTGTTTTAATAAATGTTGTAAAAGGCAGAGATGAGCCTCCCTCCCTACCATTTAATAGACAAAACCAAATCTCTGACTTTGAGTCGACCCTCAGGACTCAAGAAAGCAGTTATCTTGTTTACAATCAGAAATGCTTTGAAGAACACAAAGGAAAGTGTAATAAATACAAGAATATTTCAAGGTATCAACATATTTGCTTGCTTATAATTATGGTAAGTTGTAGGAAATAATAATAATAATAATAATAATGTCTATAGCAATAGTTGAATTCATGATCAATTTCATAGTCTATGCCTCTATGATTGTGTTTTCCTTGAATTCACTTACAGTACAATACATTGAAGCTCTTGTAACTCTTAATTACACTTTTTTTTTTCTTTTCAAAAAAACCTCATCAAGATTATGGATATCATCATCACACTTTTTGAATTATTGGCAATTACGATGTTACTGTTCGTGTGTTAGTAGTGTGCTTACGAACATGGAGGTCAGACACTGCAGCCAAGTTTTCAATACCAGACCATCTGTCCAAAAAATAGTACTACACACCATATGTATTCTAACCAACTAAACTATCACCTTTTTTTATTTATTGATTACATTTTTTACTTGTTAATTATAACAAACTACACATGACGTGTATAATACTATGATATAACTTAATTATTGTAATTAAGTTATTCCCCAAATCTTTCCATTTTATTCTCTAATTATGAAATCCTATAAAAATCATGAAATTTATTATAATCATTTTAAACTTAATGGTAGTGAACATTTATAATTCTTATAAAATTTATTATATTATTATACTTAATTAATATAAGATATTATTTTTAACATCTTATAAGTTTTGGGTTTATGTCTCTTATAAAGCATATCATTTTATATTTTTAATATAGTTTATTATATTTTATTTTATTTTATTTTTGTGAGAGAATACTTAATGGTTTTTTTTTTTCCAATTGATTAAAATTTTGATATTATGTCAAATTTTTATAAAAATCAAGCATGTGATTTTTAATCCCTAAAAAGTTACCTCAATTTTCAAGATAATCATAATTATTATAAATTTTATTAAAAATATCAAAATACTTACTTGTTTACGCGGGAGAGTGTACCCAACTTTTCATTCTCCGTTTAAGACCTTTTGTTTTAAAAAATGAAAATCAATTCTTATGTGTTTTGTTCGTACATGTAGAGTAGGTCCTTCCTTCCTTCTAAAAACCAACACAAGCATTATCAAAGTATATAATTGGAGGTTAAATTAAGTTCTGTCAACAACCGTTGGATTTATACAACCTATGATACAATAATTAAAATCTAAATTAAAACTCTAGACTCGGCTTGGGTGGAAGACCTAGAAACAATCTTTAGCTTCTCCGAGCTCCAAGACATGACTAATAATCAATTGCTTTGGTACACAACATAGCCTTATTTACTTAATTTTTCTATCATCAGGGCACATGCACTGCAAAAATCAACATATGCTGTCAAGGTTAATCGTTCAACTCCTATTTTAAGTAGCATCAAGCCATGTCCTATAGTTACTTTAAGATATACTTGACTAACCTCTTGGATTCTATTGAAGGTGCCACGGTTTAAAAGAACGAGCATATTGTTGAAATTTGTATCATAACCTTTGTTCAGATTAGTTATATTTTTATGTACGAAGGTCCTAAGTTAAAATATAAATAGAACCCAACTCCCCTTAGATGTAAATACACACCAAAAAAATTTGCTTACATAGCTTTTTAAAGAAAATTTCTTTCTTCAATTTCTTTTAGTCTCAATATTTTGTAGTCTTTTATTTAAAAACTTCATTTTGTGGGTTGTAGCAATAGGGTCTAAATGGTTGAGGAAATTTGTATTTTTTTTAAGGTAATAGAAGTGTTCAGTAGCCTCCGAAAAGTTTGTAATATTATGTTTCCAACCTTGTAAAATATGGTATTCTTTATATATATATATATATATATATATATATTATAGGCAAACAATAGCTACTTATATCATAGCCTCTTAAAGATAAACAAATAATCTAATTAATTTTCCAAAAATAAGAAATTATATCCGTAAAATTCATATCAAATTGGATTGACAATTTTATAATAAAATTGGATCACGATCAAATTGAAATTGATATATTTTATAATCTTATCCGATTCAAATTAAATTTTGATTAAAATTATAAATAAATACATATTTTATTTTATAATGCGTATTTAAATACTTTAGATACCATAATTGCATCAAATTACTATTATAATTCTAAAATAAATATTAATGTTAAATCTTTATACTAATTTAATATTTGTCCAAACATATTTTTTATTCTTTTGATTTTCTTAGTTGATACTATAAATAAATAAAAATTGCTCCAAATGTACCAATTTAAAATTTAAATGTTCTCTATATCATGTTTTATATATGACAATAATTCATGGATAAATTTCAATATCAATTTGACCTTATCTGATCAGAAAATATGCAATATATTTGGATTCGTATTGGTTCGAATTCAAATTTATTACATTATCAATTCAAATTCATATTAAAAATCTTTAAATCCTAAATGTAATGGATCTAATTAATTAGAGGGGTGAATAGATAATTAACAAAAATATGTCAAACTAAATTCATAGATGGCTAAACAAAAAATCGTGTATAAATCAAATAATAAAGAAATAGAAATTGATACAAGATGATTTTAGATGAAAACAACCTAATTACAAAATAACTTAATAGGACACGTAACTATTGATTGTGAAAATAAGATCCAAGTACAAAACCAAGAATTAAGCTACCCTTTAAGATAATTTCTCCAAGTAATCTACTTACAAACCATTATTTTCCTTTACAATCTTCACAAGAAATGTGTTCGGATCTAGAACAATACTCTAAAATCTTGAATCACACAAGTAATCGAACACATTCATGGTTGAGAAAATTTGTATTTTTTTAAGGTAGTAGCCCCTAAAAAGTATGTAATATTATGTGTCCAACATTGTAAAATATGGTATTCTTTATTTATTTATTTATATATATATATATAATGCAAACAATAGTTACTTATATCATAACCTCCTAAATAAAAATAAACAAATAATCTGATTAAATCTTCCAAAATCGAGAAATTATATCCAATTTTTTAAATTCAAATCAAATTGGATTGACACTTTTATAATCAAATTGGATCAAGATCGAATTCGGATTGGCATATTTTATAATCCTTTACAATCTGATCCAAACTGAATTTCGATTAAAATTATAAATAAATACATATTTTATTTTATAATGCATATTTAAATACTGTACATACCATAATTATATCAAATTACTATTATAGTTTAAAAATAAATATTAATGTTAAATCTCTCTACTAATTTATTATTTGTCCAAACATATTTTTTATTCTTTTGATTTTCTTAGTTGATACTATAAATAAAAAAATTGCTCCAAATGTACCAATTTTAAATTTAAATGTTGTGTGTATCATGTTTTATATATGGCAATAATTCATTAATAAATTTTAACATCAATTTGACCTTATCTCATCCAAAAAAGTGCAATATATTTGGATTTGGATTTGTTTGAATTCAGATTTATTACATTCTTAATTCGAATACATATTGAAAATCTTAAATTTTAAAAGTTTTTATGTTATGGATCCAATTACTTAAATGGGTGAATATATAATTAACAAAAATCAACATATGCTGTCAAGGTTAATCGTTCAACTCCTATTTTAAGTAGCATCAAGCCATGTCCTATAGTTACTTTAAGATATACTTGACTAACCTCTTGGATTCTATTGAAGGTGCCACGGTTTAAAAGAACGAGCATAGTGTTGAAATTTGTCTCAGAACCTTTGTTCAGATTAGTTATATTTTTATGTACGAAGGTCCTAAGTTATACTATAAATAGAACCCAACTATGTAAATACACACCAAAAAAATTTGCTTACATAGCTTTTTAAAGAAATTTTCTTTCTTCAATTTCTTTTAGTCTCAATATTTTGTAGTCTTTTATTTAAAAACTTCATTTTGTGGGTTGTAGCAACAGGGTCTAAATGGTTGAGGAAATTTGTATTTTTTTTAAGGTAATAGAAGTGTTCAGTAGCCCCCGAAAAGTTTGTAATATTATGCTTCCAACCTTGTAAAATATGGTATTCTTTATATATTTACACCAGGCAAACAATGGCTACTTATATCATAGCTAATAAACAAATAATCTAATTAATCTTCCAAAATTAAGAAATTATATCCTATCTGTCAAATTCAAATCGAATTGGATTAACAATTTTATAATAAAATTGGATCAAGATCGAATTCGAGTTGATATATTTTATAATCTTCTACAATTTGATCCAAATTGAATTTCGATTAAAATTATAAATAAATAAATATTTTATTTTATAATGCGTATTTAAATACTTTGGATACCATAATTACATCAAATTACTATTATAATTTTAAAATAAATATTAATGTTAAATCTCTATACTAATTTAATATTTTTCCAAACATATTTTTTATTCTTTTGATTTTCTTAGTTGATACTATAAATAAAAAATTGCTCAAAATGTATCAATTTAAAATTTAAATGTTGTTTATACCATGTTTTATATATGACAATAATTTATTGATAAATTCTAATTAACATCAATTTAACCTTATCTGATAAAAGAAATGTGCAATATACTTAGATTCGGATTGGTTCGAATTCATATTAAAAATCTTTAAATCTTAAAAGTTTTTATGTAATGAATTTAATTAGCTAAAAGGGGTGAATAAATAATTAACAAAATATGTCAAATTAAATTTATAGATGGCCAAACAAAAAATCGTGTATAAATCAAATAATGCAGAAATAGAAATTTATACACGATAATTTTAGGTGAAAATAACCTAGATATAACAATAACATAAGAGGAAAACCACTGTTCCACTAGACCACCTATTTATTGATTGTGAAAATAATGTCTAAGTACAAAAACAAGAATTAAGCTACCCTTTAAGATAATTCCTCCAAATAATCTACTTACAAGCCGTTATTTTCCTTTACATTCTTCACAAGAAATGTGTTCGGATCTAGAACAATACTTTAATAACTTGAATCACATAAGTAATCGAACACATTCATGGTTGAGAAAATTTGTATTTTTTTAAGATAATAGCCCCTAAAAAGTATGTAATATTATATATATATACCATATTTTACAACGTTGGACACATACTATATATATATATATATCACGCAAACAATAGCTACTTATATCATAACCTCCTAAATAAAGATAAACAAATAATCTGATAAAATCTTCTAAAATTGAGAAATTATATCCAATTTGTTAAATTCAGATCGAATTGGATTGACAGTTTTATAATAAAATTAGATCAAAATCGAATTTAGATTGATATATTTTATAATCCTCTACAATCCAATTCAAACTAAATTTCGATTAAAATTATAAATAAATACATATTTTATTTTATAATGCATATTTAAATACTATACATACCATAATTACATCAAATTACTATTATAGTTTAAAAATAAATATTAATGTTAAATCTCTATACTAATTTAATATTTGTCCAAACATATTTTTTATTCTTTTGATTTTCTTAGTTGATACTATAAATAAAAAATTGCTCCAAATATACCAATTTAAAATTTAAATGTTATGTGTATTATGTTTTATAAATGAAAATAATTCATTAATAAATTTCAATATTAATTTGACCTTATCTGATCCAAAACAGTGCAATATACTTGGATTTGGATTGGTTTGAATTTGGATTTATTACATTCTCAATTCAAATACATATTGAAACTCTTTAAATTTTAAAAGTTTTTATGTTATGGATCCAATTAGCTAAAGGGGTGAATAGATAATTAACAAAAATATATCAAATTAAATTCATAAATAGTCAGACAAAAAATCACTTATAAATCAAATAATACGGAAATAGAAATTGATACATGATAATTTTAGATCAAAATAACCTATCCACAACAATAACTTAAAAAGAAAACCACCGGCCCAGTAGACCATCTAACTATCGACTATGAAAATAAGTTCCAAGTACAAAACCAAAAATTAAACTACCCTTTAAGGTAATGCCCCAAGTAATCTACTTACAAACTATTATTTTCTTTTACAGTCTTCACAAGAAAGGTGTTCTGATCTAGACCAATGCTCTGATAACTTGAATCACACAAATAATCGAACACATTCAACCACTACCTAAAAAGTTAACACAACAATGAATATCCTAACTAGAAGATTTAAGAATAAATAATCAAATCAAATAATTATGACATTATATACACAATTATTTGATCCAATAGTTCAAGAACAAAATAAAGTAGATGCTTCATAAAAAATTAATCAAACTATCATAAATTAATTAAGCTTATTAACCAATCAAACATAACTACCAATTTTTGACAGATTAATTAAAAAAAGAAGCTTAAAGAAATATGATCTTATTTTTACAAAGTAATTTGAAAGAGATAGCTTAAAATAAAAAGATTGATGTTTTTGTGTTTGAAGAAAATAAGAGGCCTTAGATTTTTTAAATAGAAAATATTGAAACTCTAATGCTAGGTTAAAGTTCAATTAAAAATCTATCAATTAAACAATTCATAGAGTGGTAAATAATAGGGACAATTGTAATTGATAGGCTTAAAATATGTTCAATTAAGCTTAGTAGTTTCTTTGGCTTGAATAGTGATTTTAAAAAATGCACCTAGAAACTAAATTACATTTAAATGTTTTGTTCATAAATATCATCAACACTCATAAACTTTACAATATCTTCCTTTGGCATCTTTGTGTGACAAAATCTCTTTCTCACTACATCATGCTCATAGGAAAATAAAATTTACATAATTGAACTATCCTATCATCTAGTGAAACCATCTTTGCTTGAATCTTAATAACTCACATGTACATTGAAAAATGAAAACACAAATAGGCATAACTTGTCTTTAAAAACTTATTGTTTATTAGTTCAGTGTATATAATAAAAAAACAAATAAATAGACATAAATGATAAGTAACAACATATAAAATATTTAAGTATTGATTTCCCTACGTGAATAAGTTTGAACACTTAATGTGTTCTCCCCTAGGTGTAATTGACCGAAAAGAAAATTTCAATTAATAACTCTTCCCATTATATATTTTCAATTAATGCTCAATAACTTTTTCCCTTTTTGTCATACGAATAGGTAATATAATCATGAAGTATTGACAAATATAAAATACAAAAATAGAGAGCTAAAAAAATATGTTTCTAAAAAAGAATGAATTTTTCCTAAGTTTCACGACACCCTTAAATAAACTAGAATAACAAAAAAAATATAAAAATTGATATATATATATATAATTTAAAAAAATTGAGGGTAGAAGACTTATTTAAACATGACTAGAACAAAAACACTCATTTGAGAAATTAATTTTGTTAAAAATATGGCTATTTGTTGACAACATAAATATATGTAGACAAGGCACACAAACATGCTAACACATGTGATGACATAACGATAATCACAAAAGGTAAAATAATGTTGGAACTGCAATACTATGTCAGTTTATTATTTATGATAGTCATGAAAGATTCAAAAGAAAAAGTATTACCTATCATGAAAAATTATAATTCAATTTTTACTTGCATATAATAAAATTTACTTACCAAGAGAGAACTTAATTAATTTTTTTCTATATTCCCTTTTATTATTTATTATTTATTATTTATTTATTATCTTCATTTTTACATGCAATTGTTTTTGTATTTTATTTTTCTTCTTCTTTATTATTATTTTTACTAAGGAAATATGCACTAGCCAAAAACTTAATATGATGATTTTCATACTAGTTGTGAGGTAGTCATCTCCGTTCACTATGATAGATTCACACATCACACTAGGTAGCTCTATCAAAACTAAGTACCTCTCTGTAGTAACATTTTATAAAGTAAAAAATAGATCTCAAATATAATTTTGCAATCAAGGTTATCTTAAGTCCTAAAATCTCATAATATCAATCATAAACTTTAAGCATGACATATCTATGTGTCCAGTGAGTATGAGTATATTCTTGTCAATATGGATCACTAAATATGAAAAATATGTAAATGCACAAGTTAAAATAATCAACTAAGCAATGTAAAGTCAATCAAAAGAATCATAATAGTATGAAAATAATATGTAAAGTTTATATCAATGCTAAAATAGGTCTACTCTTTTTTTATTTATATTTTTTTTAAACTAAAGAAAAATCAATAAAAATAAAAACGAAACAAAAAAAACTAAAGATGCTCACCTAGGATTAAATGAGCACTTAAACAAAAATACCTAAGTGAACATTAAGAGACACTCAAGGGATCGAAAAAAGACAATTTTTTCTAATCTAAATTTTCTTGAACTTTAGTTTCTATATAACTTTGGCTTGGGAATTAACTACTTAGTTGTCATAGATATTTTCTTAGACTTATCTTTGGATTTCACATTAATCCTAAATGAAGATGCAACATGCATAGTAGGTTGATAACAATTATTCCTAGAATTAAATGTGTTGAATTTCACATGTATATTTGAATCAATAACCTTATGCTTTCTAGTAGAATTATTAGACATACAATGATTTTCATTCTTCCAAAATATGATGCAACATGCATGGTAGGTTGATAACAATTATTCCTAGAATTAAATGTGTTAAATTTCACATGTCTATTTGAACCAATAACCTTATGCTTTCTAGTAGAATTATTAGACATACAATGATTTTCATTCTTCCAAAATATGATGAAACATAATGATGATAATGAGTCCTATGACTAGAAGCATGGAATGAATTGAATTTATGTGCATTTATCAAAAATATACTCTTAGGCCTAATGTGACCTTTCCTACCACAATGATGACATATAGGCATAAACTTAATAGTTTTTTTCAATTATTGGTGCAACTATTCTTTGTGTATAAGTAATAGTATGAGTAGGGTTAGATGACCATACAAAAATTGTTTTCAATGTTGAAGGTTTGAAGCTCTCATCCTTATTACCAATGTCATGTGTATCACATGGAGAAGAAGGGTTAGAGGGTGCTACAAGCTAAGTTTTTTTTGAAGATGATAACACTAAGTATATCTAGTGACCTACTATGATACCAATTAAGAGTTTTTATGTCACAAATCTAATTAAGTAAAGGGGGATGAATAGATACTTAACAAAAATATGCCAAATTAAAATTCGTAGACGACTAGACATGTAATCGCATGTAAATAAAATAAGATGAAAATAGAAATTGACAACAATATTTTTAGGTGGAAATAACCTAGGTCGCAACATTAACCTAAGAGGAAAACCATCATTCTATCAAACCACCTAATTATTCATTATGAAAATAAGGTCTAATTACAATACCAAGACTTAAACTACCTTCCAAGATAATTCACCCAAGTAATCTACTTATAAGTCGTTGTTTTCTTTTAAATTCTTCACAAGTAAGGTATTCAGATCCACACCAAGGTTTTGATAACTTAAGTCATACAAGTAATCTAACCTATTCAACTAGTATTTGAAAATTTAGCACAATAATATAAGTACAAAGTATTTCCTAGAGAAAATTGATCAATGAATAAACCTAACTAGAAGAGTCAAGAATATATCAATTAAACTTAAATCATGTAGAAACCCTAGAAAAAGTAGATTAAATAAAGATAGATTTTTTAAAGATAAATAATCAAACCAAATAATTATGATATTACACACATAATTATTTGATTCAATAATTTAAGAACAAAATAAAGAAGTTATATGAATATTAAATCAAAATATCATACTCTAATTAGATTTATTGACCAATCAAACACAATGACCAATGTTGATAGATTAATTAAAGGAAAAAGCCTAAAAAATATGATTTATTTTTGAAAATCAATTTGAAAGAAAGAGCTCAAGATGAAACAATTAATGCTCTTATGGTTGAAGAAAACAAGAGGCATTAGGTTGTTTTTATAGAAAATATTCAAACCATAATTCTAAGTTAAAGTCCAATTACAAATCTGTCCTTTAAACAATTCATAGAACATTAAATAATATGAGAAATATTGTAATTGACAAGTTGAAGTGCTCATTGCTCGATCATTCTAGATCAAGCTCGAAAGATCGAACCAATAAGGTTGACTGATCAAAACCCTTTTTGATTGATCTAAGCAATGATTAATAAAATGCGAGACCAGGTAGATCAAATTTGATCATACCTTGATCAATCCAATCCTTAATCGATTGAACCTAAAACTTTGATTGATCTACCCCATAATAAAATTAATTCTAAGAGGACTTAGATCGTAATAGATTGAAACTTGATCGATCTATATCCTCAATCAATATCGATCAAACATATATATACTAAAAGTTTCTATGTGTCTAATTATGAAATCTAACATGCATTAGTACATAAATATACCTGAAATATGTTTAATTAAGCTTATTATCAAATTGAATAGTGATCTTGAAAAATATGCCTAGAAACTAAATTATATTTAAATATTTTGTTCACTAATATCACCAACACTCATAAATCTTATAAATACAATTAAGATAGAATTTGGATTAGTAAATAACATGCGGTTTTAATCCCTATTCCTACATATAACATATGCAAATCAATTGTTCACTTTACTTTTAACTAAACAATTTACCCAACAAAGCTCTATGCTTTAAAAAATCATTACATTATTAAACAACTAATTATTAGCTCAAATTCAAATTGTAAATCTTATTCAAGTTAGATCAAATTAAAATTTATAGAAAAATAAACAATTATTGTCTCTAATTAACCCTTTCTCCTAGATATTATAAAAGTGTTAGGCACCAATTTTTCCAAAAAATCAAGCGAATGGAGATGAACCTACTAATTCATTTATATTATTTATTATTTCCTTCAAGTATAAGCTATTTTGTCTTTACAAAGACACGTTACTTTAACTTTCTTCGAGAGCACATTTTCTTGTCTTTTTATAGTACTCACTAAACTTGAAAATTTTAATTGGTAGTTGCTTTAAAGATTTGATATGAGAACCTTATTGCTCTGATACCTAAGTGTTAGACACTAATTCTACCAAAAACTCAAGCATTATCTTACATGTAATTGAACAATTGACCCAAAAAAAATTTGCTTAAAAAAGCATTACATTATTAAACATTTAAGCTACTTATCTATCTTAATTGCATAGTATGACTCCTTTTAAAAATTGTATTTCATTTTTAATCCTCTATACGCAATGCATATATGTTATTTTTCATATAACTTAAAAAAAACATATATTTCCCTTATGTCTAAAAATACGGTGAACATATGTTATAACATAAAAAAAAAACTTAATTATGTTTTTTAGAGAGAGTTCAAAGTAGATCTGTCGGAGAAGAATTAGATATAAATTTTCTTAAAAGCCTAACTTGTTAGGAGATATACTAACTGTTTTTTATATATTATATTTGAGTCTTAATAAAAACTATATAAATAACTATATTATATAAAAGTCGAACTAAGTAAGCTCCTCTAATCCCTGAAGACTCATAACCTCTAAATCCAAGGGCAATGGTTCACTTGATTTTCGATAACTCGTGCCATCTATTACTGTTATCTTACCCCTTCTTCATTGGAATATAGAATGGAAAATATGTGATACCTCGGCTTAGTCCCCTTCCAAACTTTGATACAACCATTGTTTATTTTTATGCATCGATTTATTCTCTCTTCACAAGACGGTTGCAAATTGAACATAGCCTTGAAAAATAATGCAACAAAGCAAATTTTTTGCCAAGTTTTGGGGTTCGCAATTTATCACTCTTCTAGTAATCAATTTACCATTTTGGCATCCCATTATGTGAAAGGGAAATTATTTGATTCTTCTTCTATTCATTGAATTAAATTTTTTATTATATGTTAAATTTATCTTAATATGTAATATACTAATAATTTGTAAATATATCACGAAATTATTACATTTGTTTTGAATATATCATTAAATTAAAATTCGTCCAATTTTATACCATTGAATTAAAAAATATTTCATTTATATCAATCCTTGTATCGTTAAAAATAGAAAAAATTAAAAAAAAAACTAAAAATCTTAAAAATTCACTATTTATCATCATGCTCACCAAACATTAAGAAAATAACATTCCAATTATAAATAAAATCATAGACAAACCCAAAATAAAATAAAAAAGCATGTTTTTTTTTCTCTAAAGAAGAAACAAAAAACTCTTACAAGAACGAGAAACCCATTTCATCATTTTTGTTCAGAAAGTCAACTTGGGATCGGCTATTTTGAACAAAATGCGGGTTCAAAAGCTATCCATTTTTTTTTCTTTTGGTCTTTCCTTTTGTGAAATCAGATATGGGCTCTGATCGAGCAACAATTTTGGCTATGCATTTGACTGTTGGTGGTCATACTCTCCTTTGGAATGTGATCTTTAGCCATTATCTCCTTTATAATTAGTTGTCTTCTTGCATGAAGATTTTTTTTTATGAATATATAAGTACATTTACGTGGTACAAATAAAGTGATTGAATGAGTGACCAATAACTCAAAGACTAGGCAATTATTCAATTAAATCTATATATGCTTTTTAAATTATAAAATTTGTTTAATTTTTCAATATATTTATGGTGATTTCTTAATATTTTTAAAATTATACTTATATTGTGATGTCTTCAATTCTCAATAAAAGTATTTTCTTATTATACTAAAAAAATACATTTTCCTTTTATATTCCCTCACATAACAAAACTCTTATTCCACAATTCCATAAATGAAAACACTTTGAATATAATAATAAAAATAATACATTTTTGTTGATTAAATCTATTATATATTATATGTTTTAGTAAAAAAATATATATTATTTTCACAAATTACTACTATCAGTGTAATTGATTTATATACTTAGAGCATGATTGGAAATAAGAATTAGAAAAGAAATTAAATTAAATTTCTTGTTTTTTCCTTTGATGTGTGTAAAGAATTTGTGTTCTCATATTCCAACACCCTAAGGGTATGTTTATTGGTTTACTATATAAGATGATATTATTATTTCAATTTAATCTAGCTTTGGCACGAAATAATAATACTATACTCAAATGTAAGAAGATACAACTTTACACTATGCAATGCATTATAATAAACCTTTATTTAAATCAAACTTTACCATCTTTACATTTTTTTCATCTATTTCATTATTCTAGAAATATTGTTTATAATATTTTGATAACATTGTAAGGATATTTTTATAGTTTAAGTATATAATAGATAATATAAAATTAAATGTACATTTAAACTAAACATTTCCAGCAAAAATATAAAAATTAAATTTAGAATATATTTAAACACAATTAAAATATTTTTTTAATAATAAAAATAAATATTAATAACATGTATACAAATAAGAGTTAGTTACTTAATTATCAGATTATTTATTGAGTATACCACCAAACAATGTACAGTCCATCCCACTTTTATTACAATCACTTACAAAACACTATAAACCCAATGCAATAAGATATTATGCAATTCATTTCGTTACAATTATATTTATTTTATATAATACAGTATACCAAACAAGTGCTAAATGCACAAAAAGAAGTGCATTATACAAGTTTATTGAAAACTAGGGAAGACGAAAGTCTTTTAGTAAAAATGTCCCTTTTAAAAAAAAACATGAATAACTATTTTTTTATATCCTCATATGGTAAGTAGAATACAAATTTATTCTCTCATGGAAGTTAGTATTTTTAAATAGTTGCATTTCATACATTTAAATAAAAATGCAAATAAACAAAGAAAATAAATCAATATTAATCCATTACTATCACTCTATGCAAAACTTTGATACAAAACACCTAAGGTCAAACAAATTTTTGAAACCAGTTAAAATTAAAACCATATGTAAAAAATTTAAATGTATTTTTACACACACAATCAATGTACACTTTTTGTCTCTCTATGTAAAACTGAACATTTTCTTTCAACTTACTAGTGTTGATATATTGCATATTATATATTTAAGAATAAAGTCCAAGTGTTAAATAATCCCCTAATATTAAATACGTTGTTTTACTTTTAACTCGCCTAAAAAAATATATGTTTTTAGGTTATAAAAAAGTATATAAACACAGCATTTTGAATATGTATCATACATATATTTTTTATGTTATTAAAAAAAGCATATATACACTATATAGGAAAAATGAAAAATATAACTTCATCTATATGAATGAATTATTCTATACATTTTTTAAAGTTATTTTATGCACTTAAACTTTAATCATTGAGCACTTTTTTAATGAAAATACTTCTTTAAGACAGTTTCATATATTTATGTAATATAATTCTTTGGGCCTCACGTATATTATCATTGAAAAGTCAAATAAGTACATCATTACACAATCAACTCTATTTGAATTCAAAACGAATGATAAGTGTTTTGAATATAATATAAAACATGTATTAATGATTCAAATCTATATCTATAAAAAGATATTAATATATTAATTAATTTAAATATTAATTAACAAGCATGAGTTATTTACAAAAATATTATTAGTCTAGGTCTATAAATTGGTTCATTCTACCTCAAAAATGTATGTATAAAAAAAATGTTCAAACTCTCTAAATCCTCTATAATCTAAATTTATTTATATAAAAATTAACTTAAGTATGAAATTTGATATGTCAATTAACAATGACTTTCCTTTTGACGTATTTGTTAATAAATTGCATAATCGATATCGCCTTGATGAACACAAAAATTGACTTCAACGCATATTACGTGAGATAAAGAAGACATGTAATTATTGTATTAATTGATTTTTTTTATATTTTATTTTAATGTAAAGTTGAGGTAGCATAGTATAATTGAAAGATTAAGCCAGTAGTCCTAGTTAATCATCACACTTAGTTGAAAACTTATAAATCTAGATAATTGACTTGTACTTAAATCATTTGGACAAACAACTTGCTGGTTTCACAACCCCACTATGGATGCCCCAAGCATGGGTGCAAAAGGACAAGGCAGAAGTAGTAGAGCTTTTAAAATAAGTGAGCTTTATGTCTTGTAATTTCAGACCCCAGCATGGATTGCTAGGACTGCAATACAAATTCACAGCAACTTGTGTCGTTGTTGTCCCCCATATATTCTTGTAAGTCACTTTGCTGACCTTCACTCCAGAGTTCTATTAATTATATATGCATATACACATGTTAAATATCCATTAATAACTTTAAACCACTGATTAATAAGACTATTTATTAGAGGGCTCAAATAGTGAATTTTTAATAGCATAATATAGATTGTGACATACAAATGCATGTATTTTTTTAAGTACATATATATACATACATACTTAAAATAATAATAATAATAATAATAATAATAATAATAATAATAATAATAAAGCTCAAAAGAAAATTTGCAGTAGCAATTGACAAATGATTGGCATGCCTGAGAACTCATCCAATCAAATGCTAAAATATCAATCTTCATTTAGTACGGAAAAGGCCACAGAGTGACATAGTTACAATTTCCTCTTCTTTAATTTATTTTGTATTTTATTTTTTTTCAATTTTGTTCAACTTTTAAAACGTTTTTACACTCCTTTTACTTGGTGTAAATATTTTTTTCCCTTCATATCTAAATTATTATGTTAAATTATTTATTTAGTATAAAATATTGTTTTCTAAATTATTAGTACAAAATATTAAATCTTGTGGTGTTATGTTAATTTTGTTCTCTGTTTAAGTTTGTCATTTTTACCTATCTTCTAAATGTTATCAAAGCAATCTCTTTTTTTTTCTTTTTTTGGTTTTAATGCCAACAATATTAATCACTTTTTTATTTTTTAACAAAAATTTGAATTTTTATTTTATCAACAAAATAGTTTCTAGTCTTACAAAGGTTTCAATAAAAGACTTGAAAAAAATAAATGTTCCTAGCTCCGCCACTGTCCACAGCTCGTTTGCAAAACGGAGATTTATTTGGAAAATGTAAGTTTGAGTAGAAAACAGAAAGGTTAAAGAAAATTTATAAGAAAGAATGATGACCTGCTTAGGGCAGCCATGGTTACTAGGGCAATATTTCTGATTAATGATGATAGGATTGCCCACATTTCTCATAATGAGATTGCGAAAAACAATATCAGAGACATAAGCATTGCTAGGTCGAGCCCATGATTTAATTCGTACCCCATTTTGAGTTTTGAATATTGAACTTGTTACTGTCACATTTTGAACCCCATCTTCATTTGCATATTCTCCAAGACTACCAATACTGCATATTATGTGGATCATATAATTATTATGTAATTAGGGAAAATTAATTATTATTAATTTCAAATTTCAAATTAAATATATATGTCTTCTTTGGCCTTTATAATTAACTATATACTTTAGCATCTAGTATTAAAAGAAAATTGTATATCAGAGCACAAATTCTATAAGGCAGTTGGTATGTTTATTAACTTATGACTAAAATAACTAAAATTAGTGTTTAATTGTATGATATAGTTTCTTTCGTACATAGAATTTTATTTTTAATCCGATCAAGGAAAAACATATGTTCATTTTTATTACCACATAAATAAACATATGTTTTTTTACTAGAGAATAAAGTTAAATTAGTTAAATAAATGCATTATTTATACATCGAAACGAAAAAAAATTGGTACCATTTGTTTTGAAAAAAATACAAATTAAGAAAAAATTATATCATTTTAATAATTTCTACATTAAATATTAATTTTTAATGTCACGTAATTAAAACTTGATTAAAATACAAGTCTTTTACAAGAATAAGAGTGAAAATCAAAGCAAAACTTTTAGAATTCTATAATAACAAAATGTTAAAATATTATTTTTTATTAAATAATTTCATATTTATTATCACTTTTATTCTATTTAAGGCTTTCATTATAATCTATTTTAATAGTATATTAAAATAATATAATTTATTATTAATTAATTTTAAAAATAAATAAATAAATTAAACAATACAAATTTTAATCTCATAGATAAAACTATATATATATATACCAACCTCCTAATCTAATAACTTGTACATCCCAGTTCCTGCCTTATTTTACAAAACTAAATATGGCCTAATTAACCTAAGGTCAACACAGACTTACCCATTTAACTATATTCGGATTAAGAAATGTGACTACTAATGAGCACTAACAATACCCATAGCAAATATAAAAAAATGTACATGCACATGTAAATTTTGCGTACGTACCTTATTCCATGCCCAGGACCACATGCAATTTTTTCAATCCATATGTTCTTAGAGCCAGTACCGAGTGAAATGCAATCATCTCCGGTCATGATGACACTGTTAGAGATTGTGACTCCCATTGAGGATTGAATGTGGACGCCATCAGTGTTAGGGCTTAGGCTTGGGGATCTGATCTTTATCTTACGAAGTGCAACATTTTTGCAATGGTTCAAAGCCACATTCATAATTTGACTGTTCATGCTTGTTAGGCCAATCACTTCTATGTTACTTGACCGGAAGAATGATATTGACTGCAAATTCAATACAACATTACCATTAGAAGTGGATTAGAACCACACAAAAAAAGCATAATATTTATAACTATAGATAAATTTAGGTATAAAATATAACTGTTCACTTGGATTCTAAATATCTAGATTTTAATACTTAAAAATTAATTATAAATTTAATAATTTGAATATATATATATATATATATATATAATATTTATATATCATTTTTATTTAGCGAAACAAACGATAATAAAGACACATTTTTTATTATTTTTTAGTATCTTTCTTATCTCTGATCTTAAATCGGCAACCGACTAAAACTTATATAAAAAATTTTAATATATATATATTATTAGTCATAACTCAATATATATATATATATATATATATTTATAACACTATTGGGCCCCGCCGAAAGCTACGTCTAAGGCGGCTCATTAGGGCCCGGTATAAAGGAGGGTGTCTATTCAATAAACAACTTTAAATTATTTTAAGAAAATAAAAACATTACTCAAAATAATTTAACAGTGTTTAAGTTAAACAGTAAAAAATTAGACTCAATTAATATTAAACTTATACTAATTAAACCTCTTTTAATAATATTATGACATTATTTTTATTTTTATAAATTTTAAGTATTATTTTATAAATGTATTTTTTCATACACAATTTCAATTATAAGTATTTATATATATATATATATATATCATATATAAAATAAATTATTTCATTCATGTAAATTTAATAAATGCTTTTAACAATTGTTGATAACATAAAAACAAAATATAGTAGATTGATTAAATTGCAAAATTATTTCCTATATGAAAATGGACACATTCTTAATAAAAGTTTTTTTCTAGTATATTTTAAAAATTAAAGTATTAAAATTTTACAAATGATAATATAATTCTATGATCACTTTACTTTCGTAAATTTGATATATTAAAAATTTTCTTAAAATTGGTACACTTTAATTACCTTATTATTATAAATTTAAATATTTTAATTATTTATTATCGATTTTAATTATTTTTATGATTTTATTATTGAAAAAACTTAAATATGATAGAATTAAACCTTACTAGGCTTGAAGAATAAAATGTCTTAAACAAATAAATAAAAATGAAAAATAAAATAATTAAAAATCATTAAAATTGATCTAAAATGACAAAAATGTATACAAATGTAAAAGTAAAGTGATTAAAGTATATCTAAAATTAAATAATCAATATATATAATTTACAAAAATAAAGTGAAAATGGTACAATTTTTTCTTTTTTATAAATATATAGTTAATTATAAAGCATATAAGTAATTTTATGCAATGAATTGATTGTAAAGGTTATTATACCCTTGCTCCAGCAGGGCAAGATTTGCCATGTGAAAGTCGACAAGACCAAAAAGAAGAACCTCTCGCATCAAGAGTGCCTCCCAAAACACTAAGTTTGTCAACCTTATTAAACAAAATCCAAGACCCAGAGTTCCCAATCACCAAATAGTTAGAAGGGGCCACCAACCTCCCATCTATGCGAAATACAATAGAGTTGCTTCTACATGGACCACCAAACACAATAGGTTTTAGCATGTAACTGCCTCGTGGAACATAGATGGTTGCCGCCTTCCCGGCGACCGAGTGACATGCCCATCGCCACGCCTTACCGAATGCCTCGGTGGAATTGGTTCTGCCATCGGGTTTTGCTCCCCAGCTCATGACATTAGTGGTGTAGGCGGCATTTGATGATTGGAAAAATAAACATGCACCACTATTAGTAACTATATATATGATATGATATCTAGCTAGTTAGCTAGCCGATTGAGTATATTTATACTAATTCTTGATCGAGTTAAGTTATGTATTTTTAAAAACATATATAATAAACAATATGGAGTTAATTTTAAGATATTTAGATGATATATTAACTTAATGTATAAGATTCTTTTGAAAAATTAATTTTATAGGCAAATTATTATGATCAAAGACAAGTTAATATTTAATTAATACTAGTCATTTGATTGAGTGTCTGACTTGCTATATTTTCAATATCACATGTTATTTAAAAATTTGATATAATTTATTATTACGTATTTATATTATATATTTATCTAAAAATAAATTAAATGTTATATTAGTTATCGTAGATAATACATGATTTAATAATAAATTACTTATAATAGCTAATAAAAATGAACAAATTAGTGAGATGCATAATATACAAATACAATTATTCTATATTCTTTTACTATTGTACATATTAATAAATATCCAAATCCAACATTAAAATGAACTATAAGAGAATAGAGAAAAGATAGGTTAGTGTTTCTTACAAAACTTGAGATACAAAAGTGAGCAATACAAATACAACTTAGACCTTTAAGGGAAAATAAATAAAAGATTAAAATAAGCTTATGATAGAGAAAACATTAAAATAATAATATAAGAAGATATTAATTACTCTAATACATATAAGTTTATGATTAAGTAGTAATTAATTTATATACTATATATAGGAATATATTATAACAAAATTGGCAAGCGGGTGGAAATTGATTGTCTATCATCTTTTAAATAGGATAAATATATATGATGGAATCAAACCAACGTCATATAATTCTCAATCTACCCTACAATTGGCGATCATATAGGCATGTTTTTATTCCTTACTACCATTGGCACTATTAGCATAATATCACATTCATATGTAAGCGTAATCGTTTTGATGAAGAAATGACAGCTAGCGTTCTCATCTGCATCATAAGAATATTATTATAGATTTTTTCTTTCTCACGAAACTTTGTTATAGTCTTTTTAATAGTTGACAACATTATTATAAGTTTCGTTGGTTTATGGATATTAATTGTTATATTAATTAAAAAACATTGGTTTAACTTAATCAAATTAATTAACCCAAATTTTTTTATACAATTTAAACTCATAGGAGTCTAAACCTAAAGATTCAATATATATATATATATATATTCAAGTCACTTTTATGTCGTTGGCCAATGCACAACATGTTGGACCGGTCACCGGAATTTCTATTAAATGCATTTTGATCCATATTGTATAGATTCTTTAATTTTCATTAAGTAACCTTGTCCAAGCATACTATATGAATATGATCGCAAGTATTTAATATTGTAATGTAGTAGAACTTTACATAAAATTAAAGGAAGAAAAAATGAGTGTATTTGATATCTAAATGTGTATTTAAAAATTCTTATAACGTGATTCAAGTGATTTCATTTTTAAATCATTAACATATATTTTTAAGCTATAAAAAAACATACATGTACCATGTAAAAAGATTAAAAATGAAATTATATCTATGAAAAAGATTATACTAACTATGTATTTAAACCAAAAGTTAAAATTACTTGGTGCATTAATAAAGTCCCCATGACATATTTGATTTAATAAAAATGAGACAATATACTAAAATGATAATTCAAATCCATTGAATTTATTCTAAAATAAGATATACTACATAACATATACATATATATTAAAAAAAAATGATAATTCAAATCCATTATCTTTAAGGAATACACTTTGATCTTGTACTCATGAAGTAAGACAACAAAAATTCAAACAAATGTAACTGAAATACATTAGATTTAATAAAAACGAGACAATATAAATTTATTAATTTTACAAAATAGATTTGTAGATCATTTTTTGTAAAGATGATTAATTTATATTACCCCACTTAATAAGTATAAATTTAAAATATAATTCTTTAAATATAACAAACTTATCATCCATCCATCCATCCATCCATCCATCCATCCTATATATGTATAAACTAATTACATTATATAGAATATCATTCCATTATACACAATATAATGCCATTATATACCATATATATTCGTACTCTTTAATACCATTGGGATTTAGAATTGAATGAAAAAGTAGTTTTTTTTTTTACATACAATTCCTGATTTTAACAGAGCATATATATAGAAAAAGACAGCTAGTCTTTAACAACGAGATCAAAAGAATTCATCACTAATGGACAAACTAAAATCTGAATAAAAATAATAACAAAGGAAACAGAAAACCACCCAAAATTGCAAGCATACCATCGCTATGAATTTCAAAGCACTCTGAAAATAAGTTGTAGTTTTAATTTATTTATTATGACCTACAAAATATTGTTTGTATTGCACATATCAATATCTCACTAGAGCTTCCAACAAATTTCCTCACATCTTTCATTGGTAGCCAAACTACAAAGGATATGAATATCCGCGTAAATATTTGGAATCTACTCCTGACTCACGCACTAATGCAATTCTTCCCGTTCTTGCTACCTGGAAGATACACAGATGTCATCAGAAAAACACTTAAAGTGGTGAAAGAGTCGGAGAACAAAAGATTCAGAAAAGGTATCATTCTACGGAAACAGCAATAAACTTAGTTTCATCGGAGTAATCTCATGGCTCAAAAGAGAGAAAACAAAGTACCAGACAAATTTTTAACCAATTATTAAGATAGCTGGACAAACCTCACAAATCCCATACGGCTCCAGCAATCTCTGAAGGGCAACCATCTTATCTAAGTCTCCTGTAAGCTGAACGTTCCAGAAAAATATCAAACTTTGGTAAGAGGAATAATTTAAAAGAAAAAAAAACAAAAGAAGAAAGGAGGAAAAAAGAAGAAGAAGCTGAAGTGGGACAGAACATCCCATAAAAATATCAAAAGTTGGTTAGAGGAATAATTAAAAGAAAAAAAAAATGAAGCAGCTGAGGTGGACTGGGAGATACTAGATATCCATGGTTCAAGTTGGAGGAAGGATTTCAGGGAACAGAGAAATGCCTCAACAACCTTATATGTTTGAATTGAAATATATGCAACTGCAAGTGAGTCTAGCTCCTAAAATAAAGATCAAAGAAGAAAGGTGACGAGGTTTGGCCAAAGGAGCAGTTTAGTCCCATATCTTCGTAAAAGGTGTGCTTTAGTCTCATATTTTTGTAAAAGGTGCGCTTTAGTCCATGCTTCAATGTAAAAGGTACACTTTAATCCTATTTTTCAAATGTAAAAAAAAATGTATATATATATATCAAAAGTTGGTAAGAGGAATAATCAAAAGAAAAAAAAATGAAGCAGCTGAGGTGGACTGGGAGATAGATATCCATAGTTCATGTTGCAGGAAGGATTTCCGGGAACAGAGAAATGCCTCACCGACCTTATATGTTTGGATTGAAATGTATGCAACTGCAAGTGAGTCTAGCTCCTAAAATAAAGATAAAAAGGAGAAGGGTGTGAGGTTTAGCCAAAGGAGCAGTTTAGTCATATAACTATCAACTTAAGCGTTTTAGTCTCATATCTTTGTAAAAAGTGCCCTTTAGTCTCATATATTGTAAAAGGTGAGCCTTAGTCCATGCTTCAGTGTAAAAGGTACACTTTAATCCTATTTTACAAATGTACGGGATTAAAATACTCCACTTGAAAGCTAGGGACTAAACTGCTCATTTTTCTAAAGCTGATTGCCCGCACCCTTCACCCAAAATATAAAACATGGTCAATCTGCTTAATTACCTTTAAGATTTGTAGTGAAAGAAGAATATAGCCAAGCAGTCTAATAATCAGGAGCTCTCATTTCTACATGACCACCCCCCTCTAAATAGTATCATCTCAAAGAGCCCTACCATTTAATACATTGATCTATCCAACCCAAGAAGCACAAAATATAATATTCTACTCGCTCAATCGTAGAATCGATAATGGAATTTGTATGATTAAATGCAATTAAATAGCTACATGACGGGTACATGTATCGTCAAGAATCATCCGCAGTTGCATGGCTGAACAAGTTATGTGGACCCAATTGCAGCATGGAAAAAATTGGTTAACTTCTCAAGTTAATAGATCAAAAAATTCTAAATAATTTGCGTACTAAGCCAACATTGATTTTGGATCCACGTGGCACAAGGAGGACATAATTGATTGCATAAGATGTAAATGATAATAGGCACTGCAAGATACACCATGACTTGAAATCTTCTCGAGAAAGAAGAAACATACCTCGAGTGTCACTGTGTGATCTGAAACATCAACAACTTTGGCCCTAAATATGTTAGCAATGTCAAGAACATCTCGCCTAGCAGCAGCATTTACAGCAATTTTTATCAACATTAATTCTCGTTCAGCAAATGGCAAATGGGTAAGATCCTGAACCTGAATAAGACACCAACTCTAAGATAATAAGAATCCAAAAATACAGCCAAATATATGCTCCTGTAGAACATAATAATATCACACATTTACACTGCATCAAACGAACAAAAAATGATTAAGAAATGGGTGCAAATGTTTTAACTTCCTGAAGTGAGTCATTTGAGCCCTATATTTTCAACCAGAAGACAAAGGAATTGAAAATAACTTTGATGTCGTGCTCACTTTATCAATAAATTATAGGAAAATTAGGACACTGATATGTGGTCAAACCAGGGAATGTTATATAGAAATAAAGGAACAGAAATATTAAGAGCAGACCAAAAAGGTAATGCACTGCACCACCAAATGCCAGTTGTATCAATGAGAACAGGTCAAAACCAGTATATAGTATGTTGAACTATATAATTGAACCATGCTTTTTGTTAATAGCTGAGGACGTCCCACCTGGTGAACATGGGAGATCTTATAAAGCTGTTGCACAAGCTTATTGATAGATTCATCTGTACCAGGAACAACTGTAGTAATTCGAGAGAGGCCCTCAGATTCTGCATGCCCAACAGCTAAACTCTGATGACAAGTTAACAAAATTAACCAAATATCTAAACCGGAAACCTAAACTAGGATAGAACAAGGAGATGAAAGCAGTCAAAAGAACAAAAAATTACAACAAACAATCAAAACAAATATAACCTGAATGTTATAACCTCTTCGGGATAAGATCCCCGTAATAAGGTTGAGAACACCAGGCGCATCAGTGACAAGCATTGATAAAGTATGTGATCGTAGACCAGTTTTCTGAAATTGATAAGATATATAAGCTTTCTATGTTACGAAAAAGTTATAGGAAATAAACATTTTAGTTATAAGAAGTCCAGATTAAGTACTCAATGTCTTAGGGAAGCTTTGCTAACCTTTTATTTCTTATCAAGTATGGCAATTGAGAAATGTCGTAGAATAAACAACCAATGGGGAAAAAATTTACTTACATCCTCGTCATTTAGAACACCCCAATGAGCGTCAAGAACTTGTTTGACAGTATAAGTATCATGTGGCTCCACAGGATAAACATCACCCTGGGATGAATCAGAAAAAATATCAATTGTGACTCCATCAGTATTTGCGAATACATAAGGAAATGATAGAAGTAGAAGAGGCTAAAGCAAACAGGGGAAAATTTTCACTCAGTTTACAAACTTCAGATTTCCACCTCATTGAAAATAAAATATACTAGCTTACAAACGGTTATAGCCCATAATTTTTCTGTTTTCTTTTTCCAAGGAATTGTAGGGAAGAAAAACAAAGCAATGAAGAAAAAGGTATAACTTCGATCCTTTGTAGAAGAGAATAAGGAGAAAGAAAGTTATAACTAAATCTTATTAAGGGGTAAGAGAGGGAAACAAAAAGATATAAGTTGTCCCCAAAAGAGAAAAAGATACATGATTTGTTCCATTTTGATTGGATTGAATATTTATAATAAATAATGTTATGCAATTGGGGGGAACAAATGTCTATTTTATCTCTATGAAACCCCAAAACTTTATAATCAACTAGTACTACTTAAAGAACTTTCTCAAAATTAGATAGCCATAGCCTTCCCTTCTCTCCCTTACCCTCCTCCACCCGTGAATGGAAGATAACATTACAACACTTCTTATGATCATCATTGACAAACTAATATTCAAAAGTGATAATCTAATCATATTACTCAAACAACCATTAAAGATTTATTTCCCTAGGCAATAACAAAAATCATACATTATTCCATTTCTGTTACGTATTCTAATATCTAACCTACAAGCTATCAGCAAACGAAAACCACATATATAAATTCCTCACAAAGAGACCAAAATGAAAAAAGAAAGAAAGGAGAACATAACCCTAGAGACTGACTGATAAACATTACATACCCGTGGAGACATGTCCAAGTCGCTACTAGGATTTCCAGTGTCAACCCCAATGAGAGCATCAGTAGACATTGTCTCTTCAAGATCTGGATATGAAGCTGCAGAATATCGCCAAAATGGAGCTGATGCACCCAACTTTTCCCTCCTCAAAGCAATCTAATTGCAGCAACAGTTTCAGGGATTTAGGCAAGCCATCTTTGGAAACACTAGCAATTTAGAGTCACAAACATAAATTGAAAAAATAATGACAGCTAAAGTTCCAACTTCCAACTTGTTTTTATCTATCTTACCTTTCCAGTTCTAGCAATTTCTTTGATTCCGAACTTGCTTAAATTCCTTTGCAGAGCAACAATTTTACCTGGATCTCCAGTTACCTATGAATCATGCCCCATTACAATATTAAAGTTTTAGAACTGAAGAAAAAATGATACATAATGCTCAAGTGTTCCACCAAAAGCCAATCTGGTGGTGGCATTTGCAGTATCTTGGAGCAACTGCAATTTTTCTTGAGCTTATTGTTCTCATAATAGATGAACAGAAAAGATACAACATTTGTATCAGTCACTCACCTCAATGGTTAATGAATGCTCTGAGATGTCAACAATTTTAGCTCTGAAGATGTCCTCCAACCACATGATCTATACAAAATCAAAAACAGAGTTTGTAGCACAAGCTAGAGGATAACGGAAATACAAAAGCTGATTTAAAACCTTAAGGAGAGTTTTTAGCATTTAACAATTTAGAACCAACTCTGTAATTACCTCAGCACGATGCCGTGGTGCTGCATTGATTTTTATAAGCATCAATTCACGCTCTACCAGTGGCTCATTTGAAATATCATCAACCTGTTAGCAGCCAAGATGTGAAAGATAAGTAGAAAATAGCAAAGGCAGACATTACATGTATGAGAAAGTGGCTCAGAATAAACCAGAATGGAACAATAATGTGAATATTGTTAAATGAGAATACAAATTAAAATGCCAGTTGAAATTTACAAATGAAAAAAGGACTCATTAATATGTATTTATAGGTTGTTATTTTTTGTATAAGGCTTCATTTAATAATAAACAAATAACCAATCAAAGACATAAATTACTAAACTAGAAAAACTCAAGAACTAGCCAAAAACATCAAACTTCAATCACCGCAAAGAAGTACATTAGTTTAAAACTTTTTTGAAATTTAGAGTGGAAGAAATGGAACACTATTAGACCTTCAAAACATTAACAAGCTTGTTAAGCTGCTCTGTAACTTGTAGTAGAACATTTTCACTTCCGGAGACAACTATAGTGAAGAGTGCTCTGTCCTTATTCAAACCAACTGCCAGAGATTCAATGTTATAACCCCTTCTGGCAAAAACGCCTGAAATCCTATTTATCATTCCACTTTCATCGCCAACAAACACCGAAATTGTATGCATTCTCTCCCTGGATTTTCAATAGGAAATAGTATACAGAGTAATCAAACAACAAAGATTATCAATAAAGGGTTTATCAAAGCTGAAAACTATATCTTGCAAAAAATATTTAAGGGTGAAGGGTGTCAGTCTTATAGCTTACACAAGTGGAGTGCAAAAGTACCATAGCTTTTTAGTAGATCACTTGATTTCATAAAATTAATACTACAATCCTATTTTGACTATTACTTGAGAAATTGAATTAGATTCTAACCATGTTACCAAATTTGTGAATAGAATAACATTATTATTGAGGTTATTAAGGTGATAGTAATTTACTAGAAATAACCTTACAAATTTAATTACATGATGACAGAATCTATCGCAATTTCTCAGTCAATTGTCAAAATAAACTTAGGTAATAATTTTATAAAAACAACATGACATATGTAGTCTACTAAAAAACTATAGGAATTATGTGCTCCACTTGTATTAGTTACAGGACCCGCGCGTGCTTTATCCAATATTTATTTTTTATATATCTTCATTCAATATTTAAATGTTTCATTTTTTACCAAATTCTAAGAAAGCAAGCAAGAATATACAGAAAAGATAAGAACTTAAGCAGAAATAAGTACTGATTAGAAGAGTACATGAGGAGAAAAACATAGGACTCAATGACATGGCAGGTTCATCACAGTAATATGATGATGAGTCAAACATTCAAAACAAAAAGCGAACCGAATAAGCAATCACGAACGTTAAACTGAGTAAAAAATAAAGGAAAGCAATTTGTAAATAAAGACAAAGACGCATGAATGAATAGACACACGAGTAAGTGAATATATAGCGTTAATACTTTGGTCGGAGGGTTGGAGGTGAGGAATCGTTAGAAGATAATGAGCTGCTGACGATCTTCGCTTCGAAGCTTCTTGCAGAGACCAAGCGATTCTTGGTCCCGTGGCCATGAGATATTATGACGGAACCCAAATTTGTTGAAGAGAAACCGAAGGAGCTTAGCCGATTATCTTTTTTATCAGA
This sequence comes from Hippophae tibetana, assembly GCA_037013495.1. Classification (NCBI taxonomy): domain Eukaryota; kingdom Viridiplantae; phylum Streptophyta; class Magnoliopsida; order Rosales; family Elaeagnaceae; genus Hippophae; species Hippophae tibetana. The sequence continues at coordinate 11,935,187 of CM072803.1, forward strand.
AGAAGGTTTTGGAGTGCAACTGGTTACGAGATTGTTAGCTGAAATGGCCGCCATCGCCATTAGACTCTAAGAAGAAGATAAAAAAAATTGGGAGGAGTTTAGTAATTAATTAGGGGATAAGAATAAACATATTAAGTATGATTGATACACATAATAATATTTAATAATCAAAAAATAATTATAATATATGTAATTATTGTTCCACCAGAATTTGGTAGGGTCACTCCGGTGCGTAGCTCCGTAGCTAGTAGCTACGCCAATTTGCGGGCAAAAATGTTTTTTTTTTCTTTTTTTCTTTTTTTCTCACAAATACATCAATCCATATACATTGACTTGTGTCAGGAGAAATTATATATGAGTATTATAGCATAGGATAATTTTTACCATAAATAATATTTTTATCATGATTTTTATTATTATTATAATAAAAATATATAAAATTTTAATTTTACTATTATCATTAAATTAAATTATCATATATAAAATATTTTTATAATAATATGATAAATTTAATAAACTTTTTAAAAAAATTACAACCATTTATTATTTTTTTAAATTATCAAAAAATATCACTTAACTTACTCTTTAATTAATATATAATTTCTCCATCATAATCATTTTATTATTTTACATTTAATTAACAATTAATACATCACATATATATAATAATTTGATATACAAAATGTTAATTATTGATTAAATTAAAAATTAAATTTTTGAAAGATAAAGTAACTCTCAAACACTTACTCACCGTAGCCAATTAGATTTTACTATAGACATTGATATATATATTAAACTATGATAAAAAAATTATAAAAAAATGTCATGCAAGTACCTTGATTTAAACATCATGGTTGTTTAGTATCATTATTTAAAAAATATATTTTTAAGTATATTTTCTTGAAAAAAAATGTATTAAATAAAAATAAAATTTATTTTTTATCTAATTTTAAGTTAAATATAATGAACTAGTATATGTGTCACATAAATATTTATATTTTCAATATATATATATATATAATGACATAATTTTTAATTAATAAAATTATTCAAATATTATAAAAAAAATCATTTAATTAAATTTAAATAAATTTTTTATTGTCTAACGTGTGATTTTTGATATTAGATAATAAAAATTTTATTGATATTTTTATTTAAGTTTAGGGAAAAAAAATTCTTAAAATGTTTGAGTAATTTTTACCCATATAACTATTAAAAATATATAAATATGCATTTGACACAAGAGTTATATTGTTATATTTAACAAGATATTTGATAAAAAAAAATTAATTTATTATTATTGACATATGTTTTAGATACATTTTTCACAAATAAATAAACTTAAAAATAAAAAAATTAAATAGTACCTTTGACATAAAAAAATAGATCATTCTAACTCTACTATTTATTTTGTTTGAAATAATTATATTATTTACATATTTATTATTGATCTATATGCAATGAATACTTAAATAAGCTATATGTTTCATCTAAGTTTATTCGCTGTAACACATCATTTTATACTTAAATTTATATTTAAATTAATAATTATATGATTATTGAAAAGAAAATGATACATGAATTTTATTTTTTATATCTTCTCTCAGTTAATTTGAGTAAAATAGTTGTAGAATAAAACTTAAAATTGTATTCTTTAGCATTTAATTTAAAACTTTTAAAAATAGATATCACATACCTTTTAATTTGAGTATGATATTGTTTTTAGGTAAATGTACAAAAATACCATTAATTTATTAGGTTTATTATGAATAAGCCACTGAACATTTTTTTTATTAGAAATGTACCCTTAAACTATTAAAAGTTATAAATATATCATTTTCATTTTATAGTCTATGACTTTATTAACACATTTTTATATGTGTTAATTTTGCACCATGCTATACACAAATCAATACATAAAATACAATTATATTAATAAAGTATTTATTTAAAAAAATTATTTAAATTAATAAATAATTTATTAGATAATTTATTTATTTTTATCTCATATTTTATATTAATACTTTATTTAAAATACTGATATTATTTCTAAAAAAATATAAACAATTTTATTTAATTTAAATTTAATAAACATATAATAGTATTAATTATCAAATAATAATTAATATTGTTTTGCAATTCTTGATTTGAAAAAATCTTTAAACACAAATTTTTAAATCTAATAAGTGCATAGAGTCATTTTGGTATTTATTAATCTAAAAACAAATACATAGAATAACTAATGAATGGTAACAAAACTAACAAAAAAATGAATAAGATATAAGTGTATTTTTAATAAAGGATTGAGATATAATTTTATTTTAATATTTATTTTTGTATGAAAAAATAGATAAAAATTGAAAAATAATCAAAACGATACATAATAAAATTAACAAAATAATTATTCATAAAATCTTATTTATTTTAGGAATATTTTAGTATTTATTTATGTGTATAAATAAAAAGCGTATTCATTTAAAAACATTTTGATATTTATTTATGTGTAAAAACAATAGTGTAACAATGGAAGAATATTGTTCATTAGTTATTCTACCTTTTTATTTATAATTATAAAAAGTGTATTTATTTTAAAGATATTTTGTAATTTATTTTGTGTATAAATAAAAAATATTTTTATTTTAAAAATATTTTGATATTTATTTGTGTATAAATAAAACATTTATTTATTTTAAAAACATTTTAATATTTATTTGTGTGTATAAATACAAAATATATTTATTTAAAAAAAGAGGAAAAAAAGCACTAGAACGAACTAAATTTGAAAGACTTTTTATATATAATGATAAAGATAAAAAAAAGTGAAAAGTGAAAAATAATCAACATATACAAAATAATTATTTATAAAATTTTATTTATTTTATGAATATTTTGATATTTATTTTTGTGTTAAAAAATACGATAATATTGAAACGTGAAAATAACCAAGGTAACTTTCATTGGTTATTCCCTATTTTTTATTTATAATTATAAAAATATATTTTTTAAGAATATATTGATACTTATTTGTATATAAATAAAAAATATATTTATTTTAAAAATATTTTAATATTTATTCGTATGTATAAATAAAAATATATTTATTTTAGTATTTATTTATGTGTATTAATAAATAAAATATATATTTATTAAAAAAAACATAAAAAAGGTAAAGAACCACTAAATATGATGTTATATATAGTAGCTTATAAATGATTACATATATTTGGTGGCTTATATATATTTGAGATGATAATAAAAAAACAACAATTTAAAGTGGAATTGTGGTAAATCCTCTATTCCTAATAATTAATAAGAAAATAATAAATGTTAATAAATCAAATTCCAAATGCAATTCCCCGTAATTAAGGAGTTAGTATTCTCTCCATGAATCCAAATCCCTATTTAAGACACATTTTAGTAAAAATTATTAATACTTTTTCATGGTAATTTTCCTATATATTGACAGACTTCTTACATTTAATCAAGCTATTAGAAATCATTATTCTAAAACCTGGTAATTTTTGAATAACCACGTTCAAACTTTCAACCTTCTATATATAGTCTATTGGCAATGGCAATGGAAAATCATCGATTCACATTCTCTTGGGCTTTGCTTTTGGTTCTTATGGGTTTGATTTTCATGGGGACCTGTCCGAACGTGGTGGAGGGTGTTTACGGATTCAAAATGACTCCAAAATGTACAACTGATGCGTGTGTAGCAAAATGCAAGGAAATCCTCCAAAATGTCCATCAAAAATATGTGGGTTCTTATTGCTTTACTGACGAAGTGTGTTTATGTACCGGCATTAATTAAGGTTGAACCATTGTAACACAACACATTTTTAAGTAATAATAATAATAATAATAATAATAATAATAATATCATCTATTAATTTATTGGATAAAATCTCATAAATGATTTTTTTTCTTTTTTTATTTTATATAAAATAATATTGTACTCTACGCTTCTTATTCACACCGTTTTGTGAGACTACTAAACTAATTCACGTTTTTTTGTTGATGAATTTAGTAGTATTATTTCTTTTAAAGTAATAATATTATCACAAAAATATTTCTTATTATTGTAAATAATGCAGAGTAACACAGTTTACGGAGAAAAGAAAAGAATGACAGATAGGAGAGATTGAGAAGTTTGGATGGTACGTGGTACAACTGCACAACTGTACAATACAACTGCAAGGTGATTTTATTTTTTTTAGATTGGCAAAAATTGGTGAAAATTTTCAAAAAATGAAGAAAATCTCTGAGAATGAAATATAAGTGTCAAGGAGTCCCACATTGATCAGGAAAACCAGTGAAGAGCTGGTTATGTGCTTGGACACCCCTTAACCTTTAAGCTAATTTTTGGGTTAAGAGAAGAGCATGATTGTTTAACATGGTATCAGAGCGGGACCTTGGTTTGTTTGTGCCTAACACGGTCAACCTCGTGGTCAATCGGTAAAAGGAGGACCTTGTCGATGTGAGGGGGGTGTTAAGGAGTCTCACATCGATCAGGGGAACCAGTGAAGAGCTGGTTATATACATGGGTATCCCTTAACCTTTAAGTTGACTTTTGGGTTAAGAGAAGGTCCTGGTTGTTTAACATAGTATCAAAGCGCAACCCTGGTTCATTTGTGCCCAACATGGTCAACCCCAATAAATCTCTCGGTCAATCGGTAAAGGAAGGACCCTGTCAATATGAGAGGGGGTGTTGAAGAGTCCCACATCGATCAGGGAAACCAATAAAGAGCTGGTTATATGCCTGGGTACCCCTTAACCTTCAAGCTGGTCTTTGGGTTAAGAGAAGGTTTTGGTTGTTTACCATGGTATCAAAGCGGGACCCTGGGTCGTTTGTGCCCAACACGGTTAACCCCGATCAACCTCATGGTTAATCGGTAAAGGGAGGACCCTGTTGATGTCATGGGGGGTGTTAAGGAGTTCCATATCGACTAGGAAAACCAGCGATGAACTGGTTATATGCCTGGGTACCCCTTAACCTACAAGTTGAATTTTGAGTTAAGAGAAGGGCCCGATTGTTTAACAATAAGAATGAAAATATCTACTATGTCTATTAAAAAAATAGAAAAATATAATGGGAGTCCTATAATTATTGCAAAAATTATACTTAAGTCTTTTATTAATTATTGCAAAAATTATACTTAAGTCTTTTATTTATTTTCGATAACAGTTTAGTCTTATTCATTTGAAATAAAGTGATCATAGAAGAACATAATCATATTTATAAACTATTTAAGGTCACACGATATGTACATGATTATTTTTAAGGGGCATATGATATCATTTTACGCCTCATCAATTTTTGTCAACTTTTCCTCTAATTATTTATATATATTTTTTCTATTTTTCTTATGTTTTTTTTACTTTTGATGATATTTAGTTTGATCATATGTTTGTATTGTAAGAACAACTATAAAAATTGAATAACAACATAAGAAAAATCATAAGAAAACAAAATAAATATAGAAAAATTGAATAAAAAATGAAAGAAACTTTTAACATCCAAAAATGGAAAGAATAATTATTTTTTAAGGGAATTGATAGGTAAAATAATATCATATGCTCCTATAAGTTCTATATGCCTTTTTGTCATTGTTGACTTCTTGTGTGCAAAACACGATGTCTATTTTATTATACTCAAGTCTTATGTCTTCTTCTATATAAGGTTGATTACTACAGAGTATACATGCACATTTCTAAGAACACTATGATTGAAAGCATGTTTTACACCACATAGTTGGTTTTCGTAGTGTGCATACTAGGTGAAGTGTTGACATTGTCACTTGTGTTTTTGTTCCCTTTTGAATACTGGTATTTATGAAATTTACTTGGCATTTTTTGGAATGAAAAAATGTGATTTTTAAGCACCTCGGCACCACCCTTGGTGATGGGCCGATCAAGTGTTATAAATATCCTCTCATTAATTACAAAACTAATTCAAAAAACTTGTCAATTTATATTGATTCAAATTCTATATTCATTAATTATTTTGAATGTCTTTCAGTAATTGTGATATATTCATGTGAGTATAACTATTTTTATGTGATGAGTGAGTACATCTTTGTGTGAGTAGTATTTAAGGGTTGTGTTAGTTTATTTTACACATTATTGATATGTGGTATCTGATCACATCACATCGAGTAGTGTCAGTTGTGAAGGAGAGCCGAATTGTGTGTTAAACCTAATTACTACGGAAGCAATAAGCATTTTGGGCAAAGGTTACAACTAATAAAGGTAATGGTGATTTTATTTTTTTCAGGGTTATATCTGTTTTATTGATTAGTGAATTGTCTACTACTGAATGGTTGCCTTAAGCAACCAAATGATGTTATCACATAGATATGGTCTCTATGTGAGTTTACCTCATTATATCGTGTATTATGCTTGTTATTTTATTGTGCTCGTATAATCTGAGTTTGAATTGTATATGTTAAAACATACTAACTTTTAAACTCTGATTAGAACTTTATTATATTTCTTATCTTTTTTCCAGTTTTCATATAATATCTATAATTGAAAGTTATCTATTAATTTGATATTATATTGTTACTATTACTATTAAGTGTTCTATTTTTAGTTATTATCCTTTCCACTACTTATGTGGATGAATCCGTTAGGAGTCTGTATCATTTTATCTTGGTTGGGTACCAGGTCGTGAACTCTTTCAATAAGTATCAAAACATGTACACTATATTTAGGCTTAACCATTCCAGTGTAGATCTTTTCCCCTTACTCTGTTTATTTATTCTATCAAATCTCTTATAATAGATGATATAAAAGGATTGGTTAGTAAACCATCTGAATTCAATAGATTATGTTACTTTTTCTAGAGATCTCAGATGTGTTCCTACTTGAGATCTACCAACAATGATTTTTGGTCTTTGATTGAGGATGGTTGGAAGTGTCCTATGCAAGTGTCTAAAGCTGGTGCTATCGAACATAAACTTGTTAATGTTTGGAATAAAGAAGAACTTCTTCTCAAAAATTTAAACTATCAAGGGTTACATCTCCTTATCAATTCAGTTACTACAAATGATTCTATTCTTATGGGCAAGTTTGGGACTATCAAGAAAGCTTGGGACTTTTAGAAAAGAAATAAGATGGGTGCATTCGTTAGACAAGTGTTTCTTCTTCAAAAATGACAGATGTTATCACTCCTGAATACTCGACTCTTATGACTTCCCAATCTGAGAATGCACCGTTTAATTCTTCTTATTGGATTGAAACTGGAAAAAATGAACATTTCTCTCTTCAAGAATCATATGACTAGCTTATATATGACAATCTTAAGTTGAAAAAGGTTATGATCAAGATTCATAGCAATATTGCTAAAAAAGATAATGAGTATTTGAATCTATTTGATTAATTTCCCAATTTCACATTGGATGGTAATAAAGTTGTGAACAATTTGAAATTAAAGTTAGAAAATTATATTAAGTCTTTCCAAATTCTCTTATGTTATAATGAAAATTGTCTTACTCGGATAAGTGAGCTTGAGAAGGGAATTCGGTATAGAGAGTTCTATGCTTGCATATATCAATGCATGTCTGAGTCATTTTGTAATTCAAATCACATATGCAAACTTAAGAAAGAAGCTTGCATCATAGAAGATGAAAAGACTATCCTGGAGTCCTTATTGAAATATTGTGATGTTAAACTAATTAAACTTCATGCTTGTGTTGAAGTTAATACTACTAAGGTCATTCTTCTTGAATCCATCCATCTAGAAAAATATGAAATGGATGAGACTCTCCATCTTCAATAGTATGACTTCAAGGGAAAAAATTAAGAGTATTAAAATTGGTAATAAGTGGTCCCTTGAAAATACTTGTTTTTACAAGTTATTAAAACTTAAAGATGTTCATCCCTTCTCCTCTACTTCAACTACTGCTCAGAAACGTTTTCCTATTGCTGAGAATTTAGATGATGATTCCATTGACGATGTTATGAATTCTCAAATCTTGTATCTCTCCCCTATTTTTTTAACTCAGGTTACTTCACCTTCTTCAACTCTCAAAAAGACTATTATTTATGACAAGGATATGTTGAGTCATGTGGAAAAACTTTTGAAACTTTCTATCACATTAACTAGTGAAGCTATAACCCTAAAGAATGATACAATGTTTATTTTGAATGAGTTTAAATATCCTCACTATATCAGTACATATGTTCAAGATCTCAATTGCAATGTGATTTATACAACCTTGAAGGCACAAACTTCCAATTATTGATATTGTGATATTAGTTTCTCAAGACACATGACCGATAATAAATATTTCTTTACCAAATTAACTCTCATAAATGATGGATCTATTAGGTGATGGTTATAAGGTGTTGATTTTATCTAAGAGGATCTATTAGTATCCCTAGTATCCCTAAGCTCAAGGAGGTACTCTACATGGAAGAACTTAAGGCTAACCATATTAGAATTAGTCAAATTTGTAACAATAAATACACTATTGATTTTACACAAATATACTACATTGTGTATGATGATTTGGATAGAAATTTGATCAGAGGTATCAGATCTGAGAATAATTGCTACTATGTATGAGCACCTTTTAAAGTTATGTGTAACAAGCAAAGTTTGAGCACTAAAGAATTATGGCATTAACGACTAGGACATGTCAACTATAAATTACTGAAGAAAATATCAAATCTTAAAGTCTTTCATGGTCTTCCTTCTATTTCTTCCATTCTTGAGTATCTTTGTAGTCCCTATCAGATGAGAAAACAAAGCAAAAGCTAACAAAAAAGAATCAACACTTATCTATCACAAGACCTCTCCAACTTTTCCATATGTATTTTTTTAGGTTTTATCATTAGTCAAGGAAGGAAAGATGTCACTCAAGGCGTACAAACATGAAGTGCAAGCTATTGGTTTGTAAATAGAGAGGTACAAAAAATACATTGAGGACAAAGATGCTTTCTTGTCAAAAATAAGGCCAAAATCCTAAAGTCTTAGGGCGAACTACTCGAAAAGTTTGAGAAGCTAAGAAAAGAATATAGTTATTTCTTTGAGTAGGGATAGAGAGCATGCCATTTTAAACAAGCGTCTCAGGAGGTTAAAGTAGATGTGAGCTCCCTAAGGGATCAAATAACTTTGATAATGAAGAATATGAGCTCATTGTCTGAGTTGGTGGAGATGCTTAAAGTAGAGTGTATTAAGGCTTACAAAAGTGGGATGAGCTTTATTGTATCTTGAAGACCCTGACCGAGAAATGGGACTTGAATGTTCCATATATTCACACTAATGCAAAATTTGTAAAGTAGTAAGAGTAAAGCACCTCGCTACCTTTACCCCGTCGTGAAGAAGCAATGTAGAAAGGCAAATTGAAGGTCTGGTCGAGGAAGTCACTCTGTAGGTCCTTTTTGTTCTTATAAGCCTCCCTTAGTATAACTTTTTTCTTCTATGATATCATCCTCAATACCTAAGCGATTGATAGGATCCCAATCTTAGGACATAATTGTGATTTTGATATAATAAATGACTCTTTTATATACTCAATTTGTACACCTATAACTATTGAAATGTATGACTAGCACTTATGCTTGTGTATGAACTAATTAAAAAAAATCATATTTGCCCTTTTATATTTGTCTTGTAGTGATTAAATGCTCCATAAATGTATTCCATATTTTCCCTATTTAATTGTTTGTCTATCATTTTATCTCTATCTTCAAAATTGTTGTCAATCATCCCATGAGAGTTTGAGTCTACCATTTGGAATTGTAAGTCTAATTGTTGAATTTTAGGTCATTTATATCCAAAAAAACTAGCCCAAATTAGATTAACTTATAGGTCAAAAATTTAGATGGATTACTAACAAATTATCCTTGACAACTTGATAGAGACATGGTCATATTTTTCCTATACCCCGAGCAACCTTTAATCAATTACCAAAAAACACCATACTCTACCATCCATAAGTGAGAACATCACATGAAATTACCTCATTAGGGTATGGAACCATGAAATCTCTTATTTCACGAGCATCACCAATGGAATTAGATGAAGAGGTAATCACCAAGCAAGCCCAGGTCATTACCACCACCGAATAAGGTGAAAATGAGGACTTGTATACCCCTTCTACTATTGGGGAGAACCCCAAACCTACCTTTATGGTAGGTAGTGACCAAAGAATAGGGTGTGCCTCTCCTAGTGAATTTTCTTTATTTGGGGGATATATAAGTCCATTAAAGAGTGTTTTTCTCGTTGCACCCAAATAGGGTGAAGGTAGCAGATTGAATAATTTATTTGAATATTGTATGTTTGCTAACCTCAAAGCCCAGGATGACCTATACCATCACTTCATATTGCATGTAGAATGTTTGATCATTTACACATCCCATTAGAGAGGAAAATGGACTATCTAGCACCTCATGACAAGACGTGTGCTCGACATGAGTAACCTCGTATGCCATTTTTAGATGTACTTTATAAATCTTATCCATAACTACTTTTTTTTATTTAGTCCATGTCTATTGTCATGGATTCAAAATGAGAAGCGAAGACTTGTTTGGAAACCTTTGAGTTTGTTGATCAAAAATTGTGTGGTTTAAAGGCTCGTTATAAAGCCATGGAATAAAAGTTGAAGAACACGCATACTGAATTGACCCATGTACTTAGTAAATGGAAAAAATACAAAGAATAAAGGAATGAACTATATAAACTAGCTAAGTATTGAAAATAGAAGGCATTGGAGAAGAATTCCCACAAGACTCCTATTATTGAAAGTACCGAATCACACCCCTATTGAAAAGTAATTGCTGAATTTGAACTTGATTTGTAATCCTTTTGTTTAATGGATGTAACTCAAGCAATAAAATCTTCTTTAAATAAATTGTTTCCCTTGGTTTTCATTTTCAAAGGAAAGGTCTACTTTGGTAAACTCAAGATCATTTCTTAGGACAAGTGTCGTGCCTTTTATCTCGCATCCTAAGTAAGGGGTTCATTTGGCCACATGACTTCGTACTTGAAGGTTATCGTGCAAATTTTTTATGAGACAGGGGACATATAGGTGTGAAATTAAATCCTATTCCTATATGCAGTTTTCAAAGAGAGGGTTCACTTTGGTAAACTCAAGACTCTTTCTTAGAACGGGCATCGCGTCTCTTATCCCCGATCCCAAGTGGAAAGATCCATTTGGTAACCTTACTTTTGGTTATCATGTTAATTTTTTGTGAGACATGAGACATACAAAGATAAAATTGAATCATATCCCTATATGCAATTCCCAAATAGAGGGTTCACTTTGGTGAACTCAAGACCATTTCTTATGACATGCATCATGCCTCTTATCACTAATCCCAAGTGAGGGGTACATTTTTTCCACCTCACTCTGTACTTGGGGGTTATCACATTAATTTTTCTAGAGATAGGAGATATACAAGGATGAAATTGAATCCTACCCCTACATGCGATTCCTATAGAAGGGGTTCACTTTAGTGAACTCAAAATCCTTTCTTAGGATGGGCATCATGCCTCTTATCCTACATCCCAAGTGAGAGTCCATTTGACTACCTCTCTTCGTACTGGGGGTTAATGTGTTAATATTTTGCAAGATTATACAATACACTTGAAAGATCTATAAATAGATAGATTTATAATTCAATATTAAGTAAGGCTTTATACATAATACTTCTTTAGATGTTATCCATTCCAACTAAATTTCTACTATGACTTTCTATCTGATACGAACCTCTTGGAGTGATCTCATATTTGATATGATCCTTCCCATGTTGTGGAAAACTTTCCATAGGTAGTTTCAACTTTATTTCCCAACATTTTTCATTGGATCCAATCTTCTATACTAAAGTTCTTGTGGCTAATGGATCGGTTGTATGACCATTGAAATGTCCTTTTTTGTGACTCGATCCATATTAGAGTGTTCTCTTTTTTTTCTTAAGTTAATAAGAGGTTTTCTTTTTTGAGATTGATGTTATCCTTTTGTGGTATTCCCGATCTAATGGCAAGTTATTGTATCTCAAACGGGATTACCGTTTCAGTGCCATATACAAGAGAAAATGGGCTCTAACTAGTTGTTATTATTCTGATCTTTCTTGTTGCCCAAAGAATGTCAGGTAATTCATCGACCCATTTACCTTTTTCTCCTTCCAAGTTCTTTCGTAATTTGTTAATAATGGTTTTGTTTGATGACTTTTGATGACTGCTCAAAAAGCACTAAAATTGCCATGATTTTATGCACATTAATTGATTAAAAATATATATATTTATATGATTTTATCATATATTTATATATATTTGCCTTTTCGAAATCACGGGTATTTTTATTGTTTTTCAGGTATTTTCGCTTAAAAACATAACTTAAAGACTCAAAGAGTAATACTAGAGGCAATACATCACAAATATATTCATAAAATAAATGAGGAAAAGTCAACAAATATGAAAAAAATTGGACAAAATGGGTCCAAGAGGTCAAAAATGTCAAAAAGGAGGAAATCGTGCACGTAGTCGCCGGGCCAGCATTTTCCCCAACCACGCCCAGCAACGCGCACCCTACCGCACCCACACCAGCATGACGTCATCAGTATGACGTCATCATTCACTACTCCACGTTTTCTCCATTTTTAATCATTTTTTCACCCACTTTTTCTTCCCCTTCTCACCTATAAATACCCATATTCTCTTCATAACTAAACACACCTCAAAACACATCTTCTCTTCTCTTTCTTTCTCTCATTTCTTAGTTTTTTTAGTTTTCCTAGTTTTTCTTAGTTTTTTTTTAGTTTTTCTTAGTTAGTTTTTCTTAGTTTTAGAGTTCTTCCATTTTTTAGAAGAACTAATTATGTTTTTGTAATTTATTTGCTTTTTGATTCAATAAATGAGAGTGTAAATTCTGTTTAGAGGTTTTTCAACAACGGGAATAGCATCAAAGTACTGTAAGAATTTTATTTTCTTTACAGTTATTTTTTATGTTTTATTCTTACATGTTATATTTAATTTGTATGTGATTAAATTTAACTTTGTTGGCTGTTTGTAAACATGATATAATAATAACGTTGTTATGCTTACGAAATATTAAATAGGTAAAAATCTCTAAAATGAATTGATTTTATTTTTATTCAAGATTTTATATTAAGAATGTTAGAGATAAATATACTATTTTTCATTACAAACTTAAATCTGAAAATTAGATTTTAAGGTTTAGTTATCCGGTCTAATTTAGAGTAGTGCTCTTTTATTTATTGGTACAATCGCCCGGTAGTTAGAGTGAAGCTCTATTTCAAAAGTTTTTATAAGAATTATTATCTTAAAATGTATTGAAAACATGTTTTTAGTAGTAGTTTTAAAAATTGAAAGTTAGTACTAGGATAATTAAATTCTTAGGTGAGGAGGGAAAGAAAAAGGAAAAAAACTAAGAAAAACTAGAAAAACTAAAAAAACTGAGAAATGAGAGAAAGAAAGAGAAGAGAAGATGTGTTTTGAGGTGTGTTTAGTTATGAAGAGAATGAGAGTATTTATAGGTAAGGATGGGAAGAAAAAGTGGGTGAAAAAATGATTAAAAATGGAGAAAACGCAGAATAGTGAATGATGTCATATTGGTGTGGGCGCGGCAGTGCGCACAGATAGGGCGCAGGCACATGCGTTACTAGGCGTGGCTGGGGAAGATGATGGCACGGCGTGCGCGTTGCTGGGCACGCCTGGGCTACTGCGTGCACCATTTCCTCCTTTTTAACATTTTTTACCTTTTTGACCCATTTTGTCCAATTTTTCCATATTTGTTGACTTTTCCTCATTTATTTTATGAATATATTTGTGATGTGTTGCCTCCAGTATTCCTCTTTGAGTCTTTAAGTTACGTTTTTAAGCGAAAATACCTAAAAACAATAAAAATACCTGTGATTCCGAAAAGACAAATATATATAAATATATGATAAAATCATATAAATATATATATTTTTAATCAATTAATGTGCATAAAATCATTGTAATTTTAGTGTTTTTTGAGCACTCATCAATTCTACCTAACCATTGGCTTGTGGCCTATAAGGAGTGGAATGTGATAACTTAACCCTTATCTCTTAAAAAGAACAACCGTTGACTTGTGAATTGATGGCCATTATCTGTGACCAACTCATGAGATAAACCATAATTTACATTATGTTCCACCAAATAAACTTATGCACGTCATTTTCTTGGATTCTTGACAACGGTTTAGCCTTCATACACTTGGAAAAGTAATCAATTGTGACTATTAAAAAAATTCATTGTCTTAGAGCAAGAGGTAATGGGCCAACCATATCCAAACCCCACTTTTGGAATGACTATGAGCTGATGATAGACTTTAGTTCACTAATTAGTTGATGTTGAATATTAGCATGTCTTTGGCATCTATCACATTTTTAGCATGGTTCATGCAATCCTTTTGAAGGGTAGGCCAATAATAACCTTGCCTAATGTTTTTTTTAGATAGAGTTTTACTTCTTGAATGAGTTCCATATTGTCTTGTATGTAGTTCTCTCAAAACAATATGCTTTTCTTAACTAGGTAATAACTTCAATCATGGTCCACCATAGTTTTTTTGATAGAGTACTCCTTGGATAAGAATGTAATTCCTTGACTTTGTTATAATTTTGGTACCTCTTCTTGTTAGCATGTAGGGCATCTTGAATGAGATAATCCAAGTGTGAAATCAACCATGAGGTATGTATTGAGGAGTTGGTATTCACTTGGTTTTTATACTTATCCCATTCCCCTATTATACTAGGTCCTGACAAGCATGACGTGAGAATAACCCTTTTAATTTTAATTTCGAGTTGACTACCAATGCCAAAGTATCTAAGAAGTTTGCATGCACGTTCCCTTCTTTCAGTATTAGTTTGATTACAAATGCCTCAAAAGTTGCAATTTCTTTCTTCACCTCCTATAGATAAAGCTTCATCCTTTCTTTCTTGGTCTCAAACTTATCATTAACTTGATTTATTACAAGTTATGAGTCACTATTGATCAATAACCTTTGAGCTTCTAAGGACTTAAATTAGCATAAAGCCAATAGTAATTCTTCATACTTTGTAGCATTATTGGTTGCTTGAAAAGTGATGTAGAGATATTGCTCTACTAGGCCTCTAGTGGGAGTTAATATAATATTTCCAACCCTCAATCTCTTTAAATTACTCATGCCATCTACGTATGCCTTTTATAGAGCCAAATTTGGTACTGCTATTATTAAAATGGGCACCTAAGCTTCTCACTCAACTGTGGACTCTTGAGTCCACTCGATGATAAAATTGGCAAGAGCATGTCTCTTGATCACCGATGGCGGTTTATAATGTATCTCGAACTCACTCAATTCAATAGCTATTTGAGAGAGATGACCAGATTGGTCCAACTTTCCCAAAATATTATTTATGGGATAAGACGTGAGAAAGACTATCTTATGTGCTCCAAAATAATGCATGACTTCCTTGTGGCTATTCTTATCGTAAATTCTACCTTATCCAATAAATGATATTTTTGTTGTGCTCCTGTCAAGGAATGACTCATATAGTATATGGGATGTTGTCTCTACTTTATATCGACCATCAATACAACACAAGTCGCTTTATCTATGAATGCCATATACATATGTAACACCTCATCAATAATAGGAATGGATAAGATAGGCACCTTACTTAATTATTCTTTAATGGACTAGAAGGCTTATTCATATTCTACATTTCACACACATTCTTTGTTTTTCTTTAATAAAAAAAATGGTAAGAACTTCTCTATACACTTGAAAATGAAACGACTCAATGTAGTTATGTGCCTATTTAGTTGTTTGACCTCTTTAATACAACTTAGAGAGCTTATGTTTACAATAACCAAAATTTTGTCGGGGTTGGCCTCTGTCCCTTTGGAAGATAATAAATAGCTCAGAAACTTCCCTGAGGTTACTCCAAAGACACACTTTTTAGGATTGAGTCGCATATGATAACCTCTTATTATGGCAAAGACTTCTACCAAATCTAAGAGGTGGTATTTAGCCCATTTTGTTTTAACCATCATGTTGTCTATATAAACTTCCATGTTTCGGCCAATTGGACCCTTAAACATTTTGTTTACTTTCCATTGATAGGTACCCTCATATTCTTTAAACCAAAAAGCATCATTGTATAACAATATGTAATAGAGATTGATGTGCTAATTAAGTTGATATTCCCAAGTGCTAATCAAATTAATGTTCACAAATATTCTCAAGATCTTTTGCAAGAAATTGGTTGTCCAATAACTAGGGATAGATATGAAAAATCAATTTGGGTGTAAGGATTAATTTAGGGAGCAATTTTTTTTATTTTAATTAATTTTGGGGCTTTTATGTTTTTTTAAGTCTTTTAGTCTTTTATTTTTTAAGGTTAAATTAAGCTCAATCCACGACTAAACAAAGTCTATGTTATCTAGTGTTTTTCTACTAGGGTTTCTTGCTTATAAAAGAGTAGCTATATAATTTGGAAGAAGAATGAATATCATTAATGAAAAGTATATTTCAGAAAGCTTTTGCTTTGCTTTATTGTGTTCTTTATTGAATGCTTGAATTCGAATTATCAAAGGTAGTGATTATCCTTTATGATGTCTCACGATTGGGGTTTTAAGGACTTTGTTTCCTTAGGATTCTAATATGATCATCTTCAACACATTCTTAACAATTCAATCATTATTATTCCTTTGAGTTCGTGGGTTCCTAGGGTTATTCTCCTAGAGGGTCCGCATCAATATATCACTTCTTCAATGATGAAAGCCATTTTTTATTCATCTGTTGGAAGTATTCAAACTTGATGGTATCCTGAATACACATTCATAAAACTCATTGTTTCAAAATTAGTCGTGGCATCGACTAGCTGGTCAATGTTTGGCAACAAAAAGCAATCCTTGGAAGTAGCAGTATTAAGATTTGTAATGTCAACACACATTCTATGATCCCTTCCCACTTTGTTCTCTAATACAAAATTCGACAACCTTGTTGGATAGTCGACTTTGCGAACCCAATCTACACTTTTTAAGGAAATAGTATTCTTCTTTATGGTGTCACTTTTATCTCAAGTGAATCACCTCTTCCATTGTTGAATATGTTTCTTGGTATGATCGACATTTAACTCATAAGAAATTATGGCTTAATCAATGTGAGGCATGTCTTCTGGTTTCCATGCAAAAAGGTCTACATTACCCTTCAAAAACTCAATTAAAGCAGCTCTTAACTCATGGGTAAATTTAGAACTATTTTTAAAGACTTATCTTCTCTAGGTTCCCTTACGAATATTATTTCATAATCTTCTAAAGAAATTGTCATGATCTGACTTCTAAGTAGTTGCATAGCTTCTAGGTTTGAATGTTTTCCATTCTTTAGTTGCTACTTTGATATAGGGGTAAAACACTTTTCATGGTGAAATTATAACAACTCGTTGTCTTATCAAGCTTTCCTCTTATTTCTCTTATCCCGTCAATCATGGGATACTTAATGCACCGATGATAAGTGAATGGAAGTACTCTCGTCTTATGGATTCATAGTCTACCCAATATTGCATTGTAAGAAGTAGGGGTGTTAAACACTACAAAATTCGTAAGGATGATTGCTATTTACATAGAGACTAAGAGACGTATGGTCCCTACTCTTTGGTTAGGGGCATTATTCATTAATTTGTTTCCTTCTCTTGGACCCCCATTCCTATCAACCAAATTTCCCAAATGTCCTTCCGATAATAGATGTTTGATTTCCCACTTGAGGTGTTAGCAATCCTTTCTCTAATGACCTATGTCTTTATGGAAAGCACAATACTTATTGGGGTCCCTAAGTGAAGCTTTTATAGGTTATGACATGTTGACGTGATTGATGCATTCCATATGTTGTACCACCTTAGCCAACGAGGCACACAATGGGGAACCTCTGAAAGGAGATAACACTTTCTCCTATGTTCCAAGTCTCCCGTTAGGTGTGACCATTGGATTCAAATAAGGAGGATTAGGACGTCTATCCTAATAAGACTTCTTTTATTCTTCCCTTTTATCACGATAGGGTTGTCTATAGTTTTACTTAATGGACCTTTGGCATACTTTAACTTTCTCTCCACATTGATAAGCTATTAGGCCTCTTCATATATCATATCCAGGGATTGTGGAGTGGTCTTAGTCAATTCGATGAATAGGCATGTGTCACATTTAATTCCCTTGTAGAAAGCCTCAATATTAATGGAGTCTAGACATTGTGAAATTTATATTTTCTCCATCTAAAACCTTTTCATGTAAGTTTTGATGGTTTCACTATCCTCCTAGATAATTGAAAATAAATGGTGTGACTCTTTTCTAATTGGATTGATAAATGCATAATTGACGAATACTTTTACCAAAGCATCAAAAAAAATTATACTCTTAGGAGGTAATTCAATAAACCACTAATATGCCATCTTTTATAAGGTGGCATTGAATAACTTACAATACATGGCTTCTTTCTTGTTTTTTTTTGTATGCTCACAGTAGCCATAACCATTTTAAAATGAATGACATAGGGCACTAGGTTTTTTTTCCTTCTTTAGGTGGGACATTTTGGAGAAAAAAAAATTAGGGGGTGGCATCGTTAACTCAATATCATCAAAAAAGGTTATGTCGATAACTAGTCACACACAGTTTTGATATTGCTCTAGGGTTATAGATTTCCCTCACCTTTAAGTCGATCATTCATCTTTGCTTCCATTTTCTCTTCCATTTCTTTAAATTTATCATCAAGGGTACTACTGGGAGGTCTAAGTAGCTTGAAACCCCCCGGATGCAGAATTCCCTAAACCTACACATCTTGGTAATTACTAGGATGTATTTTGTATAGGATGTTGGCAAGTAGGTTGGGCCATGTATATGGGTTCTGGAGTTGGATTGGGAATTGGAGTCACAAGTATGTATTATTCATCAATTATGTTGGATGGGATCTTGTGGGGTTTGTTTCGATCTTATTGCCCGACTTACCTTTACAGGTAGGGTAATGGTCTGGAATGAACTTTCAACCTTTGAATAATCATTGTATATTAACCTTAATTTGAGTTTCTTATTATCAACATGAGATATAATAAACACTTGTTGTAATTCATCCATTTGTTTTTAGAGACTGTCTAACTTGGATTTTTTTTCACGGGATGTGCTTTTAGAACTATAACTAGCAAAACTAGTTGTATGTGGTACCATCTTGGTTGGTCTGGTTGTGCCATCATGGGCTGCAAGTTGAGTGCCTTCACTAGCCATGATTTATGTGGGACTATACCCTAGGCCATGATATGATGCATTGATTGGCGATATGTGATGCAAATGATCGTTAAGGTCAAACTTTTGGATTATGTAAGTAGGAATATTCATTAGTTTGGGATGGGATTGAGGGCTTGTCATTATGACAGGAGTGAACACCATATAACACAAGCTTTTTCTCCAGGGATGTAAAATATAAGGTCTCAAATACTAACTATGGACCAAAAAAAATTTCAAGCCCCACGGTGGGCACCAATCGTTTGGAAAGGTGCTAGTGTGTTAGGGATTCTAGTGAGATGTTAGTAAGAAGCTAATAATAAGATCCTTTATTCATCTCATTAGTGTGATATATATAAACATATATGAGGTAGGTGTTATTGTTATATTAGGAGGTGCTCTGTTCAAGGTTTTAGAGCTTATCTAAACATTATATTTTACAATTTGAAACAATATACTAAGATCATGTTGTTATCCCAATAATTAGGTCGTTAGGCACAAACATGGAGTAGAAACGTGGGATACCACCAGGTTGTTTGACCCCAGTGTCTACTAATGGTCGAGTCATTAGGTGTAAGGTACTTCAAATGATCTAAAACAATCTATTGTTCATCAGTGCCAGGTCACAACATATGAATTGCTCGATACGATGTGCTCTATACAAGCGAGGTGATCTAAGCCGCTAAGATTGCATACCCTTTTATACATAGAATACCTAATAGACGTCAAAAGTGCTTTTTTGAATGGAGTCATAAAATCAAAGGTTTATGTGGAACAATTGAAAGGTTTTGAAGACCTTTACTTTCCAAACTATGTAATGAGACAAAAGAAAGCATTCACTACTACAATAAAGAGCAATTAAGTTGGGATTTAAAGTCAATTTTTGCCCAAAATTGACTTATAATGAATTTTAAGTCAGTATACATATAGACTAACTTAGAAAAATATAAAATTAGCATCGGTTGACATGTAGGACCGACATTACATGTAGGACGTAGCATCGGTTCTATGTGTTAGTTGACACTACACGTGGATTGGGTCAGTTCACAGGTAGAAACAACGCTACGTTCTACGTGTCAACCGACGCTACCTTATTTTTTCCTTTTATCTTCTTCTCTCCCTCATTTACCAACAATATGCTTATGTGTTTCCCTCTCATTTTTTCCCACCTCCGACCACCATTTTTGGAATCGTTAAGTGTGTTTTCTTCCTCTTCAATTTCTCTTCTAGATCTGCTATTTTTTCTAGCATAATACTCAAATTTTTCATACCCATTTTCCTTCGCTTTATCATTTACCAAACACTTTTTTTCCTTCATTTTTTTCATTTTTCCACTTCATTTACCCTTTTAAGTATTTCTATGAATTATTTTACATTTATTATTCATATTTTTTATTTTAATGTATATAATGTGTTATTAATTATCTATTATATATTTTTATGCCATGTAAGTTGTGCATTTTTATTCAAGTTTATAGCAAAAGAATGTATTTTATTCATTTATTTATTTTAATAATTTTATGTATTTATATTTTTGATATATATTAATTTATTTTAAACTTAAAAGTTTTCAAAATAATTTACATATATATATATATATATTATGTATAATGGGTTTATTAATATTTATTATTATATATATGTATAAAATATTTATTATTATTACATGAATATATATATATATATATATTATATTGTTAATGTTATAATGAGTTTATTAATTGTTTTGATTTTATGTATTTATTTTTATATGATGTTTTGATAGATATTCTTATAATTTATGATTTCATATATAATAATATTTGAAATATATTGGTTGGATACATATTTAATATCATTAATAGAAAATGAACAAATCTTAGATGTCAAAATATAGAATTGAGCAAGATTACATTTATAGAGTTGAAAGTTTTTTTGAATTTTCTCGTAGAAATAGTACTAATGAAATTAGTATAATTCAATGCTCATGTGTTAAATGCAAAAATGATAAATTTTATAATGTTGACGAGGTTAAGTATCACCTTATCCGTATTGGTATTCTTTTTAGTTATAAATATTGGTATTATGAAATATTGATAATACACATGGGGAAGAGATAAATAAGAATGTGAGTGGATTATATACATCTTATTAGAATGTATAGATAGAAAATATGTTTCATGTTGTTGAAGATGAACTACATGAGGATGATCCTCAAACCTTTTAAAAACTTCTAGAAGATGTCAAAAACATGTTATATCCAGAGTGCGAGAAATACTCTAAAATGTTAGGATTGGTTCATTTGTACAATATGAAGGCTAAAAATGGTTTTCTGACAAAGCATTCACAGAATTACTAAATGTACTAATATATATGTTTTCTGAGGGCAATGAATTGCCATCTTCAATGTAGGAAGTGAATAAATCTCTTAGTCGATTTGACATGGAATATCATAAGATTCATGCTTGTCCAAATGATTTCATTATTTATAGAAACTAATATAAGACATTAGATGATTATCTATGTGTAAAGAATCGAGATGGAAGTATGCTACAAATGAGAAAACACCTAAGAAAGGCATGCCCGCAAAGGTTCTTTGGTACTTTTCTCTGATTCCTCGCTTTCAAAGGATGTTCAAAAGTATAGAGACATCAAAGATGTTGACTTGGCAAGGGACAAAGTTCGAGAAATTAGAATAGTAGTGTGAAGATGGTTGCAAAAACTAGGCAATTTACCAATTCAAAATATGGTAATCATTTACTTTTTGATAGAACATATTCTGGCATAATTCAAGAAACAGTTTTCTTGTGTGATTGGGTTGAATATGCTATCAATGTTGGATATAAAATAGTTTATTTTGGATTTTTCCTTGTAAACTTATCCAAGATAAGTCACACTGATGATCCTTTCACTTTAGCATTTTATGCAAAACAAGTATTTTACGTGAGCAATCAAATTGACACAAGATGGTCTGTTTTGTTAACACCTTCACAAAAAGAGTTCTACCATTATGATGCTTTAGAAGATGATGACACGCTTGATACATTAACCAATATTAGTCATTTATCAAACAAATTGCATAATGTATGTGATGATCTAGTTGATGACGATGATTCTTTATCATGGACCTGGAGTGATTGTGAAGGAATATATATATATGATCAACAACCTAATTAAACATAATGTATGTTTTATATTATTCTAATAACTCTTGATTATATGTTTGGACTTAAAATTATCAATTAATTTATATTTCATCATTAGTTGCAGATATTTTATGAATCATAGGATGACAAAGACTATAGATTCAAATGATCCATTGTGGCATTCAAAAAGGAGTTATGTTAATATACTTGATGCTCCACTTAATCTAGATGATAGAATACACGTTCAATTTGATACAATTGGCAATCCATTAGAAGAAAATAACCAACAACTGAAATCTTCTATTGGTAGATTTGTGAAGTCAAGTATACCAATTAATATAAATGATTGTACTAAGGTTGAAGATGCTAAAAAGTATAATACATAGAAAACCATTCATGTAAGTCTCTTTTGTTTTATAATTAATTACATATATTATATCTTTTTTGTATTATATATAATCTAAAATGTGTTCTTTATAGAATCATTTTAAAGTCCTTGATAATTGGATGAACAAGTGTTGCAAGATTGCATATAAGGCATGTAAGGAATACAAAACTTCCAAATTGGCTAGAAATTATCTTTTTCCATACTTGAAACCACTTAATGAACAAGAACTATACAAAATCTCTAAAGATCACCCCTCGATTGAACCTAATGTATGGAAAGACTTCGTAGATTATAGACGTATGGATGAATTTCAAATCATTAAGGAAGAGCAACAAAATATACAAATGTAGAATGTTCTTCCTAACTGTAATGGGAGGTCATCAAATCCCAAAGTTAGACAAAAATGGTAATATTAAGTTGTTAATTTATAATTATTTTTATATTTATTCTCCTCAAATTTAAGTTAATAAAATGGTTAATAAATTTTTAATTTATACAAGAAGCTGAATTGGGTAGACCGATTACCCGAGCTGAATTGTAAAGAGAAACAAAGACCCCCCAAAAGAAAGAACTCAAGACCAATGAATAAACGAGGAGAAGAACAACTCAATAAGTTGGTTAGTAATTTAACTTGATACAAATTCCTTATAATTTTTGCATATTTATGTAATAATGTATGTTTTTTTTGCTTTATTATTTGTTAAGAGCAGTTTAAGAACAAATGAACAAGGGTGAAATAATTAAACAACCAAGGAAAGATGCAATATATCATGCATTTGGATGCGATCCCCTTGGTCGTGTAAGGGGAGAAAGTCAATATGATGGTTGTATGGAGTTTTTTAATATTCCAAAACAAAGGTTTTAGATGGTTAGTAAGGAGAAATACTATAAAATTGAAGAAGAACTAAACTCCTTTAAGGCCTCAATGTTAAGTGAAATTTCTACTTTAAAGTAATATCAATCACAACACATGTCAGGCATGACACCATAATACAATCAAGACATGCCCTATTGGCTAGGCATGTCACCATCTATGCCAGGTATGCCACTCATGCAATCTCATGGTGCCCAACCTTTATCCTCTATAGGATATAATCATCCTATTGGCCCTCCATTTATTCCAAAAATGTTGATGCAATTAGGTAGTGGTTTAATATCTTCAATGTAATCTATGTATTCTTACCATCCATCACATGATGAATGTTTTGATGAGAATGTCCTTCCAATAGCTACCTCATATGAGAGTCCTCCTTCATTTGATAAATCATTTATGGTAAGATTTAAAGCTTATGTAGATAGTCTATTATTTATATTTTGTTATTATATATAACGCTTAAATGTTTTACATAATATGAAATGTTTGTTGAAAAATATATCATCTATGGACTATGTTGTTATTGGAATAGTACAACAAATGAGCGATGATCGAATGATTCATAATCAATATTTTCCAAACTATTGGAAAATAGTAATTGATCAATCATTGCTACATCATTGTCTACTACTTATGCCTTTTGATGATACTATAGTCCAAAGAGCTGTTAGACAATATGTGGCTTGGGCATCGAATCAAGTTGTGATAAATTTTGATATGATATTATTTTTTACTTTAGATAAAAAATTTACTACTTCTATTATATTATTATTTTTTTATTATTATTAACATATATAATACATCTTCTTTAGTCTATTATACCAGAATTAGTAAATGTGACACATTTAAAAGATACAAAGCAAGTATCTAGTGGTAAATCTATATCTAGTGGACAATCATCGTGTACTAAGTCATTCAAGAAGAAGGCATGAAAAAGTATAGTTATAAATATGCTATAAACTTTAGCAGAAATCTTGGCTCTTTGATGACTATTGTTGCAAGTAAGACTAGCATAAATGATAGATGGACTGTGCCACTTCCTAGAGAAATTTATGGCGTAGACATTAGGTAAACATATATATCAATCGAGTGCATATTGCAAATATTTGAATTTTAAATGATCGATTTAAGTATAATTAAATTGTGGACAAGGTGAGTCCTCAATCAGTAAATAATTTTCATTTATGTAGAACATATAATTATATTTATATTATGTAATTATTTTTATATATTTCTTTTATATAGGGCATATTATTATCGATTTCAAGCTAATCACTTATAATATTTAGAAATGTTCTATGATTCATCATTTTTCAATCAATATCAAGAGCATTATGTTAGCAATAAAGCTAAATAATTATGTGATATGACCTTAACACTTCATACAAATCAAAAGTTGATAATCCCTTGGTCACTAAAGTTTGAACAAGGCCAAGATCATTAGATGTTGATAATCCTTGATATATTGAAATGTAAGAGTTATAGCAAGCTATTTTTCTTATATTGTTCTTTGTAATATTTAATAAAGAACTAACTATTTTAAATTTTGATAGGGCATGGAAGTTATGCAACAAGAGTAAGGGCATTGCCCTTAAAAATCACATAAGCTTATATAGGTCAAAGTTATGGTATGTATAAGAAAATATTAATATTTTAATGAATTTTACTATTGAATAAAAAATATATTAGAATTGATAAATCATGTATAATTGTTTTTGTAGGTTCCACAAAAAAATGACGAAGTGATCTGTGGTTACTCTGTCATGAAATTTATGAGCGAAATCATCTCAAATATCAATATATTAATTAAAGATGTGGTAATCCCTTTTACAAATATATGCTTTTAACATATATGAGTTATTTTTTATGAATTCATGATATTACATTCTTATTTTGAATTTAAATACATGTAGTTTTTTTGTTTGAACAAATCGAGCTATGACATGTAATTTTTTGAAGATTTATGAGAAGAATTGGTAGAACACATGCTTGAAATTATAAGATCACAAGAATCAGAACAAGAATCTGATGATATTGAATAGCATAGGATAACATCATGATAATTTTTTTAATACTTTAATTTCTCTATTTCTGTGTTTCTAAATTTTGGGTTTGTTTGATGGATGTTTATGGGCTCATGTATTTAGGAGAATGAATTATGGTATAGACCTGATAGAGTTAGGTATTTGGAATCTTTTTCTACCCAAACTCCATCTCATCTTAATGGAGAGTTCCCTGGTTATTATGAATGGGGCATTGCTGGTGATTCTAAACAACAAACCAAGCTTTCTCTCCTTGTAATAAAGTGGGAATATCACAAAATCCATAACAAAAGAGGCATTATCACTTTATTTGTAAATAAGTTAAATATATATATGTATTTTATATAAATTATTATTTTTGTTATAAATTTAGTTCTCAAGTAATTAATTAATATTTAATTTTTCAATTATTTATAGTATTTAAAAGCTCTTTTAAACATATTTTGGTTTTCTGTTATTATGTGATTGAAAATAGACAGTGAGGATATCAAAAAATGGCCAAAATATGTTAAAAGGAATATAGAATTTTAAGTCAGTTTACAGGTAAAACTGACTTTAAATTTAAAGTTGGTTATACTTGTGAACAGATTTTAAATTTTAAGTCCCCTCATTTTAACTCGATTAATAATCAACTTAAAATGTGTTATTTGTAGTAATGGTTATATAGGTTGAAGTAAGCTCCACATGTTTGGTATAATCATCTCCCCATATTTCTCCTCAATAACATTTTATTGAGAGAAGGTGGTGATAAGACTTTGTTTGTCTCAAGAATTCAATTAGAGGTTGTTATTGCTCAAGTCTATATTGATGAAATCATTTTTGGATCCACTAAAGATGATCTAGCTTAAAAATTTGTAGCCACCATGCAAAGTGAGTTTGAGATGTGTTTAGTTGGAGAACTAAAGTTCTTTCTTGGATTTCAAATCAAACAAATAAAAGGATGAGATCGTCTTATCTTAAGCTAAGTACACCAAGGATTTGGTTAAGAAATTTGGTTCGGATACTACCTCTCCTGCTCAAACCCTTATGAGCACCACTTTGAAACTTCATTAAGACTCTTCAGGAAAAAATATCAAGTAGACTTTATATAGGAGTATGATTATAAGCCTTTTGTATCTTATTGCAAGTCACCTTGACATTTACTTCAGTATTGGAGTATGTTCTAGATACTAAGTTAACCCCAAAGAGTCACATCTTGCAGCAGTCAAAAGAATCATCAAATATGTTAAGGGTACTTCAAAAGTTGGTATTTGGTATCCTAGGGATAATACTACAGTCTGAAGGTTGTTTCTATTTGGGAAATTCCTTGATCTCATGGCATAGTAAAAATAGAGTTCATCTTCTCTCTCAACTGCTAAGGTTGAATATATTGTTGCTGGATTGTGTTACTCATAATTACTTTGGATGAAACAAATGTTATCTGACTATGACATTAAGGTTAAAACTCTTCTTTTACATCATGATGACACCAATCCTATATGTATTTCAAAAAAATTGGTCCAACATTTGAAGACCAAATACATTGATATTCTTCATCATTTTATAAGAGATCTTATTGAATCGAACTATTTGACTCTATAGCATATCAGTACTGATTACCAACTTTTTGATATTTTTACTAAACATCAAGACTTTTAAAGGTTTGAATCTCTTAGAAAGGCTATTGGTGTTTGTATCTCACGTTGAGAGATTTGCTTTTATATTCTCCAATTTTTTTTGAGTTTGGATAACTTTGCATGTTTTTTTTCTATTGTATTTTTTTTACTTATATGTGTTACTCTTTAATGCTAAACATGTGGTGATTTGTCTACTTATGAAATGAACTTGTTTTAAAGGACATTGTTGTTTTGTGGTTGACTTGCTTTTAACTTAATTTTCATTTGGCTATCTTGATGTGTGCATTTCTTGAGCATATGTATGAATAAATTTCTATAGTCTTTCTAAAATGAATTGTTTCTTATACACTTTCCGTAGCATTGTGAATCTCTATGATTATTTTGAGAAGTTTGTATAGACTTCTTACTTTGATGATTTATATGTCTATAATAAGCTCTAGATTCCACTTTAGTGTCTCTTGATGCGAAATCATAGGTGTTCCTTGGATAGAAAGAGGATTTAGGCCATCTTTGAATCGTTTGATCCTTTCTTGTAACCCAAATTTTTTTATCCATAATTTCTCTTCTTGAGTCAGTATATATATTATCACTTTATTTCTTTGCACCTTTTGGCTTAGCACAAATGATAAATCTCACTTATCTTGTACACCTTCAGTTGAGTTTCAATTATATTACTTATTGAACTTATTTGACTTGGAATTATCTATTTTACCTTCATGTTTTAATAAAAAGATAAATAAAAGAAAATAAAAGGAAAAAGAAAGAGAGAGAAAAAGTAAAATAGGGTATCAACGAATGAATGCTAAGATTTACAGAAAAATCCTATATTTTGGGAATGTAAGTATATGAATATTGAGAAATAAAAGAAACAGAACCCGAGTTTAAAGGTTTACTCTTATGGTTGTGAGCTTTTTGCTTAAAGTTTTTGTTTTGGTTGACTAAATGTGTGCTTAAACTTATAAATATCTCTTCTCATCTACCCAAACCTCAACCTTTCATTATAAGCTTTGAATGACCTATTGATTTCTTTTAGACTAGCATCTACATTAATGGAGGGAGAGAAAATAAATGTGGACTTGTGAAGTTTGGTTCAACTTGAGTCTATATCTATATTTTCTTGGTTCTCATAAGTGTTTCTTGATGGCATATATATAGTAAACAAGTTTAGCACAACACATACTGAGTATGAAATCAAATTTTTAGTCATACTTTTACTTGAATGCATCATGGATGGATGTCTCGATGAATGTTTACATTAAGTGCATTGTTTAATCTAAGGACACTCTTGTTCTTTGAACTTGCTCAATTTACTTCTCATTTTTTATTTCACGCTTGTATGCTTTCTCTCCCTTATATAAAAGTGTTTCTTTGACTTTCTATGCCGAAAAAGGGAAGAAGTTTTTGTGCACAACTATGTGTATATTACTATGTTGTATGTTGCATGTGTTGTGAGTGTAGGATTGCACTACATATTATTGTCTAACTTGTATGCATTCAAGGAAGGTGTTGCATGAATTCAAGGAGAGTTGTGTACTTTTCGTGTGTTGTTTGCCTATCAATGTTCACCTATGTAGGGTTAACACGATAATATGTAGTTTGACTACATATTATTTATGTATGATACATTCATAGGATATGTGTTTGTTTCATGTGTACATGTTACATGTGTAGAGTGAAGTCTTTGAGTTTCATATGTGTTTATGGGAAGTGGTGCTGAGAACCTTATATTTTAGAGTGAGAAAGTGAATAAGTTAACATATGAAGATGAATGGAGTGCACAATATGGATGCACTTGGCTTAGATGTGGTTTAGGTTTGGGTGTGCGTCAATGTTTTATTCATGGGAACAAATATCTTTATGTCATTTTCATGATCATCCCGTGATAGATATGTATCTCTATAGTTGTGCAGTGTTTTGACAAGGAAAGCCAAATGGGGAAAGTGTAAGTTCTATAGACCTTTGTGTTGTTGTTGCTTCCTGTATGCAAAACACAAAGTCATGGGGGTTGTGTACAATTTGTGTGTTATTTTCCTATCAGTGTTCACCTGTGTATAGGTAACATGATAGTATGTAGTTTGACTACGTACTATTTCTACATGATACATTCATGGGCTATGTGTTTGTTTCGTGTGTGTAGATTACATATGTAGAGTGAAGTCTTCGAGCGTCATATGTATTTATGTGTAGTGGTGTTAAGACCCTCGTGTTTTAGAGTGACAAAGTGGATGAGTTAATATATGAAGATAAATGGAGTGCATAAGATGTATGCACTTGGCTTAGGTGTGTGTTCGAGTTTGGGTATGCGTCAATGTTTTATTCATGGAAACAAACATCTTTATGTCATCTTCATGTTCATCTCGTGAAAGATGTGTATCTGTATAGTTATGCAATGTTTTGACATGGAAAGCCAAAAAGGGAGATTATATGTCATATAGGTCTTTGTGTCATTGTTGGCTTCTCGTGTGCAAAACAGATGTTTGTTTTATTTTACACAAGTTTTATGTTGCCCTTTGTGTGAGATTGGTTACTACAAATTCGTAATGTACACACACATTTCTAGGAACATTGTGATTGAAAGAATGTTTTACACACACCATAGGGTTGGTTTTCATAGTGTGCACACTCGCGAGCTGATGTTGTCACTTGTGTTTTTTGTTTGTTTCAGGTGCTGATATTTATAGAATGTACTACATATTTTTTGAAACCAAAAAATGTGACTTTTTAGCACATTATCATAGACCTCGTCACCATCTTTGGTGAAGTGGTTGGCAAGGTGGCCATCTGAGTGTTAGAAATATCCTTTCATTAATAAATTAATTTAAAAAACCATTCCAAACTCCATGAAAATTTCTATTGATTTCAAATTCCATATTCATCAATTATTTTGACTATGTTTCAATAATTGTGATACGTGTGTGTGAGCATAAAATAGTGAGCATAGCTATATTTTATATGGTGAGTGAATACATCTATGCGTGAGTAGTATTCAAGGGTTGTGTTAGTTTTTCTATATATTACTGCTCTATGATATCTAATCACATAACATCGAGTGGTGTAGGTTGTAGAGGAGAGCCAAGTTCGTGTGTTAAGCCATATCATTACAAAAGCAACAAATAAGAGTAGCACTAGATAGTTTGGACGGAGGTTCAAAATGATAGAGGTAAGAGTAGCTTTATTTTTTAGAGTTGTAACTGTTTTATTGATTAGTGAATTGTTTGATGTTAAGTGGTTGTCTTAAGCAACTCAAGAACGTTACTACATAGATATGGTCTCTATGTAAGTTTACCTTATTATATTGTGTGTTATACTTGGTCTGTTATTATGCTAGAATAATCTAAGTTTGAATTGTGTACGTTAAAACATACTGACATTTAAACTCTAATTAGAATGCTATTATATTCCTTATCTGCTTTTCAATTTTCATTTAATAAATGTTATTGCATGTTATCTATAAATTCGATATTATACTATTACTATTATGGCTGAGTGTTCTATCTTAAGTTGTTATCCTTTTTGTTGCTTGTAGGAGGCAAGTTCATTAAGAATTTGTATCTCCTTACCCTAGTTGTGTACCACATCGTGGACTTTTTCAACCCTTAAAAATAGTTATATGTCATATGACTTTAAATGATCCATAAATATAATTTTATCATTTTATAATAACTTTTTCAAAATGATATGGTTAAAATGTTACTAAAAATAAATATAAAATTTGAGTATTATTTTTTGAATAAGAACCATCGGAAAAAAAGAAGGTGAAAATGTGTGATTATCTTCTTTTAGTGGCAACCTCTTATGTACTTAATTTTATTGTATTTTTTTAAATTTTGGTCATTATTGGTAACCTAATTATATTAAAGAATATATATTTTTTAAATTAGCGTACTCATTTTTATTGTTTTGATTTTTTTTGGTTGTTGCTATTAACTTAGTGGATATTTTTAAATTGGTGCAAGCAACATCATTTGTCTCTCCACACCCACATAATTATTTGTATAAATACCCTTACTTTGATTGGGAATCGTGGGTGTCATTCCTAACCCCATCCTTCATAGAGTCGTGTAAGGCTTGGTGCGGAAAAGAAAAGAAGGCGGTCGCAATCCATAGAAATTCCACGAATCCCTTATGTAGCATGATCTAATTCAAAATTTTCATCACATATTTTTTCATAATAGCATAATCAACTGGATCCTCGTTTTTATGAGCCAAATCACTCAAACGCATAGATCAAATTGAATTGGAAATGCCCCTATCAATTCCATGTCTTTCCCCTTGTTCGACTTTGCTTTGTTTGTGTTTTTACGAAGAAAAAAAGAAAGAGACTTCCGAGGAGTGTGTAACCCACCACCATCTTAATAAAGACCCTAAAAAAGAGAAATCCCAATTTATTTAGCCTTTCGATCGAATCAAATAGAGCCTCACATTTTTATGTTTCCATAAAAATTTATCTATTATCATTTTGTTTTTTTATTATCGCTATTAACTTGGTGGATATTTTTTAAATTGACACAACCAATGTTATTTGTCTCTCAATACTCACGTAATTAGAAACAAGGCATACGAACGATCTTAATACAGGTTAAATATATTTTTATATATAATATTTTTAAAATTATACCTATAAAATATATACTTCACTTAAGTTTAAATTTTTTAATATTTAATATCTAAAAAAAATTCAATAATTTAAATATATTTTATTACAATGAGATATATAATGTTCTCGTATTATCTTTTTAATTAAAAATAATTAATAATATTTTTTATCATATATATATATATATATATATATAATACTCATCTTTAATATAAATACTAAATCTATAATATTGGAACACTAAAATAATAAACTAAAGTTGTACCAAACTATCCGTGCGCATTGCAGTTTACTATTTGAGCACCGGCTAAAGACAGGCAAAATATTGAAAATAAAAAATTAGTTTTTATAGCGTTCAGACAAATTAAAAAATCTAAAGCGAGTAAGAGCCAACATATATCCCATATCATGCACTAATGGGCAAATTGCCAGCAACTTGGCCCATTTATACTCATCAAACCAGATATAGAAAATGCTTTAAAAAGTAATTGCCGTACGATAAGTTACTTTTTTTTATTACCAATCGTATAACATATTCATAATTATTTGGCGTAAGTTTTAATTACACTCTAGTTTAACATACATTTTTTTATTATATTATTTATAATATTAATATTAAGTTTTATTTTTTATTATTTATTACATATATTTTTTTAAGTAAAGTATAAAATATATATAAAAAATTTAATCTAATTATTTTAAATATTTTTTATGTATAAAAACAATTATAATTTATTTTAATGTATTACCATTTAAAAATTCCAAGATTTAATTGAGATTTTCATCTCTTTCCTGTTAACTTTTTTGCATCTTTCAACTATTTTTTTTAGTTTTTTTAGTTTTTTTGCTTCTAAAGATTCCAGTATTGAAAACACCAACTAGCAAATCCCAAAAAAGCCCAAAAAAAGCCGTTCAACTAGACTTCATATTCATTCCCTTAGTAGAGTAGGTAATAGTTTGGTGGGTATAAAAGAATAAGCAGAACCCTGACAAATTATATTTCTCTTTGATTTTCTCTTTCATCTTGATTAACAGTAAACTACCCAAAATTTCTTCCAGCCTTATTTGTATCCTAAAAAGTTTCAATTTTGATGGGAATGAAGAGAGCGGAAGTAGAACTACAAAGATATAGCCTTGTGGGTTTGTTTATTGTAGTGGGTCTGATTGGATTTAATGATTTTGTTGTTAATGGGTTGAATATATGGCCAATGCCTGCATCAGTGAGCTATGGGAGGCAAAGTTTAGTTTTGAGCCAAGATTTTCAGCTGAAAACCGAATTCAGTGATGATTCTGAGATTCTTATTGGTGGATTCTCAAGGCTGCTTCAAATTCTCCAAACTATTCATGTTATTGATGGCAATGTCTCTTTTATTAATAAGTCTCTCCTTCTTCAGGGATTAAATGTTGTAATTTCCTCCACAAATGAGCAGGTATTTGCTTCTTATTTTCTTATAATTTGGGCCAATTAGTTTGGATAGATGGCTCTCAATTAAAAATTAAAATTTTCAGAATGTCAGGAGATGGTTCATAATTTAGAGTTTTGTTCTTTCCCATTTGAAGAGTATTGATCTTTTTTAATATGTATTCTTGGAAAGTAGTTGACCAATTTCTTACCCAAGGGGACTTAACCTGTTGAATGTGGTATAGTTCTTATTTATTTAAGAGAAAAGTTTAGGCGAACTAGTCGTTTAAGTCTTAAAAGCCTGTTTATAATTAAAAATAAATATTATTATTTTAATAATTTTTTATCAAATTATTTAAACGTGATTATAATTTTATTATTTAATAATAATTAAATAAAAAAATTCATAAAAAATTGGTTTTAATATTTAGTTATATCAATTATTTTTATTTTAATATTTTACTATTTTTTTTAAATAAAAATATATAATTAAATAATTTTATATTAAGATATTGTTATTGTTGATTTTTTTCTTAAATATTTTCATATTAAATATTACTTTTATCTTTGTTAATGAATTACTTTTAATTGTGTTTTAATTACTTCATTATAAAAATTAATATTTTAATATAAAAATGATTGAAATTATATTATTTATCCGTAATTTATTCATTTATTTTATATATTATTGTGGTTTAGAAATAGTTTTATATGCATGCTTTTATTCTAAAATAATTACTAAAGTTCCACTTAATACGAATTATGCAAGTGAAAGAAAAATAGTTTGATACAGGCAGCAAAACACCTTTATGTGAGATTTAGAGCCCATTTGGACATGTTTCTCTTAAAAGTAGTTTCAAAAAAAGTGATTTAATTGAAAATGGATTTAAGAGAAGCATTTAGATGTTTGAGATAAAGTTATCAGAAGTGGTTTTGAGTTATACTTTAATAATTATTTTAGAAAAGAAACTTGCATTTAAAACTATTTTTTTCAAAAGTAAGTATTGCTTACTTCTCTTAAAAAGTATCAATTGTGCTTTTCTAAATTTTGTAAGCACTTCTCTTAAGATTGCCAAACATGTTAAGAAGTGCTTTAAGCTATTAGAAACCACTCTCAACCGAAAAAGAGTAGTTTCAAACCTATTCTAACTAGGATGACGAGGTTTTCCACGTAATTTTGAAAATTTTGCCCTGCCTTGATTAAATCAGCAAATGATAATTTTTATCTGGTCTTTTTACTTTGCTTTGCAGCTGCAATATGGCATTGATGAATCGTACAAGTTATCCATCCCCGGGCCAGGAAAGCAGTCAATTTATGCACTCCTTGAGGTAGGCATAATCAATCTTCTATTGTTGTGTAACAAATCCTTTTGCTTTGTAGCACCGTAAGATGTTTTTGTTAGGATCATGAATTATGCACAATGCTAATAATTATATGATTGTTTTCTAAACTTGATAAAAGTACATACTTTTTCTTTGCTTCACATTTTCTCTTTAGTCATGACTTCAAAACGATGGTTCAATTTTGTTGATATTTATTTCAATAACACAGTTATTAGAGTATAGGTAATACTATCCACAAGGAGTAACATAAAAAATACCTTAGATATCTTCAAAAATATCGGTAATGTTTCAAAAAATTTAAAAATATCTTCATATATAATGAAAATAAATAGTAAAATTATATAAATAAAAATGGAAGAAAAAATAAGAGATAATCAAGAAATAATAAGAAATTGAGGAATAAGAGAATTAGAAATAGAAGACATCTTAGGATATTTTTCATAAAAAATAATAATTAGTAAAAGAAAATTTGAAAAAATTTAAAAGGTAAAATTAAATCTTAAAGAAAGAGATGGATTTATAGATCCATCATTTTCATCTTTAAGAAAATTATTCTCGAGAAAAAACATAATTTATTATGGAATAAGTAATATAGAAATAAGTATTAATATTATAGATACAAAAAAAAAGTACAATATACTTTTAATTGATAATAAAACTATATTGAATAAGCTATTCAATATTCTACAAAAGAATAAAAAAAAATTAGCTACATTCATTTAAGAGTAATCCAAATATTAATAGAAGTTCATTTTAGATAATGAAAAGATACATCCATAAAAATAATATTTCTAGATAATAGAATAATAAATAAGAAATATACTTTACTAGGAATGATCCATAGTAATTTGGAATATCAGAAGCTAAAATTTACAGTATATCCTAAGTTTGATATTAATATTCATGATAAAAACTTAAATCGAGTATTTAGTTTAGCTTATGAATTTAAAAGAAGATATTTAATGAAAGAAATAAATCATCTATTTTCAATACATTACATAATAGGGTATTTATTAACAAACAGTAATAATAGTTTAATATATGGACAAAATGAATTTATAGAAATAGATAAATTAAAAAATATATAGTTTCCAATAAATGAAAGCCTAATAGGCATAGCAAAAAATGAAGCAATATTAATGAAAACTTTGAGAATTGTAATAAAGAAAATTGATTTAGTTTAAGAATCAAACACGAAATATCTACAAGGTATAATTGAAACACAAAAATAATTATTAAAAAAAAAGAAATGCGAGTATAATAAATTATAACAAGATATACATATAGAATTTACAAAACTAAGAAAAGATGTACGTAACATACACAAAAATAATGATAACTAAGAAGAGATGTATGTAACATACATAAAAACAATGATATTATAAGTTATAAATACGATCCCTTAAAAGAATTAAAAAACACGAAATATCTACAAGGTATAATTGAAACACAAAAATAATTATTAAAAAAAAAGAAATGCGAGTATAATAAATTATAACAAGATATACATATAGAATTTACAAAACTAAGAAAAGATGTACGTAACATACACAAAAATAATGATAACTAAGAAGAGATGTATGTAACATACATAAAAACAATGATATTATAAGTTATAAATACGATCCCTTAAAAGAATTAAAAGTAGAACCACTTAGAAGATCAAACATCCTAATACCTAGAAATGAGAGAAGAAAAAATAAAGAAAAATGTAAAGAAAAAGATATAATTCCAATTTAATAGAATACATAAAAGAATTAGAAAAACAATTCATGAATCTCAAAAATAAGGATATAGAAGAATTAATTAGTTAATTAAAAATAATTAATGAAGAATTAGAAGAACATTATAATGAAAATTTTTGTACAAATAAAGAGGAAGAAAATATGATAATAATCAACGAGACTAATTCTAAATCAGAATGCATCCATGTTTCAATAGTATTAGCAAAATGCATATCCTGGTCTTCGTTAGATTGGTTAGGAGCTTCCTTAGTCAAAAATCTCACCTGATACAAAATGATTAGATAAAACATCATCTTGCTCGTCCAACTTTTGAGATTCAAGTCATTGAACTTCTACAGTTTCTTAGCAATAACATGGCTCAAAGGAACCGAAACTGGTAACATTGGGGTAAACCTTGAGCCACAGAAAGCTTCATCATTTGACCAGCCAAAGTAGGATTAAGAACATTCACAGTTGGATTCTCAGTTTGGGATACTAGAGTGTTCATATTTATTGAAACAATATGCATTTCTGTTCTTTATTCTACTTTGATAGTGGAAGAACAAGTTTTGTTAGGATCTTGTTTCGGATGTTGGTGTCTATGCCTTACGTATATGTTATGTAGCTGGTTATCCTCTAGAAA
Organism: Hippophae tibetana; assembly: GCA_037013495.1. Taxonomy (NCBI): domain Eukaryota; kingdom Viridiplantae; phylum Streptophyta; class Magnoliopsida; order Rosales; family Elaeagnaceae; genus Hippophae; species Hippophae tibetana. Next base: position 11,972,185 of record CM072803.1, read on the forward strand.
GTCCATCTGGTTCTTGGTTTATTCTCTCGTCTTCATGCAAAGTTGCTTTATCCATAGAATAAGTGTCAGTTTAATACCTGTTAACTATAAAGTAGACAATGCATCCTGGTTTTAATCGAATATGTTCCTCTTATCAACTAAATTCTATTGTCGTATAATGCAGGCACAAACAGTATATGGTGCTCTACATGGGATGCAGGTTACTTATTTCTAATGAAAATCATAATTTTTAAACCTTTGCTAATCTCAAACTTAATAGGCAAATTGGAAAATCATGAGCTTTTATTTCCATATGAATATTGCAGACATTCAGCCAGTTATGCCATTTTAACTTTACGACCAAGGTAATTGAAGTTAATCTCGTCCCATGGATCGTTATGGATAAGCCAAGATTCTCTTATAGGGGGCTTTTAATTGGTAAGTGCCTCTTCATGCTTTTGTAATTAACTTTGTGTTAAGTGATAGTTGATGTCTTTTATTTTATTTTAGCATTAAATTTTCATATTTTATTATCGTCAGAGTCAAAAGATTGAAAGAATAAAAAAAAATTATAACTGCAAAACATACTAGGACATTCTCAACATTTTACATTAAAGGGAGCCTTGCATTTCAAATTTTTTATATTTGAAAAGTAGGCACCATTTCACCTGAATTCTTTAGTAGTTTACAATTTCTGTACTAAATTTAAGCAGAAATATGCAAAGTAAAGTTTATTAAGTACTATTTGTACCAATTGTTTTTTATTAACTACTATGATTCTGTTTTATTATTTAATATTCTTCATTTGTCATACTATAATAAACTAAAATTGGACCATTTGGGGAAAATGGACATAAAAGTATGTTTTCTGTTTTCAAGTCATTAAGTCATTGGTTCAAAATACACCCAATACCATTTGTTCTATAAAAGATCACTGAAACAATAATGTTTATCATATATTAGTATTGCTTATTATTGACAAAATTAAGGCAAGAATGTTGTATGAAAATGACCGAGTGATTTGGTCTTATGATTTCTTTCTATTTATAGACTTTACAAAATACAACAAACCTACAAAGTACAACAAACCTACAAAATACAACAAAGCTGTATATGAACAACTGTTTATGGACAGTTTGTGGATAGATGTTTATAGACAATTATTTACAGCTAAAAAGACTATGGACAATAGCTGTGTACAACTAAATGAATATGGACAACAAATTACAGCAAAGCTGTTATAGACAGCTAAGCTATCAATGGAACACAGCAAAACTGTTATGGACAGCTAAGCTATCCATTGACAGCTCCCCTCAAATTGATGCGGGTTGATCAATAAGCATCAATTTGCGACTTAGGAAGCAATGTCGATGGCGAGTGAGACACTTGGTAAAGATATCATCAATTTGTAGTTCAGTAGAAATATGTGAAAGAGTGATAACACGAGCTTCAAAGACTTCACGGATAGAGTGACAGTCGACTTCAATATGCTTTGTGCGCTCATGATAGACAGGATTGGTCATAATCTGAATAGCACTGTATTATCGGCATGTAATGGTGTAGGATCGGTCTCAAAGAAGTCTAACTCAACTAGCGAACCTCGATGCCAAATTATTTTGAAACAAGCAAGAGACATTGCTCGATACTTAGATTCTGTAGATGACTTAGAAACTCTGTCTTATTTCTCACTCTTCTAGGAGATCAATGCATCATCTAAGAACATGCACCAACCAGTGATGGAGCGACGTGTATCAACACAACTAGCCCAATCAGCATTGCTATAAGCAACAAGACGAAGAGAATTTCCTGAAGGAAAGAATAAGCCATGGGCAGAAGTGCCCTGAACATAGCGTATGATCCGATGGACAATAGCCAGATGAAGATGACGAAGAGGCTGAAGAAATTGGTTGACTTGTTGTACAGCAAAAGAAATATCTGGTCTAGTGATGGTGAGATAGACAAGGCTACCCACCAATTTCCGATATAAGCTGGGATCAACAAGTAAGTCACCTTCCTCTTTACGAAGCTTGACATTTAATTTCATGGGAGTATCAACAGAGGTAGCTTCTTGTAGTTCAGCTGTAGTTACCAAATCACTAGCATATTTGTGTTGATTGAGGAAAATACCAGAAGGGCTACGATACAACTCAAGACCAAGAAAATATGTAAGAGACCCAAGATCCTTCGTATGAAAGGATTGTGAGAGATGGGTCTTGAGCTGAACAAGTAAAGTAGAATCAAAATCAGTGATCATAATATCATCAACATAAACCAAAAGGACAACAATCATGCTTGACAACATGTGAGTAGCATGTGGGAATATCAAAATTGGACAATACAGTAGTAAGAGCTGAAATAAAATTGCCAGAAGAAAAACCATACCTATTAGAGGGTACACACACTCGAGAAGAGCGACGTACCAGAGGCTCTGGAGGTGTTACAACTAACCGACTGACTCTGGTATATGTTAGGATCAGATATCGGGTGAGCCACCGGAAGAGACTATGGGCGAGATTGTCTTGTATATATCATTCCTGGTTTGAAGCGAGAATTATTTTGAGGAAGAGCTAAGAACTGGTGCTCAAAGGAGGGAAGGACTACAATAGAAGAAGAGGGCATAGAAGACATAGGAAAAAAATGTTGATTTTCAAAGAAAATACATTCCTAGAAATGCGTGTACGATGTAATGTAGGATCATAGCAAACAAATCCCTTTTGACACACATTATATCCTAAAAATGCACATCTAACAAATTGAGCAAATAATTTATTTCGCTCATGAGGTGGTAAATGAATAAAACATACACAACCAAAGATACGAAGATTATCATAATTAGGTTGCTTATTTAACAAATGAAAATAGGGAGATTCCATGTGCAAAACTTAGGAAGGTAAACGATTAATCAAGTGAGTAGCAGTCTTTAGAGTCTCAACCCAGAACATGGATGGAACAGAAGATTCTAACAAAAGAGTACGTACCATATCAAGAAGATGAAGATTTTTGTGCTCAACTACTCCATTTTGTTGAGGAGTAGCAGAACATGAATGTTGATGGATGATACCTTTAGAAGCCAAAAATACCTGAAACTCAGTGGACAAATATTTACCATCAGAATCTGTGCGAAATGTCTTAATATTTGTAGAAAATTGATTTTCAACATATGTTAAAAACTCGGTGAAAGTACGAAAAACCTCAGCTTTAGAGCGAAGAAAATAAACCCAAGTGAATCTGCTATGATCATCAATAAAAATTACATAGTATTTAAATTTTTCATGTGAAGTAATCGGAGAAGGTCCCCAAACATCACTGTGAATAAGATCAAAGTAGTGAAAAACTCTACTAGCATTCAAAGGAAATGAAAAAGTTTTGCTTTTACCAAGTTTACAAGAATTACACTCAAAAGGTAAAGAAGAACATTCTTTATTACCAAGAAAGCCCGAGTTTAATATATGAGATAAAACTTGAGTATTAGGATGACCTAAACGATGATGCCACACCATATTTAGATTAGGAATATTATTACAAGCAAAAGACTCAGTAGCATTTTTACCTTGAAATCCCATTGTAGATAATGCCGAAATTAGCATCTGTTGCACCATTTCAGGAGTGCAATAAGTTGCTACAGGAGGTGGAAGATTAGGAGAAGTACCTGAGGAAGAAACATGTGCCACAGTAGGTGCTATTGGAGGAATAGCAACAGAAGTCTAAAATGCTTAGGCCTGACGATTTTGGGGACGAATACAACATTCTTTGATAATATGACCCTTTTTCTTGCAATAAGAACAACATTTTTTAGGACAATTGGCATCAATATGCCCATATTTTTTGCAGTAGAAACATTGCAAATTTTTAGAAGGCATAGATGATCGACGCCCTTGGACTGCATAAGCCATAGTTGTCATTGTGGAATTACCATAAGATTGCTCCAGAATAGCTTGAGTACTTAGACGTTGTTCTTTGCGAAGTAACTTACCAAAACAAATATCCAGAGAAGGAACAGGAGATCTGTTCAATAATGAAGAGCCAACTGATTCATATTTCGAGCGTAATTTCATAAGAAATTGATCACGCTGACTAGTCCTGTGAAGATTTTGAATAGTTGATATAGTAGTAACAGAAACATTTGTTGTAGCAAAATCAGCATATTCATGCCAAAGAGTCAAAAATGTCGAGTAATAATCATGGATGGAAAGACTACCATGTTGGAACATGACAATCGCATGTTCCAACTGAAAGCGACGAGCATCATTGTCTTGATGATAAACTTTCTTCAAATAATTCCACATGGAGTAAGCAGAGCGATGAGCCATCAAGTTGGTGACGATATGTGGTTCCACCGAACTAAGAAGCTAAGACATGATTCGAGCATCAAGCACAACCCAAGAAAGGAAGACACGACTTCCTTAGAGTTAACAGTATTAGATGTTGGTGTAACATCTGTGCCATCAATATGGCTTCAAAGATCTTTTTTCTTGAGGAAAAGTTCAAACTAGAAAACCCAGGTAGAGTAATTTTTTCCTGTAAACTTAACACATATTGGTGTAGTGTCCATCGCAAGTAAATGAAACCCGAGAAATATTCAAAAAAATTAAAGAAACCAAGATAAGGACCTTAAACAGAGATTGTCGAAGAACACTTGTTTGGCAAAAAACGCTAGAAAATATCAATGAAGATTTCCTCAGAAATATAATGTTGAAATTAAAGAAACCGAGAAAATGACTTTAAATAGAGATTGTTGAAGAACACTTGTTTAGCAGAAAACGCTAAAAAAATATCAATGTAGATTTCCTTAGAAATAGAAAACCGATTTTTTTCTCAAAGAAGCTCTGATACCATGTCAAAAATAAGTCAAGAATGTTGTATGACAATGACTGAATGATTTGGTCTTATGATTTCTTTTTATTTATAGACTTTACAAAATACAACAAACCTACAAAATACAACAAAGTTGTCTATGAACAGCTGTTTATGGACAGTTTGTAGACAACCATGGATTACTGTCTATGGACAATTATTTACAGCTAAAAGACTATGGAAAACAACTGTATACAATTAAATAAATATGGACAATAAATTGCAGGAAAACTATTTTGGACAGCTAAATTGTCCATTGATAGGTTGAAACGGGTTTTATTGTTTCCCTCGTTAGGTATCCTGTTTGGGTGTTTTTAGCTATTATCTTTGATTCTATTAAATCAGTCATAGTTGGATTTCAAAATAGCCTTGCTCCGATATTATAAAGAATGAGATTTAAAACAAACTGTTCTTATGTGTTTTCATTATATGTTTGTACATTTTAGCTAATAATTTATAGTCCAATTTGCATAATAAAAAATGAAATTAAATATTCTAATTTATGAGAATAATATCACTTAATTAAATTTGTAGTATTAACATAATTACAAATTTCCTATTCCCATAACAATTCTTGTTATAAATTAGGGATTTCAAGAGAAACCATTAGATTAGGGTTACTTTTTTTAACAAATCAAAGGTAGAGGCAAATTTGCACCCAATGTAATAGGTTAAGGAAATAAATCACAATTTACCTACAAGCATATAACTTGATTAACCAAACTAAAGGATAAAATGTATGGAGTCATCAAAAAGATTCGATAACTTTGTGTGAGTGTATGCAATTTTTGAGGTCATAAAAAGACTTTAAGTGACTACAATGAGCATTAACATGATGAACTTTAAGAGAAAATACTATCATTTAACATACTACAGTTCAAAACAAAAGATTCTGAAATTATTGTAAAAAACGTTTTATAGCTTTTTTTCCTTTTTTCTGTATCTTTGCTGAAATTAATAGAACATCTCATCAAAATCAAGTAGCCTTCACATTTTTATGATATCTAAGGTGAAGTATTGAAACATTTCCAAGAGCATTACATCAAATACAAAGGAATTAACATGAACACTATCATTGTATCTATTGAGGGTATAGCAAAGTCACATGGAAATATTTGTCATGTACAACCTATAATACTATATTAACAAATAAGGTTTAGGATGCTAAAAGAAAAAAACTCAAAAAATATCGTTCTACTAGGATTTCAAATTTCAATCCAAATCTTCACCATTTTTGTTGGTTTTCACCTAGATTCCATCGATTATTTGCCTAGTTCTTGCTTGATTTTCATTTTCTTCTTCAATGGTTGTTCTTCAAATTTCTTTAAGTGATCATTTGATCTCTCTAGACTCATCCTCACTTCTTGCTTTGATTTCAACTTGTGTTGCTCTTCTTTAACCATCTAAAGTTTCCATATTATCTGTGATTTTTTTTGGCTTGGTTATGGAGGATATGTTCAAAGGCTAAACAATCTTGATCTCACACTTGAGATTGGGGATCTGATCAATGAGGAACAAGAGTCGTTTGATTTGGCGGTTGTTGTTCATGCAACTATTGATTGGTATGTTAGTCTGAAGCTCCGATGAAGGATTTTCTTGTGAAGAAGAAAGGTCTCAATTTGAAGGTCCTTGATCGCTTTATATTTCTGTTTTACTTTGAAAAGGTTGGTGATATGGAGTGAGTTCTGAATATAGCTCTATGGAATTTTAACAATACTCTACTCCTTGTGAGGATTGGAGCCTAGAGTTAATCCATCTCTCATAAGGTTTGATTTTTCACCTTTTTGGTTTGATTTTTCACCCTTTTGGTTGCAATTGTAAGATTTACCTCCAAATTGGAGGAAAATGTCTATTATCATAAAAATTGTTGAGAAAGCTAGAAAAATCTTGGATATCGATCAATATTTGCTTGCTAAGGGCCTAGTTAGATCAATTAGGGTCAAGATTAATTTTATTAGGCGAGCACTTTTGCTATGTTCGTATACCTATAATTGATAAAAAAATTGTGCAAAAAATGGTGTGGATTAACAAGCGATATGAACAGTTGCCTCAATTTTACTATCATTGTGGCTTGCTCATGCATGATACTAAAATGTGTGGATGTTAGTGGTTTGAATGTTGAGTTTAGGGTAGGCACTTTAATTTTGGTGAGTGATTGCATGCTGATTTGAATTTGAGCACTCCTACTCATGTTAAAGATGGTGTTGGTCCTAGTTCCTTAAGTGTTGGTACTCTACAAAAGGCATTGTGCTCTACTCTGGGAAGTTCCGTGAGGGATAGGCATACTATTGTGAGTTGAAGCTTTGTTGATGATGGTCTGTGTCCACTTATGTGGGTGATAATGATCTTAATGCTACCGTTGAGACTTTGGTTCAGAGTAAGAAGGGTAATTCTCGTGGGATAAAGTAGTATAAGTGCTCTAATGTTGTGGCTAGTAAACAAGTTGATGCTAGTGGAGGCAAGAGGGCTCAAAAAGGAGTTGGAGGATGTCTCAAATATATAGGTTATTCATGGTGCTAAAGGTTGCACAAGAGACATAATGGTGTCATGCTTGCTCGGTCTATGGAGTAGCGAGCTTTTGTATTTGGTTAAAAATGGTTGTGTTGTTTTGCTTTTGATTACTTTTGTTTTTGATGTATCTAGTTTTATTTGAACTGCTTTGTGTTTTTGTTTGGTTATTTGTGTCATGTGGTCTGGGCTTATAAGTTAGACTAGCATGTTCTTTCTTGTTTCACTAAAAGGTGTTGCTAGATAGTAACACTTCTAGAGGCAATGGGAGTTGCTAGTTAGAAACACCCTTTCAAGTACCTATGTTGCTTTGGATAGGGTGTAGTGGGTGGTTTGCCATTGTTGTCCTCAACATTATAGTAGTTAGAAACACCCCTTCAAGTAGCTATGTTGCTCTGGATATGGTGTAGTGGGTGGTCTTCCATTGTTGTCCTCAACATTATAGGTTAAAAATTTTTGTATTGTTTTCTGCTTTGAATGATAATCTCTCACATTTTGAACAAAAAAAATCGCAAGGGAAAAAACATATACATAATTAATAAAAAGAATAAATAGTTTGTTGCTTAATCAAAGCGTGAAATGTGCATAGCCTCATTTGACACAAACATTCTTTAATGCTTAATATGATTGTCAATGGACAGCTTAGCTGTCCATAACAACTTTGTTGTAATTTGTTGTCCATATTCATTTAGTTATACACAACTATTGTCCATAATCTTTTTAGCTATAAATAGCTGTCCATAGCTGTCTATAGAGAGCAATCTATGACTGTCCATAAACAGTTGTCTACAGCTATCCATAGATAGCTTTGTTGTATTTTGTAAAGTCTATAAATAGAAAGAAATCATAAGATCAAATCATTCAGTCATTTTCATACAACATTCTTGACTTATTTCTGTCATGGTATTAGAGCTTCTTTGAGAAAAAAATCGGTTTTCTATTTCTGAGGAAACCTTCATTGAATTTTTTTTAGCATTTTTTGCTAAACAAGTGTTCTTCGGCAATCTCTGTTTAAAGTCATATTCTCGGTTTCTTTAATTTCAGCATTATATTTCTGAGGAAATATTCATTTATATCTTCTAGCGTTTTTTTGCCAAACAAGTGTTCTTCGACAATCTCTGTTTAAGGTCCTTATCTCTGTTCTTCGTCACCAACTTGATGGCTCATCGCTCTGCTCACTCCATGTGGAATTATTTGAAGAAAGTTTATCATCAAGACAATGATGTTCATCACTTTCAATTGGAACATGCGATTGCCATGTTCAAACATGGTAGTCTTTCTATCCATGATTATGACTCGACATTTTTGACTCTTTGGCATGAATATGCTGATTTAGTTACAATAAATGTTCCTGTTTTTATATCAACTATTTAAAATCTTTACAGGACTAGTCAGCGTGATCAATTTCTTATGAAATTACGCCCAAAATATGAATCAGTTGGCTCTTCACTATTGAACAGATCTCCTATTCCTTCTCTGGATATTTGTTTTGGTGAGTTACTTCGCGAAGAATAACGTCTTAGTACTCAAGCAATTTTGGAACAATCTTATGGTAATTTCACTACAACAACTATGGCTTATGCAGCACAAGGGTGTCGATCATCTATGTCTTCTAGAAATCTACAATGTTTCTGCTGCAAAAAATATAGGCATATTGCTACCAATTATCCTAAAAAATGTTGTTCTTATTGTAAGAAAAAAAGGTTATATTATCAAAGAATGTTGTATTCGTCCACAGAATCGTTAGTCCCAAGCATTTCAGACTTCTGTTGCTTTTCCTCCAGTAGTACCTACTTTAGCGCATGTGTCTTCCTCAGGTGCTTCTCCTAACCTTCCACCTCCTGCAGCAACTTATTGCACTCCTAAAATGGTGCAACAGATGCTAATTTCGGCATTATATGCAATGCGATTTCAAGATAAAAATGCTACTACACTTTGGTATGTAAACTCAAGGGCTTCTAATCATATGACAAATACTCCCACAACTTTGTCTAATGTTCAGCCTTATGTTGGCCAATCTATTATTCGGATTGCCAATGACAGTTCTTTGCCAATCAAAGCTGTTGCAAATGCTTCTTCTACATTTACTGATGTGTTTCTTGTTCCTCAACTTTCTACAAATCTCATTTCTATTGGTCAATTAGTTGATAACAATTGTGCTGTTAATTTTTCTGGTGATGGTTGTGTTGTGCAGGACCAGGTAATAGGGGAGCCGATCGCAAAGGGACTTAAAATGGGACATTTGTTTCCATTACTTTTACCTATTTCAACACTTTATCCAATTCCTTCTATTGAGTCTTTTGCTTGTAATAATATTCCTAATCTAAGTATGGTGTAGCAAGCTACCTCTGTTGATACTCCCATGGAATTAAATGTCAAGCTTCTTAAAGAGGAAGGTGACTTGTTGATCCCAGCTTATATCTTATGTTGTACAACAAGTCTGCCAATTTCTTCAGGTTCCTCGTCATCTTCATCTGGCTGTTGTCTATCGGATCATACGCTATGTTCAGGGCACTTCTGCCCATTGTTTATTCTTTCCTTCAGGCAATTCTCTTCGTCTTATTGCTTATAGCGATGCTGATTGTGCTGACTGTGCTGATACATGTCGTTCCATCACTGGTTAATGCATGTTCTTAGGTGATGCATTGATCTCCTGGAAGAGTAAGAAGCAAGACAGAGTTTCTAAGTCATCTACAGAATCTAAGTATTGAGCAATGTCTCTTGCTTGTTTCGAAATTATTTGGCTTCGAGGTTCGCTAGTTGAGTTAGACTTCTTTGAGACCGATCCTACACCTTTACATGCCGATAATACAAGTGCTATTCAGATTACGATCAATCATGTCTGTCATGAGCGCACAAAGCATATTGAAGTCGACTGTCACTCTATCCGTGAAGCCTTTGATGCTCGTGTTATCACTCTTCCACATATTTCTACTGAACTACAAATTGCTGATATCTTCACCAAGTCTCTTACTCGTCATCGACATTGGTTCCTAAGTCGCAAATTGATGCTTATTGATCAACCCGCATCAATTTGAGGGGGGCTATCAATGGACAACTTAACTATCCATAACAACTTTGCTATAATTTGTTGTTCATATTCATTTAGTTGTACATAGTTGCTGTCTATAGTCTTTTTAGTTATAAATAATTATCCATAAACAACTGTCCATAGACAGCAATTCATGGCTATCCATAGACAATTTTGTTGTATTTTGTAAAGTCTATAAATAGAAAGAAATCATAAGATTAAATCATTCGGTCATTTTCATACAACATTCTTGACTTATTTCTGACACAACCAACACTAGTGTTGTTCAACGGCGAAGCTCTGAGAACTCAATAGTGATTACATGGTTCGTCAATTCCTTGCTAGCAGCAATTGAAAAAAACAACTCTTCCTGCCCACAACAAAAGATGTGTGTGAAGCTGTCAAAGAAACTTATTTGGATGGGGAAGATTTCTCATAAATTTTTGAGTTAGAAACTCGATTATGGAAAATGAAGCAAGGAAAATGGGGTGTTATTGGATACTACATGGATATGTGTGCTCTCTAGTAAGAACTTGACCTCAGTTCTAGAGAGAAGTGAGAGTATTGATGATAACACCTGTTTTGAAAAAAAATTGAAACCGAAAGAGTTTTTGAATTTTTGGTTGGATTTATCCGCGAGCTTGATGATATTCGTGGGAGGGTACTTGGTCGATGACCACTACCCTCTGTCTGTGAAGCTCCTCTGTGCATTGCAAAGTCTCAACCCTAATGTCTAATTCAAACATAGGGAATTGGGGTTATGGGCTAAATGGGTTCTATAGGACTAGGCTTAAAAAATTCTAATTGCCTCTAAACTATTGTCTTGGCCTTGATGGATTGAAAGGTAACCTTAATAATACTAGCCCAAATAATTCTATTATTTCTAGAATTGGGCTTAGGCTTTCCCTATGGACACCAAATAGATAATGGGTTGTATATGGGGGTTGGTCTTTTAACAAATTTAACTCACAGGCTTTATGAAATCTGGATAGGAAAAGGTTCAAATTCACAAAAAAAAAATATTTTGTGATTATTGCTGTAAATTTGGACATTCAAAGGATACATGTTGGGAAATTTATGGTAAACCAATAGACTTAAAACTAAGATAGAACAAGGCATGATGTTATCATGCTTCAATTGATCATCAAAAACCACATGCTAACCCAAGTTTAGGAAGAGCATTTAATCTAGAATAGTTGGATCAACTTTACAAAATGTTCTCCGACATGAAGGATTCCAATTAATCATCCATCTCATCAACTTCCTTAGCATACAAAGGTAATTATTGAATTGTACTTGTTACTACTTCCTAAACCAAAATCCCGTAGATCATTGATTTTGGCGCATCAGATCACATGATTAATGCCTATCATTTATTTACTTCATACTCACCTTGTGTTGGAAATCTTAAAGTTAGAACTGCAGATGGATCTCTTTTATCCGTTGCTAGAAAAAGGAGTATTCAAATTTTAGATTCTATCACTCTCAAATCTGTTCTCCATGTTCCAAACCTGTTTTGTAATCTCATATCTATTAGTTAGCTTACTAAAAGCTCATTGTTATGCTATGTTTTTCTCATCTCGTTGCATTTTTCAAGATCTATCAATAGGGAAGACGATTGGTAGTGTTAGAGAGTATAGAGGGTTGTACTACTTTGATAAAACTAACGTGAGTTGTCCTATTGCCATCTATGATTTTGTTTCTGTTCTTAAGACTAGTGAAATTTTATTATGGTACTATAAGATGGGTTATCCAAACTTCCAGTATTTAAAACACTTATTTCCTTCTCTAATAAAATATTTAATTTTTAGTATGAAACTTGTGAATATGTCAAGCATCAACATACCTCGCTTTCAAAATCTCAATATAAACCTTTCAAGCCCTTTATATTAATTCATAGTGATGTATAGGGCCTTCTCGCATTCCAAATCATATCAACAATAAAAGATTTGTTACATTTATTGATAATCATATTCTGGTTTGTTGGGTTTATTTGTTAAAAGAGAAAACATAAGTTTGTAACGTGTTCATTAATTTTCACTCAATGATACAAACCCAGTTTCAATACAGATCCAAATACTTCGAATTGATAATGGTACTAAATATTTCAACCATACTTTACAAGATTATTTTCAAAAAATAGGATCATACATCAAAGTTCTTGTATTGAAACTCTCCAACAAAATAGGGTAGCTAAGTGAAAGAATAGACACTTAAAGTAGCTCGAGCCTTAATCATCAATACAAACATACCCAAATGATATTAGGGCGATGCCATTTTAACTAGTGCATATCTGATTAATCATATGCCTAGTTGAGTTCTCTCTTTCAACACCCACTTCAAAAATTACAGATTTTATTTCTTACATCTCATCTCCAGTCTCATTTGTGTCTTAAAGTGTTTGGGTGTACTGTCTTTGTTTTCATTAGATATCCTTACTAAAAGGATACAAATGCTATGATCCTACTAAATACAAGACATTTGTTAGTCTTTATGTTACATTTTTTGAAAACACTCTCTACTACCAAAAATTCTCTCCTTAGGGGGAGAATCTAAGTGAGGATAAAAAATTTCGTCATTACTTGAACATTACTCTTGATCGAGATAATGATGAGTTACATAGTCCAACCATAAAAACCGAGACCAAGTCCAACCATGCCTCACCATCTCATACCACTCAACCTTTAAGAAATAGAAACTTGAACATAGAGGCAGAAACAAAAAAAACAACATAACAAAGAGATAATCACTTACTCATGGAGATCGAACTTGAAAGATTGGGAGCACTTCACACTTGAAGCACCAAATGAGTTAGAACCAATAATAGATCCAGATATCTACCATGAGTCTCCAAGTAATTCTGAGTTACCTATTGCTCTTAGAAAAAAAACAAAACTTGTATTCTCCATTTTATATCGAGGTTTATTTCTTAGAAAACGTTGTCGCCTGATTTTCGTGCATTTATCTCTAACCTTGATAGAATAAAGATTCCAAAGAATATTCATGAAGCCTTGAAGTCCCTAAGTGGAAAGAAGTTATTATAGAAGAAATAAGAGACTTTAGTTCGGTGTAATTGGTTTTTTTATTAAATATAAGGCTGATGTAGCAATGAAAAAATACAAAGTTCGTTTGGTTGCAAAAGATTTTACATAAACCTATGAAATTGATTACATTAAGACATTTGGATCTGTGAAAAAATTGAATACAATTCGAGTCCTTCTATACCTAGCAGCAAATTTAGAATGTCCTCTATACCAATTGGATATAAAAAATGTCTTCCTAAATGGAGAATTAGAATAAGAAGTATTCATTATCATGCCACTATGATTTTGCAAAGGAGAAAATACTGTATGTAAATAAAAAAAATCACTCCATGAGATCAAAAAATTGTCTAGAGCATGATTTGATAAATTTGCAAAGGTAATGAAAAAACAAGGGTACCAACAGGGACAATTGAATCATACCATGTTCTTTCGACACTTTGGAAATGGGAAAAAACCAATTTTGGCAATATATGTTGATATAATCAGGACTGGAAAGATTTAGAAGAAATCAAGAGATTGAAGAAAAACTTGGCTACAGAATTTGAAGTTAAAGATTTGGGACTAATGTAGTAGTTCTTAGGTATGAAAGTTGTGAGATCAAAAGGTGGAATCAATGTTTTGCTACGGGAATACATCATTGATCTCCTTATCAAAATTGGTATGCTTAGATGCAAATCAAGTGACAACCCAATAAAAGCAGGAAAAAATGGATGAAGATGTGAGGAGACTAATGGACAAAGACATATACCAAAGATTAGTAGAAAAACTAATATACCTATCTTATACCAGACTTGATATTGCTTTTGTAGTGAGTGTAGCAACTTAGCACATGTACTCTCCAAAAAAAGCTTACTTAGAAACTGTTTATAAAATTCTGAGGTATCTTAAAGGGTTTCCAGGTAGAGGTTTGTTCTTCAAAAAAGATGAAACCAAAGATAGGAGTTTTTACTGATACAGATTGGACTGATTTAGTAGAAAATAGAAGGTCCATTACAGGGTATTGTACCTTTATACTCAGAAACTTAGTAACTTGAGAAGTAAGAAACAAAATGTTATTGCTAAGAGTAGTGCTAAAGTTGAGTCTAGAACAATTACATAGGGAATTTATGAAGATTTGTGGTTAAAAAAGTTGTTAAAAGAACTTCAAGTTGCTGTGAAATCTCCAATTAAACTTTACTATGACAACAAAACAACCATCAATATATCCCTAAATCCAGTCCAACATAACAGAACAAAACGTGTAGAATTAGAGAGACATATTATCAAAGAAAAGTTGTTATCTATATGACCTATGTTCCTACAAAAAGAGCAAACTGTAGATAAATTCACCAAATGATTTCCTTAACATCACTTCAATGATTTCATTGGCAAGTTGGATTGATCAACATCTATGGTTCAATTTGAGGAGAAATGTTGAAATCCCTGATATGTAGCAAAAATTATTATGGGTTGATTTGGAGCAGAAATAGTTATAGAAATATAATTATTAAGAAATTTGTAATTATGTTAATATTATGATTTTAATTAGATGATATTATTCTCATAAATTGGAATATTTAATTTTTTTTTCGTTCATGCAAATTGGACTATAAATTACTAGCTAGTCATGTACAAATATATTATGAAAATACACAAGGACGTTTTGTTCTTAATCTCCTTTCATTCTTTAGTTTCTCTTGCATTTAAGGATTCCGTATAATTGTTTTTCCTTTTGTTAATAAAAATAACAAAAAAATGACACGTGATGTGAATTGAACATCACATGGTTATTTTCTGTTAGATTTATTGATGGAATGGACAGATGTTTTTAAATGTAATACATCCATTAAGTTAGGTATATTTTTTAACAAATCAAAAGTTGGGGTGAATCTGTAACCCGTCATCGAGTACATAAAACATAGATTACCCAATTCTTGTATTATTATTCTTAGCGAGTTATTGATATCAAAATGCATATCCTAAAACATAGTTTACCCTATTCTTAAATTATTATTCTTAACTAGTTACTGATATCAATATGCATTTCCTAGATTGTCTTCTTGGAGTGAGAGGAGAGATGCCATTCAAGTTTTAGTTGGCCATTTTGAGGCCTTCTTGATACATATATGTATGTTTTTGTTCTCTGTGTGCTACTAGTGTCTACAGTCCAGGCTTTGTTCCTTAAAAAACAAAATATTGTTGAAATATTTTCTACATTCAATGGAATTATTAGGATATAGCACTTCAGAATATTGGAAGAACAGACGTTTATTTCATTCTATCACTAGGGAAATATTCTTGAATATTAAAAAATTAAAAACTGATATATTGACGAAATTTATGCAGATACATCTCGACACTATCTGCCATTGCCCGTGATAAAGAAAGTCATTGATTCCATGGCCTATGCAAAGCTGGTATGCTTGAAAACTAGATGTTTGATGTCCTCATGAAAAACAATCTTCCATTACTTAAAAAACTAAATTCATGTGTATCAATGACCAGTTCTCTTGTGTGTAGAATGTTTTGCACTGGCACATTGTAGATTCACAGTCTTTTCCTTTGGAGATACCTTCATATCCAAAACTATGGAATGGAGCATATTCAGTTTCAGAGAGATATACAATAGAAGATGCAGCAAATGTTGTAAGGCAAGTTAATTCTGACTTGTTCCTTTGTTGCAAATTTTGAACCGGCAATTGTCATGCTGAGAATATTTGAAGTGGCGATTGGGTGACTTGAAATTGGGATCGGGCATCAGTAGTCGATCCACCGATTATTGATCCTAAATCAAGCAAGGTTCATGGTTTTTTGCATGGCAAAGCGAGTTCCATACACGTCGATCGGGTACTCATTGAATGATGGCGATTGGGTCACGAACGATCACCCTTGTAGCAATTTTCTCAAGAATTACGCGATCTTCGTGGATTTTGCTACTTAATTAGATTCTAACAACAATTTTGAAAGGTTTGAAGGCCTAGGGTTGGGTTTTGTGTATAAAAGTCTACGAAAGTCATAACTAGGCAGAGCCAAACAAAATCAAATATATGAGAGAAAAAGATTAAAAGAGAGTGTAGGGTGCAAGAACTGTCTCTTCTCCATGTAATTGTTCTTCGTGATTGAGTCAAATTAAGAGTTGCATGTGTTAAATTTATTAATCTATTTTATTATCTTTCTTAACTTCATTGAGAGTATTATAATCTTTTAGTTGTAAGTCTATATAAATCTGTCTTTTACTTGTATTTTATTTAATTTCTGAATAATAGAAATCCTAATGTCTTTTCTTCTCTCCAAAATTGTGCTCTTAAATTCTATAGCATGTATGTCAATGCAAAGAGGCACAATCTGTACTTTCAGATTTTACTAGTGAATTTGCTGCTGGGACGTAGGTCGATTTCAACTAAATTATGTTAAATTGTTGGGTTCATTTTTTATTTAAATAAGCATGTTTACTGCCTAAATCACAACAAATTAGTAACAGAGTTAAAAGTTATTGCAGATCCTTTTATGCTTCCATGTGTGTTCTTATTTGGGTAGAGTTATTGTTTGAAGACAGTTCTGGAAACTGCCTAAATCACAACATTCTCTAATATAATTGTTTAAAATTTTGCAGCTATGCCCGAAGACGAGGAATTAATGTATTAGCAGAGATTGATGTTCCAGGACATGCATTATCATGGTATGTTCATATTCGCATTAATTATGTGAAGTGAAATGAGAGCTCTTTTGATGAATTTAAACCTACCTGATAGTTACATATCTTGATAGGGGAAAGTGAAATATTTTTGTAATTATTATTTGCCATGTTATCCATAGAGCTCACTAATTCAACTTATAGGGGGACCGGATATCCATCTCTTTGGCCATCAAGGAATTGTCATGAGCCACTTGATGTTAGCAATGAATTCACCTTTAAAGTAATTGATGGTATTCTTTCAGGTAATCGTGTACTCTATACATGCAAATTCGGTATTTTTGTCCTTTTGATGTAAAAATTAGTTATGAAACTACGTGATATGTTTTTTCCTTGGCTTTTAAACTTCATACTTTTCAGATTTCAGCAAGATCTTTAATTTTAAATTCATTCACTTGGGAGGTGATGAAGTTAATACAGGTAATAGCATTTTGCTGTTTATGATGCTTCTTATTTTATTTGTTTCAGCACTTTAAATACCTAGAAACGAACAGTGATTCATTGATGCTTTGAATGATAGTTTTTTTCCCCCTTAATAGAGAATGGATAAAAAAGTAAGACTTGTAGAATGCCAACTTTATGCAGAAGAGCCTAGCTGCCTACAGATGCCTAATTTAAAACTTTTAAAAAGGACTAGTGTGATGATTGACTTGTACGCCCACTTTTTAACCCAAATACTAGTTTTTTCTTGTATACTCACCTTTAATTCAATTGTACTGCTTTGGAACTAATTGTACAATTGCACAACTAGAATATAACGCTCGTACAAAAAGTGGGCATATTATTAGAAAAAAAGTAGTGTTGGTGCTAAAAAGAACCTATAGTGTAGTTTTCTCAAAATAAATAAATAAATAGTCAATTACAAATACGCTCGTTTGCGTTTTATTAAATAACAAAAAGATCCTTAAGTTTAGAAATAACGGTAGTTTTTTGTAGACTTTATGAGATATGTTTAAAAAAATGATAAAATCAAGGCATCTAAGGGAGGAGATTACAATATAGCAATCACTTAAGAATTGTGATTGTCTATTTTTCAAAGTTGATGGATTTTTTTTGCACTTTTAGAAAACCTTAGGGGTTTTGTTGTAATTTTTCCATATGTAAATAAATGAAACTCTTACATATAAAACAGAGTTTTTCGATTCTTTTTCAACTTATTTGCAAGACTATTATTGCGAGATATGTGACTCAAGCATTTGTTATTATGCCTCTTGTGTAAGGCTGTTATTAGTGATACAATACATATAGGCTGTCAAAATGTGTGAAGCATTTAAACTGTTTTAAAGAAGTGCACGATAGTGCCATCGCAACTCGTCGTACCTAATCAAGATTGGCTCCAACTAATCATAACATACTTGTACTTATAAATAGCACCCT
This sequence comes from Hippophae tibetana, assembly GCA_037013495.1. Classification (NCBI taxonomy): domain Eukaryota; kingdom Viridiplantae; phylum Streptophyta; class Magnoliopsida; order Rosales; family Elaeagnaceae; genus Hippophae; species Hippophae tibetana. The sequence goes on from CM072803.1 coordinate 11,990,651, forward strand.
AATTGTGTGAATAAGGCAGGAAAAACATATTAGTTAGTTGTGAATGTAGATTGGTGTATCTCGTAGAAAACAGTGAAGTGTTTATATTGTACTCGAGTGAGAATTGTGCAACTTTGCTTCCTAGGCTAGTTAAGGGTGTAATCTTTGAAGTTCTCATAGTAAAGGTTGGTAGGGTTTACCCTCCCGTGTATTAGGTTCACAAATTGTGGACTGAGTTACATAAAAATCTCTTTCTTCTTGGTGTTGATTTCTATGCGCTTAATTGTTTTTTATTGTGCTCATTCGAGTTGTGTTTTCATGTTTGATTGTTTTTCTAACAATTTTGGTATCAAAGCTTAGAGGATTGACATGGAAAGTTTGTAGTTTTCTTGATAAGTAGTGAGCCTAATGAACTCATAGATTTGTCTTGAATCTCGATAGGATCAGTGAAGAATACACCCAAAAGCATCCAAGATGGGCTACAAAAAGTATGAAATTGACAAGTTTGATGGAACACATGATTTTGGATTATGGAAGCAAAAAATGTACTCAATTCTTATTCAACATGATGTTGTAAAGGGCATATCAGATCACCGTAAGTAACTAGAAGAGCTCTCAGCTCTCAACAAGAAGAAGTTTTTCAAGAAGGCACATACACTAGCATCATTGAATTTGGATGATAATGTGTTTAGACAAGTAAACAAGGAAAGATCTTCCCTTGAAGTTTGGAAGAAGGTTGATGAGGTATTCTTGGTGAAATCATTGTTAAGTCGTATTAGTGTAAAGGTTATGTTATTTGGATTCAAAATGGATCTAATTTTAAGCCATCTCTACAAAGTTCAAGCACAAAATTTAACAAGATGATAGCTTGGTTTTCTTTGTAGAGATGGCTTAAAATTTGATATAGTGGTCTCTGCACTTGGAACTAGAGATGTTGAGTTGAAGAAAGAAAAAAAAGAGTTAGGCAAAGGAGATAAAAAGGAATGCAACTCGTGTGATGCTTTATATACAAGAAGAAGATCCACCAAAGGAGATAAATGTTGGGCATGCTAAAAAGAATGACAATATAGGAGGGATTGTCCTATCCTAAAGAAAGGTTTAGAAAATTCCAATGATATTGAGATTTGTTGAGTGTGCATAGCCTATCTTTGCTTACCAATGTAGTGGTGACTTGATAGTAGTTGTTAAACTACCCGCTATTTCTACATGATACATCCACGAGTTGTGTTTGTTTCATATGTGTAGGTTACAGGTGCAAATTAAAGTTATTGAGCTTTAGACTTGTAGTGTGTAGTTGTGTTGAGACCCTCATGTTTCAAACTGATAGAATATGGATGAGTTGTTCCAAAAAGATAGATGGAGCGTACAAGATGAATGCACTTGGACTAGGTGTATTTCTAGGTGTTGGGTGTGCGTCAATGTTTTGTTCACGGGAACAAACATCTTTAGATCATCTTCATGATCATCTCATGATTGACGTGCATTTGTATTTTGTGTAATATTTTGACACGAAAAGCCAAAGGGGGTGATTGTAAGTCTTGTGGTCTTTTGCATTTTGTTGGCTTTTCTTATACAAAATACAGAGTCTGTTTATTTTACTTAATGTATTTGTCTTCCTTTGTGTAAGATTGGTTACTAATGATTAGTAATGCACATATACCTATAGTTAGGTACATTTTGTATGAAAACATGTTATACACATACCACGGGGATGGTTTTCTTAGTATGCTTGCTAGGTTGAGTGTTGTGGTTTTTGGTTCAGTTCGAGTGGGTATTTATGGAAATTATTCGACAATTTTTGGATCGAAAAAATGTGATTTTTGGCACCTCAATAAGGGCCACATCGGACAGCGAGGACCCTCGGTGAGATTGGTCGTGAGCTTGGATTAGTTCTATAAATATCCCTCTTCTTGTTTCCTATCCAAAAAAATGTAGTAAAGCTGTATCAAATTGACGTCTCTTTTCTTGTTTCTGGATCATTATTATCTCGAGTGTTGTTCGATATTAGTGATTCGTGATTGTGTGGGCAAAATTGTGCTCTTGAGTGGTGAATACTTGAGGCGATGTTTGCAAGTGGTTTTTTGTGAGGAACCTGTGCGGTTGTGAGCTGTGCATCGTCTGATAGTTGCCTTCATGTGACTTTTTCTTATATGAAGAGCCTATGTGGTTGTGAGCCGTGCATCGACTGATAGTTGTCTTTGTACAACTTTTCTTAGGTGAGAAGCCTATGTAGCCGTGAGTCGTGTATTGGTTGGTAGTTGCTAGGATGCATCTTTTTCTTAAATGAGAACTACAATGTGAGAGTAAGTTGGGTTAACTTGATTGAGTTTTCATATCAATTTTCTCAAATCGTTGGTTTGCGATAAGTGATTAATTGTGTGTCCCATGTAGATGATTTGTAATTCGTAGTTATTGGGTGTTCATGATTAAGGGTAATCATTATATTTGATTCTTCACTTCACATTATTGATCTAAGGTTATTGATCACACCACATCGAGTGGTATTGGATTTGAAAGATAGCTGGATTTGTGTGTCGGACCAGGTTATTATAGAGGTAGTAAGTGAGAACAACAATAGGTAGTTCAGACATAGGTTCCAACTGATAAAGATAATAGTGATTTTATTTCTGTTAGGGTTGTAATTGTTTTATTGTTTAGTGGATTTGTTTACTGTTGAGTGGTTGCTATAAGAAACCCGAAGATGTTACCACATAGGCAGGGATTCTATGTGGGTTTATCTCGTTATATCTGGTATTATTCATGCTCTAATATTTAGCCAGTACAATCAAAGTTTAAATTGTGTATGCCTCTACATACTGAAGTTTAAATTCTAATTAAAAAGTTTTTATTGTTTATTACTTGCTTTCTAAATTTCATATAATTTATCTATTGTTTATTTATGACTGTCTGTGATTAATGCATTCATTATTTTTTGTCAATTGTTTTTTTCTTTATGTTGTTTTAGTGTTTAGGATGAGTTTTTAAGGAGTCAATGTAACCTTAACCTGATTGTGTATCGGGTCTTGGACTCTTTCAATATAGTTATACATGATTAGATTGTGTGTTAGTATAATCTGAGTTTCTAGTGTATATACTAACATACTAGATGTAGACTTTTATTAGAAAACATATTTGTTATATATTATCACATGTTTTCTTTCCTTTCTGTGTTGCATGCCTATAACTTTCTATTCATTGCTTTTATTGTGTTAAATTAATCTATCTACTTCTTAATTAATTTATATTGTCTCTATCTTTTAACTGTATGTGAGTTTGGTATGAGTCTCTAAGGAGTCAATATCTCTTTATTTTGGTTGTATATTAGATGTTGAATTCTTTCTCTTGATAAGTTGTGTTTTATTTGATTGTATGTTGTGTGAGCATAATTATGCCTGTTTCACATGCTATGTGATGTTATGTTTATGTATGTTGTTAGTCTATACTAGAGCTTATGAGGCACACCGTTACTGGTGTGTTTACTGTAGTTTGTTATTCCTTACTGCTGGTAGTTTTTGTTGTGTTGAATTGAGTATGTTGTTTTGTACTTCCGTTGTATTATTTACTTAATTCATGTTTATGAAACCAGCTTAGACGAATTGGTATAAAACTTGCGAAAAGATTCCATGAGTTGGCGTCTATAACCTTCATCTAAATCTCGGTTATTTATTTGAATCGAAAGAACAATTAGCTTTCATGTAATTATTCTTATGTATGGAATTCTTAAGATTGATCTAGTTAGAGATCAGTTTGTGTGAAGTCGATTTGGCCGAATTGATATAAAGCTCGCAAAAAGATTTTATGAGTTGGCGTCTCTATCTCTCATTTAGGTCTTGGTTACTTATTTGAATCGAAAGAAAAATTGATCTTCGTGTAATTGTTCCTATGTATGGAATTCTCAAGATTGATCTGATTAGGGATACTTGATTCAAGTTGTTCATTCCATATCTGTCAAGTGAAAGAATGGCTCTTGAACTTCAAGAATGTTGCTGAAGGTCATGTGATGTTAGGAGATAATTTAGTGTGTCAAATAAAGGGAATTGGTCCCAGAAGTTATTATTTGATGTGAGATTTGTGCATGAGATTAAGAAAAACCTAATATTAGTTGGGATGCTTGATGCTGCTGGCTTTGCAATTAAGATTGAGAATGAGAAAATGAGAGTTTCAAAAGGCTCTCGTGTTGTCTTGAAAGCATGCAAGTAAAAGGGACTTTATGTTCTTGAAGGTGAAACTTGGACTAAAACTGTTGCACTTGAAAATGGGAGTGTTGACAAGACTCTCATTTGGTACCAAAGAATGGGGCATCTTAGTGAGCAAAGACTATTGGAGTTGTCTAAAAGGGATAACAAGTGTTGGACTTTGTGATCGTTGTATCGTGATAAAACAAAAAAAAAATTAAAATTCACCACCGATTGCATACCACCAAGAGTATCTTGGAATATGTTCACTCAGGTTTTGGGGACCTACATCTGTTATCTCTCTGTGAGGGAAACATGTATTTTCTCACCTTAATCGATGACTTTTTGGGAAAGAATTGGGTATACATTCTGAAAAGTAAAGATAGGTATTTGATAAGTTCAAACAGTAGAAAGTGTTAATTGAGAATCTTATTGGGAAAGGGTAAAAAGATTACGCACAGACAATGGCATGAAACATTGCAATAATATGTTTACAGAATTTTGTCAAAACCATGGAATTGAGAGACACGGAACTGGGAGGCTCACTCCTCAACAGAATGAGATTGTAGAGGCACAATAGGACTATTTTCGAAAAAGGTTAACTACTTACTTTCTAATTCTAATCTTCTAATCCTCTTAAAGTGTTTTCCCTTGCATCTTACCTTATTAATTAAATCCATCTGGTTTAATTGATTTTAAGATCCGTGATGAAGTGTGGTTTGGTAGACCTTTTGCATATAAACATATTAGGGTGTTTGAGTGTGTTGGATATGTTCATGTCAATGAAGGTAAATTGCATTCATGAACCAAAAGATGTGTTTTTAGGTTATCCCAAAGGAGTAAAGGGATTCAAGCTTTGGTCCCTAAACTTTAAGAAAACAATAATTAGTAGAGATGTTATCTTTGATGAATTTGTTACTATCTTAGATCTCAAAACAAAGAATAGTAATAAACCTCAACAACTAGTTCAACTACTCATCAATTAGAGGTGGAACATATTGATTCTCATGAAATTGACGTAGTTAATCTGTCAAACAACTTAAAAGACTCTCAATAGATACAACAGATAAACACAAATAAGTCACAAGAAGTATAACAGAATAAAAATCCATAGTTTGAAGACCCTTTAAGGAACTATCAGTTAAGTTGTGATAAAGTAAGAAGAGAGATTAGAAGGCCATTCAAATATGGTGAAGTGGATTTGATTCACTATGCACTATCAGTTAGCACAGGAGTCATGTTATTTAGAACCATAAAATTATAAAGCAGTCATATGCAGTGAAGCTATGCACCGAAAGAAATCAATAAATGAGGAATATAACTCTCTTATGCAGAATAGTGCATGGGTACTGGTTAGAAAGCCAATTGATGTTAAGATATTGGGATGTTGATGGCTTTATAAACTCAAGGAAGGGATTGAGAATGTGGTGTCTAAGAAATTCAAAGCAAGATTGATTGCCCAAAGATATACCCAAGTTGAAAGGATAGAGCACAATGAGGTTTTCTCACCTGTAGTCAAATACAATTCTATTAAACTATTGATATCATTCGTGGCTAATTTTGACATGCACTTTGAACAAATAGAGGTCAAAACAACGCTTTTACATGGTGAATTGGAAGAAAAAATATATATAAAGCAACAAAAATATATATGATCTGCTTGTTGAAAAGATCACTCTATGGACTGAAACAACCCCTATGGTATAGAAGATTTGATGGGTTCGTAACTTTAAATGGGTCTAACAATTGTAGCTTTGATCCATGTGTGTACATTAAGGTGGAGACCAGTGATTATTAAGTATTTTTGTTGCACTATGTGGACTATATGCTTATTGCAAGTGAAAATTCTTGGAATGGAAATCACAAGAAACAGAAGCACTAATATGGTTTTCATTTCTCATAAGAGTTACTTGAAGAAAATTTTGAGAAAGTTTAGTATGTTAGATGCACATTCGGTTTGGTCCCCTTGGGTGCACATTTTAGGTTTGCCAATGATTTATGTCCTAAAAATAAAAATGAATAAGATAAAATGCAGTCCATTCCTTATGCAAGTATCGTGGGGAGCTCTATGTTTGCTATGATTTACACTAGGCTAGATATAACTTATGCAGTGAGTATTGTAAGTATTTTCATGTCTATTCTGGGAAAGATACATTGGGAGGTTTTCAATTGGATCATGAGGTATCTAGAAGGGTCACTCAATGTTGGGTTAGTATGTGATAAATGCTCAAACAAGGGTGAGCATTGTGAATGGATTTGTAGATGTCGATTATGTAAGAAATTTGGATTGGAGAACCCAAATTGGGTATTTGTTTGCTGTTTTTGGAAACACAATAAGATGGAAAGCAACTTTGCAACATGTGGTGGCTTTGTTAACAACTAAATATGAGTACACAACTTTAATTGAGGCCATTAAAGAGGTTATTTGGATACGAGGTGTCACTAATAGTTTTGGCTTGAATATTTGATACAGGAGGGTTACTCCCTCTAGGTATAGCGGGGCGGGACCTACTCCACGTGGCACGATATTATTTGCTTTGTTCCATAGCTACAAGTTCAGCGTGCCTACGACTATGACTTGACAATTCAATGGGACCTCACGGCTTTGCTTCTAAGAAGAAATTCCAAAATACATCATGCCATTTAGAGAGTGTTCATCTTTTATAAGCACATCACCACTTAGGTTCCTAAGCAATGTGGGACATGTACAAGCATACTGTATCATACACCCCCACTTAAGGAGTCTTACGTTCTCATAAGATCGCAAGCCCACATGGCCCAATAGGATCATAGCTTTGATATCAATTGATACAAGACGGTTAATTTGTCCGTTTAGAACAGGATGAGATCCATTTTACGTGGCACAAGATTGTCCGCTTTGGTCCATAACTACAAGTTCAGCAAATCTACAGTCATGACTTAACAGTTAAGCGAGACCTCATGGCTTTGCTTCTAGGGAGAAACTCCAAAATACGTCATGTCATTTAGAGAGTATTCACCTCTTATAAACACATCAGTACATAGCTTTCTAAGCAATGTGGAACACGTGTATGCACATTACATCATATACCCCAACTTAGGGATTCTTATATGCTCGTAAGAACGCAAGCCCACATGGCCCAATAGGATCATGGCTCCTTAGAATAGTTCATAAAGTTTCTATGTGAGATTCTAATAGTACATAAAAATTAGAACTCTAAACAAATTAAGCTATTATTTTTATAGAATTTTAATAAAAATCTATACAAAATAAACTATTTTCTCTTTTTAAATTTTCTCCCGTATTATTCCCCTCCACTTATTTAAAACTCCTCTTCGAGTTTACGAGTTTTCTTCAAATGAAGATGATAATACTTGTAACATTCATGGATCTTCAAAATTGATTTTGCTTGTTGTTCCATTTCTTTGAACAATATTAACTTAATATTGTCTATATGCTTACCTTTAACATTAATATTTTTAACAGGTTTTGGAATAATGAAATATGACTTGGTATTTTGAAGATTATTTGATAACTCTGTTTTGGAAAATAATTTGTTGTGATGTCAAATAATTGATTGCATTTGAAAGTATCGAAGACACTTGATTCTTTAACTTCAAGAACATCTACAAGTGTCATGATATTTTAATCTTTTTTGATAGAGATAATTTTGAGATCTTGGACTAACTCATCTTATAAAGATTTCTTCAAATTCTTCCTTTTGGATTTGTATAATATCTAACATAGGTTTATTGGTCTCAATAATATGATTATTTTTGTCTTCGATCAAAACTATCTCAAGAACCTTGTTTTCAAAAGATTGCTCTTTCACTTTTAAAGCTTTAGGTGAGTCATCCTTTTTTGGTAGCTCATATTTAATAATGCGTTGGATCATCTTTTTCACTCAAGCAAGACCTTGGTTTTGAGTTTTTCGATAGTCTTTTTGAATAGGAACTTGATTCATATATTTGTTTAATAACGCCAATGATGCAAACAGTTTATTAAGAGCTTGATTAACCTCTTAACGAAATTCTTGAATTTTTTTTTGTGAAATACCTTTATTATGCTCCATTGGATCCATATAAACCTCGCTCTAATACCATCCGACGCAGAACGGAAGCACGAATGCACTAATAATATGGAATCACTTAGGAAATAAGAAAGATATGAGCAAAGTTTAGACTAGTTAAACTCACTCTCTGGCAAGAGACTCTCGTATATGTATTATGAAATAAACACATCTAGGTAAGTACTCTAGCAAATCTAGAATAGGACAAGCTTAGCTATGTTATCTATCTTTAGACGAACACTCGAGTTACTCTAGAGTAGGATTAGCCTAAAGATATTCCTTTATTTTACGAATAAGAAGACTTCAACTTCCAAATGAAAGAAAGAAGAGGTATTCCTAAAAATTAGAAATAAGAGAAAAAAAGAAAGAAGAGAACATCTTTAATATTAAGTTGATTATTTTCTAGAATGTCTTATACAAGCATATGGTTTTGCTATTTATAGTTGAAAAATCCTTAGAATAATTCATAAAGTTTCTATGTGTGACTCTAATAATACACAAAAAAAAAATTCTAAATAAATGTTTCTATATGAGACTCTAGTAGTACATACAAATTAGAACTTTAAAGAAATCAAGCTATTATTTTAGTAGAACTATAAACAAAAATCCTAAACAAAATAAACTACTCTCTTTTCTAATTTTGTCCTGTATTAATATTAATGATGTACCAATGCATTGTGATAACCAAAGTGTTATTTGCACATCTAAGAATCCTATGTACCATGAACATATTAGGCATATTGCTGTTAAACTTTACTTCATCAGAGATATAATTTCCGAAGGTAAAATGAATGTGATAAAGATTTCAACATCTCATAATCCTGCAGATATGTTAATGAAACCTACACCTCAAGCAAATTCAAGCTGTATTTGTATATACTACGAGTTGCAGAAGGTTAGTTGAGGGGTTTTTAGGTAAGGCTAAAGCCATACTGACATTCAAGTGAGATGCATTGAGTCAAGGTAGAGAATTATGAGATTTGTGACTCAACCATCGTGTAAGGCTGTTATTGTTGATATAATACAGATGTAAGGCTGTCAAAATGTGCCAAGTACTTGAACTATTTTAGAGAAATGCACGATAGTGTCATCACAACTTGTCATACTTGATCAAGATTGGCTCCAGCTAATCATAACAGACTTGTACTTATGAATAGCACTCTAATTGTGTGAATAAGACTGGAAAAACATATTAGTTAATTGTGAATGTAGATTGGTGTATCTCTTACAAAATAGTGAAGTGTTTATCTTGTACTCCAGTGAGAAGTGTTGTGCAACCTTGCTTCCTTGGCTTGTTAAGGGTGTAATCTTTGGACGTTCTCATAGTGAAGGTTGGTAGGGTTTACCCTCCCATCGATTAGGTACACAAATTGTGGACTGAACCACAAAAATCTGTGTTCTTGGTGTTGATTTGCATGCGTTTGATTGTGTTCATTTGAGTTGTGTTTCCAAGTTTGATTGTTTTTCTAACAATTATCTATGATCTTTCTCCATCATTATTCTTTGTTAATATCCTCCAAACTACAGTTTTGTTGTCTGGTTGGCTAAAAATAATAATTTTATGATGTATCCAAATTGTTTTGTGTTTACAGATTGTTGGACGATGACTCCCCATATAAGGAAATGGTAAAATTTTCAATTCATGTCCAGTCTTGACTAAATTTATCTTACAGTTTGTTTTTGTTCTGGACCTCTGGCTGGGTTGTCCTAGTGATGCATTTCAAAATATTTGCAATATCTACATATCATATTTGATGGTATGTTAGAGGAAAAGATGCTAGGGGTTGTAAATTTTTGGATGTGTATCGAGTTTCGTACACGCTTATTTTTCTCAATTTTATGTAAATTTTCATCAATTTAGAGCATTGATTATCCACATTCATGTCCATATTGCATTGCTTATGTAGGGCTATTTCGTGAAAAATAAAGATTCCATATAAAATAAGTTTGATGCTTACTTCCCACATCTTTACGAGTTGGTGTTATCCACATCTATATTGCAAGTCCAATTTTGTTGCTTATCCTTCCTAGTCTCTAACATTCCAATGGAGGTAAAACTTTTTCCACAAGTCTCACATTCTCTCCCTCTCCCAAATTCTAGGCACCCTTTATGTGGTGAGGGGTTGGGATCTGAAGCTAAGCACTCTGGCATAGGACACACTTTGTTGGGCTGGGTTCCAATTCAAAAAGTTGACTTATTAGGAGTATACTTAATTTTCTATTCATATTTTTCCAATGTGAGATTAGTTCCCATACCTTACACACACTTTGACAACTCCGATTTGAGGGTGGTGGTCGAAAGTTAATCTTAATAGGTGCTATTGGGAGTCGATGATCCTGGACATTTCAGTTTAATTACATTCTGCAGTTTGTCATTTTTGCTGGGTCATCATCTATAATCAACTTCCCACCATCAAATATATATATATATTTTGAAGTTCATTAAAATGTCTTTTAAACTTTTATTTTCAATATATAGGATTACATTTTAATATGCTATGTACTAAAAACAGGTTGCAGCAGCATCGCATGAATGAATCCGAAGCGTATCAATATTTTGTTCTGCGGACACAAAATATAGCAATTGCACATGGATATGAAATTATTAACTGGTATGAATTTTATTTTCATGGCATCTAGTAGTAAGTTATTTAGTTTCTGAATTATCAACTCATATGAGTGATTACAGGGAAGAGACATTTAATAACTTTGGCAACAAATTGAGCAGAAAGACTGTAGTGCACAACTGGTATGCCTTACTACAAATTTTCTTGTTTATTATTTTATCTCCTACCCATCTCTATCATGCTATGATGCGTCTAACATGAAAGAAACACGTAGAAGATTGTTCACTAACTCCCATTTTCTTCCTGTTGCCATTGGATTGTTATACAATAAAATGGAGCTCTAATAAATTACCTAATACTTTTGGGCCACTGCCCTTTTCTTGAAGTCCTTTTGCACCCTTTTTTCAACTAGCTGCATTCTAGTACATTTGGTAAAGGCATGATATTTCTTCACGGAGTTCCCTGTTTTGAATCCCCTACCCGAAATATATTTAAAAAAAAAAGCAAAGTGTATGTTTCGGAGGGAAAAATATTGATTTCTTGTATTGATCACAATAACTTGTCCAATGCTTTTGGTTGATCATTTTTTCCCTAAAAGATTTCCCCTGCGTCTCAACCTCAGAAGTTGAGTCTTCTTTTGAAACTTTAAAGTTGTAAGTTTGTAATCGCCCTTCAGTTATGAAGGCTTAAGTTTTTAAAGAATTTGATTAGGGGCTGCTTACTATTATGAAGCATTGCGAATTCGTGAATTGTTTAACTTTGGACACTGATAATATTACTTTTTTAGAAATAATTGTATTTGAATTTACACTTCTATTGCTATACTCCTGCTCTGAAATTTCATGAGGGGGTTGATCACTTGATCTGTCGTGCTTTAAAAAATTTCTGCTAGGCTTGGTGGAGGTGTTGCTAAAAAAGTAGCAGAAGCTGGATTAAGATGCATTGTAAGCAACCAGGACAAGTGGTATTTGGACCACTTAGATGCTACCTGGCAAGGGTTCTATACGAACGAACCACTTGCAAATATCACCAACTCTGAGGAACAAAAATTAGTATTAGGTGGTGAGGTCTGCATGTGGGGTGAACATATTGATGGGTCAGATATCGAGCAAACCATTTGGCCAAGAGCTGCAGCAGCTGCAGGTATTTGATGCATTGTAACTTTAAATGAGCAGCTTTTGTTGTTTTCAAATAACACTGTTATAGTATTTACTTTTTGTTATCCTTTTGTTGAAGAACGGCTATGGACACCTTATAATAAATTAGCTAAAGATCCAAGACGCGTTACGGGGAGGTTGGCACATTTCAGGTGTCTTTTGAATCAAAGAGGTGTTGCTGCTGCTCCATTAGCTGGACCAGGTAGAGGTGTTCCTGAGGAGCCTGGTTCTTGCATTTTGCAATAGCAAGTCCAAAAAAAAAACTTTAACCAAGGTCCTTGATTCATTGTAATGATATGACTGTCATATTAAAATTCAAAAGCCTATTTCATGAAGAAAACATGTTTACAGTTCATTTTCTAATCTCATCAATTCACCTTTTCTTTTTGTCTTTCTTTGAGAGCAATTTTTTTGGGGATTTTTATAATTGATTTAATTGCAGTGTGTAAATAGGATGAACGTTTGTCTTATAGAATCTTACGATAAAAACTTAAAAGGTGCGGTTTGATCACCTACACATGGACCTATTTAAGACAATTTTGAATACGTATTTAGATTTTGTTTTCTCAATTTTTGTAAATTTTTACGAAATTAAAGTGAGTACTCACTTATTTTTAAGTCATGCCACTTAGATCAGTTACTTCAGAGTACAAATAACATATATCCAAACATGTTTTCTTGACTCACCTTTATATCTTTATATATATAAAACGTGATGGTCGATGGCAAAATTGTGCCTTTTTATTGTTTTTAATTAAATATTTATATAATAAAAAAAATTATGATTTTTTTAGCTTTTTTTACATCAATAAATACCAAAATATCTATATAATAAGTACATTTTTATGACATTATTTTGTATAACAATTGTTGTTATTACATTAAGAGAGATAATTTATATAGTTAATAATTATCTCTTTATCAAACATATAAATATCAAAATGTTTATATGATAACTTTTTTATTTTTATTTTTGTTATTTTTTATACAAATAAGTACTAAAGTATCCATATTATAAATACATTTCTTATTTTTTGTTAGTTTTCATATATTAATAAATACAAAAATGTCTATATAATAAATACATTTTATAGATAGTTAATTTGTATAATGTAATTATTACTTATTTTTATTATATTAAATGTGAAAATTGATACAGTTAATAATTATACATTTATCGAACACATAAATACCAAAATGGTCTTATAATAAATACATTTTTATTTTTTTTTGTTTTTTACACCAATAAACATAAAAAATATTTATATAATAAATACATTTTTTATAAATAGTTATTTTGTATAATGTAATTATTTTTATTATATTAAGAGTGACAATTCATGTAGTTAATGATTATTCATTTAATAAATATTCGATTAATTCACTTAAGAGCATATCATATTTTTATTGAATGTACATATCATAAATACATTTTTTATGAATAGTTATTTTGTATAATATAATTGTTTTTATTACATTAAGGGTGATAATTTATACAATTAATGATTATATATTTAACGAGTATTTGATAAATCCATTTATTAACAGATCTTATTTTTGTTTTAACAAGAATGTTTCGTGAACGACCAAAATCTTTTTCTAATACTTTTTATTAGTTTTTTTAAACTAATAAATACTAAAATGTCTATATAATAAATATTTTTTTTATATTTTTTTTGTTATGTTTTTATATCAATAAATATTGAAATTTCTATTTAATAAATAATTTTTTATGAATAGTTATTTTGTATAATGTAATTATTTTTATTATATTAAGTAAGATAATTCATATAGTTAATGATTACTTATTTAATAAGTGTTTGATCAATTTACTTATGAGTAGATAATATCTTTGTTGAATGTCCATATAATAAATAATTTTTTTATGAATAGTTATTTTGTATAATGTAATTATTTTTATTATATTAAGTATGATAATTCATATAGTTAATGATTATTTATTTAATAAGTGTTTGATCAATTCACTTATGAGTAGATAATATCTTTGTTGAATGTCCATGTAATAAATAATTTTTTTATGAATAGTTATTTTGTATAATGTAATTATTTTTATTATATTAAATATGATAATTCATACAGTTAATGATTACTTATTTAATAAGTGTTCGATCAATTCATTTCTGAGTAGATAAAATATTTGTCGAATGTCCATATAATAAATACATTTTTTATGAATAGTTATTTTGCATAATATAATTATTTTTATTACATTAAGGGTCACAATTCATACAGTTAGTTAATGATTACTCATTTAATGAGTTTTCGATGAATTCATTTATAAGCATAATCATATTTTTGTTAAACTAATAATTTTTATATCAAGATCATATCATATCTTATAATAATTAAAAATATATATTAAGCTAATATAAATTATTTTTAAGCAAAAGATGTTTATTAAATTCAATCAAGTCATGTCTATCATTCATATATGATTAAATTTTCTAAATAGTAAAAATATTAATTGAATAAGTTTATATGTTATTATGTTATATTTGATTTACTTATTAAATAAAATTATATAATTATTTTCAATTGTGGTAACTCATTATAATTATATTACTCATAAAATAGTTAATATTATATATTTATTCATAACAAAGTAATAAATTAATTAACTATTTATTTTAATAATATTTTTGAAAATAAATTTATAAAATATTTAACATCAATTTTTCAATTATAATTAAAGTAACTTAAAAATTTATATTTTAAAACTTACTTTTTTATTTTAGTTAATAAAATAAAGAATTTATAACAATAAAAATTATTATTTAATAATTAATATTATTATATATTTATTAAATTTAAATCATTAATTTTGCATTCGCATGATAAAAAAAACTAATCACCAAAAACCGTTTAAAAAATTAGGAAGTGACAAGTTTTGGTCGTTTGCCTGTTCAATGGAATATATTGATCGAAAATATTATTTCGTTGAACTGGTTGGCAGTGGGCATGGAAGTGTATTTTTTTTCCTTCTCTTTTCTTCTTTCTTTTCTAAAAGCATAGTCGTACCAATAAATGGGTGTAAGAATTATCGAGGAAAAGTAAGAATGTTGAATGCAGATTGATTTCTTATCGAGGAAAAGTAAGCATGTTGCAAGCAATGATTCTGTGTGGTATAGTTTCGTAGTAAGTAATTTGAAATTGTTTTACATGAATTAAGAATCATAATAGTTGTTATATTTTGAAATATAAATAAAATTGTCTCTTTTATTTTGTAATCATCCCAAAATTTATACAATTTTCTGTCTTTTGTTTCAATCTTTTCCAATTAATTATAATATTTAGAGTTCATCTAATTTAGAGATAATGAAAATGATCTACAACGTTCAAGTACATAGATAATATTTATACTGAATCTCGTTAAATTTTTAGTTTTCTTATTTTTTCTGCTTTAATATTTTTTTTAGTTTCTTTTAACATTATATTTACAATGACATTTTTTTGTCATACTAGTTTGAGTTAATCAATTATCTAAATAAAAGAAAAAATAAATACAAATATTTGAAGAAAGATAACTGATAAGATCGATGGCACTTTGCATCAGTTGGATCAAACACCTAACCAGGTAGAGTTTGAAAGCAAAATTGTTGATTCAGTTTGTGGATATAAGACAGAAGTTGATCCTCTGTTGGTAAAAAATAAATAAGATGAAGAAAGATTTTACCCTAAGAATCTCTATAATAACAAGTCAAAACTGCACTTGATAGGTCATGATGACAAAATATCAAAGTTCTATAAGAATATGAAAGATCTACCTACTCAGTTTAAGAATACAATAGTTTGTGCACTTTCAAGTATGCATGATGATGTTCCTTCCACGTATAAAGAAGCAATCATAAGTTCTAAAGTTGAAAGATGTAAGGAAACCATAAATGAAGAACTACTATCCCTTTAGAAGAATAAGACATGAAATTGACACAACTACCTAAAGGCAAGAAGATAATTGGTTACAAATGGATATATGCAAAGAAATAAGGATTTTCTAACAAAGATGATGTTCGCTACAAGACAAGGTTGGTGGCTAAGGGCTACGCTTAGAAGGAGGGAATCAATTATAATAAGGTATTTTCTCTAGTTGTAAAGCATTCATCCATTAGAATTTTATTGGTCTTGGTAGCACATTTAGATTTAGAACTAGTTCAACTTGATGTAAAGATTGTGTTTCTACATGGTGATTTGGAAGAGGAAATCTATGTGTTTCAATCAAAAAGATTCAAGGTTACTGGTAAAGAGAATTGGGTTTGCAAGCTGAACAAATCATTGTATAGATTGAAACAATCTTTGAGGCAATGGTACAAGCGATTTGATGATGTAGAACAAGAATATATGACAAAGATTCCTTATGCTAATATGGTTGGTAGCTTTATGTATACAATGGTGTGTACGAGACCTGACATTTCATATGCAGTTGGAGTTGTAAGTAGGTATATGCATGATCTTGGTAAAAGATATTGGTTGGTTGTGAAATGGATTATACGATACATTCTAAATACTATAGATGTTGGTTTAGTATTTGAGTAAGATAATATTATTGGTCAATGTGCAATTAGATATTGTGATTCTAACTATGTAGACGATTTGGATAAACGTCGGTCAACTATTGGCTATGTGTTTACTCTTGCTAGAGCACCAATCAGTTGAAAGTCTACCCTACAGTCTATAGTTTCTTTGTTTACTATAGAGGCAAAGTATATGACAGTTATAGAGGCAGTAAATGAAGCTATTTGGTTACGAGGTTTGCTCGAAGACTTAGAAGTTAGTCATAAACATATTAAGGTGTTTTGTGATAGTCAAAGTGCTATTCATTTAGCAAAGAACCAAGTCTATCATGCACGTATAAAGCACATTGAGGTTTGTTACCATTTCGTGCGAAAGATTATTGAAGAAGGTGGAGTACTAGTTCAAAAGATTAATACTACAGAAAATCTCGTAGATATGATGACCAGGGTGATGATAGTGATCAAATTCAAACATTTTTTAGACTTGATTAATATTATACAAATTTGAGTTGGCTCTGGCGTCGTTGATCTAAAAATTGAAGAAATTGTTTAAGCATCATTAAATCGCCAAGGTAGAGATTTGTTGTATGACT
This sequence comes from Hippophae tibetana, assembly GCA_037013495.1. Classification (NCBI taxonomy): domain Eukaryota; kingdom Viridiplantae; phylum Streptophyta; class Magnoliopsida; order Rosales; family Elaeagnaceae; genus Hippophae; species Hippophae tibetana. The sequence goes on from CM072803.1 coordinate 12,007,700, forward strand.
CCTTAGTGAGAAATTTGAAAAAATCCTACATGAATTATGAATCATGAAGATTGTTATATTTTGAACTGTAAATAAAGCTCCCTCCTTCATTTTGTAATCATCCCAAAATTTATACATCTTCTTTTCTTTTGTTTGGGCAATTGATTAGTTCAATCTTACCTAATTAGTTGTAATATTTGGAGTTAATCTAATTTAAAGATAATAGAAGTGGTAACGATACTTGAAAACTTAGGTAACATTTATCATAAACCTCATTAAATTTATGGTGTTTTTATTTTTTCTGCTTTAATATTTTATTTAAAATATATTTTAATTTCTTTTAATATTTTATTTCTAATTATTTTATCAGGTTAATTTTAATTCTATTTATTTATCATAGTTTCCTATGGTTAATTTTTTTATTTTATTTTAAATAATAAATAATTATTGTATTAAATTTTATATTTTAAATATGAATTAAATTTAAAACTTAAAAAGCTTCTATTTGTTTCTAAATAATAAATCAACAAAAGAAAACATATACTCTAATTATACATTAAAAAATATTTAATTTAAAAAATAATCATTTGATTAAATAAATATTAATATAAAATATATATTTTTATGTATTATCTTCAAATCTAATTCAATTAATTATTTACCCATTAAAAATGATAATTATATATATCAAATAAATACAAATACTTTTATTTATAAAAAATAATAATAATTTCTATATAAAAACATATAAGTCATATTAATATTTATTTAATAATCAAAGTGACGTGTGTTAGTGAGCACAAAAAAATCATTAGTTTCTATATATTTTTACCTTTTTATTAAATAAAATTATTATATTATATTAAAATAAAATAAAATATATATAATATAATATAGGTATACGTTGTACCGAAAAAAGTTGACTTTAAGAACTGTTCACCCTTATTCCATGGCTCCCTAGTTGCAAACTCGCCGACCTCACTAAACCTATTACTGCATGCTTTGACATCACATAGTCAGTGAATACATCAAACCCTCTAGTTGCTACCACGCTTGTCGTACATATTATGCTTCCTGACACTTATAATAAATAAATTTTATAATTTTTAAATACAAACTAATCGATCAACTTAACAAAATATCATATTATATGAGTTTGATTGAATTAATTAGTTTGTGTTAGGTCGGTAGAATTGGCTATTTTTATACAATATCAACTTGCTCATGAGCTATGACAATGTTGATATTATTTTCATTCGGTCAACATTAATTTTGCATCATTGCTCACGAAAGAATTGTTATCTCTACGGTCTACACGCACACTAACTACTACAAAATATAAAATAATCAAACCCCATCAAGTGCAACTAGCGCAATTGAGTTTATTATAAATTCTCGTTTGTAGTTTAATTTATTTATTTGAAAAAAAATATATAATATTTATATTTATTAGTTAATTTTATTATTATTTTTAAATTTAAAATAAAAAAACATAAAAATAAGTCATATTAATTTTTAAAAATTACTTGGTTAGACAATTCCTAAAAATAGTTAATAAACTTAAGTATCATAACTATAACACTAATGTGTTACGGTGAAATTTGTTTTTTCTTATAACTCTTTTTAACTAAGTTTGTATCTAATTTTAGATAGTATAATATTTTCTTTATTTAATAAAAAAAAAACAAGACAAAAGCAAATTCAAACGTAATTATTTACTTGAGTAAGGTTCTCTTATTTCAGCTTCAGACCTTGTAAAAGTATTTTTTATAACAATAAAGCACTTTAGAATAAAGTAGTGAAATATTTATGACTTAGAAAATACGTTTTATGATGGTTAATAAAAGCATTTATAATTCTTCACAAAATAGCTTTTTTCTAAAACGATTTTTTACAAGCATGAATCTAACATATTCTAAATTTATTGTTATCCAAAGTTAATTCTTTGTCCAATCTACGAGATATATAATTGTAAAATAATCAGTGTTACTGCTACTCTTTTGACTATATATGTTCTCAATGCATGTGTGAAAAGAATAATAAAGTTTTATAAATGTGCTCATCTTCCCGTCCGCGCCCACCGGTGTTTACTATGTACCATTTCTTTAGGAGATTGATTGATTAGCTTGCTTTAGCTCTCATCAAGGTCCTTCATTGAATGTCATTCAGATCTTTCAAGACACCAATAATTGTAATTTTTTTTTACACATACTTGAATATTAGCTACTTTAATTTTTATAATTTTATTATAAATTTATATTAAATTAAATTTTTTAAGTATTCATGTTTCTGGACATAAATACTCCATGAAATATATAAAATATAAAAAAATATAGATTGGATTGACATGACCTGGGCATGTTAAAATACAAAATCCTTTTCACAAACAAAATACACGTTTTTCAGTTTACTATATTTCTAATCGCATCACTTCAACCTCTATTACTCTTTCCTTTTTTTTCAAGTGATATGAGAGCTTTTAAATATGATGATTTTGATTTTATTATTATCATATATGAAAATAACTGTAGTTCTCTTCCTAAATTATGGATTTAAATTTAAAAATATTTTATAATTATAATTATTTAATTTTAGATTTGATTAGGGTAATTATTATACATTAAAAAATCTATTTTTTTATTAAAAAAAAATTAACTGTTCATTGTTAAAAAAATTGAGAAAACCGTAGAGGAATTTGTTTTTTTAGGTGTAGGTATTATTTTCCTAATAGTGATGATGACGCTGATTATGACTGATCTCAAAAAAAGAAAAAAAAAGTTGGCTTTCTTCGTATTGAAATTTGCCATTGATATTGATCGTGGGTAGCGGTTCTACTCAGTAATTAAGATTTTAGTTATTACTTAATTAGGAAAAAAGGGCTCATAAATAATATTAACAACTAATAATTATAACTAAAGCTTTATTCGTAATTATTACTTAATGTATTTGATTGAAGTTGAAAAGCAATTTTATTTTTTTAAAATCCAACAAATAACTTTTTTTCAAAGTACACAAAAAATTTAAGAGTTTAAATAAAAAACTTATGAGTTTAAATATATGGATTTAAGTTAATGTATCAAAATATAAATATAAATTTTATAATCGAATAAATTTTATCCTAATATAATTTATTGGTATTGATGATTTTTGATCGTACGTTGATTTTGATTTAAAAATAAAATTATAAAATTAAATATATAAAATCTAATAATTATTTGATTAAATTATGAATGGTGTAAATTTATAGTAACAAATGGACCTAAAACAGTCGAACACATGTTTTTGTAAATTTTAACTAAGTTGAAGTGTTTGAAGATTAATATTTATTTTTTTTATTTTTAAATTATAACGATTGAATGTGGGTAATTCAATAATAAAAATGAAAAGCACAAATATTATATAACCAAACATGTTTGCTTATTAACTCACCTTTATATCATTAAAAAAAAAGAAGGTTAAAAGTTAGGATGTGACTAGTTTTGGTTGTTTGACTGTTCAATGAAATATATTGATTGAAAATATTATCTCAGGTAACTAGCTGACAGTGGGCATGTAATGCTTCTTTCTTTCTTTGCTACAAGCATAATTGTATGATATCTCTAAGTATTTAATATGATTTTCATCTCTAAGTCTAATTTAATTCATCTAATAATTAAAATATGATAATTATATATATATATATATAAATACCAATATTTTTAATTTTTTGAGTTTTTATTTAATAAAATTATAATATAAATAAAATAATAATACTAATAGGTTGGATAGGTTATTAAGAGATTTTCAATATAAAAAACCAATTCAACTTATTTTAGATAAGTTTTGGAATTTTTAGAATCAATCCTACACAAATCGGGAAAAAAATGAACATTTGGATATGGTAAATCTTGAACACCCTTAATCAATATAACAATAAAATTAAATGTCATGTATAATATTTTATTTGTGAATAGGATAATGATATTGTAATAATAATTTTTATTATTATTACAACATAAATATATAAATTTTCTATTATATTTATATAATTAATTATATTTTAATGTTATTATATAAAATTATCATTAATAAAAAGTGATAATAATAAATGTATTTATGACCAAGGTTTAAATTGTCGTACATATATAATGTTGCATTTGTGGATAGAGTAATGAAAAAATTCACTAAAATTATAGAAAATTTATCAAAAGTATAGAATTTTGTTTTATATAAATACTTATGATATTTATATAATTAATAAGTTAATCAATTAATTAAAAAATTATATAATTATTAGTTAAATTTTTTGAAATAATTATATAATAAATTGATAAATATCAAGTTTCATAATATATATAATTTGAATCATATAAAAAAATAAAAGTAATAGGTAAGACATTGACATTAACAAAATAAATGTAATAATAAGATATAAATTAAAATAAATTGAAAAAATATAAAATATTGTCCAAATTTTAAAAAAGTAATATTTTGATTAATGATATAAAATTATAAATAGATAAATTTAAAGATAAATTATTTAAAATATATATAGAATAAATAAATTTAATAATAAGTGACATTTTTTGACATTTGTCGATTATTTATTGACAATGTCACAAAAATATATGTAATATTAACTATATTGTAGTTACGTAATAAAATTTTATTGAATTTATTCGATAACAAATTTTTTCCAACAATATCTTGATATTCTTAATAATTTCTCAATATTTTTGCCATAAAAGATGAAATGTGGATGTCAAAAGATCCCAAATCTTAAAAATATTGCAATAATGTCAACATTTTTATATGATTTTTAAGAAAATAATAAAAATAACATTATTAAAACTCAAAATCATAAAAATATTATATTTTTATAATCAACATTATTTTATTTTGAATGTCGTCCAATGAAATACCGTTTAAATTAAATATTATAATATTTTAAACACGTTCAATATTAAATAACATCTAATTGAACTCGTTTTAATATTAGTAAGATGTTATTTTTATTATTATAATTTTTAAATATGTTATTTTTATTATCATAAATTTAAAAGATTTTATTTTTATAATTTTTCATAATTTTTTTATCTATTTATGATAATGTTGATATTATCATTTAAAAACTTCAATATTAAAAATTATTTAATTAGATTCGTTTTAATATTATTAAAATATTATTATTATTATTATTATTATAAATTTTGAATATATTATTTTTATTATCATAAATTTTGAATGTATTATTTTTATAATTTTTCGTGATTTTTTTATCCGCTTATAAGAATATTGATATTATTTTCATTTAGTGACTAATTTTGCATCATTCCACACAAATGAATTGTTTACTCTACCGTCTCTTACGGTCTACTCGCAAATTAACTACTACAAAATCTAAAATAATCAAAGCCATCAAAACTAATATTTTTAAAGTTAGTAGACTCAAAAGTTACCGGTCAAACTAGAGCACTTAAATTTATTATTTATTTTTATGAGTAATTTATTTTATATATTTTAAAAAATGATAGTATAGGAAAATAATATTAACGAGGTTAATTAGTTTTTTTCGATTACATTTAATAATGAAAGTTTTAATATAAATAATTATTGTAGTAGCTTTTTAAAATAAAATTTATAATATAAAAAAATTAAAGAAAAAAACCATTTTTATTTATTTTATTTTTTAAAATTAATAAATTAAACAATTTATAAAAATAATTAATAAACTTAATTGCTACAACTACAATAACATTAAGATTCAAGTACTGTTTCAACTTCAAAACTTTGTAAAAAAATGTTTTTTAATAGCAATAAAGCACTTCATGACAATGTAGTGAAATACTTGTCAAAAACATTTTTAGAACTTAAAAAGCAGTTAACAAAAACACATAATTCTTTACAAAATCGTTTTTTTTAAATAACTTTTTATAAAAACCGAAGCAAACTTTTTATAAATGAGTTAATTTGAATAGGATAAATCTTGAACACCCTTAATCTATACAACCATAAAATTGAATATCATATATAATATTGTGTTTGTTGATAGGATAATCATATTGTTGTAATAATTTTTGTTATTGTTTTAATAAAAATATATAAATTATTTATTATATTCCTACAATTAGTTACATGTCATTATATAAAATTATTGTTAATGAAAATTGGTATTGATAGATATACTTATGAGTTAATGAAAATTGGTATGATAGATGTACTTATGACTAAAGTTTAAAATGTCGATATTGATTGAAATATCGAGATTTAAATTTTACGAAAAATATTAAGAATATTATAATTATTAATGATAATTAACATAAAAAATTTCATGAAAATTATAGAAATTTTATAAAAATTATAAAATTTTATTTTATATAAATACTTGTGATATTTATATAATAAATAAATATATCAATTAATTAAAAAAAATTAAAATATTTAAACTATATGTTGTAACAGTATAATAAGTTGATAAAGATCAAGTTGCATAGTATATATAACTTGAATTATAAAAAAAACAGTAATAGATAAGACATTAAGATTAACAAAGTAAATGTGAGAATATGATAGAAATTAAAACAAAATGAAAAAAAGTACAAAATATTATCACAATTTAAAAATATATATATTTAAGGATAAAAAATTTATAAATAGATAAATTCAATAATAAATTATTCATAAAATATAAAATATAAAATAAATAAATTTAATAATAAGTGACTTTTTTAAATTTATCAACAATGTTACGAAAAATATCTATAATATCAATAATATTTTGTCTATAAAATAAAAATTTATCAATGTTTACTTGATAATATGTTTTTTCGAATATTGCAATATTCATAATATTTTTTTCCATAAAATATAAACATATTTATGTCGAAATGTCCAAAATCCTAAGAATGAATGATAATATCAACGTTCAAAGCGGAGCTAGAAATATTTTCAAAGGGGTTGAGTTTAATTTTTTTTAATAAAATTAATGATTTTATTGAAATATTAAGAAACTAAATTCATGATCATGACAGAGTATTAATAAGAGTTACAGTGAACTCTTTTCAATCTAAACCTAATTTTTTCTTGTCATATAAGAACAAAAACCTAGATTTTTGATTTAGTGTATTGTAATCTATAACAAAAATAATATAACATGGAAAAAAAATTAATTAATGGAGAGCAAAAAATCATAAGTGTATTAATTAAATTAAAAGTTAATACAAAAAAAAATAAGAAATTAAATCAAACAAAGTTTATAAGTATTAAAAGTAAAAAAAATCTAAAAAATAAGATATGATTTAATATTTTAACTTAAAAAATATTTAAAAATAGATCTTCATAAACAATATAAGATTAAAAAATTAAAGAAAGTAAATGACAAACATACTTATTTTTTGTCATTTTACTCACATTATTATCACTTTTTCTAACATATTTCTTAAACATGGATGATACATATAATAATATGATAAAAATTCAAAAACAAAATAAGCATATTATAAGAAGATTTAGCAGCTACCTATCACGTTCCGCTTAAATTGCCCCTAAAAATCCAAATAAATAATGCTTGGCTAAAGGACCTAAACTTTTCTACACAAGAAGGTTCTAGAGTTACCTAAAGATGTCTAGAAAGAGCTAAAGTTGGATGGACTCAACTCAAGCTAGAAGACCCTAAAATGTTCTAGAGCACGCTGGAGAGTGCTAGAATGGGTTAGAATATTCTAGAACATGCCGGATGGTTCATGAAGGATCTAGAAGCCGCTGGAAGCTTACAGAACATCCTAAAACGTGCATAAAGAAGCTAGACAAACCTAGAAGACTCTAGAGTTGACTAGAAGGTCCTAGACCCTTGTGGCATATTATAGATAAAACAAGAACACTCTTGTATATTCTAGAAATAGAAGAATCTAGAAAGTGGTGGCATAGCCTTAAGCTTAGAGCCACACTATAAATAGACCCATTGGTCTTCATTTGTATTCATCTTGGGAATTCTTAGCATCTTGTAAGATAAACTCTCTCTAGAGCAATACAAAGCATTCTTTGCAAACTCTCTTTCTAGTCTCTTTGGAGTTTCATTCGGATTCAAAGGCAGGTTTAGTGCAACAGACGGTGCTAAGTGCCGTACGATCTCTACTTGAAAAACAAGGTCGTGATAGTTGGTATCAGAGCTTTCGGTTGAAGCATTTCTACCTTTGGCATAATGAAGAACGCTGCTCCATCTACACCAAGCGTTGATGTTCCACCTATGGAACGTGGGCGTGAGGAAACTCGTAAACCATCAAAGGAATCTCGAGCTAAGTCGAAAGATATACTCTCTAGCTTAGAAGCACGTGTGGAGAGTGCGCAGGACAACTTAGGGGAGCTGTTCGAACGGGTGGACAACTTGGAGAAACGTTGCAATGGCTTGGAGGCCGAGGATGTAGAGATCCATGCAGCGTTCAAGATGTCCCTTAATGAGCTAGACGGTGGCTTAAGGCAAGAGATTGATGGATTAAAGGCTGAACTTGCCAAGGTAAGAGATCTCGTCCAAAGAGAAATTGCTAATGTCTTGCTTAGAGTGGAGGACATGGGTGGTGATCTAGCTCTATGTAAGCGGACCATGGCCGCGGGAACTAGCGCAACCACCGTCATTGAGGCTAAGAGGGTGGACGTTCCCAAGCCTAAGACCTTTAATGGTGTTAGGAATGCTAGGGAAGTTGGGAACTTCCTATGGGGGCTGGAACAATACTTTGAGACTACTGACATAACGGACCATGCCAGCAAGATCCGAACTGCAACCATGTATTTGTCCGACACTGCGATATTGTGGTGGAGACGGAGGCATGGAGATGTGCAATGAGGGGTTTGCACAATTGATACCTTTGATGACTTCAAAAAGGATTTCAAAATGCAGTTCTTCCCCGTTAATGCTGAATAGGAGGCAAGAGGCCGATTGCGATGGCTGAAGCAAACAAGGAGTTCACAACCTTGCTACTAGAAGTTCCTGACACATCTGACAAGGATGCTCTATTCCTGTTTATAGACGGTCTCCAATCGTGGGCTAACCTTGAGCTCAAGCGACGTGGTGTCCAAGACCTATCTTCGGCCATTGCGACTGCGGAAAGCTTTATTGACTACTTCACAAACAAGGATAACTCAAAAGCCACGGATAAAAATTTTATTGGAGGAAAGAGTGGGGGAGGCCACGGCAAAAGTCAGGGACCTAAGAATCATAAAGACAACTCCTCATTCAAACCACGAGACAAGGGAAAGGAAAAGGAGGATCGTGGTGCCTCGAAGCCCCGTGTGACGTGCTTCATATGCGACGGACCGCATTGGGCACGTGAATGTCCGAAAAGGAAGGCCTTGAGTGCCTTAGTTGCCTCCACGCATGATCAAGATGGAAGCGAGTCGGACGAATGTGAAAAGATGGGTTCTTTGCGCCTACTTGGTGCATTGCAGAGTGCCCCAAAGACCCCTAAGGGCTTAATGTATGTAGATGCAGCCATCAATGGGAAGGTCGCCAAAGCTTTGGTGGACACAGGTGCATCTTACAATTTTATTTCAGTGGAAGAAGCAAAAAGACTCGGCCTGAAGGTTGTCAATGGAGAGGGATCTCTCAAAGCAGTTAACTCGGCAGCACTACCATTACATGGAGTTGCTCGTGGAGTTAAGGTCAGTCTTGGTGCTTGGACTAGTCAGGTAGACTTATCAGTAGCTCCCATGGATGACTTCTCTGTTGTATTCGGCATGGAGTTTTTGGACTAGGTAAGAGCTTTCTTGGTGCCCTGCTCAAACTCTATGTGCATTATGGATGGTGTGAAGGCGTGTGTGGTACCGACGGAGAGGACCACCAGACCTACTACCCAAGCTCTCTCGGCACTTCAATTCAAGAAGGGATTGAAGAGAGAAAAAGAGAGTTACTTAACCATCTCAAAAGAATACGACGAGGAGGAGAAGTCGCCAAAGCCAAGCTTGCCAACAGAAGTGCAAGTTGTTTCAGATAAGTCTCATGATGTGATGCCTGAGGCATCGCCCAAACGGTTACCTCCAAGGAAGGAGGTGGACCACAAAGTTGAGTTGGATCTTGACACGAGGCCACCAACAATGAGCCCTTATCAGGGACAAAAATCAGAGTGGTGCAACGAAAGTAACGTGGTGGCTGATGCGCTAATTCAAAAGGCAGAGTTAACAGCCTTGAGTAGGCCAAGTAGTCCTTTGTTGGAAAGGATCAAAGAAGGGTTGGAGCATGATGCCCTTGCTCAAAACCTCCTTGCCCTCATCAAGGAAGGAAAGACGAGATGATTTTGGCTGAGTGATGGACTACTCTATGCCAAGCAGAATCGAATCTTCGTGCCAAAATGGGAGAGCTTAAGGAAAGAGCTTATCAAGGAGTGCCATGATTCACTATAGGCTGGACATCCAGGAATGAAGCGCACCCTTGCTTTGATCAATTCAATCTACTATTGGCCTCAACTTCGCGACGATGTCGAAGCTTATGTACGGACTTGTCATGTGTGCCAATAGGAAAAGATAGAGCAGCATGCACTCGGAGGGTTGTTAGAACCGCTGCCTATTCCAGAGAGACCATGGGAGAGCGTCTCTATGGATTTCATCACTTGCTTTCCAAAATCTGAGGGCTTTGGCAGCATCATTTTCGTCATCGACCGTTTCAGCAAATACGCAACCTTCATACTTGCCTCAACGGATTGCACGACAGATGAGACGACACGTTTGTTCCTCAATAATGTTGTGAAGCATTGGGGGATTCCATCCAATATCGTGAGTGACCGAGACCCACGATTTACTGGCAAATTTTGGACGGAATTGTTCAAGCTGTTGGGATCAGACTTGAACTTATCTACAAGCTTTCATCCACAAAGTGATGGACAAACGGAGCGTGGCAATGTATTGCTGGAGTTGTATCTTAGGCACTTTGTTAGTGCCAACCAACACGATTGGGCGAAGTTGTTGGATGTAGCCCAATTCTCTTACAACTTACAATGGAATGAGTCTACCACGAAGAGTCCCTTTGAGATCATCATGGGGCAGCAACCCATGACTCCTCATGCCTTGGCCACGAGTTATGAAGGGAAGAGTTTTGCTGCCTTCAAATTTGCCAAGGCGTGGCACGAACAAGTTGAGTTGGCCCGAGCCTGTTTGAATAAGGCGTCTAAAAAGATGAAGAAATGGGCTGACAAGAAAAGGAGGATGGTGGAATTTCAGGAAGGAGATTTGATCCTTGTCAAACTATTGCCCCAACAATTTAAGTCCTTGCGGAAGGTTCATAAGGGGTTGGTGCGGAAGTATGAAGGACCATTTCCAGTCCTCAAGAAAGTCGGTAAGGTGTCCTACAAGCTACAACTCCCTCCGAAGCTTAAAATATATCTTGTTTTCCATGTAAGCATGCTAAAACCTTATCATGGAGACAAGGAAGACATGAGTCGAGGAGAATCCAAGATGGCGCCTACCGCAGTGGTAACCTCCTTTGACAGGGAAGTGGACTCAATCTTGGCAGATCGCCTGATCCGGCGTAGAGGTGTACCAAGTTATCGGGAATACTTAGTCAAATGGAGGAACGCTCCGAATGTAGAGACAAGCTGGGAACCTGAGGATTCTTTATGGAAATTCAAAGATGACATAGAGAGGTTCAAGCTTGAAGGCGCGACGAGGGCGTCGCGAACTTGAGTGGGGGAGGGTGTCATGTCCCGCTTAAATTGCCCCTCAAAATCCATATAAATGATGCTTGCCTAAAGGACCTAGACTTTTCTACATAAGAAGGTTCTAGAGTTGCCTAAATATGTCTAGAAAGAGCTAGAGTTGGATGGACTCAACTCAAGCTAGAAGACCCTAGAATGTTCTAGAGCACGTTGGAGAGTGCTAGAATGGGCTGAAATATTCTAGAATATGCCGGATGGTTCATGAAGGATGTAGAAGCCGCTGGAAGCTTACGAAACATCCCAAAACGTGCATAAAGGAGCTAGACAAACCTAGAAGACTCTAGAGTTGACTAGAAGGTCCTAGACCCTTGTGGCATATTGTAGATAAAACAAGAACACTCTTATATATTCTAGAACTAAAAGAATCTAGAAAGTGGTGGCATAGCCTTAAGCTTAGAGCCACACTATAAATAGACCCATTGGTCTTCATTTGTATTCATCTTGGGAATTCTTAGCATCTTGTAAGATAAACTCTCTCTAGAGCAATACAAAGTATTCTTTGCAAACTCTCTTTCTAGTCTCTTTGGAGTTTCATTCAGATTCAAAAACAGGCTTAGTACAATGGACGGTACTAAGTACCGCACGATCTCTACTTGAAAAACAAAGTCGTGACATACCACTACTGTTTTTTCACGTGAAACTCCAAGTGTACGAGTTACTCAAAATGTCCCTTGGAATTTATGCAAATGAACCAATGCAACCCTATTCTTAATAAATTTCCTGGAACCTATTCTTTATATTATTTTCATTTAATAAAGATTATTTTTGCATCATTCCGCACAAATGAATTGTTCACACTACCGTCTCTTACGGTCTACGCGCAAATTAACTACTACAAAATCTAAAATAATCAAAGCCATCAAAACTAATATTTTTAAAGTTACGGTATTGAAAAGTTATACTAGTACAATTAGTGCATTTAAGTTTATTATTATGTAATTTAATTCTATTGTTTTAAAATAAATGATATCTTAATAAAAAAATACGGTACTTAGATGTATTAGTTATTTTTATGAATTTTATTTTATTTTTTAATTACATTTAACAATGAAAGTTTTAATATGAATTATTGTGATAACAATTATTTAAAATAGAAAAAAAAAATTAAAGAAAAAATAATGGAATAACTATATGTACTTGTGGCATCATTATTTTTTAAATAAGTTAATTAAACAATCCATAAAAATAATTAATAAATTTAACTGATTTAACTATAATAACTAATGGGACTATGGTGAAATTTATCCCACTTCTTGAAACTCCTTTTAACAAAAAAAAAAATAAGAGGAAAATAAGACAAAAGCATACTCAATCAGAATCATATACTTGACTAAGGTTCTACTGTTTCAGCTTGAGGACTTTATAGAAGTGTTTTTGGTAGTAATAAAGTGCTTAATAACAAAGTAGCGAAATATAGTACTACTGCTGCATAAAGTATGTTATATAAATGTATTATGATTCATTAGATTTCAATAGAAAAATTGTATTTACTTAAAAAGATAATAAACTATGTCGTATATATAATTAATGTATTATGATTCGTTGTTTATGCATAGGAGGATTAATAAATTGTTTATTGTAATAAAAAATCAATTAAATTAAAATAAAATAAAAGCAGCGTAATTAAGTAGCATTACAAAGTTGACTGCTAAATTAACTTCGATCAACTTGAAAATTATACCCAAAATAACTATAAATTGTTCAGTTTACTTTACCTTTGTCGCAACTCTCATATTTCTCAATATCATATTCAAATAAACTTTTTTCTTAATTAATTAAGATGACAGACCAAACCTCAACCAAGAGCAATAGGCTTCAAGGCAAGGTGGCTATAGTCACAGGTGGAGCTAGTGGTATTGGTGAAGCCACAGTTCATAACTTTGCCAACCATGGTGCTCATGCCATAGTCATTGCCGACTTACAAGACAATAAGGGCCAAAAATTAGCTGAAACTATTGGTCTGGATCGTTGTATCTATATTCATTGTGACGTTTCTAATGAAGAAGACGTCAAATTCTTGGTCAAATCAACGGTTGAAAAGTATGGTCACTTAGACATAATGTTTAGTAATGCTGGTATAGGAAAAGGAAGCAAGTCTAACCAAACCATACTTGAGTTTGACTTGTCAGAAGAAGCATTCGGCAAGGTGTTTGCCGTGAACGTAAAGGGCATGGCAACATGCGTAAAGTATGCTGCCAAAGCCATGGTTGACGGAGGAGTGTCAGGAAGCATAATATGTACGACAAGCTTGATAGCAAGTAAAGGGTTTGATTTATTCACTGACTATGTGATGTCAAAGCATGCAATATTAGGTTTAGTGAGGTCGGCGAGTTTGCAACTAGGGAGCCATGGAATAAGGGTGAACAGTGTAGCACCTGGTGTGGTAGGGACACCTTTGTTGTGTTCTCATCTTGGACTTGACAAAGAAAGTGAAGACAAATTGGTGGAGAAATGCTCAGGCTTGAAGGGAATCTTAAGAGCAAAGCATTTGGCTGATGCTGTGGTGTTTTTGGCTTCACAAGAAGCAGAGTTTGTCACTGGTGTTGATTTGGTCGTGGATGGCGGATATGTACCTGCACCTGTGGTCTAGATGTATTGAACTAATTGAGATAAATGAATAATGCATGCAATACTTAAGCGTTTTATTTACTTAGGTAAGAAATAGTTTTATTGATAATGAATAAACGGATGTTTACAACCTATTTATACAAAAGAAAAGTAAAATTATAATAATTAAAAACAAACACAATTATGGAGGGGCATGTTCTTAGACAACTTGTTCCTCCCCACCAATCTGTTGGTGGCTGTTTCCAGCTGGTGTATTGGTTGTCACCAGTTGGATCTCGAGTTCTTTAACATTCTCTCTCAAGTTGAAATATATGTTAATTATTCTTAACTTGTTAAGTAAGCTCAAGAATTGTGGAAAACTCAAGGATTTGATAAATATATCTACTGTTTGCTCTAATGTAGAGATATGATAAGTCTTGATCATTCCAACTTGAATCTTTTCTCTTACTAGATGACAATCAATCTCTATATGTTTGGTTCGTTCATGAAACATTGGATTTGATGCAATGTGAAGGGCTGCTTGATTGTCACAATATAACTTGGTTGGTTGGGAGTGTTTGATACTCAAATCATCCAAAATGTATCGTAACCAGGTTACTTCGTAACACGTTGCTGCCATAGAGCGATATTCTACTTCTGCACTTGATCGTGAGATCATATTTTGTTTCTTAGTCTTCTAAGAAATTAGCGAGTTTCTAAGAAACATCCAATATCTTGTGGTTGATCGTCATGTATCTGTACATTTAGCTCAATTTGCATCACAGAAAGCATTTAGTTGTAATAAACTAGTTGCTGAGAAAAAAAGACCTTTCCCTAGTGTGTTCTTGACATATCGTAGCACTCGTTGAGCTGCTTCCAAATGTAGTTAACGTGGTTTATCCATATATTGATTGAGAATGTGCACGAGATACACTAAGTCGGGTCTTGTGATGATCAAGTATATTAATCTCCCAACAAGTATTTGATAGGATATGGGGTTACTGATGAATTCCCCTTCAACCTTGTTAAGGGATAAATTTTATTCCATAGGTGAATTGACATATTTGGCACCAAGATAACCCATGTCCTCCAATATTTCAAGTGCATACTTGCGTTATGATAGAACAATTCCCTTCTTGGAACGTAAAACTTCTATGCCCAAAAAATACTTTAATTCACCGAGATCTTTAAGCTTGAATTGTCACATGAGATGATTCTTAGTTTCTTCAATGTCTTGTACATTGTTTCTTATTATGATTATATCATCTACATAGACAAGAAGAGTAGAAAAGAAATTACCATGGGTTCGGAAGAATAGTGAGTGATCATACTTGTATTGGTTAAAACTAGCTAGCTTAAGTGTTGTTAATAGCTTGATGAACCATTCTCATGAGGCTTTTTTGAGTCCATACAAAGATTTGTGTACCTTACATACTCGTGTTTTCCCTTTTCGTCCAAATCTAGGTGGAAGGGACATGTAGACATCTTTATGAAAATCACCATGGCGAAAAGCATTGTTGACATCAAGTTGTCGAAGATGCCAACTTTGAATAACAGCAACGGAAAGAAGAAGACGAACAATGACAAGTTTGGCTACTAGTGAAAAAGTTTCTTGGTAGTCAAAACCTTCAATCTGACTGTATCCTTTGGCCACTAATCGAGCCTTGTATCGTTCCACAAAGCCATCAAGATTATACTTGATTTTGTAGACCCATTTACAACCAACTAGTTTCTTGTTTGGAGGAAGCTGTTGAAGCGTCCAAGTGCCATTAGTTTCAAGAGCATCCAGTTCTTGTTTCATGGCAAGCCGCCATTTTGGATCATTGAAAGCTTCAACAAAGGTGGTTGGTTCCCTGAGAATGGAAATAGAAGTAGCAAAGGCACGATGTGCAGGTGATAATCGGTCATAAGTAAGTTCATGAGATAGAGAATGAGAAGTACCTTTTTCATTGGAGGATGTTGAGTTAGACGAAGGGAAGGACTAGGAATGGGCAAAAAAACCGCGGGTTCGGTTATCCGCGGTTAACCGAACCGGCGGTTCGGATTTTAACCGAGTAATTTCGGGGACGGGTTCGGTTTCGGGTAAAAACCGAACATAAAGGAGCGGGTACGGTTCGGTTACGGTTATACTCAAAACCGTACCCGCCCGTACCCGAAATTAATTAAAATTTATTTATTTAAATAAATTATATATTAATTAAAATTTATTTATTTAAATAAATTATATATTAATTAAAATTTATTTATTTTAAACCTAATATATAAACCTATTTACGCCCAAACCCTAATTCTCCAGTCTCCACTCGGCGCCTCTCATTTTTTCTTAATCTCCATTCTCCAATCTCCAGAGTCCAGAGGCTTAGAGACTCTCAGAGTCAGAGAGCAATCTGGCCATCCCTAATTTTTCTTCCATCCCTAATTGCTTGATATTTTTTCTTATACTACAGGGGTTATTCACTTATGGAAAAATTCCAACGCTGTATGCTTTGATGTGGATAGCACAGTGTGCCAGGATGAGGGCATTGATGAACTTGCAGAATTTTGTGGAGCTGGAAAGGCTGTTGCAGAATGGACGGCAAGGTCAGATTTTTTGAAATACTTTGATTTTTTGGTGTTGATTTTCTACCTGTCATAGCTGATCTTGGATTTGGTATATTAAAGGGCAATGAGTGGTACAGTGCCTTTTGAGGATGCCTTGGCTGCCAGACTAGCCTTGTTTAGTCCTTCGTTGTCTCAAGTCCAGGAATTCCTTGAGAATAGGCCTTCGAGGTATGAAGATTTGTTTTTAAATAATGTTGCTCAATATTTGCTTATTGTTTACTTAATAAGGAGAAGTTGTTTTTTTTAATTATTACCAACAGATGCAAACCTTCTTGGGTTATGAATTATAGTTGAGCCACCCTATTGCAAAGGAGAAACGTAATGAAGCCATTATTTTTGGCTAGACATTAGAAAGGCATATTATTTTGTACTTGATACTACATGTTTATACCAATCAATTCTTTGATTTAAATTCCTATAATACCTTATCTGTTCTAATTAAACCAATGCTATGAATTTTGGGAGTTACATTCATCTGCCAAAAGTGGTAAAAAGAAATGAATGGGTCAGTCATTGCTGTTATAAGGAATTCAATCCATTTTACCATGTTCCTGTTTTCTGGCATTATATATAGTCATTTGCTGTATTTTTGTTTCCGCTATTTACCTTTCTTTGCCCCTTTTCTTGCATACCTATTACAGCAAGCATTTTATAGTCATAATATGATTGCGTTCTCACTTTTCTTGTAGGCTTTCTCCTGAAATATGGTTAACTTATATCAGATTGCATAAATAATTATTGATATTGCTGTATTATGGTGGAATGCTTTGCAGAACCTTGAGAAAGTATGTTTTTTTCATTTCAGTATTGTTTCTGAAACCTGAATATATGTTTGGAGATGCTGAAATATGGTTAACTTATATCAGATTGCATAAATAATTATTGATATTGCTGTATTATGGTGGAATGCTTTGCAGAACCTTGAGAAAGTATGTTTTTTTCATTTCAGTATTGTTTCTGAAACCTGAATATATGTTTGGAGATGCTGAAATATGGTTAACTTATATCAGATTGCATATATAATTATTGATGTTGCTGTATTATGGTGGAATGCTTTGCAGAACCTTGAGAAAGTATGTTTTTTTCATTTCAGTATTGTTTCTGAAACCTGAATATATGTTTGGAGATGCTGAAATATGGTTAACTTATATCAGATTGCATAAATAATTATTGATGTTGCTGTATTATGGTGGAATGCTTTGCAGAACCTTGAGAAAGTATGTTTTTTTCATTTCAGTATTGTTTCTGAAACCTGAATATATGTTTGGAGATGCTGAAATATGGTTAACTTATATCAGATTGCATAAATAATTATTGATATTGCTGTATTATGGTGGAATGCTTTGCAGAACCTTGAGAAAGTATGTTTTTTTCATTTCAGTATTGTTTCTGAAACCTGAATATATGTTTGGAGATGCTGAAATATGGTTAACTTATATCAGATTGCATAAATAATTATTGATATTGCTGTATTATGGTGGAATGCTTTGCAGAACCTTGAGAAAGTATGTTTTTTTCATTTCAGTATTGTTTCTGAAACCTGAATATATGTTTGGAGATGCTGAAATATGGTTAACTTATATCAGATTGCATAAATAATTATTGATATTGCTGTATTATGGTGGAATGCTTTGCAGAACCTTGAGAAAGTATGTTTTTTTCATTTCAGTATTGTTTCTGAAACCTGAATATATGTTTGGAGATGCTGAAATATGGTTAACTTATATCAGATTGCATAAATAATTATTGATATTGCTGTATTATGGTGGAATGCTTTGCAGAACCTTGAGAAAGTATGTTTTTTTCATTTCAGTATTGTTTCTGAAACCTGAATATATGTTTGGAGATGCTGAAATATGGTTAACTTATATCAGATTGCATAAATAATTATTGATATTGCTGTATTATGGTGGAATGCTTTGCAGAACCTTGAGAAAGTATGTTTTTTTCATTTCAGTATTGTTTCTGAAACCTGAATATATGTTTGGAGATGCTGAAATATGGTTAACTTATATCAGATTGCATAAATAATTATTGATATTGCTGTATTATGGTGGAATGCTTTGCAGAACCTTGAGAAAGTATGTTTTTTTCATTTCAGTATTGTTTCTGAAACCTGAATATATGTTTGGAGATGCTGAAATATGGTTAACTTATATCAGATTGCATATATAATTATTGATGTTGCTGTATTATGGTGGAATGCTTTGCAGAACCTTGAGAAAGTATGTTTTTTTCATTTCAGTATTGTTTCTGAAACCTGAATATATGTTTGGAGATGCTGAAATATGGTTAACTTATATCAGATTGCATAAATAATTATTGATGTTGCTGTATTATGGTGGAATGCTTTGCAGAACCTTGAGAAAGTATGTTTTTTTCATTTCAGTATTGTTTCTGAAACCTGAATATATGTTTGGAGATGCTGAAATATGGTTAACTTATATCAGATTGCATATATAATTATTGATGTTGCTGTATTATGGTGGAATGCTTTGCAGAACCTTGAGAAAGTATGTTTTTTTCATTTCAGTATTGTTTCTGAAACCTGAATATATGTTTGGAGATGCTGAAATATGGTTAACTTATATCAGATTGCATAAATAATTATTGATGTTGCTGTATTATGGTGGAATGCTTTGCAGAACCTTGAGAAAGTATGTTTTTTTCATTTCAGTATTGTTTCTGAAACCTGAATATATGTTTGGAGATGCTGAAATATGGTTAACTACTTAACTTATCATGTCTTGTAGAGTTAGAGATTTGTGAAGAAGATAGAGACTTTAAATATCATGACAACTGAATATGTTGAAAAGGTAATGTGAGATAATAGAAAGTATATGTATATATTTTTTATACATGAATTTAAATTTTGAAAATTATTTTTTCAGAATGTTTCACCACAATCATCTCAAGGAGTAAATGACATTGAACTTAATGTGGAGGTAACAAGTGGTGGAACTTCAAGTGCCAATCAACATACAAATTTTCCTCTCCTTGCATCAACCTCTTCCCCTGAAAATACACAAAGCCAACCATCAAATGAATGTAGTGAGGAAGAAGATGGGAAAGCTAAATTAAAGTCTGAAGCATGGGTTCATTTTGATAGGAAGAGAATTAATGGGATATGGAAGGCAATATGTAATTATTGCGGAAAACGGTTAGGAGGTGATACAAGGAATGGGACATCTCATTTGAAAGCACATACAAAAGGTTGTCCATTCAAACGTCAAGAAAGGGGTATCGGTCAATCATTATTAAATCCTAACAAGAAAAGGGATAGAATGGAATTAGGACATTGGAATTTTGATTCTCAAGTTTCTCGTGATAAATGTGCAAAGATGATAATTCTACACGAGTATCCTCTTAGTATTGTTGAGCATCATGGATTTAGGGAGTATTCACATTCATTACAACCAATATGGAAGCCTATTTCTCGGGCAACAATTAAGAGAGACATTATAAAGATTTATGATGTTGAGAAAAAAAAATGATGGATATGTTGGAGAACAACAAAAGTCGTGTTGCAATCACGAGTGATATGTGGAAGTCTGGAAATCAGAACAAAGGGTTCATGGCTGTAACTTGTCATTTCATCGATGACAATTGGTATTTGCATAGTAAAATAATAAGGTAATTTTTAAGTTTATTGTTGAAATTTATACATTTATTAAATATTTTTTTAGAGATTTGATATATTAAATGATTGTATATAACAATTTTATTGTTATTAAATAATTTTTTGTAGGTTTATATATGTTCCTGCTCCACACAATGCTGCAGTTATTGGTCAAGAATTAATGAGTTGCTTTTTGGATTGGAACATCGATCGTAAGATTTCAACCTTAACTTTAGATAATTGTTCTACTAATGATTCAATGCTACCTGATCTGTTAGATTCATTAGATAGAACTTCAATGTTATTGTATGGAGATATTTTTCATATGCGTTGTGCTGCTCACATATTAAATTTGGTAGTGAAAGATGGATTAAATCTAATTTCTCAATGCATTGTCAAAGTTAGAGATAGTGTTGCATATTGGACAGCAACACAAAAGAGAGAGGAAAAATTTAAAAAGATTGCATCTCAAGAGATGAAGTCTTCTTGTAAGAATTTATCTCTTGATTGTCAAACTCGTTGGAACTCTACTTTTTTAATGCTTAAAAATGCATTGTTTTATGAGAAAGTGTTTCCTCGTTTAAAACAATTGGATAAGAATTATAATAGTCTTCCTGATGCGTTGGATTGGAAAATGGCAAGTACAATTTGTGATAAGTTAGAAGTATTTTACAAGGTTACTGAATTGATTTCTGGTTCCAACTATCCCACCATAAATATGTTATTTCCTCATATTTGTGACATCAAATTGTCATTATATAATTGGATTAATGATGAGGATGATTTGGTGAAGGGAATGGCGTCAAACATGCTTGTAAAATTTGATAAGTATTGGCAGGAAGTTAATATTGTAATGGCTATAGGAGTTGTTTTGGATCCTAGATTTAAGATGAATTATCTTGAATTCTATTTTCCAAGAATATATGGAGAGAATGCCATTTTTGAAATTGAAAAGGTGAGAACAAAATGTTATGATTTGATAAATATGTATCGAACTAAACGAATTTTAGAAGAGAGTCGACATATGGAATTTTCAACACGTTCCATTACATCTCAAAGTTCAAAAGGTACTAGTGTTCTTAATCCTAGTGGTATAAATGAGTATAAACAATGGAAATTAATGCAAAATAAAGCTGGATCTTTGAAATCTGAGTTAGACTCTTATTTAGAGGAGGCTGATGTAGAAATTTCAGATGAAGAGTTTGATATATTGTCTTGGTGGAAGTGTAATAAACACAAGTATCCAATAATGCATGATATGGCTAGAGATATCTTGGCTATTCCTGTCACTACAGTTGCTTCAGAATCTGCATTTAGTACAAGTGGTAGAATAGTGAGCAAACATCGTAGTAGACTCAAAGAAAACACATTGGAAGCTTTGATGTGTACTCAAGATTGGTTATGGGCTAATATTCATAAACAAGGTATAAGTTTATATTTTTAATACTTGTACATATTATATTTTATTAACACTTGTTTTATGTATTTTATATTAATTATTTAATTATGTATTCAAATGTTTTATAATTTATTCAGATATGTTATCTCCTGGTTCATCCGCTTCCACTATTAATATTGCAGAAGATGATGTCGAGGTAAAAAATTTACATTATTTATTAACCAATTTATTCTTTTGGTTTATAAAATTGATTTTATATGTTTGATTTTTTTCAGGAAACGCGTCCATTTGATGAATAATTAGAAGAAAGAAGTTTTGATTTATTGTAATCGAAATTTTCTTAAATTTATTTAATTAGATTTCAATATTTGTATTAGTTTATAATATTTTATTTATATCTTGTATTTCTTGTTTATATGTATTTAATCTTATCTAAATTCATAGAAATATATATTATTAAATGTTGATTTTTTTATTATAAACTCAAAATAACACATTTAAATTCAGATAACAAATTTAATATCAACAATTTGTTTTATTTGTATTGTATTGCTAAAAAGAGTAATAGGATTTTAAAAAACGGTTTTTTTTCGGTTTTTTTATAATAACTGTCCCGAACTGTTAACCGCGGGTAAATAACTGTCCCCGAACTGCAACGGTTTTCGGTCGGTTTCGGGGACAGATTTTATAATTCGGTTCGGGGACGGTTATATACAAATCCGTCCCCGCCCGTCCCCGTGCCCATCCCTAGGAAGGACCGAGAAGGCAAGGAAGCTTCTACGTGATACTTGTGAAGGTAGCTAAAAACATTGGTGGATCGACAAAGCCTATGTGTGATTGGTGTTGGAGGAGTCATGTGTGTCGCTACGAATGATTTTAACTCTGGATGTAAATTGTATTTCAACAAGATTAATGAAGGTGGTAAGAAATGTTTGTGTATCAGATTTAGCATGTAAGAGATAGACACATGTGTATCTAGAGTAGTCATCAACAATAATGAGGAAATAACATGCTCCATTAAGTGCTAGAATGTGATAGTCATCCCAAATATCGACATGAATCAGTTCAAAAGGTGCTTTTATATTGATGGAACTTAGAGGAAATGGAGTACGAGTTTGCTTAGCTAATGGACAAATGGAAAAATTACTAATGGAACAAAAAGATGTGTTGATGGAAAGAGAAATTACACGTAAATTGTTATTAGATAAATGACCAAGTCGTTGATGCCATAGATGAGAGTTGGTGGAAGCAGTATTTGAAGCAGAGAAAAATCCATCCTTTTCAGAAATAGTTAGGTAGTAGAGTCCTTCTTTCTCAGTTCCCATCCTAATCATCTTCCCTGAGCATTTTTCCTAAACAAAGCACATATTATTAGTAAAGGTGACATGAAAAAATGTAGTTTGAGTTAATTTGGCTACTGAAACTAAGTTTAATTTGAATGAGGGAACACACAAGACATTATGGAGTATGAAATTATTGGAGAAATGTACAGTGCCAATATGTGTGACATGGGCAAGAGAATGATCAGGTAAATGCACATGTCGATTAGTAACTGGAATGCTGGAGCTCATAAGGTTTGGGAACAGACCATGTGATCAGTTGCTCCTATATCAAAAATCCAACGAGTTTCTGAATGGAAAACAGTTGCACATAAAGTGTTACCTAAAGAAGTAGTCATTTGAATTTCCATGCTATCTGATTTGGATTGATTGAGAAGTATAAGGATCTCTTGATATTGGGCAGATGTAAGGTTGGGGGATGACGTCTTTGTGTCAGAGCTGCTTTCTTAAAAGTTAGTATAATGAGCTTTAGAGGGGAAGTCATAACTTGTATTTATCTTATCTTGAATTTCTCCTTTCTTCCAACACATGTTGATGTCATGTCCATTCAAACCACATAAATTACATTTGAGACGCTTTCGGCAGTTTTCAAAATTGTGTCTATTAAGACCACAAAAATCACATTTGAGGTGACTTCGGCAATTCTCAGAATTATGGCCTATATTGTTGCATCGATTGCACTTGAGATGTGGGTTCCTTGGTGGGTAATTCTTGTGAGGATATTATGGAAGACTATCCCTGGCAACAAATGCGGCAGCTTCTGGTATGCTTCCTATAGTTTGTGTGAAGACAACTCTCTGCTTTTCATCTTGAATAATGAGTGAATATACCTTATTTATTGTAGGTAAAGGTTTTATGAGCAAGATTTGTCCACGTGTTGATGTGTAAACCGTGTTAAGCCTCATGAGGAACTTTATGGTTCGCTGCTTTTGTTGATATTCTTGTAGTTTCCTTCCGGTATTTCTTCCATAATATGGAAGAGGAAATAGTGCATCGCGACTATCCCATAGGCTTTTCAACTTGGTGTAGTATTCTCCAATGCTTACACCTTCTTGTATGCAATCATGGATCTCTTGCTCAATGTGAAATAGGTGCATGCTATTGGTGTGTGAAAAGCGTTCCTTCAATTCTTCCCATAACTCATATGTAGTATCATTATACATGACATTTTTTGCAATTTTAGGCGATATGGTATTGAGAATCCATCATTTGACAAGAATGTTGCAGCGAGTCCATTGTTTGATTTCTTGCTTCAAAGTTTGTTGATGGCCTTTTGATTGTGCCATCAATAAATCCTTCTTTTTTTAGTGATAAAAGCCATGAGCATTGCATGACTCCAAATATGATAATTTTCTTGATTTAAAGATTGAGCTACTAGAATCATGCCTAGTTGGTATGAATGGTGTAGATATAATGAATGGCTAGGATCATCATACCATTTTGGTAAAATAGGGTTGGTATTGGTAGTTGTACACGTTATTGTTGAGTAAAACAAATCGAAAGAATGAGATAGGATTTAGTGTGTTTTAGACCACAATGAATGTTTATGAAACAAATAATGAACTGAAATATGCTTTATCTTATAAAAAATGAGTCAAGGATTATAGAACCGGAAATTTCAACTGCAGAACTGGTCAGAAAATTCGTGAACCGGTATCTGGAGTGGCTGAAACTACGGCTGCAACGCTGGAGCACTGAACTAGATGGAAAACCGAACTGGAAGAACGACACATCGTTTGCTTCAAAGGCGTGTTGAACGACGTGTCGTTTGAGTCTTCTTCCTCAACAGCTAGCGCATGTAACTCCAGTGAACTCAAACAAGCGTGTGTGAGCGCGTGTGGTGATGTTTTGGCTTGAAATTAATTACAGATTGCTCGGATTTTTCTAGATATTATAATGGGATGAAACTGAAATTATTTTATGAATCGAAATTAGTTTTGAAAAAAAACAGAATTTGAAAAGAAGAAAAAATTTATGTGAGTTGAAATTTTTGAAAATTACTTCCTAAGCTCTGATACCATGTAATAAATGGTTTTATTAATAATGAATAAACGAATGTTTACAATCTATTTATATAAAAGAAAAGAAAAATTGTAATAATTAAAAACAAACACAATTATGGAGGGACATGTTCTTGGACAACCTGTTCCACCCCACCAATATGTTAGTGGTTGTTTTCAATTGGTGTGTTGGTTGTCACCAGTTGGATTTCAAGTTCTTTAACATATTATTCTTAAATGAGTGATGGTGTTATTTGTAAGATGTTCACGCATATTAATGTATAAAAAAATTGGAAGATAACAAAAATATTATATTTTAAAACTTATAATTATTGTTAAAAGTATAATTCATCATTTTATATAAAATAATTTACAATTTGAATTACGATTATTTAAATTTATTTAATATTAAACTCTGTTAAATTCAATCATGTTTAATATTGTTAAGATGTTGTTTTTATTGTTATATGTTTTAAAGATATTATTTTATTTTATTTCCCAGAGCAATTTGATGAAGTTTTTCCATGAGAGTATACTGTTTATGTACGAGGCAAAGGAAAAATAGGTGGAAACAATGTTTTCAGATAATTAATCATCTCAAAGAGAATTAATTTTATCAAGTTTTTTGAAGAGTACACTATTTTCTTAACGGGCAATGAAAAAATAGATGTAAATATTGGATATAGCTTATTAATTCATGATCGATTAAGGGTGGACATGATTGTTCACTACTAAAAAACATACATATGATCTCGGTTTTTAATCGTGACTGTAAGTCTATGGTCACGGTTATAAGAACCGAGATATAAGTAAGAGAGATTATAAATTGTTACTTATGATTTTGATTTTTCAATAACCGAGATCATAGGGTATGTTTATGATTAAACTATTAAGTATGTAAATATAATTAAATAATTATTTATTCAATAAACATATTATACCTATGAAACCAAAAGGTTGGTTCTTTCTTTTTTCTAATGAATTAGTAATGTATGGTTTATTAAATAATAATTGTTTTATGTATATTTATTAAAGTATTTCAATCTTATTTAAACAACTCATAAATTTTGTAAACCTCCTCGAACCGAAATTAGTAAAAACTAAAATTGAACCTTCTGATATGAATAATATCATATAAATGATAAAATATATTATTTCTCTTTTATTTTTATATAATTATAGTAATAATGTAATAATAATAAATTAATATAATTATAAATATGTATTTTATTTTTATTTAATAAAAATATATTAGATATATTTTTTATTAAATATAAATATATTAAATTTATAGTTAATTATTAAATAATAAATAACTAAAATTTAAATAAGAAAATCTCATTTTGTGCCTAATTCCAAACAGATTGAAGTCCTGCGTTAAATTCTCCAAGAATACATTAAAGCTATGCGTTATTATATATAACAGGGGCCAATGATAATTTGTGAGAGTTAGTGTTATTTTAAGTGAATTTCAATTATTCATTTTAATTTAAATTTAATTTGAGTAAATAAAGATGGGTTTGAAGTTAAATTAAATACAGATCAGCTGATTAAATTAATCTGAAGTGTGAATTATATTTTTTTATTTAATTAAACTTTTTATATAAATTAAAAAAATATTTTTAATAATATTAAAGTTTATTTGTAAAAACATCATTATATAAAATAACAAAAATGAAATAACAACTCCTTAATTGAAAAACAAAACACACATTAATAACATAATATTACATTATCATTCAAATATTAAGATTCAAAATAATTTTACTAAATTTCAAACTTTAATAATTTTAAGTTATAATATTATCTTTAATATTTTAAATATATATATCATAAAATTATAATATTTTAAATTTTATTTTAAATTAACAAACTGTTTCAAACTTAGTCTTAATCTAACTCTATTTTTTTAACTATTTGAATTAATTTAAATATGATTAGAATTTAATTTAATTTAATCTATATTCTATTTAAATTTTTAATTCAATTCGATTTCCATTAATTGAATTATGGGAAAAATTATTGCCTCTAACAAGAATACCTCATGTCATTGTTGTTCTGAGCTGGTCCTCCTCGTCATTTTGCAAGAGTATCTAGCTTTTTAAATAAGGGTGGCGTTATTAAAATATGATGTGATAATAATCCCTTTATTACTGTAAATAAAATATATTATTTAATGTTAATATATATATATGATTAATTATTTTTATAAATTAGCTACTACAAAATCTAAAATAATCAAAGCCATCAAACTAAGATTTTTAAAGTTACTATATTGAAAAGTTATACTAGTAACAATTAGTACATTTAAGTGTATTATTATTTTTACCACTAATTTAATTCACTTGTTTTAAAATAAATGATATCCCAAGAGCGAAATACTGTACTTAGGTGTATTAGTTATTTTTATGATTTTATTTTTATTTTTTTAATTACATTTAACAATGAAAGTTTTAATAAATTATTGTGATAACAATTATTTAAAATAAAAGAAAAAATTAACAAATTAGGTTTACTGTGTCAGCATGAGGACTTTATAGAAGTGTTTTTGGTAGTAATAAAGCACTTCATAACAAAGTACTGAAATATTTAACAGAAGTGATTTTAAAATTTAGATAGCACATAGTTAACAGAAGCACTTATAATTATTCACAAATTTTTTTTTTCTAAAACCACTTTTTACGTAACATAAACAAAGATGCCATACATTTATTCTTATCCGAATCTCTTCCTTTGTCCAATAAATAATTATAAAGAAAACTTTTTTTTTCTTAATTACATTAATCTGTATTATTTAAATGTAAAAATCTCACAAAATTTCTCTATTTATAATACTAACTACCCTTTACATCTTAACCGTGTAAAAATATATCCACTATTATTATCTAATATTACTTAATTGTAATTAATAATAAGCAGTGTTACAGTACTACTGCGACTCTTTTGACTATGTTTCAAATAAGAAATAAAGGTCCTTGTCATCTTCCCACTCGCGCCCACCAGGGTATTATGATTCATTGTTTATGCATAGGATGATTAATAAATTTTTTATTGTTATAAAAAATTAATTAAAATAAAATAAAATAAAAGCAGCGTACGTAACTAAGTAGCATTACAAAGTTGACTGCTAAATTAACTTCAACTTGAAAATTATACCCAAAATAACTATAAATTGTTCAGTTTGCTTTACCTTTGTTGCAACTCTCATATTTCTCAATATCATATTCAAATAAACTTTGTTCTTAATTAATTAAGATGACAGGCCAAAACTCAACCAAGAGCAATAGGCTTCAAGGCAAGGTAGCTATAGTCACAGGTGGAGCTAGTGGTATTGGTGAAGCCACAGTTCATAACTTTGCCAACCATGGTGCTCATGCCATAGTCATTGCCGACTTACAAGACGATAAGGGCCAAAAATTAGCAGAAACTATTGGTCTCGATCGTTGTATCTATATTCATTGTGACGTTTCAAATGAGGAAGATGTCAAATTCTTGGTCAAATCAACGGTTGAAAAGTATGGTCACTTAGATATAATGTTCAGTAATGCTGGCATAGGAAGCAAGTCTAACCAAACCATACTTGAGTTTGACTTGTCAGAAGAAGCATTCGGCAAGTTGTTTGCCGTGAATGTAAAAGGCATGGCAGCTTGCGTAAAGCATGCTGCAAAAGCCATGGTCGACGGAGGAGTGTCAGGAAGCATAATATGTACGACAAGCGTGGTAGCAACTAGAGGGTTTGATGTATTCACTGACTATGTGATGTCAAAGCATGCAGTAATAGGTTTAGTGAGGTCGGCGAGTTTGCAACTAGGGAGCCATGGAATAAGGGTGAACAGTGTGGCACCTGGTATGGTAGGGACACCTTTGTTGCATTCTCAACTTGGACTTGACAAAGAAAGTGAAGACAAATTGGTGGAGAAAAGCTCAGGCTTGAAGGGAATCTTAAGAGCAAAGCATTTGGCTGATGCTGTGGTGTTTCTGGCTTCAGAGGAAGGAGAGTTTGTCACTGGTGTTGATTTGGTTGTGGATGGTGGATATGTTCCTCTACCTTTGGTCTAGATGTATTGAACCAGTTGAGACAATGAATAATATTTGTTCAATCAAAAAATAAAATAAAATAATAATAAACAATGAATAATGCATGCAATACTCTCAGGCGTTTTACTTGCTTATTCAATAATTATATATCTTAATTGTGCTGTTAGTAAATTTCTTAAATAAGTGTTCTTGTAGTATTTGTAAGATGTTCATCCATAATGAAAGATAATAAAAATATAATTGTTTAAAACTTAAAATTGAGGTTGATATATTTTTATTAAAATTACCATTATCATTTTATATTGAATAATGTGCGGGTTGAATTTTAAGTTAAATTTGATTATGTAAAATTTATTTTTTATTATTATAAATTTTAAGGATATTAATTTATTTATTTATTTGATAAATAATGTATCTATGATTGTTTTAATTATATACAAGCTTCATGGTTTAAAACAAGAGATCATTATTTATTCTATGACTTTCTTAATTGGTTTTGAAATTGGTAGATGATATCTTTCCAAAAAAAAATTAATTTTAATCATATCTAAGACTAAGATCATGGTTTAATGTTCTTTCTTTCTTTATATAAATTGTATTGGATAATGAAATGAAATTATATAATAACATACATTAATCAAATCTTATGTCTAATGGGACATACTTATTCACATTAATGTGATAAAACTTTCATTGAAGAATTCAATAATTTTTATATTATTAAATTATTTCAAATTTTGAAAAATTGTCTCTTCTAGATTCTATTATTGATAAATTAAAAAGCTTGGAGAAGGTTAAGACATATATTTCTAACAAATTAGAAAAATTTATTGAAACCATCTAAAGTGATAAGGAACAACTTGATCTAGAAAATGAATGAATAGATCAAAATGAAGCTAGAACTATCCATTGGAGATATATAAATGAATAGATCAAAATGAAAGTAGAAAGAGACAAAAACACATTTATGGAATAATCGATTTCACTCGCTGAAAAGAATTATTAGGGATACACCATTTAACAAAGGGGTCTACATCACATGTTAAAAGCATATGTTTTAAAAAAATTGAAGAATCTTATTTTATTAAAGCTGTAAATTATTAAAATATGGTTTGTTTTTGAATTATTACATTTTGATGAATTTAAAGATTTATCATTTTTTAAAATAAAAATATATATATTCGGAAAAAAAATTATTGTGAAATTAGTAATAAATTAATAAGTATTAATATTAAAGGTGCAAACATAATTTATAATATATCATTAGTTAATAAATAAACTATTATAGATAAATTATAAAAATCTCTTATAAAGATAAAATAAAATTAGATACATCTATTTAAGAGGAATCCAAATATTAATAAAAATACATTTTAGATAAGGAATTTATACACCAATAAAACTAACATTAATATATAGATAATAAAATAATGAAAAGAAAAGATGTTTTTATTAGTAATGATACATAGAAAACTAGGATATCAGGAATTAAAATTTACAATATACTGTAGATTGTTATTAATATTAATAATAAGAACTTAAATTAAATATTAAATTTAACCTATGAATTTGAAAGATTAGATATAATGAAAGAAGAAAACCACTAACTAATAGTATATTATATAGTAGGATATTCATTAACAAACAATTATAATAGTTTAATATATAAACAAAATAAAATTAATAGAAATAAATAAAACTTTTTAAGAAATTAGACAAATAATAAAACCAAAAATATTAATAAATTTTAAAATACCAAAAAAATGAAACCTAGATGTTAAAGAAAAACCATTGATACGAGGAAAAAAATATTGTAGTAAGAATAAGTAATATACTACGAATGCGAATATAATTTACAAATGATCAAACAAAAATAAACAAAATGGAATGTGAATAAGAAAAAGAAGAAATAAAAGAATTAAAATAAAAAGTTAAAGAAATCAAAAATCTTATCCATTGATAAAGGGTTAATAGTAAAAATAGATAAATTACAAAGAAAAAATCTATTAAAAATGCCAAAGGTACAAGAAATAGAATTTGAAAATATTGATATCCTAATAAGCATATCAAATAACCAAAGAGGTATAATGAAAGCCTTAATTGTTATAGAAAAAAAAAATAGAATATTTACAAAATATAAATAAAACTCAAGAAGCAACTCTTAAAGAAATAAAAGAAAATAGTTATGACAAAATATTACAACTATACGTTTTGAAAAGAGACACATTAAAATGATTAAAGGAAGAACCATCAAGAAAATCTTATGAATGATTCCCTAAAATAAAAATAAAAAAACATGAAGAAAAATCTATAGTTCCAACATAATAGAATATAAAAAATAATTTAGAAAACTAGAATTGACTTTAAATCTCGACTTAAATGACCACTTTTGTAATAACGAAACAAAAATATAGAATATTAGTAAGTTTGTTAACATTAACAAATGAGGAATTAAAAAAACATTATGAAAAAAAATATACTCTAATGAAGAAGATGATAATATGACAATAATTAGTAAAATAGATTCTGAATTAAAAAACTCCATAATTACTACATAGAGATTAACAAAGTAAAGTAATGCTCCTATAACTCATGAAGAATCTTCTAATCCTCATAGAAATATAAGGAAAAGGAAAATATCGGAAGAAACTAACCCTTCAAATAGAAGATGACAAGAACCAAAAATGAAATAAGGATTATAACGGGATATTAAAGGATCTATACCACCAGAATTTAAGCTTTATGAAAATAATAATAAAACTAACTATATAGACTTAAATTGTATTAGAGATAAAAAAAAAAAGATTAGATAAATGAACTAGTGTGATGAGTGTGAAAATACATACATAAAGACCTACTAGTAGAAACACATCAACATGTAGAATATTATTAAACTATAAAATAATTAAAAATGTTAAAGTATGATTAAAAAATCTAGATAAAATCGTAAATGAAATATATAAAAAATTCATATGAGAATAAAAAAGAAATCATATTACTAAAACAAGTTTCATATATTTTTATTAAAAATATAATTATTATTTTATATTGAATAATGTAAATCTTGAATTGAAATCTCTTGAATTCAATTACGTTTAATATAGATTTATTTTTTATTATTATAAATTTTAAATATATTAATTTATTTTATTTCCGATGAAGCTTTTGCATGAGAGTATACTGTTTCTGTACGAGGCAAAGGAAAAATAGATATAAACAATGTTTTCAGATAATTAATCGTCTCAAAGATATTCATCTATTAATATATAAAAAATTAATTTCATAAAGTTTTTTTAAGAGTGTACGCTGTTTTTTCACGGAGCAATGAAAAAATGGATGTAAATACTGGATATAGCGTATTAATTCATGAGTTATATTAGGCGTATACATGGTTTGTTTCAGTTTTTAATTTTTTTAAAATTATATCGAATTATTTAAACGAATTAGACTAGACAGATAAAACAAGAATAATCTCATCCAATTATAGTTAAATTATTTTTATTATTAAATGTTATAATTAAATTGTTAAGTATATAATTATAATTAAATAATTATTTGTTTAATAAATATCCGATAGGATTCAAATTATGCTTTTATGTATATTTATTATAATTATCTAGTTCCTACGGAAATTTGAAATGTACCATGCAATTTAATTTTTTAATTAAGTCCAGTTTATCAATTTGTTTCTATTAGTGATATCATATAAATGAAAAAATAGTATTATTTTTCTTTTATTTTTATATAATTTTAGTAATAACATAATAATAAAAATAATAATAAATTACAAATATGTATTTTACTTTTATTTAATAAAAAAATTTAGATATATTTTTTATTAAATATAAATATATTAAATTTATAGCTAACTCTTAAATTATAAGGAATTAAAATTTTAAATTTAAATAAGATAATCCCATTTTGTGCCTAATTTCAAACAAATTAAAGTCATGCGTTAAATTCTCCATGCCTTATTATATATAACAGGGATTAATGATAATTTGTGAGAGTTAGTGTTATTTTAAGTTAATTTGAACGAATTTAATTTAAACAAATAAAGATATTAAAATTTATTGATATAAATATTATGAAATAAGAAAATAAAATAAGAATTAATTAATTAAAAAATATATATTAATAATATTATATTATTATTAAAAATTTAAGCCTAATTTAACTTTGTTCTTCGTCACGTGATAAAATGAATATTAGTGATACGGTGAGACGGTGTTAAAACCTAAGGTCTAAATACAGGAAGATTCAGTTCAATTCCGATATTATGTTAGAAATTTAAATTTAAATCAATTCAATAAATTTTTTTAAATTAAGAGTTTTGTAAATTATAATTATAAATTATAATATTATTATATAATAATAAAAGAAACTATTACATACCGACACTTTTACATATTTTCAATACGGTTAAAATGGCAAGTCACTTCAGTGCACGCATTACAATACAAATTTTAAGCTTATTTCTGCTGTGCCAGCTTAGCATACAGTGAGTGTTAGGGACGGCAATGGTATCGAGTTTGACGTCTATATTCTCATATCAATTATTTATCAGAGTTTGGAATTAAATATTTTTGAATAACGTATAATATATATTTAATATTATAAATTAAAAAAATATACTTAAAAATAAAATAAATTTAAAATTATACTTAACAAATATTAGATATAATTAAATTATTTGTTTTAACAATTATTAAAAATTAAAATAAAGTATATTTTTTAAATAAATAAAGTTATATAAAATGATTAAAAACTTAAATTTAAAAATTTAATTAAATAAGAAATGTGATCTTTTAATCTATCAAATAAAAATATTTTGTCTATAGAATTTTTAAAATTGATAAAAAAATTAAATTTTATCCTTGAATTATCAATTATTTACTTAAAATAAACAAAAGAAAAGAAAAACATCATTATTGAACTAATTAGAAAAAAAGATAAAGTTTTATTTTTTATGAAAATACTATTTTATCTTTTATCTTACATATAATAAGAAAACTTTTGTAAAAATTTACAAATAATAAAATAATGTCAAAAATAATAGAAAATTTAGAAATAATACAAAACTTAAATAAATAATTGAAATAAAAATACAAGATATCTCATGATATTTTTCACAAAAAATGATGATAAGTATGAACAAATTTAAAGAAACACAAAAAGCAAGATTAGATATTAAAGGAGGAGATATATTTAAAGATTTATGTTTTTTAAAAATAAAAAAAATATATATTAAAAAAAAGATACAAATTATTATGAAATTAGTAATAAATAAATAAGTATTAATATTTGAGGCAAAAATAGAATGTATAATATATCATTAATTAATAAAAAAAATTATTATAGATAAATTATCAAAAATCTTCTAGAAAGATAAAAAGAAATATTAATAAAAACATATTTTAGATAAAAAATTGATATACTAATAAAACTAACGTTGATGGGCAATAGAATAGTAAATAGAAAATATACTTTATTAAGAATGATCCATAAAAAATTAAAATATAAAAAATTAAAATTCACAACATACTTTAGATTTGCTATTAATGATAAGAACTTAAACTAAGTATAAAATTTAACTTATGAATTTGAAAGATGAGATCTAATGAAAGAAAAAGAAACCATCAATTCTTAGTATATTACATAATATTATATTAATTAACAAAAAAAAATAATAGTTTAATATATAAACATAATAAAATTTATAGAAATATATAAAAAAATTCTAAATATTTGATAAATAATAAAACCAAAAATATTAATAAACTTTAAAATACTAAACCATTCATACTAGAATAAAATAATGTAGTAAAAAAAGGTAATATATTATGAAAATAGTTTACAAATGATCAAACAAAAATAAGCAAAATGGAATGTGAACAAGATAAAGAATAAATAAAAAATTAAAATTTTTATCCATAGAATAAAGGGTTAATAACAAAAATAGATAAATTACAAAGAAAAAATCCCTTAAAAATGTCAAAGGTATAAGAAATAGAATTATAAAATATTAATACTCTAATAAGCATATCAAATAATCAAAGAACTACAATGAAAGTTTTAATTATTTTAAAAGAAGAAATAAAATATTTACAAAATATAAATAAAATTAAAAAAGAAACTCTTAAATAAATAAATAAATAAAAACAATCATAACAAAATATTACAATTATACGTTCTAAAAATAGATCTATTAGAATGATTAAAGGAAAAACCATCCATAAAATCTCAAGAATGATTCTCTAAAGTAAAAAAAAAAAGACAAAAAAAAATATAGTTCCAACATAATGGAATGTAAAAAATAATTAGAATAAAAATTTATAAATCAAGAAACAAAAGAATATTAATAAGTTTGTTAACATAATTGATGAAGAATTAAGAAAATATTAAGAAAAAAATATACTCTAATAAAGAAGAAGTTGATATGATAATAATTACTGTATAAATTAAAAAATACTTTTAATGATATTAGAGTTTATTCGTATAAACATCATTATATAAAATAACAAAAATAAAAAAAATAACTACTTAATTGAAAAAACAAACACACATTAATAACATAATATTAATTATCATTCAAATATTAAGATTTAAAATAATTTTACTAAATTTCAAACTATAATAATTTTAAGTTATAATGTTATCTTTAAAATTTTTAATATATATATTTATCATAAAATTATAATATTTTTAATTTTATTTTAAATTAAAAACTGATTCAAATTTTAACTCAATTTATTTAACTATTTGGATTTCCATTAATTGATTTATGGCAAAAATTATAGCCTCTAACAAGAGTACCCTCAAGTCATTGTTGTTCTGAGCTAGTCCTCCTCATCATTTTGGAAGAGTATATTTTTAAATAAGGGTGACGTTATTAAATTTAGTAATAAATATGATAAGAAAATAGTAAAATATGATGCGATAATAATACCATTATTTAAATAATTAAAAGAAACTAATACATACCGACACTTTAACATATTGAAAATATGTTTCAAATGGTAGTCACTTCAATGCACGCATTACAATACAATTTTTAAGCTTATTTATGCTGTGCCACCTTAGCATACATTGACCCCATGTTTGGTTCGAGGGAATGTAATAGAATCAGAATTTATTCTTTTTATTTTGTGTGTTTGGTTGGACGGAATGGAGGGCGGAATAGAATCAGATTACTAAAAGAGAAAGAATTACAATTCCTTCTCTCCTCCTTGTTAAACATAATTCCATTCTCATCTAAACTTTTTTTTCCAATTTTACCCTCACTTAAAATATAACCTTAAATTAAAATCTCAAATTCTCAACCCCAAAATTCCAAAACCCTAAACCCAAAATTTCAAAACCCTAAACCCTAAATCCAAATCCTAAAACCCTAAACCCTAAATCCCTAAACCCTAAACCCTAAACCCCAAATCCCTAAACCTTAAACCCTAAAATCCTAAACCTTAAAACATAAATCCCAAAACCCAAAATCCTAAAACATAAATCCCAAAACCCTAAATCCTAAAACCCTAAACCCCAAATCCCTAAATCCCTAAACCCAAAATTCCTAAACCCTAAACCTTAAAACATAAATCCCAAAACCCTTAAACATAAATCCCAAAACCCTAAACCCTAAACCCCAAATCCCCAAATCCCTAAACCCTAAACCTTAAAACATAAATCCCAAAACCCTAAAACATAAATCCCAAAACCCTAAACCCTAAATTCCAAATCCTAAAATCCTAAACCCCAAATCCAAAATTCTAAAACCCTAAACCATTTTTAGAAAAATAATAATTTTAACCCTAAACCTTAACCTACAAATATAACCCCAAATCCTAAATCCCTAAACCCTAAATCCCACATTCCAAACCTCAAAACCCTAAACCTTATTTAGAAAAATAATAATTTTAATAATATATTTCTTTTTAATTAAATAATAATTATTTAGAAAAATAATGATTTCAATAATGTATTTTGTGTGACGAAAAAATAGTAATTAAATTACATTATTTGAACTTTACAGCATGTAGGGGTATTAAGGTCATTTACAGCTTTTTTCATTCCATTCCAGTGGCAAACCAAACACTGTAATCCTGATTCCGAGCTTGATTCTAGTGGTCAAACCAAACAAAATTATTTCCTTTCCATTCCATTCCATTCCGATTCTCATTCCGATTTCGATTTCATTCCGATTCTGATTCCGATTCTATTCCACGAACCAAACGCCACCTGAGTGTTAGGGACAACAATGGTATCGAGTTTGACGTCTATATTCTCATGTCAATTATTTATCAGAGTTTGGAATTGAATCTTTTTCAATAACGTATAATATATATTTAATATTATAAATTAAAAAAATATACTTAAAAATAAAATAAATTTAAAATTATACTTAAAAAATATTAGATATAATTAAATTATTTGTTTTAACAATTACTAAAAATTAAAATAAAATATATTTTTAATTATAATATTATATTTTTAAATCAATAAAGTTATATAAAATGATAAAAAAATTTAAATTTAAGAATTTAATTAAATAAAAATATGATCTTTTAATCTATCACATAGACATATTTTATTATTTGTAATTTTTTAAAATTGATAAAAAAATTAAATTTTATCCTTGAATTATCAATTATTTACTTAAAATTAAATAAAGAAAATAAAAACATCATTATCGACCTAATTAGAAAAAAGATGAAGTTTTATTTCTTATGAAAATATTATTTTATCTTTTATCTTACATATAATAAAAAAAATTGTAAAAAAATTACAAATAATAAAATAACGATAAAAATAATAATTTTTTTTCGAAATAATACAAAACTTAAAAAAATAATAAAAATAGAAATACAAGATATCTCGATATGTTTTTAATAGAAAATTGTGATAAGTATGAAGAAATCTAAAAAACACAAAATAAGACTAAATCTTAAAGAAAGAGATAAATTTAAAGATTTATCATTTTTAAAAATAAAATATATATATATTCGAAAAAAGATATAAATTATTATGAAATTAGTAATAAATAAATAAGTATTAATATTAAAAGTGTAAACATAATTTATAATATACCATTAATTAATAAAGAAATTATAATAGTAAGTTTGTTAATATTAGTAAGTTTTTCTTCTAAAAGAATTAAGGCTTTCATTATATCTCTTTGGTTATTTGATATCCTTATTAGAATATCAATATTTTCTAATTTTATTTTTTGTACCTTTGATATTTTTAAGAGATTTTTCTTTATAATTTATCTATTTT
The DNA here is from genome assembly GCA_037013495.1 of Hippophae tibetana. Lineage (NCBI taxonomy): Eukaryota > Viridiplantae > Streptophyta > Magnoliopsida > Rosales > Elaeagnaceae > Hippophae > Hippophae tibetana. Next base: position 12,046,171 of record CM072803.1, read on the forward strand.
TGTTATTAACCCTTTATTCTATGGATAAGATTTTTGATTTCTTTACCTTCTTATTTTAATTCTTTTATTTCTTCTTTTTCTTGTTCACATTCCATTTTGCTTATTTTTGTTTGATCATTTGTAAATTATATTCATAGTATATTACTTATTCTTACTGCAATATTTTTTCTTGGTATCAATGGTTTTTCTTTAACATCTAGGTTTCATTTTTTAGATATTTTAAAGTCTATTAATATGTTTGGTTTTATTATTTTTCTAATTTTTTTTTAAAATTTATTTATTTTTATGAATTTCATTTTGTTGATATATTAAACTATTATAATTGTTTGTTACTGAATATCCTACTATGCAATATCTTTCTTGTGCATTAATTTTGATTCCTCAAGAAAAATCAAGCTAAATTCTAAACCTTCTTAGGTAACTTATACTTTTAGAGTCTCTACATCAAGTCCATCTTTATCATCTGAACCAGTACCTTTGGTCTTAAACAGATCCAAACCAGAATTTAAAGGTGTCACTAATCTCCCTTATGAGAATAGTAAATCAGTATATAAAAGAACATATGTTAGCCTTATAGGTAGTACCCTTTCAAGCCCAACTCTCTAATATGAGTTTAGAACAACTATCTTGCTTTTCAAACATATTCATGATGGAAGTTAAAAAACTTTCCTTTAATGATATGATCCTACGGGTGTTTGAAGACCCTCTTAATATGCATAAAAGAAATATCTTTTATTCTCTAAATAGAGATGATCAAGAAAAGTTCTACAACAAATATAAAACATTCCTAAAGTTCGCATAAAAGAAGAACAAAGAAGTTAATCTAGACTTTGATTTTATTAAAGAACTCGCTCCTAAAATGGAAGCAACAGAGATGCAAAACCTTGAAAAGGTTCATAAATAGTTCAATACCCCCTTCTGGCCATAGAGTAATAGCCATCCATCCACCAGAAACCACAGTTAAAATAATTGACTCTTGTTTAGATGTTCCATACAAACAAGGCTCAATAAACCCAAATCACCCAGCCACTGATGGTGCAGTAAACCAAGTTCTTGAACAGGCTAATTACACCAATCGATTTGTATTTACAATCACTTGGTAACTAGCTTACTTGGATCAAATAAGATATTCCAACTTCTCAATCAGTAAGCACAGATCAATTAACCTCACCTTCAAAATTATGCCTAAAAAGTGTAGTTGAATCTTCATTTTTTAAACCATTCCTAGATCTAATAGAATTCAAGAAAAGTGATAATAAAGAGTTCTTAAAATAATTATATGATCGACCGTCAAAACTAGAGCCAAAAGATAAATCTCAATCCATTAAAATGATGGAGGAACAAGACATCAACACCATGTCTGAAGCTGAAGTAGAAGACTTACTAAAAGTACTAAATCAAGTAAATCGTGATATAGGGTTGGAAGTCAATAAATTGGTTACCCTAATACTAGTTTATCAATCCAAACCTTATTACCCTCGGAGATCTCCAATCGATTTACCGATCGAAGAGCCCTTACAACCAAGTCTTAGCTACAACAGAAATCAACTCCAAGAATGGAATATTGATGGTCTTTCAGACTATCAAACCATTAGAGTTATTAAAAATATGTTAATCTATGCTACAGTAGTTAAGTTTAATAAATCCTCTGATAAAATGACAGCCATAACTATTGTCTCAAGATTTGTTGGCCAATTACAGGCTTGGTGGGATAACTATTTCCAACAGTCATAAAAGGATGAAATTCTTAACGTTGTTAAAGAACAACCTGGTGAAAATGAAGAACCTTACAGGGTGGAAGACACAGTTAATACATTGGTCCTTACTATTTGTTTGCATTTTGTGGGAACCAACAGGATGCAAATGGATCGAAGCCATGAATAGTTAATAACCTTAAGATGTCCAACATTATCACATTTTAGGTGGTATAAGGATATCTTTCTTTCCAAAGTCTTAACAAGATATGATGGCAACAATAAGTTTTGGAAAGAAAAGTTCATTTCAGAACTTCCTATGTTATTTGCGGATAAAATCCGTTCTTACTTTCGTGCAAAGCATGAAGGTGTTATTCCATATGAACTCTACACATATGGATAGCTTACAACAGAAGTAGTCATCCAAGGTTTACAACTTTGCAATGACCTAAAACTCCAAAGGTAAATGATTAAAGAGAAACTTCAAAACAGACAAGATCTAGGAGATTTCTATCAACAATATGGCTATACAAATTTTCTCAAAGATTCTTCTCATAAGAAGTCGAGTAAGAAAGACCAGCCTAAAAGGCATTCTATCAGTAGGTGGAAGGCACCCAGAAGAAAGTGGTCTAATAGGCCCACTTACTCAAATAAAGCAGAAGAATCGCACCAACTAAAGCAAGAGGAGATGATGTTTTCTATACTTGTGGACACAAGGGTTACTAAAACTGTAAAAAGCAAAAGAAAATAAATGAGCTTGAAATAGACGATAGGCTCAAAAGATAGATTATAAAGATTATCTTAAATGATGAATCTAAAGAAGAAGAACATGATTACATTTATGAGTCATCATCTACTTCCGAAACAAAAGACGACAAATAAGAGGATGATGATAATGTAATTATTACAAAGTCATCATAAAAATGAATGGTTTAGACTTAAATGTCTTAACAAAAGAAAAAGACTTTGTTCTTGATACCATCGATATAATCGATGAATCCAGAATATAAGAAAGAAGCTTTAGCTAGATACATAGCTATAACTAAGGAGGCACTTACCTCTTCTAATAGGAGAGAACCTCAAAGGATACAAAGGAAACTGCAATAACATAACCAGAGATATTCCTTTAATGAGATCCTAAAACGGATAAAAACTCCTCCTGTAAATAAGGAACCTACGATTAAGGATCTTCAAAAGGATCTTAAAGATCTTAAAACTAGAGTCCAAATACTAGAGATTTATTAAGGATAACACTCTATTGATCATTTAGAAGCAGAAGAAGAATATGAAGAATTTACCAATCTTCTTGGTAAAATTCCCACAGGATCGAAAGTACCAATAAAGGAAACTGATCCTACTATCGAGATTGTTAATATGCAATTTATTTGTTCCATTGATAAAATCATTAATCATAAATGGTACTCAAAAGTTACCATAGTTATCAACAAGGAATATATATTCACGGTTGAAGCATTAATTGACTCTAGAGCTGATTTAAACTATATCAGCGAAGGAATTGTTCTTACAAGGTATTTTTCCAAAACAACCCAAGTTCTTAATACTGCAAATGGGGAAAGGATGCTAATTATCAACAAACTGTCTAATACGACAATATGCAATAAAAGGAATATGCCTAGAAACTACGTTTCTTACTCAACAAAGAATTCTCTAGAATGGTTATCTTAGGCATTCCATTTTTATCTATGTTATATCCGTTTAAAGTTACGGAGGAAGGAATTGTGTCCAACATTAAAGCACATGATATATGCTTTTCATTCTCAAAGGCACCAAGCTGCTTAGAGATTAATGACCTTAAAAGCAAGGCAAATGAAAAGGAAATTTTTTTGTATTCTCTTAAAGAGGAAGTCGGTCACAAAGTTCTAAAAGAGAAAATAATGGCAAACAGTATGCAAAAGAAAAACACATCTCTTAAAGAGAAATTTGAAAAGGAAATTTTCTCAAATATTTCCACTTCTTTTTGGGAAAGGAAAAGACATGTAGTTACACTACCATATGAGCTAGGCTTTACAGAGTCAAAAATTGCAACTAAGGCCAAACCTATTCAAATTAATCAAAGACACCTGGAAATATGCAAAAGGAAGATTGGTGATCTTTTACAAAAAAGATTAATTCAAAAAACCAATTCTCCTTGGTCCTACCTAGCATTCTACTTTGAAAATGCAGCTGAGTTGGAAAGAGGTGTCCCAAGACTGGTCATTAATTACAAAGGTCTTATAGGCCTATAATGATATTGAAAAAAATTAATTTTAATCATATCTAAGACTAAGATCATAGTTTAATGTTCTTTCTGTTTTTATATAAATTGCCTTTGATAATGAAATGGAATTATATGATAACATACACTGATCAAATCCCATGCCTAATGAGGAGTACTTATTCACATTGGTGGGATAAAACTCCCATTGAAGAATTCAATAATTTTCATATTATTGAATTATTTCAAACTTTGAAAACCATTCCTACTATTGGCAAAGGTAAACCCCCTCTCGACTCTATTATTGACAAATTAAAAAGCCAGAGGAAGGATGAGACATGTATTTCTAAAATATTAGAGAAATTTATTGAAACCATCTCCATTGATGAGGAATAGCTTGATCTAGAACCATCCATTAGAGATATACAAATGGCTGGATTAGAATGAAGCTACTAAAAGCAGAAAGAGACAAAGACCCATTTATGAAATAATCGACTCCACTCTCTCAAAGGAATTATTAGGGACACACCATCCAGCAAAGGGGTCTACATCACATGCTAAAAACATATGCTTTAATAAAGTTGAAAAATCTTACTTTATTAAAGTTGTAAATTATTAAAGTATGGTTTGTTTTCGAAGTATTACATTTTGATGAATTTAAAAATTTATCATTAATATATATATTCGAAAAAAATATATAAATTATTATAAAATTAGTAATAAATAAATAAGTATTAATATTAAAGGTGCAAATATAATTTATAATATATCATTAATTAATAAAGAAACCATTATAGATAAATTATAAAAAATCTCCTAGAAAGAAAAAAGAAAATTAGACACATCCATTTAAGAGGAATCCAAATATTTATAAAAGTACATTTTAGATATGGAATTGATACACCAATAAAACTAATATTGATAGATAATAAAATAATGAAGAGAAAATATGTTTTATTAGGAATGATCCATAGAAAACTAGGATATCAGAAATTAAAATTCACAATATAACCTATATTGCTATTAATATTAATGATAAAAACTTAAATTAAATATTAAATTTAACCTATGAATTTGAAAGACTAAATCTAATGAAAAAAGGAAACCATCAACTATTAGTATATTACATAGTAGGATATTCATTAACGAACAATTATAATAGTTTAATATATAAACAAAATGAAATTCATAGAAATAAATAAAACTTTTCAAGAAATTAGGCAAATAGTAAAACCAAAAATATTAATAAACTTTAAAATACCTAAAGAATGAAACCTAGATGTTAAAGAAAAACCATTGATACCAGAACAAATATTGTAGTAAGAATAAGTAATTTATTTCGAATATAATTTATAAATGATCAAACAAAAATAAGCAAAATGGAACGTGAACAAGAAAAAGAAGAAATAAAAGAGTTAAAATAAAAAGTTAAAGAAATAAAAAATTTTATCCTTAGAATAAAGTTAATAACAAAAATAGATAAATTACAAAGAAAAAATCTCTTAAAAATGCTAAAGGTACAAGAAATATAATTAAAAAAATATTGATATCCTAATAAGCATATCAAATAACCAAAGAGGTATAATGAAAGCCTTAATTCTTTTAGAAGAAAAAAATAGAATATTTACAAAATACAAATAAAATTCAAGAAGAAACTCTTAAAGAAATAAAAAAATAGTTATGAAAAATTATTACAACTATACGTTCTAAAAAGAAATTCACTAAAATGATTAAAGGAAGAACCACCAAGAAAATCTGATGAATGATTCCCTAAAATAAAAAAATAAAACATGAAGAAAAATCTATAGTTCTAACATAATGGAATATAAAAAACAATTAGAAGAACAATTTATAAAGCTCGAATTGACTTTAAATTCATTATAAGTGAGTTTTTATCAAATATTAACTTTAAATCTCGACTTAAATGACCACTTTTGTATTAGTGAAACAAAAATATAGAATATTAGTAAGTTTGTTAACATTAACAGATGAGGAATTAAGAAAACATTATGAAAAAAAATGCTCTAATAAATAAGATGATGATATGACAATAATTAGTGAAATAGGTTTTGAACTCAAAAACTCTATAATTACTACGAAGAGAAACAAAGTAATGCCCCTATAACTTGGGAAGAATCTTCTAATCCTTATAGAAATATAAGGAATAGCAAAGACTAGAAGAAATTGACTATCTAGACTTAGATTGTATTAGGAATAGAAAAAAAGATTAGATGAATGAGTTAATGTGATTAGTGTGAAAATCCAGACCTCAAGGCCTACTAGTACAAACACATCAATCTGTAGAGTATTATTAAACCATAAAATGACTGAAAATGTTAAAGTATGATTAAAAAATCTATCAGATGATATACATCTTAGTATGCAAGGAGATTCTATAATAAGAAGACTATATCTAGATAAAATTGTAAATGAAATATATAAAGAATTCATAGGAGAATAAAAAAGAAATCATATTACTGAAGCAAGTAAACTAGAAATAAATGAGGCTAAATGACATTTAACAAATATGAAAATATGTTATATGTGCAACATTAATTCTTTTATATGTGAATATGAAATGTATTATCACAAGATACTAAAAAAATAAAACTCCATATAATATTATCAAAAGTTACCATGTTCTCTATATAAGACTCTTAAAGAAAGTTAGAATTAAAAATATTGTAATGGTACCTGATACTTTATGATGAAGAAAAAAAGAACTAAAATCTTGGATAATTTTACAATTTCAAATAGAAATGAATATAATTATGCGAAATGAAATTCTAAAATAATTTGTGATAGTAGTAATTTTTAGATGCTAGGAAAATATGGATGTAGTATAAAGTCTTACAAACAAAAATATAAAAAATATAAAAGGTACAAAAAATATAAATTTAGAAAATAATATTTTTTTAAATATAAGAGAAGTCATAACAAGAAACCTTATAATAAAATATATTTTAGAAGAAGAAAATTTCATAGAGAAGAAAATTATTGTTCATCATGCAATAAAACTTACAGATATTGGATATGTAATGAGGAATGCCATTATGCCAGTAAATGTCCTAATAGATTAACTCATAAAAAGGAATATAAGAAACAATTAAAAATATTAGAACAAGTCTATAAGATGGAATTCGAACCCATAGAAGAGTCAAGGTTTGATAAAACAAAATCAATATACTTAATGAGTGAAACTAAAGAAGAATAAAGAGATTCAAAGGAAACGTATGAAGATGAATGACCTATACTGCATAACTAATCATAATAGTACTTACATAAAAATATGATGCAAATTCAAAGGATATTATATATATCATTTACATGTTTACATAGATATTGAAGCCAATATGTGTGTAGAAAAAAAATATATTTTTACAAAAAAATTTAGATTGTAATCCCAAAGGACTTAATAGTAAGAATAGAAAATACTGCAACAATTAACCTTAACAAAGTTATAAAAGATATTGATATTATAATAAGAGAAGAAAATTTTCAATTCATGCTATATATTGTTATAAATTAACATTTACGGAAGCAAAGTTCGGGTACAATTTTGGTTGAACAAATATATAATAATGGGTAACAGAAAAATAATAAGCAATAAGAAAATAAATAGAACACAATGATTTAAGTGGTTCAACTTTTCAATGTGAAAATTCTACTTCACTGACGATGGTACACCGAGAAAAATCTACTAATAATTAAATGGAGATACAAACACCAATATTCATATATCTTCACAAAAGATACCAAAATTCAAAATACATCCAAAAATATCTCCTTTTAATTTACTGGTAATATATAGCAAGATAAATAAACAAACTTGTTATTAAATTAAATATTACCATACAAATGAGATTATTGTGGGCAGCTTCAACTTCGCATAAAAGGATAGTAAATCTGATGGAGTTGATAATGTTTTCCTCTACACAGATTATTGTCAGCAACTTCACCTAATTCTGTGTCAGTAAAAGAGAAAGTAGAGATATGCTGAAAAAAAGTTTCTGCGCAGGAGTTGGGTACAACGTTGTTCTTCTATGGCTGCTTGGCAAAACTACAATCTCAGTTTTTTTTCTCTCTACGGCAGCTGCAAAATCTCGTAGAAACAAACATATATATATAGAAGGGGATGAAGGTTAATGAGATAAATGAGTTTTAGGCCTAAGGGTTTTTGGGCCATAATTTAACAAATCTCCACCTTGACTCAAAAACGAAAACAAGTTCTTCAAATATGAAATTCTTCGGATCACCAAATAACCGCCATCCAAAACCCCAAAGGGTGATTATCTTCTGCAAATACCAATCAAGTCCAAGCAATTCTTGAACTTGTTAAATGAAACTAGTTTGGTTAACATATCAGCTGGATTCTATGTAGTGATTATCTTATTGACAATAATAGCACCTTGAGAGGCAATGTCACGAATTAAGTGATATATGAGATCAATATGTTTAGTTCTTTCATGATACATAGTATTTTTAGTCAAGTGTATCACATTCTAACTATCACAAAATACAACAGAAGTATCCTGCTATAAACCCAAATCACAAACCAAACCACTAAGCAAATTGACTTCTTTCACTGCTTCTGCTACTGCCATATATTCTGCCTCTATCATAGACAAAGAAACTGTAGACTATAAAGTAGACTTTCAACTAATGGCACAATGAGAAAGAGTGAAGACATAACCTGTCAGAGATCTTTTTCTATCCAAATCATGAGCATAATCGGAGTCCACATAACCAATAACACTACAACTAATATTAGAACTTTCATCATATACCAAACCAAAATTAGATGTACCTTTCAAATACTGAAGTATCCATTTCATTGCTTTCTAATGACCCTTACCAAGATTACCCATATATTTGCGGATAACACTAATTGCATGTGAAATGTGTGGACGAGTACAAACCATAGCGTACATCAAACTACCAACGGGAACTAGCGTATGGAACCTGAGATATGTACCGCTCTTCTTTTTCTTCTGACTGTGGTGACAAATCCAAAGAAAGCCTAAAATGTGAAACTAACGACGTACTCATAGGTTCAAACTCTTTCATACCAAAGCGTTCAAGAACTTTTTCAACATAACTTTTCTGAGTCAGATAAAGCTTGCTAGCTTATCTATCCCTATAAATTTCCATACCCAAAATTTTCTTTGCTACACCCAAAATTTTCATCTCAAACTCACCATTAAGTTGAGACTTTAATTTTTGAATCTCAGACTTCTTCTTAGAAGTAATAAGCATGTCATCAAGATAAAGTAACAACTAGACAGATGAACCATCACATAATCTTTTATGATAAACACAACTATTATAATCACTCCTAGAGTAACCACGATCAATCATAAAAGAATCAAACTATTTATACCACTGTCTAGGAGATTACTTCAACCCATATAAAGACTTTTTCAATAAACAAACATGATCTTCCTTACCTGGAACAACAAACCTCTCTGGTTGTTGCATATATATTTATTCCTCAAGCTCACCATGTAAGAAGGCTGTTTTGACATCAAGCTATTTTAATTCCATGTCAAAAAATGCAACCATAGCAAGCAACACATGATTAGAGCTATGTTTTACAACATGTGAAAATACTTCATTGAAGTCAATACCTTTCTTTTGACAATAACCCTTTGTAACAACACGTGCCTTGAATCTAGTTGCTTCAACCTCATGTATACCTTCCTTTTTCTTGAAGACCAATTTGTTTCCAACAATCTTTTGGCCCTTAGGCGGTTTCACCAATTCCTAAGTATGATTCTTATGAAGTGATTCAATCTATTCGTTCGTAGCAACCAACCACTGAACAGACTCATCACAAGTGATAGCTTTATGATAACTAGAAGGTTCATGTACCTCAATAGATTCTACCATAGATAATGCAAAAGAAACTAAGTCTACATTTACGTACCTATGAGGGCATCGAATCTCCCTTATTCCTTTACCCTTAGCGATATATATGGTTACTCATATTTCTCTTTTGCTACATCATGAGCAGAATCATCTATCTCATCCACAGATGGCTGATCTGAAGTGTCCTCTTACACTTGACTATGAGCTCCATCTACTCACTAACATCGCGGTCTTTACCTGTAATAATAGCCTTCTTTTTCTTTCCAGCATGAAAAACTCATCCAAATTAACATATCTACTAATCAAAAATTTAGGTGACTTGGGTTCAAGACACCATAATCTATAACCCTTCACCCCAGAAGGATACCCCAAAAATATGCATTTCAATGCCCTAGGCTCAAGTTTACCATCATTAACATGAGCATAGGTTGGACAACCAAAAACTTTCAAATCAGAATAATTAGTAGAAGTATCAAAGAATACTTCAAATAGAGTCTTCAACTCAATTGTAGTTGATGGAAACCAATTCACCAAATAGCAGGCATGGTTACAAGTTTCAACCTAAAAAGATTTATCCAATTCAGCTTGAAGGAGCATACAAGAAGCTCTTTCTAAGAGATCCATGTTCATACGTTCTGCTACTCCATTTTGTTATGATGTATGACACATAGTGTAGTGTCTCACTATGTCATTTATTTCATAGAATTCATTAAACTGACTTTCAAAAAATTCCAAACCATTATCAGTTAATGCTCTTAGTTCAATTCTAAAGAACAAGAATAATGCGTTCTCAAAATTTGTAAAATTCAAGGCTTGTATAGAAAATCAATCAAGCAAGAAAATCAAGAATTTGAGAACTGATAATGGTTTGGGATTTTATCCTTGCCTTCAAGTGTCTTAATGAGCCATTATTTAACTAATACGGCTCGTATCTTCATACGCCATAGACTGAAATCATTCCTACCATTGAATTTCTCAATTTCGTATTTTGCCGCCATAACAGAAAACCCAATATTAAATAAACAGAAGCACAATCTAGAAAACATGAAACCAATCAGATAATCAGAAGCTCAAAATATATAAATAAAAAACAAACTTGATCAGTTTTAATAAATAATAGAATAACCCAATACTTTGATACCAATTTGTTATAAATTAACACTTGTGGAAGCAAAGTTTGGGTCTAATTTTGGTTGCATAAATATTTAATAATGGGTAATAGTAAAATAATAAACAAAGAGAAAATAAATAGAACACAATGATTTAAGTGGTTCAACTTTTCAATGTGAAAAGTCTACTCCACTAATAACGGAAAACCGAGGAAAATCTACTAATAATTAAATGGAGATACAAACACCAATATTCAGAGATCTTTACAAAATACACTGAAATCCAAAATACACCTAGAAAATATCTCCCTCTAATTTACTGGTAATATATAGAAAGATGAATTAATAAACTTGCTATTAAATCAAATATTTCCATACAAATGAGATTACTGTCGGAAATTTCAGCTTCACATAAAAGGAGAACAAATATGATAAAGCAGATAATGTTTTCCTCTACATAGATTACTATCAGAAGCTTCACCTTTTTCTCTATCAGTGAAAGAGAAAGTAGAGATGTGGTTGAAAAAAAAGTTTATGCACAGGAGCTGGGTGCTGCGTTGTTCTTCTCCAGTTGCTTAGCAAAACTACAATCTCAGTTTTTTTTTTCTCTCTACGGAAGTTGCAAAATCTCGCAGAAACAAACACATATAAATAGAAGAGGTTGAGGGTTTAATGAGATAAATGAGCTTTGGGCCTAAGGGTTTTTGAGCCATAATTTAACATATATTAACAAGAAACATGAGTTGATATCTTGATAGAAAATAATTTCTTAAACTTATATTAATCATTTACACAATATATAGATAAGATAAGTATAATAACATTAGAAAGAAAAATAATATATATTTCAAAGGTTAGAAATGTTAAGATTCTGTCATCAACAAAATAAAAAATGAAAACATAGTGAGATGTATCAAAAATAGAATAATTAAGATGATGCCTTAACTAGAGAATTAACCCCATTAAAAATCTTTACAATTGCAGGAAAAATAGACAATCTTAACATAGAAATCAAGATTAAAGAAAAGGAAATATTTTTTTTAAAAATCAGTTAGAGATCTATATCTCAAAATATCACTTTTATGTAAAAAAGAGAAAAAAGTCTAATACTTCAACAAAGAAAGAGATTAAAATCTCAAAAGAAGATGATAAAATCTCAGAATTAATAAAAAAAAGGCTAATATCCCAAAAATTTTATGGTAAGGAAAAGAAGAAGAGAATCAAGAAGGAAAAGAAAAGTATTATATTGTCTACAATGAATCAGTCTCAAGAATATATAAGACATGGTCAAAAGCAAGTAGATCAATAACTAGATTTTCTGGTGCAATACATAAAGCATTCACAATAAGATTGAAGTAGAAGGAATTTTTGCTGATTCCAAAGTCCCTGAACTTCTCATGCCTAATGATGTAGTAGCCAACTTATAAGGCAACTATGCACAAGTACTAAAAAACTAAGCAGTTGTAAAAGAAAAGATGACAATGATAGAAAAAATACTAAGACTAATAATCTTTAGGGAAATAGATGATAAATTTCTTATCCTTGAGGAAAACAAATGAGAGATAAAAAAATATAAACCCATACCAATGACTGAATTTTTATAATTTAGCAAGAAAATTAGGAAAAATTCAACTTGAAATTATGAAATTTTTCACAACAAAAAAAGTCTATATATCAAGAAGAAAACTAATTACATACAACATATTCAACATTATTAAAGGAGCAGATCCAAAACTTGTTTACCAATTATTTTATTCTAGATTGATTGAAAATATTTACCTAAGCAACAATTTAATGAAATAAAATTATTTTCTAAAATTTTTTAAAAATCTATTAAATTGTTTAGGAATAAAGTAAAAGAAAATGTTCGTCTAGTCTTTTTAAGATTTTTCAGTTTAATAATGGATTGGTACAAAGGAAAGCCTATCAATCCTTATCATTTTATAAAAATATAAATGACATCCTTAAAAAGAATAGTAGACCAATCAGGGATTTTACCAGAAGAAGAATTTGATAAAGAAGCTCTTAACCAAGAAAAGGCAGTAATGTAGAATCAAATATACCATAAAATAAGAAAAATAGGAACATCTTCTAAAATCAGGGTATATTACTCCACAAACAAGGTTATAATGATCTCACATAGTAACTTGAATATTCAATAAGATATTGAGAAAATTGTCAATTATGAAGCATTGTTTAATTGCAATGAATTGGATGCAGCTGAAGGAATCAAACAGGAATTTTGCCAACTAGCAAAAAAGCAAACTAATGACCACATGTGCCTTTATTGTATAAAGAAAAGAAAATGATCTACATCACTAGTCTCAAGAAGAAGCATATCAATAAGTGAATTTTATTAAATAATTGTGCGTAGAAATTTTTAAATGATAAAGAAATAAAGATAAAATGTAATCCTTATTCTTACACATGTTTTTATTTTTGAAAAAGAATGAAGAGATAATGATAAGATGTTATCATTATGTCTTTATAATATGTATGTAAAATAATTACTCTTGTGTCCATCAAAGAGCTCTTGAATAATGAAGGAGTCATAGCAAGTTCTAACTACATAACAAAACATCCCTCTTTTTTTAGATAATGTTTAGGTAAATTCCTATGGAGTAAATTGACAGGAAATTAAGGTTAAAATAATCTTATTTCCTTTAATAAATAAATGTTTTATTTTCTCCAAAACCCAATATCCTTCTTATATCTTAATAGAATTATGAATCTTATCATCCGTTGAAGGCATAAAGCCATTACCCACAATACAAAAGGTGAGATTTTTAACAAGATAACTAAAGATTAGATACAAAGAAGCGGAAGATAGAGGTAGACTCATATTCATTAAAACAAAATAAGATCATATACAACTCTAAATTTCATTTGTTAATGATATTATTTATTTGCTAAAAATCTAAAAAATAGAAAAGTAAGTATTATTTATATGTTAAATTAAAATTTTAATCAAAGAAAAAAATTATTTGATGTCAAAGTCATGAAATTAATAAAAATAAGAAATATTTAGAAGAAAAAAGAGGAAATATTTAATTAGTAAGCTTTATAAATCCTAAAAAGGAATATTTAAAAGCAAATATTATTATAAAATAATTTGTAACATTTGCATACTTATAAAACAAATATAATAAAAGAAAAGGTAAAACGATTATTTAGTTTAATAAAAAAATAAAAAATAATTTATTTAAATAAAAATGATCAATTTTTTTTAAATATGATTTATATAGTTCATTTTATCCAAATTATCCATGATTTCGAACAAAATTAACAGCTTGATATACATTCACTTTTTGGATTCTACAGTTCAATTTTTTTTTTATAGAATTTACATTAGTCGGATAATATTATACCTTTAGTGGCCAATAGGAAAAAACAACTAAAAGTTTAAAATAAGTAAGTGAAATAAAATTAAAATATAATAAATAAGTTGATATATTTTCATGGCACACCATTTCAAAAAATATTATAGTAAATAACTCTCTCATATAGTTTAAGAAGTGAAATCCTAGCATTATTTATTTTTATCCTTATATATTTTGTATTATATAATTTATTAAAATTATTTTAAAAATTAAAAATAGTTTATTTTTTAGATGATATTAACACATAATAATATAAGTGATATAAATATAAAATATATTTAAGTTTATATGTATTTAATATTTTATCTAATAATAATATTGATGATCTACTATCTAATAATAACATTGATGATCTAATATAAAGTTTATAATTATAATGTAAAGTTTAAAAGTAAATATGAGTATAAATATCTCTATGTTTACTTTATAATATTTAATTTTTTTTCTGGACTAAACTGACATACTAAACTTGGTCCTAGAGATGGGATAAAAAGATAAAAAACAATCATATTTTTCTATTTTATTTTAATTATTTATATAATTATTTTTTATTTTAATTAACATGTGTTATAAATTAGGAAACGTGGATGTGGAAGCCATAAATTAATTTAAATTATAAAAATAAATAATAACGAGTGAATATAAAATAATAAAAAACTTACCCTACTAGCATTCACATATTGAAAACAATCCAATAATAATAATAATACCAACATTTAAAATAAATCATATTAAACCAAATCTTCAAATACGTCCAAAGAAAATCTTACCAAATAATGAAGTAATCAAAAGCAAGAAAATCTTACCAAATAATGAAGTAATCGAAAGCAATAAAATTTAACAAATCTACTAATTAAATATTACCACACATAAAAGAGTATCAATAAGTTGTGACTGAATTCTAACTCTTAGTAATAAGAGTTCCATTACAAAAGGATGCCTGCAGAACACAACAAAAAGTAGCTAGTGTGGACTCATTCAATATGATATTGGATTTATGTGATACGTGCCGACCATGGGCATGTGCCTTGTGGCACAGAGTTGGTTAGGCGTAGGTAGAAATGTGCGTATGTTGGCGTAGAGTTGATTTGGCATAAGTTGAAATGCACACACGTTGGCGCAGAGTTGGTTAGGCATAGTGTGTAACAAGGCAAGCTTGACGGGCGTGACTAGGGAGATCACATAGGTAGTTAGAAAATTAGAATTTGTTAGAGTTATTTTTTGTTTTCTCTTTCCTTTGTAAGGCTATATATAGCCTCAATGAGATCAATAAAATATATACCATAATTTATTAAATCAACTCACCGCTCTTTGTTTTTCTCTTCTTCTTCTTCTCAAATTCCACATATCAGTGGTATCAAAGCCATGGATACCCGTGACAAGTCCAATGTAGAGTTTCACAATGAGGTGTTACCTTACAGGCAGTGCTCATCAAGTTACAGGCCTTACGCACCTCTCAAAACCCACCTGAGATCAATCCCTTTGCAAGGGATGAATCCTTACATCCACATCCATATACTTCTCGCCCCAATCATGACCACCCTCACCTAGACCTTAAGTTGTCTTTTCCAAAATTTTCTAATAAGGACCCAACAAGTTGAATTTATAAGGTAGAGTAATACTTTGAATTCACCAACATCGCACCTGATCAACATGTACAAGTGGCTTCCTTCCATCTAGAAGGTATTGCCTTGCAATGGCACCGATGGCTTACCAAATCATAGCAACTTATCAGGAAGCTTTTGAGAAGCTTTCCCATAGAGTTGATGGCTTTCCTATTAAAATTTCTGATCGGTTACTTTATTGCTGTACTTAGAGATGAAATCCACTTGATGTCAAGATCAAGTAGCCCCGGATATTGGCAGATGCCATTGGAGTGGCAAGATTGATAGAAGAAAGAAATCAACTACAGAGAAAGCAAAAGCAATTCCCTCGTTTCCAACCAATATCAGTGACACAAAAGGCCTCGCCTAACTCCTAGCCCTAGTGTGTTGGGACCTCTACCCAACCAGTGTCTGAACCCAGATTCTACGACTCAATCAATGCCTTTTTGCCGAATTACCAACCAAGAAGCACGTGAACGAAAAAACAAAGGACTATGTTATTATTGTGATGAGAAGTTTGTTGCTAGCCATTGCTATATGATTTAGGATTCACCTCAGGATCACATAGATAACATTGAAGAACCCTTGCCTGAGCAAGAGCATCATGAAGTGATACCAAAAATTTCCTTCCATGCTATAACAAGCATGAAACATCCAAAAATTATATGCGTCATGGGTAAGCTAAAAAATAAGAAGGTGTTAGTGCTAATAGATAGGGGTAGTACCCATAATTTTATTAATCAAGCCTTAATCTCTCACTTCAGATTATCCACAATAAAGGATAAAAAACTTGAGATCATGGTGGTTAATCGTGAGAAAATAGAATGTGATGGAGAATGTTGCAGCCTCACCCTCACCATTCAATGGTATCGAGTCACTACAGATTACAATGTTTTTCCAGTTGCAGCATGCCAATTGGTCTTAGGGGTCCAATGGCTTGAAACTCTTGGTCCCATTGAGATGGATTTTAAGAAGCTCACTATAAGCTTCACGGTAGAAGAGACCTCCCATACTTTCCAAGGATTGGGACGAACCAACACTGTAGCTTTGACTAACAAGGAGTTCAATGGGCTACAAGGCACGGGGTTGTTTTTTCAAATAATCCCTTCCAACAAAAGCAATGGCCAATTCAAGTCCTACCCTCCAAAGATAGGCAAACTAATGGCTAAATTCTCCTAGATATTTGAATCTTCCACTAGCTTATCACCAATGTGATTGCATGATCATCGAATTCCATTGCTACCTGGCTTAGGATCGGTAAACATGTGACCATACCGTTACCCTTATTATCAAAAAGCTGAAATAGAAAAGATAGTGCAAGAACTCTTACAATCTAACTTGATAAGGCCTAGTAATAGTCCCTTTTCATCACCAGTCTTGTTGGTTAAGAAGGTAGATAGAGCCTAGAGAATATGTATGGACTATAGTGCTCTTAATGAGATCATTGTCAAGGATAAGTATCCCATACCTATTATTTATGAATTATTGATGAACTTCATGGGGCCAAGGTCTATGCTAAATTGGATCTATGATCAAGGTATCACCAAATATGAGTTCATGAGGATGATACTCCTAAGACAACATTCTGAACACATGAGGGCCATTATGAGTTCCTAATGATGCCATTTGGTCTCACTAATGTCCCCACCACCATCCAAAGTCTCATGAATGATCTATTCTGGCCTTACCTCAAGAAATTCATCTTGGTTTTCTTTGATGATATTCTAATATACTCTAGATCGTGGGAAGACCATAGCATGCATCTACAAACTCTTCTCCAAATACTAGCAGCCAACATTTCTTTTGCAAAAGAATCTAAATGTCAATTTGGTGTGTTATATGTGGAGTACTTAGGCCACATTATTTAAGAACAAGGAGTCTCAGTTGATCTAGAAAAAATTGTTGTCATTGAGTGGCCAACACCAACCACAACCAAAGGAGTTAGATGGTTCCTTGGGTTAGTAGGCTATTATAGAAAATTTATTCGTTAGTTTGGTGGAATAGCAACCCTTTTGACCCGTCTATTGAGTAAGGATGGATTTTAATGAAATAAGGCTGCGGAGATGGCCTTCAAACAATTAAAATAAGCCTTAATCTCCCCTCCTATATTACGAATTCTAGATTTCATTCAACGATTCGTGATCGAATGCGATGCCAGTGGAATTGGCCTTGGGGCCATCCTTACCTAAGAAAATAAACATGTAGCATATTTTAGTGCAACATTAAAATGATCGACATTAGCATTATCCATCCACGACAAAGAAATTCTAGCCATTGTCAAAGCCATCAAGACATGACGTCTATACTTAATGGGAAGACTATTCACAGTCCGTATTGATCAAAGAAGTCTCAACTACCTACCGAAGCAACATATCACAACACCATCGCAAATGCGTTGGTTGCCAAAAATTCTTGGTTATGACTCTGAAATTGAGTACAAATGTGGACCAAAAAATTAGGATGCAGACTGCTTATCATGTGTAGTTGAGTTCCAATTTCTATCTATTTCTCAACCCCGAGTAGATTGGTGGCCTATGCTCTAAAAGGAAGTCCAACAAGACTCTTTTTATGAAAGACTGTTTGCCAGAGCCTCCTCTTCAGCTACCCACAAGTTATGTCAACGTGATGTGGTATGCTTCAAAGAGAACAAGGTGTATTTAAGTTCCCATTCATCCTTAATTCCACAGATATTGGCTGATTGCCACTCATCACCTATTAGAGGGAACTTTGGGTTTCATAAAACCCTATCCCGCATCAACATAACTTCTGCTGGTCTAATATGCATAAAAGGGTAAAGGAATTCCTACTCCTATGTGATGTATGCCAACAGTTCAAAAATTATTGTATGAAACCAGCAGGATTGCTTCAACCATTACCAATTCCTACCCAAATACAGATTGAAATCTCAATGGAATTCATTAAGGGGTTACCATCCTCTAAGGGGAATACCGTGATCATGGTAGTCGTGGATCGCTTGACAAAATATGCCCATTTCATTGCCATGAAGCATCCTTTTATTGCAATGATTGTGGCCAAGACATTTATGGTCAATGTGGTTCGCCTACACGGCATTCCAACATCCATAGTTAGTGATCATGATAAGGTATTTATCAATTCATTTTGGCGAGCCTTGTTTCAACTGCAAGGGACTAAATTATGCATAAGCTCAAGCTACCACCCTCAAACAGACGACCAAATAAAGGTTGTCAACCGCACTCTAGAACAATATTTATGCTGTTTCATTGGCGATCAACCGCAATAATGGGTTGTATGGATTCCCTGGGCTGAATTCAGCTACAAGACTTCAACTTACTCCTTCATCAAGATGACATCATTTGAAGCAGTTTATGACATTCCACCTCCAGGAACTTCCCACGTCCAAGTAGTGGATAAGTATCTACGTGATCGAGACACTATTATACGTGACCTATGTCAACCCTATAGATAAACTTCAGTGGCTTTTTGTTCTTCCATGAAGCTCGCTCTACATTTCTATGGTCCATACAAAGTAGTGGCTCGAATTGGTGCAGTGCCTGTAAGTTGGCTCTACCCCCTGACCCCAAATTTACAATGTCTTTCATGTCAGTTTATTAAAAAAGCACTTAGGACCCTTTACTCCAACCTTTTCCCAGCTTCCCCCAGTCTTAGACTAACCCTATTGTACTTTCCCAACCAGAAGCCATTTTGACTCGACGTGTGATCCAGAAAGGGAAGTATCAACCCAAACTTGAAATCCTTGTGAAATGGATCGATACACCGGCAGAGAAGGCCACTTGGGAGAATGAGTGGCATTTCATTAAAACCTATCTTGTTTTTTTGTCGACAAGGATCTTCAGGCATGGGAGAAATTATACGTGCCAGCCATGGGCATGTGCCTTGTGGAGCAAAGTTGGTTAGGTGTAGGCGAGAACACACGTACCTTGGTGCATAGTTGGTTAGGCATAAGTTGGAACGCTCGCACGTTGGCACATAATTGGTCAAGTGTAGTGCACATCAAGGTAGGCTAGACAGGCATGACTAAGGGACCACGTAGGTAGTTAAGGAGTCAAAATTTGTTAACATTCCTTTCTGTTTTCTCTTTCAACTCTTTCCTTCTTTTTGTTTTTCTCTTTTAGCGTGACTAGGGGACCGCATAGGTAGTTAGGGAATGAGAGTGTGTTGGCGTTCCTTTCTGTTTTTCTCTTTCCTTCGTAAGGTTATATATAATCTCAACGAGATCAATAAAATATATACCAAAATTTATTAAATCAACTCTTTCCTTCTTTCTGTTTTTCTTTCATGACGTGACCAGGAAGATCACGTAGTTAGTTAGGAAATCAGAGTTTGTTAGTGTTCTTTTTTGTTATCTCTTTCCTTTATAAGACTATATATAACCTATCAATAAAATATATATCAAAATTTATTAAATCATATATCTTTCTCTCTATTTTTTTTCTTTTCTTCTTCCTCTCAAATTCAACGTATCACTAAGTGGCTCCAAACCTTGGATCGGTAAATCCAACTCAGAAGTGTGGGACTGTCCTCTAATAGCTACGGCCCAAGCTATTATATAGGCTAAGAAGAATTGTACGTGAATAACAATTCTCATAAATTCTAATTCCATAATGAATAGAATTCATAAGTGACGTGTTACACTTCATAGCATACTAATAATGAGTTTTGTGCCGATAAACAAATTTTTATCTTTAAAACTCAAATCAAAATTTTCAAATAAAAAATTCCTTTAACAAAGGAATTCCATCCAAATTCATTACAGACATGAATCAAATCTAAATAATACATGTACTTGTTAATAAAAATACACTTTGTTCAACATAATTGTTGAAATCTCCAAAGTTTTCTTGACAATATATATATATATATATATATATATATTAAAAACCCAATAAAACATGGCGAGATAACTCTAGTTGAACACCCACAAATTCATCTCCTTGATAAACAAAAACAAGAAGAGCGTAGATATTCGCACTATCTTCTTAAATCCACGAAAGGTTCAATTCCTACTCCAATGGTGGTTTTGCCTAGAGAAATTCACAAGAAGTCAAGAGCGCATCTGGGTATTTACTAGTAAGGGAGATAGAAAAAAACGTTAGAAACAGATAAAGGGAAAAGTAAGAAAGAAAGAAAGGGGGAATTATCAATGAAATCCCTGAGGTTATGCCTTTTTGCAAAGATAATCCTAATGCATGTAAAATATAACAGATACCCTCGAATGTAAACGGAATTAAATGGGACATCCAAATGAAAGGCATAAGAGTGATTTCCTTAAGTGATATGAAATTTCTTTCAATCCAAACAGATTTTCACCCGTAACCTAAAATGATGATTTCTAAAAATTTATAAAATATAGACCTAATTAACCTAGATAGTGTGAATAGGTTATTCTTAATTTTTTTTATTAATTTATAACTTGATAACCTAAATAAAGTGGCCACGACCATGACCTAAGAGGAAAACCACCGGTCTACCGGACCACCTAACTTTACATTATGAAAATCAAATGTTCAAATACAAACTCGGTCTTATGCTACCCTCCCTAGGATACTGCCCCAATGTACTTTACTTACGAGCCTCTCCTCTGTTTTCACAATTTCCAATATTAGCGTGAACGGTTTACAGACCAACGTTCCAATAAGCTCCCTACAAATCAGATCGTTCACAAATCAACTGCAAAATAGTTAGCACAAAAAAAAAACACAAGTGCCCGTGTGTGTTCTAGATCGGATTTAACAATGAATAATCTTAACTAAATGATTCTAAATATATGTTATTTAAATCAAATCAACTAGAAAATTTTAAAACAAAAAGATTAAGTACAGATTCAATAAAAAATAACTTCCTTAAAATTTAATACTCAAATCAAATAATCATGATTACTCATAAAATTATTTAATCTAAATATCTAAATATCTAATCCAAAAGGAATTAAATTAATTAAGAAAATCAATATATATTAATTATATATAATTCTAAAATCTACCGATATATATATATATATATATATTATATTACCTTTATGAAATCTTTGTTAATGAAATATATATATATATATATATTATATTACCTTTATGAAGTCTTTAAAGTGTTATGACCGAATCATATACATATATGTATATAAGCCTTCATCACATATATATTAAGTATATATATATTCTTCCTTTCCTCCACCGATTAGAGTTTCTTTTTTTTCTTTTTCAATTTTGTTTTTCGGTAGTTTTTTCTATTCTCCACGTTAATGTCTCTATATTTATAGATAATAATAATACCTAATAATATTAGGTTTAAATGAATTTTGGGCTTAATTTTTTCAAAGCTCATTCAAAGCCTTAATAAAAAAATATTTATATTTTTAAATCACATCTTAAAAAATATTAAGACACATAAAAAATATTTAAGCACCAAAAATAATTTTAGATTTATGAACATATACTATTAAATGTATAAATGAAATTCTATGTATCCTAATTATAAAAGATATACCTGAAGTACGAATATTTGGAACTTGAACATTTGTTCGGTTGTTCTTGATAAACTTGATAGCAGGCCTAAAAACAAATTTACAAGTAAATATTTTGTCCACGAAAATAGCCAACACTCATAGTCCTTACAAACTCCCCCTTTGGCATTTTCGTGTGGCAAAACCTCTCACTTACTACATGACACTTATAAAAATAGGATACAAATACAATGATGTCCCAGACTCCATAGTGGAACTATCTTATGGTCCGGTAGATCCATCTTCGCTGCAACTTGACAAGATTGTAAGTAACTGAAACAGCATTGACAAAGTATAAGACAACTTGGCATGAAAGCCTCATTGTATATTAGTTCAGTTTACATAGAAATAAGCGAAGTGTAAATAATAGTCATGTAGTATGCATTCATATCAATTAAGCTTAATAAAAATATGTTATCCCCTTATATGCATAACAAAATAAAAACATTGAAGTAAATATTCTCTCCCCTTTTTTGACATACGAGAAGGACAAAGCATTAGACAAACAATTGAAGCTAAACTCCTACTAAAGATATAACAATGTAAAATCAGAGTAATGCCAAAGTGCAATGTGCTTTAAACTCCCCCTAAGTTCTATGACGCTCTAACTTAGAAACTAATTAAAAAAGTAATAAATGAAAAAAAGGATGTAAATAATAATTTTTTTTTTAATTTTCAAATTTGCATACATAGCTACATAAGGTATTAAACTCATTTAATTACAAACAAGCACACAACCAATTGATAACTCATCATTTTTTTTAACTCCAATTTTGATTATTTATCATATAAATAAATAAGTAGAATAGAAGAGGTGCACACGCACTCTTCGCACATATAATGACATATTGACATTTACTTAAAGTAGTATACATGTTTAAACTCCACAAATATGCCAAGTAATTCATTTATGACCTATCAAGAAAGACTCAAATGAAAAAAAATATCACCTATCATGTAAAACCATAATTGAGTCTTCAATCTCACAAAATAAAATATATCTACGAAAGAATGACTTAATTTTTTATATATATATGAGATAAATGATATATATATATATATATATATATATATATATATATATATATATTTATAACCTCTATTGGCTCTTTTTTTGTGTGCATACAATGAATAAGATTTATATGGAGTCACTTTTTGCATAATTTTCCCCTTTTTTTTTGCACACGCCATAAACCGAGCATGATGACTTTCACACTAGTTGTGAGGTAGCCCTCTTCGTTCATTGCGGTAGCTTCACACATCACAGTAGGTAGCCCTCTCAATACTAGGTGCCTCCATGAGATAAAGTTTTTGAAAGCAAGAAATATAACTCAACACAATTTTACAGTCAAGATTAGTTGAAGTTCTAGAATCTTTCAAGAAAATCCATAAACTTCAAGCATAACATATATGTGTGTTCGTGAGTGTGTGAATAAGTTCATGTCAACATCGATCATCACATGTACAAGAATATGTGTGTGTACATAATCCAAAATTGTAGAATAATTTATACAATAAATATCAAAATGAGTTGAGTCACTAAAACTGAGTTTATGTGTATGGAAGTATTAAATAAGTCGAATATTATGTTGGCCAAACAAGGATGCAATTATTTTTTTGTAATAAAATTTGAAATTCAATTTGAGGGAGAAATTCCCAAGGCACTTCTGAGATATTCAAATCTTTGAGTATCTATGGCTTTAGTGAATATACCAGCTAGTTGTCTCTCAGTAGGTACAAACTCAAGTGTTACTATTTTCTCTTCAACTAGTTCTCGAATAAAGTGATGCCTAATGTCAATGTGCTTAGTTCTAGAATGTTGAACTGGGTTCTTAGAAATACATATAGCACTAGAGTTATCACAATATAAGGGCATTATACCTTGTGGTTGACCGTAGTCCTTGAGCATATTTTTCATCCAAAGCATTTATGTGCAAGAGCTTCCTGCAACAATGTATTCCACTTCAGCTGTAGAGAGTGAGATAGAGTTCTACTTTTTACTATGTCATGATACTAAGTTGTTTCCAATGTAGAAACAACCACCTGATGTGCTCTTCCCATCATCTTGGTTGCCTGCCCGGCATCTGTAAAACCACTTACTTCACAAGTAGTGTTAGTAGTAAAATATAAACCATAATTACTTGTTCTTGAGATATACCTGATGATTCTCTTTACATTCTCTAAGTATGATTCCTTAGGGTCAGCTTGATAACGGGCATACACATCAACACTAAAATATATGTCAGGTCTACTTGCAGTGAGGTAAAGTAAACTACCTATCATACTCCTATAAAGGGTTTGATCAACACTTTTACCTTGAGTGTCCTTTGTAATTTTTGTGCTGGTAGCTAAAAGAGTCCGCAATGGCTTGCTAGTTTCAAGACCAAACCTTTTAACAAGGTTATAGGCGTACTTGGTTTGAGAAATAAATATATTATCACGAGATTGTTTGATTTGTAAACCAAGGAAGAAATTCATTTCACCTACCATGGACATTTCAAATTCATTTGTCATAACATGCACAAAATCATCCACTAGTGTACTAGATATGGATCCAAAAACTATGTCATTAACATAAATTTGAGCAATAAAGATCTCGTCACTACTCCTTTTAATGAATAAAGTCTTATCAACTCCCCCTCGAATAAATCCCTTGTTCAAAAGATAGTTGGTAAGTCTCTCATACCATGCTCGTGGAGCTTGTTTTAAACCATACAGAGCCTTTTTGAGTTTGTAAACATGATTTGGAAATTTCGGATCAACAAATCCTTTTGGTTTTTCCACGTACACCTCCTCATTCAAAAATCCATTCAAAAAGGCAGACTTAACATCCATTTGATATAATTTGAACTTCATATGACAAGAAATGGCAAGTAAAATCCTAATTGACTCTAGTCTAGCGACAGGTGCAAATGTTTCATCAAAGTCAACTCCTTCTACTTGCGTATAGCCTTGAGCTACTAACCTAGCCTTATTTCTAACAACAATGTCATGCTCATCAGATTTATTTTTGAACACCCATTTTGTTCCAATAACATTTTTGTTTTTAGGCTTAGGTACTAATACCCACACATGATTTATTTCAAATTGAGCTAACTCATCCTGCATGGCATTTATCCAAAATTCATCCCTAAGGGCTTCATTCACATTTTTTGGTTCAAATTGAGAAATATAGCATAAATGGGTTACCT
The DNA here is from genome assembly GCA_037013495.1 of Hippophae tibetana. Classification (NCBI taxonomy): domain Eukaryota; kingdom Viridiplantae; phylum Streptophyta; class Magnoliopsida; order Rosales; family Elaeagnaceae; genus Hippophae; species Hippophae tibetana. Next base: position 12,071,731 of record CM072803.1, read on the forward strand.
CACTTATTTGTCTCCTTCTTGTTACCATGCTTGCATTAGTATCTCCAATTATATTCTTAATAGGATGATTTTTTGAAGTTCGAGTTGGATTTATCATTGATGAGGTTGATGCTTCTTCTTTCTTTTCTTCTCTTTCCTCTAACTCTTCTTCTTTTATTCCAATTGTGTCACTGGTCATTGTTAATTGAGGTGTTGTGAAATTTTCTTCATTTCCAACTTCTTCACTTGTAATCTTTTTACCTCCATCATCTATAACGACATTTATGGATCCCATAACTACATTAGTTCTACAATTGAAGACTCTATAAGCTCTACTATTTAGGGAATACCCAAGAAATATACCTTCATCACTTCTTGAATCAAACTTACCCAACTGTTCACGATCTCTAAGTATGTAGCATTTACTTCCAAAAACATGCATAAATTTCAGATTGGGTTTTTTATCTCTCCATATCTCATAGGGAGTTTGGTTTGTACCTGGGAGAAGATATACACGATTTATAATGTGTCATGTAGTGTTTATAGCTTCAGCCCAAAACCTTTTGGAGACTCCCTTGGCATGCATCATTACTCTTGCCATCTCTTGAAGTATCCTATTTTTCCGTTCAACTACTCCATTTTGTTGAGGTGTGATAGGAGTAGAGAATTCATGAAAGATACCATGTTCTTTACAGAAGTCAGCATACTTGGTATTTTCAAACTCTTTTCCATGGTCTGTTCTCAGTCTCTTGATGGTTACTATTTTGTCACCTGCTTCAACCTGCACTCTTGTACAATATGAGATGAAGAACTCAAGAGCATCTGACTTGTCTCTAAGAAAGTCTACCCCCATGTAGCGAGAAAAGTCATCTACTACAACTATGATATATTTCTTACCTCCAATACTTTTTGTTCTCATAGGACCCATAAGGTCAATATGTATCAATTCCAATACTCTGTTTTTATTTATACTCTTGATCTTCTTATGGGCAATCCTAGTTTGTTTACCCAATTGACATGGTCCACATACAGATGTTTCAATTTTTGAAAGAATACATAAACCACGCATAGTCTCAATTTTACTTAATCTAATCAGATCTTTAAAATTCATATGACCTAGCTTTTCGTGCCACAAGATAGTTAACAATTGTCATGTGATCTGATTCCCTTAATCATACATTCACCATTTTGATCTGTTACAATACAATGATTGTTTGTAAATTGCACATTAAAATCACTATCACATATTTGACTTATGCTAATCAAGTTTGCCTTAAGTCCTTCCACATATAAAACTTCATCAAGTTTAGGGATACCCTCTATTTGAACAGAGCATTTTCCAATAATTTTAGATGTTTTACCATCACCAAAGGTAACTGTCCCTTCATTGTATTCCTTAAAGGTTTTAAACAAAGAACGATTCCCCGTCATGTGTCTAGAGCATCCACTATCAAAATACCAAGCGGTATTTGATTTAACTTTAAATGCTATATGGGCCACAAAGCAGTGCAACTCAGATTTCTTAACCCATCATTTTTTAATTTTGGACATTTGAGTTACCGGTTTCTTATATTCCTCTTTTTGTGTAGTTCTTGTAGTAAAAACTTTATGTTTTGAAATTTTTTTAGGTGCTTTAGAAACATTTGTATTCGTGAGAGAATCATAAGCATGAAGAAATCTACACTTAGGTCTAATATGTCCTTTCCTACCACAGTGATGACAGATAGGAACAAGCTAAATTTTCTTAGAATGATAAGGTGCAGAAACTACCTTCCTTGCCTGAGCAATAGTGGGTTTTAAAATTTGAGTTTTGGATGATGAAGGTGTTGATTGTTCATCTATGTATCCAAGACCTCTCTTATCTCCATATGGCTTTCCATAGTCTAGGACTTTGGTTAATTTTTCAGCACCTATGGTCAAATTCTTTACCGTCTCTTTAGCAATACCAAGTTCTTTCCTAAGATTTTTGTTTTCCTTAGTGGTTTTTGCTAGTCTCATATTCAAGGCATTAATATGATTAGACAATTCCTTTTTATCTTTCTCTAGTCTAGAGGAATTTGTTTTGTGAACATTGATGATATCATTAAGTTTAGTTACTTCCACAAGAAATTTATCTCTCTCTTCCCTGGCACCTAGACAATCCATGAATAGTTCCTCATAATTCGATACATTAAACTTAGACAGTAAGAGAGAAGAGTTTATTTCCTCATTTTCTTCATCCGAGCTAAGGTCAGAGTCATTGTGATGTGCATTGGCAGTTACGGTGAAGGCACAATAATTAGTGTCATCATCCTCTGAGTTACTAGCATTGTCCTGATCACTTTCTGTGTCACTGAGTGTAGCATTAAAGGTTTACTTTTCTTACCATCAAGGCTAGGAGGCTTGATTTCCCTTGACTTTCGGTCATTCGAACGACTGGATTGTCCCTTGTTGGAATGATTATTCTGTTGACCCTTTTTCTTCATAAACTTCTTAAATTTTCGTGCTAGCAAGACTAGTGACTCATCATTCATATCATCATCACTATCAGAGATGTCCTTTTTGGAGCTTTTGAATGCCACATCCTTATTTTTCTTGGATGGATCAAGAGAAAGCTCATAGGTTTAGATTGACCCGACAAGTTCATCAATTTTTAGTGTGTCTACATTCTTGCTTTCCTCTATTGTTGTAACTTTCATCTTATAGTCTGCTGTTAAAAAGCTTAGAAGTTTGCACACTTGTATAGGTTGTGGAATTTTCTCACCAAGGTTAGAACAAGCATTAGTGATATCACAGAAGTGAGCATAAAATTGACCAAAGGTTTCGTTGTTGCTCATTTTAATAGAATCAAACTCAGATATTAGCAATCTCAATTTTGTTTGTTTTCCTTGGGAAGTACCTTCATGAGCAAGAGCAAGTGCATTCCATGCATCTTTAGCAGTCTCACAGTCGTAGATGCGACAGAACTCATCCATCGATGCTACAACAAATATTGAGCTTAGACCTTTTTGGTTTGCCCCACTAAGGGTGCGTTCTTCAGTGGTCCAGTCTCTTCTTGGCTTTATGATTGTTACACCATCTTTCGTTACCGAAGGTGGTTCCCAACCATCAAGAATAGCATCCCAAACTTTTTCATCTTGTTTGAGAAAGGCTTGCATGCGAGCCTTCCAATAAGGGTAATTAAATCCATCAAAGAGTGGGGGTCTAACAGATGACCCACCTTCTTTCATTTGGTCCATAAGTAAGTGTGTGTGTCCCTAAGGATCAATCTCACTAAGTGTGTCTAGTGTCGGCTTTGATACCAATTGAAAGTTTATAAAATATGGACCTGATTAACCTAGAGGGGGGGGGGGGGGGGGTGAATAGATTATTCTTAATTTTTTTTATTAATTTATAACTTGATAACCTAAACAAGGTGGCCAGACATGAAATCACGTGTAAGAATAAAGTGTGGAAATAAAATAATAACACTATGAAAATCAAATGTTCAAGTACAAACTCGGTCTTATGCTACCCTCCCTAGGATACTATCCCAATGTACTTTACTTACGAGCCCATGCTCTGTTTTCACAGTTTCCAATATTAGCGTGAACGGTTTCCAGACCAACGTTCCAATAAGCTCTCCGCAAATCAGATCGTTCATAAATCAACTGCAAAATAGTTAGCATAAAAAAACACAAGTGCCCATGTGTGTTCTAGATCGGATTTAACAATGAATAATCTTAACTAGATGATTCTAAATATATGTCATTTAAATCAAATCAACTAGAAAATTTTAGAACAAAAAGATTAAGTATAGATTCAATAAAAAATAACTTCCTTAAAATTTAATACTCAAATCAAATAATCATAATTACTCATAAAATTATTTAATCTAAATATCTAAATATCTAATCCAAAGGAATTAAATTAATTAAGAAAATCAATATATATTAATTATATATAATTCCAAAGTCTACCGAATATATATATATATATATATATTATATTATATTACCTTTATGAAGTCTTTAAAGTGTTATGAGCGAATCATATACATATATGTATATAAGCCTCCATCACATATATATTAAGTATATATATATTCTTCCTTTTCTCCACCGATTAGAGTTTCTTTTTTTTCTTTTTCAATTTTGCTTTTCGTCAGTTTTTTCTATTCTCCACATTCTTGGGGCAACCCTAATGTCTCTATATTTATAGATAATAATAATACCTAATAATATTAGATTTAAATACATTTTAGGCTTAATATTTTCAAACCTCATTCAAAGTCTTAATAAAAAAAATATTTATATTTTTAAATCACATCTTAAAAAATATTAAGACATATAAAAAATATTTAAGCACAAAAAATAATTTTAGATTTATGAACATGTACTATTAAATGTATAAATGAAATTTTATATATCGTAATTATAAATGATATACCTGAAGTACGTATATTTGAAACTTGAATATTTGTTCGATTGTTCTTGATAAACTTGATAACAGGCATAAAACAAATTTACAAGTAAATATTTTATCCACGAAAATAAACAATATTCATAGTCCTTACATGTGTTATCACCATTGTCGCTCTGGTTATGACCCACATATGAGTCAACGTCTTGGTATCAATTTTGATTGGAGTTTGGTTGGTTTTTTCTTCGCGAAGTGAATAAGGGAACGGAAGATCTTGTGAGTGAGGATCTTGTGAATGATTTGTCCTGAATTAAATAATTTTCAAGCTCTCTTCATTCTTCAAATGGGCAAAGATGAAAACATTATATGGGGAATGCTATAAGACTTTTAGCCACTTAAAAAGAATCAACAAATAATTCATAGCAAAGAACATAGTACTCGATATTAAAGGCATCTATTGACAAAAATATTGACTAATATCAAAAACCCATCTAAATTTTCACAAATTTGATGACATGACAACAAAGGAACAACATGGAAAAACCAATTTAAAATATGCTAACCTTTCAAAATTTCTGTGATGTTTTACTGTTACTTTTTGGAATTGTGGAAGGCATTTTTTTTTTTTTTTGGATAAAATGCATAGAGATTATGGAATGAACTTTGGGATCCACTCTGCGAATTTCCATTTTGACCCTCTGTTTATTTCCTAGTACTTGCTCGAGAAATCTTTGCTTTTGTGAATACTAGGATTAATTGGAGAGAAACCCTAGAAGTGCAAGTGTTTAAAGTTGATCTTCCTTGGCTTAAGAAAGTAAAGGTGGAGGATGGAGATGACAAGGTTTTGCCAATACGAAAAAAAAAAACCACAAAAAGCAAAATCAAATTCTACAAATAATCATCATGGTCTCCCCTGAAAGCCACGGTGGAGAGCTTAGTCGACGATCTACACATGGTGGAGAGGCATGAAATCCAGATCGGAAAGAAAGGGAAGAAGGCCATTTAACAGATTTTATTAACGCTCATTAACATAGAGGGTATTATTGATTAATAGTGTAACTCTGGTGGTATCTATGATGTTTTTGTAAACATTAGAGATGTGTTTGAAGAAATATAAAACTGAAGGGTATGATTGATAACTTTTTGAAGGAAAGAAAGAAACGAGCTTTTGGAAAAATGAAAAATTCGTTTTTATCCCTAATAAATCACGTATCTCTCATAGTATTAATTTTCTTTTTCACTTATTTGATCATTTTTAAAAATTAGACTATTTATTTTGTAAAAGTTGTTGAAATAAAATATATATTTCAAAGAGTTATAGGATGATATGTCTTTAAATCTTATAATTATTTAATTTTTTATTAATAAAATAACAAAATCACAATAATATAGGACCAATTTTTTTATTTCTTATTTTCATATTTTTCAACTATTATTAACATATTAAATGTATTTATTACTTTAATAAAAATAATAATGATTAAAAAATTGATTTTAAAAATAAAATTAAATATAGCTTTTTTTAAATTTGATGATATTTATCATTTTTTCTTGTGTTTTAACTTAACTATAACAAAAGATAAAAATTCTTACATTGTTATTTGAACAAGTAAAAGTTATGTCTTAGTTCGAATAAATAAATAGATTAAACTTATTTCACTTATATAATTAAGTAATCTCATTCTATTTATGTTAAAAATAATTAGAAAAATAAGTTGATATGATCCTTTATCATTTTTTTCATTCTAAATTAACCCCACTTGTAATTTTAATATTATTTCCATTATACATTTTAAATACATTAGGTCTCATTTCTTTTCTTCACGTATGCTTTTCTATCTCAATAATCTTCTTTTCAACACCATTATTCTCGCTTTTCAACCACAACCAATTTTTTGTGCCGACAATGACCATCTTCTTACACCAATTTGGTTTAATGAACGTACACATAATTAAACATATATCTAATTGAAAATAATAAAATCGAACATATATTCATTTTGATGACATGTCCTATTTTACATAACAAACCTGGATCTAAACAATTATATGAATAAATACATAAAATATATATATAATAAATTATTCAATTACATGTTAATATAAATTAAATTGATATATGTAAATATGCATTTATCACATCATGAAATAATATCTCATATGCAAATCATTTTAGTTGGATGAATAACTAATTAATAAAAACTTGAATTTCATTCTATCTCACCTAATGAACACATAATTAGACATATATTCAACGGGACAAAACAAATATATGTTTAACTACAAATCAAATATCTTTAATTTTTATTTAATTTTCAAATTGTTCAACCAAATATATGGTCTTTAATATAAAGAATTTTAAAACAAGTGATAGATTTGTAAAAAACAATGACACCTAATATTTTCAAAGAAAAATATTAATTAAACTTGTTTGAACATAAAGGTAACAAACAACAAAACTTTTTGATATGTGGTATTTTTCTTCACTTTTTAAATTTTATTTTCAAAGTTTAGAGACTTCTTTATTTTCTATGGTAAGTGGCTTATCTTTACTAACTAATCCATTTATTTGATTGAAAATCTTTTTAAAAAAATTATGAATAAAATTGGACTTGTAGTTTTCACAAAGTTATCATTTCATAGCATTTTTTATGCAGGAGAAGGTTGAGAAGTTTGCTCAATTTTAGGATGATTTACTATTTATTGTTCTTTACTATCTCATATTTTCTTTGGTTTCTTACTTGTCTAAAAATAATTTTCAATCGATTAAAATCTAGTTAATTAGACACTTATTCTATTAAGTTACGATGAGTTGAATATATGTTTAATTTAATTTTGTCCAAAATCAATGATTGATTAAAATCTAAAAAATTGGATAACTGTTTAGTTTATTGAAACATGCATCCAAATCGATTTCAACGATTGGGATTACATGTAGATTAAAATTTGGCCAGTTAAATATGAGTTTAATTTGGCTCCATTAAATAGGATTTTCAGTTTAATTAGATATGTGTTCAATTCAGTTTTGATAAATGAGATCACCATCCAATCAAATTCAAAGAGTTGGATAACCGTTTATTTTAACTAGACATGTATTCAACTAGATTTCGACGAGTAGAGTTAACGATCGACCAAACTATACATAATTGAACAATTGTCTAATTCAGTTTGATAATCATTCATATTGTCAAATTAAATAAATATTTAGTGAAAATTAAATCATAATTAAAAAATTAAGGATATTTTTGTCATTTTATTTAAAAAATTAAGGTGAGAGAAATCATATCTGATTTTTGATCAAAATAGGGTCATCAAATCACGTGATCTAATTAATATAATTAATGTATTAGTTTTTCATATATAAACGCTTGTGTCCACTGTAAACATATATCAGTGCGTCTTACATTTTTAAATTTATAAGTCTCACCAATGGATCTGTACGTACTCGTATCCGAGACTCATTAATATACAACAAAACGCATTATTCTTGTCCAGATTTCGTTTCCGTAAAAAACATTTCTGAGGTAGTTGGCAGCTGGTTCGTTTTCCTCTACTCCCTGTTTTTATTTTTGATGAATCCTCTACTCCCAATTATTGTTTTATGTTAAAATAAATAAATAAATATATATATTTAAACAATTTTTAGTAGATAATTAATATTATTCTTAGTTTACTCTAATATACAAAATGTTGTGACAAGAGCTAGCTCAAAAAAAGAAGGTACTTATGTAATGTGTACATCAAATTTTCATGGCTTCCAAGGAGCAGGTGGTGGAGGGCTCTTGGGGCCAAGTGGTGGAATTGCTTGAAATATTGTGTTTATGTCAATGCCATTGCCTGCAGTTGTTGTCAATGATGCAAGTGCAGCAACCAATCCTGCATTGCCGGCCATAGTTGGCTCCGTGTTGTTATAACGACTGCGCATGTCTTGGAACCGATCCAATCGATTTGGCCCTCCCACCATTGCTCCGGTGATGTTGTGAGGGTTTGTGCGCGGGCTGTCACGCCACTTCCACCCACCAGTGCATGAGTAAAATTTGTGGTCATTTGGTATTGATGCACCTCTGTGATGTACATGTCTAGGGAACTTGGATCCAAATCCCACCACATAACTCATGTTCATTGGGTTTTTACCTAAGATGTAATCAATCTGTACAAAATAAAACCAAAACTTACAACAAACTGTAATCGATAATTATAAATTTATTACATAAATTGATACTTAAATCTTATACTTTTCTGTTACTACTATAATAGTTATTATTAAAAAGCAAAACATGATCTTTTTTATGCCTTCATTTATTGTTTATTTCAAAATTTCAATTATAATTATTCCATTAAAAAACACATATTAAAAAAAAAATTAAACAAGTATAGGACTTAAATACATATATTTGTCATTTTGTTATCATTTTTAATAAAAATTATTAAATTATTGTAAAAAATAAATATATGGTATAAGTTTCACGATTACACTAATTATAAGACATTGAAGATTTAATGGTATTTTTCCTTAATTAATTATCATTATATATTGAAATCATACTTATAAGAAAATAAAAAATACTATCTTTAAAAAAAAAATGTATTGAAGAGAAATAGCGAAAAGAGAAGCACAGAAAAGGAGGGATTAAAAGAACCTGAGAGGTGGCAAAGCTACGAAGAACATCTAAAGAAATGTAAGTGGGGCCACAGTAAAATCCAGGAACACCAGTGGCATTATTGTAATCAACAAATAGATTTGCCAAGAAAGCAGCATTTGCCACATATTGAAGCATTTGAGGTCCTCCATTGTTAAGTAAAATTAGGTTCCCTGCAAGTTTTGTAATTAAGTTCAAAGATTCAATAAATTTAACAAAAACAAATTTAACTAAAAATGTGTGTGAAAACTAATACTAATGTTTTTAACATTTAAATTGTTAAAATTAACATCACCACCTCTCCATTTTTAGAAGCTTCCTTAGCCGAGATGTAAAGAAGTTGCTAGAGTTAATAAAGCAATCAACATATGGTATATTAAATAATAACTTGATAAATATAAACTACAAGCTTCCTTAGTAGAAATTGAAAGAAGATGTTGGAGATAACAAAAGTTGGCAAAGCAACCGACATATGATATCTATATATATGTGTTTGTGCTTAGTAGAGTGAGTAAGTGTGTGAGTAATAGTAAAAGAAAGTAGTAGAGAGTGTGCTGTGTGTGTGAGGATGTAAATTAATATTAGTGTGTGGGCTATTAATATAGAGTAAAGTGTGAGTGTGAATGTGAGAGTGAAAGAACTCTATTTGTAATATTACCATATTACATTAATGTAAGAGTTATGGTTTTACTTTTGTAAGCATTTGAGCTCCATATCTATTTAAATTTTAACAAGTGGTATTAAAGAGGGTCAATCAAAGGATCAAATCTCTACTAGAATTTAATTTAGTTATACCCAATCATGAATGATTGTGAAGCTTGTTTGAGTTTAAACTTGTTTGGCTAAACACAAAGATTTACCAAGTGATAATCATAGATGATCTACAAGAAATTGAGAAGGTCAATAATTATAATTTTAAAGAATAATGTGCCTTGGTGAAGGCCTACTTGTAAGGATAAGACTTTTGAGAGGTAACGTGTCGACCAGAGACAAACTTCACATGCAAAAACTTTTGATGCGTATCTCAAATGGTGTAGAAAGTTAAGAAGAGCTAAATGTAATTTACTATTATCAATTATGTTGGAGTTGAAGCCACACGTTGACAACATAGAGATACCAAGTGAAATATATGAGACCTTTGCAAAACTCTTTTAAGAAGGAATAAGGCCCGAGTCCAATTATTAGAGAGATAATTAATGATTATGTCATAAGGAAACTTGTACATCATTGCATACTTCCTCAAGGTACACATTCTTTGTCGAGAGATAGCAAAGTTAGATCCTAAAGCACAAATTGATAAGCATAGAATGAGAAGAATCATAATTAATGGACTGAATTCTAAGTATGATCAATACACTACCACAATATAAGGATGGTCTACCCTACCACCTTTAATAGAATTGGAAAATATGTTGCTAAATAAGGAGACTTTATTTAAACAAATGGGTGAACTATCCTCAAAATTTCCACAAAGGAAGTACTATTTAGCAAACAAAATAGGCTGAAAGGAAAAACAAATCAAAGTTGGAGGAAAGAAAATGAAAACAAAGAAATAGGTTCTCAATCAGAGGGAGCCAAAAACAACCATAACTAAAGAGGTCATCAATTGAGAGAATATAGAATAAATAATGGTTTGTGTTGTGTGATAAAATAAGCCATTATGCAAGAGAGTGTCGATCCTGAAAAACTGTTGTTGAAAGTAATGTCATCACTACCATTCAACAAGAGGAGAAACACAATGAAGAAGGATGAGGCATTGAGGTATGTTCTGTAATAGCCAAATTTGAGGAGAAGACCAGTTAGAATAAGGTTGAGTTGGCAATGAGCTCAATCACGATAGAAGAAAATGAATCAATATTGGCAATGATTACTCCAAGGAAAGTTTATTACGAGAAGCATTGCATCATTAACTTAAGGTGTTCAAACCACATGAATAAAGATGATAAGAAGCTACACAAGTTGACCTAATATAATAAAATTCGTGTGGTAGCTTCGCAAACAATGTGAAAATACCAATTAAGCGTATGAGAGAAACTAATAGGATGCCACACGATGGTTCTGATCAAGTGCATTTTGAAAGAGTCTTTCATATGCCAAGAGTGGAGAAGAACCTACTATCTATAGCACAACTAACTTCTATAAGTAATTATGCTCTTTTTGGACCTAATGATGTTAAGGTGTAATGAAATATCAAGGTTTCAAGTACACAACCTATGGACGGGCATAAAGTATAGTCTATCTACGTGATATCATTAGATTTTGAATCATGATGACTATGATAAGTTAAATATGATGATAAAGAAAGGAATGCTTAAAGGCCTCTTTAAGCTTGAGATAAAAAAAAAGATGTAGTATGTGTAGGGTACCAGTAAGAAAAGCCTTATAAGTTATCATTTAAAGAGTTTGAATTCAAAGTAAAACCACCATTGGCGTTGATGCATTTTGATGTGTTTGGATAGGTCAAACAATCATCCATAAGAGGAATGAGTACATGGTGATGTTCAATGATGACTTTTATAAGTACGTTGGGTTTACGTTATGAAAGAAAAATCTGAGAGACATTCCAAATTCAAAGAATTTTTGGAGAAATTCGAAGGAGAGTATGTAATGAAAATTCAGTGCTTATGTATTGATAATGGAGAAGAATACATGTCAAAATAATTCTCTCTCTATGTACAAAAACATAAGATACAATGTCAGTTGATGTGTCCAAACATTTCACGACAAAATAGAGTTGTAGAGAGAAATAATCGTCATCTAGCTAAGACATGTAGAAGCATGATTCATGCTAGCATATGTAGTTAATAGGTTTACATAATCAAAGTTAGGGTTTATGTCACCATATGAAAAATTCAAGAGCATCGTACTGATAGTTAGCTATATCAAGATTTTTGGTTATGTTTAGTACACATATTAAATCATTTACAAAGAAAGTTTGACAAGAAGGAAGTATGTTGCATATTCTTGGGATATAACAGCCAAAGAAACGGTTGGAGGTATTGTGATCCTACAATTAACAAGTGTTATATTTCAAGGAATGTGGTATTTGATGAAGCTTCATCATGGGAGTCATCAAATAAAAAAGAGTTGTCAAAATCCCAAGAAGGCAAAGACAAAGTACAAGAGCATATTGCAATAATAGTACATAAATCAATATTCAAAGTTGATATTAAAAAGGAAGATGGAGATAGAGAATTGACATGAGAAACACCAAGTTCTCAACAAGAAAGAAAACGCCAACTATTTACTAAAAAATTTAGGTCAAATCAACTAGACATTGAAGCAAAGAAGCCACAATTACTTTGAAGATCAACAAGACCATAAAAGTTGAATCCAAAGTATATTGATGTAGTATAATTGAATAGAGATTCAAAAGAGAATTGGCCTTAAGGGAGTGTTAAAATTAACATCACCACCTCTCCATTTCTAAAAGCTTCCTTAATGTAGACTCAAAGAAGTTGCTAGAGTTAATAAAGTAACCAACATATGATATATTAAATAATAACTTGAGAAATGTATAACTAGGAGCTTCCTATGTAGAAATTGAAAGAAGTTGCTAAAGATAATAGAGTTAGAAAAGCAACTGATATATGATATATCTATATATAAGCGTGTTTGTGCTTAGTAGAGTGAATAAGTGTGTGAGTAATAAGAAAAGAAAGTAGCAAAACATGTGTTTGCTCTGTGTGTGAGGAAGTTAATTAATATTAGAATGTGGGTTATTAATATGAAATAAAGTGTGACTGTGAGATTGATTTGTTAGTGAGCTAATAATTGTGTTTGTGAGATTGAGTGCATGTTACTATCTCTTTAAATTTCAACAAAAATCTACTATTATTTGATAGTTCAGTTGGTTGGGATACATGCAGTGTGTACAACTATTTTATGGATAAAAGGTTAGGAGTTTGAATCTGGACAATCTCTGACCTCCATGTTGGACTGAGTCATAACTACACTTTCAAATAATCTCATATTTGTCGATAATCTAGAAGGTGTGGTATTATCCCTAATCCTAGTGAGATTTTTATTGAAAATATATCTCCTACTATTTCTTACTATTATTAATAAAAAAATTGAACAAAATCAATTACCAAAACATTTTTGGGAGAGTAGTTGTATAGGTATCATATTTGTCCTATTATAAGAAATGGTTTTATTGATGATAAATAAACGAATGTTTACAACCTATTTATACAAAAGAAAAACAAAATTGTAATAATTAAAAACAAACACAATTATGGAGGGACATGTTCTTGGACAACATGTTCATCCCCACCAATCTGTTGGTGGCTATTTCCAACTAGTGTGTTGGTTGTCACTAGTTGGATCTCGAGTTCTTTACCATTCCCCCTCAAGTTGGAATATATGTTAATTATTCCTAACTTGTTAAGTAAGCTCAAGAACTGTGAAAAACTCAGAGATTTGGTAAATATATCTGTTGGTTACTCTAATGTAGAGATATGATAAGTCTTGATCATTCCAGCTTGAATCTTTTCTCTTACTAGATGACAATCGATCTCTATATGTTTGGTTCGTTCATGAAACACTAGATTTGATGCAATGTGAAGGGTTGTTTGATTATCATAATATAACTTGGTTGGTTGGGAGCGTTTGATACCCAAATCATCCAAAATGTATCGTAACTAGGTTACTTTGCAACATGCTGTTGTCATAGAACGGTATTCTACTTTTGCACTTGATCGTGAGACCGTATTTTGTTTCTTAGTTTTCCAAGAAATTAGCGAGTTTCCAAGAAATATACAATATCATGTGGTTGATCATTGTGTATCTATGCATTTAGCCCAATTTGCATCACAGAAAACATTTAGTTGTAATGAACTAGTTGTTGAGAAAAAGAGACCTTGCCCTGGTGTGTTCTTGACATATTGTAGCACTCGTTGAGCTACTTCCAAATGTGGTTGACGTGGTTTATCCATATATTGCTTGAGAATGTGCACGACATACACTAAGTCGGGCCTTGTGATGGTCAAGTATATTAATATCCCAACAAGTCTTCGATAGGATGTGGGATTACTGATGAATTCTCCTTCAACCTTGTCGAGGGATAAATTTTGTTCCATAGGTGAATTGGCAGATTTGGCATCAAGATAACCCATGTCCTCCAATATTTCAAGTGCGTACTTGCGTTGTGATGAAACAATTCCCTTCCTGGAACGTGAAACTTTTATGCCCAAAGAATACTTTAATTCACTGAGATCTTTAAGCTTGAATTGTCGCATGAGATGATTCTTAGTTTCTTCAATGTCTTGTACATTGTTTCCTGTTATGATTATATCATCTAAATAGACAAGAAGAGCAGAGAAGGAATTACCACGGGTTCAAACGAATAGTGAGTGATCATACTTGGATTGGTTAAAACCAGCTAGCTTAAGTGTTGTTGATAGCTTGATGAACCATTGTCGTGAGGCTTGTTTGAGTCCATATAAATATTTTTGTAGCTTACATACTCGTGTTTTCCCTTTTCGTCTGAATCCAGGTGGAATGGACATGTACACATCTTCATAAAGATTACCATAGAGAAAAACATTGTTGACATCGAGTTGTTGAAGATGCCAATTTTGAATAGCAGCAACGAAAAGAAGAAGACGAATAGTGACAAGTTTGGCTACTGGTGCAAAAGTTTCTTGGTAGTCAAAACCTTCAATTTGATTGTATCCTTTGGCCACTAACTGAGCTTTGTATCGTTCCACAAAGCCATTAGGATTATACTTGATTTTATAGACCCATTTACAACCAATTGGTTTTTTTTTGGAGGAAGCTGTTGAAGCGTTCAAGTGCCATTAGTTTCAAGAGCATCCAGTTCTTGTTTCATGGCAAGCCTCCATTTTGGATCGTTGAAAGCTTTAAAAAAGGTGGTTGGTTCCTTGAGAATGGAAATAGAAGTAGCAAAGGCATGATGTGCAGATGATAATTGGTTATAGGTAAGTACATGAGATAGAGAATGAGAAGTACCTTTGTCATTGGACGATGTTGAGTTAGACGAAGAGAAGGACCGAGAAGGCAAGAAAGCTTCTACATGATATTTGTGAAGGTAGATAGGAACATTGGTAGATCGGCGAAGCCTATGTGTGACTGGTGTTGGAGGAGTCATGTGTGGTGGAGAAGTTTATGATGATGTTTCAGGAGATGAATTTTGAAGATGAAGAATGTTTGAGTCGATTGTTGGAATGACAGATGGTGTATGATGAAGTGATGTATTTGGATTGGTTGATTGACGAATGTTAGGTATGTCATCATAAATAGTATTTTCTGATGGAGTGAATAAAGTTGGAGTGTTGACAGTGGAAGTGAAATAAGAAAATACATGTTCATGAAAGATAACATCACGAGACACTAAAGTCATGTTTGTTTGTAGATTGTAGACACGATAACCTTTTATCCCAAATGGATACCTAATGAATATGCATCTATGTGATCTAGCATCAAATTTGGTGGGTTGATCATGATGTGCAGACACAAAACAAAGGGAACCAAAAACACGAAGATGTTCATACCTAGGAATTTTGTGAAAAAGGACTTCAAATGGTGTTTTACCCTTAAGAACAGGTGTTGGAGTACGATTTATGAGGTATGTGGCTGTAAGAATGACATCTCCCCATAATTGTTTAGGGAGATTGGCTTGGAATAGAAATGAACGAGCGACATTGAGAAGATGACGGTGTTTACGTTCAACAACACCATTTTGTTGAGGGGTAGAGACACAATTGGTGTAATGAAGGATTCCTTTGGTAGAAACAAATTGGGTCATAGATAATTCTGGTCTATTGTCGTTACGAATGATTTTATCTCTAGATGAAAATTGTGTTTCAACAAGATTAATGAAGGTGATAAGAAATATGGGTGTATCAGATTTAGCATGTAAGAGATAGACCCATGTGCATCTTGAGTAGTCATCAACAATAATGAGGAAATAACGTGCTCTATTAAGTGCTGGAATGTGATAGCCACCCCAAATATCAACATGAATCAGTTCAAAATATGCTTTTGTATTGATAGAACTTAGAGGAAGTGGATTACGAGTTTGCTTAGCTAATGGACAAATAGAACAATCACTAATGGAACAAAAAGGTGTGTTGATGGAAAGAGAAATTACACGCAAACTGTTATTAGATAAATGATCAAGTCGTTGATGCCATAGGTGAGAATTGGTGGAAGTAGTATTTGAAACGGAGAAACATCGAGCCTTTTCAGAAATAGTCAAGTAGTAGAGTCATGCTTTCTCAGTTCCCATCCCAATCGTCTTCCCTAAGCATTTTTCCTGAACAAAGCACATATTATTAGTTAAGGTGACATGACAAAATGTAGTTTGAGTTATATTAGCTACTGAAACTAAATTTAATTTGAAGGAGGGAACACACAAAATATTATGGAGTATGAAATTATTGGAGAAATGTACAGTGCCAATATGTGTGACACAGGCAAGAGAATGATCAGGTAAATGCACATGCCGATTAGTGACTGGAATGCTGGAACTCATAAGGTTTTGGGAACAGACCGTGTGATCAGTTGCTCCTATATAAAAAATGCAACGAGTTTCTGAATGGAAAACAGTTGCACATAATGTGTTACCTGAAGAAGTAGTCACTTGACTTGCCATGCTACCTGATTTGGATTGAGTGAGAAGTGTAAGAAGCTCTTGATATTGTACGGATGTAAGGTTATGGGATGATGTCTTTGTGTCGGAGCTACTTTCCTGAAAATTAGTATAATGAGCTTTGGAAGGGAAGCCATAACTTTTATTTATTTTATCTTGAATTGCTCCTTTCTTCCAACACATATTGATGTCATGTCCATTCAAACCACATAAATTACATTTGAGACACTTTCGGTAGTTTTCAAAATTGTGTCCATTGAGACCACAAAAATCACATTTGAGGTGACTTCGACAATTCTCAGAATTATGGCCTATATTGTTGCATCGATTGCATTTGAGATGTGGGTTCTTTGGTGGGTAATTCTTGTAAGGATATTGTGGACGACTATCCCTGACAACAAGTATGGCAGCTTCTGGCATCCTTCCTATGGTTTGCGTGGAGACAACTCTTTGTTTTTCATCTTAAACAATGAGTACATATACCTTATTTACTGTAGGTAAAGGTTCCATGAGCAAGATTTTTCCACGTGTTGATGTGTAAACCGTGTTAAGCCCCATGAGGAACTTTATGGTTCGCTGCTTTTGTTGATATTCTTATATTTCTCTTCCAACATTTCCTCCACAATGTGGAAGAGGACATAGTGCATCGTGACCATCCCATAGGCTTTTCAACTTGGTGTAGTATTCTCTAATGCTTACACCTTCTTGTATGCAATCATGGATCTCTTGCTCAATGTGAAATAGGTACACGTTGTTGGTGTGTGAAAAACGTTCTTTCAATTCTTCTCATAACTCATATGCAGTATCATTATACATAACAATTTTTGCAATTTTAAGCGATATGGTATTAAAAATCCATCCTTTGATAAGAATGTTGCAGCGATTTCATTGTTTGATTTCTGCTTCAAAGATTGTTGATGACCTTTTAATTGTGTCGTCAATAAATTTTTCTTTGTTTTTGGTGATGAGAGCCATGCGCATCGCATGACTCCAAATATGATAATTTCCTTGATTTAAAGATTGAGCTACTAGAACCATGCCTGGTTGGTCTAAGTGGTGTAGATATAATGAATGGATAAGGTCATCATACCATTTTGGTAAAGTATGGTTGGTATTGGTAGTTGTAGACATTATTGATGAGTAAAAATTGAAATAACAGGACAGAATTTAGTGTGTTTTGGACAACAATGATTGTTTATGAAACAAATAATGAACTAAAATATGCTTTATCTTATAAAAAATGAGTCAAAAATTACAGAACCGGAAATTTCAACCGCAGTATCGATTGAAAATTTGGTGAACTGGCGTCTGGAGTGGTTGGAACGGCGGATGCAACGCTGGAGCACTGAATCGGATGAAGACCGAACCAGATAAAGACCAAATCGGACGAACGACACGTCGTTTGAGTAGTCTTCCTCAGCAGCTAGCACATGTTGGCGCATGTAACTCCGGCGAGGCGCATGGAACGCCGATGAACTCAAACAAGACGCATGTGGTGATGTTTTGGCTTGAAATTAATTGCAGATTGCTCGGATTTTTCTGGATATTATAATGGGGTGAAATTGAAATTATTTTGTGAATCGAAATTGGTTTTGGAAAGAAACAGAATCTAAAAGAAGGAAAAATTTATGTGTGAGCTGAATTTTCTAAGAATTACTTCCTAAGCTCTGATACCATGTAAGAAATGATTTTATTGATAATAAATAAACGAATGTTTACAACCTATTTATACAAAAAAAACAAAATTTTAATAATTAAAAACAAACACAATTATGAAAATGCATGTTCTTGGAGAGTTTGTTCATCTCCACCAATCTGTTGGTGACTGTTTTCAGTTGGTGTGTTGATTGTCACCAGCTAGATCTCGAGTTCTTTAACACCTATTTTTATTAAAAAAATCCTCCATAATTACGAGTTACCAATTTTTATATTACTATTCGTTTTTATTTAAATTTTATTCCAACAGTAGTTATCTAAGTCAGAACATAATTTATCTAATTCATTTGAAAAAATTATAAAAAAAATAACTCTGTTGCAGTTACTTTTATATATACGTTTAGATAAAAGCGTACCTTGAGTCCAGTTGAAAACATTGTACCTATGAAGATAAGAGCACATGTTAAGGGTGGTGGTATTATGGTACATTCTCAACATGTCTTCATAAGGATATCCTGGATTCAAGAATATTCTAAACCTTGTTAACAAAAGCATAGCTGAAGGTAATTTGTTATCCCAACTTGGCACACTTAAATCTGGAATCATATAAAATGCTTTTGAATTTTTGGATAATCCTGGATTGGTTGCAAGTGAAAGATAGCTAGTATTGCCTGTAGCATAGTATAACCAAGCAGCTCCCCACATGTATTCATCAAAGTAGCCAGAAGAGTTATAGTATGGTTCAATGTAAGGGTTACCAAGACTATATCTTCTGCGTTTGCCAGAGTCTCTAGCAAAGGAATAGACTGTTTGTGCACCTTTGATGAGTTTCTTGGAGTATGCTTCATTGTCTCGAAACACGATTGAGGCTGCGGCTAAAGCCGCTGCCATCTCCCCGGCAAGTTCAGGCCCTGTGTAGCATGTTTGGGTAGGCCGGGGATAGTTCATGTCTTCTGGTCTTTGCCAGCAGTAGTGATCATCTGGTGTATTTATGGAATTGTTTTGTTCTCCTCCCACCTATTAAGAATTTGTTATTTTAAGATATTTCAACTTGAAGAAACTCTACTTCTTTTCTTTTTTTTTTATTCATTTAATAATTGGTTCTGTTCTTTTTTCGAATTAATTTATGCAAGCCATATTTGCTAAGCAACAACTTTTGATTAATTGAAAAACTATTTTATTCTGTTGTCTTATATTAATCACTGTAGCATTGGGTATTGTTTTAAGGAAGAAAAAAAATTAAACTGAGAATAAAAACTCTAAAACATTTCCCATTTTTTACATAGAAAATCTAGTTTTTTTTAGAGTTTGCTTGATATAGAGGGAGGGAGTCTACCATTGAAGGAGCTATCTTTAATAGATTATTTTTCTTATTAGCTAAATTCAATAAAGAATTTATTCCTTGATTTCATTACGTTGTGATTTTATTTTTACCAAAATTTAAATCTAAGAGTGATATGTGGGCATGTTTTATTTTGACTTGTTTTCTTTCTAAATTAAATTTAAATTTGATACTTTTAGTTTAGTTATTATTGTAATTCAAAAACTCATAAAAAGTTAAGTTATGTTGAGCATATGATATTCTATGATCTAGAATAATCATCGTACATGAAGGTTGGAGAAGCCAAAATGTTCACGAAAAACACTCAGAAAAAAGAAGCTTGTTCGTGAATTATATATGATTTTTTAAGAATTTTTATGATAATTTAATGTATTTTTAATTTATTGAATTAATTAATCTTGCAATGTTGATTTGAATAAATATAAATTTATAAATATAAAAAATATGAGAATATAGAAAAAGAATAATGAATTACCTGGCAATAAATTTTGTCAATTTTGGTTGCAGAGGAATTGAAGGTTAAGAGCAAGTAATCAGTACCCCATTTGATAAGTTCTGTAATGTGTTTGTATTCTCCAATATGCTCATATTTTTCACTGTATTCAATAACACTCCAACTTAACATAGTCATAGCATATGCCATTGGAAAATGAAACTTTGAATTGTCTCCAGCATCATAATATCCTCCTACTAATCCTCCCTTCAAATCTATCTTATCACCATCACTTAATCCTGAGTTTCCTCTCCATGGCACTCCATTGTTCTTTGGCAATTTTCCAGCTGTTAATTAATATAATGCCAAATAAATTAAATTACATAAAATATTAGGAGTGGGTGAAAACATATATAACCCCCTTAGTTATGATAAAAGTAGCCCTCTAATCTTTTTTATTTTTTATTTTATTTTTGTAACAAGTTATTTATTTTATTTTGAAAATGTAATAACAAAATAATAAATAACTAATTTTTTGATTTTATTTTTATTTTTATAAATTATTTTTGATAATAAATAACAATTACTATAAAATTGATAAAAAATAAAATAAAAATATGTTTTTTAAAATTTGATCATACTATCGCTATCAACATTTCATAACAAAATGACTTAATATAATTACTCTAACAAACATAACTAAGGGAACTTTGTGCATTTGTCTCAAAATATTACTACCAATTATTTTTATAAGCAATACTACCTTTTAGATAATAAAAATATTATTGATCATTTTTTTACTAGTTTAAATTTTTAAGAGACTTAATTTTCTAACAATTTTTAGTATTGTATCAAAACTGAAGGCATGTTTTCAAAGTCCATTAATCTTAAATGTTGAATTATAAATGTTTGATTTACATGATATATAAAATTATATTTATAGGAGAAAGATAATTGTATAAAAATATGGTTATTAGTCTTTCTCTTAATAGCGTAAGTTTTCGAGAAACTTGATATCCTAATAACTTCTTACACTTTCAATTAAAAAAATATTAAAAAAAGAAAGTAAACAGATAAATAGATTAAGTTATATAAAAACTTTCACTATTATAAAGCTTTCTAGAGTTTATAAGGTTATATAGAAAGGTCGTGAGACTCATGTTTTATGACAATGGTTTGCCTAAGAAAAGTTTAATAAAATTGTTAAAAATATTTAATAATTGTATTCTATTGTGTACTTTAAATGAATATATATGGTTCTTTTATATAGAAATTATAAGTAAATTAGATATATCTAAAGTAACTAAATATAAATATCCATAAAGTAAATATATATATATTAGCGGATATATATATACATTAGGATGTTATTAGATATACGTTAACAAAAATAAAAATTTGAATATAATTATTTTTTCTCTTTATTTATGTTTTATTTATTTTTTCTTTGAAATAATGAGGTCAAATATTTTGCATACTAGACATAGACAATCTAACCTTATTATGACAAAAAACAAATCCTAACCGTAGTAGGATTAAAGTAATTTTGAACTTTATGGCCTCTTTAAATAGTTGGTTGATCAATTTAGCCCTTAATTACCTTTGCTTATGATCTGACTATTATAACTTTAATTTTTTTTAAAATAATTGTTTATATTATTTTAAAATTCTAAAGTATATAAAAATAAATGAGTAGTAAATCAAAACTTTAAAGTAATAAAATGAAAAAAAAATAGTAAACTACAATGCTTAAATAAATTGACTGAACCAAAATGTAAACAAATACTAACTTGGCATGGAACAATAAAAAAAACTAAAGCATTTCAACTAAATTGATAAAATAAAAATAATAATATACTATAAAGTGAAATTTTTAATATTAAATGATAATAAAATATAATGAAAAGTGTTATTATACATATTTATAAATTTATGAAGATAACGCCGGCAGGTCAATTAAAAATTAGAAATACACCAAACATCGTTATGATATTTCTGCCGTCAAACATGCAAAACATTCATTATAATTTAAAAAAATAATTAAATAATATCATTTTTCGTAAGAAAATAAACCATTGTGATAAAGAATAATTATTCAAATATTTATAGATATTATTTTAAAATAAATATTTTTCAAAACCTCAATTTTATTCTTAAAAATTTGGTATAAATTTTTTACTTTGTGGTGATCCTTTGGAAAAAAAAAATTTATGTTATCTTATCAAATAAAGTAAATATGTTTTTATTAAAAGTATGGAAATTTTAGCACCATTAATCCAGATATTATTTTACTAAGAAGTAGGAACATCATATTTTGTCAACGATGACCTGATCAATAAGCCAATTTAATATTTATGCCTCACCACCACCAATATCGAGAGCCTTGTTATGTAGGCTTAAATTGACATTTCAATAAAAAAAAGTCAATTAAGTTTAGAAAATCTTTATAGGGTAGTGTATATTCGCAGCCAAGTGTTCACATCTGACATGTTGGACAACCTAATCCTTCCAAATTAGAAAGGCACAACAAACAATAAAAATAACTTGTGATAATATTTATATTTTAAAAATTTCGACATTGATATATATATATATATTATCGAAAATAATGTTAACAATAAAAAAATTTAATAAAATATAAATATTATCTATAAAATATCAAATAATATCTATAAAATATTGTTTATGATTAATTTTATATATTTTTAAGATAATTTACTACTAAATATCTTTATATAATTTTATTAATTTAAATATATTTTAACTTCATATTTTATATATTTTTTGATTTATTGGTTAAAATAAATATGAAATATATTTATATTTAAATAAGAAAGTCAATTTAAAAAATATATTAAAATTTTCATAATTTTATTTATTTATAGTTTTTGTGAATTTTTTTTAATGTTTTCATCAAGAAATATAATATGTTTGAGATATTCATATAATTTAAATCTCAATAATTGGAAGAAAATTGATATTTCAAACTAATACTATGATAGTTGATCCTGTCTAATGACACTTACAACGATTCGTTTTTTTTTCAATAAAATGATATATACTCAATTAGTGTAGTAATCACGGAAAATATTAAATTTTAATACCGATATAGATAATACGAGGGAAAAAAATGTTTTTGGTGAGTTTAGAGATCATATCCGCCTAATTTATTTCCAGTTTTCTTACAGTTTTTTTATATTTTTCCTTATACATTTAATTATTTTAATTAAAAATAATATTTTATTTCAAAAATTAACTGTTCCATTTTGAATATACAATAATATAAAAATATATTTTATTTTGATTATTCTAATATATATAGATTATTTCTATTCTGATTTTCATACTTACAAATGATTTTATTTTGCATTATTAATTTTATTAATTTTGAGTAAACAAATTAAAGCTAAATATTATTTTTAATTAATAAAAAATCACTAAATCAATCGATGCCCAAATGATGCAATCTGATTTGTAGGTTTGAATTAATCAGATTCTATCTTATCAGAATAGTTTTAATGTCAAATTTAGAATTAAATATTTATATTACAAAAGTCAAATTTAGTTTAAATTTTATAAAATATATGTATTTTTGAATATTATATATCATTATTTTATAATTTTTTACATCATTTAAATTCAAATATTGATTTAATAAATTTTTTTTCCTAAACTTACCTTAATATTCTTTGTATAATTAAGATCACATATTTTATTTATGATATATCAATAATTTTGAATGCATGTTTAAAAATATTTTTTATACATTGTTAAAAATTACATATAATACTTACGATTTTGGTTATCCATTAATAAAATACTAATTTCTATGTATGCTTAACTTGATATTTCAATAGTAAAACCAAAAACATCTTTATATATAAAAAATGGTAACGTTCTGTCGACGACCGAAAATGTTTTTTTATTTTTATTTTTTATATTAATAAATATTAAAATATCTATATATATAAATATTTTTTATGAATAGTTATTTTGTATAATATAATTATTTTTATTAGTAATAATTCATACAATTAATAATTACTCATTTATCATGTAAATATCAAAATTTTCATATAATAAATACATTTTTGTGCTTTTTTTGTATGTTTTTTTACTAATAAATACCAAAATATTCATATAATAAATACAATTTTTATGGATAATTATTTGTATTACATTAAGAGTGACAATTCATACAATTAATGATTATACATTTAAATGAGTATTAATTGATCAATTCGCTTACGAGGAGATCATATTTTTGTAGAATGTTCATATAATAAATATATTTTTATGAATAATTATTTTGTATAATACACTTATTTTTATTATATTAAGGGTGATGTTCCATATAGTTAATGATTCCCTGTATAAATACATTTTTTATGAATATTTATTTTGTATAATACAATTTTTTTTATTAAATTAAGAATGATAATTTATATAATTAATAATTATTCACTTAATGAGTGTTCGATTAATTCATTTATGAATATATCATATTTTTGTTGAATTAATAATTTTTAGGTCAACATCAAATTATATTTTATATCATTTAAAAAAATAATAGTCAGTTAATTTAATCAAGTCATGTCTATCATTTATATAAGATTAACTTCTTAAATAGTAAAAATATTAATTGAATAATTTCACATATATAGTTTTTTTAATGTTTGATAAATTAATTTATAGGTATATTATATTTTTGTTAAATTAATAGTTTTCATATCAAGATCATATATATCATATCTCATATTATTAAAAAATAATAGTTAGTTAATATAATTTATTTTTAAGTAAAAAATGCTTATTAAATTCAATAAAATCATGTCTATTATTCATGTAAAATTAAATTCTTAGACAATAAAATTATTAATTGAATAAATTCATATGTTATTTTGTTATATTTAACTTATTTATTAAATAAAATTATGTAATTATTTTTAATATTATAATAAATAATTTATGTTTATATTGTATTTGAATTTTATTGTTCATAAAATAATTATTATTATATATTTATTTATCGCTAAATTAAAAAAATAATTAAGTATTTATTTTGAGAGTATTGCAAACTACTTTATAACACATGTTAACATCAATTTTTCAATTATAATAACACTAACTTAAAAATTTATACTTAAAAATTTACTTTTTTATTTTTATAAAATAAAGAGTTTGAAACAATAATAATTATTCTTCGAAGATTAATACCACTGTATATTCATCAAATTTAAATCATGAATCCTTAAAATCCATGGATCCAAAACTAAGTTTCAATAAAAAAAATGTGAATAGTCTAGAAAATCTTTGTAGGGTAGTGTGTATTTGTAGCCAAGTGTTCCCATATGACTTGTTCGACAACCTAACCCTTCCAAACTACAAAAGAACGATGAATATTCCTCTATTTGACGCTGTCTAATGACATTTATAACGATTGTTCTGTATTGCACCATGCTCTTGTTCTTATTGATTTTTTTTTTCTTTTATTTATTCTTGTTTATTTTCATCCCAAATTTTGTGAATATAAGACTATTAATATAAATTACTATTTAAAATAGTTTCTTTAGTATTTTCTATTATTTTAGACCTTAGATTAACAATAAACCATTAAACTTGCATTTCTGGGCATTATTTTAGACCTTAGATCAACAAAAATTGCAAATTAAACCATTCAATGAATAGTAAGATGAAATTAATAAACTTACATTTCTGGGCATTGAAGAAGAGGAGTGCTTTCTCAAGGGCAATACTGTAATTGTCAGGTGGAACAGGGCGAGACTTGTGCTTAGGTAAGAACTTGGCAATAATAACAGGCAAACCAATTACACAAAAGGCAATAAAAATGGACAAAAAAGTCCATTTAAGAAGTTTTTTCTTGCAAATAATGCAACCCAAATCCACATACTGACTCTTCTTCTTATTAAGATCAGGAGGACCCAAAAGCCAACTTTTTTGGGTCTCATTTAAATGACTGTATTGATCAGAATCAATCGATTCTCGTTGATGATGATAAAGAGCTGCTTTGTCCCAATCTGATGAATTATTAGTCATCCATTGGTTTTTCTGATCATGATCATCTGTGGTTGAACATTTATCACCGTTGGTTAACTCTAGTGGTGCTCCTCCCCATGGATTGCTTGAATGCATTATTGATTTCTCTAATGGGTTTGTTTTGTTTGTGTATTTGTTATGATAAGGAATGAATTTATACACTAAATGTTAATGTATGAAAGAGAGACTGACATCGTTGACTAATTAAACTGACTGAGAGATTTTTATTTTTGATTTTATTCATTATTATTTAATACAAATATTTTTAAGGCAAAAAAGTTTTGTTTGCAATTGTTTGTAGTTTAGACGCGTATATGAAGGTGAAGCTATCCAATTAATATATAAAGACAATTATGGAATTTGTACAAATTATTAATTATAAATAGAGCCTCGATGTTATACCTTAAATTAACGGTGCCTAACTGAGTAAACTAATTGGGATTTATGCAAGGTTCAATTTTTTTTTTTTAAAATAACACGTTACACCCTATGATCGGGGAATATTAGAAAGAAGAAATATAATTGGGAACAAAAGTCTTATATGTAAGGGAAAAAGGATAGTAAAAATAATGGAAATTAAGTCTCAAATAATAATTAGTCGTAGCTTAGAATATAAAAGAGATTTTTTTTGTCATCATGTTATTGTAAAAGGGGGTTATAAAAGGATAAAAAGTTAAATTTTTGAAAAATTTAAAATGTTGGATTATTATTAAATGATGTATATAATAATTAAAATAATAACTATAATATTTATTAATAAAATCATGTGTAATCAATATGATAAATTTAATTAAAAAAATATTCAAATATTGATTTTATCATCGCTAAATAAATAATACTTCTCTTTGGATTGTTTTAAAATTAGAGGAAAATTATAACAATTATGCTTGAATATTCATCCTTTTTGTGTATATTTATCATTAGTTTTTTAATTTTTCATGCACTAATTTATCATAAATATCCTCGAGTTTTCATTATTCGTCGCACATATTCCCAATGTTTTTATATTTGGTATCGATACCCTTGCATTGTTAATAATGTTAATATTTACTGTTAGTTTTTTTTTTCATTTTTCGTACACTTCTAAAACAAAGTTTAGAATTTAGAATTAAATAATTAATATTTGTTGTTAAAGGTAAAATTTATGGTTTCTATTAGTTTGTTTCCTTTTAAGCTTAGTTGGTTGATTTAGTTTATTTCTATGCCAAAAATATTATAATTTTAATTATTCTAACATCAAAGATTATTGTATCTTTTTAGTTATCGACAAAGAAAAAAAATGAAGAAATCACCACATTAAATTGAAGACAGAGTTTGACAAAAATGAGGTTCGATTAATAATGTGTAAAATTAAAAAGGAAATAAAAGGTTTTATATAAAGATTTCATTAATAGGTTGATATTAATATTTTACATAAAATTTATTATCTTAAAGAATCTAGATTAAGAGTTTAATATGGATTACTAGAGAATTTTGTTCATTAGATGATCTGAATAAGGGGTGCCAATTCGTGAGGATTGAGCTAGTTTGGGTTGACTCAAACTAACATAACTCAAATTGGTTAACTCAAATCGAATTTAATTTGTATTATAAATTGCCAATCCTAAATCAAATTAAAAAAAATAGTGTTGGTCCAAATTAGTTTGAATTAACCAAATTTTTTATTTATATGCATTAATTAATCTTTTTGACCTTATTTAACCTAATGTTGATTTTAAGTATATAAATATTTTTATAATTTTTAATCTAATTAAAATAATAAAAAAATTGAACTAAGTTTAATGCATTCTAACAACGTTAAACATATAAATAAAAACTTTGTTACAAGTTTTTATAAAACCAAAAAGTAAAATGTTTCAAAGTCTTAAATATATTACAAAATAATTCAATGAACCACTACCTAAAACTTGTGATAAGTAATAACATAATATATTTGTAACAGTTGCTAAGAATAATAAAATTATAAACCAATTTGACATACCTACAAATAAATCAATAAACTCATCATAAGTACATTAGATGAAATAATTTATGAATTTTAAAAAAATTATGACATATCTCATTTTTAAATGAAATTCAAAAATACTCATATAACTAGTTATGTTTGTTTTTAATAAGATATTATATAATTCTTATTAATAAATAAATAATCAATATATAAAGATAGAAAAATTTACAATAAAAAAAGTAAGAGGAATGTAGTAAAATTCTTATGACATGAACTACTAGACTCCCCATATAGAAAAATATTACTAATACTATATAACAATAATTATAATTTTATTTTTATTTTTTGTGTTATCGAGTTGGTCCTAACCCAACTCTAATTTTTTTTGTATTGTTTGGGTTGACTCAAATTAGACACAAATTTAACTCAATTTGTGTTTTTTGATTCGTATTCGGTTCATACAATCAAGGTGTAACATAAATTACTACCCCTAAATTCTGAAACCAAAACAAAATCCTAAATAAAAAAATCATTATTTTTTTTATCTAATTCAGCATTTTGTTAATAACATATATGATAGACAACATTTCCATTAGAGATAACATTTCATACATGAGTTTTTGGTAACATTAACCTCTAATTCTCAAGTCACCACTCCTTGTGTTATGTTGAAGCAAGTTTATAATAACAGTATAGGAACAATATTACTGATAACTTGAAAAGAACTGCTTGGGTTGAGTGGCGGACTAGGTCGCTCTCTTTAAGACGTTTCGTGGCTCTGCCCAAATTTGTGCAAGCAAATACAACCCCGTCGTTCCCAGGATAAAACAGTACAAAATCTTTTTTTCTCTGTCTCGGAACTTCACTGCACTGATGAAGACTGGAATACTACACCTAAAAAGTTTGTTGCTCGGAAAACTGAAAAATAACTTAGAATTGCAGAGAGAATTGTTTCTAGTGAGATGAGTTTGTAGATATTGTTGTAATCAAACTGAGAGCTGAGGCCCTCTATTTATAGGTTTCAGAAACCGTGTGGCAATTATGATAATAACGATAATGTTTGGGAATTAAGAGCGTAACAGTCATTCTGAGTAATGAAGAGTAACGACCATTTTCTGAGTAAATATGAGTAACAGACATTTTTGTGAGTAAATACGAGCAACGACTATTTTTCTAAATAAAGAAGAGAAACGGCCATTTAACGGTCATATTCTGATAAAAGAAATAACAGTTGTTTTTTCTGAGAGAAAAAAATATATACATATATATATATGACAACCATTTTTCTAAAAAGTTTTTTCTTGTAAATAAAAATATTTTTTCCAAAAAATAAAATAACATCTCACCTCACACACATGCACATGCACTCGGACTCGGCTCGGCATGACCGATCGGACGGACGGCGGCGGCGATGATCCGCGCGCGCACGTGGTATCACATTTGCCTAGGTTCTCTCTCCTTCCACAAAAGTGTGTGCCCCTTGGGGCCCAATCATAATAGCCAACTTTTCATTATTTATATCTATTTTAAATAATGTAAAAAAGCAATGTGGGACAAGGCTTTACAATTTTTTTATTAACTTCATCTTTTCCAACAATCCCCCACTTGAATTTTATATAAAAATAATTTTCATCGAGCAACCGATCAATTAAAATTATAAGATTGTGCATAAGCAAAAAAGGTGTCTATCGACTTGAACCTTTGCATAGTGTTGATGCTTTAGAATATACTAGAGTAACTTGTAGTTTTGAACTCTATCTCTAACAATCATCACACACACAACCTTTCCAAGGTGTAGTTCTAAAAGCTCATGCTTTTATGGCCATGCACGTGTATCACAGTATAGTGAATGCTCTAGTAAATTTTGCCCAAAATTTTTTTTCATAGGAAGCGGCCACACTTCCACATTCACATAGGTGAGTCTATCAAGAGTACTCCTATAGCTATGTACTCGACTCCACATAGAGTATAGAACTCATTAAGAGTTTAATAATTAACTCGTCCTTTTTCTATCGCTTCAGGACTTCATGCTTCTAACAATATAGAATGGGATTTGAAAATAGCATGATACCTCTCATATCACTTTATGACTTGTTATTACCCTTTGAACTTATTTCTTGGGATCTGTAGTCTATAAGTTGGGTTATCATCACAAGTGACTCTTCATTCTAAGGGCATTAATCCCATTCCTTTTGAGGTTTTGAAAACCTTTTCTCTCAGTAATCCTTTCGTCAAAGGATCTGCCAAGTTTTCATCAGAACGTACATGATCCACTCTTACAGCTCCCATAGAGAGAAATTCTCTAACCGTACTATGCTTACGACGTATCTTTCGTCTATTACCGTTGTAGTAACTGTTCTGAATCTTTGCAATAGCTGCGGTATTATCGTTGTGGATCAAGATAGCTGGTATCGGTCTTTCCCATAAAGGGATCTCAGCTAACAGACTTCTTAGCCAGCATGCTTCTTCACTAGCAGTGGCTAGTGCTATCATACCAGACTCCATTGTAGATTGAGCCAATATTGTCTATTTTTAGACTTCCAAGAAACAGCTCCCCCAGCTATTTTAAGTATATAACCACTAGTTGCTTTGGAGTCTTCTGATAAAGTGTTCCAATTTGCATCGTTGTATCCTTCTAAAACAACGAGATACTTTTTATAATGTAACCCAAGGTTCATTGTTCTCTTAAGGTTTCTCATAACCCTTTCAATAGCATTCCAATGCTCTACACTATGTCTACTGGTAAATCTACATAGTAGTCCCATAACATAAGCTATGTATGGTCTAATGCAATCAGTAGCATAACGTAAGCTACCAATGATGCTCGCATACTCAGTTTGTCTAACACCACCCCCGGTATTCTTGAACAACTTTACACTAGGATCATAAGGAGTACATGCAGGTTTACAGTTAAAGTAATTATATTTCTTTAAGATCTTCTCAATGTAGTGAGGTTGATCTAGAGAAATTCTCTTTTCAGACCTAGTTATCTTTATACCAAGGATTATACTTGCTTTTCTGAGATCTTTCATATCAAAATTAGCATTTAACAAAGTTTTCACATTATTCATAGCATAAATAGTTGATCCAAAAATAAGCATGTCATCCACATATAAACATATAATAATGCAAATATTATTTTCTAATTTATAATAAATGCATTTGTCACTTTCATTTTATTTTGAATCCATACGAGATAACTAGATTATCAAATTTTTCATGCCATTGCTTAGGTGCTTGTTTTAGACCATAAAGAGATTTATCTAGTTTACAAACTTTATTTTCTTGACTTGGGATAACAAAACCTTTAGGTTGATCCATATAAATTTCTTCTTCTAAATCACCATTTAAGAAAATAGTTTTAACATCCATTTGGTGTACTACTAAATCATGGATAGCAGTAAGAGAAAAAAGTACACGTATGGAAGTTATTCGTGTGACTGGTGAAAATGTATCAAAGAAATCTACATTTTCCCTTTGCCTATACCCTTTAACTACAAGATGAGCTTTGTACTTTTCAATAGTACCATCGGGTTTTAATTTCTTCTTCAGTATCCATTTACAACCAATGGTTTTGCAACCAGGAGGTAAGTCAACTAAATGCCAAGTCTTATTATACTCAAGAGATTCAATTTCATCATTTATGGCTTCTTCCCATAAGTTGGGATCTAAAAAAGATAATGCTTCTTTAATAGTTTGGGGATCTTTCTCTAAGGTATAAGCAAAAAAATTAGACCCAAAATCCTTAAGGGTTCGAGCTCATTTACTTCTCCTAATTTCAGTGTTTAATTCTTCATTTTGTTCACTAGTTCTAGTTATGGGTACACCACTAGAAGACGAGCCCCCACTACTTTTAAATTTAAAGGGAAACCTATGTTCATAGAAGTCAACATCATTTGATTCTATAACTACATGATCATTTAAGTCATAGAATTTATAGGATTTACTATTCACAGCGTATCCTATGAATACACACTCATATGCTCTACTAGCAAGTTTATTTTTTTAGGATCAGGGATCCTAACATAGGCTAAACAACCCCAAGTTTTAAAATAAGTTAAATTAGGTTTCTTATTTTTCAAAATTTCATATGGTGAAATTTTATTTGTAGATTTAGGCACTCTATTTAGCACATAGCAAACATTTAATGAAATTTCTCCCCACCAATGGGAAGCAGCACCAGAGTTTAATAAAATTGCAACAATTGATTCAGTAAAAGTTCTATTTTTTCTTTCAGCTTTGCCATTCATTTCAGGAGAATAAGGTGCAATTTTTTCATGAATGATTCCATGAGTTTTATAAAAATCATTGAAGATATTAGAATCATATTCAGTGCCTCTATCACTTCAAAACCTTTTTATTTTTCTGTTAAGTTGATTTTCAATCTCAGTCATAAATATTTTAAACATGTCAAACGCTTCACTTTTATTTTTCATTAGATATACATAAGTGTAATCTGAACAATCATCTATAAAAGTTATAAAATAGCGTTTTCCATTTCTTGTTAAATTTCCATCAAATTCACATATATCAGAATGAATTAATTCTAAAGGTTCAGTTTCTCTAACTACTGATTTATGTGAAGTTTTGGTTATTTTAACTTAACTACAAAAATCACATTTTTCAAAATTATTCAAAGATAGTTTAGGAATTAGTTCTAAAGTACTCATGTTCTTGATTATACGTTTATTAACATGACAACGTCTAGCATGCCAAATATTAAAAGAACTCAACATATAAGTAGAAGAAGAGGTTTTATTGATTTCAATGTTTAATTTAAACATGCCATCAGTGGCGTGCCCTTTCCCAAAAAAATATATTATTTCTAGTTACAATATATAAATCAGCCCCTATAGTTTGAGTAAACCCAGTTTTGTTAAGAAGATAGCCTGAAACTAAGTTCTTTCTCATCTCTGAAGTATGCATGACATCCTTCAAGATGATAGTCTTTCCAGAAGTAAACTTAAATACGACCTCACCAGTACCAACAACTTTAGGGGAATGGGAGTAGCCCAGTAGCACTTTCTTATCCTTAGAATGAGAATAGGACTTGAACATGTCTCGATCATAGCAGACATGGTGAGAAGTACCGGTGTCCACCCACTACCCCTCGGATCCACCAACAAAATTGACTTCAGATATCATAGCAATAAGTTGATCTTCGGTAAGGTTCGCCTATGGGGCAGGACGATTCCTGTTTCGGCAGTTCCTAGCCAATTGGCCAAGTCTGTTACAACTATAACACATGAATGTGTTATTTCTTAAGGGGGTTGAGATCCATTCTGGAGAGGATAGTTTCTATTTCTATTTTGGTGGTTGCGGTTTTGGTTATTATTACGATTCTGAGTTTTCATATTTCTACCTTTAGGTTTCAGAATTGTAGATGAGGGTTTCTTATTGGTACTATTATTTGAGACTACGAGTATTTCATCTCTTTAGTCTTGTTTTTGGGCTTCTTCTTCTATTCTTAAACGGGTTATAAGACTTTCTAAATTTAGTTTTATGCCTAAGTGTATTCTTAAAATCTTTCCAAGCAGGGGGTAATTTATCTATAATAATAGCTACTTGAAATTGTTCATCTAGAGTCATACCTTCAGAAGTTATTTCGTGTGCTATCTTTTGCAGTTCGTGTGATTGAGCTTCCACTGATTTTCCATCAATCATTTGAAACTTCATGTATCTACTAACAACATACTTCTTAGTTCCAGCTTTTTCAGCGTCGTACTTCTTTTGAAGTGCTTCCCAAATTTTCTTAGCAGACTTATCAGGGTTATAATAATCATACAAATCATCAGCTAAAACATTAAGAATATAATTTTTGCACAGAAAATCATTTTGCATCCAGGTGTCTAAATCCTTAGTTGCATCTTTAGTAGGAGGAGTAGATTGTATTGGTTTTTCAGTAGTTAAAGCATAAACGACTTTTTTCATGGTTAAGAAAAAAAACATTTTTTTGTCTCCATCTTTTAAAGCGTAGTCCCTCAAAACAGAATGGTTTGTTTAGATCAGCAGTTAGCATTTCAGTAGACATGGCAAATTGAATTCGTCTTAAAATTGTTGAAGCAAGTTTATAATAACAATGTAGGAACAATATTACCGATAACTTGAAAGGAACTGCTTGGGTTGAGTTGTGGACTAGGTCGCTCTCTTTAAGACGTTTCCCGGCTCTGCCCAAATTTGTGCAAGCAAACACAACCCCATCGTCTCTAGGATAAAATAGTCCAGAATCTTTTTTTCTCTTTCTCGGAACTTCACTGCACTAATGAAGACCGTAATACTACACCTGAAAAGTTTGTTGCTCAGAAAACTGAAAAATAACTTAGAATTGCAGAGAGAATTGTTTCTAGTGAGATGAATTTGCAGATATTGTTGTAATCAAACTGAGAGTTGAGGCCCTCTATTTATAGGTTTCAGAAACCGTGTGACAATTATGATAATAACGGTAATGTTTGGGAATTAAGAGCGTAACAGTCATTCTGAGTAATGAAGAGTAACGACTATTTTTTGAGTAAAGATGAGTAACATACATTTTTGTGAGTAAATACGAGCAACGACTATATTTCTGAATAAAGAAGAGAAACAACCATTTAACGGTCATATTCTGATAAAAGAAAATAACGGTTGTTTTTTCTGAGAGAAAAAAATATATACATATATATATGACAACCATTTTGCTAAAAAGGTTTTTCTTGTAAATAAACATATTTTTTCCAAAAAATAAAATACCATCTCACACGCACGGACACGGACACAGACTCGGCTCGGCACGGCCGGCGGTGGCGCGCACACGTGTGTGGTATCACATTTGCCTAGGTCATCTCCCATTTCAAAAAAGTGGATGCCACTTGGGGCCCAATCCCAATAGCCAACTTTTTACTATTTATACCTCTTTTAAATGATGTAAAAAAAATAATGTGTGACAAGGTTTTATAATTTTTTATTAATTTCATCTTTTTCAACAATCATTTTTTTTATAAATTTCATCTTTACCAACATGTTATTAGCAAAAACGCAAACAACATAGTTATTTATATTGTGATGATTTTTGTGGCTTAAAATTTTAGATTTTTAATTATCAATAAAAAAAGAACCTGTAAGTTTTGCGTTAGGAGAAGAGATGAGTTTTACATTTAGGGAATGAATTGAATAATCACAATGATAACTTTTCAAACTTGAAGATCTAATTATAACTTCACTCTTAATATCATGTCAAATATAATAATGTTAGTGTATATGACATTTTAAATTAAGGTATATATGATAAAAGATAGATTTTAAGAGTATTTCTTCATTATTGGTGAGAAATTGAAGGAAATATTAAGTGTTAGCTCGTAATTATATTTTTTAAAAAATATTTAAAATCATAAAATAGAGTAATAAAAAATAGGGAAATAATGAAAAAGATCATTTTAGCTGATTCAAGAAAAATTAAAAAAAATTAGATTACTTTAAATTGATGAAAGTACAATAAAATAAAATAAAAAGAAGTAATTTTTTGTCATTTTTAACAATATTTTGCAGCGAATTCATTTTTTTGAAAAAAAACAAATTATGCTATATTATTAAATTAGTATATTATTAAAAAAGTTTTAAAATTTGATAATTTGTTATTGTGTTGTTATTTTTTTATATCAAGAAAATTAAACTATGATAAAAAATAATAAAGGAATTAAATTATTCTAAATGATATAGCTAATTAATGATCCCGCATTCATTTTTTTCTTATAATTTTTACTAGAGTAATGTAGTTGACTTTATTTCATTTACTTTTATAAATTTTTAATCAACAATAGAGACAGAGCTATGTTTGAGACAAATGGGAAAAAAATCATTATAAATACATTGAATTATACCCTTGACTGAACAATAATTTGAGGTTTTCATAAGTAATTTTAAACTAAAAAATTATTAAAATTAGTAAATCTTAAAATTCTTTAACTTCAATGATTCTTTGAATACACTCTTATTTTTAAAAACTTTTAAAAATATAATGATCGAATACACTTTATATTTTATAAAATCTTGAAAAATCATAATTGAATACCTCCTCATTTTATAACTCATTAAAATCTCAAATGAATACGTACATTACTTTGAAATGGCAAGCTTGCATAGCCAATAATGAAATACTTGATTATTAAGAAAAATAACTACACTAGATGACATTTGTAGTCAATAGAATCTCTAAAACTTGCATACATCTTACATTTATCCACTGAATTTGGTCAAGTACTACCACCACTGAGCTCAAATTTCACCGGATAGAAGCTTTGATTAAAATGATATACCATATTTGTCAATGAAAACGTGGGTAAAATATAGAGAATAATTAAGGATAGTGCTTCGTAATCAACATATATATTTCATGAGCAAAGGCTTGCTGCCTTAAAATATTGGAAAATAGTGAACATACCTGGTTGACACCGTAAGTAATTAGGTGATGATGGTGTGTCTCACGCTTCCTATTAATTTAGTCTAAAGTGGAAGATAGGTGTTTATTTATAAGAAACGTCCTAAAAATCATGCCTTTTCAATTTTAATAGTAATATAAAATGTGTAATTAGAGAATGTTCATACAAATAATCTGTAAGTTTCTTTCTAAAACTGACCGCCTGTGTATTTAAGACACTTATTGTTCGTTCTGTTATGAGCAATGCTGTAAGTCACAAACTTATGACATATTCTGATGTGGCAGAATAGGATTGGTTACAGAGCTCACATGAATTTGATTTAAACTAATCATATTCTACCACATCATTAAGATGTGTCACAATTTTTGACAATAAGTATTTTTCTTCTGTTATACACTCATTCACCTTTTATTTATTTATTTTTCAAAAATTTATTTATTTTAAATAAAATTAATATCAGAAACAAATGATATGTGTCAATTTCAAATGTGAAAGGGTATTTAATGAAGTTAATAAAAGATTAGAGTATCATTAACATTCTAGAGTATGGAGAAAATGTGGTCAAGTTAGTGCTTACTTGATTGCTGATTCTTATGAACAGAAGTTACACGATTTGTTATGTGTTCAAGAATTAGAGAAAAATCTAGCTACGAGGACTATTCTTTTAATGAGTGCAACTAAGGATGGCTTATATCAGATGCTAGGACTACATGAGCTGCAAGAGGTTGTCCGTGATATTTCTTTTAATAAGGTATAAGTAGTGATGAACAAAACTAAATTTCTGATAACGACGCCAAAAACTTGATGAGATAAGATGAAATGGGCATTGAGTTAGTAATATCAATCTTGTAGATATTTTGGTTTTATATTCATAATTTTTTTACAAGTGTACGAATTATTTTATAAAAAATGACAAATATACTTTAAAGGTCAATCTAAGTAAAAAATATATGTGGTTTTAAATTTATTATTTAAATTTTTAAAAACGAAATTAAATCATAAATATCTTATCACGATATTTTTTTTTTGTTTCCTAATCTAATAACATAAAAAAATAAACATAGATATAAATTTAATAAAAAATTATGTAAATTTTTATCATTCATAACAGTAGAGTATTTATAGATATAATAATTAAGTTAATTATATTTGCTCATATTATTTAAGTTATTAAAGATATAAATTGATATTATTTGATTTTCTTTTTTTATATACAAATACCACTTTTGGTTGTATTAGATATTCTTTTTTAATTAAACAAATCAATTAACACATATGGGTGAATTCGATAAATAATTTGGTTAATTAAATTAATTTATTTTTTCTAAGAGATTGAAAACAAACAATTTAAATGTCACCTTTGGTGGGGTTAGATATTTTAAACTTTACTCAAGGTGTCCAAATTAAATCTAAGAATTTAATTATCCGAGAATTAATTTTCAAGTTTTAAAACAATTACTGAAAATATTTGTCAATACATTGTCAAATAATAGTTCTTATAAAAACTTTTAAAATAGAACTTCGCTCTAACTACTTGACGATTGTACCAACAAATAAAAGAGTACTACTATAAATCAGACCTCATAATTAAACCTTAAAATCTAATTTTCAGATTTAACTTTGTAATGAAAAAAACAATTCTCTCTAACATCCTTAATATAAAATCTTGAATAAAAATACAATCAATTTATTTTATAGAAATGTTTTACCTATATAATATTTGCAAGCATAACAACGTTATTATTATATCATATTTACAAAGAGTCAACTATGTTAAATTTAATCACATACAAATTAAATATAAAATATAAAAATAAAACATAAAAATAAATGTAAAGAATTCATTTTAAAATTATACCTTAAAAGAATCCTTAAAAAAACTTGATGTTAATTATTTTTCTAAATAAACCTCTAAACGAATTTGCATTTTCATTTATTGAATCAAAAATTAGAAATTTACAAAAGCATAGCTAGTTCTTCTCAAAAAGAGAAGAACTTTAAAACTAAAAAAAAACTAAGAACAAGAGAGAGAAAGAAAAGAAATTTTGTGTTATTTAAGGGATCATTTTTACAATTGGGAAGATGATTCTTTTATAAATGAGGAAAAGGCCAAAAAGAAGTGAGAAAATATATCAAAAATTAATTTTGGACACGTTTGGACAGACTCGCATGTGTGTGGGGGCGAGATTTGGCAAACAGACATTGGCGCCCGCGTGATAGTCACAGGCATGTGTTGGTTATGCTCGGCCACGTATTAGACTCAGCATTTTTGACAATTTTGACCCATTTTGTCTAATGTTTTTCATTTTTTTTCTCAACATATGTGTGTTGTATTACCTTCAGTATTTTCCTTTGAGTTTTTAAGTTATTTTAAAAAAAAATACATGAAATACAATAAAAATACCCGTGATTTCGAAAAGACAAATTTATATAAAAATATGATAAAATCATATAAATATAAATCTATTTAATTAATTAAAATACATTAAATCATAATAATTTTAATATTTTTTAAGCACTCATCAATTAATGATTTGTTGCATGATCATCTTGACCATACTCATTTCTTCATAGTTAAACATGTTGCTATTGGCATGCATACAACTCTAAATCCTACTTATCAATTTGACTTGTATAATTCCTATCAGTTAGCAAAGTCCAATAGATTACCTGTAAGACATACACATTAAATTCTTACATTCTTTTGACATTATTCGTGTGGATTTATGGGGACTTTCAACTGTTGCTTTTGATATTGAAATGAGATATTTTTTATTATTTGTTGATAACTATACTAAATTCCAGTTGATATATGTTATTAATAACAAAACTTGTCAAGGAAAGAAAGACTAAGTAAAGGCAGACAACGAGGTGAAGATAGCAGACTTGCCTCAAGACAGGAACATAGCATAGGGATATTGCTCCGGACTAGTTAAGTAGTTGAGCCCGACTCCTCCGCTTGGCTTACTCTTCTTTGCCTTCTATATATTGGGACCAGAGCGTGACTTGGGAGCAATTTAAAACTCCCATTTTTCGTTGGGGTTCTTGGGAGCTTCTTGTTCATCCGCCACGTTGATTTTTCCTTCTTCTATGAAATCTTGGATTTTCAAAGTATAGCTTGCATCCGTCGTATGACCTGATCCCCCCCTCATTAGGACCTAAAAAAATTCTTCCCATTCCTTCCAAGTTGCACAAATATTTCATCATTTTGAATAATTTGTTGAAGGAAGTTTAATACAAAAATTAAGATGTTAGAAAGTATCTTGGAATCTCATCAATACCAGGGAGGTTTTTTGCGTAGGATTTCTTGTCCTCACACACCATCTCAAAATGGTGTGGTAGAGAGAAGGAATATGCAATTAGTTAAAGTAAGTTTGGCTATGATAATGCAATCCAATGTACCTATGATTTATTGGGATTTTAGTTTTTAAAATTCTATTCATCTCATGAATAGGTTGCCATAAAAATATTCTTTGTTATTCTAACCCATACGAGTTACTTTTTAAAGTCAAACCTAACTACATATATTTCAAAACCTTTGGTTATTTATGCCATCCCTTCTTAAGACGTTACACATAAAATAAACTAAAATCATGCTCTATATCTAGTGTTTTTTTTAATATGCAACACAATACAAAGGCTATTAGTGCCTTGAACCTACATTTGGTAGAGTTTATGTATTTGCTCATGTTAGAGAAGTGTTTTCCAAACTCACTATTTTGTCATATCCCTTTTAGAAAAATAGTGTCAATATTTTTCTAAGATATTCTCTTCCACTTTCTTACACACATAACACTATTTTTCTTCAAAGGAAATTGTTCCTTTGGCTTTGCTTTACTTCTTTTCTTATTTTGGTGTGTTAATGTATCTCTAAGGAAAAGACATTACCTATCAATATTAGATGCATTTGTCAAATGTGGTTGCATCTAACATTTGTGGATGCACCTAACATTTGTGGTTGCATCTAACATTTATGGTTGCATATAATATTTGTGTTTGCACCTAACATTTTTTTATTTTCTTCCTCTTCCACGTAGGAGGGACTACAAATCTCCCCTTCTTGACTACATAAAAGGCTCCACCAATCCAGCAACTAAACGACAATATTCAAAATTATGTCTTGGGAGAATTTTCGTTAACATGTCTGATCCATTTTCTTTGTATGGATCTTCTCAAGCTGTAATAGCTTCTTCTCCATTACATCTCTAATCCAATGATATCTCACATCAATATGTTTTGATCTCGAATGAAAAGAGACATTCTTTCTAAGATAGATAGCACTCTGGCTATCATAAAATAACTGGTAACTGTCTTGTTGCAACCCAAGTTCTTTCAAGAACTTTTTCATCCATAGAAACTTTTTACATTCTTACGTTGATGCTATAAACTCTATTTCTGTAGCGAACAATGCAACA
This sequence comes from Hippophae tibetana, assembly GCA_037013495.1. Classification (NCBI taxonomy): domain Eukaryota; kingdom Viridiplantae; phylum Streptophyta; class Magnoliopsida; order Rosales; family Elaeagnaceae; genus Hippophae; species Hippophae tibetana. The sequence continues at coordinate 12,112,607 of CM072803.1, forward strand.
CATTTTTGTAACTTTGACTACCATGACACAACTCCCCCTGTAATGTAATTAGGTAACTTGAAGTGGATTTTCTGGAATCCACATTGCCATTCATATTTGTATTTGTGTATACAACTAACATAGGTTTTTTATTTCCAAAACATAGGCATATTTTGGAAGAACCTCGAAGATACCTGAAAATCCATTACACTACAACCCAATGTTCCTTTGTAGGATTTGAACACAATTCCAAGTGCATGAGCGATATCTGGCCGTGTACAAACCATGTCATACATCAGACTTCCAACTATTGAAGCATATAGAATCTCTACCATCTTTTCCTTCTCTTTATTTGTAGAAGGGCTCTGCTTAGAAATTAGCTTAAAGTGATTAATAAGAGGACAACTAATCCCTTTAGAGTTATCCATATGAAATCTCTGAAGTACTTTCTCAATGTACTTCTCCTGTGACAACCATAATTTCTTGATGTCTCTGTCTCTAATAATACTCATGCCAAGAATCTACTTTTCTGGCCTTAAGTATTTCATGGAAAAAGACTTACTCAACTGCTTTTTCAAGTTATTGATTCTGGAAATATTCCTGCCAATAATCAACATATCATCCATATAGAGAAAAAGAATAATGAAATCATCATCAGAGAATTTCTGCACAAAAAACATAATGGTCTGAAGTAGTCTTTTTATAGCCTTACTACCCCATAACAGACTCACACTTTTGTACCATTATCTTGGTGGCTGTTTTAAGCTGTAAAGGTTTTCTTCAATTTGCAGACATAATCTTCTTTTCCCTTTTGCATGAAACCCTCTGACTGCTCTATATATATCTCGTGTGATGCAAGATTGACAAAATCTTCATTATAAGTGATATTGAACTCATTTATGGTATTTTTTTGCTCATCATCAATGCTTTGCCTTTGTTCATTTCCTGTTCCTTCTTGAACACCCAAAAAATTTCTTGATATGACCATTCCTCTTACAGTGATGACATTCAACATTGGAAATTTTTTTTGATTTTCCTCTGCTCTTATCTCTGGGTTTTTGTTCTCTGTATTGCCTCCTTTCTCTGGACTTTGTGATGAGGGCTTGTCCTTTTGAATCTTTTTCCCTATTCTGTTTCTCATATGACAATAGGGCTTCTATAAAAACTTCAAACTCTATCTTGTCTTTCACATAAGTTAGAGTTGTTATGAGATGATTATATGATGAGGGTAGTGATTCCAACAACATCACAACTTTCTCTTCATCACCAAAACTAACATTGAATCTTTCTAAGTGAGAAAGCTTAATGTTGAAATCGCTAATGTGCTGCATCATACTCACATTATCTTCCTTCCTCATCTGATATAGCTTCTTCCACAAATATAATTTATTGGAAAGGTTATTTGATATGTACACATTTTTTAAAGTCTCCCATGTTTCTTTAGTAGTCTTGCAATTTTTTGATTCAATATTTTGCAAGACACTATCTGAGAGATTTAAATGGATTGTACTAACTGTAATCTCATCTATTTCCTCCCACTATTCCTCGGTGACAGTTGCTGCCTTCTTTTCTTTCCCCTATAACGATTTATGAACCTTCTATTGAATGAGAATATCCTTCATTCTTCTTTGCCACAAAGAGAAATTATTATTTCTATTAAATTTCTCAATATTCCAACTATGTTTCTTTTCCTACAAATAAATATGTCATAAACCTAATAAAGTCTTTTCTGATATGGCAGATGAGTCTATGCTGCAACCACAAAGCATATTAAGAATTTTACTAGACCAACTCTGGTACTAGTTATTGGGTACAACGGGTAAAAATAAAATAAATTCAATAAAGTAAAATATTTCTTCTACTAATAAAATTAATGGGTATAAAGTGATAAGAAATACAACATATTAATATAAACCCAAAATAATGTCACACAAGTGCTTCCCAAATTCACTATTTTGTGTCTCCCTTTTTAGAAAAATATTCCAATATTTTTCTAAAATAATATTCTCTCCTACTTTCTTACACACACAACACTATTTTTCTTCAAAGGAAATTGTTCCTTTGACTTTGCTTTGCTTCTCTTCTTCTTTTGGTGTGTTAATGTATCTCTAAAATAAAGACATTATCTATTTATAAACAAAATTGTCTATCTATATTAGATGCATTTGTCAAATGTGATTACACCTAACATTTTTTATTTTCTTACTCTTCCATGTAGGAGAGACTTACACTTTCCACTTCTATAAATAGAGAAATGCCAATTCCATAAACCTTTTTCTCTTCACCCAACCTTTTTTACATCTATTTTGTATTCATCTGCAATTGATGTGTCTCATTCTAGTCAGACTTTACCGTTTGACATAAATTAACCTTCTTTTCCTCTTCATTCCATAATGTATATTTCTTCTTCTACTCGTACCAGTTCTTAACCTTCATCTATACCTCTTATTCTTATTGATTCTTTATACCCAGCTTCAATTTTTAATCCCTTAGGCATTTTTTTATATGTTGATTTTCCTGCGCTTCCTTCTAACACTAGTATAGATTATCCACTTCCTTCTACTAATAATCACACTATGGTTGCTCAAGCTAAGAAAGAATTTTTTAAACTGCATCACTTTGAGTTACAATTTTGCCTGAACCTCAATGAGTAACAGAAGCTCTTGTTGTCCCTGAATTGAAGGAGCCTGTGCAAAATGAGTATGATGCACTCATGAAGAATGGGACTTGAGAGCTTATTCCTAAGTCAAGAGATGGTAAAAGCATTGGTCACAAGTAAGTTTTCAGAACTAAGTTGCAAGAAGATATGACCTTAGATAAATATAAGTATAGGGTGATAGCCAAAGGTTTTTAACAAACTATAGGCATTGATTATATAAAGAAATTCGATCCAGTACTCAAGCCTACCATTAAGGATTGTTCTTAGTTTAGCTCTTTGTCAGAATTGGATGATTAGACAACTAGATGTTAATACTGCTTTTCTTGATAGGGATATTGAGGAAAAAGTTTACATGATACTGTCTCAAGGTTGTTGTCCTGAGTTTTCAGAGTATGTATGCAAATGAAGGAAAAAAAATTGTGATTTAAAACAGGCTCCTAGAGATTGGTTTCTCAAGTTAAGTGGATTCTTGTGTGATTAGGGATTTAAGAGTTCAAATTTTGATGCTTCTATGATATTGTATGACAGAGAAGGTGTATTTGCTGTATTTTTTTTTATTTATGTTAGATCATATTCTAGTAACTAAAGCTCTAACATACTCATCAAACTTAATACTTATCTTTTTTAATATTATGAAATAATTAAATTTTTTTTCTCAATTTATAATAGTAAAAAAACTAATATTTTAATACTATTAAAGAATTAATACTTGGTTTTAACTAAAAATTAATTTACTATGTAGTGTTGAGTTCGTATTATAGGTTATGCCCCAAGTAAAAACTCACTACTCATGGATCGGTTTTGTCGTCAAATCAATCCTAATGAAATTTTAATTTTATTATATTTATACATATTAATTAATATATTTATCAGTTTTTTATAAACTTTAATATTTAAAACCTAATAATGTGTGTAAAATAAAAATTTTCCTTTTTTTCATTTTAGGAGGAAGAAGTAAACAAATTTTCTTATTAATTGTACATGTTGTTTACTTCTTATTTGTTTTCAAATTTCAAATAATTTGATCATTTTTATTATCCTTCTTCACTCTATATTCATTTAAAATATACTACACATTTTAAAGTCTTTTTTAAGAAACTTTATTTTTTAATAAAATTAAATACTTTTATATAGAAACATACAGAGGATAATCATCTGAAATATTAGACATTGCATTCCATTGTATATTAGTGAGCATCCACATATGCTATCCTTCCTCTTGTAACCGAATAAGTTGCACTACTAAGTGTAGTTATGCAGTGGCTGCTATACTACAACAGTTGGTATACAATCGTGTAAATGCTATAAATATAAAATGGAGCTAATACAATAAAGATAATAAAAAAAATTACTCATTTCATCTTTATTTCTTATACTAAAAATCTTTCTTAAATCTAATTATAATTTTATCGAAGAATATTTGATAAAAAAATATAAATTTAAAATTAACAAATCAACCCTGCTCAAACTTGTTTTGTAGATCACTTTAAAAATCAATTTTTAAAAATTTATAATTTTACCAAGGTTTTGATTTTTTAAAAACTATTGTTATAATTGTTTTATAAAGTTTAGCAAATAACCCACCAAACTAATCGTGTCTTTTGATCTAATTTAAGTATGATAACTTAATGATCCTAAAAATAATTATTTATTGGGTATTTATATAAATTTTGTTAAATTGTTAAAGATTTTATTTTTATTCCATAAATAATGTTTTTTATTTAAAAATTTTAGAAGTAATAATTTGTATTATAATTTGACTAATAGCATGAATCAATAAATACGAATGCAATTATTTTGAGTTAAATTTGAACTAATTTAAATAAATTAAAAAAAATAAAACTTGTTTTGAATTGATTTAATTTAAAATGAAATGAAATAACATTTAAGTAAAAAAAATTAATTAAAATATTTCTTCTTTCTCATTCAGTCTTTTCGGTTGACTCCCAAAAGAATAAACTGACGGTGACTTACTTTTACTATAAAATGTTATTTTAAATGGTTGAGATTATTTTAATTGATTTTAATATATTATGTTAATTGTTTATATTTATTGTATAAAAAAGAATAAAAAACATATATATTATATTTGTTAAGCATATATAGCACCACCAAAGTGTTGTTTTTCTCTATCTAATCAAAATAAGTTAAATTGAATGATATTTTTATTATTATAATTTTTATATTTAATTTTTTACTAAAGATTTTAGCAGTATCCATATATTTGGTTTGAATAGTGATATATTCAAAGAGATCGTTTAAATATTTTGATATGTAATTATCATTTATTTTAAATGATACATGTAATTAAATAACTTTATAACAAAATTATAATTTAACTTTTAATTATATTAAATAGATTTTTTAATATATAAAAAACTTCTTAACAAAAAAAATATACATTTAACAATTTAAATTAATTCGAGTTAGATTTGATAAACTAGATTGTATTCAAACCCAGGTCTAAGTTAGGATTTAACAATTCTAACATAATTAATTAATTCATAGTAGCTCAAATTATTCCATTCCCCACAAATGTTCACCCATTAAAACTAATAACCTACCCATGAATAATATGCAATCGCATAATTGCAATCTGATGTTTAACTTTACTATCGCGTTGCGGCTTCAATATTATAATTTCCTTTTTATATTTTTATTCACTTGTGTATAAATATAGGTTGTATCCATTTTTAAAATGTTTATATAATGTACCAAAATAAATGAGTTGTAAAACCCAATATTACTTAAACCTTATTTTGCCTTTTATATATATTCCCCTTTTTCCTCATCCATTTAGTTTTCAGCATTTTGAGCTACCCAGTGCGAGAAGCGAGAGAAAAAACCTATACTCTCTTTTCTCTATTCTAATATATCCTTTTGATTCATATATTGGAGACCCACTGCCTTCTCAATTATATGAGACTTCAAAGACACAGGCCAAAAGTTCGCTAAAGACAAATATATATTTATACATATCATAGTAGCAGTGATGATAAATGTTAGTTTCTGATTATAGAAAATTCATATTATATATATACGATAATATTTGATTTAATAGAAAATTTATTAATTTATTTACTATATATTATTAAATTAGAGTAATATATATTTTATATATATTTTGATTTTTGGTATATTTTATGAAACAATCTAAATATTGATGTTTGTATTTCCATTTGATTATTAGTGGAGTTTTTTTCGTTGTATCGTCGTGAACAAAATAGACTTTTCATATTAAAAAGTTAAATCACTTAAATCATTATGTTCTATTTATTTTTTCATTGCTTATTATTTTACTGTTATTCATTATTATATATATTTATGCCACCAAAATTATACCCAAACTTCGCTTCCGTAAGTGCTAATTTATAACAAATTTGTATCAGAGCATTTGGTTATTCTGTTATTTATTGAAGCTAATTAAGTTTTCCCTTTTGGATTTATTTTGAGCTTCTCGTTATCTCATTGGTTTCATATTTATTGGATTGTGCTTCTGTTTATTTAATATTGGGTTTTTAGTCATTGCGACAAAATACGAAATTGAGAAATTCAATGGTAGAAATGATTTCAGTCTGTGACGAATGAAGATGTGAGTCGTATTAGTTAAAGAAAGGCTCGTTAAGACACTTGAAAACAAAGATAAATTGTCAGAAAAATTGATCGATGAAGAAAAAGATGCATTAATGGAAAATGCTTTCAGTTCAATTCAGTTATCCTTTTCTGATAAGGTATTACGCGAGGTTGGTGAAGAGGAATCTCATGTTGGGTTATGGCTTAAATTGGAGAATTTGTATATGACCAAGTCCTTGATAAGTCGGTTATATTTTAAGCAGTGTTTGTATACATTTAGAATGTCAGAAGGTACGCCTTTACACGATCACCTTGATGAATTTACTAAAATTATTTGTGATCTAAAAAATGGTGGTGTTAAGATTGATGATAAGGATGAGGCATTAGTTCTATTATGTTCTTTACTTCATTTATTTGAACATTTTTTTTGTTATCATGCTATATGTACGAGACACTATTTCTTTGAAGGATGTCAAAACAACTTTAAATTCTAGAAAGTTGAAGAAAAAGGTGTCTACAAGCAACAATAATAATATCAGTGGTTTATTTGTCAAATGTAGAAATCAAGAAAAATGCACAAGTAATAATAGAGGCAAGTCTAGATCCAAATCTAGAAAAAGAAAAGATAAATACGACTATTGCCGTCATGAAAGGAACTGGAAAGTAAATTGTCCAAAACTCGTAGGTAAAAGAAAATATACCACAACGTCTTCTGTTACTAATGATGTTGTTGGTGTTGTAGATAGTTCTAGTTCTAATGGTAAAAATGCTCTATCAGTATCTATTGGTTCTCTTGGAGATGTTTGCATTCTTGATTCAGGTTGCACTTACCATATGTGCCCTAGTAGGGACTGATTTGCTTCTTATTAGTCTATTGATGTGGGTGTTATCTTGATGGGAAATAATATGTCCTACAAGGTTATTGGTATTGGTACTGTCTGAATTAAGATGCATGATGGTATTGCTAGGACTTTGAAAGATGTTCTCTATGTTCCAGATTTGAAAAAAACTTGATATCTTTGGGTACTCTTGATTCATAAGGCTACAAGTATGTAGCTGAAGGTGGATTTTTAAGAGTTAGTAAGAGTGTTCTCGTTGTTATTAAAGGGAAATTGTCATGTGGCTTTTATATGCTTCAGGGTAACACTGTTATTGGAAGTATTTCAATTTCGTCCTCATTAGATCAAGATTCAGATACTACTCGATTATGGCATATACGGCTTAGACATATATAGCTTAGGCATATGAGTGAGACATGGATGTCTATTTTGAGCAAATGAGATTTTCTTGGTGGTCAGAAAATTGGAAGCTTGATTTTTATGAGCATTGTGTCTATGGAAAGCATCGCAAGGTCAGGTTCAGTACAACCATCCATAAAATGAAAGGTACTATTGATTATATTCATTTAGATCTTTAGGGTTTTTCTCGTGTTGTGACTAAGGGTGGTGCCCGGTATTTGTTGACTTTTATTGATGACTTATGTTGTCATGTTTGTGTATATTTTCTGAAGAACAAGAATGACACGTTCTCAAAATTTGTAAAATTCAAGGCTTGTATAGAAAATCAGACAGACAAAAAAAATCAAGCATTTGAGAACTGATAATGGTTTGGAATTTTGTGAAAGTCAATTTAATGAGTTTTGTGAAAGAAATGGCATAGTTAGACACCACATTGTGCGTCATACACCATAACAAAATGGAGTAGCAAAACGTATGAATAGGACTATCTTAGAAAAAGCTTGTTGTATGCTTTTTGAAGTTGACTTGAATAAATCTTTTTAGGTTGAAGCTTGTAGCCATGCCTTCTATTTGGTGAATTGGTCTCCATCAATTGCAATTGAGTTGAAGACTCTATTTGAGGTATTCTTTGGTACACCTACTAATTATTCTGATTTGAAATTTTTTGCTTGTCCTGTTTATACTCATGTTAATAATGGTAAACTTAAGCCTAAGGCATTGAAATGCATAATTTTGGGGTATCCTTCTGGGGTGAAGGGTTATAGATTATGGTGTGTTGAACCCAAGTCACCCAAATTTTTGATTATTAGAGATGTTAAGTTTGATGAGTTTTTCATATTGGAAAAAAAGAGTTTATTGTTGTAGATAAAGACCACGATGTTAGTGAGCAGGTGGAGATAGATGATTATGCTCATGATGAAGTGCAATAGGGCACTTCAGATCATCCATCTATGGATGAGATAGATGATAATGCTCATGATATAGCAAAAGAAAAACATGAGTAACCATATAGTATCGCTAAAGGTAAAAGAATAAGAGAGATTCGACACCTTCAGAGGTATGCAGATGTAGAATTAGTTTCTTTTGCATTGTATTTGGCAGAGTCTATTGAGGTGCATAAAGCTTCTAGTTATCATGAAGTTATCACTTGTGTTGAGTCTGTTCAGTGACTGGTTGCTATGAAGGAAGAGATTGAATCACGTCATAAGAATCATACTTGGGAATTGGTGAAACCGCTTAAGGGCCAAAAGATTGTTGGAAACAAATAGGTCTTCAAGAAAAAGGAAGGTATACCTGAGGTGGAAGTAGCTAGATTCAAGGCACATGTTATTGCAAAGGGTTATTGTCAGAAAAAAGGTATTGACTTCAATGAAGTATTTTCACCTATTGTGAAACATAGCTCTATTCATGTGTTACTTGCTATGGTTGCATTGTTTGTGAAATTAGAACAACTTGATGTCAAAACAACCTTCTTATATGGTGAGCTTGAGGAACAAATATATATGCATCAACCAGAGGGGTTTGTTGTTCCAGGTAAAGAAGATCATGTTTGTTTACTGAAAAATTCTTTATATGGGTTGAAACAATCCCCTAGGCAGTAGTATAAGCGGTTTGATTCTTTTATGATTGATCATGGTTACTCTAGGAGTGATTATGATAGTTGTGTTTATCATAAAATATTCCAAGATGGTTCATCCATTTATTTATTGCTTTATGTTGATGACATACTTATCGCTTCTAAGAATAAGTTTGAGATTCAGAAATTAAAGTCTTAACTTAGTGGTGAGTTTGAGATGAAAGATTTGGGTGTAGCGAAGAAAATTTTGAGCATGGTAATTTACAGGAATAGACAAGCAGGCAAGCTTTATCTGACTTTAAAAGGTTATATTGAAAAAGTTCTTGAATGCTTTGGTATGAGAGAGTCTAAACCTATGAGTACGCAGTTAGTTGTGCATTTCAGGCTTTCTATGGATTTTTTGCCACAATCAGAAGAAAAAGAGCAGTACATGTCTCAAGTTCCATATGTTAGTTTCGTTGGTAGTTTGATGTATGATATGGTTTGTAATCGTCCAGACATTTCACATGCAATGAAATGGATAATTCGATATTTGAGAGGTACATCTAATTTTGGTTTGGTATATGATGGAAGTTCTAATACCAATTGTAGTGTTATTAGTTATGTGGACTCCGATTATGCTGATGATTTGGATAGAAAAAGATCTCTGACAGGTTATATCTTCACTCTTCCTCATTGTACCATTAGTTGGAAGACTACTTTACAGTCTACAGTTGCTTTGTCTACGACATAGGCAAAATATATGGCAGCAATAGAAGCAGTGAAAGAAGTCATTTGGCTTAGAGGTTTGGTTTGTGATTTGAGTTTACAACAAGATACTTCAGTTGTATTTTGTGATAGTCAGAGTGTAATACACTTGATTAAGAATACTATGTATCATGAAAGAACCAAACATATTGATGTTAGATATCACTTCGTTCGTGACATTGTGTCTGAGGGTGCTATTGTTGTCAATAAGATAGTCATTACAGAGAATCCAGTTAATATGTTAACCAAACTAATTCCATTTAACAAGTTCAAGCATTGTTAGGACTTTATTGGTGTTTGCAATAGATGATCACATTTCGGAGCTTTGGACGACGATTATTTGGTAATGAGAGGAATTTCATTTGAAGAACTTGTTTTCTGTTTTTGAGCAAAGGTGAAGATTTATTAATACAATGCACAACGTAAATGAAGCATGAAACCCAATATCACTCAAACCCAATTTTAACTTTTATATATATTCCTCTTTTTTCTCAACCATTTAGTTTTCTACATTTTAAGCTGCTTAGCGTGAGAAGCCAAAGAAAAACCTATACTCTCCTTTTCTCTTCTAATATATCCTTTTGATTAATATATTGGAGACTCACTGACTTCTTCATTATACGAGACTTAAGAGATCGAGGCCAAAAGTTCCTATCTGTAAAGGCAAACGCTAAAGACAAATATATATTTATATATATCAAATCAGCATGGATGATAAATGTTACTTTTAATATATATTATATAGATGGTAACATCATAATATTTGATGTAATAGTAATTTTATTAATTTATCTTGTTATATATTATCAATAAATTAGAGTGAGATATTTTCTGTATATATTTTGATTTTTGATATATTTGAATATTAATGTTTATATTTCTATTTGATTATTAGTATATTTTTTCTAGATGTACAGTCATCAATAGAGTAGACTTTTCACATTAAAAAATTAAATCACTTAAATCATTGTATTATATTTATTTTCTCATTCCTTATTATTTGACTGTTATCCATTATTATATATTCGTGAAATTAAAATTGAACTCGAACTTCGGTTACTTAAATGATAATTTATAACATAGCAAATATAGGAAGATATCACTCAAAAAACACATAAATTCCCTAAAACAATATATAAATGATAATTTATAACATAGCAAATATAGGAAGATATCACTCAAAAAAACACATAAATTCCCTAAAACAATATATATATATATATATCATTTCAGTACAGTGTTATCGCTTTACACATATGTTACTATGTACATATATGTATTTAGGTTGGGATTCTAAAACCGATATTGTTTTAAGAGAACAGATTGTAAACTCTAAGTTATATTTAATAATTTATAAATACGTATGTACTGTTATGAACATAAAATGTTGATTATGAGATAGACTAATGATTTATTGCCCTTAAAGTCTAAATTGGTATATTAAGTTTAGGGCTGTCTGTACAAGGTGGTTTTATAATATATAACATATTAGTAATAGTTTCAGAAACCTAATCAATTTCATAAATTTAAGGTGTTTGTATCCATAACTTACAAGAAAACTACATTTTCACAACATACATTATATGTTGTCAAAACGATTTCACAATGAAAGTTGTCTATCAGCATGTTGTTAAAAGTTATGGACCTAACGCAATATTCATGACATGTTGTCTAATTTCAAGACAGATATTGTTTATAATTTTATGAGTAGCTTACATCTTAGTTTTCACAATATAATCTGTTCGTTGTTGAATAATTAACATGTTAAACTAGTTCTTGTTTATAAATTAAGACCACATATGAACGGTGTTGTTGGCTTTTTGTCAACATGATAGTGCATGTTGTCATTTTTTATTATTATTTTTTCTTCTAAATCTTTGTTCAAAAGCTAAAATTTAATACTTAACTTTTTCTAAATGCTTGGCCACAAATCACACCAAGATTTTTCATCAAAATTGTAACAAAACACGATAAAAATAAAACAAAAATCATTCATATTATATAATATTATAACAAGACAATGATTATAATCTTTAAATAATTCTTATAGTACATTCAAACCATTATAAAAGTTTCAAGTTTACGGTCAGAATTTCAAGTACTACAATCTTAGACTGAAAACAAAATAAACCTAAACTAATCCAAAGAATTTCCAAGTATATCGCTAGCCATAGATACTTCATATTCTCAACTTCACTCTTAAATTTACCTGCAAAACCCAAAGAGCATAGGATGAGAACTACGTGCACATTGCTTATTTTTTTATAAATAAAATATTTCAAAAGAAACAAATTACCAGACAAAATAAAAATTGAGAAGTGTGCTTGTACATGGTTTGACATGCCATTCTAGCATTAACAAGTTGACAACAGTCATGATCAACAATAACACCAACACTTGAAGATTCATGGTTCAATCTAACTTCAGCTTCTTACTGTTTTCTTTACATTTTTTCCCTCTATATCAATTTAGATTATAAATTCTCGAATTTTTACTACAACTCTAAGAGCTAGCAAGTGGGCTATTGGCTCTACATAAAATGAGATTCATGAGTACTTATTTGTATAAAATACTATTAGTGTGCAGTGAAACAATCAATGAACTAAAACTTCATGACTCAATACTGTAAGAAAACGAATTTAACAAGTATGTGCTTCCCATCCAAAGAGAACAGAGAAAAAAGAAAAAGTAATGGATTATTTAGTCAGACTTTCTGTCATTACCAATCAACAACAACTTAGTTAATTAATTCATCAAAGACTTGTAGGTGCTTATATCTTTCTTATTGAAAATCTCCCTGCATGAATTTTCTACCTGCATTTCATCAAATGAGAAATCCCTATCTCCATGAAAGGAAACAAATGTGATACGTCTATGTGCTGCTCGCTGCTGCTTGACGCGCAGACGTAGGCCCACATGGGTGCAAAAACCTTTCCCTGGCGTAGAGGTTATTGGAGATTGTTATAAATATCCTTAATTCAAAGAGCTAATGAAGGAACAAATCAAGAAATGACCGTCCTTAATTTAAGGAGTAAATCAATGCTTAATTCAAGGAGCAATTCAAGGAGCAATTAAAGGAACCATTAATTTAAAGAGTGAATTTTCCTATAAATAGATGTATAATTGTAATGAATCAATCAAGAAAAATATTCATTCCAATTGAGAGAAAAAGTTTTAGTGAAGAAAATTGAGAGTAATTTTCTTGGGTGTAATTGAGTTGTGAGTTGTGAGTGTTGTAAACACCTTGTATAATTTTTCCTTTTTTTAGTAAAAAGATCTACAGTAGGTCTGAAGACGTAAGCAAGATTAGCCGAACTCCGTTATCAAATTTGTGTGTTATTTTATCTATTTTGTTTTCTCATAAATCTGGCTTATCGAGAATTTATGTAATTTCCCAATATAGCCTTACAAGAGAATTAAATCTATCAATGGTATCAAAGTCGATTCTAACCATGGACACTCGCAACCAATCCAACGTAGAGTTCCTCAACGAGATATCTGACACCTTAGCACAACATGAGTCTAGCTTCGAGCAAGTGGGAACTGCCTTACAAGTAGTGGTTGTCGAGCTGTGAGCTCTTCAGGGCTCCCACAACTCACCTGAACCCCATCCATTTGCACAGGATAAACCCTTACACCCATAGAATTCTCACCCTAACAATGATTACCCTTACCAACACCATAGGTTGTCCTTCCCCAAAATTTTTAGAGATAACCTAATCGATTGGATTTATGAAACCAAATAGTACTTCGAATTCATGAACATCACACCAGATCAACATGTACAAATGGCTTATTTTCATCTAGCAGGTATCGCCCTACAATGGCACAAATGGCTTGCAAAGTTTCATGGACCACTCACCTGGAGTGAGTTCACCAAGGCGGCGAGACTAACGCTTGGTCCAACCGACTATGAAGACCCTTCAAAGAACCCAAGGCTCGCACCACCACCACTATAAACTCTTTCTCTTGACGTTATCATGAGTTGGTCATCTGAGATCTTTGAAAAATTTGAAATTCCAAGCATTGGGTTCTTCACATCTGGTGCTTGTTTACTACCATGAAGTACACTACGTGGAAATCCCACCTATTAGATCTCAAAATCAATGAGACCCATTTGATTCCTAAGTTACTCAAAGAAATGGCGATGACTTATTCAAATACCAAGATAAAGTCACGTGGATCATCACATGGGCCTCTAAGACCGACCCATGAATCAAGTTTTCCTCCTTTAGTTGGACTACCTCGTAATGGGCTTGGATTTGAGCCATTATTAGGGCCTATAGTCCCTACCCTTGAAGAAAATACTACTCCAAAATTTAGGGCATATAGAATGGGCCTACCTAAACTAGGTGATCCATTTCCATAGGTAAATGAAGTTGAGGGGACTATAGGTCTAATGATCAATACATTTGAAGAACTAAAGCAACCATTTATCACGTACATACCAAATAAAGAGGAAAAGCCATATTAGGGTTTGGATTCCCTACTACTTGAAAAATTCTAGAAATCTATTGGTTTCATGATCATGAATTAGGACTAATCGAAAATAAAATATTGATAAGATGAAATTATGAAATGGTTAGAGTCTAAGCCATATGGCTTCGCTATATACGCGTTGTTTGGAACGGAAGTGGGTCCGATTATAGAGGAGTATGAAGAATTGGCTCAAGCTTTGGAAGCATCAAAACAACCCTTCATATGGGTGATTCAACCTAATTCAGGTAGATTGGGTCCTCTACATCATTAGGGTTTGGGTGAACCAAAACAAGGCTATTATCCACATGGTTTAGAAGAACATGTTAGGAATAGAGGTTTGATAATAAATGGATGGGCACCACAATTGTTGATACTAAGTCACTCATCAACTGGTGGGTTTTTATCACATTGTAGTTGGAATTCAACAATGGAAGCAATTGGGGTTGGTGTTCCATTCTTAGCATGGCCAATTAAAGGCGATCAACATTATGATGAGAAATTGGTTGTGATTTATCTTAAAATTGGTTATATGATTTATATTGATATAAGTTCATTCGATCAAAAAGGAAAAAAAGACCAACTCTGAAAGTGCTAGATCATGCTCTACATGTTTTCATCAATGGACATTATTCCGGATCAGCCTATGGAACAAGGGAGTAGAGGTAATTTAATTACTGGACCAATCAATCTTCGACATAGAATTAAGACAATCTCACTTCTCAATGTTGCTGTTGGATTACCACACATTTCATTTTTTCATGAGACTTGGAAAATAGGAATCCCAGGTCCAGTTTAGTTCAATGGCCTTAACAAAGGACATAAAGACTTAACATGGTATAAATTGTTCTACCAAGTTGGACTTACATGAAAGGTAATGAAATTGGAGTCTCCAAATGGAGCTCCGTTAGTAGATTGGATTTGAGATTCAGTTGAAAGTTGGAGCTCATAGCCTCTGACATGGTATATGGCTTATTTTAATGCACCAAGAGATAATGAGCCATTGGATTTAGACTTAAGGAGTATGGGGAAGGATCAAGTATAGGTCAATGAGCATACCATAGGAAGATATTGGATGACTTATGCAAAAGGTGATTGCAACTCATGTAGTTATGTTGGTACTTATAGCCCTGCAAAATGTCAACTTGGTTGTGGCCAACTCAACTCAACTTGGTTGTTGGGAATATCTATAAGTGAGAATAGAGAGAATTATGACAAGTTTTGGGAGACGTTTGGAAAATACTTGAAAGTGGGCTGCATTGAAGATCGTGAAATAACAAATGTTGTGCTCTAGTACTTAGATTTTGCTCTGTCCAAAGTGAGGAAGATATGATTAGCTTGGATGAGTATATGGATAATATGAATCCTTACCAAGAGGACATCTACCAAATTGCTATTAATAGTATATCAAATGCTAAGAACACATCGTTCCTTAAGAAAGTGCTTGAGAAAAACCTTCAAGTGGTGTTTTTGGTTGATCCTATTGATGAGGTTTCCATCCAGAACACATTGTATTGGTTGGACTACTTGAGGGAAAATAAATCTACATCAACATGGGGTCTGGAAGCTCGAGTTCCATTCTTAGACAAAGAATTTATCCAAGTTGCAATGAATATTGATCTGAAGCACAAAAGGATAAGGCGTGATGAAGAAGGAACTGAGAAATGGGTACTCATATTTTTACCAAATCATAGCCCAAATTCATCATTTTCACCCTTGAGGATAAGGATTCTAAAAGGGGGAGAAATAATATGTGTATGTGTTACTCGCTGCTACTTGGCGTGCAGACTTAGGCACACGTGAGCGCAGAAGCCGTTCCCTGGCACATAAGTGGTTACTCCAATTGCAAATATGGGTGCATGGTAGAATGAGCAGACCACTAGGCCGTTAGGAGGACCATCAATCTATTAAAAGATGCTCACACATTCCCTCTATCACGCACTCACATTGTTCACGCATTTCCTCTATTTTTCTTTAATTCTCTTGTAAGGCTATATATATAGCCAAGAAGATAGGGAAATGATATATCAAAATATTATACAAATCACTCTCCTCCTCATTGTTTCTTCTTCTTCTTCAGCCTCCTTAAGGTAACTATCGAAATGATGAGAACTAAAAACAAAAGTAACCAAATATGGAAGCAGTTCTATAACTTTCTATAAAGTCATCCTTTAATTCCTCTTATTCATTCAAACTTCAATTTATGAATCCACGTAGCTAAATAAAAAAAACAAATTAATGGTTAACACTTGTTAAAATATTTAGAGAAAAAAATTACCCTGATGTAATCTAAAGAAACTAAAATCATTAGCTAAGGAACACATCAAATTTTTATTAAGAAATGTATAATCATCGCGAGAAATCTAGGTGCATTTTTTCTCTCATAAGCCATAATTTTTATTAACATGAAGTACTAATTAAGGGTGTCCATAAACCGGTCTAGACCGGATCAAATCGTAAAATCAGACAATCAAACGGTCTAGTCTAGTTTGTATTAATTAAAACCGTTTTTCAAATGGTTCGATTCGGTTTGTATTAATTTTTAAACCGATCGAATCGGACCAGACTAATTTAATAATATATTAAAATTTTCATATTATTTCTCATTAAAGGTGTCCAAAATCTAAACCAAACCGAAAATTGGACGGAATCGAACGGTTTTATAAATCAAACGGTTCGGTCCGATCTGAGTAATATAAACGGTTTGGTCGAGTCTGAATAATATAAACTGACTGGTCCGATTAATTTTTTTTTTTTCCAAAATCAGACTGGTGGACAACCCTGGTAGTAACGTGATGACATTTTTTACTTATAGGAAAATCAACTTTCATTAGATACGCAAGATAACTTTAACATGGTAAAAAAAATTATTTCTCAAATCTTTGTAAGACTCATTCCTCCACAGAAGTTACAATCTAAAAGTTAAACATTTTAACTTGTATTAGTTAACAAAAGAAATTAAGGATCAAGTTAGTTCAATAGCAACTTCAATCATTGCAGTGCCATTGTTCCTATAAAGTACCATTTTAATTACTAATACATATAAAAAAACACAATATTCATATACCAAACAAGCAAGAAATTAATCTCATAAGAGAACTAATTTATATACGAAGCAATAGATTATCCATACGCTGAAACCATCAACAAAATCAGAAAAATAAATCACCATAAGGAAAATAGAGAAATTTCAAAATTATTGACAAATGATATAAATAATATGGACAGACCCACGTAAAATCCAAGAAGAATATCTATTGAATAGAAAAGTTTATCATACCCATATTCAAACAAAAAAATTTGTGCACGATTGAAAGCCTTTGAGCTACACCCAATCCCATAATTCATTAATAACAGAGCAGACCATTTTCATCTTCATCTTAAGTTTTCAAGAAAACATCCAGTTCATCTCCACTTAAGCTTTCATAAACTAAGTAAATCAAAGTATATATTGTCATAAACAAATACTAGCTTATTTCAAAATATAATCCTCAAGTTGTTTGAGTAGTTGATAACACTTTCCATAAAGAAAGCTTATAGGCTAATGACGCACAATAAAGGGTGAGGATTTAGGGGTTTATCGACTCTTAACAGAATAGCACACTAGCACCGACTCAAGATGTGTTGTAGATTGTTATAAAGCTCCTTAATTTAAGTAGCAAATTAAGGAGTAAAACATGGAGCAAAACAAGGAGCTTAATTCAAGGAGCAAAACAAGGAGCTTAATTCAAGGAGCAATTCAAGGAACCATTAATTTAAGGAGCAATTCAAGGAACCATTAATTTAAGGAGCAATTCAAGGAACCATTAATTTAAGGAGCAATTCAAGGAACCATTAATTTAAGGAGTAATTCAAGGAATGAATTTTCCTATAAATAAATGTGTAATTGTAATGAATTAATCATCCAAAGTGTTTATTCCAATTGAGAGAAAAGCTTAGAAAGAAAAGCTTTTGTGAGAGAAAATTGAGAGTAATTTTCTTGGGTGTAATAGGGTTGTGAGTTGTGAGTGTTGTAAACACCTTGTGTAATTTTTCCCCTTTTAGTAAAAAGATCAGTAGTAGCTCCGGAGACGTAAGCAAGATTGGACGAATTAGGTTCTCAAATTTGTATGTTATTTTTCTATTCTTGTTTTCTCATAAATTTGGCTTATCGGGAATTTGCATAATTTTCCAACAATTGGTATCAGACCATTCACGTGAATAGTGAAATTTGTTGACGATATTTGTTCGTTGACGGAGGTGTTCTAATACATGGTGGTTTGTAGAAATAGTCAAAAACGATCCAGAAGAAGTTAGATTTGAGTGGGAGCAATGGCCGCAGATGAAGGAAGGGTGAAACTCGAGAAATTTGATGGCACATATTTTGGGTTTTAGAAAATGCAGATAGAGGATTATCTATATCAAAGAAATCTATATCAACCTCACTCAGGGAAGAAGCCAGAGGCTATGAAGGAAGAAGATTGGAATCTTCTAGACAGACAAGCCCTTGGAGTTATTCGATTGACGTTATCCCATAATGTTGCTTTCAACATAGCAAAGGAAAAGACCACGATGGGTCTTATGGAAGCTCTCTCCAATATGTATAAGAAGTCATCAGCCTCAAACAAAGTGCACTTGATGAGGCGTTTGTTCAATTTGCGGATGAATGAAGGCGCATCGGTAGCTCAACATCTCAATGAACTTAACACAGTCACAACCTAGTTGAGTTCAGTGGAAATTGAATTCGATGAAGAAGTACGAGCATTTATACTTTTATCTTATTTACTAGAAAGCTGGAATGCTACTGTCACGTCTGTGAGTAGCTCGTTAGGAAGCAATAAGTTGAAATTTGACGATGTTCGTGATCTGGTTCTCAATGAAGAGATCCGACGTATAGAGTTAGGTGAATCGTCAACTTCTTCAATTTTGAATACAAAGTCAAGCGGAAGAAATTCAACCAAAGGGAATGGACGTGGCAGAATAGACTACCGAGGTAGATCAAAGGACAGGAGGTCTAAATCCAAGAATCCTAATAATTCCCATAGCTCGAAGACTATTGAGTGTTGGAATTGTGGAAGAACCGGGCACTACAAAAATTAGTACAAGAGTGCACCGAAGGAAAAACAAGTGAAGGAAGAGGAAAATGTTACTTCCACCTTAGGAGGAGACGATGCTTTGATATGCTCTTTGGAGAGCAAGGAAGAATCTTGGGTGTTAGACTCTGGAGCATCGTTCCATGCTACTTCACAGAAAGAATTCTTCGATAAATATGTCCCCGGAAACCTTGGAAAGGTATATCTTGGTGATGATCAACCATGTGCTATTATTGGCAAAGGTGTAGTGAAGATTAAGTTGAACGGGTCTGTTTGGGAGCTGAAGGATGTCAGGCATATTCCTGATCTCAAAAGGAACTTAATCTCAGTAGAACAGTTGGCCAATGAAGGCTACACTACGATCTTCCATGGTGATGATTGGAAGATTTCAAAGGGTGCAATGACAGTTGCTTGAGGCAAGAAAAGTAGAATTCTTTACATGACAGTAGGAGCACGTTGTTCAATCGTAGTTGTAGCAAGCAATGAAATATCAAATTTGTGGCACCAGAGACTAGGCCACATGAGTGAGAAGGGGATGAAGATTATGCACTCAAAAGGAAAACTTCCAGGTCTATAGTCTGCGGAGATAGACATTTGTGAAGATTGCATACTTGTAAAGCAAAAGAGAGTCAGCTTTCAGACAAGTTACAGAACCCCAAAGAAGAAAAGGCTAGAGCTTATCAACTCTGATGTTTGGGGACAACAGATCGTCTCATCCATTGGTGGGAAATACTACTTTGTGACTTTCATCGATGATCACTCTCGGAAGGTATGGGTTTACTTTCTAAAGCATAAGTCTGAAGTATTTGAGGCTTTCAAAAAATGGAAAGCTAAGGTGGAAAATGAGACGGGTTTGAAGATCAAAAAGCTCATAACCGATAATGGTGGTGAATATGAAGACACCAGATTCAAAAATTTATGCTATGAGCATGGGATCAGAATGGAAAGAACTGTGTCATGCATGCCTAAACAAAATGGAGTAGTTAAGCCTATGAATCAAACGTTGACAGAAAGAGCCAGAAGCATTCGTATACAGTCAGGTCTACCGAAGAAGTTCTGGGCATAAGTAGTAAACACTACAGCTTACTCGATCAATCGAGGCCCATCTGTTCCATTGGAACACAGAATACCAAATGAGGTATGGAATAGAAAAGAGGTGAAATTATCACATCTAAAAGTTTTCGACTGTGAAAATAGAGTCATTAGCGCACTTTTTCACTTAATATTTACTTGTTTTATTTAATATATAGTATTTTTGTGCCTACAAAAATTAAAATATAAACTTTTTAGTGAAAATGGGTGAAAATATATTTTTTGGAATTTTTATGGATTTTTTATGAATTTTTAACGCATGACCAATCAGAAGCTACCACGTGGCATGCCACGCAAGCATAGAAGCTGACTGAGCAAGCCACGTGAATGCCACGCAAGAATGGAGAGCGAATCACGTTACGCCGCGTGTGAGGAGGAGAAACACGCGCCACATGTCAGCACAACGTTCAATCCGAGTTCGAAAATCAATCAACGCGTTATGACACGTGTCACCATGCTATTGCTCGAAGCCTTCCACATGTGCACCACGACATCCGTTCCACATGCTATTGCTCGAAGCGTTTGTGAGAGAAAATTGAGGGTAATTTTCTTGGGTATAATTGGGTTGTGAGTTGTGAGTGTTGTAAACATCTTGTGTAATTTCTCCCCTTTCAGTAAAAGGATCTGCAGTAAGTCTGGAGTAAGCAAGATTGGCCGAACTTCGTTATCAAATTTGTGTGTCATTTGTCTATTCTTACTTTCTCATAAATCTGGCTTATCGAGAATTTGTGTAATTTTCCAACAAGATGGGTTTGGTGGGTTGGGGTGGGAAAATTCAAGATGGGTATGGTAGTTTGGGGGTAGGAAAATTCAAGATGGTTTTGGTGGTTTAGGGGTGGGAAATTCAAGATGGGTATGGTGGTTTGGGTTGGAAAAATTCAAAGAAAATGGCAAGATTAATAGAGGGATAATTTTGAGACGAGGGATAGGACTCAAAAATCCGCAAAGTTCTTGCTCTTGCCATATCGTGTAATAAATTGGTAAGGAATGTTTATTTAAGGAACGTTGTCTTTGGAGTCTTTCACAACATACACACCAAAACACGTTATATTATATTTGTAACAATAAACAAAACAATATGTTGTTAAAGAGTTAATTTCTTCTAGTATGCACATCAAAATCTCGTAATATATTTGTATTACATAAAGCTCAATATATTAAACATTTGTTGATTTAGTATTATATATATATATGAAATATTAAGAATTCTTGTATAATAGGGTATCTATGAATATTAACATTAATTTGAAAATAATTGTAAGAATTAATTATTGGGAAAATATCAGAATGCTAGTGAAGAACGTATTAGTTTGCAAAGAAAGTCTTCTACGTTGACAAAGATAATATATGATCATTCAATACAATTGAAAAAGGGAAAAATACTCTATTAATAATTTATATATGTCACAACTAAATTTGCTAAACACACATAAAAACCAATATTTAAAAAAAAAATAGGAAAACGGCACCACTTCTGCTTACTTGTGGGAGTTACTTGCACTTTTTTGACTTTGATCTAAGCTGCAATAAAAAAGAGAGACACACACACCAAGAAAATTAACCCTCACTATAATTAAAATGAAAGAAACTAACAAATATTAAATTATTTTTAAGATTTATTTCGATGTCATATATATGAATCACACCAATATCATCATTTAACCTTAAAAAAAAAAAAGAATTGTAAAACGACTTACTTGCGACAAATCATCTTGTTCTCGACATATTTCTTGATCAAAGCCACATGTGACAGTCCAATATTAACCTTGAAGCCTTCACCACCACCACCACGAAGCCTCGGGCAGAGATGTAGAGTTGATTCTGCATAATTATATATAATCACATTATCATATAATTTAAATCATATTATTTATTTAATTTTATTTCTTAATTAATTAATCTTAATGTAATTGGGAACCAAGAAATATATATAGAAGAAAGAAGGAACCTTTCTGGATGTTGTAGTCAGCGAGAGTGCGGGCATCGTTGAGTTGTTTTCCCGCAAAGATAAGCCTTTGATAATCAGAAGGAATACCTAAAATGAAATTAACATGTAAATTCTAATTTAAATATTTTTATCAATAATCACTGGCTCAACGGCATGTAGTAAGTTTAAGTTCCATTGATAATTTACGAGTGTTATTCTGAAAAGCAAAGCAAAAAAAAAAAAAAAGATTTCCGTACCTTCTATGTCTTCGATCTTATCCTTAACATCGGCAATGGTATTGTTGGACTCGAATTCAAGAGTGATGATCTTCCCTGTTAGAGTTTTGACAAAGATCTGCATATTTTCTTTATTGTTTGCTTTCGGGTATATGATAAGAGTAAGCTAGGTAACTTTATGCATTAGTTTCTTTATATATATAACTCGCGTGTTTTCCAAGTTTTCTTTTTCTTTTATTATAATTTTTTTTTAGATTAATAGTAATCCGATCTTTTTGGAATAAAGTATATATATATATATATATCTCTATCTCTATTTCTATTACGTATATATATACTAGCCAGGTATATTTTTATATATGATATATGTTTACTTACTTATATTTATCTGTAAAAATCTAAATCAACCTAACATTTTTTAGATAAAATTACAGTACTCTAATATTTTTTTGGACAAAATTATCCTTATTTTTTAAGCAATTGACATTACTTGTCCTTTTATTAAGACTCTATTATCACATTTCTAAACACCATAATTGAATAAAGACACATCCAATAAGGACTCTAATCAGATGATGATTACCAGTTACCACGTTCAGTAAGAACTCTATTTCATCAACATGATGATAGAATAAGTAATATATGTAAACAAAATATATTAAAAAAATAAATTACTTGTTTTTAAAATAATATAAATTTAGATAAAAATATCCTTATATTTTAAAATAAATATATATTTCTCTTTATATTTAAAAAAAATTATGCATATGTTAAAAGACAGTTTTAAAACTCAAATATTTTAATTAATGATATATTGTAATAATTAATATTCATATTTTATATGCTTCGGTTAAAATGTTTCTATAATAATAGATCTCTAATTTATTTAAAAACTTTCGTGTAATCTTCACAACTATTTTGTAAGCCTAAAAGAATTAATTTTGTATTTATTTTAAATATGTTGCATAAATTAAATAAAGAGAAACTAATAAGGGAAAACAATTCACGTGTGCAATGCACGAATAATTTACTAGTAATTTTAAAACTTCTAAAGCTGAAGAGTATGAGATTGATTTTTTTTAAAGAAAATATAGAAATTTAGTAATATTCAATTAAGATTTTATATAAATATTTAAAATTTAAGATAAATTGTTATTAATTTATAAAAAAATTAGAAACTGATATAATCTTAATAGACTATGATAGACTTTTATGTTAATTAAAGATACACATATATAAAAACCAATATTCACCTATTCTTGTTTCACATGCAAAATTGCAAATGAACTTCTCTTTAACTAATTTTTTCAACATATATCCATTTTATACATCTTCATCATCTAGTGTAATGGAAGTCATTTTATGTAAATGGTAGAAGCACACATATAATATATTGGGAAAAGTGTAATGGAAGTCACTTTATTTTTATCTAATTTTTCGATAAATATAATTAAATAACACATGTGATCCATGTTTGATTATATTTTTTGATATGCATATATCTAATGAAGTATTTTCATTAGAAAAGAAAAAACAAATTATTCATATTTTTATACAAATATTTTGTAATCAAACTTAAACAAAATATTTATTGTATAATGTATGACTTTGATATGTATTAATCTAACTTTGATTTAATCAATAATAAAATGGATATGTTAATAAAAAAATTGTTTAAGTTTTATCAAAAAAATTGTTTTAACTATTAAAAGACAGAGCATAAAGCCCAAACTACAAGTTTTAAAAAAGAAACAGTAACAGTGAAACAAACATGGTTGATGATATAACTCATAATATCTATGATATTAACTTGTGTGCATTCATTTATGAGGTGAACTTGGTGGGTTCAAACCCAAAAGAATGGTGGATTGATACAAATGTAACAAAGCACGTATGCTCAGATAAAGAGTTATTCACTAATTTTGACCAGTGAAAGATGGAGAAAAGTTCTTCATGGAAAATTCTACCACATCAACCATTCAAGGGCAAGGCCAGAGAAAACTAAAGATGACCTAAGGGAAAGAGCTTGCATTAAAAAATATACTATATATGTCAAACATCCTTAAAAGTCTTGTTTCTGGCTCATTCCTAAACAAGCATGGCTTTCAGATAGTGTTTGAATCTGGTAAGATCGTTGTGATAAAAAATGAAATGTTTATAGGAAAGGGGTATGTATCTGATAAGCTATTTAAACTCAATGTAATAACTATAAAAGCTAAGAATATTAATAAGGTCTTCTATTTATTTTCTTAAGTCTTCCAACTTGTGGCATGGTAGACTAGGCCATGTTAATTATGATATATTATATAGACTAA
The DNA here is from genome assembly GCA_037013495.1 of Hippophae tibetana. NCBI lineage: Eukaryota > Viridiplantae > Streptophyta > Magnoliopsida > Rosales > Elaeagnaceae > Hippophae > Hippophae tibetana. The sequence goes on from CM072803.1 coordinate 12,137,497, forward strand.
TTAACATGAAACATATACTTGCATTCCAAATAGATTCAAAGCATAAGTGTGAAACTTATGCTGAGTCAAAACTGACTAGGTCATTGTTTCATTCGATTGAAAGGAACACTGAATCTCTTGACTTAATCCATAGTTATTTATGTGATTTGAATACTGCACAGTGATCATTGTGGTGAATATGAAGCATCATTTTGTGAATTCTGTGAACAACATGGAGTTATCCATAAAGCCATAACACCTTATTCACCTCAACAAAATGGAGTTCTTGAACGTAAAAATCATACCTTGAAATAAATGATGAATACAATGCTATTAAGTTTTGGGTTACCACAGAACTTGTAGAAGGAAGCTATTTTGTCAGCTAATTACCTTTTAAATAAGGTACTCAGTAAAAATACACATAATACACCATATGAATTATTTAAAGGAAGGGTACCTTCCTATAAATATTTACGAGTATGAGGGTGTCTTGCTAAAGTAGATAGACCTATACCTAAGAAGGTGAAGATAGGTTCAAAAAATGATAGATTGAATCTTCATTGGATATGCACATAATAATAGTGCTTATCAATTTCTTATGCATAAGTCAAAGATCCCAGACATACACAAGAACACGATAATGGAATCAAGGAATGCATCGTTCCTTGAACATGTATTTCTAGGTAAATCTCAAGGAGAATCAATTTCATGTAAATGAACGTATGAGACTATGAATGAAGATAGTCAAAACAAAGAACCTGAATAAGAGTTTAAGGATAAGGTTGAAGTTGAACCTAAACGTAGCAAGAGATCTAGGACAGAAACATCCTATGGTCCAATTTTTTTGACCTACTTGCTAGAAAGTGAACTTTAAACCTATGAAGAGGTTATGAATTCTTTTGAAGGTGCTCAATGGCAAGAAGCCACTAATAGTGAAATTAAGTCAATTTTGAAAAATCACACTTAGGAACTAGTTGATTTACCTCCAAGTAGTAAAACAATAGGATTCAAGTGGATTTTCATGAGAAAACATAAATCAGATGGATCAACTGAAAAGTACAAGGCCATACTTGTAATAAAGGGATACAAACAATGACATAGCCTTGATTACTTTGATACTTATTCTCTTGTAACGAAAATAACATCTATAAGGATGATAATTTCTATCGTCACTCTACGAAATCTTGAAATACATCAAGTGGATGTACATAAGACCTTACTAAATGGAGAGCTGGATGAAGAAATCTACATGGACCAACCCAAGGGTTTTTCATGCCTAGGGTAAGAAGGAAAGATTTTTACATTGGTGAAGTCTTTGTATGGCTTGAAACAAGCACCAAAACAATGGCATAAAAGTTTCATAATGTCATGAGAACAAATGGCTTTAAAAACAACGAATGTGACAAATGTGTATATATCAAGGACAAAGAAGATATTATGTTATATTGTGTCTTTACTTTGATGACATGCTAATGATGGGTAGTATTAAGGCTATATTGAATTCAAGGTTTGATATGAAATACACGAGACCTTTCTAATGTAATTCTAGGAATTAAGATATCAAGGATATCAAGTAGTCTTTAATGATTCTATGAAAGTATAGTCATCAATGCACTTTTTTTAACTTAATATTTTATCATTTTATTCAATAAGTAGTATTTTTAGGTTAAAAAATTAAAATATGAACTTTATAGTAAAAATGGGTAAAAATATAATTTTTGAATTTTTTTGAAATTGTTTTGGAATTTTTATGGATTCTTTATGATTTTTTAACGTAATACCAATTAGAAGTTGTCATGTGGACTCCATGAAAGTATAAAAGCTTACTGGGAAAGCCATGTCAACATAATGTTCATCCTAACTTTGTCGTGCTTGGTCAACGAGCTCACCATACGTCTTCACTTTATTCATCCAACCATTTCACCCGTGCACCACATCATCCAACCATTTTACCCATGCACCACATCATCCATAACTATGAATCATGTTATGTAGCATAGTGCTAACTCAGCATGCATTGACCACATCAGTCTTTCCTTGCCACACGTCACGCTTTGATTCACCTAGTAAATTTTGTGTGCCACGTGTCGTGCTCTCATTGGATGACACTATTAATTTTGATTTTTTTTTTATCTCAACCCTTGATCTAAAGCTAATCTAACGGTCCAAATTTCACCTAATTTATATTTAACACCTTAATCACCCCGTAAACCAAAATGGGTTGTAATTAGCATATTATTTTATCAATTTTTGGAGCTTCTTAGAGAGAAAAATATAGAAAAATTCAAAAGGAGATATAATTTTGGTGGAGATTCAAAAGGATATTGGCAATACAATTCAAGTGATTGATTATATTTCTTCTTCTACTCTTTTATTTATCAATTTTAATGTGATTTTTTATGAAAAATATCAGCTTTATAAACAAAATTATGTCTAGTTAATTGATTAATCTAGGGGTCTTATGAACCCAAATTTTACCATATGATGATCTAATATTTTACCCAAATTATGATTTTAATTTAATTATATATATTATTTAATCTAATTTTTATGCTATTAGTTATTTGGCCAACAATTAATCTATAGAGGCAATTAAATATATTTGAGATAATTATTTAATTTTTGTCTTGATTAAATAACATCCATAGTTTTTAGGAAAAGATGTATGATTCTTATGTATATGATCCATAATTGATGAACTTAATGAGTAGTATGCAATTTAATTTACATGAGAGTGTAATTAGATTAGTTACTATATGATGTGTAGTTTACTTAAGAGAAGAATACATGCTAGGTTTGATTTAATTGATAATTATATTGGGAGAATTTTAATGATTCTCATGTTTAGATTATTGTGGGATTAAGTATTCCTAGATATTTTCTCATATATATTCTGAATTTCTAAATCTGATTTAATTAATTATTTTTAGTTATTTTAGTTTTGCTTCCTTAAAATATAAAAACACAAAAAAAATTATTTTTATTTTTTTGTTTTAAAATTAGTTTCTAATAACATAATCTACATGAAAAATGATCTTTTCCTATTATTATATTACTTGTTATGATACGTATACTTGCATATTTATTTAGCATAATTCGTATCCGATCAAGTTTTTGGTGTCGTTAACAAGGATTATAAATATTAGAAATTAATTTTTTATTTTATTTTATTTTAGTTATTTTTCTTAATTTATTTTTCTTTATTTTAATTTTAATTTTAACTTTTTTAGTTATTGTTTTTATTTAGTTATTTATTTATATATTTGTTTTAATTATTTCTCTTTATTTATTTGTCATAATTTTTATTTTTATTTTATTTTAAATTTAGACATTTCCTTTAGTACTATTAGAAACACATTTGAATCTATTGCATGAGCAGATTACGTGAGGGAGAAATCTTGACTTTAAATCCCGAAATTGAATGTACTTTGAGATCAATAAGAAAATAACAAGTTGTCACCAAAGTGGAAGAAATGGCTAATGCATTAAAAATAAATAATAATAAGCTAAATTTGATCAATTATATTCCTTTAATGGATGGTAGGGATAGAGCTATGAATGAATAGGTAATACCTACGTTGGAAGAGTTGAATCCAAGTATTACAAGGCCAAACATTTAAGCTAATCATTTTTAACTAAAGCAAGTAATGTTTCAAATGCTACAAACAATTGGACAATTCTGCGGATTACCAATAAAGGATCATGATTTACATCTCAGATTGTTTATTGAAGTTGAAGATTCATTCAAATTTAGTTGTGTGACCGAAGAGGCATTTAGGCTTAGATTATTTTCTTACTCTTTCTGAGACCGTGCTCCAGCTTGGCTAAACTCTTTGCCACCTAATTCCATTACAACTTGGAAAGAGTTGGTGGAGAAATTCTTGATGAAATATTTCCCATCAACAAAGAATGCCAAGCTTAGGAATGACATTATCTCTTACCAACAATATGAAGGAGAATCTTTATATGAAGCATGAGAAAGATTCAAAGAATTGCTAAGGAAGTGTCCTCACCATGGTATCCCTTATTGGATTCAAATGGAGACTTTCTACAATTGTCTCAATGCTCAAATAAGAACCATTATTGATGCATCTGCTAATGGAGCTTTGCTAGCCAAATCTTACAATCAAGCTTATGATTTACTTGAAAAAATGGCTAGCAATAATTATCAATGGCCATAGGATAGAATGACAGCCATAAGAAGAGTAGCCAGAATTCATTAGGTGAATGATGTCATGGCATTTACAGCTTAGGTTTCATCTTTGGTGAATCTCTTGAAAGATCAAAACTCACTAGCAAGTATAAACTGAATCTAAGATTTAGGGTATGTCTTCTATGTTTTGTGGTGGAGCCCATTTGTTTGATAATTGTTTGAATAATCTTGAATTAGTATTCTATATGGGTAATGTGAACCGAAACAATAATCCATATTCAAACACATATGACCCAAAATGGAGACAACATCCAAATTTCTCTTTGAGTAATAACAACAATGAAGGTGGTAATCAATTCAACCATCAATAATTTCCACCACCTAGTTTCTAATAACCACAACAATCACAAGTTCAGTAGAAGAAGCCATCTACTAAGGAAAATACAAATACCTTAATGGGAATGATGAAAGACTTCATCCAATTAGTAAATACAAAAATGTCAACTCAAGAAGCATCAATTCAGAATTTAATAACCAAATAGTGAAACTTGCCTAGGCCATAAGTCAAAGGCCTCAAGGTAACCTTCTAAATGACACAATTGTAAACCCTAAAAGAGAATGTAAGGAGCATTGTAATGACATAGCCTTTAGGAGTGGTAAAACTCTAGGGGAGGACCATGAGACTAAAAAAGATAAGAAGGAAAAAGAAAATAACAAGGATGAGAAGGAACATTGAATTAACATGGATGAAGAGGAATTAGTGGATAAAAAGAGCCAAAAATTAGTAGATAAAAAGAGTAATGGAAAGGAAATAATTCAGCCAAAGAAAAATAAACTCTATAAACTCATTATTCCTTTCCCTCAAAGACTACAAAATAAAAAGTCAGATATGCAATTTTCAAAATTCTTGGAAGTCTTTAAGAAGCTGCATATAACTTTGTAGATGCACTTGAATAAACTTCTTCTTAGGCCAAATTTGTAAAGGACATCCTATCTAAGAAAAGAAGGATTGGAGCTAATGAAATAATAACCTTGAATGAAGGTTGTAGTGCCATTCTTGTTACAAAACTACCTTGGAAATTGAAAGATCTAGGTAGTTTTGACATCCCTTGCACTATTGGGAATGTCCACTTTGAGAAAGCATGTGTGACTTGGGTTCCAATATTAACCTTATACCATTACAAATGGAAAATAAATCAATTAAGAGATCTCGGAGCATGGTAGAAAATATGATAGTGAAAATAGATAAGTTCATATTTCCAATGGATTTCATTGTCCTAGACATAGAAGAGGACCATAACATTCCTATCATACTTGGTCATCCATTCTTAGCAACCGAAAAAGAACTTATTGATGTACAAAAAGGTGAGCTTACAATGTGAGTGCATGATGAACGAGTAATGTTTGAAGTTTTTAAAGCATCTAATTAAACCATTTAATATTGATAATACTAATGAATGTTTAAGGATAAATGTTACTGATTCTCAGGACAATTTAAAAGAATCTCTTGAGTTTCCCACACTTAAGATTGTCACATGTGATGCTATGAATAAGGACATAACTCATCAAAAAACAACTTAACCTATTTTAACTATAAAAGTATGGAATCAAAGGATGATATTGTGAATTGTGTGAATTTTTTGGAGGACATGCCTCTCATGTGTGTATCAAAGGTGTTTATGGAAAATTTTGAGATAAGATCTAAGCACAAACCATAAATTGAAGGACTACCAAGTTTATACCTCACACGTTTCCTCTCCCATCCCTAATCAAGTAGGCAAGCGAAAGAGTTAAATAGAGAGGTGAAAAAGATGTTGAAAATACATAAATTGAATGAGTTACAATGGAGTGCATATAAGAATGCCAAAAGTACAAAAGGAGAACAAAAATATGACATGATAAAAGAATTCAACACCATGTTTTTAAACTAAAACATAAAGTATTATTGAACAAATTAAGACTAAAACTATTTTCATGAAAACTCAAAAGTAAATGTAAACAAAGGAATGTACCTTAGGCCTTGATATGACAGTTTAGTCAAGGACATTAAACATAATGCTGGTTGGGAGGCAACCCAATGTTATTTTACTTATATTTTCATTGTTTTTGTTTTATAGGTGAATTAATATAGAAAGTAATGGTGCAATAAGATTGAACATTTCAACAATAGATGTGGTGCACCAAGACTAAGAGAGTTTTATTTTCTTTTACTTTTTCATATTTATATGTGCACATTGGGGACAATGTGAAATTTAAGGTTAGGAGAAGGAACTTCATTCTCTACTTTAGATTTTAGTATATATTTAAAAATTTTAGGGAATTGTTTTTATTTTTAGGATTTTTTTCATAATGATTTGGGTATAAATTGATAAATATGTGGAAACTAAATGCATGCATGCTTGATATGAAATATAAGAACTCAATGATAAAAATTGGTTGTCATTAGTATGATAAGGAATGTAACATACTCGTTAAGATACTTACATTAATCATATGATATGCTTGCTAGTTTTGATTGGATTGATTCAAATATGTATGCACATGTTCATGATTGATTTTGGTGTCCTTATTGAGAAAACAATTGTAGTAAGTTATGTGAGTTGGTGCGATCTACTAGATTTTAGAATATATTTGATCATCCCTTGAGGAAATTTTTTGAATAAGATTTAGCAAGAGAAATTATTTAAGCCTTATTTGGATCGATTAATCCTTTCAAGTTAACCATTGATAAATATCTTTAGTCACTTATTTGAGCCCAACAAAGAACATTTCATATCTTTAAGCCACATTTTGTGCCTAACCAATAAGTTTTACCTTTAGCTTGTATAAAAAGAAAAAGATGCAATGATGTGTTATGCTATAGAGTGAGATGAAATATAATACACTCTATAAAAAAAAGACTTACAACACAATTATCCTTCTAAAGAAAAAGAAAATAAAATTGAAAATAAGTTTGGGGGTGTTTTAAAGTTACAAAAAAAAAAAAGAATAGACATATGTGGAATAAAAGAATATGAAAATAATGATAAGAGAGAGTACACTAAAATATCAAGTTAAAGCTCAATTGCAGTTAAAAAGTGCATGATGAATGAAAAGAAAACTAAGGTCTGGAAAAAGCCTAAATGTCTTCATTTATCGAACCCCACCTAAGCCTTGCATTACAAGTATGTAAAGTACTTATTGACCTTTAGCTAAGTGTATATTTACATTAGTGGAAAGGGAAGTGAAAAACAGACTTATAAGACTTGTTCTAAGATTGGATTTATTAGTATTCTTATATAGGTTGATTTCATGAGTGCATTGGATGATATCATGTGACACACACAATAACCAATTCATCAAAAACCTTACATATCTTTGTATTGATGAAACATTGATTGATGAATATGTGAACCTCATTGTTATAGAATAGTATGAATTTTGAAGGGGATATATATCTATATATATGAATATACTACCCATGTCATTTTATTTACTTAGACTTGGCTTTACTTGAGGACAAACAAAGAGTTAAGTGTAACGGTATGATGATTATATGATAGTAGAGTCATTAATGTACTTTTTTACTTAATATTTTCTCATTTTATTCAATATATAGTATTTTTAGGGTTAAATATATTAAAATATGAACTTTATAGTAAAAATGGGTGAAAATATAATTTTTGGGATTTTTTTAATTTTTATGGATTTTTTATGAATTTTTAACGCAAGATTAATCAGAAGCTACCACGTGGACTCCAGGAAAGTCTAGGAGCAGATGGGCAAGCCATGCCGGCAGAGATTCCCAATCTCAGTTTGTGGCATATGTAGTGTGATGCAACACTATGACATGTGTTAACACAATGTTCATCCCAACGTTCATACTGTATGGTCAATGTGCTCGCCATGCATCTTTATCTAATTTGTCCAGGTATTCCATCCGTGCACCACGTCATCCATAACTATGAATCATGTTATAATGCATGGCGCTAACTCAGCATGCATGGACCATATCAGTCTTCCCTTGCCACAAGTCGCACTTTGATTCACCCAATGAATTTTGTGTGCCACATGTCGCACTCCCATTATATGCATTGTTAATTTTGCATGTTTTGATTTCAGCCCTTGATCTAAAGCTAATCTGACATCTAGATTCCACCTAAGCTATATTTAACTCCTTAATCATCCCATAAACCAAAATGAGACGTAATTAACATAATTTTTATCAATTTTTGGAGCTAAGAAGATGGAAAAATACAAAAAAAATTCAAAATGGGATATAATTTTGGTAGAGATTCAAGAGAACATTCGTACTAAAATTCAAAAGATTCATTGAATTTCTTTATCAATTTTTATGTATTTCTTTATGAAAAATATGAGCTTTATGAACAAAATTATGTTTAATTAATTTATTAATTTAGGGGTCTTATGAACCCAATTTTCACTATGTGATTATCTAATATTTTACCTCAATTATGATTTTAATTTAATTATATTATTTAATCTTATTTTTATGTTATTAATTGTTTGGCCAATAATTTATCTATAAAGGAAATTAAATAGATTTAAGGGAATTATTTAATTGTTTGTCTTACTTAAATAACATGCATAGTTTTCAGGTAAAGATGTATAATTATTATTTATATGATCTATAATTGATAAACTTAATAAATAGTATAAAATTTAATTGATATGAGTGTATGATTAGATTAGTTACTACATGGTGTGTAGTTTACTTAGAGAAATACATGGTAGGTTAGATTCAATTGATTTTGTAATTAATTAATAATTATATTGCGAGAATTTTAGTGATTCACATGTTTAAAAAATTGGAGTATTAAGTATTCCTAGACATTTTCCCATATATCTTCTGAATTTCCAAATATGATTTAATTAATTATTTTAATTTTTCTTCCTTAAATTTATTTTTTTGAGTTTTATAAAAAAATGATTTTTTTAAATTAGTTTATAATAACATAATCTACGTAGGAAAGATCTTTTTTAACATTTTATTACTTATTGCAATACATATATTTGTATATTCATTGAACATAATTCGTGTCCGATCAGTCTTATTCTAAGTCAATGTCATTATGTTGACAAAATACTTCAAAATTTTAACAATGTGACAATACCAATAGATGTAAATATACACCTATCTAAGAATAAAAGTGAGTGTTTCTCAACTAAAATATTCTATAGAGATAGGAAGTCTTATGTACTTGGATTTGTACGAGACCAAATATAGTTTGTATTATAAGCAAATTAAGTAGATATATTAATAATTTAAGATCTTGTCACTGATGAGTGCTTAAAAAGAACCAAAATTATCATGATTTAATGTACTTTAATTGATTAAATAGATTTATTAGTATTTAAAAACTCAAGTAAAAAATTATTAGAAGCAATACATCACAATATTCAAAGTGTAGTATTCATTTATTATACAAATAAGTGAGAAAAAATGAGGAAAAGTAAAAAAAATAAAAAATAGACAAAATTGCTCAATCACATGCAAGCCATGTCGAGCCCCGTGCGCATCCGTCGAGTCCTGTGCACACTTGCACGTGCCAGTGCATGTCAAGCTGAGATCCACCCCCCTGTCTACGTCCAACACCTATTTTCAAGATATTTTTTCACTTTTTTACCCCTTTCCTCGTCTATAAAAGGACCCTCTCCCACATTCTAAAAATCAAACCTAAAATCTCAATTTCTCTCTCTAGCTTTCTCTCTCTATAAAGCTTTTTTATTTTATTTTTTTAGTTTTAAAGTTCTTTTCTTTTTGAGAAAAACTAGCTATAATTTTGTATATTTCTAGTTTTTTATTCAATAAATAGAAATGCAAATTCTTTTAAAGATTTTTCAAAAATATAATAAGCATCAAAGTTCTGTAATGATTCTTTTAAGGTATAATTTTAAAATAAATTATTTACGATTATTTTATGTTTTATTCTTATATGTTATATTTAATTTGTTTATGATTAAATTTAACATGGTTGGCTATTTATAGATATGATATAATAATACCGTTGTTATGATTACAAAATATTAATTTGTTTATATTAAAGATGTTAGAGAGAAATATATTATTTTTATTACAAACTCAAATCTAAAAATTAGATTTTAAGGTTTAATTATTCGGTCTGATTTAGAGTAATACTTTTTTTATTTTTTGGTACAATCATTTGGTAGTTAAAATGATACTCTATTTCAAAAGTTTTTTACAACAACTATTATTTGAAAATGTATTGACAATATATTTTCAGTAATGATTTTAAAACTTGAAAGTTAGTACTCGAATAATGAAATTTTTTTGGTTTAATTTGGACATCTTGAATAAGTCAAATTAACTGATTTCGTCTAAAGTTTTGATTAGATGATTTGCTATTTTCCTAGAAATAAACTTAAAATATAACACTTAATTAATTAATAGGTTATGCATAAAGATATTAGTTAAGTAATATTAAACAAAATAATTTGAGCCTCGCATAACGACACTTTCATACCAAAAAGAGAAAATTAATAAATATCAATTTATATCTTTAATAACCTAAATAATATAAGGAAGCAAAATTAACTTAATTATTATATCCATAAATACTCTACTATTATGAATGATAAATATTTGCATGATTGTTTATTAAATCCATATATATCGTGATAAAAAGTTTAAGATTTTTAAAAAATGATTTGTGCACTTGGGAGAGTTTTACAAATATAAAATCAAAGTATCTACAAAATCGGTATTGCTAACCCGATCTTGGTTTTATCTTATCAAGTTTTTGGGGTCGTTATTGGGGAAAGAATAGTGTTTTTAAATTATTTATCCAAATTTTGAAAACTTTTTGTGTTATAAATAATTGTGATTTTATTTATTTATTTTGTGTTAAAAAAATTAATTAATTTTTTATTTTTAATAAAAAATATAAATAAATAGATAAAAATTTACATTTACTAATTAAAAAAATAACATTTTTTAAAATTTTAAATTTTCTAATTTTTCTTTAATAAATTAAAATGAAAAAATATTTTAAATTTTAATTTTAATGTAAACAAAACTTAATTTATTAAATTAATTAACTTAAAATTTTACTTAACTTAATTTATTAACTCAATTAACTTAGATTTTCACTTAACTTTATCTATTAACTTAATTAACTTAGATTTTCTCTTAACTTAATTTATTAACATAATTAACTAAGATTTTAGCATGAAAAATAAATATCTAAGAGAGTTCTTTCTAAGAGACTAGTTCTTGGAAGAGTTTATGACACTAGTCTTTCATGAGAACATTGTTCTGTATAGGATAATTGTTTTTAAGGAAGCTTTGTCACGCTATTCTTTTCTTAGTGCACTCTTAGTTAATATTAATTATGTTATTTAACTTAGAGATTATAACAAAATTAAATATAAAAAAAATTCTGAAATTATTTTCAAAATTTCAAAATTTTTATGAGATAATTGCTTTGTTAGATCTTGGTACAACTATGTTTTGACGCCTTAGTTATTTGACTTGTACCTAGAAGTAGGTTATCTAAAACACACAATCATGCCCCTAGTTTTAAGTAAATAAAATTTTGAAAATTCATAAGGCATGACTTAAAAAGTATAGGTAGACAAACTTATCCTACTTGTCGGTTTGATTGACTCAATAATGTGGGGATATTGAGATTACTTAAAATGAAATCCCCCAAGTTATCTCTTGATAAAACGTTAAACTAAGCGTTGGAAGAATATGATGGATGCATCTATCTTTCTCTATCATTATTTACACATTCTCAAGAAATAGGTAACTTTTCTTCTCTTTTCTCTTTATCTTTAACGTACAATTGTTAAATTGAGAAAAGTGTAAGTTATAGGTTAGGGTGGTGAAAAATTACCATGCTTAATTTAAATTTTTTTAACAATTTTAAAATTTTTTATGTTCTCATTTTCATTTTTATTGTGTTTGAGTTTATTCTTTTTCGTGTGGTTTAGTAATTTTTAGAATTTTAGGATTAGTTTTAAAAAAATTCTCACAAAAATTTATCATTTCTTTAAATTAAATTTAAGTAAATAATTAAGTCATTTACACTGTTACATTAATTTTTGAAAACATATAATAGATTATAAGGTAATTAGAAAGTTTTTGTCATAAGTAGTATTTCATGATAAACTGTGAAAATTATAATGAACTCAAAATCAATGTATAGGAATCAAATAGTAGAGACTATCCTTGTGAGATATAATTTGAGCTTAATTTCCTTTATTCTGTGACACGATGTTTAGGATTTAATTTTGTTTTTTAAGAGTTTGAATAATAAATTAAAAACCACATATTTCTTCCTTAAATCGACCTTGAGAGTATTATTGTCATTTTCTATAAAATGATTCGTGCACTTGTAAGAGTTTTACAAATATAAAACCAAAGTATCTACAAGATCAATATTGCTAACCCGATGTCGGTTTTGTCTCATCAATTACTAGAAAGGTATTACAAGACTATTTAGATACTTAAGATATAGCTATGGACTACACTACATAAGATATCCAACTATATTAGAAAGATATAGTGAAATAAGTTGGATATTTAACATGAAAGACTTAGAGTCTACTATTAGATATGTATTCATACTGGGTGGTGTAGCTATTTCATGGAAGTCCTCTAAACAGACATGTATTGCTAGATCCACAATATCTGAGTTCATTGCTTTGGGAAAATTGGGCGAAGAAGCCAAATGGCTACGCAATTTTTTAGAGGATATTCCTAAGTGAGAAAAGTTTGTACCTATAATATGCATCCATTGTGATAACCAATATGCTATTGATAGGTCATAGAGCAATATGTATAATGGTAAGTCTCGACATATACATCGTAGACATAATACCATTAGACACCTTCTCTGAACTAGGGTTATCTCTATTGACTATATGAAGTCAAAGGATAACATAACGAATACTTTAACTAAAGGGTTAAATCGAGAGTTATTTGATAAGTCATTAAAGGGAATGAGACTGAAGTTCATGAATGAATAAGGATTTTTAAGGAAACCTAATCTATTTGATTAAAGATCCCAAGATCTAGGTTCAAAGAGACAACCTAATTGTAAAGACTTAGTGAAATCATTGTGGAGATTTTACCCTCAAGTCCATTCCTATGATAAAATTAGTGATACTCATAAGATACATGATAAGTTAAGGCTATTAATGATTCTTATGAAGAGAATACCTAGCAGAGTATGCGGGTTACTCTTTGCAGATTACTTTTAAAGATAAAAGATCCCATATGTAAGGGAAGGGTGTATCCGCTTTGAAAGAGAATGGTATAGGGCTCAATTCTTTAGAGACTCTTATAGAACTAAGCATATGTTCATGGCTAAAATGAACATAATAGTCATACTTAAATTGTGTCAAGAAAGACTCTTTTGTGAAATATGTCATCGCTTACATAAACGGTAGAATAGTTCAAAAACATCGTGTCTATTGGTCAATCAATAAGTTAAATATATTTTCACAGAAGAAGGTTCAAAGGGAAACACTTACCTATCCTATGCAGGTTTAAAACCGTTGAACACTATTTCTATGTCAAAATTTGATTTAAATTTTATGTCAATTTTTATTCATGTGTGAGATTGTTGAAATTTTTTATGAAAAAAATTTGCTTTAAAATCAAAAACTGATGATTTAAAATTATTTTATAAATAAAAGGATTTTACGTTTTACTTTTGTAAATTTTTTGAACGGTTTCTTTTAATTTCCGTTTCTGAATTCATTCTTAATTGAAAGCTTTTAATTTCTGTTTAAAGCTCTAGTCATAGGTGTATATATACCCGTTCATTGTAAGAAAGGAAGAAGAGGAAAAAAGAGACAAAGCAAAGCAGCACCAAGTAGAGAATAAGAGAACAAGGAAAGAAAAGAAAAGGAAAGAAAAGATAAGATAAGATAAGAAAAATAGAAAAAAAAAATAAGAGGAAAAAGACAGAGTATGGAAAAAGGAAATTGTTTTTTGTATTTTCTATCTAGAGTTAAGACACTTGAAAGTAATGGAATAATAAATTGTGGTGTAATTTTATTATTATTTAATTGTTGTATTATGGGAGATAAGTTTTCATAGTTCTCTAATACTCACGTTGAGTGAAATAATTATCTTAAGGACACTATGTGATACACAAACTTTTATTCTTTATTCTATTTAAATTTTATGTTATTTAAATTTTGTATTTATAATACATATATTTATATTTTTGTAATTCTAGTTTTAATAAAATAATTTTATTTTTAACTTTTTTGTCTATCTCCAACAATTGTATCATTTCATAAAAATACTATTTCATCCCATTTTGATTGTAGTCCTAATGAGCCTAACTTTAAATATATTTTGTATCATTTTTATTATTAAACTTATATTATAAATAATCATGTCTCATAATTTCTCTCATTTAGGCCTATTAAAAACAAATAAAATATCTCAATTAGTACAATCTCATTATCATTTCATCTCATTAAAAATTAAGTGAAACAATATGATATGAGCTTTAAAAATTAATGAATTATATCATGAATCTCATTAAACTCATATCAATTTACACCTCTACCATTTTGGAAATATATGAATGTCTACTTTAATAAGAATTTTACTGTTTATCATTTGGAGTTTTGTACATAAAGTTATACTAGTTTTACCAAAACATGTTCTCTACAAATCGAAACTAAATACTTTATTTCAACCTAACCTGCATTTTGTGATTTTGGAAAGGTTTTACAAATTGGATTTAGGTGGCTTATATCTTGTTTTAAATATCAACATTTCTAGGTTTATAAATATTTTACGGTTTATTATTTGGAGTTTTCTATAAAAAGTTATTCTTATTTTACCGAAGTATGTTATCTGAAAATAAAACTAAAATTACTACTATAGTTTTATCTGTATTTATTTTGTTTTGAAATGGTTTTACCAATGACATTTGGATATGTAATATCTTGTTATAAATATTTGGTTGTCCAGTTTTGGATTTTTTTACAAAAATAGATTTGGATAATTCTATTGAAAGTTATAGCTGGGGGTGTCCATGGTTCGGTCCGGTCCGGTTTTTCCTAAAAAAAATTAACCGGACCAAACCGTTCATATTACTCGGACCGGACCGGACCGTTTGAAACGGTTTTAAGAAATAAAAACCAGACCGGATCGTTTGACTTATAAAACCGTTCGGTCCGGTTTTATTTCCGGTTTGGTTCGATTTTTTTATAATTTAATAAAGAATAATGTAAATTTTTTAATATATTATTAAACCGGTCCGGTCCGGTTTGAACGGTTTAAAATTAATACAAACCGGACCAGACCGTTTGATTAGTCAAACTGTTCGGTTTGGTCCGATTCCGTCCGGTTTTACGGTTTGGTCCGGTCCGATCCGGTTTATGGACACCCCTGGTTATAGCTATTTAATCAAGTGTATTGCAAATGGAAATTGGGTTAGAAATCACATTTTGAACTAATTATAATTTCAATTTATGGAAGGGATTTACTTATTCTATATTGATGTGTTATATCTTATTTCAAATTTTGAAATATTTATTTTTTGTATATTTTTACAAAATTATATTTGGATAAGTTATATCTGCTTATGTGATGACATGTTAAAGGTGTTTTAAAAATATTTATAATGAGATGAAACAAATTGAAATTTCAGTTTTTAAAACCGACTTAATAATCTCTAATAAGCATATGTTATGTTTTAAGAACGCTTGGAATGCCCTGTTTATGTTGGATTTTATAAAATAAAATTTGAATAATTTCACTAAAAGTTATAATTGTTTGATTAAAGGTAGTGTGTGATGAATTTGAAAATAATTTTCACCTAAGTTTATGATAAGGGGCTTATTTCTATCTTTTTATTTCATTGATATTATTTAAACATATTTAAATCTATTTATTTAAAAGTTGAATTAAATTAAGAGTATATATTTTGATTTGGGACTAAGAACACGAGAATACTTATGATAGAAGTAACATTTTGATCTTTACTCAAGTACTAAAGAGAAAACTATGTTATATATTAACAACCCATGTTATAAAACCTTTAGAGTATATTTCAATTTTAACTTAACCAAACTAGCCATAATGTTACTTTTATTTTTGATATAAATATGGGTCATCTAGGGAGGGATGATTCAGCATGCCTTACAAGGTAGCTAGAGCAACAATGGTGATATAATAGTCATATAATACTGTGATTGGACACATTTTATTCAAATTTTATAAGTAATTATTTATTTTTGAGTTACACATATTTATAATACTTAACATTATTCACTCAAGTTTTCACAAGCTTAGTACCTTTTGATTAGAAAATGAAATTTTATGTTTGGAACTAGATAATTGATTCTTACATTTAGAATTTTTACTCATATTTACAACATAATTATAAATTTTGATTATACCAATATTTCATAATATTATGTCAATTCAAAAGTTTTTACTACTCTTATAATAGTGATATTTAATCTCAAAAATTTAATAATAATCTTTTGATCACTCCAATAATATGTAAATATAACTTTAATTTTTATAGTAATGGTAACCATAAATTATATTACAAAAATTATAAATAAATTTATATTTATAGTTATTAAATAATAGTAATCTAATTAAAGTAATAGTTTTATATTTTTAAAACGTAGAACAAATAATATATTGTATATATTATTTATAAAAAGAAATCATTATACAACTTTTTCATTCCCTTCTCACTGTTTCTAATTTCCCTCTCACTGTTTCTAATTTCCCTCTTCCCCCACAAATCCAATTCCATCTTCCTCCACGCACACCAACGCAACCTCATCAATCCACAGCTAGCCACGTCTAACATCCATTGCCGGCCAACCACATCCAGCATCCATCGCCAGCCATCCACTTACAACCCTATTCACAACAAGCCTCTTCCAGCTATGTTCCCATCCAATTCTTCCAGCTCCATCAAAATTATAAGTCTTTCAAACTAAATCCTACGGCAAACTGATTCCTTGGTAGTGTCATCTCTCCTTCCTCTAGATTTAGTCCACCTTTTACTCACACTATTTGTCTCTTCTTCTTCTTGTTTCTCTTTTTTTTTCCTTTTTTAATTGTTATAGATTTAGCGAAGACTACACTTTTGGGTTCTAAGGAATTTCAAATGTGAGTGTTCCACGTTCCTACAGGCCTTTATTTTTAATTTCTTTTCTATCATTGTCGGTTTAAAACTATAAAGAAAAGAAGAAGAAGAGAAAGTTGGATATTGAACGATAGGAGAATGAAATCTCACATAAATGGATTTATTTGTTTTTGATGAGAATGGTTTATTTATCGATCTCTTAATTGGGTTGTATATATTGTGAAACGATTCTTAATTTACTCTTGAACTTTTCTTGTAGTTACATCTGTAATCGAATTGAGCTGGGAACTTCTTGTAGAAGATCTAAAACATTATTCAATTCATTGTTTGTGTCGCCTAGGGTCCATCCTTTGTCGATGTTGTTCCTATCCAAGATGATGACATATTAAGTGAGCTTTCTTCTATTGGACAAGAGAAATAAGTTTAGAATTGGAGAAATTTTGAGAGGAAAATGTCTAAAAGCACTTGCTATTGGTGCAAGATTTGTGTTTTTTAACAGGTCATAGGACAATCTAGTGTACTACATTATAGGGGTATCCATAAATTGGCCCGGATCGGACCAAATCGTAAAATTGGATTGAATCGGACCGAATCAAACGGCTTTACAAATCAAACGGTCTGGTTTGGTTTGTATTTATTAAAGGTGATCAAAAATCGAACCAAATCGGAAATCAAACCGGACCGAATGGTTTTATAAATCAAAAGGTCCGGTTTGGTTTGTATTAATTAAAACCGTTTCAAACGGTCCGATCCGAGTAATATAAACGGTTCGATTCGGTTAAATTTTTTTCCTAAAACCGGACCAAATTGGACTGGTGGACACCCCTATTACATTATGTGTTAAGATATAACATGTAAAAATAAAATAAATTTAATAGAGTAAAATAATAACATCGATAATTTAACGTAATTTACTCTTTAATTTGAGCTATATCCATAAAACAAACTCGAAAAAATATTTTTTCAATTAATAAAATTAATGGGTACAAAGTAAGGTATTTGCTTGAAACCCTCTAGTTGCTCCATGTATATTTCTTCTTCTAAGTCACTATGTAGGAAGGTAATTTTGACATCTATTTGCTCAACCTCCAAGTCCAGACTTGCTACTAATCCTAACATAGTATGAATGGATGTCATTTTCACAATTGGTGAGAAAATCTCGTCAAAGTTAACTTATTTTCTTTGGTTGAATCCTTTGACAACCATTGTGGCTTTGTATCGCGGACTGGAACTATGTTCTTCATGTTTCACCTTGAACATCTATTTATTTTTCAAAGCCTTTTTCCCTTTGGGTAGCTTTATCAGCTCAATTTTTTTGTTGTTATGCAAGGACTTCATCTCATCTTGCATGGCTTCAATCCAATTTAGTTTGCATTCGTCATTTGTAGCTTCTTCATAACTCTAAGGTTCTTCCCCATCAGTGAAAGTTACATACTCATCTAGAGGATATATGGTAGAGAGTCATCCTTGGTCTACCACTTTCTCAGTGGAACAGGAGAAGTCGTAGGTGTTGATACTGGATAATAAACATCATCATCTCCTTCATCTTCAGAGCCAACTTTTATGGGAGTATCATCTTTATCGGATGGATAAACCTGGTCTTTATCTTCAACTTGTCTTGGCACTGATGTTGGAGGAATCAATTCCAAATCTGATGAGTCACCATTGGAATTAGGAACATCCTTCTTCATTTTGACAATATCTTCAATGGTCTCATCTTCAACAAATACAGTATCACGCCTCCTAATAAGTCTCTTTGCAACCGGATCATAAAATCTATAGCCAATAAAAATACATTGTCTTGTCTTAGTATCAAGTTTGGATCTCTCATCCTTGGGGATATGAAAAAATTCTTTGCAGCCAAACACCCACAGATGATCATAGAAAACATCATTTCTCAACCACGCTTTATCTAGAACCTCCATCTTGAAAGGAGTAAATGGTGAAAGATTTAACACATGTGCAACTATGAGTATGATTTCACCCTAGAAAGTTTTAGACAACTTTTCATGTGAGAGTAGACATTTGACTCTCTCCATCAAAGTTATGTTCATCCCATCAGCTAAGTCATTCAACTACGATATCTTTGGAGGTGTCATCTGATACCAAATAACATGCTTTTTGTAGTAAGCATGAAAAGGTCATATGTATTCTGCATCATTGTCTATCTGAATGCACTTTAGCTTCTTCTCAATCTGTCTCTCAACTAAGGCATAAAATTCTTTGAAGACATTTAGCACCTAATCATTTCTCTTCAAAAGATATACCCACGAATTTCTTGAATGATTATCAATGAAAGTCACAAAGTATTGACCCCTACCAAGTGACTTTGGCAGGGGTCCATACAAATCTGAATGAATCAAATCTAAAATATTATTCATTCTAGAAAGATGGGAATTCTTGAAAATAACTTTGTTTTTTTATTTTTTGCTAGACAATCAATACATTTCTCTAAATGTACTTCATCTATTTAGGGCAATATCTTCTTCTTGGTTAGACCTATCATACCTTTTACACCCATGTGACTAAGTCTCATGTGTCATAATTCAACTGTATTGTCTTCCCTATGAAATTTACTATGTCGGTAGAGAGCTTTGCTTGCATTATATACAAAGTTCACCTCTAGCACTACTAAGGAGACTTTTGTAAGTTTCCATTTGTCATAAATGAAGGAGCTATAATATCCTCCATTTACAAGTTTGCGCACATAGATCAAATTCGGGTGCATATTTAGAATATGTTTGACATCCTTCAGAAATAGTCTGGTTCCATTCTCTATTTCCAATCAAACATCTCATATGCCAATAACCTTTGACAGATCTTCATTTCTCATTCTAAAAACACCAAAACTTTCAGGTGGCGTTTGGTTTACAGAATGGAATCAGAATCAGAATGAGAATGGGAATGGGAATGGAATGGAACGGAAAGAAAACAATGTTGTTTGGTTTGACCATTGGAATCAAGCTCAAAATCATGATTACAATTTTTGGTTTGCCACTCGAATGGAATGGAAAAACTATAAATTACCTTAATACCCCTATATTCAGTAAAGTTTAAATAATGTCATTTAATTACTATTTTTTCGTCACATAAAATACATTATTGAAATCATTATTTTTCTAAATAATTATTACTTAATTAAAAAGAAATATATTATTAAAATTATTATTTTTCTAAATAGGGTTTAGGGTTTTGAGGTTTGGGATTTAAGGTTTAGGGATTTAGGGATTTAGGGTATAGGGATTTAGGGATTTAGGGTATAGGGATTTAGGGATTTGGGGTTTAGGGTTTAGGGTTTAGGGTTATATTTATGGGTTAAGGTTTAGGGTTAAAATTATTATTTTTCTAAAAAGGGTTTAGGGTTATATTTACGGGTTAAGGTTTAGGGTTAAAATTATTATTTTTCTAAAAAGGGTTTAGGGTTTTAGAATTTGGGATTTTGGATTTAAGGTTTAGGGTTTAGGGTTTTAGGATTTGGAATTTAGGGTTTAGGGTTAAAGGTTTAAAGATTTGAGGTTTAAGGGTTTAGGGTTTTGAGATTTTGGGTTTAGGATTTTAGGATTTATGTTTTAGGGTTTAAGGTTTAGGGATTTGGGATTTAAGGTTTAGGAATTTGAGGTTTAGGGTTTAAGGTTTATGGATTTGAGGTTTAGGGTTTTGGGATTTTGGGTTTTAGGATTTAGGTTTTAGGGTTTAGGGATTTGTGATTTAGGATTTAGGATTTGGGATTTGGGATTTGGGATTTGGGATTTGGGATTTGGGATTTGGGATTTGAGGTTTAGGGTTTAAGGATTTGGGATTTTAGATTTAGGGTTTTTGGATTTGGATTTTGGGTTTTGGGATTTGAGTTTAGAGTTATATTTGGGGTGAGGGTAAAATTGGAAAGAAAAAGAGTTTAGATGTGAATGAAATCATGATTCCTAAAGGGGGAGAAGGAATTGTGATTCCTTCTCCTTTAGTAATCGATTTTATTTTGTCCCTTCATTCCGCCCAACCAAACACACAGAATGGAAGGAATAAATTTTGATTCATTTCAATTCCCTCGAACCAAACATCACCTTAAGTGTGTATAATGAGAAAAATTCTCTACACGATGTAGTTTGGATTGTAGCACCACTATTAATCACCCAGTTGGTCTCGTGTGATGTAAATTGATAAAATCTTCATCATAAACGATATTGAACTCGTCTATGGTATTTGTTTGCTCATTATCATTGTTATCGTCTTTCTTCACTACTTTGCCTTTGTCCGTTTCCTGTTCCTTTTTTAACACCCGAAAAAATTTCTTGATGTCATTTTTCCTCCTATAGTGATAGCATTCAACATTGGCATATTTTTTTGATATTCCTTTACTCTTGCCACTAGGTTTCTGTTCTTTGTACTATCTCCTTCCTATATACTCTACAATAAAGTTTGTGCTTCTAAATCTCTCTCCCTATTCTATTTTTCATATGACAACAAGGCTTCTACAACAACTTCATACTCCATCTTGTCTTTCGCATAAGTAAGAGTTATTGTGAGATGATTATATAATGAGGATAGTGATGCCAGCAACATCACAACTTTCTCTTCATCGCCAAAACTCACATTGAATCTTGCTAAGTAAGAAATCTTGTTGTTGAAATTTCTAACGTGTTGCATCATGCTCACATTATCTTCCTTCCTCATCTGATATATCTCCATCCATAAATAAACTATATTGGCAAGGTTCTTTGACATATACACGTTTTCTAGAGCTTCCATGTTTCTTTTGCAATCATACGATTTTTGATTCAATATTTTACAAGATATTTAAATGAATTATACTAGCAACAATCTGATCTATCTCCTCACACTATTCCTCGGTGACGGTTGCTACTTTCTTTTCTATCCCTAGTAACACCTTATGGACCTTCAGTTGAATGAGAATATCTTTCATCCTCTTTTTCCATAAAGAGAAATTATTATTGTCATTAAATTTCTTAATATCTACCTTCTAGCTTGACATTTGTTTCTACTATATTTATTTTTCTACAAATAAATATACTTTGGACCTAATAAAATCATTTCTAATGTGGTAGATTAATCTATGCTGCAACCATAGAGCATTCTAAGAATTTTACTAGACTAGCTCTGATACCAGTTGTTAGGCATAGCAGATAAAAATAAAATAAATTCAACATAATAAAATAATGATACCATTAATTTAATGTGTTTCACCCTTTAATTTGGGCTATATCCATGAGACAAAACGCCAAAAAATATTTCTTTCACTAATAAAATTAATAGGTACAAATTGAGAGATAATACAACAAATTGAGATAAACATAAATTAATGACACACGAGTGTTTCCCAAATTGACTATTTTACCACTCTCCTTTTAGAAAAATATCCCAAATATTTTTCTAAAATATTCTCTTCAATCTCTCACACACATAACACAACACTATTTTTCATCAAAGAAAATTATTCTTTTGGCTTTGTTTTGTTTCTCTTTCTTTGGTGTGTCTCTCTAAAACAAAAACACTGCTTATCTCTTATGTGACCAAATTTTAGCCACAAATATATATATATATTTGATGAATTTTTCAAATGTGGTTATACCTAAAATTTGTATTTTCCTCACCTTACATGCAGACAGGACCTATATTATGTTGCATCAATCTTTCATTTTTTTACTAAGAAATGTATGCTTTATTTGTCTACCACCACATGCAAGAAAATTTACTAACTTAAGGATCTTCTTCTTTCTATCTCACCAACGTAATTAGAATCTAACCTAAGTCTAGTATGATGCATACAATAAGATACATCAAGCAGTACCTCATGATATAGACATAAGAATCCTTACTCATATAAGCTTTTTCTTCTTCTGTTATGGGTAAATAATGATAGACAACTTGAAATGTTGAGCTAATGAGTACTATGGTCCATATGAAACTTTAATAACAATTTCTCAAAATAAGTGTTGAGTTAACAACTTCTTCTTTGCTCAATAAGTGTGTTGAGTTAACAATAACTTCATCTCCATTCTATCTCTACATTCTCCATTCCTAGGATCTTTTTAGCAGGTCTAAGTTTTTTCATTTCAAATTCATCATTCAAAAGCTTCTTAATCTGTTATATCTTCAATTTACTCTAACTAGCTATTAACATGTCATTCACATACAATAAAAGATAAATAGCCTAATCATTATTAGTGTCTTTATCATACACACAATGATCAAATTCATTTATAATAAAACCTAGTTTTATTTCATATTAATCAAAACTCTTATACTAGCATCTTGGAGATTGTTTCAATCCATAAAGTGAATTTCTAAGTAAGCATACCATATCATCTTTGTTTTTCTTAACAAACCATGTTGGTTGATCCATGTAAATCCTCTCCTTTAAGTTTTCATGGAGGAAAGTTGTTTTAACATCTAGTTTTTCTAACTCCATGTCATGTTTCACTACAATTGATAACAATACCTTAATAGAAGTGTGCTTAAAAATTGGGGAGAATACTTTTGTGAAATCAATGTCTGGTTTTTGTGTGAATCCTTTGGCCAATAGTCTTGACTTACACCTTTGTTTTTATGCTCTTAGTATCCCATCCTTCTTCTTGTATAGACATCTACATGTTATGGTCTTAACACCTTTTTGCTTAGGCATAAGAATCCAAGTCTTATTTTTAATCAAAGATTGCATTTCTTAATTCATTGATTTTCTACATCTACATGTTATGGTCTTAACACCTTTTTTCTTAGGCATAAGAATCCAAGTCTCATTTTTAATCAAAGATTTCATTTCTTAATTCATTGACTTCTACACCTTATTCAGTCACCACATTTCATTGTTTTTTCATATGTTCTTAGTTCTATCTCAATTATGTTTCCAGGCACATTAAATGCAAATGCTATCAAGTTAGTTTAAGAACTTACAACAATCTTTGAGCTTGTATCCTAAGAGTCTTCATATCTTGAAGGTCTCTTGTATTGTCTTCTTTGTTTACCACGTGCTAATTGATAGTCCCTTTGTTGGGAAATTACGCAAATTTTTTATAAGCCAAATTTATAAGAAAGTAAAAATGGACAAAATAACACATAAATTTGATAACAGAGTTCGACTAATTTTTTCCTACGTATTTGTACCTACTATAGATCTTTTTATTAAAAAAGATAAATTATACAAAGTGTTTACAACACTCACAACTCATATCCCAATTATACCCAATAAAATTGCTCTCAATTTTCTCTCACTAAATATTTTTCTCTAAGCTTTTCTCTCAATTGGATAATATAAAGTATTGATAACTGTATTTTATATAGTTATTTTCAACTATTTTATTAATTATAATTGCTATTTTCTTGATATTTTTAGTTAATTTTAAAGGAATAAATTAATATTTACTGTTTATTTTTTAAGAAAATTAAAGAATTTGAATCGAAAAAGTACTTAATTGCAAATATATGTCTGAAAATATAATTTAAATTAAAAGAGTGCTTAATTGCAATTAACAAAAGTCTAAAATATAATTTGAATTAAATAGGGCTTAATTATAATTAACAAAAGTTAAAAAGTTAATTTAAATTAGAAAAGAGCTTAATTGCAATTAAAGAAAGTTTAAAAGTTAATTTGAATTAAATTGGAGGGCTAAAATGTAATTAAGAAAATTTATTTTCTGCGTAGGAAAAGGAGGCCACTCACGCAATCACCAACGCGCGACACTAACCATTTGATCAGGAAATCAATAGCTACGATGAGGCGCGTGGATTGCAAACGCGACAACAAAGAGTGGACGTGGGTTTTCTAGTTACATGCAAGCTCTCCCTCTAACCATTTAAAGCCTGCCACGTGTCCCACTATTTCTTGCAACCAATTATGTGCTGACACGTGGCACATTTTGATGAACACAAAAATGCAGAACTACGCACGCGTTTCCAGTGGCTTTCTATCCCCCACATGTCTCAACGTCGTTGATCCCGTGCAACACATTCCGCGTGCGCACGTTCTTGACAACCTATGATATGATGCAAAGTGTCCCACTATTTTTTACAGCGAATCAGACGCTGACACATGGCACACTGTTTGAATTAAAAAGAAATGAGAAATTGCGCACGTTGTTACACGATAAATATTCTTCCACGCGTGTCTTTTCGTTGTCCCCCACTATTCACATGTTGGTGTAATAAAAAATATTTTTTTGATGTATTTTTTTAGCTATAAATAATAGTTTCTATTGTGTTCTGCGTGTGCCAAAAAATTAGGAGCAGAAATGTTTTAATTTTCTTTTTTTCTTCATCTAATATTCCTTAAGTTTTGTAATTTTTATTTTTATTTATGTAGTAATTTAATTTTTCTAGGGTTGCATTTTATTTAAATTTATGAAGCTTGAGTTTAATTATTTTTGAATGATTATTAGATTTTTAATTTGTTTATTCTATTTGTGCTTAATGCTTTTGATTTTTGGAAAATTTATCAATTGATCTGTGGCACTCAAATATACTTGGAAGAGGCATTTTTGTGTATATTGTTCATGGATAGAATAACATGTATATATGAATGATAGGTATATACCTTTATCGTATGTGTGACCATTTGAGAACTTAGAACGTAATGAATCTTGGTGAATTTAATTCTCATAGGAATATAGTGAATTAATTTAAGAAGGTGTGTCTATACGGAGCTCGGAAGAGATGTATGAATAAAATTAAAAGTTTTTGGTTGACAAATTAAATGTACAAAAAATATAAATAAAGAGAAAATTATATGATTTGAGTGGACTAATTTGGTGAAAACTGTAATCCTAGAAGTTTCTTTTATTTTATTATAAAACTTTTTAGTTAGTTAAATCATCTTCCAATTAACGATTATTTTGGATAAAATCAGAGTGAAATAATTTTAGTACTTAACAAACTATAGTAACAAATCTCCGTGGGAACGATACTTTACTTATCAAAATTTATTACTTGTGACCGTGTATACTTGCACAATTTTATGTTCTCCAAAAGAGATAACAAGTACCTATTGGGGTGCTCTATTTATAGATGCAAAAGCTCCCCTTCCACATGTTTTGCCAAGTAATTCTTAATTGAATTTTCTTCTTTTTCAACAAAAGGATGTACCATCCATTCAAGTTTCTTGGGCTTTTGGCTTGACAACCACTCTTTTGTTTTATTATCATTTATTGAACCCTTTGGTGCATATAAGTTTGACCAACAATCTTCTACTTGAAGACTGATTTCAATTTGTCTTTACACCTCAATCAATGCAGTAACTTTTTCTAGTCTTGTTATTTTACTTCCTTGAATCTTCTCCAGTATTAACATATCATCTTCCAATAGATATCTGATAAAGTGATAACGAAGTCCAATATGTTTGGTTCTAAAATGAAATATTGAATTATTTGCTAAGTGTATTGCATTTTGACTATCATTGTACAGAACATTCTTCTCTTGTTTGAGTCCCAACTCAATTAAAAACCATTGAAGCCATATCATCTCTTCACTAGATTCAGTCACTTCTACATACTCAGCCTCTATAGTGGATAGAGTGATACTCTTCTGTATCTATGAAATCCAACTAACAATTGTAGTTCCGACGGTAAATATATAACTAATGGTGCTTCTTCGGTAATCAACTTCACCTCTAAAGTCTGTGTCTACGTAGCCTTGTAATTTTAACTTTCCTTAACTAAAGTACAAACACTTCACTACGGTGCATCGTAGATACCTTAAAATCCACTTGACTACTTCCCAATGAGTTTTCCCTAGATTTGATATAAACCTGCTAACAACTCCCACTGCATAGCCAATGTCTGGTCTTATATAGACCATTACACACATCAAAATTCCAGTGGCTAAGATAAGGAACGTTATCTATGAATTCTTTCTCTTTCTCCATCTGAAGGGACTAATCCTTGGATAGGCGAAAATGACTGGCCAAGGGGCTGCAAATTGGCTTGGCGTCACCCATGTTGAATCTTTACAAAACACAATTGATGTACTATGCCTAAGATAACTACAAGGATCCTCTCTTCTTATCTTTTGTAATTTTCATTATAAGAATCTTCTTTACTGGACCCAAGTCTTTCATGTCAAACTTCTTTGACAATTGTTGCTTCAACCTTATGATATCATCCATATCTGAACATGCTACTAACATATCATCAACATAAATTAGTAAAATGATGTAACTAGACCTATATCTCTTGAAGTAACAACAGTGGTCGACATTGCACTTCTGGAAACCTTCCTTGTGCATGAAGTTGTAAACCTTTCTGTACCACTATCTTGGGGCTTATTTCAAGCCATACAAACTCTTCTTAAGTCTGCATATTATGTTCTTCTTCCTTTTTTTGAGAAACCTTCTAACTGGTACATGTATATCTCTTTATCTAAGTCTCTATGAAGGAATGCAGTCTACATATTCAATTGTTCAAGATAAAGATCTTTAATGGCTATAACACTCAACATTGATATGATAGTATTGAGCTTCACAACGGAAGCAAAAATGTCAGTGTAGTCAACTCCTTTCTTCTACCAAACATTTTTAGATGTGATAGTTTTACCTCTTTTTCGCTCCATATCTCCATTGTTATTCTATGCTCAAATGGAATAGATGGGCCTCAATTGATCAAGTAAGTTGTCATGTTGACTGCTTTGGTATACCTGACTATTTACGAATACTTCTGACTTTTTCCATCAACATTATGTTTATACGCTCAGCTACACCATTGTGTTGAGGAATGCCTGGAATAGTTCTTTTCATTCTGATCCCATGCGCATAGCAAAAAATTTTGAATTTGGTGTCTTCATATTCACCACCATTTTCATTTCTAAAATTTTTGATCTTCAAACATGTCTCATTTTCAACCATATCTTTCCATCTTCTGAAAGCCTCAAACACTTCAAACTTATGCTTTAGAAAGTAAACCCTACCTTCCAAGAGTGATCATCAATGAAAGTCACAAAATAGTGTTTTCCATCAATGGAAGAGACTGTCATTGGTCCTCAAACATCATAATGAATGAGCTTTAACCTTTCCCTCTTTGGGGTTCTACCACTTGTCTAAAAGCCAACTCTTTTTTTCTTTCCAAGTATGCAATTTTCGCACATGTCTATCTCCGCTTACTGTAGACCTAGAAGTTTTCCCTTTGAGTGCATAATCTTCATCCTCTTCTCACTTATATGGCCTAGTCTCTAGTTCCACAAATTTAGTGTTTCATTTCCCACTACAAGTGTGATTGAACAACGTGCCCTGTTTTGATGTAAATAGCGCCACTTTTCTTGCCTCAAACAACCCTTATTACATCCTTTGAAATCTTCCCATTATCACCATGGAAGATTGTAATGTAGCCTTTACTAGCCAACTACCCTACTGAGATTAAGTTCTTTCTTAGGTCAGGAATATGCCTGACATCTTTCAGCTCCCAAATCGACCCGTTTAACTTAATCTTCACTACACATTTTCCAATAATAGCACACGATTGATCATCACCAAGATATACCTTTTCCAAGGTTTCTGGGGACATATTTATGTGAAGTAGCATAGAACTATACTTCATAGTCTAACACCCAAGATTCTTCCTTGCTCTCCAAAGAGCATATCAATGCATCATCTCCTCATGAAGTGGAAGTAACATTTGCCTCTACCTTCGCTTCTGAGTCCTTCAGTGCACTTTTGCACTAATTTTTGCAGTGCCTAGTTATCCCACAATTTCAACACTCGACAGTCTTCGAGCTATGGGAATTATTGGGATTCTTGGATTTGGACCTCCTGTCCTTTGATCTACCTCGGTAGTTTATTTTTCCACGTCCATTCCCTCTAATTGAATTTCTTCCTCTTGACTCTGTATGCAAAACCAAAGAGGTTGACAATTCACTCGACTCTCTATGCCGGATCTCTTCATTAAGAACCAGATCACAAACATCGTTAAATTTTAACTTATTACTTCTTGACAAGATACTCACAGTCGTGACAGTAGCATTCCATCTTTCTGGTAGAGAAGACAAAAATATCAATACTCATACTTCTTCATCGAATTCAATTCCAACTGAACTCAATTGGGTTATGACTGTGTTGAGTTCATGGAGATGTTAAGCTATTGATGTGCCTTCCGTCATCCGCAAATTGAATAAGCGCCACATCATGTGCACTTTATTTGAGGATGATGGCTTCTCATACATATTGGAAAGAGCTTTCATAAGACCCATCTTGGTATTTTCCTTTGCTATGTTGAAAGCAACATTTTGGGATAGTGTCAATCAAATAACTTTGAGGGATTGTATATCTATAAGATTCTAATCTTCTTCCTTTATAGCCTCTACCTTCTACCCTAAGAAAGATTGATACAAACTTCTTTGACTTATAATGAATTTAAAGTTGGTTCGGTGTAGAACCGACACTATCCATGTAGTTCGTAGCATCGATTGATGTGTCAAACTGACGTTACATGTGGATGTAGCATCAGTTTGACACATCAATTGACGCTACAAACTACGTGGATAGCGTCGGTTGACACGTAGAACCGACGCTACACACGTGGACATTTTCTTTTTTTCTCTTATTTCTTTCCCAGATAAAAATTATTCCAAGTATTGTATAACTCTCAAAAACTCAAAACTTCATCCATTTCTCCTTCACTCTTTCTCATTTTTTGGCCACCTATGACCACCAATTCCAGGGCCAGTTAGTGTGTTTTCTTCCTCTCTAACTTATCTTTTAGATCACCTATTTTTTTGAGAAAAATACTCAAATTTTTTATATCCATTTCTCACTTACAAAACACATTTTTTTCGTCATTTCTTTCATTTTGTCACTTCATTTACTCTTGTAAATATTTCTATTAATTCTACGCACTTATTATTCATATATTTTCTGTTATTATGTGTTATTATTTATGTGTATAAATTTTTATACTATATATATAGATTTTGTATTATAACATGAGAAGAAGAATAAGAAGATCTTGAATAACATAGGACAACACCATGGTAATTTTTCTGCTATTAAATAATATTTTATTTTTCAATTATTTATATTATTTAAATTATTTGTTAAACAGATTTTTGTTTTTTTCTATTATTATGTAGTGATCAAATACAGGTTTTAATTTGAGTATAATAAAAAATGAGTAAAATTTGTAAAAAAAAATTAAAAATTTAAAGTCGGTTCAACTCGTGAAAGGACTTTAAATTTTAAATCATTTCATTTAAAATCGGTTTTTAACTTACTTTAATAGTCTGTTTTGTAGTAGTGTTATCACTTTCT
This sequence comes from Hippophae tibetana, assembly GCA_037013495.1. NCBI lineage: Eukaryota > Viridiplantae > Streptophyta > Magnoliopsida > Rosales > Elaeagnaceae > Hippophae > Hippophae tibetana. The sequence continues at coordinate 12,167,972 of CM072803.1, forward strand.
TGAACTCATCAAGATTGGTCTCCAATTATTTAGCCGGTCCATCTTGAACCCAAATATTTTTATTTAAGTAAATCTTATTTGTTAATGATTTTCCCATATATAAATCTATCAGCTTCCTCAATATGTCATGGGCTATTGCTTCTTCATTTACATATCTTAATACTAAGTCTGATAGATTGGAAATCATACTTGTGAGTGTAGTATCCAAAACCTCTTATTTCTTTGCAGTTGTTGTTCCTTCGTCTAATTGCGTAGTCTTATTCAAAGCTATGGAGACTTTTTGTTGAACTAATATAGACTTCATGTTCTTTCTCTAAATCCCAAAGTCACCTATGTTATCAAATTTCTCGATTTCAAGCTTGAGAATTCCCATTCCTAATAAATATTTTCCTTCACTTCAAGAAGTGAATCAAGAATGAATGCTTTTGAACTATCGCGCTTCTCACCGAGGCTCTGATACTAATTTATTAAGCAATAGTTCAAAAACATCAACAAAATCACACCAATGAACACAATTTTTACAATGACCAAGTCCTTATTGATATTTCTTGTACACGCAGATATTACAAAACCTCTCATCTACACAAGTGTGATTGATAGCTTCGACAATATAACTCACTTCTCAACTACCTCAATCACTACATTGCACACGCCTTTGCTAGAGTTTTCTTGATCCCTTTTAATAGGTTTTTTCTAGAGAATTACAATAACACTAGAGACTCCTATTTATAATCAAGTTGGTTAGGCTTTTTTCAATGTGTGCGTGAGCAGTGTAGTGATTAAAAAAAATTGGTAAATCAACCCACAAGTTCGAAATCGAGCCTATTGGAATGGACTTTTTTAAATATATAGATTGAAGTAAGTTGATTTTGCAAAAATGGACTTGCACGGGTAAGTTTAGTTTTAAACTTTGCAAATCAAAATATAATTGTATCTACCTATAAATTGATAATATATATATAATTCTAAAAATATTTTTGAATATATTAGAGTTAACTATCAAAATAAGATTTTAATATCAATTTAATGAAAGTAACAACACTTAAACGATCAACTAAAAAATTATGAAACATATGCACTTCACCTGAGTACTGAACTAAGGGTGACCTCATATAGCGGTATTTGAATGTTTGATCTTTAAACTAGAATAGAAATGTGTCTTCATTTTGAGTGAACAATTTACATTTTTGCCCTCATATGAGTTTATTTCCAGATTCTACTCTCTTGCATGCAAAAAATCTTAGACCTTCTTTTTCTCTCATCTCTTTCTTCCATCACTTACGCTTATGAGATGAATTAGAAGTAGGACATGTACAACAAGGTAATATCCCCATCGGACATGTAGATGTTGGTTGCATTTTCTTATCATAACAAAACCGAATTCGTTTACCTAATACAATTGACAAAAATGCCCTAGCTATCACTTTGAAAAACTGACCTTGGAAAATATTATATATATGATAAGAAAATATTTGTTATCACAATTTAATTACTTAATGCATATATACATATATCACTATTCACTACTCCTGTATCATAAACTTAATTAATACATGCAAGGCTAAATCTTTCCAACTCGATACATGCAAGGCTTACATATATGGTACTAACATTGCATAAGTTGATGCCCAAGACTCAATCGGTGCTACCAAACCAACTATTGTTTCATATTAAAAAACAAGAATACAAGCCACTTTTGCCCAACACACATATATATTGCATTTCAACACCTATTCAAGAGAAAGATATAAGGAAAAAAATAATGATATGTAGAGAAAAAATGAGTTATTACTCCATTGCATTACCTCGTGTCCTCACAATATCTTTCTAATTCAAATCAATTAAAGGTAAAAGACCATGACTCTTTTTTCCTCCAAAAGATTCAAAGAAGAAAATATGGTTTAGAACCCTTCCATTTTTTTGTCGCATTTATCCAAAAAAAACTTAAATCTCCTTTGGCCCATGTAAACATTTGTAGCATAATCTCTATGTCACATCATAAAACACATGATAACACTACTAAAATATATGCATATAGTCTCAAACATTTAGCCACGGTTATTAGAAAAATCGAGGCTATAGGATTTTGGCCTCGGTTTTTACAAAATCAAGGCCATAGATATACTTTATCAATTTTTCCTTTTCATTTACACTAAACACCAAATTTTTTAACCAATTTTTATTTATTTTCTTTTTTCCCTATCAATTTTCTCTCTTTTACACTAAACACCAAAAAAATTTATCAATTTTTTTCTTTTAATTCCTCTTTTTTTTCTTTTTCTTTTCTTTTCTTTTTTTTCTATTTTCCATCTTTTAATATCTCATATATATATATAGTTTCGATCCCCTAACCCTAGTATTCTCTTCTCTAATAGATCAAAATTCTTGTACCGCATTCCAACCTTGTGCCACCACATTCTAGCCTCACGCCACCGCGTTTCAGCCTCTATTCCACTCTCGCACCGCGTTCCAACATTTGTTCCACTCTCGCATCGCGTTCCAGCATCTGTTCCACTCTCGTCATACTAGTTCTTTGGCCATTGCTTGAATCTTTCTGGTAACATTAACTCATATTTTCCTTTATAAATGACTCTCGGTACCAAATATCGATCAGTATGTAGAGATTATTTCTAGCTGCCTAAAGGCTTGCTTGCGTTGAGAAATTTGGATGCTGGATATTTCTTAGATGAGTTATGAAAATTTGTTAGGAAGGTCGCTTGGTATGGTTTGTGGAACGTGTTGGTCCCCTGGTGCTTGGCTTGGTACTGGTGTGCTATAGCTGGTTCGTTGGGGTGGTGCACTGGTGTGTGGTGCTTTGCCTGGTGCCAGTGTTGTGTCTGTTTTACCCTAGCTAGCATTTTTGTTACAATAAACAGAAAGGACCGAAAATAGTATTTTTAGAAAATTTATTGATATACTATTTACCAATTAACTTGTAATGAGTAATTGTATATTAATTTCCTGTTTTTGTTGCAGAGCAGTTTCACAAGAGAATTTTTAGTTGGCCACTATGCTATCTCACCATAGTTGTGCTTAATTAGCTTCATTAATGAGAGAACCGCATAAGTTGTTGATGATAACAATTTATTTATGGTAATTTTTGCTTGAAGTCCCTTGTTAGATTATTTATATAGTTACACTATAGATTTCGGTTGTTATATTATTTTCTAGTAAGTACTTATGTGCATTGTGTTTTGAGCATATAGAATTTATTTTTATCTATTTTGTTGCCGATTTCTTTTTCCTGGATCAGAATGTAGTGCATGGAGGTATCAAACTTGAAAATCTTTTAGTAACTTGAAATGAAAATGTGAAGATTGCATATTTCAATGTCAGTTAGGTTTTTGAGGTAATCATATTCATCAAACCTTTGCCACCATACAATAGAATTCTGTTGAGCTCCTTCTAGTGAATGTTTTCTACTAGGAAAATACATGTGTATTATTGAGAAAGTTGATTTCCTAACATTTTTTAACATTTTCTTACAGGAGGAAGAGGACACACTTAGGCGATCCCCAGAAACTCATGCATTCACTGCATGTTTGTGCCTGAATAATGTGTAGGTTTTAATTTAGTTTGAACTTGAAAACTACCTTGAGTCATACTGTTTAATACTTCCATTGTAAATGTGGTGTTCCCCATATTTTCCTGGTAAGAAAAGTCAATTACTTCTATTGTTTCAGTTTTGTTAACTGAAACAATAGAAGTACCCATTTGACTATTTCCAGAGCTTTATATGCACCCTAACCAATAGATAAAAATAAATACCTATGTAAGTACCTATGTGCATTGTTTTTTGAGCCGTAAAATAGATAAAAATAAATACTATGATCAAGTTATTTCTATTATACACTCTATTTATGGTTCATTCTTATTACTTGCTTGCATAGCCTTATAGGTACACCAAGAATTAGGGGCACCAGCATAGCAGGCACCAGCACACCAGAGCAACAGGCACCAGCACACCAGCGTAGCAGGCACCACCCACCAGCTATATTTCTCTTCTTTTTCCCCCTCCCTTTAATTTTTTGTATTTTACTATCTCTGTTTTGGGTTTCTTTCGTCCCTATTATTTAGTGTTTTTGATTTAATGTGTTGATCCAGTTTTTGAATATTTGTTCTATGCATCTATTTCAAGTGCTCTGCATTGTAATATTGCAGTTATATTACTATTTTTTTGTAGATATTTTCTATTAGATTTTAGTATGATAAAAAATGAAATTTATTTCACTATTGGCCTCGGTTTTTTCACTAGTGTTGATGTTGATATAGGTATAAAAGGAGAGAAAATTCTAGAATCTGAAAGGGGTCTCTAACTTTATAATTATTGTTCCTATCAACAGACCCATTCTTCCTTTATCCCCTCTTTGGAAAAGTCTAAAATCTGAAACTTCTTCTGCTCTTAATTTATCAAATCTTTGAAGTTTCTTGTTTAAGGTAGTTTTTAGCTCTCTTGATTTTTTCTTGATCTATCTATTGATGTGATTATTTTAAGAGATCAGTTAATATTTTGTGTGATAACATTTGGGTTGGTGTTTTAAGTTCATGATCTAAAGCTAATTTGTAATTTGTTATGTGAGATTTAGGGTTCTATCTGCAGCGGATAATCGGTTTTTGTGATCTTTGGCTACATCTAGTTGAAAATAGTTAGCGTAGACATTCTCTTTTAGCATATTTTATCCATATTTTGGGAAAGAAAGTAACTTTGAAAAATTAGCCAAGGGTTTTTTCTTACCTACACTTATGACTAGTTTGAAAGCATAAATGACGACAATTTATGATTTTGGATCTAAGTAATGGCTAACGCTTTTTTGTCTCCTTTTCATTCCATTTCAGATGACTCTTCTTTGTCTTTGTTTACATGTGTATTTATGCATTTGTCTCTTTTTCTGGCAAGCTTTACTTATTATTGAAACAATGTTGATCAAAATATCAGTGTCTTGGTAGAATTGTTGGGATGCACCATTACAGGCCCTGAAAGCCTTCTTGTTTATGAATATGTTTCAAATCAAAGCTTGTATGATTACTTTTTCAGAGGTACTATTGACTTTAAAATTTGTCATCTTTTCATATATAGCTACGTTCTTTTTTATTACTTATTCCTCTTTTGATTGTTGTTAAATTGATTGTTGTTGGTACTATTATTGTTAAATTTATTTAAATCTCCCTGCTACTTGTGTAGCGTTGTTGGTTCTGCTGCTACGCGACGATGGTGATGCGCTGCTGGTGCTGCTGGTACTGCTGGCTCTGAGTTGGTGTTGTTGATGGCATGGTGCTGCGTTGTACTGGTGCTGTGTTGTGCTACTGGTGTTGTGTACTGGTATTGATGATGGCGTTGTGTTGGTGATGTGTTGTGCTGCTGATGTTGTGCATTGGTATTGGTGTTGGTTCTGGTGTGTTGCGCTGGTGCATTGGTGCTGCTGCACTGCTGCTGTTGTTGGTAATACTAAGTTTTTTTTGTATATATAATAAAATCTCAAATGTAATTATACTTTTAATTTTAATATAATATGATTTTTAATATTGTAATTACTAATTCTATTTTTTATAATTTATGTATACCCTATGGCCTCAGTTATATGCTAACCGAGGCCATAGGGTGTATCTATGGCCTCGGTTATATGCTAATCGAGGTCATAGGTCATTACCTATGGTCTCTCTCATTTACGTCTCAATTCTTATAACCGTGGTCATAGACCTACTGCCACGGTTAAAAACCGAGACCATATGTATGTTTTTTAGTAATGTAACATAAATATTCGTAAATAATTTGTAACTTTTGAAACATTTTACGTAGAACCAATATGAATGATTTAGAGTATTTATATGTTTGCTTTGATTGTTAATCTAGAATGTAATGTAAAGTATTTCAAACGTAGCAACAATATCATTCTTCGTACATTCATCATGAATACGTTAGAATACTCTATTTTGTTACAAATTTGTATAATTATTTATTATTTTTCTTATTTTATCAAATTTAAAAATAAAAAAATTATTTCTTAATTTATTTCATTTATAAATTTTATTTTAATATTTATTATTATTTTGATTACACTACTTAAACAAATATAATAATAATAATATTTTTTTCATTAAATTTTATTTTTATTATCATTCATATTTTAATTATGTTTCTATGCTACGAACAAAATATGATTTTATAACAATAAACAATATAAATTTTATGAGCATCAAACAATTAATAATCTTAACAAAAATGTATTTATGTTATATTGTATGTACCTTATAATTATAATGAAAAGTAACAAGTACATAATAAGACATCGATAAAGATAAAGAATGTTCATTTATTTAAAAAAAGAAAAAAAATCCTTCATTGCTATAAACATTCAGTTAGGAACACTTGTTATCAAATCACATGATTATTTATAAATAATAATTAAATTTTATTCTTTTATTAATATATTTTTTACAAATATATCGTTCTTAAAAATATACTGATATATTTATTGCTATATTACTAGTATATACATATTTATATTAATAATTGTTATTAAATATTTACCATAAAATTAAATAATTTTATAGTATGAATAAATTGAAAAGAATATTTAACTAAAATATTTGCTCCTTAAAATATTTTAAAAAGTAAAGCATATCTAAACTTAGATTTAAACAATAAATATATCAAATTCGAAACAAATATGTCTAACTAAATCATAAACAAAATGTGACTAAGATTTAGGTGAAAAAAATAATACTCTACTTCAAAATCTTGATAGAATAACATCAAAAAATTATAAATAAAATATCTATTAGAGATATAACTCTTACTAAAGAAAGCTCTCTTCTCAGCAAAAAAAAATTAACAAAAAAAGAGTTGAAGAAAAACAAATGTAGAGGAGAGATGAGTAGAAGATGAGTGTTTCAACTTTTCCCTTATTACCATAAATATAAAATTAACTTTAATAATATATTTTTAAATTTAAATTTTCAAACTCCATAGTTCATATAGCTAACCATGCAAATAATTCTTTTTTTAATAACTATAGTATTAACACATTTGTAATAGGGACTCAATTTTCACACTTTCACATATCCAGTGTAAAGACGGATAAATACATAAGGAGAGGTATGTGTACCACCTTAATTCTCGATAAATATAATATTTATAAAATTATAGATAAATTATATGTACAAAATATAAGTATACTTCATCTAGATTTTACTTCATTGTTTGAAATATGGTTAAAAATATCTCTGTAGAAAATTCGACACTTAAATTATACAAAAATATCAAAGATATTGTTGTTGTTTACGAAAAATATGAAAACTGTAATTACTAAACTTCATAAAGTATGAAAAAAAATTATTATATTTTAAACTAATTTTCATATCTAAGTCATAAAATAATTATGATATTTATTTTGATCAATAACTCAATTAATTAAAAAAATTATATAATGACAAATTTAAGTATTTGAAATAAATATTTTGACTATTAAATAGATAAACATCAATGGTAAATATTATTAGGTATAAAATAAAAAATAATCTTTTGAAATACAAACTTTATCTTTAGAAATAAGAAATAAAAAATGAATAAATTTAATAAAAAAACATTATGTTTGTCAAAAATGTCAAGAAAATTTGGTACATTAATTGTTGAAAAAATGTCTTTTTTTGCCGAATAATATGGATATCATATATCTATATCCGTGTATCTAAGATCTCAACAATGCTATGACAATGTCGATATTGTTGATGATTTTTTTCATCCTTGGTTTGAAGTGTAATCAGATCATAACATAAAGAAAAGTAGAACTTTCCATGAGCAGGATCATTAGGATTATCGAACCCAAATAAGATCGGACCAGAAAAATAGCACAATCTGATTAGGTTTCAATTTGTAGTGGTAGAACTAAACTAAAATAATAAATATTATTATTATCGATAATATTTTATTTTAATAAACAATCACATAATAGGTTCAAACCTATATCTTTTTATTGCCTTGAAATATATGTCATTTGGCTCGTAACATTATTCTCAAGGCCCCTACTTGTTTTGCACACCTATATGACCATAAAAAAAATTATATGGAAGCGTGGGGTTTCAAATTGTTGATCTTTAATTCTTTATGATGCAAGGAGGAGTTTTTACTTTTGAATTATACATACATAAATGTCTAAAACAAAAATACAAAAACAGATATTTCAGTTAAATTGTAATATCTATTATGGATGATTATAATTATGATTTAATTGTACATGTAGTTTAGTATCATAAACTATTCCAATGATCTAAAACAATAAAAAAAATTAATTTGATTCTATTTTTTGATTTCTTTGAACACTCTTAAAAAAGAATAATTTAATTTGTATTCAATGCACCAACAATCCTATTAATATATATATATATTTCTATTCATTTTCAAACATAAATCTTAATGTTAACAATTTATGAATAATTTACGAGAAAAATAAGCAATTTTTACACCCGAGGATATATTTAAAATTTTATAACTTTTAATATCTTAAATATGTTCGTGTAATATATGATAGTTATGTAGGTTTTTTATTTATTTATCTTCTTAGTTCTCCTTTTCTATTAATTACTATTAGGTGTTTGTGTTATATGTTCTCTCCGATCTTTTTATGATACTTATATTTTCTCCCCAAGTATATAACATAAGGTTATATGTTCTATCCTTGCATCATAATGTCCCTAAATTCTCCAATACCATTATGATATAGGTGGCAAATATATATTTTACAATGACTAATTAAAAGAAGTATGGAAGTGTATAAGTAGGGTACATACCACCAAAGATTTTAAAAAAATAAATAATTTAAAGTTAGCTCTAAGATGACACTAATTTGAATAACAGAAAAAGAGACTATGACTCATTCTCACACTAGTTTGATAAAAGAGAAATAATTATAAACATGTTATAAGAAAATCAGGGAATGATATCCATCGATTATCCCAAAATAGCCTCTGGACCATTTGAAAGTGGTCCTCTTTAGTGAACAAACCTTTAATCTAATATTAGAAAAAGTGAATAGCATTAATTTGAAAGCGCGCTACCTTCAATACGAAAAGGAAAATACTTTAATTCTTAGAAAATAAAAAAGAGAATAGACTTTAATTTGAAGGTCGAAAGAAGAACTAGTTAGCCCAAATTTATGATTTCATTCAAAGCCCAAAGTGCAAAATCTTCAAGTTATTACCGGTAGCCACTAATTAATAATATGTTTTTTAACTTATTTATTTAATCTAAATTTATATTTTTTTAATATTATAAAATTAAATTATTTTTAATCAAGTTATTTTTTTTTATTTATAATAGTAAAAAAATTAATATTTTTATAAACACACAAAAATATAGCGGTTAATCTTAATTAAAAAAAGTTAAAAAAATAAATAAAATGACATTTTTAAAATTTATAATAAAAAATATTATCCAATAATATTTAACGTGATTGAATTAGACATAGTTTTACATTAAATACCTAAATTGGCATAGTTTAACTTGAATGACATCATCTTAAACACAATCAATATGAAATGATGAATCAAATATTTTTTCAAATAGTAAAAATATATAAATTTGATATAAATGATGTTATTTTTTGTTTTATAAATTATAAGAGTACTACTTTTGTGTTTAGAGTTTTATTTTTGAATATTTCATGTTAGGTCATTCAAGAATTAACATTTTAAGTGCGAATAATTGAAACTATGATTATCTGTAAAAATGTGATGAATTTTTTTCAAAAATAACCTTAATAAACAAAATCTGGGGCGATGGTGGTTATTATAAGAATGAATTTATAGTTTGTTAGGATTTCTTTGAATGAGATGAAGTTGAACATAGTTAAAAATGCGAATATGATTTCTTTGATGAAAATAAAGATAAATTATATGATACTTTATGCAAAGGAATACAATAGACATTGGGTGACTTGTAGGTTTACTAGTACTTGTGTTACTCCACCCAATGAGTTAACCTTTTGAGATAAAATTTTAAGTTCTTTATATATATATATATATAAGAATAAACTTTCAATATCAAAATACAGATAATAATTTGAATAATTATATTAAATTTTATTTATTTATATATTTTTTATTATACTAAAAAATATGTACTAAATAACTAAAATATAAAAATAGTAATATTATTTTAAAGGATAAAACTACAAAAATATTACTGAATTATTGCATTTGTTATGTTTATATCACTGCATGATTTTTTTCATCTCATTTATACCACTCAATTTGTAAAAGATTTTATTTATATCATTCTATTAATCTCTATGTAACAACATCATAAGTCGTAATGCAAATTATTTTTCTAAATATACTATTTAATTATTTGAGTTATTCCAAATATACTACTAATATATAACCTTATTAGACAAGATTGAAGAAATTGTATAAATTAAACTTTTTATGAGTTGAATAATATAAACAAGATAAAAAATAATTTGATAACATAAATAAAACAAATGCAAAAAATGGATAGTATTATTGTGTGTATTATTTTTAAAATAATATAATAAAATAAGCATTATTTAACATTTTAATTTTTTAAAACTAAACATTACCTAAATCATAGATGCGATGTCAAAATGGTCCATAAGCTTTTGATAAATTATACACTTTAATCAACTAATTTTCAAGTAATACATTATATATCTATCGTGTTTATAGAATAGGACACCATAAATTCTAATAGACATGTGATATCCTAGTTTTCAAAACTACTAATTTTCAAACCTAATAAACCTTTAATGTACCATAAGTGATATGTTAGAAATCTTTTAAGTTAAAAAATTGACAGTTAGAGGTCCAATCTATTTAAAAATTAGAACATTAGAGATATTTATAGAGTTTTATTATCTTACTTTTAAAACTTAAAAGAATTTTTTATTTACTATCCAAAAGTTAATATTTTTAAGTTTTAAATTTATCTACCCAAATTCAATGCAAAAATTCTTGCTTCGTGTAATTCTAAAGACGAAACATTCTTATCAAACAGAATGGCAAAAACATTCCTTTCGATCTGTGCCAAAGCCGTTAGACAAACGTATATGGCAAAAACATTCCTTTCGATCTGTGCCAAAGTCGTTAGACAAACGTATCCAAGTTAGAAAGAGCTACTCTTTTTACCAAATATACTCTTTTAATCAAGATTAATACAAAAGAGCAAAGACTATTATGACTAGTTCTAAAAATGTGAAGCAAATATGAGAATACAGATATGAGATAACATAATTGTTATAATAAATCTGCAGAAAACAATTAAGTTTTGAACATAAGATCTTCATCTTTTTTTCCTTGAAGGACTCAAACTTGGATTATGCCTGAAAATCCATCTCCAACCTTTGAAGCTTTTCCTTCCTCTCTTGTTAATCCCTCTATCATTCACTGTAATTCTACAAGATCCTCCCCCATGACTATAAACTCCATCTTTCATTAGACCTCCCACAAATTCATGACCAGCTCGCATACTTCCAAAGCCTGTGTAAGCTTCTAATTTAGAACCCCCCATTTTCAATGCAGAGTAATCTGATTTTGATTCGACTGAATAGTCAAGTTTCAAATCAATAAATCTTGAATCATCCATACCATTGAAATCACTCTCTCTTAGTGAAAAAACTCTTTTACTAGCTCCACTAAAACCTCCATCTACATCCACATAACCAATCTTCTTCAATCCTTTAAAATCAGACCCTAATTCAGAAATCATAGTATCATCACTAAACCCACTTCTTCTTCCAGATTCTAAAGCCATAGACTTTCTTGGTTCAGCATCACTAAACCCACTTCTTCTTCCAGATTCTAAAGCCATTGACTTTCTTGGCTCTGCTTCACTAAACCCACTTCTTCTTCCAGATTCTAAAGCCATAGATTTTCTTGGTTCTGTTACACTAGAACTTCTTGGACCTGAAATTGAGCTTCTAGCACCAGAAACCATTAAATCTACACCATCTTCAGACCCAAACCAACCACCACCATTTCTGAAACTACATAGAGACCTTGATCTAGACACACCCATTTGATCCCCAGTAAAAATTTCACTTTTTTCATCAAACTCTGCAACACTTTTAGTCCCATAATCTTTTTCCTTCTTTTTCCTAAAAAATTTCCCTAATTTCCAAAAGCCATTTGATTTCTTATTGATTTCAACACAACTACTGTTGCTCCTTCTCAGTATCATCACATCCTCTGTTTTCTCATGAATCTTATTTGGGGGTTTCGAATTTGATGAAAGTGAAACTATTGGAATCTCATTTCTTTCATTCTCAATCAGAAACGAGACCCTCCCAAGACTACCTACATCCCCAGCACATGAATTTCGATTAGGTGATAAATCAGAACAAGAACAAGAAGAGAGACGTTGCTCACCACAATCTGAACAAACCAAATTCAACAAACGATCTTTGAGACAATAAGCACAAATCCCAACTGAAGAAGCTGATGGGTGTTTTCTACAGGGAAAATCAGAAGCAGAGGAGTAATAACATTCCATGTCTGTATTGATGTTGTATGCTTCCAAAGCTTTGCCTCTCTCTCTCATGGCTAGCTATTCTTCTTTTCTTCTTCTTCCTCGTTTATCAAGAAAGTTACGATCTTTAAATCAAAGTTTGGAATTTTAAAGTTTCAGTGAGTGGAAAAGGAAAAGCTCTCTGCCTTGGAGTCCAGAGTCCTATAAGATAAAAACAAACAAACAATTTGCTTCTAAAAGACTAGTGTCTAATGACCAATTAATGAAAGCTAAAAATGTAGCTGAGAAGACTGAATCGGATCATTAATTAAGAAGTAAAAGAGATTTGTGGGTATGTTTTGATACTGAAGGAGATTTTAGAACCATTGAATTGATAGAAAATAGAAATGAAAAGATCGAGAAGCGTCTACTTTAATTTTGCTTTCCAATGGTGTATAGTTGTGTATGTTCCATGCTCTTTTCGGACATTAATCATTTTTGGTGAAGTATATAACCTCCATACGACTTGAATATAATTGTAGGTAATAGCTGCCCATGGGTCACATTTGGGATTTTAATTTAAGTGGGATATTTTATAAATGGTAAAATATAATATTATTTTATATGTTTATAGTATATGTGTATTTTGTTTAAATATAATTATATAAATATGTTTAAATTATTAATTTTGTTAAGTATTTTTTAACAATAAATCTTAAAAATAAAAATTAGTTGAAAATATAATATTATTTTATGTATTTAATTTTTTAAATTTTTTTAAATATTATAAAAATTAAAAAAAATCCATAAATTTTACAATAATAAAAATAACACTCTAATTATATTAGACGAATTTTAATTAGATGTCGTTTAACATTAAACATGTTTAAATGGTTATAGTTTAATTTAAATAACCTCGAATATTATGTTAAATTTTTATTATAATAATAATAATATATATATATATATATAAGATAAATATAAAATATTATTTTTATGATTTTTAAGTTTTAAAAATATTATTTTTATTATATATTTTTTAAAAAATTATGTTAAAAGGTATGTGGGGTCAGTAACCTCTTGACGCCCTTGTAGATTTTTTAGTGCTCATACTTAACAATTTAATTTATTAAGAATTTACATAAAATTAATTTAAAAAAATGTGTGAGTTTATATCACCATACGTATCTAAAGATTTACTGCAGTTCCTGCAGGCATTATTGTGTAAGAAAGTATGAATTTTACTGCAAATTTTGAGTAAATCAGTAAACTAAAACATTAATTTCAATAATATACCTTTAGCCATAAATAAATCCCAATAATGATACTGAACATGCACTTGTACCATCAAATGCAAACTAGTCCCACCACATCATACACAAGCTCTCTATAGACAATAACACTAGTCAATTCTTAGATACTCCTCACCAACTTAAAAGAATAGTCATTCAATGAACTAGTCATGATCTAAGTTCATCAATATGTTATTTCATTGTTTAATTTTTCAACAGTTTTCTCTTTCTCTTGACTTTTTACTACAAAATGACAAATTATTATATATTTATTTATTTTTTATTTTTTTTAAATAAATATAGGTCCTAAGTCAATTATTTCAATGTTTCTGTTATGGTGTGTATCCGTGGGTACAGACCAAATTAGAAAAATATTTTTAGAGGAATTAGAGTATAATTTTTTTTATATAAAATAAAAAATTATATTTCAATATTTAAAAATTAAATATGTATCATAGTTTAAATTTAATAAGAGATTAAAAGTTATGATAAATTTTTTCAATCAAAAATAAATTTTTCAAGTTATATTACAAGAAACATATAGAATTAGTATATTATAATTTATAATAAAAATTATCTACAGTAAATGAATATATAAATATATAATAATTTAATAATATTAATATCATAAATCTATAAATGTTAAAAACTAAAGTTAAAAGAAATACATTAAAATAAAAATAATAAGATTTGATTTAGGATTTTTAGCTTAAAAATATATATTTTTAAAAATTAAAAAACTAATAAATACAAATATTTTTTATCTGTGGTTGTTTATTACATTTGTTTTCTTAAACTGATAAAATAAACCAGTTTAGTAGTGGTGATAAAAATGAACAAAAAAATTATTAATTTTTTTACATTAAAAAATTTCAAATAAAATAAAATATAAAATAATATAATATTAGAAAAAATAAAAAATTTAAAATTAAACAAAATAAAAAAAATTTGAATATATAAATAAAAAATCTTAAAAGATTTAGTTTTAAGTTTATTGTCGTGCTTATTTTTTATTTTTATTTTTATAATGTTTAACACTGATATTTATTATTACAAATTAAAATTAAATATATGAATTATTTTTAGATTATATTGTATTCGTTTAAAAAATATTTTTATTTAGCATATACCATTATAAATTAATAATTATCAAATATATAAATATATATATATATATATATATCTAACCATTTACTCACTATTTGTTTATATTATTTTTATCTATATGTCAATTAAATATTATTGATATGTATAATGTTATATCAATATATATACATAATTTTAAATAAAATATATTATTATAAATAAAATATTTATTTAATGTTAAAAATATATATAATTAAATTTATTTTATTTCTTTTGTAAAATTATTGACCGAGAAAATGCTCCGCCTTGAGGCTCCGGCCATGAGTGGGGTGATGAGAGTTACCCATCACTATCAGACTGGCATGAGTGAAGCATGCATTATTCATTTGTCTATTTCTTTTTTAACATTTTTCATCTTTCATTGAGACAATCTTATATTATGTCTTTTTCTCATACATATAAAGCACGTGTCATACGGCCAAATCCCATTTTGGACTAAAGGACTCACTTTTTTTTTTTTGGAAATGGACGGCTATGATTTGTTTGGCTGCCGCCTCTATTATTTATAAAGACGAGACTATCAGAGGCCTTAGTCTACACTCTACTCTTAGTTGTGGCTTGTGCGATAATAAAAAGGCATATCCAAGTAGTTGTCACAATCATGTAATTTTATTTGTAAAAATATTGTGAGCGGTTTATATCCACATTTTTTGAAATTGGTATTTCTAGATTATTTTTATTTTATTTTAATTAAAATATATAAAATATTTTTATTTAAATTATTAGTATATTTTTAACTCAAACTTAATAAAAATATTAATAAATTAGGGTAGTTTGGGGCAGAATATTTAAGAGGCTACACAGGATTGTAACCTCGTTCAAAAAACTTATAAAAAATTAATTATATGTATATTTTTAACATTATTGAAATAATATATTATATTTAATTTTTCTATTATATTTTTAGTAAATTATTGTATATTTCAAAAAAATTCAACTAATATATGAAAAAAAATGACATAAATAATTTGTGAGTAAAATATTATTTTTCTCACATATTTATTGTATACACAAATGATTAAAATAGTTAAATAGGAGTATTTTTGTTCACATAATTAACAAATATTAATTAATTACACATAAAATTATAATAGTATATATCATATAAAAATATTTCTTAAAATAATATGATGCAATTTAAAAAATATTTCTTATATTTAAATTCAATTTATCGTTAAATAATAGTATTAAAAATTATAGAAATTAAAATAAAATAAAAACATTAGGAAAAACTTAAAACCAATGCTTTTAAGATTTTATTCATTCTTACCATCAAAATTTTTTATACTTTATTTAACTCAAAATTTTAATTATATTTAATATTATATTATTGTATATTTTATTTTAAAAAAAATTATTTTATTTTTTTAATATAAAAGTGTAATATTTTTTCCATGATTTTTTTAATTTATTTTTATCCCTATACAAAACTGACTTATTTCGACATTTCAAAAAGATCGATGAAACAAACGCAAACAAAAAAAATAGATGTTTATTAGTCTTTTATTTTTTAATAACATATATTTTTTAATGTATTATCAAGCTTAAAATCAAAAACAATATATTATTCTTTATATTTTAATACGTTTATTTTAGTTTTAGTTTTAGTTTTTAATAATTATAATATTTATATTTATTAAATTATTATATTTTTTTATCTTTTTATTTATGTTAGATAACTTTCGTGATAAGTTATAATGCTATAACTCTATTTCTCTCATGTAATATAAATTTCTTATCTTTAATTGAGAAGAGTCTACTGTAATTCTTAACATTTTATTGAATTTATATCATGATATATTTTTTACTCTTAAATATTTAAATATTTTTCTTTAATTTGTATAAAACAAATTACACTCAAGTCCTCTCAAAATATATTTCTAACTAAGTCCTTCATTCAGAAATATTATTAATTAGTAATTTAAATAAATATATTATATGTATCTCAATTAAAAATAGAGGTTAAAAAAGACACCAAAACAATAATAAAGGTAGCCAAAAATACTAACATCATATTTTTTAATTTAAATTCACAAATTATTATTATTATTATTATTTATAAATAATTTAGTTAATTATTTGTTTAATAAAATAAAAAAGTTACTACCCAAGTATACTAAAATTAATAATTAATTTTAAATAAAAATTAAAAAAATTGTGTTGGCTTGTGATAGGATTATGGATTATGATTCAAATTTGGAAAAGTTATCTTAAAGTGTATTAGAAGTTTTTGATAAACTAGTTATCAAAAGTTTTTGAAAAAATAATTCTACTAGAGTTTAAGTTATTAAGAGAGTTATTCATATTGTTTTTATATATTTATTATTCTTATAAGTTTTATGTATTATATAAACTAAATATTTAATATTTAATAATTAAAATTATTAAAATTTAAATATAACATGTTACACTATTCTAAGTTCATTCCTCTAAAATATTGTAAGTTAATTCCTCTAAAATATAGTAACATAATGGCTGTCCTTTTAACGTGCGTTAGGTGTGGTAGTAATACTAATTTCAGTTTATTTCATAAATTAATATATGTTTTAAATTAGTACCATAAAGGAAAGGGGAAAAAAATTCATGAAACCTTTTGATGAGTCATGCACATCTGTATTTGATCATTATACATCACAATTGTTGTTCGAATCTTCCTCAGTTAATTTAGAACAATTAATGCATATATTGTGTATTTTAAAGTGTATGTATCTATTGAAAAAAAAAAAAATTTGATAAACTGTAAAAACAGGATGGTTGTTTGCTTCACTTTATAGTCCTTCCCTTCGTATACTTCAGGTTAGGAATTATTCGTACTATGGTTCCCATGAAAAGCATAAATATTATACTTTTATGCTTTCTCTCTTCTTTTAATTAACTTGAATTTTTCTTTTTGGTAAATTTTAATATAAGAAAAATTATCGGTCAAGTCTATAAGGTAGAGTCTAATATGTGTCGTAGAATGTGTTTAGCCATTCAAATTTATCAATTATTAAAAAAAAAATTGAAGATAAATAATATTATTTTATTAATTTTTTTATTTAAATACTATTATTTTATATTGGGTTATTTGAGTATAACACTGGTTTTTGTTTGACTGTTTTGTTGTTGATTGTTGGTTCCAATTTCGCATTAGAGTAGGTTAATATAAAAATAATAATAAAATATATTTAAATAATTTTTTTTATAATATTTATTATTGTTGATTTTTCTTAAATAATTTTATACTAAAATTATACTTTCTTTCTAATTAATGACTCATGTTTTAATTAATTGAAAATAAAAATAATAATATTTTAACAATAAAATAATTAAATAATAATATTTATCTTTAATTAGTCTATTTTTTCAAAATTGATGTACTATAAAATATTTTTTAGAATCTCACTTACTAAATGATACTAACTTCATAATTCCGAAGACTTATGTGGCCTCTCCCTCTTTAATATTTTGTATTTTTAGTTTTTTTTTCTTTCTTGAAACTGTTTTAAAAATGAATCTTTTAGATATTACAAATATTGAATGATACAAACACAATTAAATATCCGAGAAAATGTACATGTAATATATTTCAACAAAACAAGCTAACAAGCCCTAAAAAAGGGATATCAATGATAATAAAAATATAAAAGCAATAAAGGAAAGAACATATCAAATTTATAATGATTTAACCCAACCAATGTGATAAGTCTACTCTACTTCTTCACCCCTCCAAAGAGATTAGTTCCACAAGCTTAAGTATTGGATATTACAAATATAATAGGAGAAAACCATAAAGAGAAACACTCACTATAAATAATAACACTCAAAGAGACCTCACATGCTCTCACACTACACAATGATAGAAAAACCTTTTTCCTCTCTTCTCTAGCCTCTCTCACAAATGCTCAAATGCTTTTTTAATCTTCTAGGGCCCACAATAAGTGCTTATATATACCCAAAAGTACATTTCCATTAATGTACCATCCAAAATCGATCTTAAAAGTGTAAACCTCATTACCCATTTGGTTCATTTTGCATGAAAATAGAAAGCCATCTACAATGCTAAATTAATCGAGCTAGAACTAGATCGATTGAGCCTACTAAAATTTGCATCCATTTTTGTACATAAACTCCTCGATCAAAGCTAGATAGAATTTTGATCAATTAACCCACCAAAATGTTATTTCTTCATTCAATTCAATGCTTCTAGTTCAACCTTTGATGCTTATCACCCACAATGATTTTCAAGCATCCCATGGATTTGCATCACAAAGTTATAATTATCTACCTTGATGCCAATCCTTGGAACTTTCTCTCATGGGTGAAGACCCATATTTTCACCATTATTTAGTTAAGGTGGTCACCTTGACCAAAGTTTCACACTTCACAAACTTTGCCAAAAGAATTGGTTTTGTTGATATGTTCTCCGGGTTGTCATCCGTGTAAATTTTGACCAACTCCAACTCACCTTGTTCTGCCATCTCTTGTATGAAGTATAGCTTAACATCTACATGTTTCATATGGTCATGAAATTGAGAATTCTTGATTAATAAAATTGCTCCTCAATTTTCAAAATGAATCATGACTCTCTTTTGATCAAAACCAAGTTTATTAGCCAAACCCTCCAACCACATAACTACCTTCATCACTTTCATTGCGGAAAAAAACTCCACATCCGTAGAAAAAAATGTCACTATTGATTGTAAATTTTCCTTCCAACTCATCAAGTTTCCTCCAAAACCAAACAAGTACCCCATGATTGATCACCTAAAATGTTAGAATCCATATAGTCCATCACTCTAACACTTAGCTACTCGAAATGGCCATAGAGAATACCAACTTCGATAGTACCTTGAAGATACTTCATCATCCATTCCACCACCTCTTAATGATTTTTACTCGGATTGGTCATGTAACGTATCACCAAACTTACACTATATGCAATATCTGATTTTGTACAAATCATTAAATACATCAAGTTACCCATCACACTTGTATAGGGCACCTTCTTTATTTCTTTCTTATCTTTATCTATTGAAGAAGAGTTTGAGGCTTATAACTTGAAATGTGATGCTATCAGAGTTGTAGTCAGTTTAGCATTGATCATGTTAACCCATTTAAGTACCTTCTCATAATATCCCTATTGAGAAAGAAATAATCTATTTTTTTCTCTATCTCTTATAATCTCCATCCCTAAAATTTTCTTGACATACCTAATATCCTTTATCTCAAATTCTAAGATAAGTTAACTCTTCAATTTGGTAATTTGAGATCGGTTATAACTAGTTATTAATACATCATCTATGTATAACAATAAATATATCGTAGAAGGACTAGTTGTATCTCTCAAATACACAATTGTCATGCTTTCTCCTTTAAAAACTGACCTTTAAAATGAAGTCATTGAATCTATTATACTAACATCTTGGTGATTGCTTTAAGCTACAATGACTTATTCAATAGACACTCCATGTCACCCTTTTATTTTTTTCACAAACCCTTTGGGTTGTTCCATGAAATTTTTTGCCTCAAGGTAACCATGTAAAAACGCAGTTTTCACATCTAATTGGTTAAGTTTCAAAGTAATATGAATAATTAGATACATATAATCGAATAGAATTTTTCTTAACAATAGGTGTGAAAATTTAGACAAAGTTAATACCTTCTCTTTCTAGACACCCTTTGCAACAACTCTAACCTTATATCGGGCTAACTTGACATTCAGTACACCTTCCTTCACTTTGTAGCCCATTTACTTCCCATAAATTTCTAATCTTTCGGTCAAGGAAATATTGTCCATGTCTTATTCTTGTATAAAGAACTCATTTCTTCTTTCATAGTCATCCATCATTTATCAATATCTTTCCTACTCATGGCTTCTTCATAGAACCTTGGCTCAAATCTTGAGATCTAAGACTCCATACTCATTGCATAGGTAACAAGGTTTAACTACTCAAGAGATCTAGTCAAGTGTCGAAATTGATCAAGTGCCAATAAGTAGCCATTTCTCAACCTAGATGGTTTGGGCTCAATGGTACCTTCTTCTTCTTCCATCTTTATACCATGATTATCATCATTAAGAGGTTCTTGTATAGTAGGCTCTTTTGATTGCTTATGTTCACCTATGGGTTGATTAATAAACACCAATGGCTCCATCTCAAAACTAACACATCCGCTTGCAAACACTTGAGGCGAGTCATTTGTTTCTTCGAAATCTCTACCCATATACATCTCACCCTCCTTCAAAATTACATCTTTACTAGTGATGCACTTCTTAGCATCATCATACCATACCTTGTAACCCTTCACATCACTAGAATATCCAAAAAGCATACACTTCAATGCCCTTGAATCCAACTTCCCTTGCCTCATATGTACATATAAAACACATTCAAAAACATGAAAATGATCATATTTAATAGGTTTACCAAACAACACCACTTATGGCATCTTGAAGTTGAGCGAAACTAAAGCGATTGAAGCACGCCTATTGATAAGTTATCTAGCTGTAACAATGACTTCACCCTAAAATCTAATGGGCATGTTTGCATCAGAAAGCATACAACTCACTCTCTCCAAAAGTGTTCTAGTCGTCCTCTCTTCCAAACTATTTTGTTGATGATTTGCAAGAATGTTCATATTTCTTATAATACCAGTCTCCCTACAAAAACTTGTCAAGGACTTATTACAAAACTCTAAATCATTGTTAAATCTCAAACACTTAACCTTCTTTCTGATTTGAGCTTCTAAAAGTTCCTTCCACTTCATAAATGTCACCAAAGTTTCATCTTTACTTTTTAACAAGTAAACCCATAACCTTATAGAGAAATTATTAATAACAGTAAAAATGTACTTTACACCACCCATTGATAGTGTCCTCTCTAGCCCTCACAAATCCAAATGCACATAGTCAAGTATGTCAAATCCCTTTAGCTTTGTTCATCTTTCCAAAAATACAATAATCTCAAAATGATAGCTTTTCAAGCTTACTATCACCAAGAATCTTCCTTTTGTGTAGTTCTTTCAATCCTCTTTCACTAATATGATCCAACATTTAATGCCAAAGATTGACAATTTCCTCTTGATGGATCACCATGACAATATTGTTTTCTATTGTAGCATCCAAGTAATAAAGCCCATTTATTTTATACCTTTAAAGTATAACAAAGTACGTCTACATACCTTCAATTCGCCATGCTTTCCCTTGTGGCTATACCTTATGTTTTCCAATGTACCCAATGAAATAAATTTCTTCATTAATGTTGACATATACCTCACATTCTTCATTACAAATTTTAAGCCATTATTCACCTCAACTACCCAACTCCTATCACATTATATGGATGGTTATTTCCCATGTGAATTATGCTACCATTCAACTCCTCATAATCAACAAACCACTCCTTGTAAGGAGTCATGTGAAAGTACACCCTGTGACTAAGAACCAAGCACCATCATTGTTGCTTGAAGAAAATGTGATACAATATATAACATACAAGTATATGTGATTATCTACAAGTGATAAGTAATTTTAAAAATAATGGTTATTGTACCCACGAGCATTGATAACAATATCTATGCCTAATTACTTGTCCATTATTAAATTAGTTAAAATCAATAAAATGTAGGTTTTTGTTGTTTTTGATAAAATACATAAAATAGTAAAATAAGTTGCAAAAGGATTCTAAGATATAAGTGATCATGGGACTCTCATCACCACTAGCCTACAATTTTAATAATCATGTTATTAATTTCTTAAATTCTAAATTACTTTCAAAATTTAAAAGCCATTCATGAATTCTTAAATTTAACTTTAGAAACCTAGGTCTACTTAAGACTTTCCACAATTTCTCACTTTGTAATTGATTTAGAATGCCATCATAAATCAACCTAAATTCTGAACAACCTAGATGAACCCTTACTAGATATAATTAATTCATTGCATTAGGATCTAAAAAAATCATAATTAACCATGCAAAATTAGAATAATTGCTTAACCTTTAGGGAAGGTATTTAATCCTACTTGTGACAGGAGTCACAAGGTACCACTTAGAATAAGAATATTAGAGATTACATATTAACATCTTAGACTAGATATAAACATATTCGTGCAACAAACTAATTATACACCTAATGTATAACATGGATAGTCATGACATTCAAACATAGAATCCAATACAACAAGAATCAAGAATTCAAATTAAAATTATTCATAATATTAAATTAATTAAATTATGATATAGGGCTTAGAATTTTCCATAATCATATTCGAATTTTAGCTAGACATAAATTCTAAATGAATCAACATTATAATCATGGAAACTTAATAAGAAAAAAAAATAGTATGAAAAGCTTAGGAAATGTAGATGATGATGCCAAAGCAAACTCATTCTCAAATGTTCAATCTTTTCTTCTAAATCTTCTTCAAAGGTTTGCTTTAGATGTTCTCTTGATCTCTCTTGTTTCTTGAAGCAATTATGTATTAATTTAGCTAATTCTAATACTCTCTTTATTTTTTTGGGGTATCGTTTTGTATTTATAAAATATAAAAATTGAATCAGGACGTGAATAGGATTTTTGGTATTCTATTGGAGATAGAATTATTGTGAATCACATGTTAAAAGGGATGGATAACCTGCAATGGTTAAAATGTTGAATTAGTTGCAATTACCAACATGGATAAGTTATGATAGTTAAAAGGAGGAATAAGTTGTGATCGTCAACATGAAAGATAAGTTACGATAGTCAAAATGAGGGATATGCTACAACATAAATAAGTTACAATGGATTGCTAAATACACCCATTTCATTTATAAGTTAATTCACCTATCAAATAAAAATTATAAAAAATCACGATAAAATCACAAAAAATTTAAAAAAACAATATTTTGCTAATAAATATAAAATAAATATTTTTAGTTCATTATATATATATAAATATAAATAAATTGATATACAAAAATGTGTATAAAATAGTAATTATCAAATCTTTTACACCTATTCTTTGCTAGTCCTCGAGCAAAGTCAACATCCATAGTTGAGAAAATAAGTTTTATGATATTTTATCTCAAGGGTTTAATAATATTATGATTTCAAATTTTAATAAATGTTATATATATATATATTCTCTAGCCATCCCTTTGTTAGAATTACTATAAAATAATCATGTTCAAAGTCTGTGTGATGAAGTAAAAATTAAAAATAGTCAAATCATGTCATTTAAACAAATTTAAATGTTATTACTCCCTATAAACATCAATACACTTTTTAGAGTTTGATAAGTAATAATTTGTGTTATAACTATTTATTTCATATAGTACAAAGGGATTTACATACTCCCCTTTGGTTTTACGTATCAAAATACTACACAACTAAATACAAATATTCATCAAACATGAAATGATCACGAACATATCGTAAAGTTGTTTATTTCCATGAGTAACACAACGACAGACACCAAAACCCAAAAGACACACCTACTTTAAGTGCATCCATCTTAATTGCTCCATTCATGAATCAACTCATCCAATCCTCTATCATAAGGAACCCAGCACCACTACACACAACACATTTGAAGCACAAAGACTTTACTCCATACTTGTAACCTGCACACACCAAAACAAACACATATATCGTGAGCGTATCATACAGAAACAATGTGTAGCCTATACAAATGCTATTGTGTTACCCCTACATACATCGTGAATGTATTTTCAAAAACAACGTGTATTCTATTAAATATTTTAATATTATCTCTACATAGGTATGCACCGATAGTTTAAAAATAGTTAACATGTAGCATAAAGAAATATATATATTTGTAACACCAATATGCAAACTACACAATCTACATACAACACAAATATGAAAAATTCTCCTAAACATATGCAACACTCCTTCTAAGTGTATACATATTAGATAAACATAATGCAGTTTAGATTACACTTACCATTCCATGCAACAAAAAACATGTTAACAAGTAAATACAATGCACAAACAAATACAAGTTGTGCACACTTTTCCCTTTTTTTTAACATGGAAAGTTAAAGCAAGCATACACAGGTTTGCAACATACCACACCCCTATATGAAGGAGAGAAGTAAAAAAAATGCAATTATCCTAACACTCACGTAACACAACAGAGAAGATTAAAGCAAACATAGAAAGAAGTAACATATACAATCAAGGGAGAAATACAAAGAATGACACGGAGACAATATCAAGGTAAGCATGTAACGAACAACAATTCAAATGCATAGACAAGTAAGAGTAGTACAGACATCGCATGGAGCCTCACATCTTTGTAATGTGTATACAACACATCGACAGGATGGGCCATCAAACATCAATGGCACATAAATGTGTCAATGTATTTGTAAGAAGATGTTGACTAGGATTCCAACTATCTTCCAAGTTGGCACACTCTTAGTTACTCAACAATATTCCCTCATACATCAACGTCACTTAAATATGTCAACGAATCCCTAAGGACTTGACTAGAAGTCCAACTATTTTCCAAGTTGACAATACTTGAAAGATAGTTGGATGTATTCAATCTTGTAACCTCACCCCATACTATGCACACATATGCGAAAAGACATCCTAGTCTTTCAAAGAAAACATATGTCATGTATTCCAACCACAAATACCAGGCTATCAACTACATGCGATAAACATGCAATAATTCACTACAACAAAGATGCATGTAAACACATAGTGAGACATGTGAAACAAAAGAATGTAAATAATATATGCAAAAATTCATACTAACTGTCCTATTTATGCATGTTTCATACAAAGTGATGTAAAGGAGAAGAGAGCATCACAAAAGCATAATAGCATAATAAAAACTCATAAATATAAAAAATGATAATAATACAAAACAATCATAGCACTCCCCTTGCCAACATGCATGTTATACACAATCTCCCCCTTAAAGTATGCATATGAGGCAATACACATGTTATGTATTCTACAATCTCAAAATTTTCCTAAGAAAGAAGCATATACACAAAGTAGAAAACAAACAATATAGAAAGAGGAAAACAAACTGAGTAAGTTCAAAAAGCAAGAGTGTCCTTAAATTAAACAATACAATCAATTTAAATATTCACAAGGCCATCAATCCATGATGCATCCAAGCAGGATTATAAGTAAAATTGATTTCATGACCAGTATGTGCTTCGTAAAACATGTTTTACTCTATATGTCATCAAAAAATGCTAAGGTGAATTAAGAAAAAAGAAATATATACTCAAATTGAACCAAACTTCATAGATCCACATGTAGCCTCTCTATCCAATAATGTAAGTACAAGCCCAAAATAAATCCAAAGGACTTTCAACGCTTGTAAGGAAAGGCTAATATTTGGGTAGAAGAGAAGAAACGTTTAAAGAAAGGCACATCTTTAAAGAAACATACTTTCACTTTAAGCATAGAGTTCACAATCATTAGAAGTACTTCTTTAAACAACAGATATTTTCCTTGTACTTTTCAATTTTGAAACACTTAAAATTTCCCAAACAGTGGATCTTTTTCATTTGTGATTTATCCATCATTCATTGATCCTCATGTTTTTCTTTCTTTATATTTTTTTACTTTTTCCTTCTTTCTTTCTTCTTTTTTCCTTTCTTTCTCCTTTTTTTCCTTTCCTTTAAGCTCGATCGTAACACAAACAATCTCAAAGCAAAAACGTTCAACAAGTCAAATTTGAAACTCAACAAAAAGAGTGCCAAGTAAATGCGATTTAATATTTAAGCTAGGCTAGTAGATGCAAAGAAACAAAGGTATAATAAAAAGGCTCAAGAGGAAAAACTAAAGATACGTATACAAGGGTGGAAAGAAGGATCAAACAGTCCAAAGATGGCCTAAATAATCTTGCTATCGAAGTAACACCTAGGATTTCACCTCGAGAGATACTACACGTGGATTCTAAAGATTGTTATAGGCATAGAAATCATTTAAGCAAGAATCCACACACACTTCTCAAAATATACATACAAACTCACAACATTAAGACATGTGTATAAGAAACAATTCATTTTAAGATGACAACAAGAATCTAGTCATACATACACTTCAAGAAATACACACATCAAGATAGTCTTATTTCAATTTAAGTCAAAATCGTGCTAACCATAAAACATCAAAGGTCCCTCAAGCAAAGTTCATTTCACATGTAGAAAGTTAGAAGGAGAATGTCAACCGACCATAGACAAAAAAATTAAATTTTTAAAGTAGTAAAGGAAGGTAAACAGAGAAACAGATAAGTAACACAATAACAAAAAACTGAGATAGAAAAGATAGCCTCAAAGAAGATCATAGGCCAAAAACACAAGGATGTGCATCAAGATAAATCATAAACACAAAATGTATAATGTTGTCTTTAGAGAGAGAAAGGTAATGAACTATACATAGTTGCCTCAAAAAAATCATCAACAACACTTACATCATTGCTAGTCAAAAGAAGAAAATAAACTACCTAGCTAGTGAGCAACACTCCCAAGATAGAAAAGAAATAATGGATGCTACAAAAAATTTAAGCATGTGAGAAAAGCTATGGTTCTAACACAGAAACAATAAACATGCTTAGACCAGGTCAACACTATGAACACCAGGAATACCAACAAAACACATAAGTCTGGTCACATCAATGCATGTAAGTTAAGAGTCCTAAATACAAGTACATAATCTATATGACATATAGATGCACAAAGCAAACCCAAAAAAAACATAGTACAAAGAAACAAATACTCAAGAAAGTAACATACCTTATTTTTCTCCCAAAAGAAACATCTAAAGCATAAGAGAAGGAAGAACATGCAAAAGATGAACATAAATCAACATGAGACTAACAGAAAAACAACACACAACATACTAGGTATAAGAAAGAAGAACCTAATAAAATAGGTGATATGCATTCTATATGACATGACATGTGAATGAAAGGAATACATAAAGAAAATCCTAAAACTTTGACACTATATGATGATAACATATGACATGATGCTCATGAAAACAACCATAAAAGAAGTAAGCGGCAAGCAAGGAAAATACATAAAAAGAGAATGTCAAAGTAACTAGTAGAAGAGAATACTAGTAACGGATCAAACAATTTG
The DNA here is from genome assembly GCA_037013495.1 of Hippophae tibetana. NCBI lineage: Eukaryota > Viridiplantae > Streptophyta > Magnoliopsida > Rosales > Elaeagnaceae > Hippophae > Hippophae tibetana. The sequence goes on from CM072803.1 coordinate 12,195,967, forward strand.
TCATAGCAGCAAGTAGGATAATTAGCATACTATGCAAGACAAAGAAGTAGAGAGAGAGAAAGATATGCATGAACAAGAAAACAAGGAACATGCAGACAACAAAACTTCATGGAGATATACAAACTCACAGAACAACCACAGCCTACACAAAAGGTGACAAAGGGGACAAACATACAAAATGTGTGTATGTATAAATAAAGCTCTAGGATCGAGCATCCAAACAGTTAAGCCCAAACAAAGATGAATCATTCTGATACCAATTGAAGATTCCAATAATAAGATCAATTTTTTCCAACTAAAATAGGTAACTTGGATCTAGGTGAGAGGTCAAAATGCCAACCTATGGAATCTTTTCGCGAGCCCTATATCAATTTGGCCAAGCATATCTCACAACGTGAATTAAGCAATTAACAGAATAGAAGTAAAAACAACATGTTTAATTAAAGACACTAAAAAAACTTATAGTAAGAAAGAACTAACTACAGTAAACACACTAGTAATGGTGTACCTCACATGCTTCTATTAGGACTAGCAACAAACATATACATGGCAAACAACTAACAACTAGTGAGATAAGAATGCATATTAAATAACAAAGGTTTTCAATCACTTCAATACTTCATATATATAACATATTTGGTAAATGATAATTGTACTCTCATAGCATGTAATCAATTTAAACATAGCAAACCAAATAAAGAATCTGACACCTGTGACACCACCAGGGTATGGAGATACAGACTCCTTAGAGACTTACATCAAACTCACATACACATAATAGAAATAAGTAAAATAAATTAATCAGGGAACATGTAGAATAATTTCCTACATCATACTGATCATGTATAACAACATTGATAGAGTTCTAGACCCGATACCCAAACAGGCTAAGGAGATACTAAGTCCTTTAAACTCCACTATGTAGGAGTATACACCATTTAAACTTTGATTATACTATCCATAACTTCAAACATTCATAACACTATATATAACGAGATAAACCCACATAGAAACCCTATCTATTTGGTAACATCCTCGGGTTGTTTATGGAAACCACTCAGTAGCAAACACATCTACTATGCAATAAAACAGCTACAATCCTCACAAAAATAAACCTCCATTATCTCTACACCAGTCAGGACCTCTATCCAAACTATTTATTGTTGTCCTCACTTGCTACCTCTGTAACAACCTAGTTTGGCACATAAACTCAACTCTCCTAGAAAGCCAACACCACCCAAAGTGGTGTGATAAGTAACCGAAGACTAAATATGTAAAGTGAATAAGAAAAATATGCACAAGGGCAACTATTATCCGACACGTGACTCTACATATAAAAACCTACTTGATAACATAGCCTTGAGTACTGGCTCACACAGTCACGAATCACTAATACTAAACAACACTCAAGGTATTAGTGATCCAAAAATAGAAAAACGAGATATTAATTTGACAGAGCTTCACTGTATTTTTTTTAGATACCAAAAAAAGAAGAAATTGTGGATACTATAGAACTCAAATTTTCTACCTCGTCGTCCACCTTGCCAACTACTTCGTCAAGGATGGTAGTGAGCTTGGTGGCAAGGTGCTAAAAAGTCACATTTTTTGTTTCCATAAATATTGGCACCTGAAACGAACCAAAAACACAAGTGACAATGTCGGCTCGCTAGCAAAAAATTCACTTGTTAACACCACTTTGAGACTAGCTCACAATAACAAATCACTAATACCGAAAAACACTTAAGGTATTAATTATCTAAAAACAGAAAAATGAGATATCAATTTGACAGAACTCTGATGCATTTTTCTAAATACCAAAAAAGAAGAAATGAAGATGTATTTATAGAACTCGGATTTACCACCTCGTTAACCACCTTGCCAAGGGTTGTGGCGAGCTTGGTAGCAAACTAGGTGGTAAGATGCTAAAAAATCACATTTTTTTGTTCTAAAAATTAACCAATATTTTCTATAAATATTTGCACTCAAAATGAATAAAAAATACAAGTGACGATGATTGACTGGCTCGTTGAAAACCATCTCTACTTAACTAACATATATACTACAAAAACTAATCGCATAAAGTTTGTAAACATGTTTTGCATATAAAGTGTTCCCAGCACAATATCTTCCGACTCGTAACTTTTGAAAATGCAAAGTACTTGTTACTTCAAAATCACATAATTAGATATATCTAATTTTATTGTTGCAATTTAATTATGAAAAGTAACTACTGGTTGATCTTAAGTATTAGAACCTAATGAAAATTCTAGAAGTTTTTCTGCTGTTAGACTAGGATCTTCCATATTTGATCTATCTAATTTTATTGTTGCAATCTATGTTCTTCAGAGATGATATTACGGGTTTTGACCAAAAAAGAAGAAGGATGATTTTTTGGAAAATCTGGTTCTTTACAGATGATTTATTCCTCCCAGCAAATTAAACAGTAAACCCTCCTCTCCTTCTTCTTCTTTTTTTTCCCTCACTTTAATGACTTTTTTAAAGCATGTAATAATTATATTTCATATTTTTATAGTTACGGACATATTTTAGCATCTATATTTAGCTACTCATCAGTTAAAGCATGTATAATCTTTAAATTATAAGATGAACTCATACTCACATCGAAAATGAATTCATCATTGTTATAAGAATTTACACATAATAAAACTCCATATTTGAATTCAAAAGGAAAAAACAAAAAAACAAAATCAAAACCCTTGAATTAAAGAAGGTTATATATTCTATGCACTGCTATAAATTTTACGCACTTTTAATCTTTTTCTTTTATTTTTTTATAAAATCAGGCCGATTTGATTGCAAATGATTTTTAGATAAATAACATTAATAAATCATAATAACATTTAAATGAAATTATTTGAAGGTATAGATATTAATAAATATAGAAATTTAAATTATGGAAAGATTCTTAAAATTCAGAAAAATATTTAATTATAACAAAAACAACATATACTATTAGATTGTTTTCATTTAAAAATTAAGATTATTTGATAAAATATGTCTTTTTTATAAAATAACCCTTTTCTTTTTCGAATGAAATTAGAAACAAAGGTGGGAAATGGCCAACTTAGAAAGAAGATTTTTTTTTTTTTTTGGTTCAGTTAGAAAGAAAGAAAAATTGCTCAACACATTATGAGTAGAAAAAGAAAAGCAAAGGAAATCAAAGAGAGGCTGCTGGTAGGAGGTACCACATATGCTTGAAGAACATAATAGCAAGCTCTCACGCTCCACGCATGCAAAAAAAAAAATTAACAAATAATAAATAAGAAAAGACCTCCAATGATAAAATCAATTGGAAACTCTTAGTGTATTTTCTCGACTTATTTAACAATTTTAGAATTGTGTAATCATGATGTTCCAAATTGGTCTATGTTTGTTGATCATTTTGTCGTTTTGCAAATTAAAAGCTTTTTGCACTTTAATTTAGCTCCAAGGCACCTACCATTTTTGTTTCATGTAACATAACCAACGTCCCAAATTCTGATGGACTCAATACCAAGAATCTGATTTACGCTCTGCCTGACAATCTTGTTCACAGCATCTGAAATCTATTCAGTTCCTTGTATGAATGTAATATAACATCATATTTGGGATTTTGGTACAATCACTTCATCTTCATTTATATTGAAGAAAAAAAATCATCTTTTTAATAAGTTTTCCTAAATAGTGAACCTTCATGTTCTTGCTAAATAATAGATTTTGTTGTTGCAGTTCAATGAAATCAAAGTTGTATATCAGGAAAGAAAGAGAAAAGAGGGAAAAAAAGTTAAATAACTTAACAACTAACACAAATAACAATCAAAGAATCTAGTTAATATTAGTTATAACAAGATTAGATGAATTTGGTAAAACATTATTCATGTGGTAGAAGAATAAAAGAGGGAAAAAACTTGGAGAAAAAGTTCCGAAAATTATTTTATTTTTTATTGATTTTCAAATTATCATAAATAAATTCATTTCCATATGGGGCCAAATGTTCATTTTATCTCCATAATAAATAGAAAACCATGCAGTCATTCACATATACGAGTATAAAGTTATGGAGGGGTGAGGAGTTGTGTCCCATCCAATCTCCCCTCGCTATGCCTTTGCCATGCACCCATCATTTTATATCCAAGTTTACCAAAATGACCCAATTTGTTAAGGGTGTGCAATAAGAAGAGTCTAGTTAATAAATTTTACAATTTGAGATTTTTGGTCATTTTTAAATAAAGATATTAAGTTACATATTTATAAATATAAATGTTTATAAATATAAGAGTGCGAGTAAAAAAAAAGTTATCATTCAATCCATTATATTAAGTTATTTGTATCATTTAGCCATTAAATTATAAATAATATTATTTAATCTTTAACTTTAAAAAAAGAAACTATATTACTTTAATAAAAAAAATTATCAAAATAATATATTTTATCCTTAATTAACATTTTTCTATAGCAATGGGACTAAATGACCCACTTTTAATAATGACACCAATGGCCTAATATTTTTAATAATGACACCAATGGCCTAATATAAGTAACGAAAGAAAATGAGAGGAATAGCTCCTTTCAAAATCGCAAACATGTCCAACAGTTAATTTCACAATCTGAATCTTCAATACATCTATAAACGTAAGAGAATAAAAATAAAAAATAAAAAAGGAAAATTCGAAGGTAAATGAATTCTGAAACTCAAAATAATCTATTACAACAGTGAATCATTAAACCGTACGTATAGCCATGTGTTCCCAACTGTCATCAACGTTATACGAAAATAATAATTATATATATATGACTCGCCAACTGGTTTTTAAAAAGGATGAGATTAAAAATAGGTATAGATGTGTAAATTCATACCTAGAAGAAAACATCAGCAGCTTCAAGCTTCTTTCCTAGTTATCCTGTCATTTAAAACATAATGTAGTGAGTAAAAAGGCAACAATATAAGAACTCCTTTATAAGGATTTGCACATTCAACTATGTTAAATGGAAATAAATATCCAAATAAATGTCTAGTCTTCATTTCATGGAACATAAATTCTGATAATTTGGTGTAAAACAGAATATTCACTATTCATCTACGAAGAAAAGGGGTGAAGGGCAAAGTAGTAATATAAACTAAAGGTTAAAGCCATTGATATTTTGAGTACTACATTGCCGACATCTATGTTATACTTGAATTCTTCCTCTTTTTTTCGTGAAGATCGTGTCCAAGCGACAAGACATGAACATGGATATAAATGTGGGTACTTAACACATCAATTTGATGGAAAATTGAGAAAAATTTACATATCTAACATGCAAATATGTATGAAAAATTTTACGATTTTCAATGTCATAAAAGTCTGTACAACCGGGATAACAAAACCAACATGTTGTGTAAATATAATACGTGAAAACAACAAAAATAACCCTTAAAAATTATAACCACAAAAATAGTACTTATTATGTCCACCTTATTTATTTTTACTATTAAAAAAACTTACAAGATCATTTAACAATGAACGTTGTCCAAATGAACGACGTTCAAATTGAAATATGGTTATTTAAACATCTTAAAACCTCATGTAGATACCGTTTTCTCACCTGAAGCAATATATTCCCAAGGCTGTTGTGATTTCGTGAATGACTGTTGTGGCAAAGTGCAAATAAAGTGCCGCTGAGTAAAGGGGGGAAAAAAGATGGTCAGGGAAAACAAAAATAAACTAATGTGAATGTAGAGGTGGTAATTTAAAAGCATTACATTTTCAACAAATGGAGCACGTCGAGATCGTGTGAAAGCTGATTATTGAATTGTTCATAGAAAACAAAAAAAAATGTCATACCTGTAAACAAACAGTAACCAAGAAGAACCAATCTCTCATCAACTACAGGTACTCTGCAACATAAGGTGGAAAGAACTCCATAAATGAGAGTTTTGTTACAAAGGAAAAGACTAAATGTCAATTTTAGAGCTCGGAAAGCAAAACCAAATGTAACATACCCATCATTCAGTCTAGCTGTGAGTGCATTTGCAATAGCAAATGGGAGATACAATAGTGACTGCAAAAGATTTTGAATTTATCTTTAGTAATGTCAGAGCATGTAAACTAAAGGTTTGCTTATACTGCACTAAAATGAGAAAATTATAGAGCACAAAAAGTGCATACCATCTTTAATGAAAATAAAAATTCAAAAGCTATATTTCCTTCTCTTTTTCCTGATGTAATAACTTCACCCTACTTTTAATTTAAATCAAATTATATGAAGACTTATACTGCTGTATAATAGAGGTAAAATTCATCGTTGCACAATAAACAGTTATTAGATCACAAAATTCTGCCACATGTAAATTTGAAACCATTAATGGAGGTTGACAAGTTCTAGAGTCAATGAAATTTGTAACAACCTTTGGCCAAACAAGTATTTAACAGGGTGGGGTGGCTCTCGAAGTTTGCTTGTATCAAATGGACATTTTAGTCACTTTGTTTTCACAATAAGTAAGTCATTCGTTTGGTAAAAATTGAACATATTATCACTTTTAAATAGTACAATATTATTTTATTAATAAAAAAATTTGATAGAGTAATAAACTATATCGAGTAGGATGAAATTATCATTTTAAAGTTTTCCATCTTTTATACCATCTCTGGTTCAATTTTGGAGTCATTTTTCAACTACATTCTCTCCATTTTTACATAGATCTTTTTTGTCAATCATTTTTATTCTCTCCATAGCTGAAAAAATAAACTACAATATACCAACCACTATACCAATTGTTGCTCCAAACAATTTGGAGCTAGTATAGTGGTTGTTATATTATAGTTCATTTTTTTCAATTATAAAGAGAATAGAGAGGATTGACAAAAAGAATCTATAAAAAAATGGAGATAATGTAGCTGAAAAATGCTGATATTTTCAACTTTATAACTAAAAAAATGACTAAAATTAAACCACAAAAAGAGGCAAGGATATAAAAGAGGAACTTTAAAATGAAAATTTTGTCCCATGAAATATGCTTTATTATTCTGTTGAATTTTTTATTAATAAAATAATATTGTACCGTTCATAAAATGACTAACATATCTCAAATTTACTGAGAAAGTGACTTTTAAGTTTCTTGTGAAAGCAAAATGATTAAAATGTTCACTTGACATAAGCAAAATGACTCTTATGGTACTTAATCCTAATAAACATAACTTCAACGCAAATGATAAATGATAAATTAAAAAAAAGGATTAAATATATCGTCATATCTTTGGACCCAAAGAATACCACCGTAACAATGACACTACAATAATTTGAGTGCAATATTTGTCTACAAAGTCTATATTGCCTTTTACCAATTCAGCATAACCAGTAAACAATTGAACATTTAGTGAAATAGTAAATTAGTTTTTAGCAAACGTTATTTCAACATAAAGAAAACAGGAAAGGACAATGAACTAGGAGACGATGTAAATGCCTTTGACTATTCATAATAACATCCTGCTAATAAAACTAGTTAAAGCAATATCAGTATCAAGAAATTAGCCATTGAATTCATACATTAAACATTTTAAAAGTCCATTGGAAGGAAAATGCCACATACCATGCACATTCCAGTTTTCAAGCCCTTTGGTTCATCACAGAGGTGAGCCAGAATCAGTCTTCCCTGCCAGTGAAAGCAACATTTTAATAACATTTGAACTAAAAAGCTTCATTACTTAACTGTCATTGACAGTAAATACGGTAAAGGCTTTTAGGAGACAAAAAAGGGGTGAGGATCCTGAAGCCGAACATATCTTAGTATGCACAGAAAAATCATCAAAAATGCACTTGGACACACCCACACATACAGGAAAACCAACATGTACACAAGCGTATCCTGTCATAGCAAGTAAGAGAACACAAACAAAAAAGGAAATGCAAATAGGAGCCAATGCATTAGGAAAATTACATAAAATAACATCTAAAACTTTTAACAAAAACAACACCCCAAAAACATTGAATAGGATCCAATTAGCCGCATGTCAATATTAAACAAGTCTAATCGGTTAGAATTCAACTTGAACAACATTCAACTACACAATGCTCAATTTAATTTAAAATTATTAGACTGGTTTTTTTAAAAATATAAATATATATATATATATATATATATGAGCTAAATATAAAGGATGCTATTTCAACTTATGATTATTAAAAATTAGTAGCCACTTTTCCAAATGAGTATTAATCTAGTGTATCATTAATAAGAGTGAACACGTGAAGAGGGGCAGTAGAAAGCAAAATTATCAATTTTACATAGGCAAAAGAAAAAATAAGGTTATTAAAGAAAGGTGAGTAGGAACAAAAGGGGCAGAAACTATTCCATTTCTATCAAGATGTGCCAGACTGTCAGTAATAGGTTTTACCAATAGAGGTGAAATTGTCAAAAAAGTATGTTATGGAGCATATACCAGCAATACAAGCCAAAAAATCTCAAGAATAATAAGAAAATCTTGTCATCAAGCTCAGAGATATCTCACCACAAGGAATCCAAAAGCAAGTCCAGTTCCCACAATAACTAAATGAGGATAGTTTCCAATAAGATCTAATGGAGACAAATAATGCCTGCACAGAAAAAAATTTCAAAACCTAATCAATATACATTAAACCATTGTACATATAACTAACATGCAAGGAAAAAATCAAAAGCCAGATATCTGCGACATACCAAGCAAGGACTCCTACTAGAAGTACAGCAAAAGGGTAAAGCTGGGAAACAAAGATTGAGAAACACCTGTTATATCTACTATGGATCAAAAATTGAGATGAGAATATAATGATACAATGAATATACCATACCATTGCCAAAGCCAGTAGCATGCTTCCTTTTCTTGCCTGAACAACCTTGTAAACATTGAGCACACTGCCCAGAGATACAATATATCAAATCAGAGATGATAGCCATGAATATTATGCGTAAGCTTTCATGAGGGTTATTAACTATTTGGAGATTAAACTATTATTATGCAGCCAAATTAAGAGTAGATAAGGAGAGTAAAACAAAATTTAAATTAGAGAAGATACAATAATCACAAACACCAACATACTTGAATGTAACTGTGGGTGTAACAGCAAACACTATCATAGCGAATAGTACAATGCTGTTTGTCGGGATTTCTGGAGCCAAATGAAGAAAGAAATTAAATTAACATGATAAGCAGTCATCAATATCAAACCAAAAGTAAGAGGCACATTAAACCAGAGGCGGAGAAGATAGAACTTTGTTATACAATCAACATGGGGAAAGAACAGTTTCCAAGTGGAAAAATGAAAGGGGGCAACAAAAAACATATTCATGAAACAGAGAACCACATCAAGAGAAATACAGTCATGCACAGAGATGAATGCAGATTAAGTAGGATGAAATGTTCTACTACTAATTAATTATTGAAGTGAATTGACAACATAAAATGGAGGGGGGAAGATGTAAGAGAATAGATTATAGACAGGCAAGGCAACCCTCTGAAACCAATGAAAGCTACATAGAAGCCAAAAGAAGGGAATGAAATTACTTGTACAAAAAAAGAGAAAAATATATCATCACTATACAAGGAAACAGCCGATGTTCAACACGGTAAGAATAGGTTTCTAGTAAGGAAGAGAAACTTGGGAAGTGCAAAACAAGAATAAAATGTGAATTACTCATAAAGATGTTTCAAAGGAGGCACAAAAAATTTGACAAAATACCAATCACAGAGCAAAATACCTTTTTTAACAAATGTAAATTTCACATAGCAATTAGAATCTTGATTTTAGATCAAAAGGATACTGTTAAACAGAGACTGAAACTAGGATTTCAGAATTTAATTCCATATGGTTAGCTCAGCACAAAAGTAACTCCAAGTCGACACATTTTCAAGACATTCTTACCACTGATAATTGGGACCCAACTAAAAATTGGTATTGACTTTCCAAATTGTTGAGCCCACCACTCAGCACCTAGAAAACATATAAAACTCAAATCAAGCTTGAATGACATCTAGAGAGGAGATATAGCAAGCAAGAAGTTACATTGTATTGTAAATTATACAAGTATGAGCTTGTAAGTCAACAGTACGAACTTACCCACAATGGCTGTGAAAAAGTGACCCATATATATGAGCATGAGACCCTCTGTAGGCCCATTTATAGCGGGAAGGATAAGGGTGTTGGTAAAGAAACTGTATTTAAAATAGTGAAAACCATATTACTATGAGAAAAACTATGTATACATGTTAAATATAGTAGCTTAAAAGCTTAATAACTCACTGTTCCCATGTTGCACAGTAAAATGGTACAGCGGAAATCACCCAAAACCAGAAAGTTTTTCTTCCACACATAGCAGTGCTCCCAAACGCCAATGACTCAAACTACTCAAGATTATAAAAAGTAGAAAAAACAATACAGTATATTATGAGCCGATGCATATGACTAAAATCCAGCAATATAATATGCCAATAAAATGAGACAGATGAAGGCATACCGCACAAGCAAGTGCATCACATCCTGTGGTGCATTGAGAAAGCAAGAATATATTATGTCAATGTCACACACTATAAAAGGAAAGGAAAAAAAATACAAGATGAGAGAACTTTACCATGGTCAAAAAGCTCCCCCAAGGGACTTGAAGAATTTGTGCGTCTTGCTTGCTTTCCATCAACAGCATCAAAGGTCTTACCATGCAAATTTTGACATGTAAAAATGGAAGTTTTTAGCAAACAGATAGTACCATTATAGAATTTAAGAAAAAAAAGAGGAAGGCAATATAGTTTGGATAAATTCCAGCATACCTGATATAAAAAGAGAAGCAATCCATGAGCAAAATGAACCCATCTTGGGGGAGGTGAATCCAAGTGAGGTGAATATATCTGAACAGATAAAAGAAATAAATCAATTGAAAATGCAAAGATATTTGTACAAACAATAGTACTTCCCTAATAAAAGGTGGAAGACAAAAACATAAAATCTTTCAAACTACACTAGTCAAATGGATCGACTTTATATTAGCCCATGGGAGATCTGCAAAAGAAACTGATTAGACAGAAAAAAAATGCTTTATCTAGACCTTTTCTTCCTCAAATTATTGTCTGTGTTTAGAGTTGGATTAAGTACAATAGGAATCATTTTGCTTGCATGACGAGGACACGTTAGTTACTTTTCTTTCACAAGTAACACTTGGGTTACTCTCTCAATAAAAATGGGACAGATTAGTCACCTTTTGAATAATACAACATCATTTTATTAATAAAATTTTCTGATAGAATATTACAATATATTTTAATGGGGCAAAATTATCATTCTAAAGTCTTTCCTTTTTTTGGTTCAATTTTGGTGCCATTTTTTCAGTTATAAAGCTGAAAATATCAACATTTTTCAACTACATTCTCTTTATTTTTCCATATATAGATATTGTTAAATCCTTTCTATTCTCTCCATAAATGAAAAGGAAAATGAGCTACAATATACCAACCATTATAACAATCTGGAGCAACAGTTGGTAAAGCTGCTGATATATTGTAGTTCATTTTATTTTTCAGCTATGGAGAGAATAGAGAGGATTGACAAAAAAAAATTTGAAAAAATGGAGATAATATAAATGAAATATGCTGATATTTTCAGCTTTATAATTAAAAAATGACATCAAAATTGAACTAGAAAAGGAGGGAAGGAAAAAAAGGAAAAACTCTAAAATGACAATTTGCTCCCATTAAATATACTTTATTATTCATCAAAAAAATTTATTAATAAAATAATATTGTATTGTTCAAAAGGTATTTAGTCTGTACCTTTTTAATGAGGGAGTGATCTACGTGTCCCTTGTGAAAGCAAAGTGTCTAAAGTGTTTGTTTGACACAAACAAAATGACTTTAATAGCCACCTGGGTATTGGAGTTGGATATGAGTGGTATTTAGTTTTTTAGATTAGTAAAATGAGCTACAATATACCAACCATTATAACAATCTGGAGCAACAGTTGGTAAAGCTGCTGATATATTGTAGTTCATTTTATTTTTCAGCTAGAGAGGATTGACAAAAAAAAATTTGAAAAAATGGAGATAATATAAATGAAATATGCTGATATTTTCAGCTTTATAATTGAAAAATGACGTCAAAATTGAACTAGAAAAGGAGGGAAGGAAAAAAAGGAAAAACTCTAAAATGACAATTTGCTCCCATTAAATATACTTTATTATTCATCAAAAAAAATTATTAATAAAATAATATTGTATTGTTCAAAAGGTATTTAGTCTGTACCTTTTTAATGAGGGAGTGATCTAAGTGTCCCTTGTGAAAGCAAAGTGTCTAAAGTGCTCGTTTGACACAAACAAAATGACTTTAATAGCCACCTGGGTATTGGAGTTGGATATGAGTGGTATTTAGTTTTTTAGATTAGTATGTTAGAATGTGTGTTTCCTTTAGGAATATTGTGATTTGTAAACAATTTTTGGTAATTTTGAAAATACATCCTGACATAGATTAAGTCATTCATTGTTAACGACACCACATCAGCTAATTAATTCCTAGGGGAAATACAAAAAAGGGACTTCCATAACAATCACAAAATTCTCCTTTGTAGTAACACATTAGGATTATGTCCAAGAAAGTGGCAGCAATTTGGGCCATTACCCATAACGCGAACATGGCACAACAAATTTTCTTGTTAAAATTGATTGATAATGTTTTGTATTGTAAGCACCATGGTTTCATTAAAAAAAATGACCAAAATTTTTAAACTTTTTCAGGCTTTGAAAACAAGTGAATTTGACAAAAAGAACACAATCCGACAAACACAAACACGGCTAACATAGTAACATGGCACAATTTAACAATAGAACTTCCTTTTAAGTATTAAATAAACCTATTGCAATCATGAGAGCAAAAAAATCTTTAAAACGTGAGATTATAACGTGAGATAATGCATGATAAATTTACATTCAAGGACAACGTGAATAAGTCTACACAGATTTAACACCATTACCTGTATATGTATCAGTATGAGAAGATACCTCTGTCAATCTTATATAACATAGATAAAACAGAGAAGCACTTGTATAATTATTCACAAAGTTAGATAAAAATTATTATCTGTTTCAAGGATAAGGGAGTGAACCAAAAGAAAGTATGGAAAAACTCTCCAAACCACAAAAAACAAGGGAAAATATTAATCCCAGCATATCAATTACAATAGCAAGTCATCAATCAAATTTTTTTTTAATTTTACTTTTAAGTTTGTTCTGCTACCAGAAACCACATATTGAAGGGGGGGGAAAAACTAATTATAACTAAAATGAATAGCACCAGGATTGTATATCAGCAATAAAAAAATAAAAACGTAAAACATAAAATAAAATGCATGATAATGGAAAAAATCCAACTCACGTAGCCCAGCAGTGCAGATGTGACTAAAAACATGAATCCTGTTAGAGTTATCTGGCAAAAAGGTAAAGCATAAAGATATCAGTTACATAAATCATATAAAATTTAAATTTATAAACACGAATTATGACAATATGTGTGGCAAACATATAACCTACCATGTTTGGACTGGGGAGAAATTCAAAAATCCAAGTGCAAAGAGGCCACATGAGAAACATAAAAAAGGGAGAAAGTTAGCATATATCAGCATAAAAACAGCAAATTAAAGAGAAGTCTCTAACTAAACAAATTAAGCAGTAACAAAGCTTAAGCTAACACTTAATACTAAAAAGGATGGTTTGAGAAACCGAGTTAAATAACAATCTCACTTGCAAATTATGAAAATAGAAGAATGGTCCGTGTAATCAAAGCACAAGCTCTAAGATTGTCCAGGCTTGGGATGCACACAGATAATAAATCCAAATAGTCATCAAGGAAGAAAAGATTAAATTGCTATGATGTTCTTGATCTAAGTCACACTAACATAGCACAAGGTATCAAATCTAAAATAACATAAAAGCTGCAATTTTCAGTCAAATGCAATTTTTGGAGCAGAAGGATTCCGTACAATGATGTATAACACTAGGAATTTGAGCAACAGTGGAAATTTAGGTAGGTTTGACATAAGACGGCAAAGATAAACTAGAAAACACCATTCCCTTGCCTAATTAAAATTGATTGCCATTGGTAACGTATGACATTATTGTATTACTAAATTTTCAGTAACATCAAGAATCCTCTACATACACAACTACGTAGATGGTCTCTACCATAAAACAACATTAGGCAGCAAAAGCATAACCACTCGAGGAATTCTAGGAAAATATGATTACAGCACCAAAAGGTGTCATCATATGCTACTATGCAGGAAAAGTTTGCATTTATAATACCATAAAATAGATGTCAATACAAATTTGAAGACAAAAATTAAAGAGTGAGAGGTTGTGTAACACTGCTACATACACAACTAGGAAAGATTGAAGGTTATGCATTAACAATCCAATAAAGACATGCAAGCATGCACTCTCAGATGATGCTAGTGGAAAAAAATTTACAACCATTTACACCTAAAAAGTGAATGATGCAAGAGCATCAATATCTGATCATAAGAAACAAAGGCAACAAAAAAGATTAACAACTTACGGCATCCAAAGAGGAAAGAAATTGACAAAGCGACTCCAAAAAGGTTGCAATACATATTTGGCCATATATGAATGGTCCACACCACTGTATTTGTATCTGTGCAGCGCAGCCACACCATGTGCTCCAACATAGCCCATTTTCTTTCAAAGATTAACCTCTCTTTATATAAACCCAATTAAAGTTTCAATAAAACCTGTCAAAAGCACAAAACTTAAACTCAAGAAATTAGCTACAAGCACTTGAACCCATTACTAATACAATCTTCACAGTATTCTTATCGAAATGGGATTATGTGAACCAAATCAGAGTGAAACTTATATGTAAAAGCAAGTTGGTATTTACTTAAACAGTCAAAACCATGAAGCAAATCACAAACTTGTAGAAAAGAAACTTGAGATACAAATTCGAGAGACTAAGATGAATCCTACATACTGTCGCACACTTTCGAATAAATTTAACAAACTGAAGGGTCTTTTCTCCGGAAAATGGGATGATGGGTTGCTTTTTATAATGCATAATATGGATCTAAAATCCATAAAAATAAATAAATTCCCAATTGAAAAACAGAGCAAATCAAAACCTCGTAAAATATATATATATATAGAAAAAATTAAAGTGGAAAAAAAAGGAATACGAGAAAGAAAATAAACTTTACCTGCTTCAGACACAGAGATCAACCCTAGGATATGAGCTTCTTTATGAAAACGATCTCCAAAAATATAAAAAGAAAATAATTAAAGTAGTGAAAAAACACAAACCTTTTATCTGTCTCCGCCCTACAGGGTACAGCGTATCGCAGGAGATGTGTGGTATTAATAAGAGAAACTAAATGTAACGACGACACCAAATGAGATTAAAATTCAATTCAAAAGTAAATCCTCTAAATTAAGGGCCTCTTGACGAATAAATAACCAAAGTAACCTGAAAGTTCAATAGTATTTTATCTGCTACTTCACATATCCCCATTCATCATTTCTCTCCCTTACTGGCAAGATAGCGTCTGATCGTCCCTTCTGCGTTTTCATAAAATATTCAAAAGTGTGAGAGAAAAGGAATCGAGAATAACAAAACCCATAATTTTACCTTTTAAGCATGGACATGGCCACCCTCAGGAGAGATTATGGGATTTTTATCTTGTAATTTTTAATAACATTTTAATCATGTTTATTTTAAGTTGGGTAGGTTTAATTATTTAATTTTTAAATAAAAATAATTTAATTTAATTTTTTTAAATAGTGACATTAGAATTTTTTTTAAATAAAATTAAAAATTAAAAAACTCTTTCTTCTTAAAAATATCATTTTTCTCTTTTATCTTAATTTATTTCAATCTATTAATATCTCAACTTTTCAAATATATTACATCCTAAATTACATCTTTTTAAATAAATCACTTTAATTACTTTCATTTTAAGTAATTTTTTTCTTAAAAATAAATTATTTTATTTAAATTTATATTATTATATTTAAATTATAAAAAAAATTATGAACATGATAAGAGAACATTATTCAAAATCAATTAATTTTTTTATTTTATTTATATTTTAAAAAATATAAAATATGATTTATAGTTTTATAAAATTATGAACATGTAGTTTTATAAAAAAATTAAAAAAATTTACATATAATATAAAATATCTAAACATAAAATTATTATTTTAAAAATATCGTTATTAAAATTTTAAAAAATGATTGGTTAAAGAGATCAAATAAATATAAACTTTATTTAACCATCATATTGCAATTATAATTGATAGTTTGTAAAAGAAAAGAAAAGCATTATAAATTAAATATATTTTATAATTATATAATAATACATTTAAGTTAAAATAATTATATTAAATATTGTTAATGAAATTTTATTTTATATGTATATAATTTATAATATTTATCATATTAATAATATTAAAGTATCCAGAATATATTACAAATTTCTCAAAGATTTTGGTTCTAGTTTCGTTGTTGCTGTTAAAGAAATGAAATTTTTATTTTATTTTTATATAATCTAATTAATCTTTTGTATCGATTCCAATTAAAAAACTATCTATATTGTATCATGTTATTGTGTTTGTATTATATTAAATATCATGATTATATTTGTATTATATTAAATATTATGACCCCTGGTTATAATTGCAATCGGTGCTCTATAGTTACTTTGTATCTCATATTATTAAAGACAATTATTTTAATATCATAATTCAAATATTAGTATCATTTTAATCCTTTTGAATTTGTTTTTCTTTTAGTCCAAACAAAATTAAAAAAAAATCATTTAGGAAAATTTAGGAAAAAGAAAAAAGATAATTAAAACTAATTACTATTATATTTCTTGAAAGATAAAAAATTAATGGTATTATTTTTTTATTCTAATTATTTTTATATCATTTTGTTCGTTTTTTAAACTCGAATTATTAGTGATAATAACGATACATTAATGATATATATTCTAGTTATTGTTAAATGATGGTAGATATTCTTGATTAATGTATTAATTTTTTTTATACCTTATGTTATTAAAATATTTAATTTTAATACTCTAATTTAATAATTAATATTCTTTTAGTTATTAAAATATTATTTTTTATTGATTTTTTTCCTTAAATTTTTACAAATATTCTTATCTAATTTGTCAAAATAATATCTAATTAAAATATTAAAATGAAACTTTTTAATAATACAAGAAATAAAAAAATACCAGAGTATTAATATATTAATTGAAATATTTGTAACGTACCAAACTTCTTATAATTTCATGTCTTTCATACTATTAAAAAAACTCAAGACACGAGTGCCCGAAAGGAAAATAAGAGTAGCGTTTGAGGGTGTTTTGGTCATTTGGTATAAAAATAACAATTTGTGGAAATCTATGGGGCCCGTTTTGGGTAAAATTGGGGGACCTGTTAATAAATCCCTACATTTGTCTCCATAATTAAATGACGAATAAAATATAAGTCAGAACTTAGAAGGAAAAATATCTTCTTCTTCTGCTTTTCTTTCAATAAAAGCAAAAATATCTAAGATTTGAGAGATGAACGAAGAGCTACATAAAAAGAAAAATAATATTTATTTTGAAGCATATTTATTAAAAAATGTGAGCAAATAAAAGCGACATCCGAATAAATGACTAACTGAGTCTCTGCGGTCATGAATCTTGACCTGCACTGAGAGAGAATCTTGTCATAAACGTTATCAAATATAATTATCTTAATCCTCAAATTTGATACACTGACTACTAAAAATTATATTTAAATATTTAAAATTAAAAAAATATAGATAACTTTATCAATTAAAAATAAAACTTTTACGTGACTATTAAAAATTATATTTAAATATTTAAAATTAAAAAAATATAGATAACTTTATCAATTAAAAATAAAACTTTTACGTTATTATGTTATAAGAGAGACATAAATTTATTACATTATAACTTATAACAAAATTATTTAATATAAATCAAAATATAATAATTTAATAAGTATTAATATTATACATTTATAAACACTAAAAATTAAAATTAAAATATAAAGAAAAAGATTTGATTTAGGATTTTAAATTTGATAATATCTTTAAAAATATATATTATTAAAAAATAAAAGATTAAACATAAATATATTTTTTGTCTCTTGTTACATATGTTTCCTTTAATGCACAAAATGTAGTAATAATCGGATACAAAATGTGTTCAATAAATATGCAAATATATGTATCGTAATAAGTAATATAATGATAAAAAATATCATTTATACGGAGATTATGTTATTAAAAACTAATTTTTAAAATAAAAAAATAAAAATCAATTTTTTTAGGGTTTTTATAGTTTAAGAAAGCAAAATTAAAAGAACTAAAAATAAATAATTAACTAAATTTGATACTTAAGAAAATATATGAGAAATTATTTAAGAATAGTTAATCTCCAATTTTCTTAATATATGAATCACTAAAATCCTATTAATATAATTATCGATCAATTGAATCTAATATAATATATATTTTTCTCTCAATTAAATTACACATCATATAATAATTAACCTAATTATACTCTTATGTCAATTAAATTGCATACCACTCATTAATTTCATCAATTGTGAATCACATGTATAAAAATCATACAACTCTATCTATAAACTATACATATATTTAATCAAGACAAATAATTAAATAATTTTCTCAAATATTTTTAATTTTCTCTATAGATCAATTGTTGATCAAACAATTAATAATATAAAAATCATATTAAATAATATAATTAAATTGAATTCATAATTGAGGTAAAATATTATATCATAACATTGTGAAAATTTAGTTCATAAGACCTCTAAATTAATTAGACATAATTTTATTCATAAAGCTTATTGTAGTACCAATCTCCTCTTAAATATCTACCAAAATTATATTACCTTTTAAAATTTTGTATGTTTTTCTCTATTTTTAGCTCCAAAAATTGATAAAAATTATATTAATTATAGTCCATTAGAGTTTATGGGATAATTAAGAGGTTAAACATAATATGGACTGTTAAATTAGCTTCACATTAAGGGTTAAGATGAAAAAGAGGAAAATTAACAATGTCATCCAATAGGAGAGTGACATATGGCACACGAAATTTAGTGGACAAATTAGCTAGTGATGCATGGCTAAGAAGACTGGTCTCGGTCAACGCTTACTAAGTTAACAACACATGGTGATCTATCATTCGATATTACAGATGACGTGGTGCACAATTGGAAGTAGTGGACGAATGGTGTGATGACACGTGGCATGTGTGTTAACCATGCAGTGAACTCGAAAGGAACGCGATGTTTACACGCGTCAAAGTGTTGCATCACCATATACACGTGACTTAGTGTGATTTGCCTACTTGAATTGCATAACGTCCTCGTGGTTTGCTCTGTTAGCTCCACTACTTACATGACATCCACATGGTAGCTTCTGATTAGTCCTATGTTAAAAATTCATAAACAAAATATAGAAAAATTCCAAAAAATTCAAAAATTATATTTTTACCCATTTTCACTATAAAAATTATATTTTAATATTTTTAATCCTCAAAATACTACTTATTGAATAAAACAAGAAAAAATTTAAGGAAAAAAGTGCATTTATGACTCTACTTTCATAGAGCCGTCAAGTATTAATAAAAATGATCGAAAAATTATTGAAAAATATTTAAATTTTCATATTAAAAAATTCAAATAAAATAAAATATGAAATAATATAATATTCAAGAAAATAAAAATTTAGAGTTAAACAAAATATGTAATACTTTAAATATATGAATGAAAAACCTTAATAGCTTTAGTTTTAAATTTGTCATCATATTTTTTTTATTTTAATTTTTAATAATATTTAACATGGGGATTTTATTATCATAAATTAAAGTTAAATATATAAAATATTTTTGGATTATACTATATAAATTTATGAAATAGTTGTATATAACATATAATATTATAATTCTATATGTATAACTACTTAATGTTTGATAAATGTGTGAATAAAAATATATATGTTTAATTATTTTACTCATGATTCATTTATATCATTTTTATTTACATGTTTTCTAAATATTATTAATACATATAATAATATATCAAAATATACATATAAAAACTTAAATACAATATATTATTATGAGTGAAATATTATTTAACATTAACAATATATATAATTAATTTTTTATAATTTTTTGATTGAAATTACACTACCCCGTAACCCTATAAAACTCCTCCCATGATTTTCATAAATTATAAAAAGCTTAAAAAATAAGTACAAAATCATTAATTAATATTAAAGAATATAACATATAACATATTTTATATAATAATATTTTCTCATATACTAAAACATGTGACAAGGCTAACAAAAAATAACCAAAATATGGTTAAAAGAGTTACATTATTTTAAATCAGTTATAAGTTAGAACCGACTTAAAATTTAAAGTCGATTAATACGTAAAACTGACTTATAATTTAAAGTTACCAGTGAACTAATTTTATAAAATTTTAAATTATTTCGTTTTAAGTTGATTATTAACCGACTTAAAAACTCATATTTATAATAGTGAAATATGAAAGAGTGTTTAGGTAGAATGGGCATGAGATGGGTGAAGATATTTATGATAATAATTAATCTTGTATCAATTTTGGATAAAATTAGTGAATAACCTTTACTTACGAGTAAATGGTAATTTTGACATACTTTAATTATTTTTCTTATTTTTTAATATATATTCAAAAATACATATTTAAAAAAAATTATATAATACTTATTAATAAATTATTTAAAATATTAACATTAATTTTCATTATTTAACTATTGAACATATTTTTAATAAAGTAATATATACGTACATAAGAAAAAATTAATTTAATTATTTAAAATATTATGTGTCTAATATTAAAAATATATTTTTACATAATTATATATATATATATAATAAAATAAAATATTAATATTTATTAAATATTTATTAATCATAATTTTGATATTATAATATTCATCTTCTCCACTTAATTGATTACGATTATTTTAATAAAAAAATCATCTAATTTGCAAGTAATTATCTTTCAATACAATATTCATCCCTAATTCCAAATGTCTCTTTACAATAAACAAATATTAACAACATCGCAATCAAGTTCATATTTGACTAGAAAAAATAAAAAAATAATATCATACTTAAGTTAAAAAAATTAAAATGAGACATCACTAAGCCAAAATTAAACATTAAAATCGATTCACGTGTTGAACCGATTTTAAATTCTGTATTTTTTTGACACATTTTACTCATTTCTATTATACTCAAATCTTATATTCAATTACATAATAGCAAAAAAAACCAAAATATGTTTAAAAAAATTTAAATAATAAAAATAATTAAAAATTTAAATATTAATTAATTATTTGATGCTTTTCAAATGTTACTCATATAAAACAATATACTTTTGTAGTCTCTCTCCTTTGTTAATACATTATCCTTAATTTAATTTTCTTAAAAATAATTAAATTTTAACAAATTATAATATAAAAAATAATTGAATTCAATTTAATAACCTTAAACACTCATTTTAACAAATTATAATATCAACCATAGTAATTTACCTATATACCAACAATGCCCAACTTGATAAATTAATGATTAATCTTATTAACATATTCTCCTTTTATTTAATAGAGTAATTTGAATTTGAATTTAATTTCATTATAACCATCCAGATATATCATGATTAAGAAAAAATATGAAAGAGATTTGTATGAGCATTCTAAATCTTTATATATACAGACATATAAAACAAATGAGATACAAAATCTCATCATAATAACTACAAATTATTTAGAAATCTCAAAAATATAAATACAAATACAATGAGCAAACAAACAAAATTCTTTTATTTATTAATACAAAAATATATACATATAAATAATAACACATAATATATAAAAATATAAATAATAAGTGTAAAATGATTCATATAAATACTTACAAGAATAAACGAAGTGACAAAATGAAGAAAAAATTGTGTTTTATAAGTGAGAAATTGATATAATTTTTTTTGAATATTTTGCTAAAAAAATAGGGAATCTAAAAAATAAATTGAAGAAAGAATAGAAAATAAAAATATCATTTACGTGTCAACCGACGCTATCCACATGTGTAACGTTGATTCAACACATCAATCGATGTTATAATCTACATGTTTTAATTCCGTTTTTTGACTAACCAACTTTAAATTCATTATAATTCGATTTTTTTTCTAAAAATAAACTTTAAATCTAACCTTAAATGTCACCTTTTATAGTAATATATATCTTTAATTTAGTATTTAGGCTTTTAAAAAAATAAGATTTCGAAACAAGATTGAATCCTATAAACTACTTCAAAATTTGGGACCTAAAAATTAACATAAAAATTTAGAATAATATTATATAATATTAATATAGATTCTTCCGTAGTTAAGTATACGAACACATGGAATTAGATTAATACAATAAGTAGATATTTTTTTTGTTATTTTGATAATTAAGTGATATTAAGTAGTGTAGTTAATACAAAGACATTTTTCAAAATTTTAACTCTAAAGTAATTGTTAGTCCAACTATAAGTATATTTTATATAAAAAAATATGAATATAAGTTAAAATTAAAATATTAGGGTACAAATTTTAATTGCCTTAGAAATGGTTTGGAAATTAAAAAAAAATTCCTAATCTCCCATCCCAATTCCTACATGAGTGTTTATTTATTATTATTATTTTCAAATAAATAAATGTTTGAAATGAACTAAGTGCGTCAATCCTGTCATCTATGTGATTAATAGTGCACTTTTTCAAAGACATGAACTAAAATTCAATAGTATGAAGATCTTTTCTTTTTCTTTTTTTAAAAACCAAATATGCTCCAAATCCACCCTAATTTGTTTATTCTATTTTTGCCTTTTTAATATTGCTAGCTAAATGTCCTACTGTAATGTGGTAATTGAAATATTACCTTTCAAGCAATAAGTCTATAGCATTCTTCTATACTGAATTGACAGAGTGGCAAAAATTTCAAAATATTTATTAAATAGTAATCATAAAATTTATAACAACATAAAATAACGAAAATATCATTATTAAAACTTATAACCATAAAATAATATTCTTACGTGAAATTTATGTATTTTTTACAATTAAAAAAAATCTAGTATATAATTTCAAATTATACGTTTATGATTTAACGTCATTTAAATTAAATTACGATCATTTTAATATATTTAATATTAAAAATCGATCAATTAAATCTCAATCGATATTAACTAGTGTTATTTCGATTATTACAAGTTTTACTATTTTTTATAGTAGTTGAAAATATAATACTTTAATAACATTTTTTAGTAAAAAAAAAACCCTTTAAGTAGAAGAAACGATAACCTCCTTCCATTAATAAGGTGTAACGGAGTTTAATTAAGAGAAATTATAAAATCACAAATTCATTAACTTAAGGCACCTCTTTCTCTTTACCCATACCATTAAATGCAAGCATTCTAGAAATTACTTTTCTCCTTTATTTTACTAAAATAAACCAACTTTTTTTTTATCTAACATAAGTTACAAATACCCCAATTGATAAATATAATAAAACTACAGATTATATACCCAATTATCTTATGCAATTACTAATTCTTGCTTTATCTGATTCTTATAACTAATTTTTTTTTCCAAGATAGAGGATATATTTGTAAAAGAAATCTTGACAGCCATGCTTTTAACATATTTTTTCCCCTCTTATTGCCCAATTCAGATTTCAGACTATGGTATTTCCTAAAAAGTTATTGAGAAAACAATAGATTCTTCAACCTAGTTTGACCACACAAAAGCTATGTTTTTTTTTTTTGTTAATGTAAATATCATTTTCAATGGAGTTAAAAAATAAGGAAAGATATCAATGCATAATTCAGGTTTACAAGTGAATAAGGAAAGATAATTCATAAAAGATACAATTTTAATATTAAAGGGCTTAATAGTAATTTTAGCCAATGTTATTTTAAGAATATAAAGGTGTGTCTTGAGTGTAGTATAGTGTGTTATTTTAGGATTTCTTTTTAATTAATTAGAGTTTAATATTAAATAAATTTAATTAATTAAATATATGATTGAATATTATAGTTGCTATTTTTATAATGGCATTTTTTTAATAAACAATTAGCATAATAATTAGTTGTAATCACTCATCTATTGCATAAAAAAGGAGAGAATAAAATGTCTATTTCTTTATGCGAAAGGAATAAAGTGTACTCCTTTAAGATATTGTCCGAATGTTCCAATATATGCCACCGCAAAAGAGGAAAAACAATTTGTTATTCATTTTTAAAAAACTAATTAATATAACTAATCAAGCTTTATTAAGAGATGCTGATTCCTTTTTCTTTTTGTTTAATTATGTCATCGCAGATTAATTTAATCTTATTTGACATTTTTTAATTTGGTGCAGTAAAATAAATAGAAATATGGGTTTTTGGTTTTGCTATACCTTCTAAAGTTCCAAATATGTAATAAAAAAATAAAAATTAAAACAAGATTGGATATTTATTGATAACTTGTATATAAAAATATTTTTTTAATATATATTAGAATTTATATATTTTTAAAATATGTACCATCTAAACAAAATATGATCGAATTCATTGCATCATTTACCGTTTTAGTGCATTTTCTACTTATTTTATTATCAAAAATATTTATATATATCTTAAATGATAATAAGAAAATAAGGTTGACAAAATATGACATATGTGATTCATTGCGTCATTCACTCTTATTGCATTTTCTACTAATTTTATTATCAAAAATATTTATATATTTATTACTTCACCCATTACTCTTCCTTTATATTTTCTCTCACAACTATTCATTCTTGCATTTTTTTTTTTGTTAAAAATTATTTTTACTAAAATAAATGAACATATACTAAAACAATTTTACAACAAAACATTTTTATCACTAAATGTTTACCACTAGAACTGTTTACGTGATATAAACACATTATGTTTTAGTACATTTTAAACACAATTTATTTACATAAATTTTTTAAAAAATTTAACACATTTTATACCTACATGTTTTTCAGAAAAATATGTATGAAAAGATTGTAAATTAAATTAAATATGTAACATAATTATTTTTAAAATTATATTTAGAAATCTAACAAAACAAATCAATCAATATATACATTTAAATTCTTTATATAGTAACATAAGAATTTTTAAGTAAAATTGTATAAAATAATATCTGTAAAACTTATTATAACAAAAATATTACATAATAGCATTAAACAATGTTCAATTTGTAAAAACTAAAACATTGAACATATCTAATTGATTAAAATTTAATTTAAATAACATCAAATTTAATTATATTTAATGTGAAAATTTTGGGTTGAATATATGTATTTTTTGTAATAAATATACATGAATTAAATATAGAAATTTTATTTATGTGATCGAGTTGTTATAAATATTATTTTACATTTTAATCAATAAAATAAGATCTTTTTAAAAATGAAGAAATCTCATAAAAAATATATAAAGTAAAATATTAATTGTATATCTTTGTATAATTTTAAAACTAATATATATTTTTAAAGAAAGTTATGATATCTAGTAAGATTTTTATCCAAATAAAAATTATATTAAATCTACTAATAAAACTTTGTGGCGCATGTTTTAGATGTTGGAACTTTCAATAGAATGAATTCATATTACACGCGTATTCATGTAATTTGATTTTTAAACCTTATCTACAAAAATAAATATTTTTTATGTTATAAAAAGAGAAAAATATCTTTGTAATCTTTTATTTATTGTTAAAATAATTATTTAATTTATATACTTATTTTTTATAACAGTTTAAAAAGTAATTTTATAAAGATAAAATTTATTTTTTATTTTTTATTTTTCAACTACATTAAATAGATATTATTTAAAATGAATAAGTTACAACCTAAAAAATAGAATAAAAAATTGAAAAATAAATAAATAAATAAAAACATAAAAATTGATTATTTTTCATTATAAGGTCATTTTTTTAATAATAATATGCTTAAACTATCAAATAAAAAAAATATATAACCTAAGTGTCATTTTTAGAATAAATATAAGACTTGTGCGGTCATCTACCTATAAAACAATATGTGTATTATATTTTTAAACATGTAAAAAAATATGTCTTTTGCATTATACAAAAAATAATATATCTATAACTTGTGGAGGAATATTGAAAATAAAATTCTATCTATGAATGAGTTTATGATATACAATTAACCAAATGTTAATCAATGTCAAAGAAAAATCAGAATTAAGATTTTCTTTTTCTTTGTTTTGAATATTTTTTTTAACTTCTCAATTTTAGTAAACATTTCACGTAATGCAACTAGATAAATTTATCAAACAGCATCCACCTAACAAAATTGGATATAACAATTCAAAAACCAAAAAAAGACTTATTATCATTTAACTATTTATCCCTTGTTAGATGTTATATAATTATTTTCAATAGAATTGTATCATCATTTTACTAGTGGGTTGCAATTTGAATGTATTTGTATATTGGATTGTATGATTTGTGTATATTTCTTATATTTTGTACAATATAAGAACAATATTATCGAAATATTGAAATGTAATGCTTGAGTTGAGTCGTAGAGTATGTCGCTTTCTTTAAAATGTTTCACGATTCTTCCTAAACTTGTACAAGTAAATACAATCTCGTCGTCCCCATAATAAAATAGTCCAGAATTGTTGTTTTTTGTTTTGGTGTTTCACTACACTGATGAAGTCTAAAATGTTACACATTTAACGTTTATGTTGCTCAAAAAACTCAAAAAGCAATTTAGTATCTTTTTATTTTCTTTCTAAGAGTTATTTCTTATTTTCTTTTGTAAGAGCTATTTCCAATTGATCTGGCTAAATTGAGAACTGAGACCCTCTATTTATAGTTTGAGGAAAGTGTGACAACTATGATAAATAATGGTTATGTCTGGGTGGAAAGAGTAACAGAAATTTTTGAGTGAAAAAGTAACGGTTATTTCTGAGTGGAAAAATAACGATCATTTTTCTGAGTGGAAAAGCAATGACTATTTTTTTAGTGAAAAAATAACGGTAATTTTCTGAGTGAAAAAGTAACGACCATTTTCTAAGTTGAAAAATAATTTTAATAATAATAAAATTTCCAAAAAATGAAATACCATATCATCACACACACACGCACGCGTACTCTGACTCGGCTCAGCTAGACTAGGCATAACACGACATGACTGGTCGTTCGGACGAACGATGACAACAATGCACGTGTGTGTGTGGAATCACATTTGCCTAGGTCCTCTCCCCTTCCACAAAAGTTGGTACCCCTTGGGATTCAAACTCAATAGTCAATCATTTTCTATTTATACATCTCCTAAGTGATGTAAAATAGCAATGTGGGAAAAAACTTTAGAGACTACAATTTGGCACAAATTGACATCATTTGTTTTTTTATTAAAATTCACATTTCCAACAATTCTACACTTGAATTTTATATAAAAATAATTTTCATCGACCAACCGATCAATTAAAAGTATAAGATTGTGCATAAGTAAAAGGTGTCTATCGACTTGAACCTTTGCATAGTGTTGATGTTTTATAATATACTAGAGTAACTCGTAGTTTTGAACTCTATCTCTAACAACATTACACACACAACATTTACAAGGTGTAGTTCGATAAGCCTATGCTTTACGACCATACACATGTATCCCAGTATAGTGAATGCTCTAGTACATTTTGCCCAAAAATTTCATAGGAAGCGATCACACTTCCACATTCACAAAGGTGAGTATATTAAGAGTACTCATGTAGCTATGTACTCCACTCCATATAGAGTATAGAACTCATTAAAAGTTTAATAATTAACTCGTCATTTTCTGTCGATTCAGGACTTCATCTTCTAACAATAAAGAATAGGACTTCATAATAGCATGATTCATCTCATATCACTTCATGACTTGTTATTACTCATTGAACTTATTTCTTGGGATCTCCAGTCTATAAGTTGGGTTACCATCACGAGTGACTCTTCATTCTAAGGGTATCAGTCTCATTCCTTTCGAGGTTTTAAAAACATTCTCTCTTGGTAATCATTTTGTCAAATGATTAGTCAAATTTTCATCAGAACGTACATAATCCACTCTTACAACTCATGTAGAGAGAAATTCTCTAACAATACTATACTTATGATGTATCTCTCGTCTCTTGCCATTGTAATAACGATTCTGAGTCTTTGCAATAGTCGCGATACTATCATAGTGGATCAGAACAATTGGTATTGATCTTTCCATAAAGGGATCTAAGCTAACAAACTTCTTAACCATCCTGCTTCTTCACTGGTAGTAGCTAGTGCTATCATATCAGACTTCATCGTAGATTGAGTCAATATTGTCTGTTTCTTAAACTTCCAAGAAACAACTCCACTAATAATGCTAAATATATAGCTACTAGTTACTTTGGAGTCTTCTGATAAAGTGTTCCAATCAGCATCGTTGTATCCTTCTAGAATAACGAGAAAATTGTTATAATGTAATCTAAGGTTCATAATTCTCTTACGGTATTTCATGACCTTTCAATAGCATTCCAATTCTCTATACTAGGTATACTAGTAAACCTACATAGTAGTCCCATAACATAAGTTATGTTTGGTCTAATGCAATCAGTAGCATAACGTAAGCTACCAATGATGCTCACATACTCAGTTTGTCTAACATCGTCTCCAATGTTCTTGAACAACTTTGCAATATGATAAATATGAGTACATGCAGGTTTGTACTTAAAGTAATCATATTACTTTAAAGATCTTCTCAATGTAATGAGATTGATCTAGAGAAAGTCCCTTTTCAAACCTAGTAATTTTTATACCAAGGATTACACTCGCTTCTTCGAGATCTTTCACATCAAAGTTAGCACATAACAAAGTTTTCACATTATTCACAACATGAATATTTGACCTAAAAATAAGCATGTTATCCATATATAAACATATAATAGTGCAAATGTCATTTTATGATTTATAATAAATGCATTTTTCACTTTCATTTATTTTGAATCCATGTGAGATAACTAGATTATCAAATTTTGGTGCTTATTTAGACCATAAAGAGATTTATTTAATTTACAAATTTTATTTTCTTGACCTGGGACAACAAAGCCTTCAAGTTGGTCCATATAAATTTATTCCTCTAAGTCATCATTTAAGAAAGCACTTTTAACATCTATTTAGTACATTACTAAATCATGGATAGTAGCAAGAGAGAAAAGTACACGTATGGAAGTTATTCGTGTGACTGGTGAAAAGGTACCAAAGAAATCTACATTTTCCCTTTGCCTACACCCTTTGACTACAAAACGAGTTTTGTACTTTTTAATAGTACCATTAGGTTTTAATTTCTTCTATAGTATCCATTTACATCCTATGTTTTTGCAACCAGGAGGTAAGTTAACTAAATGTCAAGTTATATTATACTCAAGAGAGTCCATTTAATCATTTATGGCTTATTCCCATAAGTTGACATCTAAAGAAGATAAAGCTTCTTAAAGAGTTTGAGGATCTTCCTCTAAGGTATAAGCATAAAAATCAGACCCAAATTTTGTAAGGGTTCAACCTCGTTTACTTTTCTGAATTTCAGTGTTTAATTCCTCATTTTGTTCAGACCCAATTTTTTTAAGGGTTCAACCTCGTTTACTTTTCTAAATTTCAATGTTTAATTCCTCATTTTATTAACTAGTTCTAGTTATGGGTAAACTACTTAAAGATGAGCCCTCGCTATTTTTCAATTTAAAGGGAAACTTATGTTCATAAAAATCAGTATCATTTGATTTTATAACTACATGATCATTGAAGTCATAGAATTTATAAGCTTTAATATTCACAACATATCCTATAAACACACATTCATATGTTATACTGGCAAGTTTATTTCTTTTAGGATCAGAGATCCTAATATAGGCTAAACAACCCCAAGTTTTAAAATAAGTTAATTTAGCTTTCTTATTTTTCAAAATTTTATATGGTGAAATTTTACTAGTAGATTTAAGCATTCTATTTAGCACATAGCAAACAGTTAATAAAATTTCTCCCTACCAATGGGAAGCAACACCAAAGTTTAATAAAATTGCAACAATTGATTTAGTAAAAGTTCTTTCTTTCAGCTTTGCCATTTATTTCAGCAAAATAAGGTGTAGTTTTTTCATGAATGATGCCATGAGTTTTATAAAAATTATTGAAAATATTAGAATCATATTGAGTGCCTCTATCACTTCGAAACTTTTTTATTTTTCTATTAAGTTGAATTTCAATTTCAGTCATAAATATTTTAAACATGTTAAATGCTTCACTTTTATTTTTCATTAGATATACATAAGTATAATCTGAAAAGTCATCAATAAAAGTTATAAAATAGAGTTTTCCATTTTTGGTTAAATTTCCATTAAGTTCACATATGTTAGAGTGTATTAAGTCTAAAGGTTCAGATTCTCTAACTATTGACTTATGGGAAGCTTTGGTTATTTTATCTTGATTACAAAATTCATATTTTTCAAAATCATTCAAAGATAGTTTAGGAATTAGTTTTAAGGTACTAATGTTCTTGATTATGCGTTATTAACATGACAAAATCTAGCATTCCAAATATTAAAATAGTTCAACATATAAGCAAAGGAATAAGCTTTATTAATTTCAACATTCAATTTAAACATTCTATTAATGGCGTACTCTTTCCTAACAAAAATATCATTTTTAGTTATTGTATATAAATCAGCCCCTATGGTTTGAGTAAATTCATCTTTGTTAAGAAGATAGCCTAAAACTAAGTTCTTTCTTATCTCTGGAGTATACAGGACATTCTTCAAGATGATCATCTTTCTAGAGGCAATCTTCAATTCCACCTTACTAGTACCAACAACTTTAGTGGAGTGGGAGTCACCCAGCAACACTTTCTTATCCTCAAACTCAGAATAGGATTTGAACATATCTCGATCAAAGAAAATATGACGAGAAACACCAATGTTCACCCACCACCCCTCATATCCACCAATAAAATTGATTTCAGATATCATAGCAATAAGTTGATCTTCGATAAGGTACGCCTACGGGGCAAGACGATTCTTGTTCCTGGCTAATTAACCAGGTCTATTACAACTATAACACATGAATGTGTTATTTCTTGAAGAGGTTGAGGTATATTCTGTGGAGGATAATTTTTGTTTATATTTTGGTGGTTATGGTTATGGTTATTATTACAATTTTGAGTTTTCATGTTTCTTCCTTTAGGTTTCAGAATTACAGAGGAAGGTTTCTTATTGGTACTGTTGTTTGAGACAATGAGTACTTCATCTCTTTGATCTTGTTTTCATGCTTCTTCTTCTATTCTTAGACAAGTTATAATACTCTTTAAAGAAAATTCTTTAGTTTTATGTCTAAGTGCACTCTTAAAATCTTTCCATGTAGGGGTAATTTATCTATAATAACAACAACTTGAAATTTTTCATCTAAAGCCATACCTTCAGAAGTTATTCCATGTGCTATCTTCTGTAGTTCGTGTGATTGAGCTTCCACAGATTTGTTATCAACCATTTGATACTTCATGTATCTACTAACAACATACTTCTTTGTTCCAGCTTCCTAAGTGTCGTACTTCTTTTGAAGTGCATCCCAAATTTCCTTGGCATACTTATCAAAATTATAATAGTTATACAAGTTATCGGCTAATCCATTAAGAATAAATTTTTTCACAGAAAATCATTTTTATGTAGTGTTGGTTTTTCAATAGTAAGAACAGAAGTGACATTTTTCATGGTTAAGAAAAATAACATTTTTTGTCTCCATCTTTTAAATTGTAGTATCTCAAAACGAAATGGTTTATTGAGATCAACAGTTAACATTTTCAGTAGACATGACAAATAGAATTTTGTCTTAAAATTGTTAGAACAAGTATGTGAAAATAATGTAAGAACAATATTACCAATATACTAAAATGTACTGTTTGGGTTGAGTCACAGACTATGTTGTTCTTTTTAAGACGTTTCGTAGCTATACCTAAACTTGTGCGAGCAAACACAGTCTCGTCATCTCCAAAATCATTATTTTTTTGTCTCGGAGCTGCACTACATTGATGAAGTATGGAATGCTATACCTCTAAAGTTTATGGTAGCGGCGCGCGTATGTGTGTAGAATCACATTTACCTAAGTTCTCTCTCTTTCCACAAAAATGGGTGACCTTTGGAGCCCAAACCCAATAATTAATTTTTTTCTATTTATATATCTTTTAAGTGATGTAAAATAACAATATGCGACAAAACTTAAGAAACTACAATTTATCAAAAATTGACATCATTTTTTTATATTAAAATTCACATTTCCAACAAACTCGAATAAACCTATTTAATTTTGAGACCATACTTGATTAAATTAGTATAAAGATTGTAAAATAATTCATGAATTTAGCTATTCACCTTTTCAAAGTCAATACCTAAGAAGTGTTTCAAAATTTCAAAAAATAATTACAAGTATTTGACATACGAAGTTACTAAGGTTTGTTAGCTAACTATGATGTTGTTAATTTGCAATAGTTAGAGCATGAGAGATTCTATAATTTTTGTAAAAAATATATTTTAGTTTCATAGCTTTCAATTAGAATGTTTTACTTCTATAATTTTTTTTAAAAAATATGCAGCGTTAGTTTTAAAAGTTTAAAATTACGTGACTTATATGTATTTATTTTGTGACTCTTGTGAACTCTTTTAGTACTATTTAAAGCTTTATTTCGCCTAAAGCTATATGACTACCTCCCTTATTTTAAATCTAATTTAGCTTTCGCATATTTTTAGCATTTAAGGACTCAAACGGAAGAAAAAAATTCATAATACCCGAACTGATTTTAAAAAAAAATAAAAAACTAAACCGGTCAATTTTTTTAATAACTATACTAATCACGCATTCGTAAGAGGGATTAAAACGTCAACCTTTATACATGTTTCACGACAAGTATTTAGTATCACCAGCAACAACCATACATTATAACAAAAGTTATATATCCACATTTATCCTAAAATTAAATCATTAAACATCTCTACAAAATCTGATTTTCTAGCTGCCATTAGCACTGAGTTGTTTGCTTTAGTAATGGCATGTAAATTTGCAATTGAAAGAGACTATATTAATGTGATATTCAAATCTGATTGTTTGAAATCCATTTCATTAATTAGTAATTCTTCTTGTCGTTACTCTAGTAACGGGAATTTTCATTGAAAAAGTTGAGAGGCCAGCTGGTGGATTGCTTTCTTTTCAGAACAGGACAAGAGATTAGCTAATAAAGCTCCGCATATGTGGTGGCCAAGCATGTTCTCAATTGCTTGGAAGACTCTTTGGATTTCTAATTTTCTTCACATTGTTTTATAATGTAATAATTATATGCTCCAAGTTGAGATTAAAACAAAGTGGATTCAAATTCCATCAAATATAAATAAATGTATGAGTTTATAATATGTTATTTTAAAAAAAAAAATCCTCTTTTTTTCTTTTCACATGATGTAATCAAAGTATACTTTTAATAAATAAAAATTCCTACAATATTCAACTTGGTGCAAAAATACTCTTAATGTTACATATGATATTGATTTCTTTTTGGGCATTTACTTATTTTAGTATAGTTAGTTTTTTAATATCATGTTTACCGTCTTGTTTTTTAATAGAAACAATCCAAAAAAATATATAAATATTACATGAAATTAAATGTTTGTTGTATTTTTACAACAAGTTATATGTTGGAGAATTTTTATGTCCCCGTCTCAAAAGGTTGGGGACATAAAATATATTTAAATTATAAAAAATTATCAACATCTTCATCTTCATTTTTTGTGTCATAGATAGGGATGAACTTAGGTTAATTAGGTCATTTTTTAAGTCATTTTATAAGTCAACTTTATCTTGACGGTTTTTAAAAAACCTAAAACCTTAACCAATATATGATGTACCAAAAAACTAACCTTCAAGTTAACCTATAAGATTGGTGGGAAGAATATTGTCTCGGTGGTTCTGGACTTGTAATCATAATATGATATAAATGACTCATCTAATTAAAACATAACAAAATATATTGTATAATTTAACTTGAAATTTATTATCATTTTATAAATCTCTTTTCAAGATAAGATGATTCTAATAGGTACTATGTAAATATAAAATTGTAGTTTTTTTTAAATTAATCATTAAAAATTTCCTACAAAATTGTTATAGAAGAATTAAAGAATTTAATAGCTTATCGAACATCAGATGGAGTTGTAAATCTAGCTAAAATCTCATATTATCAATCTAGAATTTGTAATCTATATAATAATATAAGAAAAAAAATATTAATTTAGAGATTTTTGATCAATTTTAAACCAATTTGAGAGTGATTTGTATGAAGAGTGAAAAGTGAGTTATGAGAGTGATTCTAATTGTTTGAATGAGATTACTTACTGAATACGTTTAGATTTTATAATTTTAATTAAATTCAAATTTATAATTATAATACATAAAGTAATAATTAAAAATATATTTTAAAAAATAAACATATATTAATATTATAGGCTCAATTCGGTTAACTTGGTTTTCATAACATATAGACCTCCATATGAATTGATAAGGTTGGTTTTGATAGATTTTTAATCTACTTAGACCAACCTACCTAAAAAACAAATTATATAAGCTCGATTTGATCTTGAACTCGAATTGATCTTTTGATTTTTGAAAAAAACAAATACTCACCTTAATTATAGATTTAAAACATCGATGAAACTTGGATTTTATTAGAGTATTATTTAATCATCAGTATTTTGAATATGGACCCATTAAATGATTTCATTGCAGATTCATGGATATGGTTTGGTTGTAGAAAATACAAGTTTTATGTAAAAATGCATACTTGAGTAGAAAAATTCTAACCTACCTAAAAAACAAATTATATAAGCTCGATTTAATCTTGAACTCGAATTGATCTTTTGATTTTTGAAAAAAACAAATATTTCCCTTAATCATAGATTTAAAACATCGATGGAACTTGGATTTTATTGGAGTATTATTTAATCATCAATATTTTGAATATGGACCCATTAAATGATTTCAGTGTGGATTCATGGATATGATTTGGTTGTAGAAAATACAAGTTTAATTAAAAATGCATACTTGAGTAGAAAAATTATATTTACTACAAATTGTGGTATTATTATAATTGATATGAATATGTGTTATTGATAAGTATAATTGAATAAATACAATTGTATCCAATAAATTTTTTTTATGTCAATTATGACCGTGATAAACTTGTTATGTATAAAAGTGTTCTACTTGAGTATGGCTGTTTGCAAAATAAGGGAGGTTGTTTGCAAAATAAGTTGTAAAAATTATTTTGGAATGCAAAACTTGATGAAAATTGAAAGTCTTATTAAAAAGCTTAACAAATTGTCTTCCTACAAGGGAGAAAGTATGTAGGATCATAGAATTGGAAGATAAGTCTTGTCATATGTGTTGCTGTCATATTGAAATAATTTCTCACTTCTTTTAAAATATAAATTTATGTGTATCACTGTGGGAAAGATGGAAAATGGAGAAATATTTTGATTTCTACTTAGAATCAAAACAAGGTGAGAACCTTTGTTTGAAGTTTTTCATTATTTTGTGCAATATTATACATATCTTTTGAAGATCTATTCTATTCGTTCCGTACTTGTGTAATAATATTTGATTAACTATAAATTCGTTACTTTAATCTTGTTTTTGTATTGTCGCATAATTGTTAAAAACATTTGGTATTGGGGTTTTGATTATATAAGTGAATTTTTCTTTTGCATATTTATATTTTTATTATCTATTTAATTAGTAGTTGATTTTTTTTGTGATTTTTTAGTGGGTAAACTTTTGACATTGAACAATCAAACAACTTAAATTGTATGTATTATTTATTATTTTACCATAACCCATTACTATTTATTTGTTCAACTTATACAAAGAAGTGCCTGTCATATTCTTTAATTTATAGCAATATATATATTAAGGTTACTATACTTAACTGTTAATAATAGTTAGTTATAGGTATTTTAATTATTTGTACACGTGTTGTATAATGATAAGATCTATTATACAGTTTGTTAGTATAAGAGCTCAATGTATAAAAGCACATGTGTGTATATGATCACCATCAATAATATCATTACATAGAAGTGTTCTTAATATCTTCTTTTTCTTTCTCATGTGCTTGCATTATGCTTGCATTGTACGGTATTAGAGTGAGTTGGTTCATGGCAACCAAAGGCAAAAATGGTAGATCTACTTACAAAGATGTGTTGTTTGCATCTCCTTCACTTGAGAAAAATCAAAATGTTTTATGTAATACCTTATCTCTATTAAACAATGAAGTTGGTGTAGTTTAATAACACAAATCTCTCTAATCAAGGTCAGAATTATTTGATTCCTTAGTTTTACTGCTCAATTACGCAAGGATTATCATCCAATCCTCATGTTAATGAGTCTATTTTGGTAAACTTAAAGATGACAACTACTTAATTTAGTATGAGTAGGTACTCATTTACATAACTACATTTGGACTTGAAAGTTTTATTGATAGATCTACAATAAAATCTCAAAAATTTCTTTCTAATAGAGCTTTAAATCCTAGTTTCATTAATTGGACTAGATTAAACTCTATACTTAAAGGGTGGATGTACTGCTCAATTACCAAAGATGCTTCTGGTCATATTACTCGTAAAGAATCTATGTATGAATAGTGGATCACTCTTGAATAATCTTTTTCTTCATCTCTTCAAGTTGTCATAATGGACTTGAGCTCTCAATTGTAGACTCTTTGTAAAGATGGATTATTTGCCTCAGTTTATGTCTTGAGAGCTAAAAATCTGGTTGATCATCTAACTTCTACTGGAGATTATCTTCTAGAAAAAGACATTGTCAATTTCATTGTTGGAGGAATTTGTTCTTCACAACTACATTCCTTTTGTTACCTTAAACATGAGAGAAAATAAGCATTTAGTTTCAATATTGAGAAGCATGCTTGACTTTTATGATAGGATGTTGATCAAGCATGTGCATCTTGAGTTCAATTAAGTATTTCAAGCAAATGTTACTAGTTTTCGAAAAGGGAAATTTCAAAGGATCTAATAAAAATAATCGAGGCCCACAAAACTATAATCGTAATGGAAAAGGTGAGATGCCTTATTGGAATCTCTAAGAGTGCTTGCAACAAAATCATAATCAAGACAAATGTGACAAAGGTGATTCATCTTTCCAAGCATCTAAGAAGTCTTACAATGACAAGCCTAAGAGACCTATCTTTTAAATGCGTGAAAAGCTTGGTTATGTGGCTAACGCTTTCTTTATGTTGTGTGATTTACTCATTAAGAAGAACACAAGAGCCTTTCAGTTTTCCAAACCTTCAACCATGCATATTACCACTTCTTGTAGTAAAGATGATACATATAGTGTCTAGCTTCTTGATTCTGGTGCAAGTCACCACCTAACAATTAATGGATCTCAAATTACACACTTTCATCCTTATTTAGGCAAAGAAGGAGTTTTGATAGGTAATGGACATAAACTTTCCATTTCTAAAATAGGTAAATAAGTTTTGCATACTAGTGATAATCAGTGCATGCTCACATTGAGTAATTTGTTTCACATTCCTCATGCCTCTGCAAATTTAATATCTGTGTAATAATTATGTCATGATAATAAAGTATTTGTTGAATTCCATCCTAATCCTGCTATGTTAAGGATAAAATTTCGAACAGTAATACTTCAAGGAAAAAATGAAGAAAAAAATACATGGAGCTGTATGCAACTCAAGCATTGATGCATCTTTTTATTTCTTTCGTGGGGGTGCTTTCTCTATAAATGTATCTCAATGGCATAAGCCTTGGACACCCTTCCTTTTCAACTGTAAAGAAGGTTTTTGTTAATACTCTTATGATTTTTCTTCTTCTAATTTTTGTCTTATTCTTCAATGCATGAACTTATCTTTATTTATAGATAAAACAAGACTCTTTTTTCCTAAATTGTGTCATAATTTAAGCCTTAAATTAGGTCATTAATTTCCTTAAATTATGACACAAATAAGGTCACTAAATTTCCTAAATTATATCACTAATTTGTTACTTTTAGAATCAATATTCAACAACAATAACTATCATTATATAGATAAAATTCTTGTAAACAAATAAGGAAATAACTATCGTTATAGAAATAGAAGTCTTGTAAACAAACTGATTTGACAGTTACAAAACAAAATGAGACTAAACAAGCGCTTAATTTGGCAATCCAGGCAATAGAACTCCTAAATAAATTGAAATTTTGCGTGCGCAAACAAAATAAAATAAAATCTTGAAAGAAACATATGAATTTGCTAACAACATCCAATCAGTCCAACATAAGACTTAATTGCTGAGCCAGTCCACAAATTACCATCATGTTGTTCTACTACTTCACTAACAGAATCAAGTACACTCCCACCATTTCCATCTATCATTTGTACCACATTTCCTTCCTCATCAAACTTAATCCCAACTGTATCGTCAAACACTAGTTCACCAAACACATTTTGAGTACTTGCCATGTTTTCATTTAATATTTCTCTACCACTGTTCTGTGCTACCCAGAATTCTCCATTCTCATTCCTTTTGATGTTATCAGGTGATCTTTTCAATTGGGCAAACTCTTCTAACTTATATCCATTTGACCCTTTAAGCAAAAGCTTATAGATTTTCCAAGTCGAAGATTCAGCAACTAGAACAAAGGAACTATCTTTGCTTAGTGCTACACCATTTGGAAACCCCAAGTCTCTTAGTAAAACAGTCAC
The DNA here is from genome assembly GCA_037013495.1 of Hippophae tibetana. Taxonomy (NCBI): domain Eukaryota; kingdom Viridiplantae; phylum Streptophyta; class Magnoliopsida; order Rosales; family Elaeagnaceae; genus Hippophae; species Hippophae tibetana. The sequence continues at coordinate 12,234,920 of CM072803.1, forward strand.
TTTCTCTGTTCTAGGGTCATATTGTAATAACCTTCCACTTCTGTCCCCTGCTGCTATTGATAATTGCCATACCCTTTAAGGACAAAAATGAAAATAAATGGTTTTATTAAGTAATCAGTAACTATAAATATAAAGGAATCTCAACCTTCAACTCAAAATTAACCCAGGTATTATTTTTTTACATCAAACAATCCTATTCTTATCTGTCTACCTGCTACGTATTTATGTTAATCTGGAACATCTATTAATATATTTAAATTTTAAATTTTAAAAATAAGAATTTAACATAATATCACCTTTGAATTCTAGTTTATTGTTTTTTTCATTTTTCAAGAAATACAACAAATAAAAAAATTTATATAATACTTTATATGTAGTATGCAATTATGTGTCTGCATTAAAAACTATTATTAATAGAAGAATAATAAGTATTTATAAAAAAAAAATTGATGGACAGAATAGCCCATGGGCCAAGTTGGCTAGCTTGGCACCACCTGAAAATGGAAATGACTCGTTATAGCCTAACAATCTAATGTTGTTTAAGTACATAGATGATTATTATGAATTTTTAAAAGATATTTGATTATTAAGAAAATTATCACATTGTTAGTTTTGTGTTCTTTTTAGTTCTTAAAAAAAACTTTTATATTTATCGAGTTAATCTTGTAGCATTTAAATAATTAAATTTATTATCTTAAATTCTTAAAAAGTTCTTAAATTTTATTGGTATGTCGTTTAAATTCTAAGTAATCTTTATTTTTATATTGTTAGTTAACGAGTTAAGACTTAATAAATTTTATATTCATGATCTTTTAGTTTTTATATTGGGTTTTCTGTTATACGTTTTGATAATATATCAATTAATATTGAGTTTTTTAATATATATTTCTAGTTTATTTAAGCTATATATGATTTGAAAAGAATGAACGATGAATCAAAATGTAAGATATTTAGTAAATTCAATGTGTCACCTGACACGCTTTACAAAACAGGCCAAGAATCTACTAATTATGATATTGGGCCGTATTGGGCCATTACTGACAGACCACAATTTGATGATACCCTATACGTTCTTCAATAATTTGAGAAAAAAATAAAAATAATATTTTTTTTATTATAACTTGATGTAATATATCAACAAACATTATAAAATCTAATTGAACATTATTAATATTTGGTTTCAAAATTACTTTAGTATTATAAATTCTCAACTTTACATCTAATTAATAACTAACAAATATTACTCAATGGATATAACAATACTCAAAAAATAAATGCCATTTTACCATTTAAAAAAAGAGAAATATTTTAATTACACAAAAAAATTTATTCAAATTAATTATTGTGTTTTACGTGGCAGAATTTTCTTTAAAAATAATAATATATTCATAAGTTATTTTCTTATGTTACACACACCAGAAATAATTTGATTATAAAATTAGTGCTTCTTTATTATTGTTATGAAGTAAAGAAAGGGTAGAAACAAAGACATATTACCTTCTTTGGAATATGGTGCTAGTGTCCGTGAAGTAAACAATTCCTGTGTTGGGATCAATATCCAGTGCATTTGTGAAACGGAAAGGGATTCCTTCAGCAGAAGTTGCTACTGGTTGTGCTAAACCACCATTTGAGCCTACTCTTAGCAGCCCAAAATAGGCATCAGCTATGTATAGATCGCAAGTTGTTGGGTTGAACTTCACACCAAGTGGCCTTCCACATAATGGTTCTAAGTTTAGGTCAGTATACCCATCACATGCATTCCTTCTCCTAGTCATATTTAGTCCAAAGAATAAAAACATAATAAAAATTTAACTTAATGAGATAATATTCTTATAATCAAAATTATAATAAAATATGTAAAATTAAAAATAAAGTAAAATAACATTAACTTATTTTACTTCTAAATGAAAAAAAAATGAGAAAAAAATTTATAGTATAAATATGTAAAGAAAATATAACATTCTAAAAAGTACGTGAAGAATGAGTTTTTCTATTTCATTCTAAGATAAACTTAATATATAAATGATTAATTAAGTAATATATATATATTTTAAATTAAATAATATAAAGTTATGAGAATTCTAAAAAAAAAAAGATGCAAGTAAAAATAGCAGTCATGCATGAATGTCCAATCAAAAATAAAAGACAAGTTTTCTATCCCAAAAAAAATAATAATAAATAGATGCAAGTTTTTCCAAAATTATTGATAGAACATATAAAATACTATCTATTAATATTTTGTATCAAAAACAATCTATTCATATTTTCACACATTAATTGAGTAGGACCAACAATAATAAAATAATTCCGTAGAACCAAATAGAATTAAAAATAGACAGATAATAAGAGAGTCATGAATACGTAACCCTTCAAAATAATAATTTAACGTGCTTATAGTTTATAAGTATAAAATAACATATTTATATTTAAGTAATATATTTTTATTATTAAAAAAATTAAATTATTATTTAACATTAAAGTTTATTTAATTTAAATTATAACTATTTAAACAATTTAATATTTAATATTTATCTAATTAAATCACGTTTAATATTACTATTTTTATTATGTTATTTTATATAGTTTTCTTAATTCTTTTTATTGTGTCTATCTTTTAGAAAAACTTACATATTTTAATATTATAAACTATTAAATTATTTTTATTCAACTTATTTATTTATAATGCTAAGAAAATCAATTTTTTTATAAATATAAATTAAAAAATCAAAAGATAATTTATAACATATTATATTCATATTTAAATTATAGCACAAATACATCTTCCTTTAACCGGAAAGGAAAAAGTTTACTTTTTGTATAAAAAAAGAAGAAGAATTTTTAGAACAAATCGAAACTTCAACTTTGTAGTAATATTGAAGATATTACGTATATGAACCGATTTTTTGTAAAATTAGTGAAAACAAAAAATTATTAAAAATATTTAATTAAAATTATTGTATCGTTAACCTTTGGCCTCTAGCTAATTAATAAAGAATTTTATGAACATAAGATTTTGATATATGTTAGTATCATGAAATCCTTAATTACCTTTCCTTATAAGGTGACATAACGGCAAACTGAGACCAACCAAAAGCACTTCCTTGCCATTTGAGAATTGTACCATCAGAAACACCAACATAAGGACCTCTTCCATTGCAATCAAAAGCAATGCTCTCTGGACCAACTACTTTATTTGGTAATCTAATCTCATACATGCTTCTTGAAACACCACTTATGGAAATTAGACTTGAATTTAAATTTCCAAAAGCTTCAATTTTGATGGAGGTCTTATTTGAGCTTTTAACATCAACGTTATTATTTGAAGTACTTGATAAGCTGAAAGTGATTAAAAATGTAGAGAAAAATAGAACAAAGTGTAGAAAAGTGTTTGTTGTAGAAGCATTCATGGCTATAAACATATCATTAATTAGTAACTCTATTCGAGTACTTGTAGAGAATAAGAAAGAAAAGGTAGATAGATAGATATAAGCTGAAAGAGCAGTAGTGTTATTTATAGCGCGGGTTTATTAATTAATGTTCCTGACCCACTTTAAATTGTATTAATTACCAAATAAAATGCTTAAAGTCAAAATTTGAGTTTCAATCAAAATTAACTTTTTTTATTATTTGGAAACAATACCAATTGATTGAAGCAGATTTTTCTTATTTTTTAAAAAACCATAAAAATAATATTTTAAAAATTAATATTTTTACGTAAAAATTATACTTTTTTATTATTAAAAAAATATAATATATTATTTTATTTTTAATGTTGTTCAAATAAGATTACAATCACTTAATTTTTTTTAATATTAAATGTTATCTAATTAAATTATATTCAATATTATTACAAAACTATATTGTTATTATTAATTTTAAAAAATGTTATTTTTTTTATAAATTTCTTATTTATTATTTATAAAAGGTGAACGATAAATATTTTTTTAATAGAAATTGGAGAAAAAATGCTTAAGATTTAATTACATGAAATAGTTATTTTTATATTATATTATATTTTCAATTTCATATAAAAAATAATGTTATTTTTTATAACGTGAAAGAACATATATTTTTCATAAAAAACATATGTTATCCGTAGTATGTTTTTTTCATAATGCAACCAACGTATATTTTTTGAAGGGTGTTAAAAGTTAAGTCATATAAATAAGTGAGTTATATATAAATTAAATGCATGGTCTGATACAACATGTAATACTATATTTTAATTACTTTATTATTTTTCTTATATTTTTATTAAAAATAAATTAAATAATATATTAATTATTATAGGTATTATTTGATTTAATAATGTGAGTAGGTATGACAACCAATTAACGTGACTACAAGTAAAATTAATCCAAAAATTTATGTGTATTTATTATTTTCTTTAAAGTTTTTTTATTTAAAATAAATCATAGAAGTAGAGAATTAATCTATATGATTAATTTAGATAAAACAAATGATGATTTATGACCGGTGGTATAGTTATAATATAAAATTCTATAGCTTTTAAATCACATGTTTGAATCACGTGAAAATATAATTTGTTCTAAAAATTACAAAACAACTACATCCCAAAGACAACTACCAGTCTCGTTCACTTCTGCTCTCTGCATTCTTCATCTCAGCATCTGTCGGGGAGGAACTTCTTTATATATATATAAGGGACGTTCTTTCTTATAGGTATAATATAGTTTTCTATTTTGGCACTTTCCTCGTGCATGGTTGCAGAGTCTCCTTTAGAGACTGGAGCTCTCTATTTAGAACTGTCTTACTTAATTTTATATATAAATAATCAGATATATATTGTTCGTAGTAATGGTTTACTTTTTCATATATGATTCTATAAATGTTAAATTCAATGTGTTATGTATCTTCGATGGTTCTTTTGGGGGTTTGTTGAATTAGTGTTTTCTAATAGGAAATGTCATTATATTTTTATAACTTTTAAATCTAATAGGAAAATGTTATTAAATTCAAGGTGTCATGTATTTTGTTCCACTTGAATTTTTATTAATATATTTATTTAAGTAATTATTATTGATGATAGGGATACTTAAAAATTAACAAAATTAATAAAAAAAATCATGACTATCTGATGATCATCTTATTAAAAGCATTGTTCTCACTGTATAATTTGTATTTATTCTTAAATATATGCGAAGACCAAGGATTTCTTGTTGTATAAAATACACATAATTTTTTATAAGTAATTCAAAACTTTATACCAATACGAGTGAAATACAATTTTAATATTACTATAAAATTTGACATTTAAAGTTAGCTCTAGATAAAATTTAAAAGAATTAATTTTAATTAAGTTAAAAGTTGTTAAAATTAAACTAGAATTTAAATTCAGAATGCGGTTGAAAATTAACTTTAAATTGATTCAAAAATGTAAAATAATAATAATTAATTATATATTATTAGGTGTAACATAGATCACGTCAAATGACACCATATAAGATGTTTCAATTAGTAAATTACTCACATGTTAGTTAAGTTAGCATAAATCAATAGATAAACATCAATATCATATAATATTTAATAGAATAAGCGACCATTATTAAAACAAATGACATTTTAAGTCTTTTATAAAGCAACTTAAAAAAGAAAGACTTAAAATTTAAAATTAGTTTTACCCATGAACCGACTTAAATTTCAAATTGGTCCTACATGTCAATTCATTTTAAATTTTATGTCGGTTCACCTATAGAATCGACTTAAAATAACATATCCCCTTTTAAACATATTTTGATTATTTTCTGTTATACTTGTTGCATGTTTTCGATCACTTAATAGTAGAAAAAACCAAAATATGTTTAAAAGAGTTTTTAAATACATTCTGTTAATAGACAAATTAAATATTAATTAATTACTTAAAAATTAAATTTATAACAAAAAATAATTTATATACAATGCATATATATATATAATTTAATTACAATATCATTAAATATTATAAGATACCTATGTTATTCAATATCATCATATCTTTCTTCTAATTCTTTTTGTGATCTTATAATTTCAAGCATATTTTTTTACCTATTATTCTGGTAAATCATCAAAAAATTGTATATCATAACCTGATTTGCTCCAACCAAAAAAATACACGTATTTAAATTTAAAATAAAAATGTAATATAATGAATTCAAAAAATAACTTATATATATTAAAAGAGTATATTAGTAAAAGAGATTATCACATCGATACCAGAGTGATATAACAATAACCCTATCCTTTCGAAATCATATTAACAATGAATTAATCTTTTGTTGATAAAATATGAAGTTATCTAAAATAGAACTTATATTTTTAATGTTATAATGAGCTCTAAATATGAAAGTCAAGTATAACTCTGATTTGTTACTTGGATTGGTTTAGTTTTGGTGCCGAGAAACTAATACTTTTGTATTTTCTTGAGGTGAAACAACAATTACTCTTGAAGATATGATGATTCTTGGTAGGTTTCCTCTACTTGTCTTGCTAGTGACTACTTCCATAAATGACCAAGGTGATCGCGTTCAAATGCATAATATATCTTATCTTTTCATAGTTGCTTGATTATTTCACCTCTGTTTATTTGTTCTTGAGCTGTTCTTTATAAATAATAAAGTAATAAAATATATCATATATTATTACATCAATATACAAAAATCATAACAAGGACTTTATATCAAGTTAAATTACTAACCAACTTATTGAGTTCTTCTTCTCCTTATTTATTCAAGGACTTTATATTCATTAAGTGGTTTCAAGTATGGAAACACATAATTAATTTCTTTTCAATTTGAAAATTTTGTATTCCTTTCATGGCTTATTTGCAATCATGTAACACTTGTTTATCCAATTATCGAAGACTTTTAAAAGGAATTTATAAAAAAACATTTTAGAGGAGATAATATATGTAATTAATTATAAAACAAAAGAGACTTACATAAATGATTTTTCATATCTTATATTTTTACATTTAACACATTGACATCGAATCATATTAATTTCATTATTACTATTTCTCTGCACAAATTCAAAAAAAGTTTAAACTTTAGAAATATAGCCATGCTCAATTCTACATTTCTACATTTTGACATCTAAGATTTATCTATTTTCTATTAATGATATTAAACATATTAAATATTTATCCAATAAAATATAATTGTATTAATCACCAATACATTTAAGATATTATTATATATGAAGTAAAAAATAATTAGAATATCCATAAAAACATCATATAAAAATAAATACATAAAATCTAAACAATTAATAAATTTATTATAACATTAACAATAATAATATTAACAATATATAATATATAATAATTTATATACATATATAAATGCATGTAAGAATAATAAATATTATATATATATATATATATATTTAATATACATGTAAATAATTTTAAGTTTAAAATAAATTAATATATATTAAAAACATAAAATAAAATTATTAAAATAAATAAATAAAAAATACATTCTTCTTTTCTAAGTTTCAATAAAAAATACACAACCTATATAATACAAAAATATACACAAATAATCAATAACACATAATATATATTAAAATAAATAATTATGAATAATAAGAGTAAATAAAGTTACAAGATGAAGGAAATGAAGAAAAAAGAGTATTTAGTAAGTGAGAAAGTGAAGGAAAATGAGTATAATTTTTTTTTTGAGTATTATGCTTAAAAATATAGTGGATCTAGAAGAGAAATTGAAATGGAAGAAAACTAAACTGATGGTGTCGAAAATGATGGTCGGAAGTGACCAAAAAGAAGAAAGAAAATAGAGATAACAAACAGTTTTTCTCTTTAAGGGAAGAAGGAAACACGAGCTAGCACTGTCGGTAAATGGGAGAGTGAAGAAGATAAGGAAAAAAATAAGGTAGCATCGGTTGACATGTAGAACTAATGCTACACATAGGATTTTAAGTTGGTTCTACGTGTCAATCGATGCTCGATGTTACATATGGCTCGCGTCGTTTGACACGTAGAATTGACTTAAAATCCTATGTGTAGTATTAGTTCTACGTGTAAACCGACTTAAAAATTACAAAAAAATAAAATAGTAATGTCATTTCACATGTAGAACCGATGCTACACGTAGGATTCTAAGTCAATTCTGTGTGTCAAATGAAGCTACACATGGCTTGCATCACTTGATATGTAAAATCAACTTAAAATCGTACATGTAGTGTCACTTGACACATAAGACCGAGGCTACCATTTACATGTCGATTGACACATAAAATCGATGCTACACGTAGGATTTTAAGTCAATTCTACGTGTCAATCGACGCAAGCCACATGTAGCATCGATTAACACGTACAACTGACTTAAAATTCTAATTGTAGCATTGGTTCAACGTGTCAACCGATGCTACTATTTTATTTTCTTGTAATTTTTTAAGTCGGTTGATACGTAAATCCAACTTACATTTCGTTATAAGTCAATTTTAAGTAAAAACCGACATTAAATCCTAACTTAAATATCCTTTATTGTAGTAGTACTATCATTTAATCTCTTAATTATTCGACAACCAGATAATTAAGCAGATAAAACTCTAATATTAAGATATGTCTATCATGATGGGTAAAGGTTATCAATAGGTATATTTTTTTCCTATATATTCATCATTGCTCACCATTAAACATAACTTTAGATAACTAGAAATAACTTCAACCAATTAAATCTATACTTTCTCCCTAATATCTCTCTACATTATAAAAAGAGACACTAGTCTCCTCCTTTTGTAACTACTCGGACTTAAGCATTAGAGGGGCAAAAGTCATAACACCTCATGATGGTTTAAAGTCCTAACAATGTGTTCTCTATTATCAAATCCTCAGGAAGCAGAAGTGTATCCAATTATTGGTATTGATAAAAATGATATCAACGTCTCATATTATCTATGAGAAAATCATGCTTTACTAGTTGAATCACAACTTAAGAGAAACGATTTTATAGTTTTCTCTCATGTTCTGAACTAGGTAGTCTTTGAATAAAAGACCTTAAAAGATTAGAGAAGAACTACTACAGAAGATGTTTATTCTGTATGGTTTCTATAAAGTCACATTTTCTATCCTTCCAGGAAAATGATCAAACAACTTCCTAAAACGAAGACTCCGTCCCTGACAAAGCACATAGAAAAATGGTTTACACTTCTTTCAAGCCTACCTACAGAGCAACTTGATAAGCACACATTTCACATCGTCATAGACCAAGATATATCCCGACATGGGCCATCCACTACCACTCAAGGAATGGTCAGCAAAACTTGGTGATGCTACCCAAGCATCACCAACTGACCTTCTAAGGGCTACCACCGACGAGTCTAAGTTGCAGTCCATATATGACGTGTCATCTTCCATTATGCTAGACTAAGAACTTGACCCCCGATAGGGGCACATTCCTACATCTAAATCAGTCGAATATGCACGCCTCTTAATCATATCAGATTATGAGCCACAAAAAAGCATTAGTGTAGGTATATCATTACCACTGGATGAGTAAAGGACCTAGACTTATTCCTCATACAAAATAGGGATGTGTTTGTATGGTTTCATGAAGACATGCTCAACTTTAACTTGAGTGTACTTCTCGTACCTCACCTCAATTAGATCCAAAGTTCAAACCTATCACATAAAAAAAGATCTTATAATGAGGAAAGGTACTTTTCCATAGAGGTAGAGGTAAATAAACTCTTCAAAGTTGGTATATAACAGAAGTGTACTATCCATATTGGTTAGTTAATGTTTTCCTAGTCAAAAAATCAATGGGCAGTGGCAAATGTGTGTGGATCTCATCGACCTGAATAAGGCCAATCCAAAAGATAGTTTCTAATTACCATATATTGACTAACATATGGATGTTATGGTAAGACATATCACTCTATCTTGCATGGACTCATACTCTAGGTACAATCAAATTTGAATGTACGGTTTTGATGAAGAAAAAATAAGTTTCATGACTAATTAAGGACTATTTTGCTACAAGGTCATGCTTTTTGGCCTAAAGAATGCTAGAGCCATATACTAGAGATTAATGGATAAAATGTTTTCAAATCGCATCAGACACTTAATGAAAGTGTATGTAGATGACATAATTGTCAAAATTAAACACACGAAAGAGTACATCATTCATTTAAGTGGGACCTTTGACATTCTTCGAAAATATGGGATGGAACTAAATCCTAAAAAGTGTGCATTCAGAGTGGGCTCAGGCAATTTCTTAGAGTTCATGGTCAACCAAAGAAGGATTGAAGCTAACCTTGAGAAAATAAAGGCACTATTAGAAATGTCACCCCTATACATTATCAAAGATATTTAGAAATTGATGAGAAGAGTTATTGCCTTAAACCATTCCGTATCACGTGCAACTAACAAGTATGCACCCTTCTTTAAAATATTACGAGGAAAATCTAACTTCTTATGGGATGAAATTTGTGAAGAAGCATTCAAAGAATTAAAAGAATGCTTAGGTAACCCACAATAATTAGCTAGTCCACAGCCAAGTAGCATCCTCACTTTATACCTGACAACCTTATAAATGACTTTTAGCATAGCCCTGGTAAAAGACAACAACAGTGTCCAAACACTTAACTACTATACGAGTAAGTCTCTCTATAATGTGGAATAGAAATACTCACAAAGTGAAAAAATAGCTTTTGCATTCATATTGGTAGCCAAAACTTTGCACCCATATTTTCAGGCTTACGATATTGTTGTCCCAATAAACACCCAACTTAGACAAGTGCTCTCTAATTCGAGGTATCAAGCTTACTTAAAAATTGGTCTATTGAGCTTAGTGAATTTGACATTGAATACATCCCTTGTACAACCATTAAAAGTCAAGTCTTGGTCGATTTTATAGTTGAGATCCCTTATGAAGAACTTTATAATGAAAAAAATGGAGGTGAACACTACATGTTGATGGTACATCCAACAAAATATAGAGTGGAGATAGGCTCATATTAGTCACCCTAGGTGACCCCTTACATTGTGCATTAAGACTTCTATTCAAAAACATAAAACAATGAAGCAGAATACAAAGCACTCATTGTTGAACTTAACTTAACCAAAACATCGGGAGCCAAATAAATAAATTGTTTTAATGACTCCTAACTTCTTATGAAACAAGTGTTAAATGACTTCTAAGTCCAAATAATATCAAAATTTAGCTATAATATTTCTATATGCAATGGCGTCATTGATCCTGAGTACCATTCCATAAGAAAAAACACTCAAGCAACAACTCTTTCTTATCTAGTCTCCACCATAGACAAAGAACTGGACTGAACGATCCTTATCCACCACATTGTAGAGCCTATTATCAAAGCCCTTGATATAGAAATGTTCCTCATTGAATCGGATCCTAATTGGGTGGGTCTGATCAGAAGCTTCAAATGAAACCTTGCCCAGAAGTAAGAAAAAGGTGAGAAAACTAAGAATCATATCTACTCATTTTAACATATGAAATGGAATTTAATATCATCATGGCTTTCACAACCAATACCTTAGGTGCTTGACAGCAGATTCAACCAACTGTGTTGAGATTCATAAAAGGATGTATGGAACCACTCTAGTGGAAGAAGTCTAGTCCTCAAGCTAGCTAGATAGGAATACTATTGGCTCCCCACACTTAAGGATGCATATAAATAGGTCAAAAAATGTAGCAAGTGCCAATGACACTTGCATATTCTTAAGAAACCCACTGAAACATTAACGTGTTTACAAATCCCCTCGTTATCCACACAATAGAGGTCGGACCTTATCAATCCATTGCCCACAATCAAATGAAGTAAGTATGGAAATGTTACCGTAGAATATTATACCAAATGGGTGGAAATTGATCCACTCTTGTAAATATCAAAAGATAGAGTCATCGATTTCATCTGGAAAAATAGTATATGCAAATTCAGAGTTCTCTACAATCTAATATTAGATAATGGAATCCAATTCATATGAAAAATATTTAGAAACTTATATGAAGAGTTCCACATTTAACATGTTTTCTTTGCAGTCAAGCACCTTCGGGCTAATGGCCAAGTCAAGGCTTTTAATAAAGTAATCAAATTGAACCTAAAGAGAAAACTCAAAACATGCAAGAAAGCAATGGTTGAAAAACTACTAGCGGACTTATGGGCCTATAGAACCACATCAAGAACGACCATAGGGGAGATCACCTACTTCTTAGAGGCTATCATCCCAATTAAAATTAGGCTACTAAGCTATAGAAACATATTTGAAAACCTGGAAGACAATGAAGATGTCTTGGCCTTGAACCTTGACTTACTCAAAGAAAAAAGGAAACAGAACCAGATCAGATTAGTCGCTTACCAACAAAGGATTTCCAATCATTATAACTACTCAGTCAATCCCTGACATTTCCAATCAAATGACATGGTGTTAAAGCAAATGACACAATCGACTATAAAAAAAAGGTAGAAACCTTTGGTCCAATATGGGAAGGCCCATACAAAATAAAACGTGTTCTTGGAAAGGAATTATATCGCTTGTAAACCTTGGGAGGTTCTGAGGTCCTAAACGCATGCAACATATAGCACCTCAAAAAATTATTATCAATAGAAATCACTCCTCATATAAAAATAAAATCCCAAGGAGCAAAATAACAAAAAATGCACCTCATTTTAATTGTTTCATTTTTAAATTAATAGACTTGGTTTTATTTTAGTTTGTCATTTGAATTCATAAATAAAGAGGACATTTCTACATTGAATGGATAAAAAGAACTGCATTTTATCTATACTCGTGGAATTTGATAAGGACGGGGAAAGTCCAAATGATAAAGGGATTGAGATACGTTGACTATAAAAGTACACACGGTAGTATCCTTAGGTTCACTTCTCAGATAAATTATAAATACGTAAACATATAAAGTGCTCTCCACCTCCTTGATTTGTGAGTTCACTAACTATAGAAGTTGGCACCTATGGTTAAAGATAGGATGTACTCAAAGTATAGGCTCTATAATCTATAAAAAATCAACACGGCAAGCACCTTAATAGGCTCTCTATATCATTTGATGATAGATCTTGACGATGGGCCCTAACTGACCTAGGGATATGCAACAACTACTCCCCAAGTTCAAGAGTTGCGTTAACTTCTATACCTCACCACTATGGGCCTTGAATCACCTATAGATAGGCAACATTATGCTCTAAGTTTAGGAATTGCTACAAATTTTGCACCCACCACTATAGACCCTAATTAACCTATGGATATGTAGTAACTACACCTTGTTTCTAGGAGTTGCTACACCATCTATGCAACATCCATACAAACATAAATTTACTCACTTTGGGGACCTTTAGTCTCTAACCATGGGTTTTGATAAAAAAAAATGCCACCAATAAATAAAGTGTAACAACAATCACGATATAATGGAATAATCCATCAAGGAATACAAAAAATTTCAAATCCTCAAGACTAAATGCTTAAATGACATGATAAACTCAAGCATACCAAGCAACAAGGCTGGTATACTAGGACCACCTTGTTCCAAACAAACCACCATTTACTTGGACAAAATGAAAACAAATCACATGAAAGTGATAAAGTTTAGGCAACCCAATGGGTACACGGTCAAACTAAAATTGACCAAACTAGCTAATGGACACATGATAAACTAGGACGATAAGAGCACACTGAATGGCACATGGCTAGATACGACATATGTGGCTCAACGAAACATATATGATCGGACATGACACATGTGGTCAGACAAAAAGAGTATGGCTGAACATGACACATATGACCAAACATAATATATGCGGCTAGTTAAGGCACACATACATGGATCCACAATTATTCATATCGTTCTGGGCTCGCTCCCTAACAAGTACACACTATTATGTACCAACGTGGTGGATCACAAATCCCAACAAAGACATGCTTAAGGAACACCCCTTGTCTAAAAATGCCATACAAAGTTTAAGTCTACTATAAGAAATTAAAGCCACCAAGTACTTACACTTTGGTGGAAACTAAAATCAAAAGAACACAAAAAATAGGCTATTGATTTCCACATCTAATCATACTTTAAGAAGCATTATCTCTTTTGTTTGCTTCCTCCTCATTTGTATCAAGACCATCATTGTTAAATCCATTTTGGCTCTCCTTCTACCATTTAGAGGTGATTACACCTTGGAAAGTGGCCTTCTCCTTTGAATATAGAAAGATGGTAGTCACATCTGAACCCCCTAACATTGATAGTGCTAATGAATGCTTAAAGATAAATGTTATTGGATATGGGGAAAACTTAAAAGAATTTATTGTGTCGCCCATACTTAAGATTGTTACACATGATGCTATGAACAAGGGCATAACTCACCAAAAAATAACTCAACCTGCTTTAACTTTAAAAGTATGGAATCAAAGGTTGATATTGTGGATTATGTGAACTTTTTGGAGGACATGTCTCTTATGTGTGTCTCAAAGGCAATGATTAATTTTTTTGAGATAGGATCTAAAGCTCAAACCATCAATTCAAAGGACACAAAGTTTAGACCCCACATTTTCACCCTCCTATCTCAAGTCAAGTATAAAGGTGAAAAAGTCCAACAAAGAGGTCTAAAAAAACTAGAAAAACATAAATTGAATGAATCATGATGGAATGCTTATAAGAATGCCAAAAAGTTCAAAAGGAAGACAAAAATATGGCATGAAAAGAGAATTTAGCACCGTGTTTGCGGACCAGAAAATAAAGTATTATTGAACAAATAAAGACTCAAAATATTTCTAAGCAAACTCAAAAGTAAATGGACACAAAGAGATGTGAATTAGGACTTGATATGGTCGTCTAGTCAAAGACGTTAATTATGACACTGGTTGGGGGGAAACCCAACGTTATGTTACTTTTATTTTTATTGTTTTTGTTTTGTAAGTGAATAAATGTGTAGAGCAATGGTGCAATATGATTAAGTAGTTTCAACGACAGATATGGTGTGCCAAGACTAAGAGAGTTTTATTTCCTTTTACCTTTTCATATTTATATGTACACATTGGAGACAATGTGTCATTTAAGTTTGGAGGAAGGAACTTCATTCTCTACATTAGTATTTACAATACATTTTAAATTTTTTAGGGTTTTTTTAAATTCTTAGGATGTTTTTAATCATGATTTGGGTAAAAATTGATATATATATATATATATATGTGTGTGTGTGTGTGTGTGTGTGTGTATGTGTGTGTGTGTAACTTAAATGCATGCATGCTTAATATGAAACATATGAACTCAATGATAAAAATTGGTTGTCATGACTAGGATAAGGAATGTAACATATTTGTTAGTATACTTACATTAATAATGCAATATGCTTGCTAGTTTTGATTGGATTGATTGAAATTCTTATACACATGTTCATAATTGATTTTGGTGTGTTTATTGAGAAAAAAATTGTAGTGAGTTATACAATTCGATGAGATCTACCAAGTTTTAGAATATATTTGATCATCCCTTGAAGCGAAATCCTTAATAGTATTTAGCAAGAGAAATTATTTAAGCCTTATTTGGATTGATTGAACCTTTCAAGCTAACCATTGTTAATATCTAATCACTTATTTGACCTAACAAATAACCATTCATATCATTAAGCCATATTTAATGCCTAACCAGTAAGCATTATCTTTATCCTTGCACCTTTAGCTTGTGAAAAGAAAAAAATGCAATCATGTGTTATGCTATAGAGTAAGGTGAAGTGTAATGCACTCTATTAAATAAAGAAAAAAACTCACAACACAATTATCCTTGTAAATAAAAAGAAAAGAAAATTTAAAATAAGTTTAGGGTTGTTGTGAAGTTACAAAAAGAGAAAAGAGATGTGGGGTGTGATGATTCTATTAAAGTATAGTCATTAGCGCACTTTTTTACTTAATATTTACTTATTTTATTCAATAAATAGTATTTTTAGGGCTAAAAATATTAGAATATAAATTTTTTAGTGAAAAGGGGTGAAAATATATTTTTTGAATTTTTTTGGGATTTTTATAGATTTTTTATGGATTTTTATAGATTTTTATAGATTTTTTATGAATTTTTATAGATTTTTTATGAATTTTTAACGCATGACCAATCAGAAGCTCCAACGTGGCATGCTACGCAAGTAGAGGAGCTGAATGGACAAGACACAAAGATGCCATGTAAGCAGGGACAACAAGTCATAGATCGTAGCATGTGAGGGTCAAAGTAGTGCATTCCATGTATCAACTCAAAGTTCAATTTGAGTTCGAGCGCGGTTAAACCTTCATACCACGTCTCACCACGCTACTTATCCAGACGTTCCACCCATGTACCACGCTATTTGTTACTGTGAATCATATTGCGACGTGTGGGGCTAACTCAACATGCATTGACTCGGACTGATCTCCCCTACCACGCATCGTACCTAGTGAATTCTGTGTGCCACGTGTTGTGTTATGATTTGTTAGCGTTGTTGATTTTACTTGTATTGATCTCAGCCTTTAATTTGAAGCTAATTTGATGGTCTATATCGCATATGAGCTATATTTAAGCCCCTAATCATCCCATAAACCCTAATGAGCCACCATTAGCATAATTTTGATCAATTTTTGGAGCTAAAAAGAGAGAGAAATATAGAAAAATAGAAAATGATATACAATTTTGGTAGAGATTCAAAAGAAGATTAGTACTAGATACAATTCAAGAGATTGATTGTATTTCTTTTTCTACACTTTTATTTATGAATTTTTATGTATTTCTTTATGAAAAATAAGAGTTTTATGGACACAATTATGTGTAGTTACCTTTGTAATTTAGGGACATTAGGAACCCAATTATCACCATAATATGATATAATATTTTTTCCAAATTATAATTATATTATTTAATATGATTTTATGCTATTAATTGTTTGACCAACAATTTATCTGTAGAGACAATTAAATAGATTTGAGAAAGTTATTTAATTATTTGTCTTGATTAAATAACATATATAGTTTCTAGGCAAAGATACATGATTCTTATGTATGTGATCCATAATTGATGAACTTAATGAGTAGTATGCAACTTAATTGGTATAAAAGTGTGATTAAATTAATTACTATATGATGTGTAGTTTACATAATAGATGAATACATGCTAGGTTAGATTCAATTGATTTGTAATTAATTGATAATTATATTGTGGGGATTTTAACGATTTGTATGTTTAGAAAATTGGTGGATTAAATATTTCTAGATATCTTATTAGTTACCAAATCTGATTTAATTAATTATTGCTATTTACTTTTAGTTATTTTAATTTTGCTTCCTTAAAATATAAAAATAAAAAAATTGATTTTTATTTTTTTTAATTTTAAAAATTAGTTTCTAATAAAATAATCTATGTAGTAATGATATTTTCTTATCATTATATTACTTGTTATAATACATATACTTACGTATTCATTGCACACATAATTTGTTTGGCGATCACTAAGCTACCGTAGGGTCCAAACCTTAATAAGGGATCTGCTTGAAAAGTATGAGTCTATTAATATGTACAAAAAGAGAACATGTTAAAAATGAATAAAATATATCATAGCAAGGCTAAGTCTTAAAGTGAGTCATGGGTAGGAAAACTATTGGAAGGGTGTGAGAGGGACCCCCAAAAACTCTAGATCAAAATCTCTCTTTACTATGAAAAGTGAGTCATATCACCCCTTCAAAAGCTTCTTAATTAAAATATGATTGGCATAAGGTTTAAGATAAAGCTAACAACAAATGCCACCTTGAAGATGCGAGAAGTAGCAATAAGTGAATTGTCCATGGTTAACTAACGTCCATATTTTTCTCTAGAGTACTCAACAATACAACAGTATCCAATAATAGGCATGGGAAAACTATGATAGAGTGGCACCGACATATGTCAAAAACTTATGTACTATATGCAAAAAGGGATTATCTATAGATAAAGGACCCGACCCAGAATGGGTTTACTTCAACTCATGCTCAAAACTATATGTCATCCTTATTAATTCTAATACATTAAAAAATCCCTAAGTCTATCCAAGAAATGATCTGCTATTCGAGAATGGACCTTGTTTATAGAAAAGAAACTATAATCTAAACCATCATAACCTAATGGGTACTTAGAAATACTAAAAAAAATAAAGTCTTTCATCATTGGAAAAGTCAGTTCACACCAAACGAGCATCCAAATAACCCATACGGATAGAATCTCATTGTTGAGACAATCCAAAACCATCACCCAACTTGATGCTTATAGAGCCAACAATGAGTGTACCCGAGGAACCAAATCCATAGATGGATACTCTATGAGTGATCAGACCATGGCAAGAGATTCCATGAGTGTTCAATCTATAGCTAGACATATGGGTATCCAGACCATGGTTGGATGCACCATAGGTGATCGAACCATGGGTAGGAAAACCATCGTTAGACACACCATAGGTGATCGGACCATGAGTGGTCATACCATGGTGGGATATACCATAGTTTATCAGACATGGGGCCCATATTCCTCCTTCAATCCTCCATTCTATAGCCACCTCACAAGACCTATTCTGGTCCATGCTCGCTCATCCTCATGATGACGAAGTCCAATCCAATCCATTAATCATCTCATACTTCATCACTTCCTACATATGAAAGAATGAGTGTAAGTGTCATGGGGTGCAAGGTGTTTGGACAATAAGAAAATAAAAATCCTATATTTTCTACGAAGTTCTAGAAAAAAAAATATATGAAAAAAAGTTTGAAAAAAGAAAGACTTACCAGACCTTGATGCCAAATTCCTTCATTCTTCTCTCTTTCTCTCTCAAAAGTGAGCTTTGAAAGGTAGAGTGAAAAAGTGAAAGGGAGAGCTCTATTTATATAGAGGATGAGAAAGGAGCTAGTCTAATCATCATAAAACCCATCAAAGGGTTCCAGACTGTAGATAGTCATAGGCTCACAAGCACACAAATTTGGATCCATGACCTTCCTCCAAAAATGGGAAAATGAACATGTTGGATGGTAGTTTTTAAGTTGACATAACTTCCTAACCAGGAGTTTGGTTGAGAATCGATAAAAACCACCAATAACAAGACAAAACTGCTCATGTTTTAAGTGCCTAGGACAATGAGGAATTTTTCATATGGGCAAGTAATGACGACGCAAGTGTGGACTCAACACTACTAATGAGTTTAAAAAATTTATGAACCCAGGTGATGACAGAATAGTAAAATAGACTTTATAGCCCATGTATCCAGACCTACCAGGTATAAGGAGCTCATGTTAGGTATAAGATAATTCACACCATATAGCATAATATAAGAAATCTCAGTCAACAAATGACTTGCATACTAGTCTAGTTAATGTTGAGTCAACATATAAGCATCAATATCAGATAAATATCCAATAGAATGAGGGACTAACATTTAATATCTTAATTATCCAATAACAAGATAATTAAATAGATAAAGCTCTAGCATTAAGATAAGTTTATTATTATGGGTAAGGATCATAAGCAGGTATATTTTCTCCTATTCATCACTAGTCACCATTAAATATAACTTCACATAACTGAAAATGACTTCAAATACTCAAATCTATACTTTCTCCTTAAATAATTCTCTACAGTACAAGGAAAGACACTAGTTTCCTTATTCTTTTCACTACTTAGACTTATATAAGCATCGAAAGGCCAAAGGCCACCACATCTAGTGGTACTTTAAGGTCTTAACAATATGTTCTCTATTCTCAAGTCTACCGAAAACAAGTATGAATCCAATCATTAGTATTGATAAAAATCAATATAAACACATAACTTACCATTGGTTTTATATATCATTCTATTTTAAACACGTAATGTGACATTTATTCGTTATGCCAATTATGGTTAATTTCTTAATCAAAATTAGTATATATTAATGTATTTAGAATTTTTTTTAAAGTTAGTTATACATGTACTTAAAATTTAATTTGATTTAATAGGTACAACTATTTTCAATGAATTTAAATAAAAAAATTGATGAGAATAAGTGCTAAATTTTACTCTCTTAAAATTTTGTCTCACATTCCTATTTTACATCTCTTAAGAGATGTTTAAATAAAAAAAGATTTACAATTGAGATTGGGCCTAAGGATCACCCATTTTTGTGGAAGGGGATAAGACCTAGGCAATTATGGTTCCACACAAATGTACACACACTGTCGTCCATCTGATCAACTGGTCGTGTCGTGCCTTATCATGAAATGACGAGTCTGAGTGCGTGTGTATGAGGTGAGGTAGCACTTTATTTTTGGAAAAAAATCATTATTAAAACTATTTTTCCAACAAACATGACAGTTATTTTATGACGGTTATTTAGTGACCATTATTTTGTAATCGTTATTTTCATAATTATGTGAACATTGCACATCTTTTTTCAATTATAGATAGAGGGAAATAGCTCTCAGTTTTATGACACAACAAAAAGACTCAAAACTGCTCTTCATAGCAAACCCAAGAAAAGAAAATTCAAAATTGTTTTTTTAGTTTTTCGAGCAACATAAATATTTTAAAGGTGTAGCATTCCAGACTTCATCAGTGTAATGAAGCTCTCAGATAAAAAAAAAGATTTTGGGCTGTTTTATCCTATGGACAACGAGGTTGTGTTTGCTTGCACAAATTTGGGTAGAGTTGTGAAACGTCTTAAAGAGAGCGACCTAGTTCGTAACTCAACCCAAGTAATATATTTTGGTATATCCATAACATTGTTCTTATATTGTTTTCACATACTTGATACAACAATTTTAAGATGTTTTCTTTCCTAGCATGTCTATTGAAATGTTAACTGCTTATCTTTACAAGTCGTTTCTTTTCGAGGAACTACACTTTAAAAGATAGAGACAAAATTTGTTATTTTTCTATACCATGAAGAAGATCGGATTTGTTCTTACTGTTGAAAAAATAACACCACCTAATCCTCTAACTGAAACCTACAACTAAGGACTTAGACACATGGATGGAAAATGATTTTCTATGCAAAATTATATTCTTAATGGTTTAGCTGATGATTTTTATGACTATAATAATTCTAATAATTCAGCTAAGGAAATTTAGGATGCACTTCAAAAGAAGTATGATACTAAGGAAGTTGGAACAAAGAAGTATGTTATTAGTGGATACATGAATTATCAAATGACTGATGACATATATCTGGTGCTACCTCCTATTAGTGGGGAGAATTTTATTAACAGTTTGCTATGTGATAAATATAGTGCCTAAATCTACTAGCAAAATTTCACCATATGAAATTTTGAAAAATAAGAAACATAACTAACTTATTTTAAAACTTGGGGTTGTTTAGCCTATGTTAGGATCCTTGATCCTAAAAGAAATAAATTTGCTACTAGAGCATATGAATGTATGTTTATAGAATATGATGTGAATAGTAAAGCTTATAAATTCTATGACTTAAATGATCATGTAGTTATAAAATCAAATGATGTTATCTTCTATGAACATAGGTTTCCCTTTAAATTAAAGAATAGTAGGGGCTCATCTTCTAGTAGTTTACCCATAACTAGAACTAGTGAATAAAATGAGAAATTAGACACAGAAATTAGGAGAAGTAAACGAGCTCGAACCTCTAAGGATTTTGGATTTGATTTTTATGCTTATATCTTATAGGAAGATCCCCAAACTCTTCAAGAAGTCTTATCTTCTTTAGATGCCAACTTATGGGAAGAAACCATAATTGATTAAATGAACTCTCTTGAATATAATAGAACTTGACATTTAGTTGACTTACCGCCTGGTAGCAAAACCATAGAATGTAAATGGATACTAAAGAAGAAATTAAAATCTGATGGTACTATTGAAAAGTACAAAACTTGTCTTGCAGTCAAAGGGTATAAACAAAGAGAAAATGAATATTTTTTTCATACCTTTTCACCAATCATGTGAATAACTTCCATAGGTGTATTTTTATCTCTTACTGCTATCCATGATTTAGTAGTGCACCAAATGGATGTTAAAAATGCCTTCTTAAATGGTGACTTAGAAGAAGATATTTATATAGACCAACCTGAGGGTTTTGTTGTCCTAGGTTAAGAAAATAAAGTTTATAAACTAAATAAATCCTTTTATGGTCTAAAATAAGCACCTAAGCGATGACATGAAAAAATTGATAATCTAGTTATCTCATATGGATTCAAAATGAATGGCAGTGACAAATGCATTTATTATAAATCAGAATATGACATTAGCACTATTATATGTTTATATATGGATGACATGCTTATTTTTGGGTCAAATATTCATGTTAATGTGTCCTAACTTTGATATGAAAGATCTCGGAGAAGCGAGTGTAATCTTTGGTATAAAGATTACTAGGTCTAAAAAGGGATTTTCTCTAGATCAATCTCATTACATTGAGAAGATCTTAAAGACATATAATTACCTTAACTAAAAACCTACATGTACTCCTTATGATCCTAGTGTAAATTTGATCGAGAACACTAGAGACGATGTTAGACAAACTGAGTATAAGAGCATCATTGGTAGCTTATGTGATGCTACTAACTGTACTAGACCAAACATAGCTAATGTTGTGGGACTACTATGTAGGTTTACCAGTAAACCTAGTATAGGGTATTGGAATGATATTGAAAGGGTCATGAGATACCTTAAGAGAACTATGAACCTTAGATTACATTATAAAAAGCTTCCTATTGTTCTAGAAGGATACAACAATGCTGATTAGAATACTATATCAGAAGAATCCAAAGCAACTAGTGGCTATATATTTAGCATTATTGGTGGAGTTATTTCTTGGAAGTCTATAAAACATATAATATTGGCTCAATCTACAATAGAGTCTGAAATAATAGCACTAGTTACTACTGGTGAAGAATTAGGTTGGTTAAGAAGTCTGTTAGCTAAGATCCCTTTATAGGAAAGACCAATACCAGTAGTCCTAATCCATTACGATAGTACCATGGCTATTACAAAGATACAGAACTATTATTACAATGGCAAGATATGACATATACATCCTAAGCAAAATACTATTAGACAATTTCTCTCTACAAGAGCTATATGAGTGGAACATGTACATATTGATGAAAATTTGACTCATCCTTTGATGAAAGGATTAACAATAGAGAAGGTTTTAAAAACCTCAAGAAGAATAGGATATATGTCCTTATAATGAAGAGTCACTCATGATGATAACCCAACTTATAAACTAGAGATCCCGAGAAATAAGTTCAATAAGTAATAACAAATCATGAAGTGATATAAAATGAATCATGTTATGATTTCCTATTCTATATTGTTAAAAGCATGAAGTCCTAAAGCGATAGAAAAGATGAGTTAATTATTAACTCTTAAAGAGATCTATACTATATGTGGAGTGGAGTATATAGCTATAGAAATACTCTTGTTAGACTCACCTATGTGAATATGGAAGTGTAGTCGCTTCTTATAAAAATTTTGGGCAAAATTTACTAGAACATTCACCGTACTAGGATACACGTGCATGGCCATAAGACATAGATTTTTCGAACTACACCTTGAAAAGGTTATGTGTGTAATGTTGTTAGAGATAGAGTTCAGAATTACGAGTCATTCTAGTATATTTTAAAGCATCAATACTATGCAAAGGTTCAAGTCGATAGATACCTTTTATTGATGCATAATCTTATATATTTAATTGATCAGTTGCTTAATGAAAACTGTTTTTATATAAAATTCAAGTGGCTGATTGTTGGAAATAAATTTAAATAATAAAATTGATGAGAATAAGTGCTAAATTTTACTATCTCAAAATTTTGTTCCACGTTACTATTTTACATTTCTTAGGAGATATTTAAATAAAGAAAGATTTACAATTGGTATTGGGCTCTAAAGGGCACCCACTTTTATGGAATGGAAGAGGACCTAAGCAATTATGGTTCCACGTGCACACGCGCGCATCCACCATCATTCATCTAACCGACTGACCATACTGTGTTGAGTTGTGTCCAAATCTATTTCACTAATTAGTGTCATATCATTATCTTCTTTATTAGAGCATATGTTTTCTTGATAATGTTTTCTTAATTCCTCATTTGTTAATGTTAACAAACTAATATTCTATATTTTCATTTTCTTGATTTATAAATTGTTCTTCTAATTGTTTTCTATATTCCATTATGTTGGGACTATAGATTTTTCTTCATGTTTTATTTTAGGAATCATTCATAAGATTTTCTTTGTGGTTCTTCCTTTAATCATTCTAATGGATCTCTTTTTATAAGGTATAGTTGTAATATTTTGTTATAACTATTTTCTTTTATTTCTTTAAGAGTTTCTTCTTGAATTTTATTTATATTTTGTAAATATTATATTTTTCCTTCTAAAAGAATTAAGACTTTCATAATACCTCTTTGGTTATTTGATATGCTTATTAAGATATCAATATTTTCAAATTATATTTCTTGTACCTTTGACATTTTCAAGTGATTTTTTCTTTGTAATTTATCTATTTTTTTATTGACCTTTTACTTTATGAATAAGCTTTTTGATTTATTTAATTTCTTATTTTAATTCTTTTATTTCTTCTTTTTCTTATTCTCATTCCATTTTGCTTATTTTTGTTTGATCATTTGTAAATTATATTCATAGTATACTATTTTTTCTTACTGCATTATCTTTTTCTCGTATCAATGGTTTTTATTTAACATCTAGGTTTCATTTTTTAGGTATTTTAAAGTATATTACTATTTTTGGTTTTATTATTTGTCAAATTTCTTGAATTTGTTTTATCTATTTTTATGAATTTCATTTTGTTAATATATTAAACTATTATAATTGTTTGTTAATAAATATATCTTAAGAATTGATGGTTTTCTTCTTTTATTATATCTCATCTTTCAAATTCATTAGTTAAATTTAATATTTAGTTTAAGTTCTTATCATTCATATTAATAGCAAATTTAGGATATTGTGTGAATTTTAATTTATGATATCCTAGTTTTCTATGGATCATTCATAATAAAATATCTTTTTTATTTATTATTTTATTATATATTAATGTTAGTTTTATTGATGTATCAATTCATTATCTAAAATTTATTTTTATTAATATTTGGATTTATATTAAATGGATGTATCTAATTTTCTTTTATCTTTTTAAGGGATTTTTGATAATTTATCTATAATAATTTTTTTATTAATTAATGGTAAATTATATATTCTGTTTACACCTCTAATATTAATACTTATTTATTTCTTACTAATTTCATAATAATTTATATCTTTTTTTTAATATAATTTTTTTTAATTTTTAAAATGATAAATTTTTAAATTCATCTTCTTCTTTAAGATCTAATCTTACTTTTTGTATTTTTTTTTTAAATTGTTTCCTATTTATTACTACTTTTTTTGTGAAAAATATACTCAAATATCTTGTATTTCTATTTCTATCATTTTTTTTTTTGAGTTTTGTATTATTTCTAAATTTTCTATTATTATTTTCATTATTTTATTATTTGTAATGTTTTACAATTTTTTTCTTATTACACGTGAGATAAAGTATAAAGTTTTATTTCTTATGAAAATACTATTTTAAGAAAAAGGATACAATTGTATTTTTGTAAAAAATAAAACTTTATCATTTTCTAATTAAGTCATGAATGATGTTTTGTCTATTTTAAGTAAATAATTGATACTTTAGGGGTAAAATTTAATTTTTGTATTAATTTAAAAGTTTTTATAGAAAAAATATCTTTATGTGATAGATTAAAGGATCACATTTCTTATTTACTTAAATTTAAAAATATATTTTGTTTTAATTTTTAAAAAAATTTAAAATAAAAAATTTAATTATATCTAATAATTTTTTAACTTTATAATATTAAATATATATTAGACGTTATTGAAAAATATTCAATTCCAAACTCTGATAAATAATTGACATGAGAATAAAGACGTCAAACTCGATACCGTTGCCGTCCTTAACACTAACTGTATGCTAAGCTGGCACAGAAGAAATAATCTTGAAAATTCTATTGTAATGCGTGCATTGAAATGACTGCCATCTGAATCTTATTTCAATATGTAAGAGTGTCGTATGTAATAGTTTCTTTTAATATTATAATATTATAACTTAAAATTATTAAAGTTTGAAATTATAATATAATATTATTAATATATTTTTTTAATTAACTAATTCTTATTTTATTTTCTTATTTCATAATATTTATATCAATAAATTTTTATATCTTTATTTGCTCAAATCAAATTCGTTCAAATTAACTTAAAATAACACTAACTCTAACAAATTATCATTGGTCCCTCTTATATATAATTACGTAGAACCTTAATGTATTCTTGGAGAATTTAACGCATGACTTTAATTTGTTTGAAATTAGGCACAAAATGAGATTATCTTACTTCAATTTGAAATTTTAATTCTTTATCATTCAAGAATTACCTATAAATTTAATAATTTTAATATATTTATATTTAATAAAAAATATATCTAAATTTTTTTATTAAATAAAAATAAAATACATATTTATTATATTATTATTAAAGTTATATAAAAGTAAAAGAGAAATAATGCTACTTTATCATTTATATGATTTCAGTGTAAAAGTGTACAAACAAATTGATAAATTAGATTTAATTAAAAAATTAATTATTTCAGACAATTCAATTTGAATTTTTAATAAATTAGTTCGAAATCATTTTACAAAATTTAAGAATTATTTAAATAGAAATAGATCATTATAATAAATATATATAAAATAATAATTTGAATATTTATTTAATAAATAATTGATTAATAATAAAAATAGTTTTAAGTACAATGGGATGAGACTATTTTTGTTTTATCTCTAATTCTGTTAATTAAATAATTCAATCTAATTTTAATAAATATAAAAAAATAAAAAACCGAAACAAATCATGTACACTCCTGTTAACTCATAAATTAATACCCTATATCCAGTGTTTCCATCTATTTTTTTATTGCTACATGAGAAAACAGTATACTCTTCAAAAATAAAATAAACTAATATATTTAAAATTTATAATAATAAAAAATAAAATCTTAATAAGATTAACGAAGTTCAACTCAAACTCTACATTATTCAATTATTCAATACAAAACGTTGATTATAATTTTAATAAAAATATATAGATTTTAAGTTTTAAAATATGATATTTTTGTTATCTTTCGTTATAGATTATTTAAAAAAATTTACTAACAGCACAGTTCAGATCAGATATATAATTATTTAATAATCATTGTTTTATTATTATTTTATTTTATTTTTTGATTGAACAAATATTATTCATTATCTCAACTGATTCAATACATCTAGACCAAAGGTAGAGGTACATATCCACCATCCACAACCAAATCAACACCAGTGACAAACTCTGCTTCCTCTGAAGCCAGAAACACCACAGCATCCACTACTACAAAACTGGGTATATAAGTCGATACGTAAAGTCGGTTTTTTCCAAAAACCGACTTTAAATTAGTTTAAAGTCGGTTCGATGTCGAACCGACACTATCCACGTAGGACGTAGCGTCGGTTGATGTGTCAAACCGACGCTATGCGTGGGCATAGCGTCGGTTCTAGGTATTAACCAACGCTATCCACGTAACATAGCGTCAGTTCGACATGTCAACCGACGCTACACACGTGGATAAATATTTTCTCTTCTTTCTTCCCAGACAGAAACTATTTTCAGCGTTCCAGAACTCTAAAAAATCGAAAACCTCCTCCTCCATTTCTTCTCCACTCTTTCTCATTTTTCGGCCACCTACGACTACCATTTCCAACATCGGTTAGTGAGTTTTCTTCCTCTCTAACTAATCTTTTAGATCCCCTATTATTCATATTTTTTTTCTGTTATTATGTGTTATTATTTATATGTATAGATTGTTGTATTATATATGTAGGTTTCTATTATAACATAAGGAGAAGAATATGACGATCTTGAATAAAATAGAACAAAACCATGGTAATTTTTCTGTTATTAATTAATATTTTATTTTTCAAATATTTGTATTATTTGAAATATTTGTTAAACTGATATTGATTTTTTTTTCTGCTCGAATACAGGTTGAATATGAATAAATTAAAAAAAAAAAAAAAGTTAAAGTCGGTTCACCGCGTGAATCGACTTTAAACGTAAAGTCGGTTCATCGCGTGAACCGACTTTAAACGTAAAGTCGGTTCATCCCGTGAACCGACTTTAAACGTAAAGTCGGTTCACACCTTGAACCGACTTTACACTTTAAGTCATTTAATTTAAAGTCGGTTCAGCGAACCGACTTTAAATTAGTTTAAAGTCGGTTAAAACCCGACTTTAATGCTCCTTTTTGTAGTAGTGATCAGCCAAATGCTTTGCTCTTAAGATTCCCTTCAAGCCTGAGCTTTTCTCCACCAATTTGTCTTCACTTTCTTTGTCAAGTCCAAGTTTAGAACGCAACAAAGGTGTCCCTACCATACCAGGTGCGACACTGTTCACCCTTATTCCATGGATCCCTAGTTGCAAACTCGCCGACCTCACTAAACCTAATATTGCATGCTTTGACATCACATAGTCAGTGAATGCATCAAACCCTTGACTTGCTATCAAGCTTGTCGTACATATTATGCTTCCTGACACTCCTCCGTCGACCATGGCTTTTGCCGCATGCTTTACGCAAGCTGCCATGCCTTTTACATTCACGGCAAACAACTTGCCGAATGCTTCTTCTGACAAGTCAAACTCAAGTATGGTTTGGTTAGACTTGCTTCCTATGCCAGCATTACTGAACATTATATCTAAGTTACCATACTTTTCAACCGTTGATTTGACCAAGAATTTGACGTCTTCTTCATTAGAAACGTCACAATGAATATAGATACAACGATCCAGACCAATAGTTTCAGCTAATTTTTGGCCCTTATTGTCTTGTAAGTCGGCAATGACTATGGCATGAGCACCATGGTTGGCAAAGTTATGAACTGTGGCTTCACCAATACCACTAGCTCCACCTGTGACTATAGCCACCTTGCCTTGAAGCCTATTGCTCTTGGTTGAGGTTTGGTCTGTCATCTTAATTAATTAAGAAAAAAGTTTATTTGAATATGATATTGAGAAATATGAGAGTTGCAACAAAGGTAAAGCAAACTGAACAATTTATAGTCATTTTGGGTATAATTTTCAAGTTGATTGAAGTTAATTTAGCTGTCAACTTTGTAATGCTACTTAATTACGCTGCTTTAATTTTATTTTAATTTAATTGATTTTTTATTACAATAAACAATTTATTAATCATCCTATGTATAAACAATGAATCATAATACATTAATTTAAGCGATTTATTACTACCAAAACCACTTCTATAAAGTCCTCAAGCTGAAACAGTAGAACCTTAGTCAAGTATATGATTCTGATTCAGTTTGCTTTTGTCTTATTTTCCCTTGAATCTGAAATGCTCATGTTTAGATCTTCATTTGCGGGTAAACCGTAAGAGACGTAAGAGTAAACAATTCATTTGTGCGGAATGATGCAAAATCAATCTTTATTAAATGAAAATAATATCAACATTGTCATAATTAAGATGAAAAATCGTCTGAAAATGTCACAGGGGCGACAATCGTATTACAATATCAATATTATATGTGAATCATATCGTTTTAAACAGTTTTAATTAATACAAATCAGATCAGATCGTTTGATTTATAAAACCGTTCGATTCAGTTTAGTACGGTTCGATTTTCGATTTGGTTTGATTTTTGGATAACTTTAATAAAAAATAATGTAAAAAATTAAATATATTATTAAATTGGTTCAGTTTAGTTCGATTGATTCAAAAATTAATATAAATCGGACCGAATCGTTTGATTTATAAAATCATTCGATTCAGTCTGATTTTTCGATTTGGTTCGATTTATGAACACCATTAATAATTATGGTTAAATTTATAAAAATAATTAATTAATTAATTATATAGATAGAGAGATAATAACAATTATATATATATATATATATATATATATATATATAATTTCTTGAGAATTATAAGCGAATTATAGAAAGTTAGAAACAATGTCCGCGGAAGCTGCTAAATCTTCTTATAATATGTTTAATTTATTTATTTTTTGAATTTTTATAGTATTATTATATGTATCATCAATATATAGAAAATATATTAACATAATAATTGTGAATAAAGTGACAAAAAATAAACATTTTTGTCTTCTTGTTTTTAACTAATATTAGTTCCCCATATACAATTATAATTATATATATTATATAAAAATATTTTTTAAATTAACTTATGATATAACATATTTCAAAAATACTTCAACTATTTAACTTCTATTGATTTTATGGCAATAGAATCTCAAAATAAGAAAAAATAATTTGATGATAAACTTCACTTTTTATCAATTAAATTCTAAAATTTTCTTATAATTTATTTTACTTTAAATTCTAACTCTATCTAATAATACATTATTGGATATTGTACTATTAATATTTGTCATTTTCATTTAATCTTATTTTTTAGATTTTTTTTACTTTTAATACTTATAAACTTCATGTGATTGATTGAACTTCTCATTTTTTTATATTAACTTTTAGTCAATTAATTTAATTAATACATGTATGATTTTTTGCTCTCCATTAATTAATTTTTTTCCTTTTTATTTATGTTATATTATTTTTGTTACAGATTATAATACATTAGATACAAACTCTAGGTCTATGTTCTAATATGATACCAAAAATTTAGGTTTAGATTAAAAAAAGTTCACTATAGTTAACATAAAATTAAGATATCCTAACAAGATTATAAGAGTAAAACCAAATATATATACTCCACAAGATAAGATTGAATTTAAAAAACAATTTTTGGAATTAAAAGTCATAATACCAAATAATTCACCTCACTTTAGTTTAGCAATCTTAGTTGAAAACGAAGCTAAGAAAAAAAGAGAAAAAAAAAGAATGGTAATAAACTTTAAAACATTAAATAAAGAAACCATTGATGATGGATACTTCATTTAAAAAAAAGAACTACTATCATTAATAAAAGGAAAAAAATATTTTTCAAAGTTTTGCTTGCAAAAGTGGATTTTGGAAAATAAGACTAGATGAATAATTTCAAAAACTAACGGCATTTAGTTTTCCCTAAGGACTATTTCAATGGACAATTATACCATTTGGATTAAAACAAGCTACATGTACTTTTCAAAGATATATGGATAACATTTTCAAGAAATTACAAGATATTTGTTGTGTTTACATAAATGATATTTTGGTTTTCAGTAATGAATTAAATAAACATTATTTGAATATTATCAATATTATACAAGAATGTAGAAAAAAAGTATTGTACTCTATGAAAAAAAATAGTACTTGCTCAACAAAAAATTAAATATTTAGGATTAGAAATTGAAGATAGAAAACAAAATCTACAACCCCATATACTAAATAATATTCCAGGTTTTCTTAGTGAATTAAAAGATAAAAATCAATTACATAGATTTTTAGGATGTTTAACATATATAGAAGCATATATCAAAAACTTGCAAAAATACGAAAACCTTTACAAGCAAAGTTAAAAAAATATCATATCTGGAAATGGACAGCAAAAGATACTCTATATATGGATAGAGTAAAAGCCATGGTAAAACAATTTCCAACTTTATACCATCTAGAAGTAGATGATAAGATGAAAATTGAGACAAATGCTTCCTAAGAATATTAGGGAGCAGTTCTTAAAGCAAGAGTAAATGATAAAAGATAAATATCTTTGTAATTATACATTAGAATCTTCCAAAGTTTATAATTAAATTACCCCAGTAATGAAAAAGAATATTTATCTGTTCAAAAAGTCATCAAGAAATTTGCAATATATGTTATAAGCTCCAAATTCATTATTAAAATAGATAACAAGAATTTTGGTTATTTATTAAGAACTAATATTACAGGTGATTACAAGTAAGGAAGATTAGTTAAATGACAACAATAGTTCAACTATTACAATTTTAATATTAAACATCTTTCAGGCCATAAAAATAGCTTAATAGATGCTCTTACTAGAGAATTAACACCTCTAATTATTTTTAAGCTTTCAGGAATGAAACATCTTGAAATCAAAATCAAGATAAAGAAAAAGAAGATAAAAATCTTATAGGAACAACTTGAGCTACTATATATCGAGAAATCTCTTATAGAGATAAGAAAGAAACATGAAGAACTTAATTGTTCAAAACAACCTCTAAAGACCATAAGCTCAAATGAGGAATCATCATTAAAAAAAAGAACCTAACAGTTCACAAAAAACTTCTGAAACCAAAATGCATTCTTTGCATCAAAGATTGAAAAGATGAAGATGCATCATCATCAATGTCATCAAGAGAACCGTCAATAAAAAATGAAAAAGAAATAAGAAAAAAATTATGGGCAGAAGAAGACAAAAGAAATAAAGATGTAGATCCCACATCTTAGTCGGCAACATGTGTCAAGAAAAAAAAGAGTGACTATCCTTTAATGTAAAAAAGTAGACAAATTATTAAAGTAAGAGTAAAATAATAATTTTAGTCTTGTAAACAGGGATTCCTTGTGCTATAAAAGGAACTCTTATTCTCATTTCAAAACACACATGAATACATAGAATCCAGAGTTCTCTACTCTGAAACACACAAAAACCCTAGCATAGAAAACCCCTCTATTTAGAAATCTCAAAACCAATAATGGTATACCCAATAATTGTGAATGGCTAAGCATATTTTCAAGGTTCTTAATTGTCCTTAAGTTGTAATAATTATTATCCTATGAATAAAATAGAGTTCAGTTATTTTTCTCTAGTAAGTCGACTATTAGACACCATTTATGTACGGATGTAGAAGGCTCACCATTGCCAAGAGGGCATTGAGGTTTGAGCAAAGCTGAGGCATAATAGGTATAACAAAAGAAGACAAACAGAAGGAAATATCGTGGTAGACCTATCAAATTCAGGTATAATAATTATAAATTTAAGCTAGTTAAGAATCTTTAATGTTTAAATATTTACTTACAACAAAACATAATACTACTAAACATGAAAAATGGAAACTATTAATTCTATTAAAAATATTTGATAAAGGTTATCTCCATCATTTAAATGAATATTTTAAAGATGATTATGAAACTTGTCTTGAAAATTTTAAAAGATTTAACATCGTGTTAGATATCTATACATATTATATTAAAGTTATCACAAGCATCATAAACCATCTTTTTTCAAGGAAATTAAAAGACTATTTTAGTCAAAAATATGTAAGAATAGAGGAAGATGAATTCAACAATTTAATATTTGGATACTACTTTGAAGATTATAAATACATTGTATGTACATAAGAAAAACTTGTTTGTATAGTATGAATAAGACAAAATAATATGCATTTAACTCATATGACTTATCAAGATAATACTCTATGAACATTAAATTATTAGTACATAAATTAGAACTATTATATTTAACAAATGAAAGATAAAATTTTAATTTTAAAAGATAATTAATAGAGTCAGTATTATAATTAAGTAACCAATATAATGAAAAACATAATATATTATACAATTGTAATGAATATAGAAGAAAATTATATTTGTACCAAAAAATAATAAGTTTTTTAGACAAATTATTATTTTTTGTAAATAGACAAAGACCATTAACTAGGTCAATATTAATCCTCGATTAAAAATTATATTGATCCGTAAAAATTGTTATAAGAGTCAAATAATAGTATTCTAAATAATAATTGATTAAACATTAATACCATTAAAATATAAGGACATTTTATATATTTTATAAACCTAAAAAATATAAGTGAAAATATACCCCACCTTAATGGCATTTGTTATATTATTCTTATGAAATAAGCACATTTAAAATAGCAATGAAAAGTACAAACTTCACATTTTTATATTTTTAAATATTATTGAAAAAATATTAAAATAAGAAATTAAAATTTATAATTATAAAAAAAATATTTTTATATATAATTTATATATTTTTATTATTTAAATTTTTTAATATATAATTTTATATTAAATATTATTTAATTATATATCATTTAATTTAAACTATGTATATAATATTTTCAATATTAAATGTCATTTTATTATATCAGTTTAAATTTTTAGAGTGATATTTTTATTGTTTAAAGCTTTAAAAATATCATTTTTTATAAATTTTAATATTATTTTAAAAATTAAAATAATTTTAATACATGATATAATATAAAAAATAAATGTGTAAATGATATGATATTAATTAACATATTTTCATTTTTATTAACTCATGATATAGTTTTAAAAATTGAAAAATTGTTTTTTTAAATAAATTTTATCATTAGACATTGTAATCGATGTAAATATAAATACATTTATATATTTATGTATGTTAAGTATTTCTCTAACTAACACTTTTTTTTAACGAAAATAGCACTATCCATGTTGCTAATTTGCTATCATTTAAAATATATAATACATTCTCGGAATTTGATTTAAATTATAAGAAGGGATGGGAACATACATTTAATTTTTCTTTTTTCTTTGTTTTTTTTTTAAATCACTTCATGATGGGTTTATCCAGTCTACTTATCCATGATGCTCATAATTCATATATTAAATTAGATACCGTTATAAATACAAATATTTATACATATAATTTTAACAAATAAATAAATATATTTTAATAATACATATAGTTTAAGTATAATTAAATATTTTAAATTTTAAAAATTATTCATTAATTTAAATTTTTATATTTATTAATATCTATATTTAAAATGTGACAATTTGTGTGTGAGTTAAGTAAGTCCAAATTAATTCAATCTAAATTCAATTTAAATTTAATTCAAAACAATAAAAATAAGCTCGAATTTAAACCAAATACAAACGATATGGATAAAACTAATTTTAAATATTCATTACATATTTTTTTAATTAATTAAACTTTTTAAATAAAAATATATTTAATGATTAAAACTATTAGTTCAAACATTTTTACATTAAACATCAAAAATGAGATAAATAATACTATAATAACTAGTTTTTTTGAATAAATAATAAATTAAAATTAAATGAACAACTCACACATATAACAAAATCCATATAAAGAATACAACTTTTTGCACACATCTTATGTTATAATACCTAGTTAATTATAAAATATGATTACTAGTAAGCATAAATTAAATAAAATTCATTCTTAAAGTAAAAAAATTATTTCTAAATAAATTCGACAAAGGTAAATACCATTAAACTCTCTCATGCAAAAGTCAAAAACCGTATTACCTTCATGGAAACTTGTAATTTGAACAAAGAGCTTCAAATCTCAATAAAATTTTCCTCATATATGAAGATAACTAAATCATGTTTTTCAAGTAACATAGAATTTTTTTTAACCTAATTCAATGGACTTCAAGAACGAAAGTAAACAGTGATAGACGTAGAGTTGATGTTGGAGAAAAAAAGTTAAGCTATGATTGCTAGTTATTGGAGAACTAGAGAGTTGAAGGGAAGACTAGGTTGGGAATTAAAAAAAAGATATGAAATAAACATGTTTCTCCAATTTTAAACTAACGTGTAACATATTATAATTTTTTTTTGGGCTAACGTACAAGTTCGAACCCAACTTGATTTTTTTGAGTTAGTTCGAATTGAGACCTAATATAATTCAATTCATATTTGATTCAGATTCTACGTTTCAAGTTCGATTTGGTCAATCGAGCTACAACATAAATTTTCACTTTTATCTTTAAATAGTTTCATCCCATGGCACTATGATTTGTTGATATTATTGTCTAAATTATTTATCAATAATGTTATTGATATATAAATTTACATTTATTTTAAAATAAGATATATCACATATTAAATAATATTAAAAATAAATAAATTATTAATTTTTTTAAAAAAAATTAAGACATGAAACATGATTAAGATAATTGTAAACTTTGTAATGTTATTATACTATTAAATATAAATTAATTATAAATATGTGGCTTATTTAGGGTAGTTTAAAATATATTTTTTATTATTTTTAGAATATATTTTTTATTATTTTTATTTCATATATTTATTTAAAAAAATTTATAATAATATTAAATTTTATTAACTTAATAAAATATCTTATCCTTATATATTTAAATAATAATAAATAATTTATCCCTTTCTTAACATCACATATACAAGTTAGCAATAACAAATTTAATGTCAACTAGACTTTAGACCAATATATATATAATGCTATTGCTTCCAGCTGTCTTGTCGTCTCTCGCCTTTATTATCTACTTACTTTGTCTTCAGACTAGAGTACACGTATAACATGGCGGCTTTGAATTCTGAATTTTCTTATTTTGAAGCAATAATTATTTTATTTATTACAACACAACAAACTACTACCCTATTGTCTTAATTTAATTGATTATATATTCGTAAATAATGTTATAATTATTTTATTATTTATATCTTAATTTTTTATTTAATTAATAATTAAAACGTTATTTAATATTATTCTAGCATTTGCTCTCACAGTTAAGGCGGTATCAAAGTTAATATTAAATTGAATGACATAAGTGTTTATGTAACTTATATAATTTTTGCATATAATCGAGTTAGATGATGATGGTATAATAATTTTATTAAAATTAATTAATTTTTTTATCAGATAATAATATAAAATTAAACATAAGAGATAAATTATTAAAGATATCTTCGTAAATTTAAATACATGATTAACACGTAACTTAATTTCTTAATTAATAGTGAAATTAATATTTTAATGTTATTTGTACGAAAAAAATATAAATTACGTAATCTACTAAAAATATTACATGCATTCGAGGACATCTAGCATGTTACGGGACACCTAGCCCTATGCAACCTAAATTGTATTATAATGTTTTTCATTTTTCTGGCATAATCTTTTTTACTCTTGAAATATTAATTTCTTTAAATACTAGGTAAAATATTCCATTATTATGCTATAGTTTTATTTTTAATAACTGTTACAACGTACCTATACTTTGAACTAACGTTTTTTTAATGTTTACAAAAAAATATAGGTTATTATACAACAAAATATTTAATATTATGACATTAATCTTTTTCACATTATAAATAACAATTCACTTTAAATTTTTAAATGATAATAATTTTACAATTATTTTTAAAAATTCCACAAAAAATTAAATAAAATAATTTTAATTTTATAATTAATTTAATTTTCATATCATTATTATTAAATAAAATTATTAATAATAAAATCAATTATGATAATAATAAATTAAATTTCAGGACACGCCCAAGTTTACTAATACTTAAAAAAAGTCTTATTACATTTTAAACTTTTTAATTTTTTTTACATAATTTCTCTTTTTTATACTAAACCAACATGTATAAAATAAAATGTGACATCTATTTATTTACGGTATTCAAAGCTTGTAATTCATACAACCAGTTATAAAATAAAGATAATATTAATTAATAATTAATATCGACTTATTATACAATTCACAATTTATAAAACATTCCATAATATAACTAGGTTAACTATGAATAGAAATAAACTTTTAGTAATCCCAAAAGATCAGAGTTTATATAAATTAAAATCAACAAAATTATTTAAATATACTTATAAGATATATTTAAAGTCTTCAATCAAAAACTAATCCTACATGAAAAGGAAATACTAAAAAAAAAATAGGATAAGTAAAAATAATGAGTGAGTAGACATGTCTATGAAAATAATAATTATAGAGCACATGTTATTTAAACTTTAGTAACTAACCATAAAAATAGATACAAATCAATACATGAAAGTCTACAAAACATTTATGAGTAATCTTCAAGAAATAAATGTAATTGAGAATATATTTTTATATGTAAAATAACTATAAGTAATTTATATGTAATAATTTGCGAAAAAAAAACCTCACCAAACTTACATTAGGGAAAAACTAATAATACGTGTACAAAGCTCTTAGTATAAAATCTTAATTATATGTGTGTTAGTTGTAGACATAAGCACATTAATTAATTATTTATTTTTATGTTATCGTTGAATCTTGTGGGTGTTGTTTGTTTGATAGTTTAAAAAATAATACATAATAATATTTTTAAAATGTTGTTGTTAAAAATTGTACAAAAAGTTCTATATGATAATTAAATTTTATAATATATTGTAAAACTAATTAAACGCTTATGAACTGACATAATAATATGCATAATATTATAGAATAATACTATTAAAAATTGAATATAAACTTCTATATTATAATTAAAATATATAATTATGTCGTAAATATGAGTAAAAACTTATTAACTTACTTGATGATCAATTATCAATATTTTGGACATAAATTATCTTTTCTAATAAGAAAATACTAAATTTGTGAAGTATAAATGAATAAAATTAAATATTAGGAACATATATAAGTTTAAAATAAACATGTAATTATATATATTTAGTAAAGTGTGTTCACTTATAGAACAAAACAAGCTCCACGGTTCAAGAATTTAATTAGGGTGTGTCTCGTTGTCACATATAAAGTGTGTGCAATGAATACGTAAATATACGTATCGCAACAAGTAATATAATGATAAGAAAATATCGTTCCCATGGAGATTATTTAATTAGAAACTAATTTTTAAAACTAAAAAAAATAAAAATCAATTTGTTTATATGTTTTTATATTTCACGGAAGTAAAATTAAAATGACTAAAAGTAAATAACAATAATTAATTAAATCAAATTTGGTAACTAAAAAGATATATGAGAAAATACCTATGAATACTTAATCCTTCAATTTTTTAAACATGTGAATTGCTAAAATCTCCCTAATATAATTGTCAATTAAATTATACAATCAAATGAATCTAACCTAGCATTTATTCTTCTCTCAAGTAAACTACACACGATATAGTAATTAATTTAATCGTATTCTCATGCTAATTAAATTACATACTACTCATTAAGTTCATCAATTATGGATCACATACATAATAATCATACATCTATGCCTAAAAACTATGCATGTTATTTAATCAAGACAAACGATTAAATAATTCTCTCAAATCTATTTAATTACCTCTATAGATAAATTACTGGTCAATCAATTAGTAATATATAAATCAGATTAAATAATATAATTAAAATTAAATTATAATTGAAGTAAAATATTATATCATCACATGATGAAAATTAGGTTCATAAAATCCCTAGATTAATAAATTGATTACACATAATTATATTCATAAAGCTCATATTTTTCATAAACAAAGACATAAAAATTGATAAAAAAAAGAGTAAAAGAAGAAATACAATGAATCTATTGAATTGTAGTATTAATCTCCACCAAAATTATGTCCTATCTTGATTTTTTCTATATTTTTCTCTCTTTTTAGCTCCAAAATTGACCAAAATTATGCTAATGGAGGCCATTTCGGGTTTATGGAGTGATTAGGGGCTTAAATATTGTTCAAGTGCGATCTAGACCATCAACTCAGCTTCATACCAAGGGCTACGATCAAAATAAGCAAAACTGATAATATCAGCCAATCACAACGTGACATGTGTACAACATGACATGTGGTAGGGGAAATTCACTGGAAAAATTAGGAAGCGAGGGAAGACCGATCAGAGTCAACGCTTACTGAGTTAGTGATACACGGCACGACATGATTTACAGAAACTGATGGTGTGGCGTATGGGTGGAACGCATGGAGCAATGACGTAGCGACACATGGCAACGCTATTTAACCAAGCTCAAACTCGGATTGAACGTCATGCTAACACATGACATGTGTTTCATCCTCCTTACATGCAACGTAACGTGATTCACTCTCTATGCTTGTATGGCATGCCATGTAGCAGCTCTTGATTGGTTATGCTTTAAAAATTCATAAAAGTTTTATAAAAATTCTAAAAAAAATCAATTTTTTACCCATTTTCACTAAAAAGTTTAT
Organism: Hippophae tibetana; assembly: GCA_037013495.1. Lineage (NCBI taxonomy): Eukaryota > Viridiplantae > Streptophyta > Magnoliopsida > Rosales > Elaeagnaceae > Hippophae > Hippophae tibetana. Next base: position 12,274,888 of record CM072803.1, read on the forward strand.
ATTTTAATATTTTTTGCCCCAAAAATACTAGTTATTGAATAAAATAAATAAATATTAAGTAAAAAAAATGTATTAATGACTCTATTTTCATAGAATCATTAATGTCCTTATGAAATTGGTATAATCATTACTTATACTTCGAGACAACTCCAATAACATGAACTTAACTATCCTACTCATTATCTATAATCATCAACAATATATTTTTCGCACTAAAGTTATATAGAAACTACTTATATGGTGAAAAATATCAAATTTTCATTGATCATAAAAGTTTGAAATATTTACTCATAGCAATTTTTTTCTAAACTTTTTCTTTTCTAATAATTATATTTTAAGAGTATTTGACTTAAATGATTCTTTAAAATCTATGTCAAAAATATCATTTTTTACAATTTTAATTCATGAATGAGTATGAATTTTATATTTTTATCATTATATTATCATTACTCATGATTTCTTTGTATATATTAATTATTTTAGAAAAAACTCCAAATGTAAAAACTTAACTTTTTAAATTTTTTAATAGATATGAGTAATAATTAAATAATTTATTTTTCTTAATTATTTTTACAAAATTGATTAATTTTAATGTCTATTATCTTTTAATTAATTTTGATAATTTTGAGTAACTAATAAATGTATTATTAGTTTAGGGTTTTCAGGTTTTTAAAAGAACATTATGAAACTTTATTTTAGAAATTAATTTTTAATATGAGTTATTTTATTTGAAACGTTTAATTATTTAAAAAATATAAATTATGTAATTTTTTAGAAAAGGGAGAGCATATCACTAATATTTTTCTAATTATTTTTGTTAGTAGTATAATAAAAAAAATAAAAATATTTATTATACTCGTACCATTAATATATTATTAATATAATAACAATATTTTAAATATTGTCTATAAATTCACGATAATATATGACTATGATTATTACTATTGTTAAGATTTAACTTGTTTTAAAAGAGAGAACTTAGGGAGAGATTAAGATAATGGTTGATCATATGGATCATATAAGAGATCTATTTATTTATAAAACATTATATATACATATGTCAGTTACATAATGTATACACATATTTACATTTTAGAGAGATATAATTATTATAAAATACAACACATCATGGATTGAGGTTAACCCTAACTCAGGTATTGGTCAACCATAAAAAGGATTCAATTCCTTAAAAACGAACTCAAATTGATCACTAAGCTTATGTAGGTCTACATGTAAAACATTTCGGGTTAGTAATTTTGATTGAGCGGTTTGAATGGGTCGGATATGTGCGGATGTCTAAATAACTATTACATTACTAACCGAAGGAATATTTAATAAATAGAAAAGCATAATTTGTAGAAGATAGTAACTAGTTATACTTAATGACTATAAAAATCTAACAACGTGGTTGCTAAATTATTTATTTTTAATGAAAATGTTAATTAATGTAATTATTTTAACACAAATTTATAATCACATTAGGTGTTAAATCTTTCTAGTTAAATCAATAATTCTTTGATTTTTAAATTATTTTATAATATTTACATGTTAATTAATATAAATATAAATATATGTATAAATTTATAATATTTATTATTTTTTAAAATTTTAATTATATTTATTTTTGGTTGAATGTCAAACTACTCCTTGATAGCATGTTTATTAGATAGTATAATAACTACAATTTTTGTTAAAAACAATTGTAGTTTCGTGTAGAAAATTTGTCCCAAAATATATGAGTATAGATAGTACTAAATATTTAAATTAATTAGTTAAAAATATGTATCTTACATTTGAATTTTTATATCTAAAAAAATAATTCAGTTTTTTATAACAATTATAATTCTTTAAAATGTACGGCATAGATTAGGGGTGTCCATAAACCGGTCCAAACTGGACCAAACCAGTAAATAGGATCGAATCGGACCAGATCGAATGGTTTTACAAATTAAATGGTCCGGTCCTATTTGTATTAATTAAAATCGTTTTTCAAACGACCCGATTTGTTTTGTATTAATTTTTAAACCGGTCGAATCGAACCGAATCGATTTAATAATATATTAAAATTTTCATATTATTTCTCATTAAAGGTGTCCAAAAATCAAACCAAACCAAAAATCGGACCGGAAAAAACAGTTTTATAAATCAAACAATCCAGTTCAGTCCGAGTAATATAAACGGTCCAATTCAGTTAATTTTTTTTCCCCAAAACCAGATCGAACCAGACCGATAGACACCCCTAACGGAGATTAAAATGTACACCAGAGTCTTCTAACTTTTAAGGTATATATATGATTCTATATTTCACCAAAATATGTATTAATCATCACTCATGCATATTCAAAGTTCTCTAATTCTTTAAAAGTTATAAACTATTCGAAATATTTTTTTAAAATTTATATTAAACTTCTAATTTTTAAAATATGAAAAATAAAAAATTACTATTTTTAAAAAATATAGAATATTAAAAAAATTAAATTATGAAAAAACACAAAATTAAGGTTTTTGCCCCAAATATAAATTAAAATTATTTTTATTTTTAGTACTCTTTAAATGATTTTTTTATTTTTTTTATTTTTTTTACATTTTACATTTTATTGTTTAAAATTTTAAAGAAAAAAACTATTTAGAATCGAATAAAACTTTTAAAGAATTAAATAACTCTAAATATATACCTTAAAATATAGAGTTAAAATGTATGGGTTGAAGAATTACATGACCTAAATGCATAGGTTGAAAGTTATAGAAATAAGGTGTACATAAATTACAGGATTTCTAAATACTTTAACATTAAAAAAAACTTTTTATTTAATTTATACATAATATTTGAAATTTATGTTATAGAAAATATAAATGGAAATTTTTTATCTTTATTTTAAAATATTAAATAAATTTCATTATAATTTAATTTTTTATAAATAGTATAATTTATCTTAATTTTTAATTATAAAATAAAACTATTTTGCTAACTTTTCTTCCATATAGTAAATTTACCACTTTTCTTTCCTATCAAATTCACCAACATTATTAATATCATAGTTAATGGTTCCGAGGTAATTCATTTGGTAAAATTAGTTAGGTTTATTGTTGATCATTAATGAGATTTTAAAAGATAGGTTGGAATTCGAGTTTTAAAATTCTCTACCATTTCGAACAAAGGTGCAAATCAATAGTATATTTTAATTAATATTCATCAAAAATTGAGATAGTTATCACAATTTTTTTCTTTAAACAAAATAATTTATCAATATTTTAGTTGTAATTAATTTTTTTTTTCAGGGTCACAATCTTCATTAATGAGTTTTTCACATGTAAAGATAACGAGCCACTCAATTGTTTATTCTTAAGAAGATCAAGATTTTGATCTTTGTTCCTTGGTGAATGGGACATAAATGACCATATATATACTTCAAGATAAAAGAGTAAAGATGCCGATGTTACGTAGAAAAATAAAATATTGTGCATGTGAGTTTGAAGTGGATAAGAGGAAGAGATGCTTGTGATTTGTTTTTTTTTAATAAATAAATATTAAAAGAATATTATTCTTTTATTTTACATTTCAACATTATCCTATATTTTTTCTGACAATATCTTCTGTTTTATTTTACGTCTCATTAATTAAGTCTTATCATCACTATTTGTTTTTATTAATTTTCTCCTTAAATAATTGACAAAACATCATTTAATGTGATACATATAATAGAATACATGCAATAATGGGATAAAGGACTCTCGTCCATTTTTTTTAATTTGAGTTGTTGGAACTTTCACGTAGCTGTTGGACATATGCATGCAACCTAAAATATGAGTGTATTATTTGAAGTGGTTTGTTTTATGAATTAATTTGTTTTTACTATATTTTTATTAATTAAAACAATATATATATATATATATATATATATATATATATTAAAAAATACTTTTACCTAAAAACTGGAAAATATTAGTTCTAAGTTTCTTTGTTTAGGTTTCATAGACGGTAGTATTATTGTTTAAAAAATTTATTTGTTTGTAAAAAGTGTATTAAGATAAAGTGTATGTTTGGATTTTCTTTATATAGAATACATATATATATATATATGATAAATAAATGTTTTATTAAAATATTACTCAAAAATTTTAAAATATTATTTATATCAAATTTAAATAAAATTTTCAATTATCTAAGATATGAATTTGTATATTAGAAAATAAAAATTTTGTTTAAATTCTAAAAAATATTTTATTAAAAAAGTTAAAGTAATATTTTAACTAAATGTTATTTTTTATGTAGTTACTATCAAAAAAATATAAATATATATGATACATATATTATTATGTTATATTTAAAAAAATAATTAAATAAAAATTAGATTTATCATTTTCAATAAAAAGATTTTAAAAACATATTTTGTAAGTCAGTACACTAAATAACACACTTGCTGTGGTAATTCACCCATTATTTAATTAATATGCGAACATGCAAGTGGGCAACCAAGGCGAGTTCTTCAACATGTGATAAAATAAGTTAATATCAAACAAAATAAAAGGATTATCCTCCTTAATTTAATAATTGAGATTAAAAAACAGTGACTACACGTAGATTACATTTCCTATTGTCATAAAATAGACATGGAGGTGTCTTCACATTCAGCTCATCCCCACCACTCTTGTTCTAAAAAAAAAATCAAAAATTTTAAAAAATAATTTAAAAAAAAGTATTTTAGATTTGTTGTTTTCTTGTTTGCACTAAAACCTAACAATCAGAAAAATTAATTTAATTATTTAAATATATATTTTAAAATTAATAAATTATTAAAGTAAAATATTGATAACAATTAAAATGAATATTTTGTAATATTTTTCATATTAATTGTTATTTTATTATTATTAAAGAGTTTATTTTTAATCACTTAATTAAAAAATAATAATAAATTATTAAAATAATAATATTTATTTTTATTTATCTATTTTTTTAAAATATGATGATTAAAAAATATTTTTTAAAATTTGAGTGACTAAATATACACTAAAATTTAATGAAAGATTTGATGATACTATTTTCGATAAAAAAAAAATATAAACATTTTATTAAATTTCATATCTAAAAATTACATTTAGAAACAAAACATTCATCTTTGATACTTTAGAGGACATCTTTGATACTCGAATCTGATTCCTTTTGCTTTTATCTTTGTTCCCTTTCTTTTGGCTTTTTTCCGTCACAAACAAACAGATCATGAATTTATAATCAACTCAGATACTTTGATATCTTTCTGTACTCCAATTTACATGTAATAAATATATCATAATTCTAATTTTTATTAAAAAAAAAAACTATATACATATAAATGTATTTACCAAGTGCCACTTTTCCCATAAGAAAAAAAGAAAGGCCTACTTTGTGAAATATTCAAATGGCCAACTATTCAAATCACTGCTTCGTGTTACATATAATTGGGGGTTAGGTGAAGAATAAAAGTTTGAATTCAAGGGAGGAAAATATTTTAAAATATTATTTATGGATAAATTATTTAACAATTTGATATAATTTTTTAAATTAAATCTAGGTAGACAATAATTGGTTGTTGTTTTTTTTTTAGCTATATTTTTCAATTTAGGATTTAAAATTTATTTATGTTAAGTTTTAAAGTCTTTTTTTTTTGTGTGGGGAGTTTGTTATAAAAAGCCTATAAGTAGTAAATAAATTACTTATATTTATAATTGAATAATATATTAAGACATGTCTCATATATAACATATTGTTATGTATTTTTCGTGAAATGTAAATTCAGTTAAGTTTATGGATATGAATTTTGAGGTGAGGTTTAACAACGGAAGAAAACGATAGATTTTATTTGGATAGAAATAAATTATATTATGATTAGTAATAATTTATATAATATAGTGTGATAAAATTAATTATAAATATTTTAATAAAATAATTTTATCATAAAATTTATTAAATAATTACTTAATTTATTTTTATATTTTTTATATTTTAAAATTTTTAAAAATATTATTTTTACTTTGAAATTAAAGAAAAATGATTTTAGAATTAAAAATTAAGATACACTAAATTAATTAAGTCTTTATTATAATTTAGACGCACATCTCTATTAGATAAATATTTAAATAACATTATAATTTTTATTTCATATAATGTAATATCACTTTACAACCAAATTATAATATACAATTATATAAGAAACATGTCTTTTATTTTATTTTAATATGAGAAACGTCCTTAATATTGGGTATTAAATTTTTATTTTTATTAAATGAGTAAAAATTATAATAATGAGATTCGAAATTGTGTTAGTAGGAAGTCATGACATCTAGATCATAAACTAATCCTAAAAATGAAGGGGAGAAAAACTACTCAATTTTTTTTTAAAAATGTACATATAATTACTTTATTTTCACAAATATATTAGTCATGACATCGAACAAACGAATATTAGCTGGAAGGCATTGACACCATGGATATATTTTCACGTTACATGGGAATCGAACCTAAAAATAGGCTCACATTGTTTTTATAATATATTTATAATTAATTAAATTATCTTTCTACTTTTTTTATTAAATATTTATTTTTAAAAAAAAATTATATTAAATTTTATTAATATAAAATATCATATTATTTTATACTTTACAAATAATAAATAATTTTTATAAATTAATATGACATTCTTGAAAATATTACATTAAATTTTATTAATATAAAATATTATATTATTTTATAATATAAAATTCTTGATATTTCTATCAAACTAGATGTATATCATATATTGATATCACAATAATATCGACATTGTATAGTACTTTTCAATCCTTAGGAGCATAGGCATGCTACCTTACATTTAGTTAACTTATATATTAAATAAAAGTATTTATTCTTTGAGAGCAAAGCAAGGAAACAAAATCGTTTCTTTTCTATTTCATTTCATTCTGATTTTAATTCCATTTCATGAACCAAACGTCACTTTATGGATGTCAAAATTTCTCTCAAGTTTAGATAATCATGAGTACTAGATAACCGTGAGTAATAACTGAATGTCTTTGATTTTGGGTCGTAAATTTAAGATTGAATTTTGAATTTTATTATTATTTTATTTAAAATTTTAGATTGGGATTCGATTTTGAGGATGATGTAACACAATCTCGATACCCGAAATTATAAAATTATATTTATTAAATATTATATTTTACATGTATGTAAAGATAAAAACACTTATATTTCTATATTTATGAAAAAAATAAAACTAAATTTATTGTTATTTTGATTTTTTTAATTATTTTTACATTCAGTTTAATATTTTTGAGTCATCTTAAATTAAAAAAATAATTTAAAATTTAGTTATAAAAGTTGTAAATAACCATTATCTGATATAACTTTACAAATTTATACATATGATCATTTCAATACTTTAATGTTATTATTATTAAATAAAAAATACACTTATAAACCTTAATAGTCACATATTTAACAAAAGATATAATAAAAAGTTTAAAAAAAGCCTAATTTATAGAAGTACATTTTTATCTTTATAAAAATGTTTTATTTTATGCTTTTTATCATATTTTTTTGTCAATTTTATTCACTTTTATCATATTCTTTGTCCTATTCTTAACACTATCACATTTTTTTTCTTAATAATTATCTTTCACTATTTGCTTAAAAAAATCCAAAACTTAAATTTTTATCAAAAATAAAATTAGGAAATCGTTAACTCATTTAAAGCATTATCTTTATTAATTATCATGATCATTGATAGTTTATTCATTTCAATCTTCTTGATCTTTTATCATTTTTCAACCACATCATTTTCGATCAAATTAAGTCACTTTGTCAATAAATTTGATTGAATATGAAGTGGTTGGATGAATCAATGAGATAAAAGATAATAAACTAATGATACAGATAGCACTACTACAATATGTGCTTATGGCCTCGGTTTTTAACCGTGACCATAGACCTATGGCCTCGGTTATAAGAACCGAGGCCTAAGTGAGAGAGACCAAAAGTCATAACCTATGGCCTCGGTTTTTAACCGAGGCCATAGGTACCCTCTTATGGCCTCGGTTTTTCTATAACCGAGGCCATATGTGCGACCTATGGCCTCGGGTTTTTCATAACCGTGGCCATAGGTCTCACATATGGCCTCGGTTTTTCCTTAACCGAGGCCATAGGTGGCACATATGGCCTCGGTTTTTCCATAACCGAGGCCATAGGTCGCACATATGGCCTCGGTTTTTCAATAACCGAGGCCATATGTGCCACCTATGGCCTCGGTCTTGCTATATAACCGAGACCATAGATAATCAAAAAGAATTATTATTACACTAAATTTTCAAATATAAATTAAAAAAAATAAAATTAATTATATTAAATTTAAAAAAGATATTACATTAAGAGTTTAATAAAACACATAATAAAAACTAACTAATTAAATAATTCCAAAAATATAAAAAAAATACACGAAACAACTTTAATTAAAGCTGCTAACATTAGTCTACAATCTAAATCAATGTGAAAAGGAGTAAGTCCCATTGTAATAATGTTTTTCTTCAAAATCTTTGTCCTTGGCAGCATGTATTAATTTCCTCATAAAAAAACAGCATCTAGTATAAGGATACCAACATCCAATTTCCATGAATATAATCCTGCATATACAACATCCAAAACATAATAATCCTCTCTACTTATTTATTCTTAATATATAGGTTACATGCATCGTGATTATAATGTCATAAAAATGTATAATTAATGACACCGTGGGATAATATCTATGAATATAAACATCTAATATATATAAACATACCAATATCCAGATTACATGAATATAAATAATACCTCATATTCAAACAATAAGTTCTTCAATCTATATTTGTTCCTGCATATATATACAACAAATGGCATAATAAGTAGTTCTTCAACCTATTCAATAGTGACAATCATGGAATTCTTATCTAACCTCAAAGTAAATTTATGATACTCAATATAAAACAAAAACAATTGAGATACAATTCAAGAAAATTAGTAATACCTATATCAATAATAATAGTAACATTATTATTTAGTACTACACATATCAATAACAGTAACAACATTATTATTTACTAATACCCACATTAATTATGCATAAAAGAGATACAGACGAAGGGTCATTGCAAGCGTTGGGCAATACCTATGAATATTACAAACATCTACTATATATGAGCATATCAACATCCACATTACATGACTATAATCATGCATATACAACATCAAGAACACACAAGAGTCCCATCTACTTCTTGTTTTTCCTTACTGGTATACTAATCTAAAATTATTCAACCTACTCTTTTCTTTTTTTATATAATATTAATGTGATTCTCGTTTTAAAACGGAAGTATCTCCTTTATTTTGTATACATATATAGTTTGGGTTCAATCAATCACGTTAAATTTGGTATAATTTCATTAAATTTTGTTAATGTGTTGTCTTCAGCTGATCGATTTGGTGTAATCCAAAATCATATAGCCTTTTTTTAAAAAAAAAACTTTAAGGCAATTTTTAATTAATAGGAAAAGGAATAGAATAAGATAATATCTATCATATTATGTATCTTTATAAAAAAATAATTATATCTAAACAGTGGGAATTGGAAAGTTCTATTTCTCTTTTAAATATTAATGCCCCTCAAAGGTTGATCACGTATTCATATTTACGTAAGCTGATGAACATAAAAATATAATAGAGAAACATCTTAAAATATGAATCCAAAGAATAAAACATGAAAATCATGAGTCATCATCTTAACTCTTCTTACTCTTAAGATATAAAAATAAGCATAATTATTTTTATTATGTCGTATATATTCTTAAAAAATCATAAAATTTATATTTTTAAAATTTATATAATAGTAAAAGTAAAATACTAACTAATATAAACAATGCTATTTTTATTAGTATTCAATGAAAATGTATTATTTTAAGTAACAATTTAATATTTTTTTGATTGATTAAAAAAGATGAGCAACAATATGTTTTTCTGTAAACTTTTATTTATATATATTGAAAATTTATATAAACTTAACAAATGAAACTATTATTTATATATATTGAAAATTTATTTAGAATGAAAAGTAATGTTTGGCTGTTGTTAATTAGAAAATTAGGATTATGTCTATTAAAATTAAATCATGCCAAACAAATTGTTTTAAGCATATTAATTGATAATTGAAATTATCAAATTATTTTCTCAATAAAACCTCAATTTGTATAACAAATTTTATGCTTATTGATTTTCATTTCAGTTGGCATGGACTTAGAAGTTGGGAAAAAAAGTTGCAGTGTAAATGAAGAATATATCAATGCCTTAAGAACCAAATATTATACTTCCAAAATCTAAACTCATCAAATGAAAATCTAAACATATTTCTAAAATATAAACTCAGCAACTGAAAATTTGTAAATCCATTAGCTTTTCTGCAAATAAAAATTTGTATAGGCTCATCGGCATGTATATAAACATTCTTCCAAAAGCTAAACTCAGCAACAATAGCCGGTTCCTAAATCCCTAAAAATGTTTCAAATCTGATGCAATACAATGAAAAAAAAATTCAGAGACAATTATTAGATAACATGAGATGGATTTGTATAACACTAAAAAAATAACCCTAACTAAAATGTATTATACGCATAAATAATCTACTAAGAATCAACACATATGAATTGATATTGTAAAAATTGAGGGTATCACACTTACCAGGAGCTACGTTGTGAGCGACGACACTACAAATGGCCGGCGATGAGTCGAATATGAACAAAAAAGAAATAAAGAGAAAAGAAGAAGCTGCTGGAAAGGAACGAGTGCGAGAGGGAGGTGTTGGAAAGGAGGATGATCGGTCTTTAGGTGCGACGCGGTGCGACGATGATCGGTATATTGGAACGACGGATTTGAGTTTTGTTGGTGAGAGAGATTTGGGTTTTTCTGGTTTTGCTGGGAGAGATCGATGGATTTTCGTATATTGGGAGAGACGTTCGATTACGCGTAGTTGCTGAGAATTAAAGAAACGATTACACGCGTACGTTTCTTAATATTAATTAGATACACGCGTACGTTTCTTAATATATATATATATATATATATATATTACTTAGACTTAATTCGCGCGATCGATGAGCTAAAAATTTCTTATTTCTTATATATATATATATTAATTAGAAATTATATATTAATATATTTATATTTATTAAAAATTATATATATATATATATTAATTAAAAATTATATATTAATATATATATATTAATTAAAAATTATATATTAATATATATATATATATTAATTAAAAATTATATATTAATATATATATATTAATTAAAAATTATATATTAATATATATATATATTAATTAAAAATTATATATTAATATATATATATATTAATTAAAAAATATATATTAATATATATATATTAATTAAAAATTATATATTAATATATATATATATTAATTAAAAAATATATATTAATATATATATATTAATTAAAAATTATATATTAATATATATATATATTAATTAAAAATTATATATTAATATACATATATATATATTAATTAAAAATTATATATTAATATATATATATATTACTGCGCGCGCAAATACTGTGAATAACACTGAGAAAAAGATGAAAAAATGCGCGTAAATACTGGAAATAACATTGATAAAATTAAAAGAGGAAAAATATGTGAGAGAGAGAAAAAAACATATGATATATATATATATATATATATATATATATATATATATATATATATATATATATATATATATATATATATATATATATTATAAGAAATAAAAATACATTAAATTAAATTAAATTAATAATAAAGAAATATTAAAAAATTATAAATTAATTTTTATATTTTTTTAAAATTAATTACATACAGTAATTTAATATTAACATATTTTTTATAATTTAACTTATAGCCACGGTTATTAAAAAACCGAGGCTATATGTATACACTATAGCCTCGGTTTTTATCAAACCGTGGCCAAAAACCTATGGCCTCGGTTTTTAAAAGAACCGAGGCTAAAATTTCGAGACTAAAAATACATATTGTAGTAGTGTAGTAAATAACAAATGTGGTACTACAAATAAGTTACTAATTATCTAACTACAAATTCAATAAAAAGATATATATTTAAATTGTTCTACATTAAATAATAAAAGTTGATTTTCAAACAATATAAAACTATATCATCTATGTTAGTAAGAAGAAAAAGATAAATATTAACCTTAATTGTTACGAAACAATGAGATATTTTTGTATTAAAATAAACAAAAAGAAAATGATAATATATCGAATAATAAATATTTTTATAAATATAAAAGTATTCTTTTATAAATTAAGTCTTTTTTTTAATTAGATTATTATTATATTTTTTATTAAATAAAATACTATTAATTTACAAATTTAATAATATGAATATTTTGCTTAATAAACATACCACCATTACAATACTTAAAACTACGTCAACGCGGTTTCATTTTCAATTTAAGTAAAACACCCGATCACGTTCCAAGGGCAAGATCGTAGTTATCTCTCAAACCGGAGCCTTATTTTATGATAATATTCTCATTGCTCCAGCTATAAATACAGCCCTAATGTATTGCTGAATAGCCGATTTGTAACACAGTCGTATTTGTTCTCTTGAAATTTAAATACCTCCCAATTTCTCTTAGATTTCTAGGGTTTCCCTAATCCATCGGTTGAGTTTCGATAGTCTTCGGCCCTTCTTTCATATCCAAATCCTTAGTACTTGGTTTTTATTTTGTGGTTTGTTCATAAGGCTGTTGAATTATCGTTTTCGATTGGGACGATTATCTTCATTTATCGTATTTGTGAGTATTATTTTATTCGAGATTATTTATTTCGTTTCCTTTCTAGAGAGATATATATTTCGCTATTTGATTATTGTTTGTTGAGTGATAATTCTTTTTTTGTTGTTAATTTTACCTGAGATATATGTTGAATTTATTATCGATTTGTCCCCATTAGGTTTTATCTCCGAACGGCGTTATATTGAGTTATTGTTTGAGTTTTTGTTGTTAATGCGGACATTATGCCGATGAGATTTGGATGAATGCCATTAGATAATCGTAATTTTATTTTGTTGAGGAAAAAAATTCCATTATATAATTTTGATTTTATTGAACTCTTGTTACTTTCAATCGTTTTTTTCTATTTATACTGTTAACTTTCTTCAAAGCTATTGGAACTCAATATCCAATTTGATCTCGCTATGTTGAGATTTATTTATATTTCGTACAATGAATACCTTTCATATCTCTTTTATTTTATTTTAATCTCTTTCAAAGCCTCCAATTTATGCATATTTTGACTGTGTTGTGATCCCTCGATTAACTATTCAAATACCCAAATATTTGTGTATTTTTGGTTGTAAATTATAAACGTCGTTCATAACTAAATTCTAAACCTCGTTGCGTGTTATTGATCTCGCTATGTTGAGATTTATTTATATTTCGTACAATGAATACCTTTCATATCTCTTTTATTTTATTTTAATCTCTTTCAAAGCCTCCAGTTTATGCCTATTTTGACTGTGTGTTCTGATCCCTCGATTAACTATTGAAATACCCAAATATTTGTGTATTTTGGTTGTAAATTATAAACCTCGTTCATAACTAAATTCTAAACCTCGTTGCGTGTTATGAAGTTTCTGAGTACTCTCTTTAACTAACAGTTCTTGATTACATGGGCCTTCCGCTTAATTATTCCTAAATTTATTCTGATGAATGGAACTTTGCTCTATATCTGTTATTCAGGTAGAAGTGAATGATCTAATGGAGTCTAAAGGTGGGAAAAAGAAGTCTAGTAGTAGTAGTAGTAAATCCTTGTTCTACGAAGCTCCTCTCGGTTACAGCATTGAAGACGTTCGACCCAACGGTGGAATCAAGAAGTTCAGATCTGCTGCCTACTCCAACGTAAGTTTTAGTTTATTTGTATTTTTTTTGCAATTCATACTTAATAGATTATTAGCCTAAGCTGTTGTAGGCTTAAAGTTTTTCCTAAACGTTGTTTTTTTGGATTGAACAAAGCTAATTTCTTGTTTCTTTCTCCATGATTTGCAGTGCGTTCGCAAGCCATCCTGATATTGCTATGTTTACAAACCGTCTACTGGACACCATTTATTGATTATTATTACCTTATTTAGTTCTCCAGTTATTTCATCTGCAATCTGCCTTATCCTCTTTTCCCCTCTTATACTGTGATCTTTTCTTCCTATTTGCTCTTTGTTCAACATGGCCACTCCTGTTTCTGCTATCGGTTTTGAAGGTTACGAAAAGAGGCTGGAAATCAACTTCTTTGAACCAAGCATCTTTTTCGATCCTGAGGGAAAGGGTCTTAGATCCCTGTCTAGAGCCCAGCTTGATGAGATTATTGGACCAGCTGAGTGCACTATTGTTGCATCATTGTCCAATGACTACCTTGACTCATATGTTCTCTCTGAGTCAAGTCTCTTTGTATATCCTTATAAGATCATCATCAAAACTTGTGGGACAACAAAATTACTTCTTTCAATTCCTCCTGTCCTTAAGTTGGCTGAGACCCTTTCCCTTGCTGTAAAATCTGTGAGGTACACTCGTGGGAGCTTCATCTTTCCTGGTGCACAGCCTTTTCCTCATCGGAGCTTCTGGGAAGAGGTTTCTGTACTTGACACATATTTTGGAAAGCTCGGTTCTGGAAGTAAGGCTTATGTGATGGGGAATCCTAATAACCCTCAGAAATGGCACGTGTATTCCGCATCTTCTGAATCAACATGTTCAAGTGACCGTACCTGCACTCTAGAAATGTGCATGACTGGTCTGGATAAAGAAAAGGCCTCTGTGTTTTTCAAGGCTCAATCAAGCTCAGCTGCAGCAATGACCGTTGATTCTGGTATCAGAAAGATTCTTCCAGACTCTGGAATATGTGATTTTGAGTTTGATCCCTGTGGCTATTCCATGAATTCAATTGAAGGTGCTGCGATTTCCACCATTCATGTTACCCCCGAAGATGGCTTCAGCTATTCTAGCTTTGAAGCTGTGGGATACAGTTTTAAAAATGGAAAACTTGGTCAGTTGGTTGAGAGGGTCTTGGCCTGTTTTCAGCCAAATGAATTTTCTGTTGCTGTGTACGCTGACAGTGATTGTAGCGTGCTAGAGCAAGACTGCTCGCCATATGTAAAGGGATACTCTTGTGGGCGAAGCATCTGTGAAGAACTTGGAGCAGGTGGTTCTGTGATTCTCCACAGGTTTGTTCGACACGATGTCTGTGATTCCCCCAAGTCTACTCTCAAATGCTGCTGGAAAGAGGATTCAGAGGAAGAAGATGAGGAGAAGTAGATGTTTATTTCCGTATTACCTACAAGAATAATTACTTCTTGCAAGAACTTATCTAGCTATCTATCTACTAGTGGTTTTATTATTATTATCAACACTTGTGTTTCTATCGTCTCATGCTGCACGATTAGTATAACAATGCGTTAGGTCTAGTATTGCAGCCTTTTTAATTTGGTATTCAATCGAGTCTTCTTGTTTCGTCCAGTAGCTTGTGGATATGAATAAAAATGTCCATTGGTTCTGTAATGTTTCTGCCGATCGTCTCTCTATGGAGTTGTTATTTGTCAATATTTTGGCTCTTTATTAATCTACTGTGTTATATTATAGTACTTATATTGCTTATGAGCATTGAGGAGGTACCCTTCAAATTTTTCAAAAGGTTCCGTACCAAATTACTTCTATATGGCTTTTAATTTCCCTATTCTCTTGGTTTGAATCGGATATATGACACGTGGTTGAAATTATTTTCTTCTTTTGGTAACGTGTTTGACATTCCCTTTCTACCCTAAATTTTTAAGGGATGAAGTGTATTTTCTTCATGAAATTCGTGAGATTGGGTATTTCTCATTGTTTAATTATGTTTTATATTGTATTTTATTAAAATATTATTAATTTATTGCATCTGTTTTTTTAAATGCATATATGATTACATTTATATTATTATGTTAGTGTTTATTAAACTGTATTACATTGTTAGTGTTAGATTGATTTGAAAAATTCAGATAATATTAGTAGATTTGTAACATCATGATTCATTAAATTTGTTGAATAAATTTTAGATAATCAAGCGATATATTTAGAATAAATTTTAATTTTAAATATGTAAGTTATTATTTAAATTATTTTAAATACATCATTATTAGACATAAATAAGAAAAATAATTTCATAATATATGAAATTATTTTAATAATTTGGTGATATTTTGTAGGTTTATTTTATTTTATGTTCAAATTATTGTTCAAAAAATAATTATTTTTTAAATAATGTCAATACTAAGTTTAAAGTTAAATTATAAATATAATTATATTTTTATTTTTATAGTTGTTAAATAATTAAATAAAATAAATTTTAATCATATTTTAAAATAATTCACTTTGTATTAAAATGTTAATTTTCATTATCCAAATAACGAGGGGACGAAGCTATTACGTTTGTTACTTTAAAAATTAAATAATAGATTTCCACCAATTATAATAGTGGTGATAGTTTGATTGATTTACCCTTTATTCTATGTATCGGCGAAGAATGTCTCTAGTTCGAATGCAGAGATCAAGGTTTTAGTGGGTTGTTTCAAATTAAAACAGAAAAAAGAAAAAGAAAGAATTTCAAGTGGGTTTATTCCTTTTTATTTTTATAGTAAATTAAGTGAATTTTATTCCCAATATTATGGTTTTTATTTTTGATAGAATCAATAAGATCCTTTTTATATATTAGGAAAAAAAAACTTTTTGTTATATCTTTGCGAATAAATGGCCTTCAAAGTAATCTCTAACTCATTATTTCATTTTACATTAAATTTTATATTAAAAATTACTTTATATTTTTACTAATTTTTGGTCCATAATATTAAATATTAAATTTAAAAAAATATTTATTTATAAAATAAAATATTCAATTTTTATTTAATCAATTAATTAATTAAATAATAGTATTATTTAATTAATTATAATTAAATAAAAAAATATTATTAAAATGGTTAACAATTTTTAAATAAAATATTATAATTATTTTATTAATTAAAAATTATATTTAATTAAAAAACATAATTAAAAATACTTATTAATATATATTAATTCATTGTATTTTATATCTAATCTAAAAGTACTTAAATTTATTAGAAATAAACAAATAGGAATTATATTATATTTTTAAATTTATATTGTATTAATATTTTTTAATTATTTTATATTGCGTACTTAATTTATTACCTTAATAAAAAATTTAATAATATTTTTAAAGTTTTGGTAAAAGGTTGCTTTAGCTTTTGTTAAATATTTAGTTAAATGTTGTATTAGTAATTTTTAATCATTTTATATTATATACTTAAATTTTAATTTATTATATTTAATAAAAAATTAACATTATTTTTAAAAAAAATTTAAATTATTTTTTTAGTTTATATTAAATTTCTAACTCTATATTATATTAATAATTTTTTTAGTTATTTTGTATAATATACTTAATTTTAATTTTTATATGGAATAAAAAATTTAAACAATATTTATAAATTTAAAAAATAACTTATGTTCAAACAATGTTTGCAACTATCGATCAATAGTATTGTGTGAAATTTTATGCAATAGTATTTGTTATGCTAAATTTGATACAAAGTTGAAATAATTTTATATTAAATTTTACATAAATTTAAAGTTATAGAGTTGAATTAAATATGGTATTTAGAGAGCAAAATCCTTTGGACGTGACTACTCTTGTATTTTATACTGAAAAATATATTGCTACTTTTATAACTGAAAAGATAAATATAAGATAATTTAATACTAGAATATTTATATAAATGAAAATTTTGATTTGGTATTAACAAAATTGTTATGAAAATATAACTATGCTTGAAAAATCCCAAACAATCATTTTTTGTTTGTGATTCACCTTATGATATTTGACATTGATAAAAAAATATATCGATCTATATTTTAATATATATTTTTAATAGATTCAAAAGTTTATGTTAATGACAGGATAATAAATTTTGAAAACTAAAGTTTAAATATTTTTATAATATCAGTATATTAATTTTTGTAAGGGTGATCAAATGTCACTATATTGATACCTTTTATATATTTTATTTTTAATTAATATACTTAAATCATAATATTTTAAATATATAAAATTAATCATATAAATCATACATGACAATGTTTAAATAATAGTATGTCTTCTTTAAGTTTCTCACAATCATTTATAGTGTTATGCTCCTTGGTTAGCTCGTGTTGAGACTTAATATTTTATAGAGAAAGATTAAAGAGATATTATTACAAAGGGTTGAATATATGGATCCCTAGGAGTGGTTTATCTATTTATATATAGCACATTTATGGATGCATATGTTAATTATACAATGTGTACACAAAACTAGAGGGTATAATTAGTCTAAAGTACAATAAGTCAGATATCTATGTCGAGTTTATTTGTGTTGTCCACAAGCTCGTGATGTCATTGGGCTCGGTCTTACTTAGGGCTGAAGCTTCCATTGGGCTCGGCCTGTACCGTGGGTGGGATATCTAGGGTACTTCATCTTTTGTCTTGGGCTGTACTTGGCTTGGGTAGTTTATAAGGTCCAGTCTTTGGGTCGGTCTAGATGTCCAAACATCAAGTCCTCCATTCTTTCAACTCGGGATTCGGTCTGAGGTGAAAGAGTGAATACCGTGCATAGGTTATGAATCGTTCGACTTCCACAATAAACGCATGTCAGTTGATTGGAGAGAGAAATCCAATGCTCCTGTATAAAATGGGTGCTTGGCTTGAGACTTATCATTGTTTACCTACAAAATTATTAAATGGTGAGGAAAAATGCTCTTTCGTTTCATCTCAAGTGGTGAAATATTTTTAGTTTGGTGGTAAGAATTCAACTCGTACTATAATATTCTCTGTTGAGCTTTTTTAGCACTCAAGCGTTAAGAACCTAACAATTTGCTACTTTCTTTTTAGGTCAGTTTTAAAAGGAACAATTTCTTTTAGTTTCAAGTCGTCTTTAGGTAATCTCTTTTCCTCGTATCTTACCACCTGCTATTGTTTTGTCTTTATATTTTTGTAGCTTTTATCAGAATGTAAAGAGAAGAGACATCAGCTTCTGGTTCGGGCTCATGGGAGAGCCCCTAGTATGCTAGTACAAGTGGGAACTCATGATCTTCTAGCTCGAGTTCTTCTAATGAAACGAGTCAATCTTCACTGTAGTTGTCTACCTCTATTCCTACTCCCAGACTATGCCTACTGTGAAATTGAGCGTGCCTTAGACTCAGATTTCAGTGTCTAGGACATGAAGGAAGAAAAACAACAATATAGGATCTGGCAAGCCAACAAGTTCAGATAATGATTCCTTCTGAGGGTGCTTGTGATAGTGACGAACCTCCAATTGGGTGGACTATTTTTCATGAGAAAGTTCTATGTCTAGGGGTAAGGTTCCCTTTGTATTCTCTTATTAGGAGATTCTTGGATAGGACGTAGCTTGTACTAGGATAATTGATGCCTAATGGATGGAGATATCTGCTCTGCCTAACACTGATATGTCAAGAACTCGGGGTGAATTTAGAGATGGCCAAGTTTAATGAGGTGTATATTTTAAAACAAAACCCCACAAACCCGAAGATGGTGTATATATCGGTTAAGCAGGATCTGTGGGGTGAACGTGTCCCTTCTTAAAAATGAGAAAAATTGGAAAGAGTACTTTTTCTACGTTTTAGGTCGACGGAAGTCCCCCACAAATGACACGAGGTTGGTAAGGTATGTCTGGAACGATACTAAGGTCGTGATTCAGAATATGGCTTCTCTCATCACGACCTTGAGTCTTGATGCGAAGCACATGTTGACTAATATCCAAAACTATCTTCTCGAAAAGACAAACTAGGGGCTCTTTTGAACACTCCACGTTTTGTTGAGTGTGGGTTAATAAGGCACGGTGCTGTAGAGCCTCTTCTTAGGTTGAATCGCAAACCCCGAGCTCCTCCTAATGCCCGAGCTTATCTTAAATGTAGAACTCATCCTACATATTTTGGGCGATGGTTCGATGTGGTGCCGAATGATGGTAAGCATTAGTCTCTCTTTGTTCTTACCTTATAATATTTTTGCCCCTATTTTTTATTTTTTAAATATATATATATATATATATATATATATATATATAAGGTGTTTAATCTGTATTCTTTTTCGATTATGCAATTCCTATGGATTTAACCGTTGTCCAATTTTTTGCTCGTATGAAGAGTAAATTGACATCGGGAGGAACTGGTTCACCCACGGGTGCCTGTCCTGCTCTTAAGGAGGCTTATCAGTGTGTAAGAAGAAGGGGAAATCTTCTCATGAAATTCGTACTTCTTATCTTAAGAAGAAAAAGAATAAGATTGGTGCTGATGAATCTACTTGTGACCCCGATCCTTTAAATGTTTATCCTCCTTTGTCACCTTTGCGAGAGTATCCTGGGTCCTCAACTCCCCACACTGGCTCCAAAGAATTCGACAATCCTCTAAGGGATTTAAAAAGGGGGAAGGCTATTGTTAAGGAACTTACCACCAATGTTGACAGGCTCATGCGTCGTTATACTCGAAATGCACTGCTCTATTGGAGAAAGTAGCAAAGTGGGAGAGCCATGCGATTGATAAGGAGGAGAATCTGAAGAGGACTGCATCTGAGCTTAATGTGTGTGTCTAGTGTGGGCTGAGGAGAGGACAAGGGAAGTGTAGAGACAAGCTGAGGCCTCTATCGAAAATGTGTGATGTCAAGCAAAAGCCGATGTGGATGCTATGGCACATAAGCTCAAGTCTAGTGTCAAGTTGGCATATGAGCTAACGATGAAGACCTTTAAGATAGAAGCTAGAAAGAAATATTTGGGCTATTACTACTATCGCCTTATGGATTTCCTTGTTATGCCGCTCTATAATTAAGTCTATTCAGTTGAGGAGGAGGGAGAATGATTAGGCTCTTCTGGTAGTGAGGACGACCCTGAGGTTCCCGGGGAAGGGACAACTGGATATCAATTGGTTAATTTGTTTTTGAAAGCTCGATGCCATTTTGGTTTGTATGGTTACGAGTTGTTACTTGATTTTGTACTCATGAACTTATTTAAATAAATAAAGTAATTTGCCTATTTATTATGTATATATGATGTTGATCTATCTTTTGTCATTTATTGAAGAATATATATATATATATATATATATATATATATATATATATATATATATATATATATATATATATATTTTATAAAAAAGGTTGGAGAACACTAGTTTGATTCATGTGTTTGAGAATCTTTGCCAATTCTTCTAACTTTTTTGCTCGCACTTTATAGATTCAGATCGATCAAATAAGTGCTTAGTTTGAGCTTTTCGTATTGCAAATGGTAAGCTTGAGGACGATGTTAGTTTTCTTAAATTTGAGGTTGTGAAACTTGAACGTAACGCTAAAGAGACAAAGTGTGAGCTCGTTACTTGTAGGGAGCAATTAATCCAAACACAATCTCGAGAAAAGAGGACCTCGACTAGTATGACTACTCTTGTTGATAGAGAATCATATTAGGTAAGTTTTTATATGAAGCGATCTGAAAGCATTTTTCTTAAAGTTATGAAGGTTATCGAAGATCTACAATGAGGGTTGCTTTCCATGATGACAACGTACCTCGAACCTGTGATTTATGTTTGTGAGAAGGTTGTCAAGATTCAGACTAAGCTATTACCTTTGGTTGAAGAAACCAATGATTCAGATACTGACCGTGTGTCCAAGCGCTTAAAGAGTTTTTAAATTTATGTGCATAGTTTATAATTTTTAAATAAAGGACAATATAAGTGGCATGTAATGATTAATTTTTTAATAATGAACAATCTAATGTGATACTCCATGGAAAAAAATTATTATTTTAAGGTTTGAACTATCTTATTCTCATTTAGGGATGTAATTTTAACTACACTTCTTATTGTTTAATATTTATTTTAAAAATTAAAATATTAACATAATATTTCACTAGATTATTTAAAATATTAACATTAATTTTCATTCTCTACCTATTTAGTACGTATTTTTAATTAAAATAATAAAAATATATGTAAGAATAAATAAAACTAAATCTAATTATTGAAAGTGTAGTGTGTTTTAACATTAAAGTCTTTTCTTTTTAATGTAATTATATGTGTATAAAAATATAATATTAGTACATGTTTGATTTCAATTAAGTACAATTTCGATATTACAAAAAACATCTCAATCTTGACTTAATTGGTTATGAAAAAAAGTCAATTTGTTTTATAAATAATTATAGTTTTAGTTATCCGCACTTGAAATACAGATATTTAATCCCAATTATCTCTTATATGACTTCATTATCATCCTTAAGGCCTCATATGCGTTTATATAGCATCAACTATCCTTGTAATTGATTTTAGGTGAGCTAAACATACTCCATAACTTCTTCAAATCTTCCATGTTCATGCTTAAAAATAACATTTTCTTTCACCGAGATTTTCATAAGTTAGAATAATTGTATCAAGGTCAATTGAACTTTCAATTTAAATAAGTATTTGAGGCCTAAATGAGGAATAAAAATGCCAACCAATGGTATATTTTTGTTAGTTATACTCCAAATAAGCAAGTATCGCAACGTAAATTAAGCAAATAACACATTATAATTTCAATAAAAACAACATGCTTAATTTAATATAAAAACAACTAACGTATAAAAAAGAACAATCTCCCATAAGTATATTAGTGATTGTGTGTTTCACAAACTTCATTTCAAACTAACAACATGCATCATACTTCATATGAATAAGACAAACATATTAGAAAAATTATAAGAAATTTGTAGTCTTTTGCAACACATCATGTGTGAGAACATATTTAATAAATGATGATTGTGTTATAATAGTATGAGATCATACAAATATCTAAATATTTATTTTTGAATAATATTTAAATAAAACATTCTCCGTAATTATATTCAAATTTTTCTTATTCAAACACAACCTTCTAGTGTATCCAATTAAATTAAATCTTCTTGGGCACAAAAATATTTTCCAAGCCCACGCACATTTGGCCCGTGACATAGGGCTTATAAACTTTTAATAATTTGTTGGGATTGTAAGTATCTTTTGCACCTTTTTATCAACGCAAAACTATTTCTTAAAATTGTTTATAATTATAAATAATCACTTTTATTTTTCAAACAAACTTAGATTGCTTTCTAATTCATTAAAATTTTCTTTATTAAGTAAAAAATTCCAACGGAATAAACAGTTGTCCTTACCATCTCATATTATTGATATTATATTATAATTTGTTATTAATTAATAATGATTCTTATTCATAATTGTACACGTAATCATGATAAGAATACTATTATCTTGTATTTGTGGCCAGATATTAAATCTTATATCAATGTTTACGACAATTTCTCAACCATAGAGCCAACTTTATCGACCTATATATGTCTAATTCGTTAATATATGCACACCTTTTTTTTTCTTTTAATCTTCTTATGACATTTATTTTTAATAAACACTTATACACGTACACACATTTTATATCAGAGAGAAGTCATGTTACTTTAAGTTACATTTAGATAGTTCATAGAATGAAAATATAAATAATAATAATAATTAAATTAAATTAAAATAGTAATATTATTAATATGTTTATTTAAATAGTGTAATTAAAATGATGATAAATATTAAAATAAAATTTATAAAAAAATTAGTTTTTTTAAAATAGAAAATGATAAAATAATAATAATAAATATGTGAAAAGTATAATATTTTATAGTTTTCTTTTAGTAGTAGGAAGAATGATAATTTTTACTAATGTTGTTTTAAATTAAATTATAAATCAACAAATAAATCAAATATTAAATTATTTTTATTATCATTCTTATTAATATTAATAAAACATCACTTTAAAAAATATGTAATTATATTATAAAATAATTTACATTTTCTCCTTGCATGCTATTGTGTTAATGTCCTTCCATCAACTTTAGTTAGATTTATAATGGATGATTACGGAAATTAAGAGGCAATTAAGAGGCAATTAGTCCAAAACAATGTTTGAATGGTCAAGCAATGGTCCTGTGGGGTAACCATTACACGTGCATCTATGCAAAACATAATCTTCAATTAGAGTATGCTTGTAATTATAGCATAAAGTTGGACCCAATAATCAAAATTTCCCTGCTTTTATTTCTATTTCTATTTCTATTTTTTATTTTCTTCTATATAAATGTTTGTAGAGAGCAACTTTTGCTTTTAAAAGTTGGTGTGTTAAATGCAAGTATGAAAATCGTCCATCTTGTTATTGTTTTATACTTAAAAATATTATATTTTTATTTTTATATTAAATTATCCTAAAATTATCAAAAATATTACTTAAATATTATTATCATTAAATTATAATTTAAATATATTTTTAATTATTTTTTTCAAAATTTATATCAATAATAATAATATTTTTGATATTTTAATAAAAATTATATATCAACCTAACATTTCAGCCCTTGGTTAAATGAACGGATTGTCTATTATTGAAATTATTCAATATTATTAAAGTATCATTAATTATTATATAATTTCAATATTAAATTATAAAAAAAAATTAAATTATTTTGATATTAGTATTTATTATTCAAAAAATATCATCTTCCTAAATATATAATCTTCTTAAAAATGTAACTTTCCACGTATCGTTTTAAAAATAAACTAACTATTTTAAACTTAACAATTTTATATATCATAATTAATTATTTTTTTATTAAATATAATTATATTAATCAATTATGATTTAGAGTTTTCCCGTGAGACTAACAAATAATCACTCTTGCGTGTTGCATGAGTAGACAGTGTGATTGTATTAGAATCAATAAAGCAAACGCAATTGAGATAACTCTTCATAAAATTAGAAAAAGCAAGTTAGAATGAAATCATTGGTTCAACAAAGATCTCACGAGGAGCCACTACTACTTCCACCAATCTCAAGCAAAATCTCGAGTTTTTCACCTTTTTATGATAATTATTAGAATAAATATCACTTGGAATATTCGAATTTAATTTAATGGTATCAAATTAACTATCAACATTGATTTACAAGTTTATTCACTGTGATCATATGTGTCAATAAAAGTATAAATATTTAATATTTAATTAAAAAAATACAAACATTCAATATTATACAGATAAATAAAATAAAATAATGTCAATAATATATCTAAAAAATATACTTAAAATGATAAATAATACTCACTCAAAAATATTTTTAAAAAATAAAATAAAAATCTCTTAAAATTATATCCCTTTTAATTTTTTAAAAATATATTATTTTATTATTATAAATTTTAAAAATAATTTCTTAATAATCGTAATATATGGAAAATTATCTTTAAAAAAATTAAAAATATTTTATTTTTTTAAATAGTTTTTATACATAATATAATATAAATAATATGTGTATAAAAGTGAGTAAAAATATGTGCTGCCATTTCATTTCTATTCCTAATATTTTTTTTACGGTAACAATTTTATTTTATTTGTTCGGGAGCTCAAAATTATTTACCCAATTTGAATGGGAAAATGATATTTAAGATAGGATAAATAACATTACAACTTCTATACTTCTCATAAAAATATATTTTAATTTATTAATTATTATATAGAATAATATAATTATATTATATCCTTTAAAAAGTTCATCAAAACGTTATAGAAGATTTAGATTAAATTTTTAAAATAAAATTAACATTTTATAAAAAGTTATTTTTTTAGAAAAAATAATGATCATAAATATTTAAAAATTTATTTATTAAAATAATTTATAATTTAAAATAATAAGTAGATAAAAAATTAAATATTAAAAAGATATAATTAAGACTATTAATTACAAGAAAATAGATTACGACATAATTTTAAATAAAAAATATTTTTTAAAATATTTATTATCATTATAAAAGTCAATTTTTCTCTTGAAAAGTTAACTTACATCTTCCATATAAATTTTAATAATTTTTTTAAAATAGATAACATACTTCTACCATCCCATATAACAACTAGAAGAATAAAATATATTTTTATCAAAAATATCATAATTTTGTCACCCTTTATTCTATAAGATATACATCAAATAAAATAACCTGCTAAATTACTATTTGATTCACGTGCAGCTATTTTTTTTAATGTTTTGAATAAAATAAGTTTTTTTTTGTTTTTCATGTGGATTTTTTTATTATAATTTTTTTTATTTATTTATTAATCTATAATGATTTATTTATGTTTATACCCGCTTTTATTCTTTTGTTATAAGTCTACGTCTTTTTATCATGTTAAAATTTTTAGAAGTTACAAAATAGTACAAAAAATAAATTGTTTCTAAAAAACATTGAACATATTAATTGATTGAAATAATTAAACAAATAACTTTATAACAAAGCAAATTATTAAAGTTTGGATTTTTTTTCCGTGTTGGCGAATCTCTCTACTTTTAATTTATCAAATTTGATTATAAATTTATTTAGAGGAATGCGTTTTAATGTAAATTGTATTTTGTCTAAATTTATTTTAATTGATCTCAAAAAGTATATTTTGAATAATAAAATGATATCTAATCATATCATTTTAAATTGGGGCAACGTTAAAACATTCATAGTATTATGTAAAAATATTTAATTTATAATTTTTGATATTTATTATTTTAATTGATTAGTTGTATTATTAAAATTCTTTTAATTAATTATTTTAGAAAAAAATATAAATTTAATTAAAAAATTTTAAATTATATATATAACATGTGAAATTATAATATCATTATCTTATTCATAATACATTTTTATATTTTTACATATTATATAGATAACTTAAATGTTTTAATTAAATTGATCAATTTTTGTTCAAAATAATCGATTAAAATACATTTTTATAATAAAACTAATTAAGTAAAAAAAATGTATAAAAATAATAAATTAATTTTTTTATATAATATTAGTACCTAATTTAACATTTATTTTTTTAAATTGTGATAATTTTATGATGTAAAGTAGTGTATTTATGATTAGAGATAAATAATGTATGATCTTGACAAAAATGATACTTAAAATTTAGATTTATTTTTATGATATTTTAATCTTATTATTATTATAAATGTCATAAAATTTATTTTTTTATCTTTTTAATTACATTATATAGATTTTTTTTTATTTAAATAAGAATAGTCAAAAGAATTGATAAAAAATAATCATTTATTGTTATGTGAATATTTTTTAATAATAATAAAATTAAATTATTATAAAATAAATATAAAATTTACATGGTGACCATCCCTTTTCATTATAGGGACGTTTATGTTTGTGTTTGTCTACGATTTATCTTTTCACAAAATGCATTATAGTTTTTAAGTTTTAAATAAATTGAAAAAAATATATCATAATTATCTTTAGAAATCATATAGCATATTTGTGCCTTTTAAATAAAAATATTTAAAAAATATTTTTAAAACTCATAATTATAAAATAACATATTATATTATATTTATGTATTTTTATTATTAAAAATATATATAACACATTATTTTTAATTAAATATAATTATTTAAATTAAATATAATTATTTAGTTTATTTAATATTGAATAACTTTCTACTAGATTAAATTAAATATTATTTTTATTATTATAAATTTTAATAATATAATTTTTTAATTTTACAAAATATTTTAATAGAATTACAAACAAAAGTTGCACTAAAATTTGTCTTAGTTGTGATTTTTACGGTGCTTAACAGGTAATACTTCACTAGCTTTACATATCATTATTTATTTATTTTCGTTTGCTACTCGCTTCACATATCATTTGATAATGAAGGAATTAGAATACAAAGTTCTAAAGACCTACGTAGTTTTTTTTATAAACCAATGCATGATTGAAGGAGTTTTCTTTTTGAATAATCTTTTTCTATTCATCTAAATTTAGTTTAACGTGTCTCCAATAGCTTTTATATATTCTTTTATTTTCTTTACTGAACCAGTGGCAAACATCTTTGTTCTCTTTAAACTCCTTTTTCTATCAGAAACCTCAGCTTTCTTGGTTCTTGTGTTTCTGAGTAGTTTGTGACAGTGAGTGAGTGAGTGCATATCTGGTGTTTGCGAATATGCCTCTGTGGCATATATTGCCTAAAACAAGACAAACCCACTTATAAAGATTTGATACTGTTATTTTTTTCTGTAATCTTCACCATTTTTACCAATTTCTTATCGCAAACAAGCTAATTTTGGCATCTGGGTACTTGAAACTTTGAACCTTTATTCAATGAACATAAGGAAAGAAGAGGCTGTTATGAGTTTACTAGTGATTTTATGCTTGTGGACTTCAGTAGCTTCTTTGCTTTCTTCCAAAGGTGTCAACTATGAAGGTAGATATTCAAATAATTTTTCAGTACTTGAATTTATGTTGAGTTTGTACAAAATAATTCAGACATTGATTATTATCAATCACTTTTTTTTTCTCTTTTCTTTTGCTTCCTGAAAAATTTGCAGTTCTTTCTCTGATGAACATAAAAAATTCACTGAGAGATCCTCATAATATTCTTGAAAATTGGGATGAAACTGCCGTAGATCCATGCAATTGGAATATGGTCACTTGTTCTCTGGATGGTTTGGTCACTGGCCTGTAAGTACTACAAATTAAGGCAACACTAAACCAATAAAATTAAAAGGATTGTGTTTTTCTCTTTAAATCATGGCTTATTGGAAATTTTTTTTGCTTAATTCAGTGGAACTCCAAGCCAGGACTTATCAGGTACCTTGTCACCAAGTATTGGCAACTTGACAAATCTCCAGAGAGTGTGAGGAACTAACTCTTCTGTATCATCTTTTATTAGTTGCTCGGTTACGTGTTGCCCAGTGACATGCATCTAATTGTGTAGTTGTGAGAGTTACAAGGTCTCGCTTCAAATGCCAGTAATTACGTGAGTAGATTTATTAAAAATGATTTAAATTAGCTTAAATTTGCAGGTTGTTACAAAATAACAACATAACAGGATCGATCCCTTCTGAACTTGGGAGGCTTCAAAAGCTTGAAACTCTTGATCTTTCTAATAATTTGTTTACTGGTGAAATTCCCAACACACTTTCCCATATGAAAAACCTACAATACCTGTAAGTTAAATACATAAATTCTATATAATTCACAATTTTTTTAATTATTATTCTTAGCAAGATTTTCATTGATTAGTTCTGTTTTGAATTGAAAACAGAAGGCTAGAAAATAACAGGCTTAGTGAAGCTATTCCTTCTTCATTGGCTAACATGACACAACTTGCCTTTCTGTAATTCTCTGCAATCCTTCAATTTGTATTAAAATTTATTTACTATTCTTTATTAAAAATCTTTGGCTTAATAATGTTTTTTGTGGTTTTTTTTGTTTTGTTTTTTGATGGGCTAGTGATTTGTCTTACAATAATTTAAGTGGTCCACTACCTGCATTTCCTGCTAAAACATTCAAGTAAGACATTCAAAGGAATTCTATTTCTCATAAGCTTTTTCAATTGTCAATGTTAAATAGAAAAATTTAAACAATAAAATGTACCAGTTGTGTTCTTCAGTGTTTGAACAGCAATCTGTTTTCAAATTGAAACAGCATCCTGGGAAATCCTCTAATTTGCAGTACAGGAAAGGAACAAGAGTGTTTTGGAACGACAGAAATGCAGATTTCACCTTATAACATGAATGATTCACAAAGTAATTATTGTTCTTACTGTTGCTAATCAGTTTATTAGAAGTTCAAAGTTTTTATTTGTTATTATCGTCTATCACTATACTGCTTTTTGGCTCCATTTTGAATTTGAATGGTTACTTTTTTCATGTTTCTCTCTTGCAAGTGTGTTCTTCACAATTATTACTATGTTGGGATTGAACCTGATCTACTTTTGAAACTGTGTGTGAAGATTCTCAACATGTTGGAAGACCTAAAAGTCACAAAATTGCCTTGGCATTTGCCTCAAGCCTAGGCTGCATCTGTTTACTAATTCTTGGGTTTGGTTTCCTTCTTTGGTGGAGGCACAGGCACAACAAACAAACATTTTTTGATGTTAGTGGTTAGTAATTCAAACTGAATCACAAAAACAAATACTTATACCTTTATTTAATTTTAGGGAGAGTATAGCAGTCGTCGGATTTCGAATTTAGTGCCGTTTGGTTGGCAGATTATACAAAGCGTTTTTTAGTTTGAGTTTTGAGAAAAAATAATCGGATAAAATATATTATATTAATGAATTTTTAATTAAAATATTTTTTTTTTCTATCAAGTAATTAAATTGCGATAAAACACAAATCATTAATATAGGTAAAAATGAAATTTAATATAAAATTATTAAAAATAATTAACATTAGTAATATTCTACAAAAAATTATTTAAATACATTATCTTTTAAAAAAATATTAAAATAAAATTGTGAAAAAATTCATATTAAATACTACTTTGTCATTATTATATCATTGTTGAATAATCAAGTTTCAATCACGATTTAATCACTTAAAAAAATAATATTTTAATAGAAAATTTATCAAAATAATATTACTTTTCATTAATTGTCCCCTTTTATTAAACCTGGACGACTAAAATAATCTTTTACAAACTAGGATATTAAATGCACACTTAAGCTTAATCTGAGGGACTTAGTTGACCTTTTCCTATTTGTTTTATTTTTTATTTACTAATATTCTTTGAAATTTCAGAGCAACGTCATGAAGAAGTTTGCCTTGGAAACCTGCGGAGATTTCAGTTTAGAGAGCTTCGAATTGCTACAAACAACTTTAGCAACAAGAATTTGATTGGTAAGGGTGGTTTTGGAAATGTTTACAAAGGGTGTCTTAGAGATGGCACAGTTGTAGCAGTTAAAAGACTCAAAGATGGTAATGCTATTGGTGGTGAAATTCAATTTCAAACTGAAGTTGAGATTATCAGTTTAGCAGTTCACAGGAATCTTCTTCGCCTTAACGGGTTTTGTATGACATCCTCAGAGAGACTTCTGGTTTACCCCTACATGTCAAATGGTAGTGTTGCATTTCGTCTCAAAGGTAGGATTTTATTGGTATAAATATACTGCAAAACTAGTTAACGAAGAGATACTATTGTTGGAACATAGAACCACACGCTCTGATACCCTGATTAAGTGTTTGGCACCAATTTTTTGTAAAGCTTAAACTATTAAAAGATGAACCAACACCACATTCATATGTTCTAACAAGTCCAATAGCTAAGTTTGAACTTAGAGAAATTGACATATACTATGAACTTGCAGCTAAACCAGCCCTTGATTGGGGAGCAAGAAAAAGAATTGCCTTGGGAGCTGGTAGAGGATTATTATACTTGCATGAGCAATGTGATCCCAAGATAATACACAGGGATGTGAAGGCTGCTAATATCTTACTTGATGAGTATTGTGAGGCAGTAGTTGGAGATTTTGGGTTAGCAAAGTTGTTGGATCACCATGATTCACATGTTACAACTGCTGTAAGGGGAACTGTGGGACATATAGCCCCAGAGTACCTCTCAACAGGTCAATCATCTGATAAAACAGATGTTTTTGGATTTGGAATCCTGTTACTCGAATTGATATCTGGCCAACGAGCTTTAGATTTTGGGAAATCTGCCAGCCAAAAAGGAGCTATGCTTGATTGGGTAAGCTCAAAAAGAGATGTTTTCTTTTTTATGTTTACAGAAAAATACCGTCAGGTTCTTTATTTTATAGCAAGGATAATACTTAGTTCCATAATTTTATGTGACGGTTTAGTTCTATTGTTATTCCAAAGTTATCACACAAGGACAATCTTATTTTTTTTTCTTTTTTTAATTGCAATAGACAAAGGTGATTTTAAATTGAATAATTATAGTTGAAATAAATGAATAAAAAATCAAATAAAAATAGTTAAAATATAAAAATGACTTTCTTTTTACGTAACCACCATTTTTTAATAATAATAGGATGAATTTGTCACAGAAAAATAAATATGATATCTAAATGTCATTTTTAAAATGTGTACAAACTTGTATAATAACGCAACTCATAGTTAGTAAATGTTTTCTAACACATGGCAGGTAAAGAAAATTCAACAAGAGAAGGAGTTTGATATGCTAGTAGATAAGGAACTGAAAAACAACTATGACAGAATTGATATTGAAGAAATGGTTCAAGTAGCTTTGTTGTGCACTCAATATCTTCCAAGTTACAGACCAAAGATGTCTGAAGTTGTTCGAATGCTCGAAGGAGATGGACTTGCTGAGAAATGGGAAGCTTCTCAGAGAGCTGAATCAACAAGGAGTAGAACCAATGAGTTCTCATCTTCTGAGAAATACTCTGATCTTACGGATGACTCTTCCTTGCTAGCACAAGCAATGGAGCTCTCTGGACCAAGGTAACATGGTGAGAAAAAAAATGTATGGAACACACGTCAAGAATATCTTTCACAAGGGTCCATCCTTAATTGAAAAAATGTTACTTGAAGTCCCGTATTATTTTTATTACAGTTTAATCTCATTGTTATTAAAAAATGATCGCATTAAAAAAATTAATTCTTTTTTAATTTTCTACTTCATAAAAGATTTTATTTTTATTATTTATTCTCATATGATCACTTTTAATAACAATAAAATTAAAATATCATAAAAAAAATATGAAATCCTACTTCACTCAATCTATGAATTGATTGATACCAAGATCACTATTGGGATTCAGTTTGTAGAACATTAGCATTACATCGAAGGTCCAAAGAGGAGTGTTAATTTCTCACTGTATAGAATCTGATTTGGGAAACTGACCTTTAGAAAGAGTGTTACAGGTCTTGTTTGTCCAGTTAGCTTTGTAATTGAACCGACATACATAAAGATGTAAGTTCTAATGTTGTCTTTAATCACTATTCTTATGTATAACACTCCTATTAGACATTATTTGCTTAGTAGTAATATTTAATGATATGAGATAATACAGACCAACTGATATACAACTATTAATGATATGGGGATAATTCAGACAACTATTTGCTTAGTAAATTTTTTTTGTAGACCTAAAAAAAACACGTAACTAGAGGTCTCTCATACTAGTGTTACAAGCTTTTCTCCACCCATTTTACATATGTACAATAACCTGGCTCTATTTTTGAACAATTGAAAATGTCCTATGCTTTAATTTCGTGAGGACAAACCAGTACAAGTTACAAGTTATGGAATGCATCGAAACAAAATGACTTTAAAATAGAGAAGCTAATTATTTTTTAGGAAAATTGTAATATGACACAATAACTGATGCAAGAGAAAATATGTATAAAAATTTGTGAATATTTAACACGTTTACTTTTAGCAGTCACCTACATTTATGTTATACGAGAACTCCATTTTGGTTATCAAATTGGAAAATCTTGACAACCGTACAATATTTTGCTAAAATCGTTTATTTCTACTCTGAACTTAAGAAATGGTTGGTTTTTAAATCAAGTGATACTTTTGTTTGATGGAAGCCTACGAGAAAACATGAAAATGATAAATTTAAGTACTAAAATACTAATCCTATGTTTGTTTGAAGGAAATGGAATCGAATCAGAATTGATTCCTTCCATTTTGCGTGCTTGGTTGGACGAAATGGGGCGAAATAGAATCGATTACTAAAATAGAAGGAATCACAATTCCTTCTCCCCCATGGTAATCATAATTCCATTTTCAT
The DNA here is from genome assembly GCA_037013495.1 of Hippophae tibetana. Classification (NCBI taxonomy): domain Eukaryota; kingdom Viridiplantae; phylum Streptophyta; class Magnoliopsida; order Rosales; family Elaeagnaceae; genus Hippophae; species Hippophae tibetana. The sequence goes on from CM072803.1 coordinate 12,308,678, forward strand.
CTAAACTTTTTTTTCTTCTAATTTTACCCTCACCTAAAATATAACCTTAAACTCAAATCCTAAATTCTCAAACCCAAAACCCAAAACCCAAAATTTCAAAACCCTAAACCCAAAATTCCAAAACCCAAAACCCTAAATCCAAATCCTAAAACCCTAAAGCCTAAACCCCAAATCCCTAAACCCTAAACCCTAAACCTTAAACCACAAATCCCTAAACCCTAAACCCTAAAACATAAATCCTAAAACCCAAAACCCTAAAAAATAAATCCCAAAACCCTAAATTCCAAAACCCTAAACCCAAAATTCCAAAATCCTAAACCCTAAATCCAAATCCTAAAACCTAAACCCCAAATCCCTAAACCTTAAACCCCTAAACCCTAAACCCTAAACCCAAAACCCTAAACCCTAAACCCTAAACCCCAAATTCCAAATCCTAAAACCCTAAACCCTAAATCCAAATCCCTAAACCCCAAATCCCTAAAACCTAAAACCCTAAACCCCAAATCCCTAAATACAACCCTAAACCCTAAAACATAAATCCCAAAACCCAAAACCCTAAACCCTAAACCCCAAATTCCAAATCGTAAAACCCTAAATTTAAAATTCTAAAACCCTAAACCCTTTTTAGAAAAATAATAATTTTAACCCTAAACCTTAACCCATAAATATAATCCCAAACCTTAAAAAACTAAACCCTATTTAGAAAAATAATAATTTTAATAATATATTTCTTTTTAATTAAGTAGTAATTATTTAAAAAAATAATGATTTCAATAATATATTTTGTGTGACGAAAAAATAATAATTAAATGACATTATTTGAACTTTACAGCATTAGGGATATTAAGATCATTTATAACTTTTTTTCATTCTATTCTAGTGGCAAACCAAACATTGTAACCCTGATTACGAGCTTAATTCCAATGGTCAAACCAAGCAACATTGTTTACTTTCCATTCCATTCCGATTCCAATTTCAATTTCAATTCCGATTTCGATTTCGATTTCGATTCCATTCCATGAACCAAACACCACCTAAGATTGCGTTTAGTTTATGAAATGAGATGGAAATGAGAATGATAATGGAAAGAAAATAAAATAATATTGTTTGGTTTTTCCACTGAAATAAAAAAAAATAATGTTTGATTTACAACTAGAATGAAATAAAAAACATAATATATTACCTTAATACTCTTATATTTAATAAATTTTAAATAATATCATTTAATTATTATTTTCTTGTCAGACAAAATACATTTTTAGAACAATAATTTTTCAAAATAATTATTACTTAAAAATAAAATATATTATTACTTAAAAATAAAATATATTATTAATTTTTTTAAATAAGGTTTAGTGTTTTGAGGTTAGAATTTAGGGTATAGGGTTTAAGATATAAGATTTAGTGTTTAGGGTTTAGGTTTGAGGTTTAAGGTTGAATTTTTTTAAATAGGGATTATGATTTAGGATTTTAGTTTTTAGAATTTAGGGTATAGAGTATAGGATATAATGTTTAAGGTTTAAGGGTATTTGTGGGTTAAGATTTAAGATTAAAATTATTATTTTTCTAAATATTATTTAAGGTTTAGCATATAAGGTATAGGGTATATGGCTTAAGGTTTAGAGTTATATTTGTTAAGATTCATAATTAAAATTATTATTTTTCTATATAAGGTTTAGAGTTTAGAAATTTGGAATTTAAAATTTGAGATTTAAGGTTTAAAGTTTAGAATATAAAATTTATGACTTAAAATTTAGAATTTATGTTTATATTTGAAGATGAGAATGAAATATGATTTCTTAAAAGGAATCAATTTTAATTTCATTTCATTGAAGTCAACCAAACAACAAAACTGAACTGCATGCAAATTTGAATCATTACAATCATGGTCTGTTCAGAAAACGCTTGATCACAAGAACTCCGAGGCCTGTAACTCCTAGTGCTAGGATGAGAGGAAGGGTAATAGGTACAGTCTTGGACGGCATCGTTTTCTTTCTTGTTTTTACTTGCGGGGGCCTCTCTCCCAAGCCTTCCTTGAGAAGACTGTTGAGGCTGTCTAGTTGATGCAGGACCTGCCGTTGTCCCAGTGAAATGCCCAATATCTGAGATGGTACGGCGAAATTTTTTGAATTGTATTGCACCAGAAACTTAACAAAGGGTAGATGATTATCTATCTCAATCAGAGTGGTAACTTAGTAATTCAAACTTTAATGGGTTCATATACAATGTTGTCTCATTTCATTTAAGTTGTAACCTTAATGGATCAAACTTTAACCATGTTATATCAATTTTTTATTAACCGTACATTAAAAATAATGTATCATATTTTCTATTCTTTTTATATTCTCCCTTGTCTCATTTAAATATATTAGAAACGAACGAGATATCTTAATTAATATTATCTTATTAAAAATTAAATGAGACAAGATGAAATGAATTTTAAAAAATTAATGAATTGTATCATAAATCTCGTTAACATCTTATCTCAATTTAAACCTCTACTTATAACATCTTCAAATGAAGTTTCAGTTGCTGGACAAACTTTACTTTCTAATCTCTGGATCTTATTTCTACTTATTATACCTCTCTTGTTCTTTCCCCTTTACCATGTATGGTTGTTACAATGAAACTACTTCCTCAACCCAGCCATAACAGGTGTAAACTTTTGATAAATGGTATGATTTTTAATTTTTAATTAAATAATTAATTTTGTAATTTTTAATTATAATAATCAATATCTTCAATAAACAATTTCTAACTAGCAATCTTCGAAAAACAGAAAAAATACAAAACCACCTCTTTTAAATTCTGATTTTTATTTTATTTTTAATTAAAAACGAAACTAGAGAATTAGGCCTTCTTTTGGTTAGTAACTTATTATATATAAATTTAATGTCGTTAATAATTTTGGCCAATATTTATTTAAGAAATTCACAAGACTTAATATCCTCTCTACAAAAAAATATTTAGCAAAAGTTAAAATTTTGAAATATGAAATCTGATTAAAAAAAATTATTTTTAAAGATATGTAAGTGATTGTTCGAAAAGTGAATCAAAAATAATAATTGTTATCACATGAATAAAAAATCACTCGAAAATATCAAAATTCCAAAAGCAAAAACGTTATCAAAGGAATTCGTTCAAAATAGTTACTCAACAAGGCTCTGTTTCACTGACTGAAAAAAAAAGCAGCCTCTTAAGATGCATTTGACATGCTTCCTATCCATTCTAGTTCTTAACATCATTTTTTCCCCACAGTTTTCAAAGAACATAATTCTCTTTCACTAAATCATGTCATTTCTACCACCTTAATTTCTGTAGCAATTCCTAATAAAAATAATCACTAAATTCAGCATAAATAGACATTTATATTCACAAAACATGGGCTTCCAAGAAAATGTTAGAATCAAAGCAGATGAATACCTCATCCAGTATGAAAGACTCCTTCACCAGCTGAGAAGAAGAAGAAGAATTAGGCAATATGGGACCAGCCAAGGAACCATTTCCGAAGCTGGAGGAAAAATATGACGTTGGAGCATAGCCATTGCAGGATTCAGCTTGCAGGGCTATGTTCTGTAGGCTGGGAGTATTTTTCGTCACAGTTAACATTGAATTCAGCTCCTCAATACGATTAGTGAACTCATCCATTCTTTCATTCAAAGAGGAAATTTGTTCTGAAAGCTGAGCAATAAGTGAGAGGATTTAAGAAACATTAGTGGAAAACAAAAGGCGGGAACGAGATTGAGAGATCTTCAATACTCCTCTATTATAGAAAACCAATTGGTCAAATCATTACAAGTAACTAAAACATATGATACATGTATACCTGGCTGGCTAGTGTCGCACAAGGGTCTGAGTTCCTTTCATCAAAGCTTCTACCATTATCAGCGTACCCAGTATGCTTAGAGTAATTTATGTTCCTATGATTAGAATATGAGTGAGACATGCTGCTGTATAGAAGAAATAAGGCTGACCAATTACTTTCAGTCTGAGACTTAAATAACATGTACAAGTTATACATAATCAAATTAGCTCCAAAATAACATGTTATTTGTACAAAGTGTATTATATATATATATTATATGTAATACACATTTTACAATTCATTTATGTCAAGAGTGTATATAAATTAGATATGTTTACACTATCATGTTATTTTAGGACTAATTCGATTATATAAAATATATACGTGTCATTTTAGGGCTAATTCAATTATATACAATATATTCGTGCTATTATAGGACTTCAAATCCAATTAGTTTATGAAAACAAGGTTCTAAACAAGCCAGAATTGAAGATGAAAAACAAAGATAGATAGCCTCAAAACTAGAACAACTAAAGATTCAATTGAGTTCATGCAAAAGATCACTGAGCGTCAGCATTAGAACCAAACCTCTTGAGATTCTTATTTCTCAAGGCAACCCTGTCTGCAGAGGCCCTAGAAAGAGCTTCCTTAGGGCTTGAAATCAGGTCCTCATCTAGGCTGAGTTTTGTTTTTAAATCATCTGGCAAAGCCTGAAATATGATCACATCAGAAAAGGCAAATTTCATAGTCAACCATAAGGTTTTGCATTATGCCACATATATCCTTAAAGTTGGAAATTATATCACAAATTTACTTGGAGATATGATGTATTATCACAAATACCCTTGAATGTATATTCCGTAATTTTTCCTACTATATATTTTAAATATATAATAGTTTTCAAAATATTAATAATTAAAAATCAAAATACTTCATTTATTTCTTTCTCCAGGAACTTCATATAATCTAAAACAAAAATCATTAATATAAAATTATGAATAATAATATTTTTTTTTCCTTTTTTTAAATTTTAATTACTGAGTTTTTGTGTAATATATTATAACAAAAATTCTATTAAATGATTTGAAGTCAAAATCTTTGAATGTGTTTTAAATTTTAAAATAAAAATAATATAAATGACACAAAAAATACAATCACTTTAAATATTTACATTTATGCCACTCATATCCATTATATTTAACTCTAAAATGTAAGGAGTGTTTTTATGATACTTTTGAAACCTCGAGGCAGGTCTATAATATTACGACAAACCCCAAGTGTATTTATGATATAAATCATATGAAAGACTTAAAGTAAAGAGGGATTTGTAACTACTAATTCATGATACTTATTCAGAGAGAAAGAGATGACTGATCATACCATGACCTCGTTCACAAGCTTCTCCAATTGAATTTGTTCAATGTAGGTACGTGGAATGTAAGAACCTTCCAAACCCAGCTGCTCAGCAACACATCTTACAGCTACCCTATCTTTTCCTTGCACCTATTCGCAACATATAGGTAACAGATGTTAATTTGACTCAGATAACAAACTAAGAACAAGATCACGGAAAATAAATGAACAAGCTTAATCCAAGAATCAGATAAACCATCAAATCCTTTAGGCGTTTTCATCCTTCCCTAGATATTGCTTTCATGGCATGATTTCATGAATAAATTGATGGGTGTCCTAAAGCACATGAAGTTATATCCTTGCAGAGCGCCAGAGCCTATTGAGAGGTGAAAGGCACTAAATTTTTATATAATGGAAAACATTCCTTTGACATAATTTTAAGAAATATGCAGGGCAAAGAAAAAACAAGTACTATAATCATCAGAGAAGCAAAAAATTACCGGATCATGTATGTTAGTAGTCCAGACTCCACATAAACTTGTAATGGAACTATATTGGACCAAAAACATCTAGAATAAGTAAAAAATAAAGGTCTTAAAAGAGGGAAACCATGGCAAGGTTTCAAGAAGGTAACCACGCCCTGGTCACTCTCGACTAGAAGGACCTCCCTGACCCTTAAACTTCCAAACAACAGAAATAATTATTTTTTAAGATCAAAACCTCTAAACATTAATTAATTATTATATTATTTCTAAGAAGAAAAGTTGGTCAAAAGTCTGGAGCAGTAACTCATGTATATTAGGATCATATTTTTATTTAATTGTTCCTTCCTTAACATCCCCAAAACAATTCCACAAAACAGAAGAGGAAAGAAAAAAAATAAAGAAAAAGAAACATACCAAAATATGTGAGAATATCAATTGATCAGGGGACAAAGAAACATCAGTATTACCTGAATATAACTACGGTTTAGTTGCTCGAGCCAATCAATTTTTACACAAACTTTATCGTTGGAGAATGAATGGCTGCTCCGTTTAAGGATGGTTGCAATTGTGTAACCCAATGCCATTAGCCCACCAAGAAGACGAAAACTAACCTCAAAAGTTATTCTTGGTGATATGACAAAAGGATTATCTGTAACCCATTCCTGAAACACAAAGCAGATTATGGGAGACAGGAAAGAATATATAAGAAAGAGAAATAACATTATAAATATAAAATAAGTTTACTCAGAAACGAATATTAAAAAATCGAAATAGGTAGAGAAAAAACCATAAATCAAAGAAAGACATTTTAATTCTCATTCATTATAATACTAAAAGATTATATATGTATTTATAGGAGTAATAATACTAAAACCCTAATCCTAATACTCTAAATAAGATTCTTAAATTAATAAAAAAACATGATAATAATTATTTAATATTTTAATTATAATATTAAATATCTAATATTTTAATTCTAAACATAGATAAATTTAACTTGAACAATTACAAAAAACAATAAAATAGAAATAAATAACACCAAAAAAGATCCTCGAATCTCAAAATTTCTTAGGGAAGTCTTATCGTAAAAGTAGTAAATGAACTAATAAGAAATAACTGCACCACTTTATTGATGACATTAACTTAATCGAAGTCATAGATCATATATATTAGGAGGTCCTTAAAAGTGTAGGTAATACAGAAAAATCCTTAAGACCTAGAAAGCAACAGAGGATGTGGTGCTATTAAGTTAAATAACAACAAAACCATAGAGAAAAGACAAGTGGTGGCATAGGCTAATAAAACAGTGCAAAACCACATAGAAAAGGACTTTCTAGAAATTGTAATGGTCACCGGCAAATGCGAATGATAAGTAGCAATGTCGATAGCAATGACACCTAACAAACAATGGTTGATATAACACAAATAGAAGACACACTCTAACTCTCTCCATCAAGTTGAAACAAAAATATAAAACATAATTTAAATAGTGAGATATAAAAAGATCCTTCTGATAACGAAACTCTTTTTAAAGCATTATAAGGAAACCCAAATTCTATCAAGTTTAGAATGATAACCTTATAATTAGGTAAATAGAAACATATAAACCAAGCAATATTCAATCAACTAAATAGTAATATCAATTAGTGCACATAATCCATGTAATAGCAACAACATAAAATCACTCCAATATATCAAATCTCATAGAAATCTCATAGCATCTAAGTAAAGAAGAACTCCAACAACAAAATCACAGAATAACCAACATCACCGCCATAAAAAAAGCCAAAGGCAAAGTGTTATATAGGCGACACAAAAACTCCCCCTATCGTCAAATCAAATTAGACTATCCAAATAACCAATAAGTCTAAAACATTGATTAATCTAAAATTAACTAAATCTCAAGGCACTCATCACAAAACAAGACCATTTCATAACAAAAGTAGATAATAATAGCATAACCTGTCAATTATAATGATGGTAGTTTGAAAATTAAATGATAAGAAATTATCCAAATAGTCAAAACAGACCATGTCAACATTGAAAGTTCAAAAGAGAAACCCATATGCACAATTTACACATCTCATTTGACTCACTTGTGAATCCATAACACAGCAAAAAGATAACCTCATAAAAAATCCAAATAACAATTAAGATATTTATTGCCAAATAAGTCAACATATCAAAGTTAGCAATAAGTCAAAAACTCCAAATCTGTCTAACAATATCATTCAGCCCAAATACCAATAAGTTAACCCAAGTACCAAATTGCTTATAAACCCAATAGCCCACATTACTAAATCAGCCCAAATAACTAAACTCCAAAAATAACCCCAAAAATCAACCCTAATCATCTAACAAAAATAAGGTCAGAGCAAGGCTAGGGGTGGCTGTACTTTGTGGGTGGAGCAGCAGCAGCAGCACAACAGGTAGGGCGTCAACACGTTGAACCAAGTATTAGGTCACAGCGAAAGCAACAGGATCAGAGGCAATCAGCATTGCTACCAGGTTGGCTGACAAAGCGCTGCCTTTGACTGGGTATAGATGCAAAAACGCAGAAAACAGGATGTTTGCGGTGACGAGAAAGGCACAGAGAAGTGGGAAAACTGCCTGGACAGTTGGTGGCACGGTTGGCGGAACGAAAGTTGTGGTGGCTTGGGATCTTGGACAGAGGTTAAATTCGCGATTACATATAAGAGACAATCACGACAATAGCATTAAGAATTGAACTGAACAGTCAAAAAGGAAGAAAATGGCCTGTCGTTTTCTGTGGGTTGCAGACAGCGTTGTAGTGGCTAGGTTTCATTTTGCTGTGCTATTCCAACTGTTTTTTTCTTCATAAAACTGTTCTGAAATAATTATTTTTAATAAAGTTGGGGAAGAATAACATAATAGGATATATAAAATCAATTGGATACCAAGCAGAAATATAAAACATCTTTATATACACGCAAAGCTCGGTCTAATATGTTGTAATGCTTTGATTACCCTATACTAAGCAGCAGCTTGAATTCTTTATACATTTTCCATATCCAGAAGGAATGGTGTCTGTGCCAGCGGACCACATATGCAGATTGCTTACAAAAATACATCTATTATTACTTGCACTCCACGAAAACTTGACTAACCAAATCTTTAGAATACATATTCAAAAAATCAAAGCAACTTATTATTGCATTAACGAAAGAAAATTAGGTATTATGGATGAAATTGCAGCATGTTACTGATGAATGTGGAAGCCAATATTATCCTAGACTCCAAATCCTCAAAATGGCTAGTCCCAATTAATTGTGACAATTGTGACGAGCCAAATTTTTGTTAGAATATTATGGATCAAAACTCAAAAACAATTTTTCAAAAACACTCAGAAACTCAAACTTTTGCTTCTGTTTTCTTTAACTTCATTATTACATTGCTACTGAGAAGTATTTATAGAAACAACTAATAAATTTAAGCCATATAATATAAACATACCAAAACAATCTAAACCATACATTTATCTCCTTACCTAATCCATTTATTTTTTTCTTCCCACCAACCATGAGTTGTATCCTTATCAATCCAGATCATCACCATAAAAGCTTCCATGAGCTAGACTTTAAATAGACTAGAATATTTCAAAGAGTTTGTTTTTGATTTCTTTGGGCTTAAACAAGTTTACAAACCAACACTCTCCCTTAAACTTGTCTTAATCTGACAAAGTCATCTTGCTTGAACGATTTAGTGAAGATGTCGACAATTTGATCTTGTGATTTTACATACTCGAGTTGTACATCCTTTCTTGTGATGCATTCCCTGATTTAATGATATCGAGTATCTATGTGTTTACTTCGATCATGAAAAACAGGATTTTTGGGTAAGACAATGGTTGACTTGTTATCAACACAGATTTTGGTTGGCTCTTCTTGTGTCATACTTAGCTTAGCTTATTTAACAAGTTTCTCAACCAAATTGCATGACAAACACATGAGGTAGCTGCTACATATTCTGCTTCACAGCTAGACAATATGACAATCGGTTGCTTTTTTGACATCCATGTAAAAGTAGTATCTCCCATAAAAAACACAAATCCGAAAGTGCTTTTTCGATCGTCTATATCTCCACCAAAATCGCTATCACTATATCCAACAAGCTTGTAATCATTAGAAGCCGAATAGAATAAGTTAAAATTAATTGTACCTTTTAGATAACGTAGGATTCTTTTTGCAGCTTTGAAATGGGTGATTGCCAATTTCTCCATATAGCGGCTAATCAATCCAATGGCATACATGATATCAGGCCTTATGCATGTGAGATAACGCAGAATTTCAACTAAACTTTTGAAAAATGTTGGATCTACACTTTCACCATCTTCATGCTTGGATAGTTTGATTTCACATTCCATTGGTGTGTTGATCTGCTTGCAATCGTTCATCTTGAAATTTTTTAGTATCTCCCTTGCATAGCTTTCTTGAGAGATGAAGATGTCTTCTTCCTTTTGCTTCACTTCAATTTCAAGGTAGTATACCATTAACCCGATATCTGTCATTTCAAACTCTTGGGTCATCACCTTTTTAAAATTTTCAAATAACTTCGGATTACTTCCGGTGAAGATGAGATCATCTACGTATAGATAAATGATCAGAATATCACCATCTTCAATCTTGACGTAGAGTGAATGTTCATAGGGACACTTGGTGAAGTTGTTCTCCAGAAAGTACTTGTCGATGCAATTATTCCATGCTCTTGGTGCTTAATTTAACCCATAAAGAGCTTTCTTCAACTTCAACACCTTGTCTTTGTGACCTCTTGCTTCATATCCTGATGATTGCTTAATGTAGACTTCTTCTTCAAAGACTCCGTTTAGAAAAACAAATTTTACATCCATTTGATGTGTCTTCCACTTATTTTGAGCTGTCAAAGAAATGATTAGTCTTATAGTTTCTAATCGAGCAACAGGAGCAAATACCTCTTCATAGTCAATTTCTGCCTTTTGACTATATCCTTTTGCTATGCCTTGTGCCTTTCAATCTCTCCCTTAGCATTCCTCTTTGTCTTGTATGCCCATTTGACACCTATTTCCTTATGCCCTTTGGGAAGTGAAACAAGTTCCCATGTGTAATTCTTCTCGATTGCTTTGATTTCTTCATCCATTGCATCTCTCCACTTCTTCTCTTGTGCAACTTCTTGAAAGCTTACTGGTTCACAATCAGTAAAGAGACAGAATAAGGTAAGATTATCTTGTCGTTCTGTTACCTCATAAAGATCTTGGAGATTTCGTGTACGTGTCATGACTTTTTCACTTCCACTCGAAAATAATAAAGGTGGTGGGTCTTCATGAGTGGTTGGCATTGGTGAAGTAGGTGGATTCGTTGGCTCTTGTTGAATTTCTATAGGTTGCTCCCTCATTGTCTGCTCATCTTCTTTAAATTGAGGAGAGAAATTGAAGTTATCTGCATGAGAGTTAAAATCTCATTCTCCTTCTTCGTCGAATATCACATCTCGACTAATCATAATCTTCTTATTGTGTGAGTTGTACATCTTATAGCCCTTTGAATTAACATCATAACCGATAAAGATAAAACTCTTGCTTTTATCATCAAGCTTTGTTCTTCTCTCATCTGGTACATGAACATGGGCTATACTTCCAAAGACTCTTAGGTGGGAAATACCAGGCTTTCTTCCACTCCATGCCTCTTGCAGTGTCTTTCCCCATACACTTCTTGTTGGAGATTGATTTGACAAGTAAACTGCACATGCTACTGCTTCTGCCCAAAACTCTTTGGATAATTTCTTGCTTTTGAGCATGTTTCGTGACATGTTGAGTATTGTTCGGTTCTTTCTTTCAACAACACCATTCTGTTGGGGGGATCTTGGTACTGTTAAAGATCTATGAATTCTATTTGCTTCACAAAACTCTTGAAACTCCTTGGATGTAAATTCTCCACCTTGGTCTGATATCATGGCTTTGATTTTTCTACCGCTTTCTCTTTCCACTATAGCTTTGAATCTTTTGAGTACTTCAAAAACTTCTGATTTCTATTTCAAGAAATATACCCAAGTTTTTCTTGAAAAATCATCAATAAAAAGAAAAAAAATAGTTACTATTACCGAGAGAGTTAGGTTTGATTGGTCCGCGCACATCAGTATGGATTAGTTTGAGTGGCTTCTTGGCTCTTGAGTTTGACTCCTTTGGAAATCTTTTTCGGAATTGCTTCCCGAGTAGGCACCCTTCACAAAGTTGACTAAGATGGTTAATGCAAGGTAGTCCCTTCACCATCTCATTCTTAGACAACAACTCTAATCCTCCGAAATTGAGATGCCTAAATCGAAGATGCCATAGCCACGATGCATCTTTGTAGTAAGCTTTCAGACACTTTGCAATGTCATTTTGTATGTTGATTAAGAACATTCTATTCTTTGACATTGGCATGTTAGTAATGAGGTTATTTTTATCATCTTTTATAGAAAGATTACAATCCTTCACATGCATATCATAACCTTTCTCTAATAGTTGTCCTAAACTTAAGATGTTACTTTTTATATTTGGGACATAGTAAATATTGGAAATAAATTGATGTCGCCCATTTTTCAAGCGAATAAGAATGTTACCTCTTCCTTTCACTGCTACGTTAGAATCATCTCCAAATAAAATATTTCCGCTTACTGACTCATCTAGTTCCACGAACATATCTTTCCTTCCACACATATGGTTGCTTGCACCGCTGTCAAGATACCAAGCATTTGGTTGACTACCATCACCTTCATTCTGTGCTAGAAAAAGAGTTTCTTTCTCATCCGTCTTCTCCTCTATGTAGTTGATTTTCTTATCTACTCTATTGTTAGGAGCTCTACATTCTGAAGCATAATGCCCAAATTTCTAACAATTATAGCATTGAACTTGAGATTTTCCATACCTTGAGTTCATATTGCCTCTTCCATGACTTCGTGTTGAGCTTTCCGCTCTCTCGAAGTTGTTGGAATTGTTGTTGTAATTCCAACCTCGTCCACGGCTTCTACCTCTACCTCTACCTCGACCATGTTAGTTTCTATCATTGCCTTGGCTTTCATGCTTGTCCTTGAATTGCATTTTGAAGAGTTGCTCAGTGATCCCTTGCTTCTTTTTATGCTTTTTTTCATATGCTTGTAATGACCTATTGAGTTCATCAATGGTCATTTCTTCCAAATCTTTTGTTTTCTCAATCGTCACGACAATGTGTTCAAATTTGGAATTTAATGAGCGAAGTATCTTTTCCATTATTCTGACATCTTCCAACATCTCACTGTTTCTTTTCAATTGATTAGAAACAACTTCGACTCTCGAGAAATAGTCGAAAATAGATTCAGAAGCTTTCATATGTAGAGATTCAAACTCACATCTTAGTGTTTAAAGACGAACCTTCTTCACTTTTCTGGGCTCCTTTGAAAGAAATTTGAAGCTTATTCCACGCTGCTTTGGAGGATATTGCATCTGAAATCTTCTCAAGCCCATCATCATTTAAGGCTTGATAGATAAGAAAGAGGGTTTTCTTGTCTCTCTTTCTCAAATCCTTCAAAGATTCTTTTTGCACTTGCATTAGAGTAGCTTCATCGTCTGGCTCACTTAAGCCTTTCTCTACAACTTCCCATACATCATGTGCATCCAAAAGAACCTTCATCTTGATACTACAATTATCATAGTTGTCGTTGTTGAGTGTCGAGACTTGAAACGATATCATGCCTCCACTTGACATAACTCTCAATATAGTGATAATTTGCAAATTATGATCGCACGGATGGATTCAGAACGTCAAAAAACCTTAGGAGGAACTCTGGGAAAAAATCTAAATTTTTTTAATCAACGAGAAAAGTCAACTTTTTGGTCAACGGTCTCGACGGCTTGGTCAAAAGGCTCTGCGGCTCGATCAACTCGGCTGGACTCAGTTCCAACTCGGTTGACTTGGTGAGTTAACTCACTGTCTAGCAAAACCTTTCAGAGGATCGTGGCGGCGTGTCCGAACTCCAATCGCAATGATTATCACAGCGTCAAATTTGTCTCGTCGAGAGCTTCGATTTGATATACAATAGTGTATTTTTATATTTCCAACTACAACTCTGATACCACTTTGTTGGAATATTATGGATCAAAACTCAAGAACACTCAAGAACAATTTTTCAGAAACACTCGAAAACTCTCAAACTTTTGTTTCTATTTTCTTTAACTTAATTATTACATTGCTACTGAGAAGTATTTATAGAAACAACTAATAAATCTAAGTCATACAACATAAACCTACCAAAACAATCTAAACCATACACTTATCTCCTTACCTAACCCATTTATTTTCTTCTTTCCACCAAAACTGTATCCTTATCAATCCAGATCATCACCATAGAAGCTTATATGAGCTGGACTTCAAATAGACTAGAATATTTCAAAGAGTTTGTTTTTGATTTCTTTGGGTTTGTAAACAAGATGACAAACCAACAATCTTCACCAGGATTTACTATATTAGATGCTTATGCAATATATCCCCGGAGCTATTGAAATTTCTCACATTACCCCGAAACCTTTTAATTTTATTAATCAATCCCCAATCAGTTCCTTGTGTATCAATTAGGGATGATTGACAACTTTGGGCACAAAAGTGAAAAAAATCTGATGCATGTTTGTTATAAGAATTCAAAAGGGCTTTACATGAAAAGTATCTATTGAAATTTATTACATCTTTTTAACTGAAGTTAGAAATTGTCTCGATATGATACAAAAGGGATAGGTATGAGGCGACTTGATCATATTAAAACAGAAGGAGACGAAGTGTGAAAGTTTGAATATTAAGAGATATTTGAGATAACTACCATAGATCATAGTTTTGTGGCTAGCATTAAAGGTGATCAACATTGGTGCTTTACCGACACAAATGCATAATGATAAACTAGAAATGAAGCATACCTCAAACATAAGACTGTACTTTCCATCCTTGTTCCGCATCCGTAAATATGATTGGCAAGATTCTGGATCTTCACCGGGGGGTAGAAGGTATATATCATAAGTTTGTTCGACCAACTCAGTATAATCTTCTGAGAGAACGGCCTTAACTTGTTCCTCTGTCACATTCCTTGCTGACTACAAAAACTTGCAGGCAGTATCAATTAAAAAAGTAGACCTCTTAGCAACCATAAAATTATTTAACAATTAAGACAAAATGAAGAATGGACGTAAGTGAAAATACTAGAAACCAACCTTTAGTATGTAAGTTGGACTCTGAAATCCAGTAAAAGGATTGAACTTGTTGATTATTTTTATATGAGCTGTTTCAAGATCTGGCTCAATAAAGGCTTTGTACATTGGGTATACCTGTAGCGGATTGAGTTATGAATTTGTAGACAACTAATAGTCACCATCTCAAGAATAAAACTTGAAAAAAGTAGGAAAGGCTGTACAGTTTCAGATATTTGATGAATTATTTCTTCAGGTTCTTGGCCAGCACGCTGTATGTCCCGTAAAACCCTTTTAACGAGGTCAAAGTGGACTCCACCTCTGACGGATACTCGAAGGTCCAGTAGAGGCCGCAACCTTTCACTCAAAGCATAGATGCCTTCTATGATCATAATACGAGAGCTAGGGACTTCAACAGTCCTGTCATCAGTAAGGCAAGGAGAATTAGATACAAGGAATTGAAGACCATATAATTTGAAAAGTTTTCACTTCAAACAGAACAAATTAAAAATATATCAAGTAATTACCTAAAAAGAAGCCAACCTACAGATTTGGCAGTAAAATTGACTACAAAACAAATGTTCAGAAAAATGGATGGCTCTTTCAATTGTATAAAAAAGACAATTTTCATGATTAAATAAAAAAACCCAAAATAAAATTTACCACAATCTTTATTACCATGGCCAACAGCAGAACACTCAGAATGTCATTATACTAATGCAGCTATATGTTAACAAACTACCTAAATGCAAGTTGAAGTTGTCCTCATGTTCTCAGCTCATCTACCAAATAATAACCTAACGTCCAAAAGCTTTCTCAACAAATGTCAAAATACTCGAATATACTAAGCTTGCAGCTCAACAAAGGTATAGGAATGAACCTGTATCCTGTACGGGAGCTTGACTTAAAATCATATATTGGAACCTCAACTGCTTTCCCAGCCTTGAGATCATTGACATTCTGGAGCAACATGTCATAGTCTGTCAATCGTGGATCTGTATCAAATAAAAAAGACCATGTGAAAAACATTACACTCTTTTTGTCATTTATCCAAGAGTAATGTTACACTTCTTTGGGATCATCCCAAAGCTTAGGTGTCAGGTTACTCAGATAATACCAGTGTTTTTTATTCATCCAACAGCACCAATTATTTACATTTCAATACAATGTCATCATTCAGCTCATTTGTTCATCTACATGTCAACCGACGCTATATCCTACGTGTTTTAAGTCGGTTTTTCAACTAATTGACTTATAATTCAATATAAAAAAAACCGACTTAAATATCTTTTTTTGTAATAGTGTTAGTACTTCTCATTGAGAAGAACATTTGATATATTAAAGATTCTCAAAGCAAAGAAAAAAGGGAAAAGGCGTGTCAATTACCATCAAAGTTTCCATCAACAATTCTGTTAGAATCATTGTAGTTGTCCATTGATATGACAGCAATGCTAGGCATGAAGGTGAGTATCTTCTCAGTAAATACTGTTTTCCCTGCTCCAGAAGGACCTGCCAATCCTACCAATATGATTCCATCATTATTCTGGGCCAAGAGTTGGCATGCACGGATAACTATAAAGAAACCCTTCTCAAATGACAGAGGATTCTGAATTGGGGAAATCTCATAACGATCTGAATCCTTTCTCTTAACTAATCGTACTTGATCTTTTAAGAGGCCTTGTCGTTTATGAAGTGGATCAGCATCACTCCTATCTTCAGCCATTAGAGGTACTTGACCTCCTCTGCAGAAATTACACAAATAAGAACCAAGCGTAAATAACTAAGACAAAAATAAAAACCAAAAGTAACTTAGAATGAACTTAAAGGTTATAAGGCTTTATAATTAATTGGCACAACATACATACAATATAGTCTTAAACCATATTAAAGGGGACCTTCTTTGAGTTATGTAATAGAGACAGAAAATCACAATTTTATTTAAGAATATTCAAGACATAATTGAACTATCTAGTTTTCATATTACGCTTCTGCATTGCAATTTCCCAACTTGTATTGAAAGTTCTATGTAGTTTAACCGTATTTAGTGATAAAGAGAATTGAGTCCATTCTTCAGATTATTGTGTTATGTTACATGGAGACTCTTCAATTTTCTCAAAGTCTCCGTGTCTAAGCAACTCCATATGGGACATGTGTGTGATTACTCGACACTTCAATTTGATGAAAATTTATAAAAAAAAAATGAGAAAATGGGTTTATCCAACACCATATACATATTCAAAAATTTAAGGCACTCGGTGTTCTAAAAGAATCCGTGTAGCATAGTGTTGTGTGCATTTCAGAAAAAGCAAAAAGAAAACAGATGCAAATTACTCAATACTACTAAAACACAAATTTGTTCTGCTTTATGTACCAATCTCATCTGTTCTGTTTTATGTAAAGTATCATTCCATTTCTGTGCTATCAATCTTCATCCGACATACAATGAAACCATCAAGATTCTTGAGAACAAAGGATTCCCTAAATACATTACCATGAAAATGATCAAAGGTAACAAAAAGATAAGCTACTATGGCTCATAAGATGCAATGCACCCTTGGCTAGTGAAGTGCTACACAAAACTTGCCCATGACAGTTAACATGGTTGAGTTACAGTGTTATTCACGTGCGGCTATCGTAGGAGATATATTCTCTAATGTAAGGGTGCCAAACTATGTGTTACAAATAGAATGGCATGACTAGCCTTTGGGGCTAGATTGAAAACTCGATACATTTGTGTGAGCTTGTGTTGTATGTGTGAAAGTTCTTGCTGCTAACAAGTGTGTGCGTGCAACTACTCATGGAGAGAGCTTGAGGGTGTATCTCATATTCAAGATTATAGTGGATTGGGCCAAGTAACTCGACATAAACATGTGTTTTGTTACTCGACACTTCAATTTGGTGAAAATTAAAAAAAAATGAGAAAATGGACAAGTCCAACACCGATATATATTCAAAAGTTTAAGACATCCGGTGTACTAAAAGAAAGTGTTGTGTGCAATTCAGAAAGAGCAAAAAGGAAAACAGATGCAAATTACTCAATACAACTAAAACACAACAATCAATCTCATTTGTTCTGTATTATGTAAAGTACCATTCTATTTCAGTACTATCAATCTTCATCCGACATACAATAAAACCATCCAGATTCTTGAGAACAAAAGATTCCCTAAATACATTACCATGAAAATGATTAAGGTAACAAAAAAGATAAAACAATATTAAATAAAATATACAGGAAGCTAAAAATATGAGGTCCTCCAAGTCGAAGATCACCAACACAGATACATATTAAGGTAACTGCAATTTTAATTTTCTGATAAGTTTCCATAAAGCTGCAAGTCACATTATACTTTCTTTGAACTTTGCCAGCACATGCTTTGTCAGATATACATAAAGACTCAGGCACATGCATGAACAATCAAACTATAATCTTGAAGGTCCAAAAGAACACCACAGCCACTCATTTTTTTTGAACAAAACAAAATTTTGATCCAAACCACATCAACCTCAGCAAAACATCAAATTTAGGATCATTATGATTGTAACATTGCAAAACAACATACCCAGAAAACAAAATCATTGTAAAATCACAAAACAACATACCAACTATGTTCTAACGCCTTATTTGGATCTAACTTTATGCCACGAAAGAACCGCCTTAACACAAAACGAATCAAGTTGAAACGAAATCACCAAAAAATTATAATGACGAAAGACACAATACCCAAAAGATAAAATCGGTCAAAAACAGAAGAAGAAGGAATGCGAATCGTTGGGGTTGCAAGAACACTGACCGAGTCAGTTTTGAAAATGAGTCACAGTGAGTTCAATGGAAATAACTCAGAACAGAAGCCTGGATAGTGTGGCTATCACTATAAGGTGCGTTTTCCAGTAGATGGTATTTTTATATCCTTTCCATTATTTTCTTTAAGGAAAAATTAAATAAAGAGGGATCTGAATTTCTGGACGTTTCGGGAAGTGGAATTCTACCGAATCTGCTAAGCTCTCACGTTATTTTATTTTTTATTATACCAAGAATTTAGTACTTGTTTTTTCTTTAAATAAAGTTATATTAATTTAAATATCACGTTATTAGATATTTTAAAAATAACATAACAATTTTTCTGTAAAATAAATGAAGAAAAATAATAAGGAAGAAGATTAAACATATATTTAAATTATTTGAAATTTTTTATTACAAAATAACACAATTCAAATTATATCATAAACTTTTACCTTGAAAAAATAAATTATAATACCTAATCTTTTATATATAAAAGCCCTTGTATGTAGGGGTGTCCATAAATCGAATCAGATCGAACCAAACCGTAAAATTAGATCGAATCGGACCGGATCGAATGGTTTTACAAATCAAACGGTCCGATTTGGTTTGTACTAATTTAAAATCGTTCGAATCGGATCAGATCGGTTTAATAATATATTAAAAATTTCACATTATTTTTCATTAAATGTATAAAAAAATCGAATCAAACCAGACCAAACCGTTTTATAAATCAAACGATTTGATCTAATTTGTATTAATTAAAACCGTTTCAAACGGTTCGATCCGGTCCGATCCGAGTAATATAAACGGCCTGATCCGTGTTGGACACCCCTACTTGCATGTGTTATAAATCACAATACCTACATATCTTTTTTATATATATTAGTATTTTTATACTTTTTGGCTAGTTTTTTTTACATTAATAAAAACTAAAATATCTATATAACAAATACATTTTTTATGAATATTTATTTTATATAAAGTAAGTATTTTTATTATATTAAGGATATCAATTTATACATTTAATATTTGTTATTTAATAAATGTTTGATCAATTCACTTATAAATAGATCATATTTTTGTTGAATTAATAAATTTTAATGTTTATATCATATCATATCTTTTATGATTTTTTTATATCAATAAATACCAATTTTTTTATATAATAAATGCATTCATGATTACTCATTTAATGAGTATTCGATAGATTAACTTATGAACATATTATATTTTTTTGAACTAATAATTTTTATATCGAAATCATATTATATCTCATATTAATTAAAAAATAATAGTTGACTAATATAAATTAATTTTAAACAAAAAAATATTTATTAAATTCAATCAAGTCATATTTATCGCGTATGTAGAATTGACCTTTTAGATAGTGAAAACATTAATTAAATAAGTTCATATATTTTTATATTATATTTGATTTATTTATTAAATAAAGTTATATAATTATTATAAATATCTTGATAAGTTACTCATATTTATAGTGTATTTGGATTATATTGCTCATAAAATAGTTACTATTACATATTTATTCATCATTCAAGTAACAAATTGATTTCTATTTATTTTAAGAGTATTTTTACAAACCAATTTATATAATATTTTAACATCAATTTTTCAGTTATAATATAAATAATTTAAAAATTTATATTTAAAGAGTTTTTTATTTTATTTTATAAAATAAAAAAATAATAAATAATAAATATTATTAATCAATAATTAATACTATTATATATTTATGAAATTTAAATTATCAATTCTTCTGGAGCAATATAATCCTAAGATAGCAATAATATAGAAAATCAAATAGCATGAATAATGCTTACAGAGTTATGGTGGGATTCTTATTGCAATTTATTTTATTGTTTTTATAACATATTTATTATTAAATTTAAAAATTATCAAAATTGTTTTTTTTTAATTTTTAGATTGTTTATTATTAATTTTAATAAAAATTAATAATAAATATATTGCAAAAATAATAATATAAAATTTGATTTCAACTATGTTTTACATTAATTATGAATTTGCGAAAGGTACTAATTATTTAAAAGAATAACGTTGTACTCTTTCTATACTTCTTTATCAATTTCCCTTTTTCCCCTTTCGAAATAGATATTGTCTTTTCCTTGTTTGGCAAGGGTCATGCAATTCTAGAAAATTGTACAAGTTGTAATATATAATAAAATGAAAATTTTAGATTCAAGATTTAAAAATATAAATATTAAAAATCTACTAAAAGAAAAAGATGATGTTGTATACTTGTCCGTTACATTATAAGATTTATGTTAATTAATTTTTTATTTAATACAAATTATCATTTAATTCTTTGCATTTTGTGACGTGCAGTAGAAAAACAAATTTAAATATTCACATAATGTTTTAATAATTTTATAATAAAAATTTAATTATATATCTAATTTTTATGATAAAATATCATAATCATTTTTATCTTTCTTAGTTACTAATAAAATGAAGTATTGAAAAAATAATATTATTTTATTTAATTTTTTCTTTCTTTTTAATTGTTTTACAAATATAAATAGTTAAATGACATATTTTTTTCTTTTAAGAGATTAAATAATATCTTTAACTTAGTGTAAATATATATTAAAACTTTGTTTTATAACAAAAGAAATTTGACTTGCAATATTTGTTTGAAGTGTCACAAAAAATTGCTCTAAAATCAATAATTTTTCCTTTTACCAAACAATTATCAATAAATCATTAACTATTAAAATTACAGTGAAAAAAGATGTAAATCATTAACTTTTATGTCAGTTTATTACATGATCCACCTATATGTGTTCGTTAAAAAAGTACAGAGAAAGGGAAAGGAAATCAATTTTTAAAAATAAACATATTGATTAAACCAAAATTAACAGGCAACCACCTATAATCCCGCAAAATTCTCTCGTGGTTTCTTTTTCACTAAAGCTTTTATATAATTTATTCATATAATTTTATTTTTAATTCTTTAAACATTACATTTTTTAAATATATAAAATACATACGTATATATTTCTCATTTTTAAAGGAAATTGTCATTTAAATGCTAATAAATTAAAAAAAGATATATATAATTTGGGAATTGAAAAATAACTGGAAAACATGTACACTGAAATATGTTTCCCCATAAAATAAGGAGTACACAAGTGTACAAATGATAAAATCATTTTTAAAGGACAGATCTCCTTTTCATGTAACTGTTTCCAAACCTATATGAGTAAACCTAGATTATATTATCAATATTTTCGTAATAATATTGTTATTTTATATATCTTAATTAATATATATTTATATTTTTTTGATTAAATTATCATAAATTGTCAAAAATATAAATAAATTATCGTTTAAATTAATTATCATTAAATTATTGCTTAAATGTATTTTTTGATTAAAATATACTGTATATTTTAGATATTATTGCTAAAATTAAAATGTCGTAAAAATTTATAAAATATCAAAAATATTAACGAAATTTATTTTCATACTGTTGAAATTTATCTGTTTTAATAATTAATACAATTAGATAGTTTACTTATTTATTTTAAACATTTTAACTACTTATTCTATAATATTTTGTAAAAAAGAATATATATTTTATTATATAATATTTTAATGGATTGATTAATATAAATATTATAAGTATTTAAAAATATTTGTATTAAATAAAAATTAATTTAAAATATAAGTAATTAATTTTTTTGATATCCTGTAAAGTTTTATAAAAATAAATTCCATATTTTTAATAGAGTTTTCATAATTATTATGATTTTTTTAAACTTTTTGCCAATAATAATAATATCTTCTATATTTTCATAAAATTTATATTATAACATCTTAACTGATATTAGCATTAAACCTTGAACTAAACTTCTTATTTTAATACAAGTGTTCTACTTACCAAGTGTATTAGACTATTACAAAAAACTATTCCTAGCATGAAACATTTGGATTTTTTTTCATTATCAAAGTGTTCTACCTGCAAGCATATTAGACTAGTACAAAAAACTATTACTAGCAAGGAAACATTGGGATTTATTTATTTTTCATTATCAACTTCTTCTTTATTAGATTTGTTTTTTGCTTTCTTGTATTTCTTTTAATCAATATTTTGCAATTTTTTTAACGATGATTACATATGCTAGTTTTTATTTGATCTAACAATTTAAGAACAAAAATAAACAAGAAATCATAAGAACATATTATCAAAATATCATAAAATAATTATGCTTATTAATCAATCAATCATAACCACCAATATTTGATAGATTAACTAAATAAAGAAGCCTAAAGAATTGTGATTTTATATTTGTAAAATAAGATAGAGGAATTAAGAAGAATAGAATAATGCTCTTGTGTGGTTAATTGAAACAATAAGTAATAAGTTTTATTTATAGGAAAAATTAAAACCTTTAATCCTATGTAATTAATAAATATCTTTTCTATTACAAATAGAATTAATAATACTCACTAATTAAGAAAACTCATATTTAAAATAGATTTTATGTTATCTTTTATGCTAAAGATTTCAGTTATAATTTAGAGTATATCTTATCTAATATCTTTTAAAATATATTCTATGCTATCTTTTATGCTAAAGATTCTAGCTATAATTTAGAATATATCTTATATAATATTTTAGCATATCTTATTACGTATTTTAACACTAAAAATAATTTCAGATTTACAAGCATGTGTTATTAAATGCATAAATATAATCTTATGTGTCGTAGTTATCAAAGATATTACCGAAGTACAATTATCTAAAACTTTATCATTTGTTTGGCTTTTCTTGATAGACTTGATAGCAGGCCTAAAAACAAATTTACAAATAAATATTTTGTCCATGAAAATAGTCAACACTCAGTCTTTACAAACCCCTAATTTTTCATTTTCGTGTGGCAAAACCTCTCTCTCAGTACATGACACTTATAAAAATAAGATATAAATACAATGATGTTCGAGACTCCATAGTAGAACTATCTTATGATCCGATGAATTCATATTTGGTGCAACTTAATAAGCTTGTAAGTAACTGAAATGACATAGGTAAAACAAACAACAACATGACTTGAAAACCTAATTGTACATTAGTTCAATTTACATAAAAAATAAGCAAAGTGTAAAGAATAATCATGTAGTGTGTATTCATACCAATCAAGCTTAACCTAAGCTTAACTAAATATGTTCTCCCCTATATGTATAACAAAATAAAAACACGGAAGTAACACATATCATTCTAAACCTTAGACGTCCTTTTTTTAATTCAAGTGGCAGATGAATGTTAATACTCGGTAAATGCAGACTAAGAATAATACATAATAAAGCATGATAATATTGATAATATAGCATGAATAAATTCTTTAAATTAAGTTAATTATACCATTTTAGTCTATCAAAATTAAGTTAATTATACCATTTTAGTCTATCAAATTAACATAGTACTATTTAGTTCATTAATTTTGTAAAACTTATTAATTAAAGATAAATTATATTATTTTAATAATTTTTTATTTAAAATATTATTATTTTGTGTCAGTTAATTATAATACGATTAAAATATGTTTATTTAATAAGGATAATAGTGAAATTTAATATAGAATAGTTTAAAAAAATTAAAAAATTAACAAAAAGTTAAAATAAAATAGTAAAAATTAAAAAAATATTTTATAAGTTTTTAATATTAATTATGAATTTATTATTATTAAAAATTCATATTTTAACCACGTTTAATCATAAAAATAATAATATTTTAATAAAAATAATAAATTTATATTGGTATTTTTTTATAAAATTTAATAATGAAATAATATTACTTTTAATATAAAAAATTAAACTATATAAATGACCACTTCAAAAATTATTATCATATTTTTCTCTTTAATATAATAAATGCTGAACAAAAGTATAATATGTGAATTGACGAGTCGAGGGAGGAATCATAATCTAGCTAGCTTTGTGGTTTTCAGGAACAAATATGTGATTAATGAAAATATGACAAGTATAAAATCTTAACTCATGTTTTACTTGATGTTTTGTCTAGTGTTTTCCATTACTTGTCCTCCCAAATCAAATTTTTTCATCGATGTTAATTTTATGTAAATAAATATTTATAATTTAATAATTAAAATTATTAAGATTTGAAGAAAAAATATTAATCATCAATTTTCTTAAAAAACAAATTATTTAAGTAATATAAATTATAAATTATACATAAATTTATCACTAAAAATATATACTTTTGTTCGAAAAATCAGATATATTTTCTCTATTTTAAGTAATTAATATTCACTTATGATTTAAATTAATAGAATTCAAATTAACCTAACAAAATAATTCTAAAAGAAACTAAAACAGAAAAATAAAACCACCATAAATTTAACGAGGTTTGTTATAATGTTACCTATGTTCTCAGACGTCCTTAAACACTTTCATTATCTCCAAATTGGATGAACTCCAAAATTATAACTAATTTGGACAAAATTGAGCTAATCAATTACTCTTACAAAAGAGAAGAAAATATACAAATTTTGGGATGTTTAGAAGTAAACGAGGGGCTTTATTTATAGCCCAAAATACAACACTTATCTTTATTACTAATCAATGTGAGACTTTTCAATTTTCTCACTAAGGAGTTATACGACAAATCTCCACCTTAGCGACTTAGTGATTTTTAAATGACTTCTTCAATCTCTAGATCAACGACATCATTATCAATTCAAATTTGCAGGATGTTAATCAAGTCTAGACAATGTTTGAACTTGATTGTCATTACCACCTTGCTCATCATATCTATGGGATTCTCTGTAGTATTGATCTTCTAAATTAATATTCCACCTTTTTCAATAATCTCTTGCACGAAATGGTAACGAATGTCAATGTACTTTGTACATGCATAGTAGACTTGGTTCTTTACTAAATGAATAGTACTCTAACTGTCACAAAACAACTTAATATGTTTTTGACTAACTCCTAAGTCTTCAAGAAAACCTCGTAACCAAATGCCTTCCTTCAGAACCTCTATAACTGCTATATACTCTGCCTCTATAGTAGACAAAGCAACTATGAACTACAAGGTAGACTTCCAACTAATTGGTTTTCTAGTAAGAGTAAACATATAACTAGTAGTTGACCGACGCTTATCTAAATCTTCTGCATAGTCATAATTGCAATATCCGACTGCACATTGACCAATAGTATTATCCTATTGAAATACTAAACCAACATCTACAATATTTAAAATATACCGTAGAATCCATTTCACAGCCAACCAATGTCATTTACTAGGATCATGCATGTAACTGCTTACAGCACCAACCACATGTGAAATGACAGGCACACCATTACATATATCAAGCTACCAACCACATTTGCATATGATACATTTGCCATGTATTCTTGTTCTACATCATTCTTAGGAGATAATTGAGCACTAAGCTTGAAATGAGGAATAAGTAGAGTACTTACAAGTTTTATTTGTTCATTTATACCAAAACATTGTAGTACCTTATTCAAATATTGACTCCAGGTTAAACTAAGCTTCCACTTCTTCCTGTCTTTACTTATCTCCATACCGAGAATCTTTTTGGCTTATCCCAGATCTTTCATCTCAAACTCCTGACTTAGTTGAGTCTTCAACTTCTCAATTTCTACTTGGTTCTTTGATGCAATCAATATATCATTAACGTATAATATGAGATAAGTGAAAGACTCATCTTATAGCTTGCAAAAATATACACAATGATCATGTGTACTTCTAGTATACTTTTGTTACAACATAAACTAATCAAATCATTTGTACCACTGCCTTAGATATTACTTCAATCCATACAACCATTTTTTCAACTTGTGAACCCAATTCTCTTTACCAGTAACATTAAACCCTTATGGCTAAGACATATAGATTTCCTTTTCCAAGTCACTATGTAAAAATGCGATTTTCATATCAAGTTGAACTAGTTCCAAATCCAAATGTGCTACCAAAGCCAACAAAATTCTAATAGAGGAATGTTTTACAACTGAAGAAAATACCTCATTATAATCGATTCTCTCCTTATGAGTATAGCCCTTATCCACTAACCTTGCTTTGTAACAAACACCATCTTTGTTAGTAAATCTTTCTTTCTTTGCATACACCTATTTGCAGCCAATTTCCTTTCTTCCCTTAGGTAGTTTTGTCAACTTCCATGTCTTATTCTTCTAAAGAGACATAAGTTCTTCGTCTATGGCTTCTTTACATCTTTCAACTTTAGGGCTTCTGATTTCTTGTTTATATATGGAAGAAACATCATCTTGCATAACTAAAAGTGCACATGCCGACATATTATTAAACTGAGTAGGTATATTTTTCATATCTTTGTATCGAGCAAGCACTTTGACATTTTGTCATCGTGGCCTATCAACTGTAGTTTCTTCTTGTTGTTGTGGAGGTTCTTGGGTTAAAACCTCTTTTTCATCTGATTCATCTTCTACCAATGGAGGATCAACTTCTGTCTTATCTCTACTAATTGGATTAACAATTCTGCTTTTAAAGTCCACTTGCTTCGAAGTTTGCTCTACCTACTTCAGAGTTTACTCCACCTACTACAAAATGCCATCAATTTTCTCAATTACCTTTCTTAGCAAGGCAAATTCATCAAAGGTAACATCTCTTCTGAAGATTATCTTTTTCGTTTCAAGGCACCATAATTGATATCATTTAAACCAGAAGGGATCCTAAAAAAAATAACTTTCTTGGCTTTTGGATCCAACTTTGATTCCGTTACATGGTAGTATGTAATAGAACCAAATACATGTAAGAAATCGTAATCTCTAGTAGGTTTTGTAGACCATACCTTTATAGGTGTTTTGTCTTCAAGAGTAGACGATGATGGATGGTTGACAAGATGACATGCATACATCACAATCTCAGCCCAATACTACTTGCGTAATCCAAAATTTGACAAAATACACCGAACCTTCTCCAGAAAAAGTTTGATTCATACGTTTTGCAACTCTATTTTGTTATGGTGTTTTTTGAATAGTGAAGTGTCACACTATCCTTTCTTCTTCACAAACTTTCATAAATAGATCGTTTGTGTACTTAATGTCATTATCATACCTTAACCACTTGATCTTTCTACCTATCTTAGTCTCAATCATCTTCTTCCACTTGAGAAAAATTCCCAACACTTCATCCTCCTTCTTTATGAGATACACCCAAATTCTTTAGGAGAACTCATCAACGAAAGTGACATAATAATATTTGCCACTCATGGATGGAGTTCTTATTGGCCCTTATATATTAGTATAGATGTAATACAAAATTTCTTTTGTAATATGGAGTGTAATGCCAAAGCTTACTCTTTTCTACTTCCCCAATACACAATGCTTATGGAATTCCAATTTATCGATTCTTGCGCCTTTCATCACCACAAGTGCTCTAGAGGTAACCTTCAATGCCCCATTTTGCATGGTCATAATGAAGCCTTTTGATTCTAAGACTCCCACAACAATGGGATTCTCTTTATATCTAGGACATAATGAACATTTTTCAAGATTTTGGTTGAACCATCTTGATTCTTTAAACGAATTATACCGATCCTCAAAACTTTGCATGGATAATCATTACCCATGAAAACAACTCCACCGTCTAGTTCTTCAAAGTTAAAAAATCACTCCTTATTAGGAGACATATGGAAGGTACACGTTGAATCAAAAATCCAATCACCAGGATGTGATGCTATTGACGAACTAACCAATGCAAAATTTGAATTTGAATTGCTTTCAGCTACACATGTATCAAACAACATAACTTTTCCTTTCTTTTGCAGCTTTAGACATTTTTTCTTCCAATGACCTTTTTCATGATGAAAGCCACATTCATCTTTACCAAGCCTTACTTTTGAATGAGATATGCCTCTTATTCCTTTCTATTAAGTTTGTGGATGCCCTCTTACAAATAGTGTCTCTACTGCTTCATTCATGCTTTTTTTTATCTTTCTTTCTAATTTCATAAATATACAAAGCAGTTAAACTTACTCAAAATATATTTTATCCTTCCCGATGAGTACGCTCGTAATAAAGTGATCAAACTTATTAGGAAGGGAGGCCAACAACATCAAGGGTAAATATTCATTTTTTAAAGTTTCATCCATATTTAACAAATCTTTTACTATTTGATTAAAAGTAGTAATATGATCATTTATTGTGGTACCTGGAAGGTATTCAAAATGGAACAACTTTTTCTTCAAATAAAGCCAATTATGTCCACTCTTCTTCATGAACTTGTTTTCCAACGCCTTCCACAACTTACGTGTGAATGTTTCCTTTGTGAATGTGTATTGTTGTTCTCTTGAGAGACAAAAAAAAAATTGTATTACATGCCAATCGATTGATACTTTTCCATTTGACTTCATCTACTTCATTTGGTTTTTTTCTTCAATGGCGATGTCTAGACCTTTTTGAAACAGAGTATCTAGAGCTTCACCTTGCCACATGCCGAAATGACCGGTTCCATCAAACTTCTCCACCTTGAACCTTTCATTCATCACCATTGTTCTACGCGACATGGATGATTGGCCTTTATTTGAAGGTGACTTTTCTTCCGCCATTTTTTTAGATTACAACAACTAGTAATTATATTCCAATAATAAACAAACGGAATACAAAAAAAATGCCTATTTAGAAACCTTAGGCTCTGATACCAATTGTTGAAAAAATATGGTATATTTTCCCTATTCTAAGTAGTTACTATTTACTTATGATTTAAATTAATAAAACTCAAACTAGCACGACAAAATAATGTTATTGGAAATATAATGTTAAAAGAAACTAAAGTAGATATTAAAGTAGAAAAATAAAAACACCATAAATTTAACAAGGTTCGGTATAAATGTTACTTATGTTTTCAGGCATCGTTGACCACTTCTACTATTTCTAAATTAGATGAACTCAAAAATTACAACTAATTTTGAAAAAATTGAGCTAATCAATTACCCTTATAAAATGGAAGAAGATGTATAGATTTTGGGATGTTTTAGAAGTGAAAGAAGGAGTTTTATTTATAGTCAAAAATACAAAACCCACTTTAATTCCTAATCAATGTGTTATTTTTTTAATTTACTCACTAAGGAGCTATATAACAACCCAAATTGACCTAGTGTAAGAAGATAATTCAATTTCTAATAACTTATATGATCTAACGAGTATGATATGCTATGTTTATTTCAACGAATATGTTAATACTTTAAATATTTTATATTATTAAAATATTTTACTTTAATACTTTAATCTAAATATTGATATTTTTTAATATTTTTAAATAATAATTAATTTTTCATACCTAAAATATCATTTTTTTCATTTTAATAAAGGATTTTTTAAGCACGTTTAAATCTTTGCACATCATTATTTAATACAAAACAAGCTAAATATGAAGGATAATCATTTTAAAAATAAAGGAACCACTATCTATAAAAGAAAATTAGTAATTTTTAAAGAATATAGTTAAATTTTTCTCGAAAAATTAGACCATGTCAATGCCATATTTTAACTAATTAAAATTGATTTAATATTATTATAAATTTATGATTATTATTTTATGTAATTTTAAAAAATCATCTCAGAAAATTTGAAAATAAATTTATTCTTGGTTTTCCTTTTTCCCGTTAGAAATTTTTATCAGATTTTCCCATTAGAATTTGGAATAAGTACCCCTCCTCATCTTGCTTTTACCGATACACTTATATCACTTTGTTTTTAGTAAAAATAAAACACATTAGTTACTCTTAAAAACATAATATTATTTTATATTAAATTTTTTTTGGTAGAATAATAAGTATAATTAATAGTAGAATTTTCATTTTAAAGTTTTTACTCTTAATTTATACTTTTATATTCTTTTTTAGTATAGTTTTAGAGTATTTTTTGAAATATAAAGCTAAGCATATTGGCATTTTTAACTGGATTTTCTCCATTCTTTTACAGATATTTTTTTAGTCCTCTCTATCATTTTTATGGCAGAAAAAGAAAAAAAATATAATATACCAGCTATCACATTAAATATTACTCTAAACAAAAATAGTTAAGATAGAGAGAATGTAACTAAAAATGGTAATAATTAATTTAGCGTTATAATTGAAAAAAGCTCCAAAAATAAATAAAAAATAAGAAAAAGTTATAAAAGTGGAAATTTTTTTACAATTATAATTTTATTTTATTAAATATAATTTATTATTTTATAATTTTTTTATTAATATATCTTAAAATTTATTAAAAGGATGAATTAAATGTTTCCTATGAAAATAAGTTGAGTAAAATATTCACTTAATAAAACAAAATAATTTCAGCCTTAAAATTTTGAACTTAAATAAAATTAAAAAGCCAGGGGTGTGTCATAAATAAATTAGATTCTCGCCACTGACCAAAAGATATATTCAATTGCATCCAAGAAGAGTGCCGTTGAAAATGACAAACGAAGCTACCAAGCAAAAACCCCATGTAATGAAAAAGTTTTATTCGCACACATATATTTTTTATAATGAAAAATGTCTCTAAAATTTAAGTGATCTTAGTTGTTTGAGATAAAAAGTTTATCTTATTATTTTAACCCAAATTTTTTATGAAAGTACAACATGGAAAAATTCTAACTTTCTTTAATAAAATAATAAATTTTAATATTATTATTTAAAATAATATTATTTATTGAAGGATAAAAAAGAAAATATTAAATTTTAAACAAAATAAGAGATAAAGATGGAGGGACACCATATATAATTCTACAAAAAAAAAAAAAACAAATTGTAAACTTATATTGAATCCCTACCTCCTATCAAATTCTTAAACCCCATCAAATTTATCACCTTCAACAAATAACATATTTTAAGATTTTTACATGCTTTCTATTAAATCCATTTAAAATTATAATTTTATTTTATTAAATATAATTTAGAGGCTAAAAGTGTGAGCTAGATTGGACAAGTAAGGAATTGTTATACGTGGTGTTAGTTGAAAGAATATCACTCAATTTAAGAGATGTATTCTTTATTGACAAGAAGTATATATAAAAAGATAAATAAAAACTCTCTAATGAATGCGTGTGGTTTTTACGTGATCAATTTTGTTAAAATAATACTCAAATATTTATATTATCATTCAATAATCATTTTCTTAACAAGAGGGATAATAAAACTCAATTTTTAACCTAAAAGATTATACAATTAAAATGATCTAAGTTATAAGACTAATGTGACCTTTTGTCCTTTTTTTTAAATAGTAAAATCATAAGATAAAAGTGTCCAAATAGTTCATTTGTTTAAGCGAAATGTATTTTTTAATAATCTAGTTTAGAAAATATGATTTTAAGTACTTTTATTTATAAAAAAAAATGTTATTTAAGTTATTTTATTTGTTAAAAATATGCTAGGTAATATCAAATTTAATTTTTCATCTAATTTTTTGTTAAATATAACTAAATAATACATGTATTACATGCATATTTATATTTTTTGATATGTATATAAGTAAGAAAATTAATATTTAATTAAAAATATTTCTCAAATTGTTTTAAAATTATTTCTTTCAATTTTTAAAAAAAATTCAATAAAACTTAAGCAAAATTTTCATTTTCTAATACACAAAATAACATATTAGAAAATAAATTTTTTATTTAAGTTTAATCAAAATAATTTGTTAAAAAATTTGAGTATCTTTTTAATTAAAAAAAATACTTCATTAGATATATATTTATTGAAAAATACAAAATGTATGTATTCATTATATTTTTTCATTATATTTAATAAAAATCATATAAAAAATTAACTTTGTTATTAATTTCTTTGAATTTTTTTCACAAACAAAGAAAATCTATAACACCTATTTTAAACAAAGAAACTAAATAACATATGAGTCATAAACCAAGGAACTTATACTACACTTCACAAAACTATAATAGAACTTTCATGATCTATTTAAATCTATTTTTTTTAGATTAGCAAATATACCATTAGAATTCACATAAGTATTATAAAAGTATCATCCTCGTAATTTAAATAACAAAAGTTAATCTTTTTTGTCAAATAAATTCAAAAAAAAAAAAAATTACTACCAAACTTTCATCGTTTGTCTAGATCTAGTACTTAAATTGAACATATAGGATACATGTGACAAAAAATGTTAGATTTATATTACCTAAACGATGGGAGAATTATTTATGTATTACTTATAAAAATGTTAAAGATATATTTATCATGCATATAAATATTTACAAACTATAAAAATTCTTTTAATGTTTTATTGTTTTTATTCTTTCTTTTTTCAAAGACTAGGTTGGTTGGTCCATGTAACATACGAGCTTAGACCCATATTTAATAGAATAACAAGGTATAATAGATTCATATTTGATAAAATAATAAGATGTAATATATACATATACAAATATATAATATAAAGAGTAAAATTTAAAGTTGTTATATTATTTAATATTTATAAAATATATATACTATTTTAGGTACATATATGTTGTGAGCCAACAAATAAGAAATTAACTTGAAAGTTAATTTATATAATTTGGTTTTAGTTAATTATTTAATAAAAATAATATAATAGATACAAATATAAAATTTAAAATAATATTATAATATGTTTAGGAAAAAATAACATTATAAAATTTTATATATTATAACTTTTTTTGAATTATATGCATTTGATATTATTCAAGTAACATGTACGTGATCGTAACTACCTGAGATACCTCGCTTGTATGGTGAAGATAACATTGTAGTTTAGTAGCCTGTACATGGTGACCTAATCCTTGGAAGCAATTGATCTACTTCTGATTAATGAACCTTGGGTAGGCTGTGTCATAAGACCTTATATCTGCGACTTGATGAACAAGACCTTGTTTATGGTTATCCGATTTTTCAATAACTTAAGTAGAAACGACTTAGAATAGCGACCTACCCATCCTTTGTAATTTTATCATGTATAGGTCAACTCTGACATTTCGAATAGAGCCCATACCTTTGTAGCAATAAAACATGCCCTTTATGTATCTATATATATTTAATTAATGAGATGAATAAAGGATCTAAATTTATATTCTCTCTAAAATCTATAGCACACTAAGAATTCTCCAAACAATTGAGGTCTACAATGGGGTCTTAAATATTTCTAGTCCATATTTAGCATTTGATATTTGATATTTTATATTGAACATTCGTTCAGTTATTGATCTAAATATCTAGTAAATGGAAGTATAATCAATTAAAATTTTGTAAGCGTCCAAACAACCAATTACATGTACATAAAGTAATGTAAAAATAAAAATATCAACACACTAGATTTTTAAGTAAAAACAACGTAAGACACACTAATAACTACCTAACCATCCATTATTAAAAATAAGTATCTAGTTATAAAGATAGGTCTTAAACTATCCACGTACAAGTTGCTGCTTTCATCATAGTCTCTATAAGATAGGCGTTCAGATCCAAATTAGTGTTTTGAAAAACTTGAGTCCCACAAGTTAATCAAACTAGCACCATTGTCACTTGAAAATTTAGCATATAAACAAAAGTTCAAGTGTGTGTCATAAAGTAGATTTAATGAACAACCCTAATTAGTTGATTTAAACAATATATCAGATAAATAAAAAATGACTATCAACCATAGAACAATCAGTTTAAGCATAAGTTTAATAAATATAGCTTTTTAAAGATTAATAATCAAACCAAATAATTATAATATGATACACATAATTATTTGATCAAACAATTCAATAACGAAAATAAAGAATAATCTATAAGAATATATAACCAAAATATGTTAAACTAATTAGGTTTATTATATTATATTTGCAAAACAAGAAAGAGAATAAAAGATGAAGAAAATAAGCACAATAGTTCTTGTGTGGTTAGTTTCAATTGTGTGCTTCGGTTTATATTTATAGAGTATTTTGAAGCACTTAAGTCAAAGTAAAATTACCATATTGTCTATAAAATTAGTTAAATGAATTTTAAGGAATAAAAATAATATAATAAAAAAATAATATACTTTGTATTAGAAATATGTTTTAAAATTAGATAACTGGAAACTTGATCGATTTAACCAAGTTCTCAATCGATTGAGTGATAATTTAATTTATATTCAAAAAATGTTAGATTGATCCAATGATTTAACTCTATCGATCTAATCCTTAATCGATTGATTAAGTCCCTCAATCGATCTAGTCATGTGTTAGAATTAATTTAATCAGGTTATATTACTCAATCGATCTAATCAATACTTGATTGATCGAGTAGCCTATTTTCACATTGTTCTTATTGTGTCTAATATGTAATCTAATGTGCATGTGAATAGAAATATACTTTATATATAATTGTTGAAGCTTAATAGTTTCTTCGATTTGAAAATATTCTTCTAAGATACATCTAGAAACTAAAATTATAATTATACGTTTTGTTCCCGAGTATCACCAATACTAATATAAACCTTGCATATATCTAAAGAGAATCAACCCGTGTCGTAAGGAAATTCACTCTTATCATCATGACTAGTCATCATACCCACCCCAAATCAAGAAACAATCCTGTTTGTCAGGAAACGCCCAAAGATCACTAACACTTAATGAAGTCCTAATATATATATATATATATATTAGAATCTATGAAAACTTTTGCATAGTCGCTCATGATTTTCTATTATAAATCAACCCGTATAAAACAAAACATGATATTTATTTATTTTATATCATCCAAAACCCACCCTTCATATAACTAGCCATACAACGAAGGTAATACTCAACTAATATATGACATTTGCCTATCATACAGTCCATTGTCATTAAAGGGTTAACAAAACTTTTATAATATAATTAGGCTATTAAGGAACTAAATAAACTCTTAGTTACTCCAAAAAGGAAGAGAAATCATACAAACTAAAATCAGTAAGTTGATCTTGATCTTCTTCTAAGATGGCACTGTAGACGTCAATAAAAAACTACTACTACTTGAGGAGGAAAAATTAAAAGAAAATGAGGTAAGTAAAAATACTTAGTGAGTAGACAAGTTTAGAAAAATAACAATCGTAGAACATATTTATTTAGTCCTTAATAACTCAACTATAAAATCGATACAAACTAATACATGAAAGTATACAAATTCTTTATTAGATATTTGAATAAGTAAATGTAATTTGGAGTGTATTTATGCATATAAAATATTTACACGTAGTTTACATGTAATAATTCACTAAAATAAAAACTTCATGAAACTCGCACAAGAGGAAAAAGTGGTCATACGTTTGCATAGCTCTTTACACATTAGACGAAAAAGTCTTAATTACATGTATGATGATCAATATGCACACAAACATGGGCCCATTATTTATTTATTTATACTATTATTATTGAATTTGGGAGACGGTGCTTATTTGATGGTTTGAAAATAATAATACTCACTAATATACATAATATGTTTAAATATTGTTACTTATATCGGGATATAAATTTGAATAAAAGGTTTTGATAAATCTATATAGAAGGTTCTAAACTAATATAATATTAATAATATTATGAAATATTGATGCTAAAGTTGCATATAACCTTTTATGTTCTATTCAAAATCTATATTTATGTCTTAAATTTGAATAAAATTTTTTAATTCACATAAAAGTTAATTATCTATTTTTTAAAAATAAAATACTCATTTTTTAATAACAAAGAACTAAATTTGTGAAACTTAATAAACTTAAATATTATAAGCATAATATACATGTACATGCTATACAGAATTGAACGAGATCCACGGTTCAAGAATGATCTATAGGCTATATTAATGTATCACCTTCTACAAATTTCATAGTTATAAAATTAGATAATTTATAATTTTTAAACAATTAAATTTTTTAAACAAGACAACTCATGCTAAAAACTAAATTCTAAAATAAAGTTTCATAATCTCCTTTTAAATCCACATAATCTTTAAACTTTAAACTAATATCATATTTACTAATCATCCAAAATTATCAAAATTAACAAAAGAGTAATAGATACTAAAAATAATCCGTTTACATAAATATGGTTAAGAAAAATGAACTAATTAATTATTATTTATATTTATTAATTTTTTTAAAAAATAGGGTTTTTAAATTTGAGATTTTTCTCTAAAACAATTAATATATAAAAATAAATTATGGGTAATAATAATATAGTGATACAAGCATAAAATTCATATACATTAATGAATTAAAACAATCAAAAAATGATATTTTTACTATAGGTTTTAAGAAATTATTTAAATCAAATACTCTTAAAATAATGCATAATACAAAGAAAAAATTACAAAAAAAGATAAAAATAGCTTTGTTTTGAAACCTTGAGAGTTACAAATAGTGACGATTTGTGAAAAATGCCATAATCCATCATCGATTGCTTCTTCGTTTTTCTTTTTTCTTTATGTGACTAATGGCCGAAAGGCCTTAAAGCTCCTTTAAGTGTAATTGTCACAAATAGAAATATGTGGCACAAATTTGATTTTTTTCTTTCTTTTCTCCTCTTTTTAATAAATAAAAACTATTAATTATAATAAAACCTAAGAAATTATCAATTTAAACTTTAGACTAAATAATTCATATTAGTATTATTATTTCTAAATGAAAAATTTGTTAGTCTCTTAGCATTAATTTAAAAATGTTAATATTTAAATAAAATTGTGAAATTTTTTAATTAAAAGAATATATATATATATAATTTATATAATTAAATTCTATAAAAAAATTTCGTCCACAAAATTTAATGACATAAGTTAAAAAGTTTTGTATATTTGGTACGCATTACATCTTCAAGTTCCTAGGTAGATTCATCTATTGCATGGTTTCTCTAAAGAACTTTAATCAAATGGATTGTCTTGTTTCAAAGGATTTGGCTAAATTCTAGAATAAGATTGGGTGAAATGCTTCATGGGCTCAAGTGTTAATACAACGACATGATTTTCGTTTGAGTGATTGGGGTGATATTCCTATAGCATTGGGTGATTCTCTTTGTTATGTGATTATAGGTGAGATATGAAGTATGCGATTGTTAATATCAAACTCGGGGATTGGATGAATAGTGTGGCACAAATTTTGGGTATTAGAGCAATATTAAGATGATCATAAGGGATCCCACTTCGACAACATGACCTAAAATGAATAACATTGTTGGTATAAACCTAAAATGATGGACATGTTGGCAAGGAGTATAGAAGTATAATAGCGAGTCCACCAAACTATACCGTACATAGGCTTGTACACAAGGCACTAAGAATGAGATCTATCAAGAAACTAACCAGTATATCAAGCAGTATTGTCTAAACAATGCCTTTAGAGAACATCATTTTTGAAAGTCATCGTAACCACCCTTTATTGGAATTAATTTCAATTAATTACAACATATATGAGCATATATGTGATATAAATATATATTGAATAATAGACTCTCAAATATTTAATTAGACATGTTATAAAGTGATCGAATTAAGTATTATTTATCAGGTTTAATATGTGTCATGAGAAGTGGGACCTTTAATGTGTAGAATGCATATTAATAACTTTATGATTTAGTGATGGTCTAAATTATATAAAGTTTGAAAATAATACAATTATGCTATTAGTCACTAGAGAACACAATTAAATATGACAGTGTTTTTTAAATAAGAAAATACTCAATAAGACAAGTTTTGAATTCAGAAATTGAATTCACCTAGAATTCAATAAGAAAATTTCCAATAAGGCAAGTTTTGAATTCAGAATTTAAATCCGCTTAACATTTAATAAGGAAATATTAAATAAGAAAATATCTAATGAGTAAATAGATTACAGATCACTTCTTGAAATTTAGAGGCGTCTTTTCCTCTACTAGCATCTCTTCATCTCTCTCTCTCTTGATATAGTTCGACACACACTCTCTCTCTCTCTCTATATATATATATAATAGAGAAACAAATTAATAAGGGAAAGAGTTTTCGGTTAAGAACTTGCAATTTGGGTATCTCTTATTGTATAGGATAAAATGTTGTTATTACCGCCTTTCTTGCTCTCTACATCGAATTTGAGAGGGATTACTTGGAGATCTAATGGTGATGAGTGCTCAAAAAGCACTAAAATAACCATGATTTTATGTACATTAATTGATTAAAAATATATATATTTATATGTTTTATCATATATTTATATAAATTTGTCTTTTTCGGAATCACGGGTATTTTTATTGTTTTTCAGGTATTTTGGCTTAAAAACGCAATTTAAAGACTCAAAGAGGAATACTTGAAGCAATACATCACAAATATATCAATAAATAAGTGGGAAAATGTCAACAAACATGGAAAAATCGGACAAAATGGGTCAAAAATGTCAAAAAGACGGAAATCGCGCGCCGCAGCCCAGCCGCGCGCGCTGGCACTGTTCACGCGCGCCGAGCTGCGCGCAGCGACAACCCCAGCGCGCGCGCGTAGCGCCTAGCAGCAGCCCCTCCGCGCGCCCAACGCGTTTTCGCCCCATTTTTCACATGAAGCCGCCCCTGTGACGTCATGCTGACGTCATTAATGACATCAGCAATTCCAATACGCGTTTTTACATTTTTTAATATTTTTTTTAACATTTTTTTACTCATTTTTTCTCTCCATCCTCACCTATAAATACCCCCATTCCCTTCACTTCAAATCACACCTTCAAAACACACTTCTCTCTTCTTTCTTTCTCTCATTTCTTAGTTTTTGAGTTTTCTTAGTTTCTAAGCTTTTCTTAATTTTTCTCTTAGTTTTTAGTTCAATTCTCTTAGGTTTAGAGTTCTTCTCTTTTTGAGAGGAACTTGTAATGTTTTTGTAATAATTTAAATTTTTGATTCAATAAATGGAAGTGCAAATTCCGCTTGGAGTTTTTCCAGCTACGGGAATAGCGTCGAAGTTCTGTAAGGATTTTATTTTATTTACAGTTATTTTTATGCTTTATTCTTACATGTTATATTCAACTTGTCTGTGGTTAAATTTAACTATGCTGGCTGTTTAGTAAATATGATGTAATAATGACGTTGTTATGCTTGCAAAATATTAAATAGGTAAAAATCTTTAAAATGAATTGATTTTGTTTTTATTCAAGATTTTATATTAAGAATGTTAGAGAGAAATATATTATTTTTCATTACAAACTTAAACCTGAAAATTAGATTTTAAGGTTTAGTTATCCGGTCTAATTTAGAGTAGTGCTCTTTTATTTGTTGGTACAATCGCCCGGTAGTTAGAGTGAAACTCTATTTCAAAAGTTTTTATAAGAATTATTATGTGAAAATGTATTGACAACATATTTTCAATAGTGGTTTTAAAACTTGAAAGTTAGTACTCGGATAATTAAATTCTTATGTTTAATTTGGACACTTTGAATAATGTTTAAATTGTCTAACCCCACCAAAGGTGGCATTTAAATGGTTCATTTTCAATCTCTTAGAAAAAGGAATTAATTTAATTAAGCATATTAGTTATCAACCCCACCCATAGGTGTTAATTGATTTGTTTAGTTAACAAAGAATATCTAACCCCACCAAAGGTGGTATTTATATAAAAAAGAGAGAATCAATAAAATATCAATTTATATCTTTAATAACCTAGATAATATGAGCAAGCATAATTAATTTAGTTATTATATCCATAAATACTCCGCTGATATAAATGATAAAAATTTGCATGAATATTTATTGAATCCGTATATATGTTTATTTTTAGATAATTATTTATTGAATTTGTATCTATGTTTATTTTTATGTTATTAGATTATATTTAATTAATATGTATATATGTTTATTTTATGTCATTAGATTAGGAACACAAAAACCAAACTATCGTGACAGGATGTTTAGGATTTAATTTCGTTTTTAAAAGTTTGAATAATAAATTAAAAACCACATACATTCCTTCCTTAGATCGACCTTGGGAGTATACTTATCATTTTCTTCGAAATGATTCGTGCACTTGCGAGAGTTTTATAAATATTAAAACCAAAGTATTGGCAAGAATCGGCGATGCCGGTTTTCGCTCATCAAGTTTTTGGCGGCGATGCCGGTTTTCGCTCATCAAGTTTTTGGCGCCGTTGCCGGGGAAGGAATAGCGTTTTTAAATTATTTATCAAAATTTTAAAAACATTTTTGTGCTGTAAATAATTGTGATATTTTAACAATAATCAAATTTCAAAATTCATAAGAAATAATAAAATAAAAAAATAAAAAAAAATAATAATTTTTTTTTAATTGTAAAATAATTTAGAAATTTGAAATTTGAAGTAAATTTTTTTTACCTTTCATGAATAGTAAAAAAATAAAAAAAATAAAAAATAAAAAAAATAAAAAAAAAAGAAAAAAAAATTTAAAATTCAAAATTCAAAATTTTTTAAGTTAATAAGAAATAATATAGCATGAATAGTAAAATAAAATTACCGTTCATAAAAAAAAAAATTCAAAAACTTAAATTTCAAAAATTTTAAGTTAATAAGACATAATATAGCGTGAATAGTAAAATAAAATTACCGTTCATGAATAGTAAAAAAAATATAAAAATAAAAAAAACATTACTTAAATTTATACCTAATTAACTAAATAATATGAAAAGTAAAAATCTAAGGGAGTTCTGTCTAGGAGACTAGTTCTTGTAAGCGTTTGTGCCACTAGTCTTTCCTCGAAACGTTGCTCTGGCTAGGAGAATGGTATTTAAGGAGCCGTTTGCACCACCATTCTTTCCTGGGAGCACTCTTAGTTAATACTAATTATGTTACAAAAAAAAAATAATAATAATAAAAATAAAAATAAAAAATAATTTTTTTTTCCTTTTTTAGGGTTTAACTAGTTTTGTTTAGTGCTTTGTATTAAATATCATGTAAATTTTCTCTAAATTTTTTATTTTGTTGATAGGAGTTTTAAATTTACGTTTACAATAGTCTATGCGTGGTAGGAGATCCTTAGGAAACCCCCTTACACCATATGTAAATAATTTTCATAAATTTAAACAAGTGTCAACAAAACTGGATTCTACCCATCAACCTGTTTTTGAGCCAAACATAGAACCAAGTCTTAATCCTTTACTAGAACCAAAAGAAATGGAGTAAAACCAACATATTAGGGAAACCACGATGAAGGAGTTTGCAAGACCGGTAATAGGCACGGCAACTGCCGCTATCCAGTTGGGAGAGGCTGCTCGGAATTATGACCTTAAAAATATTCATTTTTCTATGCTTCCTTCCTTTTATGGGCTACCTAATGAAGATTCTCTTTCCTTTATGAGATATTTCTATGCTACGGTCCAAACATTCTCCCTCGGTATTCTAAACGAGGATCAACTTAGGATGAGATGTTTTCCCTACACTCTAAAGGATAAGGCCAAAGCTTGGTTGATGTCACTTCCCCAGGTTCTCTGATGACATGGGGTAACATTTACAATAAATTCATGGGAAAATTCTATTCCTATCAAAAAACATCAGAGTTGAGAGGAAAGATTGCTACTTTCTCTCAGATGGAAGGAGAACCATTCCATGAAGCTTGGGATAGGTTCAAAATGTTTCTCACTCAATGTCCCCATCATAGCTTTCCCCTGCAGTTGCAGAACCAATTCTTTTACGATGGACTTACACAACAATGTCAGTTCATTGTCGA
This sequence comes from Hippophae tibetana, assembly GCA_037013495.1. Lineage (NCBI taxonomy): Eukaryota > Viridiplantae > Streptophyta > Magnoliopsida > Rosales > Elaeagnaceae > Hippophae > Hippophae tibetana. Next base: position 12,350,951 of record CM072803.1, read on the forward strand.
CAACGCTGCAGAAGGAGCAATAGGAGAAAAGACTGCCTCAGAGACGTATAACCTCTTTGAGATGTTGGGTGCTAATTCCCAACAGAAAAGCTCCCGAGTGAGAAAAGCTGGAGTTCATGAAATTGACTCCAGTAATGAAGTTCAACAAAAACTTGTTCAACTGACTAAGCAAGTTGCCCTTCTCGCTACACAAACCAACACCAATAATGATCAATATGGTTTGTATAGCAACATGGGACATGGTACTGAAGCCTGTCCATATCAAGGAGAAACAATTGGACCTGAACAGGTCAATGTGTTGGGAGCATATCAACAGAGACCAAGGTTTGACCCCAATTCAAATACCTATAATCCTGGGTGGAGAAGTCATCCAAATTTCTCTTGGAGGCAAAACAACCCTCCTTTCACTCAAAGCTCAAACCAGGCAGGCCAGCAATTCCACCCACCTATTCCAAGAAGCATTCCCAATAAACCAACCTTGGAGGAAAACTTGAATTCTTTTATTCAAGTTTGTAGGGATAACCAATCTAAAACCAATCAACGGTTGGACTCTGTGGAAGCTTCTATTAAAAAGATTGAAGTTCAAGTTGAACAGTTAGTTGAACATTTGCAAAAAGGCAAAGACTAATTTGATACTTAAATGAATTCAATGAAGAGGAGACATTGAGTTTTTCATTCTGCAATCTCCAAGCAACGTCTTACTAGAGGACGATAAATTTTAGTCCTGTATGGGAGGTCACCCATTATTGTATTTTGCTTTGTTTTAGTTTGCGTGTAATAAAAATTCAAATGAAATAAATTTGTTTGTTTCAAAAATTGTGTCCATTCGTTTAAATTTAAATTAAAAAAAAAACAAAAAAAAAATTTAGGTTCCTTGCACCTTTTTGCTTTAAGCCTTTACGTTTTATCAAGTTATAAAAATATCTACTAAGAGCAAAATGTTGATACACAATAGGAGGAGGATCATTTTCAACTACAAACAACCATGGGAGATGCTGAAGATAGGCGGAAAAAGATGAAAGAATATACAATGCCAATCATTGGCAATGTAACTTCCGGTATCCAATTACAAGAGGCTGCAAGGAATTATGAATTGAAAAAGATTCATTATTCTTTGTTGCCTTCCTTTTACGGTATCCCTAATGAAGACCCTTTAAATTTCATTCGAGAATTCTATGCTATTGTCCAAACCTTTCCACTACATGCAATTAATGAAGATCAACTTAGGATGAGGTGTTTTCCTTACACTCTCAAAGATAAAGCTTGGTCATGGTTCATTACTCTACAGTCAGGTTCTCTTAAAACTTGGGAGGCAGTCTATGAAATTTTCATGGGTAGGTTCTATTCCCATCAAAAGACTGTTGATCTAAGAACAAAGATAGCAACATTTTCTCAAATGTATGAAGAGCCCTTTCATGAAGCTTGGGAACGATTCAAACTCCTTTTCATTCAATGTCAAAATCATAGCTTTCCCTTACAGCTACAAAACCAATTCTTTTATGATGGATTGACACTACAGAGTCAATACATGGTTGATAATGCTGCTGGAGGTGCTGTAGGAGAAAAGACCGCAGAGGAAACCTATAATCTCTATGAGCTATTGGGTTCTAATTCCCAACAAAGAGGTGGGAGAAGGAAAGCAAAGGTCAATAAAGTCGGCTCTGATAATGAGATAACCTTGTAACTTGCTGAATTGACTAAACAAGTGAAATTCCTCACTTCCCACCAAATTTCAAATCAAGAGGTATGTGAAGTGTGTTGTTCAATTGGGCATGGTACTCATAATTGTTCAAATACTTGTGATTCTAGTGTCGATGCCATAGAGGAAGTCCAATATTTTCAAAGGTATCATCCAAACACCTATAATCACCCAGCCTACACCCAATATCCAACACTAAGGTCGGATAACAACCACCCTTACCCACCAAGCCAATCTTTTAAACCAACCTTAGAAGATAGCTTGAATGCTTTATTCAAGTTAGTCGTGACAACCAATTGATGATTAATCAAAGGTTGAACACCATGGAGGCTTCGGTTAAAAGAATTGAATCTAAAGTTGGGGAACTGGCTGAACAAATGCAAAAGAAAGAACCAGGAAAGTTGCCCAGTCAACCAGAACAAGCAAAGGATGTTAGAACCCTTCGAAGTGGTAAGGTAGTCAATACCAGTTTACCTGAAATCTCTAACAATCTACCTTGTACTTCAGGTAACAGAGAAGGCGATACTCTAATCTCGCAAAAAGGAGAAACAAGTGTTAAACTTAACAAGCCTTCTGAAAAACTCATTGGGGGGTCATCTGACACCCCCAAAATTCAAAAGACAACAGAACCACACCAGATACAAGTACCTTTTCCCCACCGGTTGAAAGAATCCAAACAAGATAAGCAATTCAATGATCTTTTTAATATGCTCTCTAAAGTAAATATCAATTTACCATTATTAGAAGTGATCATGAATGTGCCCTCATATGCCAAGTTTTTCAAAGAGTTGAACACTAAGAAAAGGAGGTATGAACTGAATGAACGAGTAGTAGTATCAGAAATTTCTAGCGCTGTACTTCAGCACAAACTACCCTCTAAGTTGAAAGACCCTGGAAGTTTTATTATAAACATAACTATGGGGGATAGGAAGGTTGCTAAAGCAATGCTTGATTTAGGTGCTAGTATAAATTTGATGCCCTACTCTATATTCTTACAGCTCAATCTAGGGGATTTAAAACCCACAACTATGTCCCTTCAACTTGCAGACAGATCTCTTAAATATCCAGAGGGAATAGTTGAGGATGTTTTGGTATAGGTAGACAAACTGATAATACCTGTTGACTTTGTGGTTCTGGATATGCAAGAAAATCCAGCATTGGACAGAGAGCACACAATATTGCTTGGTAGACCATTTATGGCAACTACTAAAACTATTATTGATGTCCAAGATGGAAACTTGACAATGACAGTCTTAGGAGAGACTGTTCATTTTAAAGTTTTTGATTCTTCACCTTTCCCTTCTATTTCTGCCATCGATGGAATATTCGATGTTGATCCTTTGGATAATCTTGTCCAAAACACCTTTTTCCAAACCAGAATAGAAGACAAGCTTGAAACCGTTCTTACACTTGAAAAGGTTGAAGAAGATTTAGATGAAGAAATTAAGGGGTACCTTGAACAACTAGACAATAATGAAGTGATGACAAAATCTAGTACACTTTTAAATCTACCCAGTTCTTCATCTATTAAAGAGGCCAATCCACCTGAACTTGAACTCAAAGACTTACCTGAGCACTTAAAATATGTGTTTTTGGGAGAGGGAGAAACTTATCCAGTGATAATTTCTTCAACCTTGACCAAACCACAAGAAAAGGAACTCATCAAAGTGCTTAAACAGTTTAAGAAATCTATAGGTTGGAGTATAGGGGATATAAGAGGCATTAGTCCAACAATGTGTATGCACAAGATCAACTTGGAGGATGGTGCTAAACCTGTACGAGAGGCCCAAAGAAGACTAAACCCAAACATGCAAGAGGTAGTTAAAAAGGAAATTCTTAAATTATTAGAAGAAGGGATTATCTATCCTATTGTAGATAGTAAGTGGGTTAGTCCAGTGCATGTGGTACCAAAGAAATCTGGGATAACAGTTGTTAAAAATGACAAAAGTGAATTAGTGCCCACTAGAATAATCACTGGATGGAGAATGTGTATAGATTTTAGGAAACTAAATTTATATACGAAAAAGGATCACTTTCCTCTTCCATTCATTGATCAAATGTTGGAAAGATTAGCTGGGCACAAATTTTACTGTTTTTTGGATGGATTGTCCGGATATTATCAAGTACCCATAGCACCAGAAGATCAGGAAAAGACCACATTTACATGTCCTTTTGGGACATTTTCTTTTCGCAGAATGCCATTTGGGTTATGCAATGCCCCTGCCACGTTCCAGAGATGCATGATATCCATTTTCTCAGACATGGTGGAAAAATTCATTGAGATTTTCATGGACGATTTCTCTGTCTTTGGGAACTCATTTGATGATTGCTTACATAAATTGACTTTGGTTTTAGAAAGATGCATTGAATGCAATCTAACCCTTAGTTGGGAGAAAAGTCATTTTATGGTTCAACAAGGGATAGTTTTAGGACATATAATTTCAAACAAGGGTATTGAAGTTGATAAGGCAAAAGTTGAATTGATATCCAAACTACCTCCCCCTACATCTGTGAAGGGGATAAGAAGCTTCTTGGGACATGCAGGATTTTACAGACGATTTATTAAAGATTTCTCTAAAATAAGTCGTCCCTTATGTAACTTGCTATCCAAAGATGCTGATTTTGATTTCAACAATGACTGCCTTACTTCCTTTAATACCTTGAAAGATAAACTCACATCTACCCCTGTTATTATGGCACCAAATTGGTCTTTACCTTTTGAAATAATGTGTGACGCTTCTGATTATGCAATAGGAGCAGTCCTGGGACAAAGAGTGGATAAGCGTTTACATGTCATCTACTATGCTAGCAAAACACTCAATGATGCCCAGATGAATTACACCACCACTGAAAAGGAATTCTTGGCTATAGTATTCTCTTTAGACAAATTTCGGTCTTATTTAGTAGGATCTAAAGTGATTGTGCATTCTGATCATGCTGCTTTAAGATACCTATTAAGTAAACCAAATGCCAAGCCAAGATTAATCAGGTGGGTCTTACTCTTACAAGAATTTGACCTAGAAATCAAGGATAAGAAAGGCAGTGAAAACTTAGTAGCTGACCATTTGTCTAGGTTGATTTCTGACTTCAATTCTCTTAAAGATGAGAGTAATGACGATATAGTTGAAACCTTTCCTGATGAACAATTATTTTTCATAGGTCCGAACCCATGGTATGCTGATATTGTAAACTATCTTGCCACTGGTGTTTTGCAACCTAACACTTCATATCAGGACAAGAAAAGGTTTTTTAAAACTATTAAGGACTATTTCTGGGATGACCCTTATTTATACAAGATTGGTCAAGATCAAGTCATCCGGAGATGTGTACCTGAAGAAGAACATAAGAGCATTCTGACTTTTTGTCATGAACTTCATTGTGGGGGTCATTTTGGAGGTGAAAAGACAGCCCGTAAGATATTACAGTCTGGATTCTTTTGGCCCACTCTTTTTAAAGATGCTCATATGTTTTGTGCACAATGTGATAGATGTCAAAGAATAGGAAACATAAGCAAAAGAGATGAAATGCCTTTGACATCTAATTTAGTTGTTGAACTCTTTGATGTATGGGGGATTGACTTTATGGGTCCTTTTCCCCCATCTAATGGTTTTCAATACATTTTGGTTGCTGTGGATTATGTGTCCAAGTGGGTAGAAGCTATCCCCACCAAAACCAATGATGCTAATGTTGTTGTGAAATTCTTGAAAGATTTCATATTCAGTAGGTTCGGAACGCCTAGAGCTATAATAAGTGATGGAGGTAGCCATTTTTGTAACAAACTCTTTGATGGAGTACTAAACAAGTACAACATCACACATAAGGTAGCTACTCCATATCATCCTCAAACTTCCAGTTTAGTGGAAGTAAGTAATAGGCAAATTAAGGGAATATTGGAACGCACTGTGCGTCCCTCAAGGAAGGATTGGGCATTTAAGTTAAATGATGCCTTATGGGCATACCGCACCGCTTACAAAACACCTATTGGGATGAGCCCTTATCGGTTAATCTTTGAGAAAGCGTGCCACCTTCCAGTTGAACTTGAACACAAGGCTTATTGGGCAATTAAAGAACTAAACATGGATTTAGATAAAGCAGGTGAAAAACGATTACTCCAGCTTCATGAGTTGGAAGAAATTAGGAATGAAGCTTATGAGAATGCCAAGTTATACAAAGAGCGTACTAAGCGCTATCATGACAAGAGGCTAGTTCCTAAAACTTTTCACCCTGGAATGAAAGTTCTTTTATTTAACTCTCGTTTGAGATTGTTTCCAGGAAAGCTGAGATCAAGATGGGATGGACCATTCAAAATAGTTCAGGTATCTGAACATGGAGTGGTAGAACTATTGGACTCCAAGACACAAAAAACGTTCAAAGTTAATGGCCATCGTGTCAAGCCTTATTTAGAAGAACCAAACAACATTGCTGAAATGGATTGCATTTGGCTGAGTAACCCTTAGCACCAAAAAGATATGTCTTGCTAAGACGTTAAACTAAGCGCTGGATGGGAGGCAACCCATCATTTTAGGTAAATTTTTTGTTATTTGTTTTATTTACTTAATATTATTGTTTATTTTAGTTTACTTATATGTGAATAATTTTTAAAATTGTTAAAACTAAAAATATTTGTTGAGATGTTAGAAGTTCACAGCGATCTGTCTGTACACACTTTAATGATGAATATGATGGATGCACCTGCATTCCTTCATTACTACTTACACATTCTCAAGAAATAGGTAATCTTTCTCCTCTTTTCTCTTTATCTTTAATTTGCAGTTGTTACATTGAGGACAATGTAAGTTCTAGGTTGGGGGTGGTGAAAAGTTACCATCCTTAATAAAACAACAAAAATAAAAAAATAAAAAAAAAATTCTCACAAAAATTTATCATTTCTTTAAATCAAATTTAAGTAAATAGTTAAGTCTTTGGTACTGTTAGATTAATTTTTGAAAACATATCATGAAATATTGTGTAATTATTTTTGATAATTAGTTAGTTTTTGTCATAACTAGTATTTCTTGATAAAATGTGGAAATTATATTAAACCCAAAATCGGTGTTTATGAATTTTTTTTAGTGGAGACTACCCTTGTGAGATATAATTTGAGCCTAATTTCTTTTATTCAGAGTGAAATATATATTTTTTCTACTCCAAACACATTTCTTATTTATTCAAAAAGTTTAGATGATCTCTATAGGTATTAGCATTGAATGTATGAATTTTTTCTCATCTTAATAGAGTATCATATATTTTTATTATTATTTTTGTTTAGATTAAATGATTTGAGTAGAAATTGATAGTATATGCTTATATCTCATTTATGCATGACTGCTACAAAAACAAAAAGACATATCTGGGGTTACCTAAACCAAGATCAAACAGAAAAGCCACAAAATTAACCACTCACCAAAATCCAAAAAAATGTACAATCTGTACATGGGTTGACTCTCTAAAAAAATACATATATTGAAAAAAATATATATATATATATCTTCAGAAAAAAAAATAGAGAGATAAAAAAATTATAGTATCATCTACATACTATGACCCACATTGCCTACAAAGTTGTGAGTAAAGGCTAAATACAAAAGAAAGATATAGGAAGTAATTCCCTAAAAAGTCATTGCAATTTCTTCATTTGTAAAAAGCATATATCTTGAAATTCTTTCTTAATGAGTTTGATTTATGCATAAAAATAATTTTTATATATGATATCTTTATAATTTATACATTCGATTCCTTTCATGAGATCAATGTTAAAATAACACTTTGAGCCTTTATTCTTTATACATATGCGAACATATTAGTTCATTTCTATACATCAACTCTTTCGCATATAAATTAGTATGAGTGTTTGAACCCATAGGATTCAGTGTTTAGAGAGTATTGACTTGTGAGGAATAGAGTCGAAGCGAATTCTGATTCATGACACTGAAATTGGGTGAAATTAAATTGATACATTTTTGAAATGAAATATGAAAATGATTTTCGACTAATTATTGTAATAAAATCATGATTGTTTAAAGAGATTAAAATAACTTATGCTTGAGATTTTAATTATGATCTTAAAGGAGATTAAAAAGTATGAGATATTTTTGTGATATGTTGTTTTCTTTTATTCTGAAATTAATTTTTGATTGTGTTGTAATTTTAATTTTTGATTTGATTGTTTTTATTTTTACATTTAGTTCAATGTTTGTGGGTATCATTACTGAAAACCCTCACGAGACTCAAACTCGTCCACTAGGGCAACCTAGGGGTTTAACGGCTTGTTGCATAGGCTAAATGCAACCGTTTCAATCCACGAAAGTGATTTAGGATATTTTAATTTTTAGCTTTTATCGCTTCTCTTGCTAAGAGACTAGCAAGAAGCTGGTTGGGGGTTGTGATGAGTGCTCAAAAAGCACTAAAATAACCATGATTTTATGTACATTAATTGATTAAAAATATATATATTTATATGTTTTATCATATATTTATATAAATTTGTCTTTTTCGGAATCACGGGTATTTTTATTGTTTTTCAGGTATTTTGGCTTAAAAACGCAATTTAAAGACTCAAAGAGGAATACTTGAAGCAATACATCACAAATATATCAATAAATAAGTGGGAAAAGGTCAACAAACATGGAAAAATCGGACAAAATGGGTCGAAAAGGTCAAAAATGTCAAAAAGACAGAAATCGCGCGCCGCAGCCCAGCCGCGTGCGCAACCCAACGCCCAGCCGCGCGCGCCCCATGCCGCGCACGCTGGCCTGCCCAGCTGCGCGCAGCTCAGCGCGCGGGCACTGTTCACGCGCGCCGAGCCGCGCGCCCAACGCGTTTTCGCCCCATTTTTCACATGCAGCCGCCCCTGTGACGTCATGCTGACGTCATTAATGACATCAGCAATTCCAATACGCGTTTTTACATTTTTTAATATTTTTTTTAACATTTTTTTACTCATTTTTTCTCTCCATCCTCACCTATAAATACCCCCATTCCCTTCACTTCAAATCACACCTTCAAAACACACTTCTCTCTTCTTTCTTTCTCTCATTTCTTAGTTTTTGAGTTTTCTTAGTTTCTAAGCTTTTCTTAGTTTTTCTCTTAGTTTTTAGTTCAATTCTCTTAGGTTTAGAGTTCTTCTCTTTTTGAGAGGAACTTGTAATGTTTTTGTAATAATTTAGATTTTTGATTCAATAAATGGAAGTGCAAATTCCGCTTGGAGTTTTTCCAGCTACGGGAATAGCGTCGAAGTTTTGTAAGGATTTTATTTTCTTTACAGTTATTTTTATGCTTTATTCTTACATGTTATATTCAACTTGTCTGTGGTTAAATTTAACTATGCTGGCTGTTTAGTAAATATGATGTAATAATGACGTTGTTATGCTTGCAAAATATTAAATAGGTAAAAATCTTTAAAATGAATTGATTTTGTTTTTATTCAAGATTTTATATTAAGAATGTTAGAGAGAAATATATTATTTTTCATTACAAACTTAAACCTGAAAATTAGATTTTAAGGTTTAGTTATCCGGTCTAATTTAGAGTAGTGCTCTTTTATTTGTTGGTACAATCGCCCGGTAGTTAGAGTGAAACTCTATTTCAAAAGTTTTTATAAGAATTATTATGTGAAAATGTATTGACAACATGTTTTCAATAGTGGTTTTAAAACTTGAAAGTTAGTACTCGGATAATTAAATTCTTATGTTTAATTTGGACACCTTGAATAATGTTTAAATTGTCTAACCCCACCAAAGGTGGCATTTAAATGGTTCATTTTCAATCTCTTAGAAAAAGGAATTAATTTAATTAAGCATATTAGTTATCAACCCCACCCATAGGTGTTAATTGATTTGTTTAGTTAACAAAGAATATCTAACCCCACCAAAGGTGGTATTTATATAAAAAAGAGAGAATCAATAAAATATCAATTTATATCTTTAATAACCTAGATAATATGAGCAAGCATAATTAATTTAGTTATTATATCCATAAATACTCCGCTGATATAAATGATAAAAATTTGCATGAATATTTATTGAATCCGTATATATGTTTATTTTTAGATAATTATTTATTGAATTTGTATCTATGTTTATTTTTATGTTATTAGATTATATTTAATTAATCTGTATATATGTTTATTTTATGTCATTAGATTAGGAACACAAAAACCAAACTATCGTGACAGGATGTTTAGGATTTAATTTCGTTTTTAAAAGTTTGAATAATAAATTAAAAACCACATACATTCCTTCCTTAGATCGACCTTGGGAGTATACTTATCATTTTCTTCGAAATGATTCGTGCACTTGCGAGAGTTTTATAAATATTAAAACCAAAGTATTGGCAAGAATCGGCGATGCCGGTTTTCGCTCATCAAATGGCTTCCAGTAATCATTGGTAATTGTGTCTCTCTGGAAGATTATGGAAATAGACCAAGATATATAATTTAGAATCAAAGATTGAACGTTTACTAAAGGATCATGTTAAATCTAGGATTTATGAATTGCAATATGATTATGCATGAAACACATTCTATAAATTGGTATCAGAGCCTACTCTAGCTGAACTATTAAATTTTGATTTTGGTTCGAATATTTATGGTTTGGAAAATTTTAAGAAAATTAATAAGTATAAATTTTTAAATAATTTTTCTGAACAAAAGTGTCCTTCTCTTTGGAAAATTTTAAGATGAATATTTAGGTAATAGCATAATTTTTCCTGATTCAAATTATTTATGGTCAATAGTCAAATTATTCAAATTAAGCACTATTATGCTCTAATTTGTATTTTCACATAACCATTATTTTGGTATTCCGGTACAATTATTTCTAAACCATAATAGAGTATACAATAATTTGATTAAACCAAACTTGACTTTGGAATTTGTTCAAATGATTATTTCATCAATTGATTGTTTGAAGAATTAATAAGAATGTAATAAGTCATGTTTTAAATAAAGTTTTTACCAATGATAATATCAAGTCATTATGAAGGCTTCAGATTAAGATATATTTTGAAAAATGATTGATCAAGATATCACCTTACCAATTTATACCGGCGTTTATCATTTGCCAATTTATACACAAAAGATATACATATAGTGTTTGGTTATTGGACTGGCCCAAAGGAAAGACAAATAGTCAAGTATTGTATATGTATACTTATGATAATGAATGGGTAATAGTCATTAAGTTTTGGATGTAATTAGTTAATCATCCCAAAGGAAGGTTGACTAATTGACATCAAATGGATTGTTACATTCAATTACTACACCTAATTATCTTAGAATAATGACTGACTCCAAAGAGCACTTATTGTTCCAAGATACTTAGTAGATAAAATATACCTTATTTTGATTTTTTATTATAATTATTCGGTCATTTGATTAGTTCTTTGTGAATATTTTCAACAAATATTACTGATCTTACAACTGGCATCAATAACATTCCGATGTTAATGGGCTCTAATTACAAGGATTGAAAAGATAATCTAGAGATTATCCTTGGGTGTCTTGACTTGGACATAGAGTTACATGAGGTCAAACCACCTGTGCCTATTGAAACTAGTTCTAAAAAGAAACAAAATGCATATGCACGGTGGATGAGGTCAAATCACTTGTGTCTTTAGGTCATGCAGAAGATCATTCTTGAAAGTTTTAGTGGACCAGTTTCTGATTCCACTATTCCAAAAGAGTATCTTAAGGAACTTGAGCAAAATTTTGTCAGGAATGAGAAGGTTGAAATAGGTCTTTTATTAAATAAAATCTGCACAATGAAGTATAATGGTAAGAGCAATGCTAGGGAGCACATTCTTGAAATGACGCATACCGCTGCAAAACTTAAGGGACATAAGCTAGTTATATCGAATGATATGCTAGTCTATTTGGCCTTTAACTCTCTTCCTGCCTCATTTAGACAGTTCAAGGTGAGCTACAACTGTCAGAAGGAAACACAGACATTTAATGAACTCATCTCACACTATGTTTAAGAGGAAGAGAGATTGAAGTTGGATAAGAGTGAAATCACAAACATTGCTTCTACATCTAATGGAAAAGGGAAACATAAATGTAAGGCCAATTCAGATGTTGCAACTACAAGTTCATAGAAGAAGCTCATTAAGGACAACAAATTGGTTACCATATTGGAGCCGAATAAAGAAAATAAGAGAGGTTATTTCTTCTATCGATATAAAGGGCATGTGAAGAAGAATTTTACCAACTATCACGCATGGCATGTCAGGAAAGGTATTAATTTTTCATTTGTTTGTGAAAAAGTTAATACAGTTTCAGTTTCAGTAGACACATGGTGAGTAGATTCGGGTGCAACTACTCACATATGCATTTCTATGCAGGGTTTCCGAAGTTACCAAAAGCCAAGTGATGGTGAAAAATACATCTATGTGGGTGAGGAAACAAGGTAGAAGTTGAAGCTATATGGCATTTTAGATTACTTTTGAAAACTGGCTTGTATTTGAATTTTTTTATACTTTTGTTGTACTGTCTTTTAGGCAGAACTTAGTTTCTATTTCTACATTGCAAAAATTAGGTTTTACTTGTTCATTTGGAGATAGAAAGTTTGGTTTGTATCAAAAATCCAATCTGGTTACTTCTCGTTTTCTATCTATTTTAGATAATATTTATGCTTTAGATATTGTTGCTTCCTATAATGAGACCTTGAACAATGAAACTCGAAACATTAGACAAAAATTAACACATTAGGATTCAGCTGCACTTTGGCATAAGCGTTTAGGTCATATTTCTCAGTAAATAATTACACGTATTATTCAAAGTGATATTCTACGACCTTTGGACATGTCGGATCTCAGTCCGTGCATTGAGTGTGCGAAGGGAAAAAAATAAGCATGCATAAATATATAGCCAATCGTATGAAAGAAGTCCTTGAGCTGATACATATAGACATATGTGGGCCATTCCCTATAGCTACTAGGAATGGGCATGTATATTTTATCAATTTCATTGACGACTATTCTAGATATGGTTATATATTTTTAATTAAAGAAAAGGCTCAAGCTTTGGACATATTTAAATCCTTCAAGGCTGAAGTTGAGTTATAACTCAAAAAAAGGATTAAAAGCGTAAGATCGAATCGTGGTGGTGAATACTATGGTCAATATGATGGCTCAAGAGATCAACGTCTAGGGCCTTTTGCTAAATTTCTAAAGGAAAATGAAATTGTGCCATAGTATACAATGCTGAGTTCGTCTACAATGAACGATGTGATTGAAAGGCGTAATCGAACATTAATAGAGATGGTACAGAGTATGATTTCTCATACCTCACTTCCATTGAATCTCTGGGGAGAAGCATTTAACATAGCAACATATATTCTAAATCGGGTACCGACTAAAGCAGCGATCAAAACTTCATATGAATTGTGGATTGGGCAGAAGCCTAGGCTCTAGCACTTAGAATCTGGGGTTATCCAGCTGAAGCTTAGTCTTATAGGCCACAAGAGAAAAGCTGGATGAAAGGACAATTAGCTGCTATTTTTATGATATGTAAAAACGTCCTGGGGGTATAAATTTTATGATCCCACTAATAGAACAATTTTTGAGATAAATACAGTTAAGTTCTTTGAGGATTTTTTGGTTCAATAGGGAATTACAAATCAAATTGTCTTTGAAGAGAAACATGATTCTTCTATACAAGGGGCACCAAAAATGGTACAAATTGTAATAAGAATATCTGGAGACTTATTGATTTAGGATCGTACAATGAATGAACCTATAGTGAATGAACCTCTAGAAATGGAAAAGAATCTGGTACAAGACAATGTTGATGTTAAAGAGGAACCTATACCACCTCAAGAACTTCAAGAACAAGTGTCTTTAAAGAGATCCATAAGAGAGAAAAGAAGTGCAATATCTAAAGATTATATTGTGTTCCTTCAAGAACATGAATTTGACATTGGCATGATGAAGGATGGCCCTCTCAGTCTCCAACAGGCTTTGGAAAGTACGAATTCTCATAAATGGATCAAGGCTATGAATGGGGAAATAAAGTCAATGTATGATAACAAAGTTTGGGATATCGTCCCATTATCTGAAGGTGTGAAACCTATTGGTTGCAAATGGATATTTAAGACCAAGAAGGATTCATAAGGTAATGTGGAAAGATACAAAGCGCGGCTTGTTTCTAAGGGGTTTACACATAAATAAGGCATTGAATTTACGAAAAATTTCTCACATGTGTCTATGAAGGATTCCTTTAGAATTATCATGGCTTTAGTGGCACATTTTGATCTTGAGTTACACCAGATGGATGTTAAGATTGCATTTCTCAATGGTGACATTGATGAATCCATTTATATGGTGCAACCACCTAACTTTGAGTCTGATGACTCAAAGAAGATGGTTTGCAAATTAAAGAAATCCATCTATGGACTTAAGCAAGCATCTCGATAGTGGTATTTTAAATTTCATCAAGTAATTGTTTCATTTGGATTTGAGCCTAACTTGGTGGATGAATGCATATACCACAAGTTTAGTAGGAGTAAGTTTATGTTTATGGTTTTATATGTTGATGGCATATTACTTGCTAGTAACGATATAAACATGATGCGTGAAACTAAGAAATTTCTTTTCAAACATTTTGATATGAAAGATCTTGGCAAAGCATCATATGTGTTAGGCCTTAAAATACAAAGTTATCAAAATAAGTGTATTCTAGGGCTTTCACAACAAGCATATATCGATAAAATTCTAAGTGATATGGCATGGAACACTATAAACCAGGAAATACTCCTATTGGAAAAAGAGACAAATTTTGTCTCAATTTGTGTCCAAAAATAAAACTTGAGAAATCAGAAATGCACTAGATTCCATATGCTACAATAGTAGGAAGTCTGATGTATGCTCAAGTGTGTACACGTACGAATATTGCGTACATCACAAGAATGCTAGGTTGGTATCTCACTAATCCTAGTATGGATCATTAGAGAGCAACCAAGAGGGTACTTAGGTACTTACAAAAAATGAAGTATCATATGCTGACATATCATAGATCGGATAAGCTTGAGGTCATTAGATATATTGATTCTGATTTTGCGAGTTGTGTGGATAGAATGAAGTAAACATCCAGTTATATTTTTATGTTGGCTAAAGGAGCTATTTCTTAGAGGAGTGCAAAGCAGACCATGATTGCTTCTTCCACCATGGTAGCCAAATTCATTGCGTGTTTCGAGGCATTAAACCATGGAATATGGCTAAGGAATTTTGTCATTGGGCTGAGTATTGTGGATACTGTTAAGTTACCACTCAAGGTATATTGTGACAATAATTCAACAATACTGTATTCCAACAACAAAAGGAACTCGTCAAAATCCAAAAATATTGACATTAAGTTCCTTTCTGTGAAGGAAAGAGTTCAGAGTGGACTTATAAGTATTGAGTATATTGGTACAGCTTCCATGCTAGCAGATTCATTGACTAAGGGATTGGTACCCAAACAGTTTCATGAGCATGTCGCTCACATGGGTATCTATGCCATAGAAGATTGTCAGATTTAGTAGGAGTTTGTATTTTATGTATCATATTTTATGTTATATGATATACTTTTACAAATATAATGCAGTTAACTTTTATATGATATTATGTTATTTGTATTTATCATGCAGTTATTTAGACTTTATTTATTTAGCTTTTAGTTATTCAGTTTATTATGCACTTTGATTTTTGATTGACCTCAAAATCAAGTTAAGTTAAAGCGACCAAATTGGAAATAGGCATGCGGATCACATTACATGTAATTTCCAAACTACACATCCCCTTCCTGATTCATGTCATTCAGTTATGTTTACATAGTGAGTTATGTTGGTTTAGTTTTGCTTTATAAGACGAATACTACTTAAGTCCTTATGAATATGATTTATGGACGAAATTGGTTGATGACGTAAAAGGCTATGAAAACATAGTTTGAGTACTCAATTCTATTTTATCAATATATGTATATACATATAGCTCAAGTGAGAGATTGTTGGAATTAATTTCAATTAATTACAACATATATAGGCATATATGTGATATAAATATATATTGAATAATAGACTGTCAAATATTTAATTAGACTTGTTATAAAGTGATCGAATTAAGTATTATTTATATGGTTTAATATGTGTCATGAGAAATAGGGCCTTTAATCTGTAGAATGTGTATTAATAACTTTATATAATTTTATGATTTAGTGATGGTCTAAATTATATAATTTTTTTGAAAATAATACAATTATGCTATTGGTCCCTAGAAAACACAATTAAATATAGAAATGTTCTTTAAATAAGGAAATATCCAATAAGGCAAGTTTTGAATGTAGAATTTGAATCCATGTAGGATTCAATAAGAAAATTTCTAATAAGGTAAGTTTTGAATTTAGAATTTGAATCCGCGTATGATTCAATAAGAAAATATCTAATAAAACAAGTTTTGAATTTAGAATTTGAATCCGCTTAGGATTCAATAAGGAAATATTAAATAAGATAATATCTAATGAGGAAATAAATTACAGATCACCTCTTGAAATTTAGAGGTGTCTTTTCCTCTACTAGCGTTTCTTTGTCTCTCTCTTTTGATATAATTCAGCTCTTTTCTCTCTCTCTCTCTCTCTATATATATATATATAAATATATAAAATAGAGAAAATAATTAATAAGGGAAAGTGTTTTCGGTTAAGAACTTGTAATTTAGGTATCTCTTATTGTATAGGACAAAATGTTGTTACTACCGCATATCTTACTCTCTTCATTAGACTTGGGAGAGATTACTTGGAGATGTAAAGGCTTCCAGTAATCACTAGTAATTGTCTCTCTGGAAGATCATGGCAATAGACTAAGGTAATTTAGAATCAAAGATTGAACGTTTACTGGAGGATCATGATAAATCTAGGATTTATGAATTGCAATATGGTTATGTATGAAACACATTTTATCACCCTTCACAAAGAATGAACAAAAGATCGTCACTGGACCTCTTCAAAATTCATGGGTTCGATCTGCAACAGTGAGGAACGGGATAGGTGTCAATGGACTAAAGGGATGCTTAGCTTGAAATGGAAGATTAGTAGGCTAGACTTTCGGGGGATGTAGCAAATTTTAAATGATGAATGTAGACTGGGGTTGAGGCGAGGTGTTTCTAGGTGAAAGTAGAGGTCCAAAATTGGTACTACCTGAGTCGATAGGTGATGTGGTTCAAACTATAGCAAAGGTTTTGAATGGAGAGGATGAGTTACCTCGCTCCGCAAACACCATCATTGCTATGTGACTAATTATAGAGTTCAATATAAGGTGTAGAAAGATGGATTGGGACGTGGGATAGATCAAAGCGATGTGATAAACTTCCAGGCATGGAACAAGAATTTCTAGATTAGGTTGTAATTTCATTCGGTGTTGGAAATAGTTGGATGTTGTTATGGGTTAGAGGTTGTCACAGATTTGTGCCAGAAATGGCTAGGTTGGGACCTTGATTGATGCTAGAAACATGCTAAATTAGGCCATGGTTTAAAGATGGAAATGACTGAAACTTAGGTGATATATCTTGAGCGAGAAACGACTTGGTGCAAAAGAAGGACGATCACTGTTGGCCAAACAAAGTAAAGAATGGTTAGTGCTACTTTTAACAGAGAATTGAAAATAAATAGTTGATGCAACTTCCATTGCAGTAAAATCAACAATAAAAGGTAAAAGTCCTTGATTGTATAATTGAAGCTTTAAAAGTTGTCAATGCCTTCTAAATGGCTTCTCCAAGTGGAATTACCTGTAAACACAAATTAATAGCCCAATATAGAGTCCACTATCAACATTTTAATTTGATAAAATGTCAAAGAAAATAATTGATTAAATTTTAAATAACTCTTTAAACCAACAAGTCCTTCTTGAAAATTTCACTTTTGAGGAGGTTGTTTATCTAAACTAGAACTTGCATTTGATTTTGGCTCAAAGCTTTCTATTGAGGTTGTAGGGAAAAATTAGAAATTACATGATAAGATGACTTTCGAAGAGCTAGTACAATTTATTGTGAAGGTGTGGCTTGAGGATATATCTCTACATAACCATTATAGTATGTTGCACCAGATGATAGAGGTTGGGCATAACTGACTAATTACGTCTAAGACTACACACCTTTTACAATGCTTCCAGGTTAAGAGACATTCCCTTGAGGAAAGACAATAGATGACCTAGTTGATACAACTAAATAAGCCACATGCGTTGGTATATTATTCACAGTTAGTGTCAAGGTAGCCCTTGAAATTGCCTTGCATTTGATGTGAACCCTCTAGACAAACAACCCTAGGAACCCATGAACTCAAAGAATAGGAACAATTGATTTTCTAGGAACGTATTGAAGATGATCGGATTAGAATCCTAAGGAAATAAAGTCCTTAAAACCCTAACCTTGAGATGCCACAAATGTTGATCACTCCTTTTGATAAGTTGAATTCAAGCATTCAATCAAGAATGATTTTTCTTAGTCATCAGTTCTTAGATTAGCTTTATAGTTTTTATTTTTATACACAATTTAGATTAGACAATAACAAGTAAGAGGTAACATTAGGGAGTTTTTTTATGATCAAGAAAGAAGAAAAGATTGTTGAAAATTTAAGATCACTTTGAAGATCAAGATCATAATTTTTTGAGCATGACACATTATCATCCATTATTGGTATTGAGATCTAATTTGTATTTTTATATTTTCATATTAATCTTTTTGTATTTCTTAAATAAATGTTGATTTTAATCCAGTGATCATAGAATTTATTTTAAGCATATTTGGTTGATTTTTACAATGGAAATTTAGTTTTATTACCATGTTTGCATAGATTATTTAGGTAAACATTTTTAATATTAAATAAATTGAGATATTTCTTATTTCAAGATTTGTTATAAAATTTATATATGAATAATTTATTAGCTATTTATTCTTCATAATAAATTTAAAATATGAGAATTAAGTTTCACATAAATCATCTAGATTTAATTTAGATAGCTTGAATTGGGGTTTAAATTGGTGAGTTAATGATCCTTATTGAAGGCATTAATTGTATGATTAACAAAGAAAAATGATCCCAACTGAAGGCATTTTATACTAAAAAGTAAAAATCAATAATCTGAATTTATACTTTAATTAACCAAAATATTTCTAAACAAATATGATTGCTAAATATTCTCATTAATTGTCTATTGATTATTAATTATATATATGCCTTGATTTTGTTCGGAGTCAAATTTATATTTAGTTATTTAATTATTTTGTCATTAATTTAAGATTTTTAAAACCTAATCATTGTAATAGAATATTTAGATTTTATTTTCATACTTGTTTAAATTTTTAATAAATTTCAAGAATTATTTAAAACCATGTAATTCTTTTTAAGACTAACCTTAGGAATATGCTTATCTCTTATTATAAGTAATTCTTGTACTTGCGAGTTATTTATAAATACAAAATTTGACATCAACCTACCCAATAAGTGCTGCCTCATCAAATGAGTATATTTGTTGGATAATATCTATAAGAGATAAATGATCAATAAATATCTCATAATTGCTCGAAAGAGATAATTACTGAGAGATAATCACTTTTGTATAGAATGTTTATCTAAATGGATAAGAGGTAAACATCAAGCTAATTCTAACCCTTATATATATTTATCTTTATACACTTCATATAATATCTCTTATATCTCTAAGATCTAAGAACATAACAAAATACAATCTCTATAATTCTTTTCCCTTATATCACTGAGTGAGATCTTTAAGCTCTTATATCATCTACAACTACCTATATATAAAAACTTAAGCATCAAAGGCCACCACCCACATCGTGGTCCAATGTCCTAATGAGTTTCTTTCATGATCGCCTTCTTTGATGTTAACAAAAAATCGACATCAATAAAATTATAAGATATTATATGATCTTTTCATAATAATATAAAATATCAATAATTGATTTAGTATAAATGGTTCATAATTCAAGATAATTTGTTTTTAGTATGGTATGCATAATGATGACTTATAAGATTCCTCCTCGCCCATTTTAAGAGACAAATTTGATCTATATCAATTAATATTGTTTTATCTTAAAAATTTATCTTTAACTCTTTTATCTTTTAATATATGTTTATAATTTATAAATTTTATTATTAAATAGTTCATCTATATATTTATATTCAATTTTTGTGAAAAATTTCTTATTAATGCATGAATCAAGAAAAAAACATTGATATTTCAATAAATTATAAAAACTATAATTGAAATATAATTGGTCATTACTTTTCATTTTGCATTTTGAAAATAATAATAAATATAATTAATAACAAAAATTTATTTTCGTAGAAAGTATTTTCATTTATTCTATTTATATGTGGTAGTATATATGATTTGAGTGCATTGTTCAGAGAACTTAGCTTGCCATGTTTTTTTCGTTTCTCGTAAATATGTACTATCGTTATGTGAGCTATTTACTTATATCTCTGCATTATGTGATATCAGATAAGTATGGGAGTTATACGCATACTTCCATCCTTATGGTTTTATACGATTATTTATTTAGTCAGGTTTGTGGTTCATCTTTGTTATATTTGATCTATCTTTTTGAATGAAATTTTTTGATCTGATTTCGCATCCCTCAAGTTTGAAAAAAAAAAATATTTAGCCGTTTAATTTTAACACAATTTTTGTTTTTTAATTGACTCAATAACTTGTAATATTAATGAATTTACTTTCAAGTCATGAAGTTTAAAAATTTTAATAACCTATTTTTTTATTTCAAATATGTTGCAAAAAATTAACCAAAATGTTTTTCCTGCATTTCTTAGGCAAGACTTGTTGGAATGAATCGCGCCTAGTTCCTTTAAAACTTCATTACCGTTGGGTTCTAGATAGATATTCTATTCATCCTTAGTGGGATGGTCTGTGGTGTAACGTCACTTACATCTTTTCTAAGGCACACCGTCTCATGATTCCAAGGAATGTGTCGTTCCTACTCCTTTGCAAGGCTTGATTAATGCGAAGTGCAAGGTGCCCATAGGCAATGGAGTCCTTTCCATTTCTATGCATGACTCTAGGGGGGATCACTCCTTATTCCAAGTTCTAATCCCAAGGTGTTGGGTACCAAAAGGCTTTATAACCTCACTTATTTACCGAATGCTGTCTTTGTTTTTTATTTTTAACTTGTGGTGGTGATGCATCTAGGTTTCAATTTTGGCTTGACGTTATTATCAAGATTTGTTTGAAAGAGCATACTCTTTCCTAACTCTTCTGGCTCTTTTCAAAAGTTGGATTGTTAATGTATAGATATTTTGGCCAAGTGTTGTTGCTAGAGCTTGGTGGATGAACGTATTCACTTTCAACCTTATTGGAGCAATAGGTGTAGGTTCAACGTTTGATGCAATTATTTGTAGACTTTTTCTAGAATGGAGTTTCTGGGTGTTTGGAAGAATGGTAGGAGTATCAATGTGGTTATATTTATTCTTTATTGAAATTGATAATGAATACTTCTTTTTGTTTTTTTCTTCCTAGTTCCAACTTTTCTATTGAGATTGGATGTTGGTATTGGTATGACCACACATAACCTCACCTAGAACTTTATTGAAAATAATTTACAAAGAAAAAGGAAAAAATTTGGAATTTGTGTATTTGAGGTATTTAAGACTTATATTCCACTCAAGTGCTCTATTTTGTATGCTTAGTTTCCTAGTACTTCATACTAATTTCTAAATATAATACCCTTCTCTAGTCGGCATGACTTAAATTTCCTTCCTAGATTAAACATTCTAAGTGTTGTCGTTTGTGGATATTCGTAACACATCAGGGATATAAGTTATGAACATTTTCTTTTCTATGAAATTTTTTTGTCAACTCCTCTCTAGGTGAAACATGCTTGGAAGAGACAATTGACTTGTTGGGTTTGAATGAAGAACTAGTCAACCATTTAAGCTTTTCTAAGTTCCTCAAAGTATAAACTTGAATGAAGAACTAGATGTCTTATAGATAGTCTAGTTGAACTCTTATGGCTAAACCCTAGCCATGTTGGCTCTTCTTGGGTATGCTATTGGTATTTCATGTTGACATTTTCAATACATTTGACATGGGGTCAAAGTTTATATAAGTTTTGTTCATTTGGAGTTGAAATGGCTTCCAACCCCAAGGTGGAAATTGATAGCATGTAAAGTGATAATTTGAAGCTGATGTTACTTTCAACCTTCTCGTGTTTATTCTTGCGATATATTTTGTAAGTGGAGAGATTTTGGATCTCTCTGTACCAAAAATTCCTGGAATTAGTTATATAGTAAACATTTTCTAGTGGATTTCACTTTTTACTTTTGGACCCCTAAATAAAGTCTTGCTTTACTAAAGGGTAGCTTTGAGCCATATTAGAAAGTAGTTAAATAGTTTAATGTAAACTATTTAACCATCAGTTGATTTCTAAGAGGATGGATAACCTTTTTTTGGAGCTCCATAATTGAGTGTGCTTAACTTCGAGAAATCTATGGATGAGTAGGGAAGTGCTTTCATCTATAATTTCTAAAATGCTTCTGCTTCGAATGTAATGACTCTATACGTTGCCACTTATAAGAGGCATATCTATCCCATTTAGTAAGACATGTATGTTGATAGCCTAGATCCACGTTCTGGAGAACAGTGAGCTAGGAAATACAACTTGGAAGGAAGCTTGTTTGGATAGCATAGCATATAAGGTAGACAACCCTTAAGTATGGCATGGCTTGAGTAGCAACATTCTAGACGGTGCAACCTAGAAAATGGAATTTTGAAGAGCCCAACCTTAAGAGGAGCAATCTGGACAGTATAGCTTTCTAGGGTATGAACTTTCTTGTTAAGACTTGATCTTGCGTGAATCTTTCCTCTCGTACAATAATTCTTGTATGACAATCACAACTGCAGACATCCACCTCAGAATTAACAACATCATCGACATGTTTTTTCTCACTTGATTGTGTTGTTGTCAAGTCTTGAAGCAATTCCTTAAGGTGAGCTAGATAAATTTGGTTTGATCTACACATGCTTGTACGAATGGAGGTCACTGATGGATGGTTGGTATTCTCGCCTTTTAGAGTTGTATAAGTTTAATGTCAATTGATGTCTGGAAGGCTAGGCTCGTCTTTCTAGCTCGTCTACCTTGATGCTCTGTCTGGCTACTCTATTTGGGTGGTCCACTTGACTACTTTATCTAGCTGGTCTATCTAGGTGCTCTGCCTAAAATTCTAGTCTACCTAGCTTCTTTGCTTGGTTGGCTTACTTGGCTAGATGTCCAGTTGCACTGAGTGTTGGAATACATCTTTTAGATGGATGACCATACACCTATTTTGGGTGGCTTATACTAAGGTAAATTGATCAATCTCTTTTTGGGTGGCCATCACCATTGTATGCAGCATTAGTATGTGTGTTTTTGAGTTTTTCCTAGGTCCTTCCTATATGTTTATTGTGTTCACGATTAAAACTATTGTATGAATACTGAAATAAATGAACAAGAAAAAACAAATCAAAATGTCATATCCTTTCAAATGAATTAATTAAAGAAAGTGATAGAGGATATATGTGTTCAATTAAAAGGTATAAAGAACATACCTTGAAATGTGAATGGAGTGGACTATTTATAGGCTTGGATTGAGGCTAATTTCATAATATTATCTTGATTCTTAACCTTAAAAATAATATATAAATAAGATATTATTTTAATATTGATGAATATATTATTAAAAATTTTAATATCTAGATTAACATATTTTTTTTAAGTTAAAGAATAGTTATTGTGAATAGTATAGAGAGATAAGAATAAAGAATGATTTAATATTGTATTGGTGTGTTTGAGAATGTACATAGAGAACTCTATTTATAGAGTTGTAACAAGTGTAGTACAAGTGAAATAGTAAGTGTAGTACAAGTGAAATAGTAAGTGTAGTACAAGTGAAATAGTACAAGTGTAGTACAAGTGAAATAGTAGAAGTGTAGTACAAGTGAAATAATACAAGTGTAGTACAAGTGAAGTATAAGTGAATTACAATATCAAATATAACTTAACATCCCTCCTCAAACTCAAGGAGGAAGATAAACAATCAACTTGAGTTTGGAAACTAATTTTTGAAATCTGCCTGGTAGATGAGATTTGGTGAAGATGTCAACTGTTTGATCTGTGGAGGATATTGATATGAGACAAACAGTATCTTAAAGAACATGTTGACGAACAAAATGACAATCAATCTCGATATGTTTTGTTCGTTCATGAAATACATTATTGTGAGCAATCTGAATAACACTCTGATTATCACAATATAGGATAGTTGCAGTTGATTGGAGAACACCCATATTAGCAAGTAACCAACGGATCCAAAGAAGTTCTTGAGTGGTGTGAGCAAGAGCACGATATTCAGCTTCAATGCTGGATCGAGAAGTGAAAGATTGTTTCTTACTTTGCCAAGATATGAGAGAGTTTCCAAGAAAGAAACAATATCCAGTAGTAGAGCGATGATCAGTTGGGTCACCTGCCCAATCAGCATCAGAGTAGGCAGAAAGAAGAAGATTAGACTTGTTGGAGAAGTAGAGACCGTGAAACATGCCTTTGATGTAGCGGAGAATGCGAAGAATCGCAGTATAATGGGTAAACCGTGGAGCAGACATGAATTGACTAACCAGATGAACAACATAGGCAATGTCAGGACGAGTAACTGTGAGATAAACAAGACTGCCTACTAGTTGTCTGTATAATGTGGCATATGAGAGAATAGTACCATCTAATGGAGTAAGTTTGACATTGGTTTCTAGAGGTGTTGATGCAGTTTTGCAATCAGTAAGGCCAACTCGATTAAGAATATCAGAAGAGTACTTTGCTTGAGAGAGATAATATCCTTGAGAATCAGATGAGATTTCTAGGCCCAAGAAGTAGTGGAGACGACCAAGGTCTTTCATTTCAAATTGATGGCTCAGAAACTTCTTGAGATCAATAATTCCATTAGATTCATTCCCTGTTATGATCATATCATCTACATAAAGGAGTAGAAGTGTTACACTAGTGGGAGTCTTTCGAATAAAGAGACCAGAGTCATAAGAACTGGAAATGAAACCAAAGTCAGTAAGTGTATAGCTAAATTTGCCAAACCAAGCCCGATGAGCTTATTTGAGACCATAGAGAGCACGACGAAGTCTGCATAGTTGATGAGGCGAATGAGTGTATCCAGGAGGAGGTTTCATATAAACTTCCTCAGTTATGTCTCTATTGAGAAAAGCATTTTTGACATCCATTTGAAACATGTTCCAATTTCGGGCAGCAACAACAGCAATGATACTTCGAACAGAGGTGAGGCGAGCTACAAGTGCAAAAGTTTCTTCATAGTCGATTCCATATTCCTATGTAAAACCCTTTGCAACCAGACGAGCTTTATATCGTTCCACAGACCCATCTGAATGATTTTTGATTTTGAAAATCCACTTACAACTAATCAAAAATTTATTAGATGGAAGATCAACAAGATCCTATGTGCTTTTGTTAATGCCTATAATTCATCTGTCATAACTTGCTGCCAATGAGGGTTAGAACTAGCTTCTCTATAGTTTTGGGGTTCATGATGAGACAAAATAGTAGAGAAACATTGGTAATCACAAAGATGAAAAGGAAGACTACTTACATGAGTAGAACGACGAAGTGATGACTCTGGACAATCAGGTAGTTGGTCTTCAGAAGATGTTGTTATGGTAGGATCAGCAGAAGGAGCAGACACATCAGGAGAAGCCGTAGTAGACGATGGTGAGGGTAATGGAGCAATGTTAGGAGGAAATAAATCAATAGTTGGGTCATTAAAAAATGAGAGTGAGGTAGGAGATGAGACATGAAATGAGGAAATAGAGGAAAACATTTTATGTTCCCAAAAGATGACATGACGAGAGATGTGCAATCGTTTAGAGATAAGGTCCCAACAACAATAGCCTTTGTGTTCTATTCCATACCCTAAGAAACAACAAAGGCGAGCATGAGGTTCTAATTTATTACGTTCATGAGGGTGAAGAAGAACAAAAAAGGCACAACCAAACACTTTGAGCAGTTCATAAGATGGAGAAGTACTATAGAGACGCTCATAAGGGGATTGATTGTGAATAATAGGCATGGGAACACGATTGATGGTATAAACAGCCATAAGAGTTGCTTCACCCCAAAAGCGTTCAGAATAAGAACTAGAAATGAGGAGAGTGCGAACAGTATTAAGAATATGTCTGTGTTTTCGCTCAGCTTTTCCATTTTGTTGAGATGTGCCAGGACAAGAATATTGAGAAAGAGCCCCATTTTGTCGAAGAAAATTTAAAAAAATTGTTTCTTTATATTACATAGCATTATCAGCTTTAAGTACTTTGATATTTTGAGAAAATTGGGTTTTAACCATTTGGGAAAAATCATAATAAATTTTGGGTAATTCAGATTTATGTTTCATGAGAAAAATCCATATGAATCTTGAATAATCATCAATAAAAATGACAAAGTAAACACATCCCCCCATAGTAGGATGTGTGGATGGACCCCAAACATCAGAATGAATTAAGTCAAAAGGGGAGACATAAGTAGAGTCACTTTTATTAAAATATAAAGCAGGTTGTTTTCCCAATTGATAAGGTAAACAATTTACATTATCAGAAATAGAAACAGATCCTAATTTACCAGAAGATGCTAAGGGATGAAGACATCCTATAGACGTATGGCCTAGGGCGAGCATGCCATAGGTTGATAGGAATAGTAGAGGCAGCAACAGAAGTATGAGGAGAATTGGGTAGATGAAGGTCGATAAGTTCAAATAATCATCCAACCTTACGGCCTATCCCAATGATCTATCCTGTCTGTGGATCCTGCACATGACAACCAGATGAGGAAAAAGTAATAGTAAGACCAAGTTTACATAATTGACCAATAGAGATAAGATTTAGAGTAAGGTTGGAAATATGAAAGGTGTCAGAAAGTGATATAGAAGATGTGGAAACTTGTCCTACAACATTAACATGCATATGTGAACCATGGGTAGTTTGAATTAAAGGTTTAGAGATGGAAGATTGTGTGGAAGAGAAGATGTGAGTATCATGAGTCATATGGTTGCAATAAGCAGAATCAAAATACTATAAAGATTTACCTGATGTGAGAGACAAGGTAGTAGGAGGAGGATTCCTAGATTGTGAGAGAACATGTTTAAGAAGACCTTCAAGTTCTTGAGTAGAGAAGGTAAATTTTTCATGATTATCCTCATAAACAGCAACAGTGATAGATGAGTTACTATTTTTACCTGAAGCATGTTAAGAGGGATTCTGAGAGGGATTCCGTGAAAAATGCTGAGAGAGATTCTGTGAGGAATGTTGAGAGGGATTCTGTGAGGAATGCTGAGAGGGATTTCAAAAGCAATCTTTGTTAAAGTGTCCTGGACCTTTCTTGTGACAATATATACATACCCGAATGGGACATGTAAGAAGCTCATGATTGGGCTTGTGATAGTAGGTGCAGCCTTGATGTTTGAAGTCCTCTTTTGAACCTCCTTTAGAGCAATAAAATGGGGTGGCAAGAACAGAATCTGTATGATGAACTTTGAAAATCCCCATCCAAGTTTCTTCAGAGCGAAGTTCGGTCACAATAGTATCTAAGGATGAAAAAGGACTCCGATGGAGTAAGAAAGCCCGGACAGGTTCAAATCGATCATGGATAGCCATGAGAAAAATAACAAGACGCTGGTGATTACGGTAAGTTGCAAACATCTCAGCATCAATCTTGTTCGTCCAAGTTGGTTCAGAGAGAGCGAGTTGATCCCAAATAGTATGCATTTCAGAGAGAAATTGGTTAATGGTTTGATCAGCCCTTTGGCGTTTGGTATGAAGAGTTGTTAGAAGTTGATATTGGTTGGCCAAATCTGTTGTAGTGAAGCGAGCCTCAAGAAATTCCCAAACTTTTTTAGTAGTGTCAAAACACCCAAATTCACCATGGATGGAGGGTAAGGTGGTGTTACGGAACCAGGTAATAATTTGATGGTGTTTACTCTCCCAGTCTTCAAGACGGTCAGCAAATAAGGAGTTGTTTTCAATGGTTTCTTGGATGGGTATAGAGATATCACCAGTTATGAAACGCCATAGCTTGCGTCCTTTCAAGAAACTTTTCATTGCTTGTGCCCAGGCTAGGTAGTTAGTATCATCAAGGGTGGTAGAGATTGGTTTTGGGACATCATTTCGGTCCATTTTAACGAAATAATAGAGGAAATATAAAACAAATATATAGAAACAGTATAAAGGAGATATCCTTAAAAAATGAAAAGAGGAGTTGAAAACAAGCCTGGAACTGGGTTGAGGTGAGTCTGGTTGGAGTGATCCGAGTTGAGGTGAGTCGGGTTGGAGTGAGCCGAGTTGAGGTGAGTCGGGTTGGAGTGAGCCGAGTTGAGGTGAGTCGGGTTGGAGTGAGCCGAGTTGAGGTGAGTCGGGTTGGAGTGAGCCGAGTTGAGGTGAGTCGGGTTGGAGTGAGTCGAGTTGAGGTGAGCCGGGTTGGAGTGAGCCGAGTTGAGGTGAGCCAGGTTGAGAGTGAACCGAGTTAGGGTGAGCCGGGTTGGCTGTGATGAAGAGAGACAAAATTTTATTAGAAATTTTAGAGGTATATGAGAGGTTCTGATACCATGTGAAGAGTATAGAGAGATAAGAAGAAAGAATGATTTAATGTTGTATTGATGTGTTTGAGAATGTACATAGAGAACTCTATTTATAGAATTGTAACAAGTATAGTACAAGTGAAATAGTAGAAGTGTAATACAAGTGAAATAGTGGAAGTGTAGTACACGTGAAATAATACAAATATAATAAAAGTAAAATATAAGTGATTTACAATATCAAATATAATTTAATAGTTATGATAATCACTTATCATTTAAATTCAAATATATATTGATTGGGTATATATATTATGTATAGACTTTGTACATTATACTGTTAAAAATTGATGTTAAACTGATAGGTTGAAATTTTTTCAAATAGAAATGAAATAAAAATAATGAAATGATAAAATTGAAAAAAAAATTACTTATTAGTTGTACCCACGTTTGCCAAATAAAAACCGGACCTTTGCTGTTATTATGCGTTGCTTGCATCCGAAAAATTAGAAAACGAAGTGCTTGACTAAAGTTTCTGCATAAACCTCGATAAGACTAGAAAGTAGAAAGCTTGAGTAGTGTATCCTTGTGTGCGTGTGTGTGATTAAAGAGAGAAAGGACAGTTAGAGAGTATCTATCACACGTAAATGGCTATTTGTTTTTAGTTAAAAAGGTGGGTCCTTTTGCATATGACTGGAGGACAGTTACTTTTCATTAATAAAAAGATCTCCAATTAATATTTAATTGAGAAAAAGAAAATAGTAAACATTTTATAATTGCTATTTTATGAAAATTAAAAAAAAGTACATACTCTCACAATAATAAAATGATTACACTTAAAAAATTTCTTTTTAAGTTTTTTTAAAATGTTATTTTAAAATTATATCCCTAATTTTTTATATATAATATAATCTTAAATGCAATAGAATATGTACATGTAATAAAACGAGATATTTTTATTTTTTATTTTTAAAAAAAATATAAAAATTTAATACGAAATAAATTACTGTTATTAATAAATAAAATTTTATGTCATCCTAAACATTAACCTAATTTGTTACCATTTGGCACCTTAAACTTTAAGATCTGTTCACATATGTAGGTTGCTCTTCGCAATGAACATGAAATTGGCTTGGCTACACATACTGAGTATTAAAAGCTCAATCTTATTATTATTATTATTATTATTATTATTTTTTATCAATTTTCATAATATATAGAAAATTCTTTGACAAAATTAGAGAATATATTTGATAAATCTATTATGTATATTAACTTTAAAATTAATTCTCAGCTTCTATTTTTCTCTACCACTGCATCAGTTTGTGTGATAATCATTAACTCCTTCGGTTCAAATTTAACAAAGTATGGTACGCTTTATAGTCACACGTTACTTGAAAATAATTATTGTTGTGATTTATCATAAATATGTGTTATTTAAAGTAATATTTTTTTATTGAAATATGAAGAATAAAATCAATGCCCAAAGTTAAATACACTTGGCATCAAAAGAAAACATATTTTGTATCCTTAACAAATTATATTGCTTTTTTATTTCTTAGTAAAAAAATATATTACTTTTAATAGTTGGGTAAATAATTTTTTTTAATCTCAGTCCATAATTCTTACAATATATTATTAAACTTTAAAATGCTACAAATTACAACTGAATTTTAAATATTATTAGAAAAATATCATTTCATATTGAAATATATTAAAAACTAACATTAAAAATTTATATAAGTATCATTATTATTACAATGATTCTATTAATATTTTTGATAAATTAATAACGATGATATTTATAGTACAATAAATTAAATTTAATGATAATTTAATAAATTTTGTGAAATATTTGTAACAATTATTATGATTGGATTGTAAAAACAATATATTAACATTCATAGCTACCTCATTTTCTTTTTTTAAAAAACAAACCTTCCTAGTTAGATTGCTTGATCAGTTCTAAATTAGCATGATATCAATATCAATGATTAATTTTTTAAGTTATTTTATTTATATTATTATTGTATTTTAATCACATAATTTTTATGAAGAATACATAAATCTTAATATTTAAAATTTTAATATTTTAGTCATGTAAAAAATTGATATTTTAATCATATAATTATAAAATTATATAATTAAAATATATTAATTTTAAAAATCAAATAATTTATATCTCTTTTATAAAAATTACATAATTAAAATATTTAAATAATATATTTTTAATTACCACTCGCTAATTTTAGGAGTGATGTTGTTTTCTAAAAAGCTCGAACGTACTCAACCTTTAAAAAGTAAGCAAATGATTTGTCTTAGTCTAGACCTTTAAGCATCAATTAATGGAGTCTTAGATCAGCATAATTCAAACTGATAATGAAAATTGGTCAACCTTCTGATCCTTTCTTTAGTACCATCAACATTTTTTTAGGGCCATTTAAAAGAAGAAAGAAAAGGTCGTGTGTACACTGCACCACAAATATATATTTGTATTAATTTTAATTTTTAAACCACGTAAAAATGATATTTTACATATATTTTAAAAAAGGATGCAAATAATAATGTGTACATTTTGCATTGGTGGTGAAAAACTCAATATAGATTTTTGTATTAATTTTGTAAAAAAACTCTAAAAAAACCGATGCAAATATACGTTTATTCTTCTCTAAAATAAGTGTAAATTTGTTTCAATTTTTCATAAAATTAACACAAATTTGTATCGGGTTTTCACAAAACTGACATAAATATTGTAGAATCCATTCCTTAAGCTACATAATTTGCATTATATATCTTACATGTATGTAAATTTTTCAATTTAACAACATAAAAAGAAGATATGAATAATACATATAAAAAACTACTTTACATTTCATTAATAAGTTAAAAATAAGTTACAAATGGTTTTAAAATATTTTTCTACGTATAAATACTTATGTAATTACACATAAATTAAATAAAAATAATTAATAATATATAGTAACTAGCACAAAAAAATTTACACTTAACCTTTATTATCAACCATGAAGGGTAAGATGTATGTCACTTATGTCTCTAGTAGTTTATTTGTGATGTACTCTTGTATAGACAATCTACTTTTACCTATTATAAATGAGAAATAATCAATATTCAATAGTTGATGTATTTGTAAAATATTATTAAAATGAAACTAAATTAAAGTTATAAAAGTTACATGTAATTTGGTATTAGGTTGTGATAAATTGTATGCAATTTCATTCATAAATTTCATGACATAAAACTATTATAATTTGACACCAACTTGTTTAGAATTATATTAAAATTATGTTAGATAAATATCTAGTAGTTAATACAAATTAATGATAAAACTAAATATGAATCTATAAATTTAAATGTATAAAGTTTACAATTAACTTACATTCCGACACATTCATACTAATGGTTGTTTTTGACATTTCCAAATTTTTTACACTAAAGTTTATGAATAGTATACCATTTCAATTTAAAATATTAGTAATTATGTATAATGATTTAAGACTTTGAGATAATTATAATACATAATCAATATTACTTACATATTAAGTATATTATAAATATCTTGCATACGATTATATTTCAAAGAATCCATATATGATGATATGATTCATATTCAACCAAAACTCAATGATAACTATAATAGTTAAACAAAGTCAATGTATATACATTAAAATTATAAATTTATTATATATATTGATCATATAATGCGTATAAATAAGTCAAAATATAAATTACATCAAGGGATATAAAATAAGAGAATTTTGGTTTAGCATTAGCTTTAAAGTTGATCTATTGTTTACTCGAGTAGCTTGGTTTGAAATCGATTCATCTTCAATTTCATCAACCAATGACAGATTGACGAACTTGCATAGTTGAGTTTCATCTTGTACAACCAAATCATTATACAACTCTTTACGTTGAATATAAGTATATAATAAGACTTATGATTAATTATTAAAATCATTTATATATATATGTATTGAATGTTACATTATACATCCTTAGATGATATCTTGACCAATATAATATCAATAAATTTAAAATTAAGTCTCAAAATATGTGAGTCAAATGGTACACTTCATCTATCGTTAGGTTTCTTTACATAACTTACATGACAATTATACTCTCCAATTTTGGACTATAATATTAGTCATAATTGTTTAAGTTTTTTTTCTTTCTTAACTTTTTTGTCCCTATGGAAGTTGAAGATTATTTACCATGAGCGACCTTTAAGGGCCAAAATATAAAATAATAAAAACTTGAAAATAATTTATTAAGTATTTTTCTAAATATTTAAATAAATCCATGTCTTATTGGACAAATATAGTTGAACTAGATGTGGAGATGAAGACATAAATGAATCTTTTAACTTTTTTAAAGTTTCATAATAGCTATTTGAAACTGAAAATGTGCACTATCCATTATAACTTATAATTATTTTCAATAGACATTTGATGTATCATGCCTTATTGATTTGGTATTATGAATCTAATAGCAACATATTTCTCATCAATCACCCCTTGCTCTAAAATCATAACCAATATTAGTGATTAATAATATTAAATAAATATAATATATAATTTGAATAAATACATTAACTTACCAAAATTTTGTTAAGGTTAAATAGAGGATCATTAGATTAAGCAGTAGTAATTGGAATCATGTTGTCACGAAAGGGGTTAACATCCACACTTTGAGTACCATAATTACATGAATAATCTTCTAACTTCTCATCAAATCTTGGTGTTAGAGATGTGAGCTTTTCTTTTAAGGATTTATACATACTTATCAAGTTCATATGTTCTTTCATTAGCACATTTTTGGGCACATATTATGAAGCTCCCTTCCTTGACCCAAGTGATCTAGTCCAAATGTATAAAATAAAACATCATTTTCAAGTTCATTTGGAAGATCATCTATATATATTTTCTCTTGATTTGTTTTCTAAATAGAAACAAACAATTTAACTAATATTTATTAAATATAAAATAAAATTGATTACAATATTTAATTTACTACTAAATCAAATAATAGTTGTTACTCATCTATTAATGCCTTCTTATATCTTTGCCTAGGAACCTTGGTCACCATAAACAAGTACATTTAGGTGATTTCATGACCTAAATTTATCTCTTTTCATTCATTAACATATCAAGTAACATATATACTCAATACATATACATCAATTTTATACATTGAAATAACATTTAATATTATTATAAAATTTGAATTACCTTACCATATTAACTTTGATCATAGAGATGCTCCTTATCTCACTCCTATTAATGAATTTGTTCCTAAAATATGTCTTTTTAGATTGTTCGCTTCTTCCATACTATAGATTTATTGGAAAACATACAACAATTCTATTAATTGAATATATTTCAAGATAATTAACAAAGTCTTTTCAATAAACATCCTTAATCAAGGAATTTTTGGTGTCTTTGCGTACAACTTTTCTAAATTCAACAAGTTTAGGTATGATCTCATATAGTAATGTGTTTCTCAACCCTTAAGAAGTCTATACCTAACTTGAAAAGTCATAATAAAATTATAAGTATCAACAGTTTTCATAAATGAATGTAACCACATTCGTTGTAATTTAAATTTTTTTACCTTAATACTCTTTCAAAATTTGTTTCTCAAATTTGAGAACTTTTTTCAAATATGAAATATTGATTAATATTGTGGTTCTCACAAATTTACCAATTGTTGTCTTATGTTGTTCCCCTATAGCATTTATAGGGTCTCAATTTGCATCAATCCCAATAAGTGGGAGAGCATTTGAGTTCTCAATTTGATTGGGTATATTATACCACCCTTCCTTTCATATTTTTTGTAATTTTTGAAATTCTCCTTCTATACATTGATTGATTTCATAAAACTCTTTATCCATGATACTACAAAAAATTAAAAATATTAGTTAATAATTTAATATGCTAGACAATAAATACAAATATTTTATGAGAAGTAATAAATACATAAATTGTATATACCTTCTACACGTAGGTACTAAGTTACTCTTTGTTTTCATTTATATATATAAGTACCATCAATATCTTTATGTAGGCACATTAATGAATCATCATCCTCATTATTAGAATTTGGGTTTAAATTTAGAACATGAATAGTGAAACGTTCAAGGTTGGACAATGATATAAATACTTCATGTTCTATGGTGGTATTTCCATAGTAAAACACTTTTTGAGGGGGTGTAAATACACCCGATCATCTTATGTCAATTGGAGCTTGCACATAAAAATATTGTTTTGCATAACACACCAATATAAAACAACCATTTTTGTGACATAATCTTAATAGGTTAATAAAGGTTAAATCTAATTCTTCTACTTTATACCCAACATTCATTATGTCTTTCATCTAATGACATAAGAACACAATATTTTTTGCGCTCATCTTGAATTATCCCATAATATGTCATATTAGATGGTACAGGATTTCCATTTTTTACACTCTAAAATTGTCAATATTTTGCTTCCAATTTCACTCCACTATTTTGATTTACTTGTAGGTCATCCATTGATTTAGTAGTAAATTTGCACCCATTGATGAAAAATTAGGGTGCTTTTCATTACATATTTTAAACCATGTGTGAGCCATTTAAAAGATTTAGTTATCAAATTATTTGAATCTTTAATTTGATCAACAAGTTATCCATTGCAAAATATACAATGATCAAACAAATTCACATTAATAAATCCAACTAATATAAACTTTATGTTCTTAAACACTTACATATTCATGCAACCAAATGATAATTTTTTTATCTTGCAACCATTTCTCAACTTATATTCTTTTAGAACAAAAGTCTATTTTTAAAATATTCATGTTCCTTCTAATAATGACATATTATAAATATTATTATCATTTAAAGAATATAGGAAATATTACTAAAGCAATGTGACAAGTTTTTGATACTTACTCTATATATAGTTCAACTTCCATGTTATTTGTTAAGACTATTCGGTAGCATTACTCCTAATCAAACTTATTGATTATCACTTGATGATTACTAGATATTGGAACACCAACATCTATGAAGAACTTATGTGTAGGATTTTCAATAGCATCGACACCACTTACATATTTAAAATAAAATTCAATGCCCATCTCTGTAATATAGCATTCAATCATACAACCCTCGAGTCAATTATAATTATGCAGATATCCCATAAACACACCCATATGTTTTAAAAAAAGGATGAATCCAACACAAATATATAAGACCATAATTTCACTTCTTGAATCAAGTGAAATATTAGATAAATCATAATATTACAAAATATTGATTTTTTGCTTATCATATTGAAGAAAAGACAAATGGATGATAGAAAACCTGATATGCTTTGGTAGAATCAACCAAAGTGCAACATGTAACAATTTTTGCATTAAAATATTAGAAGAGTAATCATTAAGAACCTTCAAACTTTTCAAATAGTGACATCATACATCTTTCTCTCTAGTCGAAAAATGTATAACAAGTTAGAGGTAGATACGTACGCTTCCTTTCCATTTTTTCAATCGGTTACAACTCTTACATATACAAAGAGACACAAGGTCTAGTTTGAACTTAATGCCATCCTTGGTTTTTCGAAGAATGTCAAGCAAAGTATCAATTATACTATCGCACATATTTTTTCAATATGCATCACATCTAAATAATGATACACACGTAAGTTCTTCCAATAAGAAAACTCTCAAACAAATTTTTTCTTCTTCCAACATTTGAAGTCTCCATCTATGCTCATTTTTCCTTCACTTTTTTCTCCTTTAAAACTTTCATACTTTTTATTTTCCTCTTACCTATTTGGTACTATATGAAGGGTTTACATCTTTTCTTTTAACAACCTTTTTAACTTAAGTACGATTAATTACTTTTTTAGCTACCTTCTCTTATATCTTGAATGCCATTCCTTCAACTTCCTTGGTCACCATTTGATTCTATGAGCTAAGGAATGAAGTTCACATCCATCAAAAGCTTTATTTTGAAATCTAAATAATGTATAATACATTTTCCTATGTGTTAGAGATAATATGCGAAGTATCATCACTACAAATTGGACAAGCTTTATATCCATGAGTTGCATATCCTGATAAATTACCATATACAAGAAACTCATTAATTAACTATACAAGTACTTATCTTAATGTGAGACATTCATCTATGTATGCATCGTACCCTTTGATGCCTTCATTCCACATAGTCTTTAGGTTCTATCAAAGTCGCTAAGAACATATTAATGTCCAAACCAAGTTGTTTTTGACCTGATATCAACACTATTAACATCATTTTTTTTCCAATGCAAATCCAAGGGAGAAGAGATGACCATTATCACTAGCAAAAACTATACTTTCTCCTTAGGGATTTATGTGGGTTAATTTTATCAGAAACTATGGTAAGTTGGAGATTCTAATGCTCATTTGCAAGTTCAAGTTTTATGTCATCAACTACTTTCCAAAATGGGGAATGGTGACACAAAAAACCATCATTTGACTTATTCTTTGCATACCATGCTAATATTTTTGATATCTTCTTGCTCTCTTGTACATTCTTTGAAAGTAAGGAATTGGTAAGAAGTATTATAAAACTTTTGTCGGAACCCATTTCTTTATACTCCCATCAGCTATCATCTCTTACCATGAATCACCACAAATTGGACAATTTGAGATCCACATATTCATTTATATGAAGAATGTGATCATTCAAACATGTATAATTTTTCTTAGATTTCATGCCAAAATGATTTAAAGTCTTCTTAATTTCATACATAGATGAAGACAATTCATTTCTATTAGGTAACAAGTCCATAACTACATTCAACATTTCAGTAAATTTAGTATCAATTATACCATATTTTGCCTTAATATTGTACATCTTTATCAATATAGACAACTTAATATTGTTTTTTTTGTATAATTTGGATAAAATGGCTTCTCTGCATCTTCAAACTTTGTCCTAAATATTGTAGGATTATTAATAAACTCATCTTCCACTCCATAGACCATTTCATCCATATCTTCATAAACATCAATGTCAACTTTAGGTATTGTTCGCCTCTTTGATCAATAAGATGTTTTATTATCACTGGCTAATTCTATATCTTCGAAGAAATCAATTATAATAATTTGTTAAAATAACCTTACAAACTAAATGATCCCTTATGTCATTCATAGGAAAAAAATTCAAATTATTGCACTTAATACAAGTGCATCGAATTATATCATCACCATTCATATTTTTATGAATAAATTTTATGAAAAAATTAACTTCTTTTGAATACTCTTTAAAAAGCCTATGTTAATACTTGTCCATTTTATATAGGTATAGTTGACATTTTAATATAAAAATAATTTTATTGTATCATACATATATACATGATAAAAAAACATTATTATTATACAATTATATTATGAAAATCAAACATCTAAATTATATATACTTGTTACACTAGTAATAAATATATATTAATATTATATCATTGTATGGTAGGTTAAAAATATAAATTGACAAAAACCAATTCAAAACATATGTCCCAAAATTTTATTTATCAAAAAAATACACAAAATTACTCAAATTTCATGCTAATATTATTCTAAAATTATAAACAACTTAAATTAAAATAAGTATACCTCCACATGATTAATTCCAAAATATGTATAGCTCAAATGGAAGATAAAAATCATAATATAAAAATAAATTATAAATTTAGATTAAATAAAAATTTATAATGTAGTTTACAAAAATAAATTAGAATATTACAAAACAACATTTTTTACATAACCTAACAATTTATAACATTATTTGAACTTAATATTAACGTTTAGAGAAAGAGAAAATGCAATACGGGGAAACCTTGCAAGAAGGGCTACTAAAGGAAAACTGGTGGCCGATAGCACTAGGAATGGACACGGGGACGGGCGGGGACGGTTTTTGATATAACCGTCCCCGAACCGAATTATAAAACCTATAACCGAAACCGCCCGAAAATCGTTACGGTTCGGGGACGGTTTTTTACCCGCGGGTAACGGTTCGGGACGGTTATGAAAAAACCCCCGAAAAAAAACCGAAATATATATATAATTTAATTTATTAAATATATATAATTAATTTTTTATTTATAATTTAATATATAATTTAATTAATTAAATATAATTAATTTCGGGTACGGACGGTTACGATTTTTAGTATAACCGTAACCGAACCGTAACCGTTATTTCATATTCGGTTTTTAACCGAAACCGTCCCCGTCTCCGAAAATTACCGGTTAAAAACCGAACCGCCGGTTCGGATAACCGCGGATAACCGAACCCGCAGTTTTTTTGCCCATCCCTAGATAGCACTAGGATAGGGGTTGGGTTGCATCGAAAGAGTAGGACAAGGTAATTATGGGTACTATAGGTTGGGGGCGACAAGTCGAATGAACTGGAATTTATGGTCGTATAATGCACACAATATCGAGGAGAACGAGAGAGAGTGAGGGAGAAAAAATAATTTCATAAGGTTTATTAAATGCATTTTGCATTGGCTCTAGCAAACAACCAATGCAAATTAATCTATGTCAAATTTTATAGCAATCGAAGTATTACCTTTTTTTTAAGTTGTTTTGGATCGATTGTTTTAGAAAAGTGAAAAATATTTTTAAGTATATTTTGTTTCGTATATTTTTAAAAGCAACACCAAAAGAAAAAAGATAAAAAAGACACAAATGGTTAATTTTGTAGCAGTGATCCCTACTCTAGCAAATGTAGCAAATGTTGTATCACATAGTCTTTTTCACAAGAAGCTACTATTCGAGCAATATTTAAAACATAGGTTTTAATTCTTGTTTAGATAACATTAATATATAATTCACACTTCTTGATAATTGAACCCATCACCTTGTATTTATATATTTCACAATGACTTTTTAGTGCAATTGAGCTACAGGCATTCGGACTTTAATTTTGAAAGTTGTGTGATACATAAAGAAAGGAAAGAAAAAAAGTTGATGAAAAGAAAGTAATAAGTTTAGACGAAACTAGTTAGGCAACTTAGTGGATAGCCTTTTCAAATGTTTCACTTGTTATAGTAGTCATTTGCATTATGATTCACCACTAACACTAGCACCTCCACCACTTTTTGTCCTTTGTTGGCTCTGTTTATTGCTATGAATGCGAGGCTTGTCAACATGTTGCTTTATTAGGAGTCCCTCCATTTGATTATGCTGTAAATAAAAATATTTTTGGAATTAAATAACAAATATTTCATGGACTCATTAAACTCATTTAATGCTTCACAATTAATACGTATCTTATTTATTATCTTTATTTAAAAGATTTAATATGGTACCTAATGTCATATTGGATATATTATGTTCCTAATTAAACAATTATATAATTCAATTTTTTTTTTTCATATTGCATAGCCATTTAACTAACTCTCAGGTACCCCGATGACAAACACTAGCTATATATGTTTTTTCTCATTATCTTAGTATTATAGTCTTTTACTTGTAAATAAATAAATATTGTTGCTTGTACGTATTAATTAATTATTAGATAATAAAAACCCTTAATTACCTTTTTTTTCACCCCAAATTAATTCTTGGATTAAATAAACACTTCTTTCTTAAAGTACTTTAACATAAGCACGCTTGTTCCAATGAGCCCCACCATTTCCAATACATTCTTGTAAGTGATCTATGATCCATAAATAGTAGTAATGTTTGTATTTATCCTCAAAAAATAGTTTTATCATCATTTTTCTTTTAGCAATTATATATAGTAATCATATAGTTTTTTATTATAATATTTTTCTATTGAGCTAGCTATAGGATATATCATTTTATTCAATTATGATATATGCGGCGAAAATGGATAACAATTTTAGTGTATTTGATGACATACTAAGAAACTTAAAACTCATATATGAACAACATAATAATAAAAAATATAAAATATAAAAAATATATATTAATTCAATTTATTTATAGATAACGATAATAAAACCGAATATTATTTACTTTCATAAAATAACTAATATATAATTTTAAATAAAAATTAATTTATGTCTAATTGATTGTGTCGTGTTCGTGATTATAACATAATTGACATCGATCATCATCCCATTTCAATGAAACAAGTTAATTTACAAAATTGCTATTGAGCTGTAACTCAACGGCATAGAATTTATTTGAACACGTACTACAAGATATGAGATTCAAATCTCAGTTAATATTGTGTGTTGCAGGGGATAATTTCTTCATCAAGATCATCTTTAAGAGTGCTAGCTTTGAGATCAGTGAGCATTTGACGAAGAACAGAAACTTCTTCCTTAATCAGTGAATTTTCTTGAAGAACAAGATCATAAGATTCAGATACATGATTTAATTTGTCAAAGAGATTGTGATTTTCATTTCTGAGCCTTAAAACAACTGAACAAAGTTCATCCAAGTGTTTCTGTTTTCTCATCCTTGACCTTCTTGCTGATTCTCTATTAGATATCATTCTTCTTTGCTTTCTTTCGTCTACGATTCGACGTTGTTGCTCGTTGTCGGCTTCGTCGGAGGTGGAGTTGTTGGTGAGAGTACTTGATGAATGTGTTGTGGTGAATTCATGAGGAAGAGGGATGAGAGAATTAGGTGTTAAGAATCTGTTTAATTGGAAGTTGGTGTTGGTCGATGGGTTTAAGTTGTTTTCTAAATTGGAATAGTTGGGAGGAATGTTTGGGAGAATGGAACAATCTGGTGAAAGGTAGGGAAAGTTTGCGAGTTCATGAGGAAGCATTTTTGCTTAAGTGATTTTGGGGGGATATTGTAGCTGAATATATATATATAAGAATTGTGTATATAAAATTGATTGTCTTTGAGATGCAGGGATGACAAAAATGAGAAATACTGGGGACATTTATAGAAGGGATCGAAATATGTTATGATTCATTACATTACACAAATTTCAATGAAGATTTGTTTTTTACTTTTTTTTTACGCAGTATAAAAATATATATATATTTACGTTAAAAAATATCACACATATAACATAAAAATATTTAAAAAAAAATCGAAAAAGATAACTAAATAGGTCGGCAAGTTAAATACAATTACCTTGTTTGATTTTTGTATTAAATTAAAAATATAAATTGAAGTAATTGTGAGAATGGTTATTAATAAAGTTTAATTAAAGTACGATACATAAGTAACGTGTATATTAAGTTTCAATGAAATGTCATTTTAAAATTGATACATCGCCATGTTATTACACGTCATATAAGCAGTACAAAAAGTGATAAAAATAATACTTTTTATTTTTATTTTTTATAATTTCATGGTATATGTAATTATATAATAAAAATATAAGAGATAAAATAAGATTTTCCAATATAAGCCATGTCCATGCCAATGAGTTCTGAATTAATTACATTAAAAAGTTTTGGATGTCGCTTATCTTTTTAGATGAATACGATGGTCGTGCTAAATCTCCGTTAGAAAGCTCAAATATATATATTTTTTAAAATATAATATTACAATAAAAATAAATATTGATATTAAAAAAAATATTACGTAATTATTTATTAACTAATTAAAAAATTAATACCACTTTAATTTTAAATAATAAATTTTATGAAATTATTTTCTTATTACTTATTAATTAATATTATCTTCTTTTTTATATTAATTGAGATCGTAATATATAAGAACTCAATAGTTTATAATTATTCTTAAAAATATCTATTCCTATACATACGTAGTCTGATTATGAATGACAATACTAGGAATGTGATTAATAGCATGAACAACATGAAGAACGGATTCACCCTAAAATGGGGCAAGGACTTTGGCAGAAAGAAGAAGAGCACGAATAGTGTCAAGAATATGACGAAGTTTTCTTTTAGTTCGACCATTTTGTTGAGAGATTTCTGGACAGGTTAGATGATGTATAGTGCAATAGAAGTGTAACAGAGCTTGAAAAACATTTTGAGTATATTCAAGAGCATTATCAGATCGAAAAGTTTTGATATGTTTGGAGAATTATGTTTCAACCATTTTTGCAAAGTTATTGTATATTGGTAAAATTTCAAAACAAGATTTCATTGGAAAGATCCAACTATAACGAGAATAATCATCAATAAAAACAACAAAATATCGAGATCCACCAATACTAGTAACAAGAGAAGGTTCCCAAATATCAGAATGAATTAACTCAAAAATACTATTAGAGATAGATTTACTATTATTAAAAGGTAAAATTGGCTGTTTTCCTAACTGGCATGAAGTACAATCAAAATTTTCTTTGGACACAGAACCCAATAGACCTTTAGAAGCTAATTGTTGTACACGAGTGGATGGGGCATGACCAAGACGAGAATGCCAAAGTGCGAGAGAAGGTAAGGAAGAAACTACAGCAGTTGCAGCAGCAAAAGAGGCATGAGCAACATGTGGAAGATGAAGATTGTTTATGGGAAACATACGCCCGACCCTAGGACCGATCCCAAGCTCTTGCCCCATCCTCGGATCCTGCACAATACACCTAGAATAGTAAAAAATAAGATGATATCCTAGTTCAGCTAATTGTCCCACAAAGTATAAATTATAGGATATGTCAGGTACATGGAAAGCCCTAGGAACAGAGAGGGTAAAGGTCGAAACAAAACCTAGACTATTCACATGAATGGTGGAACCATCATCTATATGAATATTAAGGGGATGTGGTGCAGGGTCAAGGGAAAACCTATAATTCTTGGTTCCACGGACAATAGTCTTATGCCCATCACGAGTCACAAATTAAATGGGCACAATTATCTTCAGTAGTCCCAATCCGTCATGATGTTTATATGTGGAAAAATGAAAGATGATTACCTTACTAGCGATGCCGCAGCTCCAAACAAAGACGATCTAAAATACAGAACATGGAAATCTGAAAACAATATGGTAATGTCTTGGTTGATCAATTCCATGACAAACGAAATTGGAGAGAATTTTCTTCTTTACAAAACCGCCAAAGGAATATGGGATGCAACCAAAGACACTTATTCCAGTTCTGATAATATGTCCGAACTATTTGAGATCGAGAGCATCCTCCATGATCTTCGCCAAGGAGAGTTGTCAGTTACACAATACTTTAACTCTCTCACTCGATGTTGACAACAATTAGATCTCTTTGAGGTTCACGAATGGACCTGTCCAGCAGACAGCATCTTGTACAAACAAATTATTGACAAGAAACGAGTTTTCAAATTTTTACTGGGACTCCATAAAGATCTTGATGATGTGCGCGGAAGAATTCTCGGCACAAAACCTTTGCCCAGTATTCGTGAAGCCTTCTCTGAAGTCCGTCAAGAGAAGAGTCGAAAGAAAGTAATGATGGGTCCTCAATCTACAATGATGGGTTCTCAATCTACCATTTCCGTGATTGGAGAAGGATCTGCACTTGCCATTCGAGGCCATCAGCACTCTTATAATACAGACAACCGTCCTCGTCGTGGAAGACCTTGGTGTGATCATTGTCGTAAACCTGGTCATACTAAGGAAACCTGCTGGAAAATTCATGGTAAGCCCACTGATTGGAAACCACCGTTCACACAGCACATCAACAAAGAAAGTCATGGAAAAATTGCCTCTAAATCTCAAGGCAATGAGTCAACTGAATCTGCTCTGTTTAGCAAGGAACAGATTGATCTCCTCCAGAAATTATTTGGACAATCCTTGACCACATCATCTGCCATTATAGCTCAATCAGGTAACACCCTCAATGCTCTTAATGTGAAACAGGTTATGAGACCATAGATTGTTGATTCCGGTGCTTCAGACCACATGACGGGTGATGCTTCTCTTCTCATAAATCTTAAATTCTACCAGACTAGACACACGGTCCGAATTGCCGACGGTTCGGTATCCAAAGTAACAGGAATTGGTTCAGCCAAAATTTCAAACTCATTTATTCTAGATTCTGTCCTTCTTGTTCCTACACTTGATTGTAATCTTGTATCAA
Source organism: Hippophae tibetana (assembly GCA_037013495.1). Classification (NCBI taxonomy): domain Eukaryota; kingdom Viridiplantae; phylum Streptophyta; class Magnoliopsida; order Rosales; family Elaeagnaceae; genus Hippophae; species Hippophae tibetana. The sequence continues at coordinate 12,395,260 of CM072803.1, forward strand.
TTACTAAACTCACCCGTGATAAAAATTGTATGGCTAAATTTGTTCATAACCTATGTGAATTTTAGGAACTGCATTCGGGGAAGATGATTGGCAGTGCTAAGGAATGCTCGGGACTCTATCTCCTCAGCAGTGAAGAACCTTCAACAAGACAAGCCCACCAAGTTGTATCCGAAGTTTCTAATCAGAATAAAGCTTTGTTAAACCTTAAGTCCAATAAAGATGGTGAAATCATGTTGAATCACTATCGTTTAGGTCATCCTAATTTCAAGTATTTACAGAAACTTTTTCCTTCATCATTTAGAAATAAAAATTCAGAAGTTTTTCAGTGTGAAGTATGTCAATTTTCAAAACATGTTAGAACTTCATATCCTCATCTTCCACATAAAAAATCACATCCTTTCTCATTAATTCACACTGATATTTGGGGACCTTCTCGAATCAAAAACATCACAGGGACACGTTGGTTCATTTCATTTGTGGATGATCATACTCGAACCACTTGGTTATTCCTAATGAAAGAAAAATCTGAAGCATGTCAAATTTTTAAAAATTTTAATACCATGATTCAAACTCAATTTCAAACAAAAATCCAGGTATTGAAATCCGACAATGCTAAAGAATACTTCACTTCCACCCTTACTGATTATCTGTTAAGTCAAGGGATTGTCCATCTAAGCTCATGTGTTGACACACCTCAACAAAATGGGGTGGCTGAAAGAAAGAATAGGCATCTTCTCGAGGTCGCCAGATCCCTCATGTTCACAACTCATGTCCCTCAATATTTTTGGGGGGATGCTGTTCTTACAGCTACCTATCTTATCAATAGGATGCCATCTCGTGTCCTCTTATTTAAAACACCTATCAATACTCTACTTGAGTCATACCCACACACCAAAATCGTGTCCCATGTTCCCTTTAAAATTTTCGGATGTTCTGCTTATGTCCATGTACATCATAGTGGAAAACTTGATCCTCGAGCCATCAAATGCATATTCCTAGGGTATTCATCATACCAGAAAGGATACAAATGTTTTTCTCCTATCACAAAACGATTCTATAATACAATGGATGTCACATTTTTTGAACAATATCCGTACTATTCCAAATCTGTCATTCAGGGGGAGAACATAGGCAATGAATACCAGCTTTCGAATATCATAAGTACTCAGTCTCCCACAAATCCTATTCCGCAACCTCTAGAAAGTGAATCAATATCTCAAATAAATACTCTTACTACTCCCAATGAATCCTCAACTTCTCTACCAACAGATCCAAACTTCCTTGTCCCAAACAATGATCTCCTTGTTTACTCTAGAAGGAAAACAACAAAAGAAAGAGCAGAGAACCGAGCATATCTTGAGCCATTCCAGGAATCCAACCCGAGTACAGGCCACTCCGATAATTCACAAGGTAACACCACTGAACCTCATATTATTGAATTACCTCCTAATGATTTGAATTTGCCAATTTCTATAAGGAAAGGTGTAAGATCATGCACAAACCACCCCATCTACAACTTTATTTCCTATAAAAATCTCTCACCAGGGTATAAGGCATTTATCAGCAACCTCGATCAAATAGAGGTTCCAAATTCTGTTCATGAAGCATTTCAGATACCTGAATGGAAGACAGCTATTCGTGAAGAACTCAGTGCCCTAGAGAAAAACAAGACTTGGGAGATCACAGAACTACCATCGGGAAAACAAACTGTTGGGTGTAAATGGATCTTTACAATCAAACACAAATCAGACGGTAGTGTAGAAAGACTCAAAGCTCGCCTTGTGGCTAAAGGATTCACTCAGACATATGGGCTTGATTATCAGGAGACTTTTGCACCTGTAGCAAAACTCAACACTATTCGTGTTCTTCTCTCCATAGCATCTAACTTGGATTGGCCTCTCTACCAATTAGATGTCAAGAATGCATTCCTTAATGGTGATCTCGAAGAAGAAGTCTACATGGACATTCCTACTGGAATTGAATCTCCTCTTCCAACCAATAGAGTCTGCAAACTTAAGAAATCCTTATATGGATTGAAACAGTCTCCACGTGCCTGGTTTGATAAGTTCTCTAAAGTTCTGAAGAGATATGGGTACAATCAATGCCAATCAGATCACACACTATTCGTCAAACACTTCTCCAATGACAGAATAGTTATCCTAATTGTGTACGTAGATGATATTGTTCTAACAGGTAATTCTACAATTGAGATGGATAAACTCAAAGAATTCCTTGCCAAGGAATTTGAGATCAAAGATCTAGGCAATCTCAAATATTTTCTAGGGATGGAAGTAGCACGAACAAAAATGGGCATATCTATATCTCAAAGGAAGTATGTACTTGATCTTCTCAAAGAAACTGGAATGATGGGGTGTAAACCAGTAGAAACGCCGATGGATTCTACAATAAAACTCGAAATCAAAGAAAATAGTACACCTGTGGACAAAGGTCGTTATCAAAGATTAGTGGGAAAACTCATTTACCTATCTCACACTAGACCAGATATTGGTTTTTCAGTAAGTGTTGTAAGTCAATTTATGAACAGTCCTACTGAAGAACACATGGAAGCAGTCTATCGTATACTCAGGTATCTCAAGATGACACCAGGAAAAGGATTATATTTCAGTAAGAATCTCACTAGAAAAATTGAAGTCTTTGCAGATGCTGACTGGGCAGGCTCTATAGTGGATCGCAGATCTACCACTGGATATTGTACATTCGTATGGGGAAACCTTGTAACTTGGCGAAGTAAAAAACAGTCAGTAGTCGCTCGAAGCAGTGCAGAAGCTGAATTTAGATCCATGGCTCATGGGATTTGTGAAGGAATGTGGTTAAGAAGGCTACTCAATGAACTGGACTTCACGACTCTCGAACCTATCAGCATGCATTGTGACAATCAAGCTGCAATAAGAATTGCGAAAAATCCAGTTCATCATGATCGAACCAAACATATAGAAATCGATCGTCATTTCATTAAAGAAAAGATAGATGAAAAAATTGTGGACCTACTATATACATCTACTAAACATCAAATTGCAGATATCCTTACCAAAGCATTACCTTGAACAATCTTCGAAGAATTGAGTTGCAAGTTAGGAATGATTAATATCTATTACCCAACTTGAGGGGGAGTGTAGATTTTCAGAGAATATTATTAGTGTTGTACAGGCTGTAGAGTTAGTGTAAATCAAGCTGTATTTTCATTATTGTTACCAGCTGTTCTATTCCTAGAATTAGTGGACACTTTGTATTTCTATAAATAGATTGTATTATAGTGTTGTAGAGAAGAAGAGAAAACAGAGAATACATACTCCATATTATCTCCATCTTATCTCTCGGAGTACATTTAACACAAAGTCAGGTCTTAGAGTACCCTTCATAGATAAAGCCCTCAATACAATATATTTACAAGTTGTTGTTTCTTTCATAGTCTACATAAGATAGGCATACAAATCTGGACCAACAATTTCGATCTCTCGAGTGACACGAGCAATCAAACATATTCAACTAGTATCGAAAAAATTAGCACAAGTAGAACAAATGTAATGCGTGTCCTAAAGCAGATTCAGTAATGAAAAACCCTAGTTAGAAGATTTAAGAATTAAATAAATAAGTTAAATTTAACTCATTTAGCAAACCCTAGAACAAAGGTTTAAAATCATAGTATCATAAAAAAATAGGCTTATTAATCAATTAAACGTAACTAATAATGCTTAAAAGATTAAATCAAGAACGAGCCTAATGAAATATGATTTAGCTTTTATAAAACATTTTGATAGAGAAGTACAAGATAAATAGAATGTGTGTAGTTGTTTTAAATCAAGAGCATTAGGTTGTTTAAATATTAGATTTAAAACCCTAATGCTAGGTCATTGGGTATTGACCATTCATTCCATTAAAATATTCATGGAGTAATAATAACTAGGGATAATATGATAAATAAATAATTTGGCTCTAGTAAATAAAAAGATTTAAAGTTAAAAAATTACGCACTTGATGATCTAGTCTAAGCTCGATTGATCAAACCAATAAGGTTGGTAGATCGAAATATTTTTTGAACGATCCAACAGTAATTAATAAAATGCAAGATTAGGTAAATCAAACATGACCGATCCTCGATAAATCTAACCTCTCAATCGATCTATACGAATTTGAAATCCAATTGCTTCCTTTTGTAGAAGTCTAAGGCATGTCTTAATCCTAGTGTGGTTGATCATCCTCTTGAACCAACTATTGATTATCGTCTTGGTAAGTTATTGCCTCACTAACTAGCTAATCAGACACGAACCCTTCCTAAGGTGGATTCCTCCTTTTTCTCCTCATCATACGGGTTAGGTTCTTATACTTTACTCACCCGTCTACCATTACAAACACCATTTTTTGTCTGATTTGCATGTGTTAAGCATTTTGCCAGCATTCATCCTTATGAGCAAGAATCAAACACTCTATGAGATTAATAGTTGCATTACTTATAACTTTCTTGTTCGTAGATAAAATGAATTCAGAATTTTCTTTCATTTCAAAGCATAATTTGTACCCATGTGCTTCATATTTTCCTAGAGTTTGCTCCCAAAATACATAAAGTTGAACATAAAAAATAAGAAATTGTTTGTTTGGAAACTTTTCGAAAAGTTAATCATAGATTATTCTCTCCATTGGAACAATAGAGAGGATATATATTATACACGATTTATTCTCGATCAATATACCACTTTGATCGATCGAACTACCACTTAATCAATCAACTAGCATATATATCAAATGTTCCTAAGTGTGTAACATGAATTCTAATATGTTTAAGAAATAGGTATATACCTAAAACACATCAACTTGAAGCTCGAAAGTTTCTTTGACATGAATAACGGTCATGAAAATGTACCTAAAAACTAGTTTATATTTAAATGTTTTTTTGCAAATATCATCCATACTTATAAACCTTACAATCTCCCTATTTGGCATATCTGTGTAGTAAAACCTCTTTCTCGTTATATAACGCTCAAGGAAAAATAAATTTACTTAATAGTATTATCCTATGATCTAGTGAAACCATCTTCATTTGAATCTTAACATCTTATGTGTATACTAAAAAACAAAATGATAAATAGGCATACAAAATGTCCCGAATGACTCATTGATTGTTAGTTCAGTGTACACAGTAATAGTAAAGCGAAATAAGACATAATAAGAGAGTAGTAATAGATAGAATATTTAAATGTTAAAATTCTCCCCTAGGTGACATGTCAAATTGAGCACTTAATGATTAAGAGTTCTCCTCATGTGAAATAACAAATAGAACACTTAATCGTTGTGTTAGCCCGTATGTGTAATATCTCTCCCATTATTAACCATTCTCCTTCTTTTTTGTAATATGAAAAGATAATTTAACTTTGAAGATTAAATTTAATATGAGCAAGAATGCAGTAAATTTAATGAAAATAACTCCCTTTAAGTTCTATAACTCATCAAAATAAAAAAATAGAATAAAATAAAAAGGTATCAAATCTTACATATAATTTTTTTTATTTTTAATTGAGTACAATAGATTTTATTTAAAACATGACTAAAATAGAACACTCAATTGATAAATTAATCTTGTTCAAATTTGACTATACATTGAAAGTATAAGTATATGGACAGGCACACAGACATACTGACACATACATCGACATATTGATAATAATTCAAAATAAGATACATATTTGAACGTCAAAAGTATGTCAATGAATTCATTTATAATCAATTATGAAATATCCAAAGGACATATTATCACATATAATAAAAAACTGCAATTGAATAGTTAATTTTAAAAAATAAAAAATATCTACCAAGAGAAAACTTAAAATTTTTATTCCCCACATTCTTTTTTATAAATGTAAGGATTGATTATTTATTTATTTATGTTCTTTTTGAATAACCATTTTTGGATCTTTTTTTTTTGTGCATTCAAGACTTTTCAAAGGAAACATGCATGAGACAAAAACCTAATATGATGACTTTCAACTAATTATATAGCTTCACACATCACAATAAGTAATCCTATCAAAACTAGATGTCTCTCTATAGTGTAATTTTAGAAACTGAGTATAGAGTTAAAACACAATTTTATAGTCAAGGTTAGCATAAAATAATCCTAAACTTCAAGCATAAATTACATATATGTACAGTGAGCGTGTAAGTAAGTTCTTACCAACATCGATCACCATATTTTGAAGAGTATGTAAATGCATAAATTGAAATACCCAATTACACAATGAAAATTCAATTAGAAAAAGTGAAGTTTGTAAGTGAAAGTGGTATGTAAAGTCCATTTCATTATTAAAATAAAATTACTCTCCTTTTTATTATTTTATTTTATTAAAACTAGAGAAACATACAAAATAAAAAAAAACAAACAAATCTACTAAAGATGGTCACCTAGGGTTAATGAAACACTCAAATAAAAGTACCTATGTGAACAATAAAGGATGATCGTGTGATTGAAAATAGATAATCTTTCCTAATCCAAACCTTCTTGAATTTTGAGTTGTCTATATAATTGGGTTGGAAATTAACTACATTAGTTATCATTGGCGTGTTCTTAGACTTATATTTATATTTTACACTCATCTTAAAAGAAGATGCAACATGTATGGTAGGTGATGATAATTAGTTATAGAATTAAATGTATTAAATTTCATTTGCCTATTTGAACTAATAACTTCATGTTTTCTAGTAGAATTATTAGACATACTATACATAGATGGATGATAATAACGAGTCCTATAACTAGAAGCATGAAAATAACTATAAACATGGGTAGTAGTAAACAAAAATCTATATTTGAGCATAATATGACCTTTCTACCATAATAATGACAAAAAGGTACAAACTTAACAATGTTTTCAATTGTAGGTGCAACGATTGTTTGTGCATAATTAGTAACAATATGAGTAGAGTTAGAATGCATTACAAATGTGATTTTTGATGTTGAAGATGTGGAGCTCTCATTGTTTTAACCAAGGCCTCGTGTATCACATAAAGAAGAAAGGTTACAAGATTTTACAAATTAAATTTTTTTGAAGACGATGACATATAATGCTCATCTTTATAGCCTAGCCCTTTCTTGTCTCTAAAAAGGTTTTTCATAGTCAAGAACTTTGTTTAACCGTTTAGCTCCAATGGTTAACCTCTTAATGGTTTCCTTAGATTGTCTAAGTTCCTACACAAGATTCTTGTTTTTCTATTTAAGATCTGTAAGACTTGAATTCAAAACATCAACAAGTTCAACTGCTCAATTTGTTTTCTATAATGTAGGAATTAATTTCATAGGATTTGAATTTATCATTTAATTTGGTTACTTCTATTAACAACCTATCATTTTGTCTCTTGCAGCCACTAAGTCTATAAATAGTTCATTAAGGCTATTAGCATTAAATTTAGTAAGTAGAAATTTAGAGTTAATTTTCTAAATATCTGAACCAAAGTCAGACTTATTGGAATGTTCACAAATAGTTGCAATAAAAGCTAGGTAGTTGGTGCCACAATTTTCTGAGTCATTAGGATTGTCATTGTCACTTTTGGAGTCACTAAGATTAGCATTGAAAGCCCTTCCAATTCTCTTTTGTTAGCACACTCAACTGTAAAATGACCAAACCCATTATATTTAAAACATTTTGGTCTGGTGGGTTTAGTTTCCTTACCTTCGAAACTCATAGACTTGAGTTCTCTTAATTTATGATCTTTTGTACAACTTTGTTGCCAGTTATTCTATGAGTTGTTCTGGATGAATATTTTTTTGGGTATTTTTGCTAAGAGTTCTAATACTTTATCATCCTTATCATTCTCACTATCACCATTATCATTCATAGTAGTTTTAAAAGAAACACCTTTTATTCTTTGTAGGTGTTTGAAAGCTTATTGACCTTTACATAGAAGCGATCTAATAATAAGTAAATAATTTTTCAAACTAACCTGAATTTTTCAATTTTCTTTCCAAGATTTGAAAAAGTGTTAGCAATATCACACAGTTTAACATAAAATTTAGAAAAGTGTTAGTTTCTTCCATTCTAAGGTTTTCAAACCTAGTGCCTAAAATGCAAAGTTTGGTTCATTTAACTTGGGTTCTACTCTCATGATAAACCTCCAAAGTATCCAAAGCACGCTTAGTCGCATCAACATAAAAAAATACAAGAGTGTTCAGTAGAGATAGCACTAAGGATAACATTAATTTCCTTTTTATTTTAGTTACTACTAGTTTTATCTTCATTGGTTCATTCATTCCTAGACTTAAATCATTCATTTCTAGGATTAAGTGTGATAATATTATCTTTGGTAACCGTAGATAGTTCCCAACCATAAATAACAGAATTCTACACACTTTTATTTAGAGAATATACAGGACTCTCATATGAGCCATCCAGTATAAGTAGTTAAACCCATCAAAGAAGGGATCACGATCTGTAGAAGAACCCTCCCTCAAAGGATCCATAACAAGGTCCTAGGGAACATTAAGTGTATCTAGTAATTGCTCTAATATCAATTGAAAGTTTAAGTTAAATATTTAATTAACCTAGAGGGGGATGAAGAGGCAATTTTTCAAATTAAGTCTAATTAAAAATTACCAAAGGACTAGACATGCAATCGTATGTAAAACATATAAAGATAAAATACATACACGATATTTTAGGTGTAAATAACTTAGGCCACAACAATGATCTAAGAGCATGAGTCCACCAAACCATCGAGTTATCCATCATGAAAATCAAATTTCAATTACAAAGTTAAGTCTTAAACTGTCCTTTACAGGTAAAGCCCTCAATGTAATCTACTTATAAGCCATTACTTCTTTCACTTATATAAGATAGGTATATGAATCCAGACAAACATTTCAATCTCTCAAGTCACACGAGAAATCAAATTCGTTTAATTAATACCAGAAAAGTTAGTACAAATAACACCAGTGAAAAATGTAACCTCGAGTAGATTCAATAGTAAAAAATCGTAACTACAAGATTCAAGAATTAAATCAATTAAATTAAATCATCTAGATCATTTAGAAAGCCCTAGAACAAAGGTTAAAAATATAGTACCATTAAAATAAATAGGCTTATTAACAATAAAATATAACCAACCATATTTGATAGATTAAATCAAGAATGAGTCTAACAAAATATGATTTAATTTTTGTAAATTTATTTTAGAGAGAAAGCACAAGATGAATAGAATGTGTATGATTGTTTTAAATCGAAATCATTAGGTTGTTTAAATAATAGATTTGAAACCCTAATGCTAGATCGTTAGGCAATGATCATTTTGTCCCTTAAAAAATTTATAGACCGATAATTAATAGGAAAAATATGGTAAATCATTAGTTTGGTTCAAGTAAAAAAAAGGTTTTAAGTTAAAAACTTACGTGCTCGATCGATCCAATCTAGGCTCGATCGATCGAACCAATAAGGTCGATCAATCGAAACCCTTTTCAATTAATCCAACAACTATTAATAAAACTCAAGACCATATAGATTGATCCACGATTAAACTAGCCTCTAGATTGATCGAACCTAATTTCAATCGATCTATACCAATTTGAAATCCAATCCGAGAGCACATAAATCATACACGATTGATCCTTGATCGGTTTATTATTTCAATCAATCGACCGACCAATATATATACCAAATGTATGTAAACATATAAAATGAATTCTAACATGTTTAAGAAGTGTATACTTGAAACACATTAACTTGAAGCTTAAAAGTTTCTTGGGTTTGAATAACAATCATGAAAATGCAACTAGAAATTGGTTAACATTTAAATGATTTATTCACGCCAATACATATAAACCTTGCAATATCAAACTTACTAATAAGATTTTACTTTATTAAAAAGTATAGATAAATACATCTAAAATTTCTTAATTATGTTAATTAGAGAAGTTTGATTTCTTATTTTTTTTTTCCTTTTTTATAGTAATTTAGTTATCTTGTTATGAAAAATGATATTAGAAAGGCAAATAATTAATTTTTTTTTTATCAATTTTGTAGTTTTTGTTGTTAGTTGTTAAAGACAATATATGAAATTAATATCTCAATAATATTTAAAATAATATGAGAAAAAATAAAAATGAATTATTTATAATTATACTTTCACTTTTTTAATATAAAAGAACTAAATTAGTTCAAAAATAATAAAAATTTAAATTATTTTTCTTTATACAACTAAAACAATTTGGATATATACACCCTAGAAGTAATACTTTCAACACCTTTCTCTTCAATAACAATTTTAGTTATAAATAAATGTTATTCAAAGTAGCAAGCTATTATTAGTTTTTTTTAATAGAAAAATAACACTTTTTATTATGATTGAAAAAAGTAAAAATTTATGTTGAAAATTGACTTTGTTGGGAAGAGAGAGAGAGAAAATAATAATAATAATAATTAAAAAATTGTAATTAAGATTTATTAATTGAATTGCCCCATTAGAATACATTTCTGGTTAACATGGGACACAATAAGATTAAAACTAAATATGAACTTTTTCTTTTCGTAAGACTTAAGTGAGCATTACTTTTTTTTCGGTGGGGTTTATAAGCAGAGATTAAGTGAGATTATAATGGTAACGATCCATTATAGTGATACCTCACTTTCGTTTCCCTTTTCTTAGAAAACTTATCTTTTAACTCTTGCATTTGCTCCATTTCAATCTTTGCTCCTTGATAATATTATATCACTATAAATTCAATACTCTTTCACCTTTTTATATTTTATTTTTCAAATTGTCCACTAAATCAAAATATCCAATTTTCATGTGGACGTGGAATTAAATAAAGAACAAGATGACCATATAGATTTATTCACTTTTCATAAGATGTGTTAAATCAAATATGCTATAAGTTCTCGGTTCAAAGAAGTTGGTTAGTTGGGAAAGATTTTAAAATAAAATAAGATTTGATGTATGGATCATAGCTTGTTATATGATATCCTTAAGATTTTTTATCATCTCTATTTTAAGATTGTATATATAATGGATAATCAAAATTAATTATATTTATATAAAATGAAGCGAAAACAAATCCTTCAAAATATAGCATATTAGTTAGTATCTCTTTGTCTTACTTAAGTGAATAAAAAAAAACTTAATTATTTAAATTGGTTAAGAGATTAGATGATACTTATAATTTTTGTTATATAAGTTCATGCCCATGTAAAAAATAAAATAAAATATTTTTTCTTTTGAAAAAAGTTATAATAAAAAAAATCTATTATAGTAGACATTATGAATTCGTTTTTGAATTCTTTTTCTTATAAAAAAGCAATAACTAATCCACACAAAATTTACTAAAAGGGTTCAAATAAGTTACACGTATGCGTCGTCTCTAACAAATACAATAAATTAATACTCTATGACATCGGATGAAAGAAATAGGAAAATAAATTAATTAAAGAGAAACTATGTTACGTCGCATGTAAGTAACACACATTGACAGCAAACCTCTATATGTAACTATTATAAATTTTGAAGATTGGAATTTAGATACATGTTTCATAGATCTAATGGAAAATAGTGTCAATAAATTTGTGATTCAATGATATGAAACTCACTTAAATATGTAAAAAAAAATTAATGTTTAAATTCGAGTTATAAATAGTATAATTATTTAAAAAAATCAATTATTATTTAAAACTTATTCAATCAAACAAACCCAAAAAAAGTACTTGACTAAAAAAAATGTAAAAGCTTTGTAAATTATTTATGGAGTAAATTTTTTAACTCATTCTCATTTAGAAAAGCAACGACTTATTCCTACACCACATAATAGTTATTTGTCTTTCTAATTACATAGTGCAATCAATTTTACAAATAAAGTTTATTTTTAATTGTATTTAGGTGTTATATATTTTTTTTACATGTTTAAAAATATTATGCACGTACATATTTTATATAACTTAAAAAATATATGTTTTTGAGAGAATTAAAACTAAGTGAATAATTAAATTATATAAAAACGGTAATTTTTTTCTCTTTCTCTCTCATGTCACATAGTCTAGAAACATAAAGATATAACTAAAAATTCTAATGTGTAGTTTCAAAAGACAAAATTATCAATACTTTACATTATGTATTATTAGGGCTTAGGTTTTTTTTCCTACTAAATATTTAAAAAAAATGTCAAATTGATCTAATTAAAAATATAAAGTATTAAATTGATAAAAAATAAATAAATAAATAATAAATTAGAACACTTATTAGGAAAAAAATGCTTTTCTATTATTATTATTAGATGTACGCGCAAAAGCACTTGTTTATGATGCTGCTTCAATTCCATAAAGTTTGTGGTTATTATTTTATGTTTAAGGTTTTTATGTATGAACGTGCGTTTATAGAAAACGATAGATATTAGGTATCGATAATCATTTGGTAACACACAGGAAACACACATGTACGTTGGATCATTTCTATATGTACGTTTGTTGAAATTTCATTTGTACATATCACGATTAATGATCATCATTAGACACAATTAACATATAATTTAAATTAATGAAACAACATATTTAGAAAATATTTCTCAAAATTAAAGATATTTGTCCTTTATTAATTAAAAATATTAAATAGATATTATGATTATCATTCACAATTATTACACTAGCTTAGTATTCTTGTCCCTACATCATTTTGCAGGATCAGAACTCAATGCAAATAACATGACGAATACAAATCGATTTCAACAAATTGAATGAATATATAATAAAAATGAAGTGGGATATTATAATTTTGTTAAGAGAAGTCTCGGAAGAAATAAATGAAAAAGGCAATTGAGAAATATTTATATATATTGAAGTAAAGATAGACATATTTTTATTTTTCTGGATACAATATATTTTATTTTTATTAAATACAATATCTTTAATTTTGCGAAATGCAAAGAAATTATAAATATAGAACTTCAATACATCTTATATATGAATGATGACAAAATGAAATGTCTCTTCAGTTGTTACAATTTTTTTCCTTTAAATTAATTCAATAATGAGGGAAAAAATTACCTAATGTTAATATCTATATAGTAATATATTAATATATATATATATATATCTGTTAATATATATCTTTGATGTATATCTCTTTATTTCTGGCATATCTATATTTAGTTACTTTAGACATATCTAGTTTACTTGTAACTCCTATATAAAGGCACCATGTATATTCATTTATTCACAGAATAAAATACAATCATTAAGTATTTCTAACATGGTATCAGAGTCACTATTCTTGTCTTTCTAACAGTTTTTCTTTTTGGTGTTATTCAACCTTTATAACTTCCGCTGTCACAATAGCCGCTGCAATCATTCACCGTTTAACCTCCGACGTCTTTCAGCCGTTGTCCTTAGGTTCCGGAATTATAGTGGCCGTTGTTAAGGAGTTCCGCACCACACAAACAACTGCAACTACCGTCGCCGCCGTGCATATTGTTCCGAAATTTTTTCTGCATATACCACTATGACCGTCTCTACCGGATCTACACAACCGTGGAAATATCGCAACCATCGGACACCGCACGCTCCCTCACGCACCGCACAACCAATCTGCACGTCGTTCACGCGCCACCGCCGTTAATCTTAACCCGACAAACTATCAACAGATACCACTGTGATCGGCTCAAGCGGATCTACACAACCGTGTAAGTATCACATTCATCAGACTCCATACGCGCCCTCACGCGCCAAGCCGCCGCGCCATTCTCGTGACGTCATCAGTACTTGCGTAGGGATGACTTCATCGTCCCCTACAGGTGACGTCACCGAACCGATCTGACCGGGCTTCCGCTGACCGGACTGCCCGCTGACCGATCTGCCCGTGACCGCTGACCGAACTGCCCGTTGACCGGATTTTTGCATTACAGGTTCACCCTACCCAGTTTTTCGCGTAGATCTCGTTTTTGCAGTCTATTTTTGCATATTGTGTTTTCAAATGGATAAAAAGGATAATTTTGTTTCTTGCCCTATCAATACTATATTGGAGGGGACTAAGAATTATTTGTCATGGTCTCAAGCTATGCACAGTTTTCTTAAGGGTCGTATGCTCTGGCATTATTGTACTGGTGCAATTATTATTCCTGATAAAGGAGCAAGTGAAGAAGATGCTATCTTTCTTCGTCGCATGATTGAATGGGATAGTCACAACCATATGATCCTCACATGGATTCGGAATACTTCTATTCCATCTACTCCAATCTGTTAGGCAGTTTTGATGATGCCAAATCAGCATGGGATATGTTGACTAAAAGGTACTCCACTACTCACGGATCCATGAAATATCAACTAATAGTTGAATTGCATAAACAGCAACAAGGACTAGGGTAATCCACAATGACTACTTTGATCAACTTCGCTTCCTTTGGGACCAAATTGACCTTTGTGATCCAATTTGGTCATGCTCAACAGATGCTTAGCAATATGCTACAATTAAGGATGAATTTCGTCTCTATGAGTTCTTGATGTCACTCCACAAGGACTTTGAGCCAATCCGAGGTCAGCTTCTTAATCGTAGTCCTCCTCCCTCTCTTGATACTGCTGTAAATGAGTTGGTTAGAGAAGAAGCTCGACTTGCAACCCTTCAAGCCCAAAATAAGCTCAATGTTTTGGCTATTACTCCTCCTGCTCCTGCCATTGAACAATCTCAGCAATCAGGTGATTCCTCTAGCTTTTACAATCGTCGCAGGCAGAGCAATAAAAGGTTCTGCAATTATTGCAAGCGCAATGGCCACACCATTGAGACTTGTTACCCTCGCAACAAATCTACTGTTACTATTGCTAATACTGAGCCTACTTCGTTGATGCCTTCTAGTTCAGCAGAGTCCCAGTCTTCTGGATCCACTATCAATCTCTCCTCCACTGAACTACAGAAGATCATAACTTAGGTTGTTCAAATGATTGATAATGCATCTCTTTCCACTACTCTCTCAGTTCTGCCGGGTAAGTCTCAAACTTGGCTTTTTGACTCTACATGTTGCAATCACATGACACCTCACTCATCTTTATTCTCCAAACTTGACCCTGCACCACATCCCCTTAATATTCATATAGATGATGGTTCCACCATTCATGTGAATAGTCTAGGTTTTGTTTCGACCTTTACCCTCTCTGTTCCTAGGGCTTTCCATGTACCTGACATATCCTATAATTTATACTTTGTGGGACAATTAGCTGAACTAGGATATCGTCTTATTTTTTACTATTCTAGGTGTATTGTGCAGGATCCGAGGATGGGGCAAGAGCTTGGGATCGGTCCTAGGGTCGGGCGTATGTTTCCCATAAACAATCTTCATCTTCCACATGTTGCTCATGCCTGTTTTGCTGCTGCAACTGCTGTAGTTTCTTCCTTACCTTCTCTCGCACTTTGGCATTCTCGTCTTGGTCATGCCCCATCCTCTCGGGTACAATAGTTAGCTTCTAAAGGGCTATTGGGTTCTATGTCCAAAGATAATTTTGATTGTACTTCATGTTAGTTAGGAAAACAACCAGCTTTACCTTTCAATAATAGTAAATCTATCTCTAATAGTATTTTTAAGTTAATTCATTATAATGTTTGGGGACCTTCTCCTGTTACTAGTATTGGTGGATCTCGATATTTTGTTGTTTTTATTGATGATTATTCTCGTTATAGTTGGATCTTTCCAATGAAATCTCGTTCTGAAATCTTATCAATATACAGTAACTTTGCAAAAATGGTTGAAACATAATTCTCCAAACATATCAAAACTTTTCGATGTGATAATGCTCTTGAATATACTCAAAATGCTTTTCAAACTCTATTACGCTCCTATGGCACTGTACATCATCTAACCTGTCCAGGAACCTCTCAACAAAATGGTCGAGCCGAAAGAAAACTTCGTCATATTCTTGACACTGTTCGTGCTCTTCTTCTCTTTGCCAAAGTTCCTGCCCATTTTGGGGTGAAGCTGCTCTTCATGCTGTTTATGCCATTAATCGCATTCCAAGCGCTGTCATTCATAATCAGACTCTGTATGAGCGCCTTTTTGGATCATCTCCTAACTATCATTACCTTCACTCGTTCGGATTTGTTTGTTTCGTTCTTCTTTAGCCTCATGAACACAACAAACTTGAGCCTCGATCTAGACTTTGTTGTTTTCTTGGTTATGGTGAAACTCAAAAAGGGTATCGATGCTATGATCCTGTCTCACATCGTCTCCGTGTTTCCCGTAATGTTGTCTTTTGGGAACACCGCTTATTTGTTGAACTTTCTCACTTTCGTTCTTCCCTAACTAATTCAAATGTTTTAGAAATTTTTCCAAATGAGTCTCTTGTTCCTTCTACAGATACTTCTAATCCATCTTTGGACTTCACTATTCAATCTTCAAATATTTTTGATGATTCTCCTAGACAGGTCGTAGAAGAACAGGTTGATAATGAGCTACCTCACCTTGAACATAGGTCCCTTGCTCCTGCTCCGCCTGAAGATCCTCAACAAGACATTCCACCTCGCCACTCAACCCGGGTAAGATCCATTCCTACACATTTACTTGAATATCATTGTTACACTGCCCTTGCTACACTCCATGAGCCTCACACCTATCGTGAGGCATCTACTAACCCTTCTTGGCAGATTGCAATGAAAGAAGAAATTGATGCATTAACCAAAAACCATACTTGGGATCTTGTTACTCTCACTCCTGGTCAATCTGTGGTTGGTAGTAAGTGGATCTATAAGATCAAGACTCGCTCTGATGGGTCTATCGATCGCTATAAGGCTCATCTTGTAGCAATAGGTTTTACACAAGATTATGAGATTGATTATGAAGAGACTTTTGCTCCAATTGCCCGTATTTCCTCTGTTCGTACCCTCTTAGCTGTTGCCGCTGCTAGTAAATGGGACCTTTTTCAGATGGATGTTAAAAATGCATTCCTTAATGGGGATCTGCATGAAGAAGTCTATATGCAACCTCCTCCTGGTCTTTCTGTTGAAACAAATAAGGTTTGTCGCCTTCGACGTGCAATTTATGGCCTTAAACAAGCTCCACGAGAATGGTTTGCCAAATTCAGTTCCACCATCCTTCGCTTGGGTTACACTGCTAGTCCTTATGATTCTGCCTTATTTCTTCGTCGCAATGATAAAGGCACCATTTTGCTTCTTCTATATGTGGATGATATGATCATAACTGGTGATGACCTCAGTGGCATTCAAGAACTCAAGGATATTCTTAGTTAGCAGTTTGAGATGAAAGACCTTGGACATTTAAGCTATTTTTTGGGTCTTGAGATCACTCATTCCACAGATGGTCTTTACATTACTTAAGCAAAGTATGCATCTGACCTCATATCTCAATCTGGACTCACTGATAGCAAGACTGTTGACACTCCAGTTGAACTTAATACGCATCTGACACCATCAGAGGGGCAACCATTGTTTAATCCCTCTCTTTATAGACGATTGGTTGGCAGTCTAGTTTATCTTACAGTTACTCGTCCAGACATCTCTTATGTTGTTCATCAGGTGAGCCAGTATCTGTCTGCTCCACGATCGACTCATTATGCTACTGTTCTGCGTATTCTACAATACTTGAAAGGCACTATCTTTCATGGCCTTTTCTACTCAGTTCAGTCTCCTTTAGTACTTCGTGCATTCTCTGATGTTGATTGGGCAAGAGATCCTACTGATCGCAGGTCCATTACAGGTTATTGCTTTCTCCTTGGTACTTCTTTGATTTCTTAGCGAAGTAAGAAACAAACCTTTGTGGCCCGCTCCAGTACTGAAGCAGAATATCGTGCTCTTGCTGATACCACATCTGAGCTCCTTTGGCTACGATGGCTCCTTAAGGATTTAGGTGTGTCCACATCTTCTGCAACTCCTTTTTATTGTGATAATCAGAGTGCCATTCATATTGCTCACAACGATGTCTTCCATGAATGGACTAAACACATCGAGATTGATTGTCA
This sequence comes from Hippophae tibetana, assembly GCA_037013495.1. Lineage (NCBI taxonomy): Eukaryota > Viridiplantae > Streptophyta > Magnoliopsida > Rosales > Elaeagnaceae > Hippophae > Hippophae tibetana. The sequence continues at coordinate 12,413,199 of CM072803.1, forward strand.
CTTTATTCGCTCTCATCTTATCCATGGTGCTCTCAAGCTTTTCCCCGTTTCTTCCAACGATCAACTTGCAGATATTTTCACTAAGGCACTTCCCAAAGGACGTACTCGTAATTTGGTTGACAACCTCAAGTTGGTCTCACATTCACCTTGAGTTTGAGGGGGACTGTTAATGTCTATCTAGTAATATATTAATATATATATATATATATATATATCTGCTAATGTATATCTCTAATGTATATCTCTTTATTTCTGGCATATCTATATTTAGTTACTTTAGACATATCTAGTTTACTTGTAACTCCTATATAAAGGCACCATGTATATTCATTTATTCACAGAATAGAATACAATCATTAAGTATTTCTAACACCCAAAAATATAATTTTCGATAATATTTAATTTTTATCAAAATCACTCAGAGATAAGACTTATCACAACAAAAATAGAATTCATGATAAGACATTTACCCAATATAAAAAATCTTACTACTGACATCTAATATTGTGGCAAAGCTTACTACGATAAGACAATACCTTATCACAATAGTGATAAGACTTCTTAACTTGGAACGATTTTGGTAGAAAATATAATTTGTGTTAAGAATGGCTTGGTGTGAGAAGGTATTGGCTTAATTTGAAAAGATTTATCATTTGCATCCATTATCGTGGTAAGACTTATCGCGATAAGGTAATATCTTAGCACAACAACAATAAGTTTTATCTCATGAACGATTTTGACAAAAAAATTAAATTTAACCCAAATGTCTTACTAATTTGATAAATCACTCAACATTTAGGAAAATAATGATAGAGTTTAACTTAATACTAAAACACTACAACAATATAAGACATATAGGATGGCTACTATGTTAAAGTGAGAAATAAATATGACTACTACAAGTAAATGATCGTTTTATATATTAAATAGAATTGCTATTACAGAAAATATTAGGTAAACTTTTATAAGATGATTTTTGACCCTTTTTAAAAAAATTCTTTTTGGATAACTACTAACAGTCCAAATGTTAATAAATAGTACAGCTATTGACTCTTTTATTTGTTAACATTTAAGATGGTTAGTAGTACTCCTAAAAGAATTTTTTTTCAATGCTTAGGGCTCACATTTCCCATATCATTTCCATCCCTTAGAAACACGTCTCAAAACCATTAAGCTTATTTTGAACCATTGCCATCTCCATTGAGTACTAGCCATTTCCGACCGTCGCATGCATTGTGATTTTCGTTGCTTTCCCCTAGCTAGCGTTCCCACCAGCCAACTTTCACTGTCTCTTGCCTTCCTTGCCAACATTAACCACCACCTCTTCCCACCATCAGGTATGGTCTCTGATTATGATAATATGTGATTTATATGTTCTTTTTTGAATAATTGTCTTTTATCAATTTGATACGCTTTTTGAATTACTATTGCTAGCGATGTGCTTTTCTTTCTGATAGTATGGAATCCATAAAGATAGGGACGCATGTTTGCTACCCATATACGTTGGGAAGCTTGAATGATTCACATTCAAAACGATAGTATTCAGAAAATGAATTGTTTTATTGGAGGTGATCTCACCATTTTGAAAGTGTACAATATTCTTTTGATAGGGTAATCTCTTCTGTCTATCACTTTTATAATGCTATTGTAATTCGTTGATTTTTAATAGGAAAAAAAGGGTCTCGTGTTTCTATGTCAAATTCCATACTTCTTTTAATCGAAAATTTTATGTTTAAGCTAGCCATTATGTATAGATTCATCGTGTCACTACAATTTCTATTTTTAAGCTTGGGTATGTTTACCTAGTTAATTGGTCTAGGCGAGACTCCTTATAAACTAACATGAGAATCTGAGCTATTTTCTTGCATGCTTACAAAATTGGAACCGTTAATAATTAGATATAGTGTTGTAAATAAGAGGAGGTTTTGGAATTCTTTTTTCTATATTTCATTATGCTACGAATATACCATATATACAATGATGGATGTGAACCAATTTAGAAGATAGTTCAATGTTAGGTTAGTAATTAAATGATTCAAATATATAAGATTTATAACAAATAAGGTAATTAATTAAATAAAACTATATAAGTTAAATAAATACTTCTATAATCACTCTCTAAATAAGGTAACTAAATATTCCTATAATCACTCTAATTTCATAAAGATATAACTCATGTCATTACTTCTCCTCAAGTTGGTGTACATATATCTTTAATGCCTAATTTCTCTTGTGATTTGTAGAAACTTCTACTTTAAACAACTTTTGTAAGCATATTTACAAGTTATTCTTCTGATATGAAAAAAAGGAGATTTGATGATTTTTTTTCTTCAAGGTTCTGTTTGATAAAGTGTCTATCCATCTCATTATATTTGGTATGGTCATGGTAGACTTGATTATGAGAAATTTGAATTTCTATCTTGTAATCACAAAACAAGTTCATTTTAATGTTTGGTGCAAACACTATCTTGGTTTATTGTCTCTTGAGTCAAAGAAGTTCACAAAGTCTCTTAGACAATCCTTTAAATTATGATTTAGCACTAGATAAGGCAACCACTTTTTGTTTTTTACTCTTCCATGTAACTAAATTTCTGCCAACAAAAATAAAGTATCCGGATGTGGATTTTCTATTAGACTTAATCCCTGCTCAATATGCATCTGTATAACCATCAATGTTTATATTGTTATTCTTAGAAAACATAAGCCCTCTAAATAGGGGATATTTTAAGTAGTAAAGCATTTGAATCACCACACTTATATACTTTTCAATAGAATTGTGCATGAATTGACTTACTATATTGACAACATAAGCAATATTAGGATTAGTAAGACATAAATAAATTAATATACCTACTAATATTTTATACCTCTCTCTATCGGTTGTTACTTGATCTAGATTTTCTCCAAGTTTATGATTATGAAAAATTGGTGTATCAATTAGCTTGTAATGAATCATCCCTACTTCAGATAGTAAGTTTAACATGTATTTTCATTGGGAAAGACATATACCTTGACTTGATCTAGCAACTTTTACTGTGAGAAAGTATTTCAGTCCTTTTATGTCCTTTATCTCGAATTCAATGCCTAGCTACTTCTGAAGCTTGGAGATTTCTACTTCATCATCCCTTATGATAATTATTTCATCCACATGATTAAAGTAGTGACCTTGACTTACTGATGTTTCAAGAAAAGTGTATGATCTAAGTTGCTATATTGAAAACAATACATTTTCATGGAAAAGCTAAAATGTCCAAACTATGCTCAAGGTGATTATTTTAGTCCAGATAATGCCCGTTATAGCTTACACACAATCCTAGTGTTTAATGATGTAGTGTAACCTAGATGAATGTCCATATATACCTTATCCTCAAAATCTCTACGAAGAAAAAAAATTTATACATCAAATTGATGCAAAGATCAGTCTAAATTTGCTATAAGAGACAACAAGACTCTAATAGTATTTAATTTCACAACAGATGAAAAGACCTATTGATAACTTATGATGTACTTCTATAAATAACCTTTTGCCAAAAGCCTCATCTTGTATCTTTTAATGGATTCGTCTACATTGTACTTAATTGAGAAAACTCATTTGCAATCTATTATCTTTTTCCCTATTGTTAATGAAAGAAGAGCCCAAATTTCATTATTTTGTAAAGCTTTCAATTATTCATTTATTTCTTGCACCCACTGTTGGTATTGTAAGGCTTCTTCTCTCCCACTTGGAATATAATGTGCAAACACCTCATGCACAACCCTAGGGAAAGGTTTGATAATTTTTGAGTAGATACATATTTGGAAGTTGCACAATTTTGATCCCTCTCTTTCAATATCTAGTGAATATTGATTTGGGGGCTTACCTATATTATGTCTAAAAGGTAAGTGATAACTAGTAGGATTATCCAAAATATGACTAGAAGATGGTGTAAGAGAACTGACCTCATGGATATTCTTAGGAGTAACATTGTTGTGTTCAAGAGATACGAGTATTTTTAGCATATTTAATATCTTCAACAATATCACCATCATCTTCTTTGCTTCCTTATTCGATTTTAACATTATCTTATTTATTCTTTTCAATTGATATTACCTCATTTCATCCCCTTATTTCCTCTTGTCTAGTTTTATGAACTTCTTTAAGTCTTGGACAATTCCACAATTTTTGTTTTTCATCCCACGTTTCCCCGTGAAGAAAAGAAATGGGTACTAGAGAAAAATAACAATTTTTAGATTTCAAGAAAATGACATCCATCATGACATAAGTAATATGGTCGTGTGATTATAGCAGTGATAACCCATTTTGTTTTACATACCCCAAAAAAGGTAATGGATGGCACAATGCTCAAATTTTGATGGCATTTGATTCAGTAGGTGCACGATAGTGACAACCACATCATCCCGATGTTGACCAAGCACTTTCATTCCAATTAACAAGATACGTGCAATTTTTAAAATATTTATGTTCTTTCATTTGATCACACCATTATTTTATGGTCTTTGAGCACAAGAAGTTTCATGAAGAATTCCATTTCATTGTAAATAGGCATGAAAATATTTTTTGACATATTCCTATCCATTATCATATCTAAGAATCCAAACTTTACCAGACAATTGATTTTTAATCATAGCATGAAATGTATGAAAAAGGCCAAATACATCATCCTTATGTTTTAACAAATACATCTAAGTCATTTGATTACAATCATCGATAAATGTTACAAACCAACAAATACCAGGAACATTTGTAATATGGAATGGTCCTTAAATATCAAAATGAATCAAAGCAAAGGAAATATCATATTTATTGGAACTAAGCAAAAAAAGGTAAAGGGTGACTTTTGGCTAAAATGAAAGTTTCACATTTAAATTCTGAATAATTTAAATCTAAAAATAACTGAGAAAATAGTTGATTCATATAATTGATGATGGATGCCCCAAAAGATGATGCTATAACCAAAGATTTTCCTTGGCATGATTCAAATGTTGCACATTATTAACTCTACACGAGTTTAAATGATCCATATAATATAACCCCTCTCTCTTACGACCATGTCCAATGATCTCTTTAGTGAGAATATCTTGAAAGAAAAAAGGTAGAATATATTAAAGCTACACAATTTAATTCTTTAGTAGATTGACTCACAAACATTAACTTATTTGAAAAAATAGTATTAATAATGTATTTGATAAAGAAAGTGATTGTGATAAGGCTACTTTTCTTGTCCCTATAACTGGATAAGTAAAACCATTAGTATTGACGATGCCAGTCCGCTCGACTCTTAGTCTTAATAAAATAACTTTGATTAAATGTCATGTAATCTATTGCCCCTGAATCCACTATCCAACCATTATAATCATCTTGATTAGATAAAATCAAGGTAGAGCTACTGTTACCTTGGTCACTTTCAGTATTTATTAAATCGTTTGGAGATTCAACTTGTGAAATAATAGATAATTGGGGTTCTACATTCACCAAGGATACTTGTCACGATCGCTAGCAACTTATCTTTATTTTTAGGCTTTTAGCTCCTTCTACCATTCTAAATACTCATGTAACTTGAAGTAGTTATCACAAGTGTGTTTCATGTTTTCACAAGAAGAGCAACCATCTACTCCACCTTATTTTTGTCCCTTACCTCATGTTTGGTTGATTAGAATGAAATGGAATTTGAATTGATTTCTTCAAATTTTGTGTTTTGTTGGGCTAAAAAGTGGGAATAGAATGAAATCGATTTCTAAAAGAAAAGAAATCATAATCAATTCTCCTCCCTTAAAGAATCATGATTCCATTCCCATCTCAAATAGTTTTTCCAATTTTACCCAAACCTCAAATATAACCCTAAATCCTAAACCCTAAACCCTAAACCCTTTTTAGAAAAATAAATTTTTTAACCCTAAACCTTAACTCATAAATATAACTCTAAACCCTAACCCTAAATCCCAAATCCCTAAACTCTATTTAGAAAAATAATAATTTTAACCCTAAACCTTAAACCCCAAATCTCAAATCCCAAATCCCAAAACCCTAAACTCTATTTAAAAAAAAAAATTTAACCCTAAAACTTAACCCATAAATATAACCCTAAATCTTAAACCTAAAACCCTAAATCCTAAAATCCTAAACCCTATTTAGAAAAATAATAATTTTAATCCTAAATCTTAACCCGTAAATATAACCTTAAACCCTAAACCCTAAATCCCTAATTCTCAAACCTTAAAACCCTAAACTCTATTTAGAAAAATAATAATTTTATTTTAAGTAATAATTATTTAAAAAAATAATGATTTCAATAATGTATTTTCTCTGGCGAAAAATAATAATTAAATGATATTATTTAAACTTTACTGAATATAGGGGTATTAAAGTAATATATAGTATTTTTCATTTCATTCCAGTTGTAAATCAAATATTGTAATACTGATCTTTTCTTTGATTCTAGTGGTTAAACCAAACAAAACTGTTTTCTTTCCATTCCATTATCAATCCCATTCTGATTTCATTCTGTGAACCAAACGTCATCTTAGTCTTTGTAAATGCACTTAACTTGTCACCATTCAGAGATGGGAAACCAAATTTGGCTAACTAGAGTGTAGTTTGTTGTTGAGGTCCCTTTTCCATTCCTTTAGATGCCATAACAACGACTATTGTAATCTTTATGCCTATCAACATTATTGCTTATCTATTATCCTCCCTTTGAACATATGTATATAAGCTTTTTCAATAGTAGGAAATTGTTGTATTTGAAGTACATCACTCTAAATCTTGTCTAGTGTGTCATCCAATATATCAAGAAATATATAAACTCCATCTTCCTCTAAGAGAGAATTGTATTTGTGTATATCACCTAAACACACCATTGGACTTAAGCGATAAGAATCAGTTTTCCTCTACAAACCTTGAAGACTATTATAGTATGATTCAATGGATACTTCATCTTGTTTGTTCGAGTAACACATCTCTTCAAATCATATAATTGATATGTGTCAATTTTATCAAAATAATTTGTAACGATTGACTCCCATACTTGTTTTATTGTTGGAAAAAAAATAAAATTGTTGATTAAGGATAGGTCTATGGAATTGATCAACCATCCTTGTACAATAACATTCTTAGTTTTTCATCTTCTAAAGGTTGGATTTATTGCTTCAGGTTGAGGAAGATCATTATTTACATATCCCAATTTGTTTTTCCTAATATATACATCTCAACAACTTGGTACCATCAAGCTTGATACCAATTTGAGAAATACCAAAATCACATGTTGTTGCTGAAGTCTGGGTTTGGTTTTGAGTCAAAACTTGAACCATTCTAATAGTCAAGTTTTCAAGGATACCAACCGTAGAGTTTTCACCATGTTGCTCAAGCTCTACCAAATCTTGTGATTCGGCCATTGTTTTTGGTATGTTTTACGTTTCATCCAAGGATATATGCTCTGATACCATGTAAACCAAAGGAAGTTTTGGAATTCCTTTTTCTATATTTCATTATTTTAGGAATACATTATATGTACAAAGATGGATGTGAACCAATTAGGAAAATAGTTCTATGTTAGTAGAGTAATTAAATAACCCAAATACATGAAATATATATAATAAGATAGCTAAATAAAACCAAATAAGATAGTTAAATATCCCTATAATCACTGTACAAATAAGATAATTAAATTAAACTAAATATTCCACTACTACAATACATACATATAGTCTCAGACATTTAGCCTCAATTTTTTTAAAAATAAACCAAGGCCATAGGGTTTTGGCCTCAATTATTTAAAAACTAAGGCTATAGACATAGCCTATGACCTTGGTTATTTACAAACTGAGGCAATATGTATACCCTATAGCCTCTGTTATTTAAAAATCGAGATCATAGACATACCTTATCAATTTTTTCTCTTTTTAAAATTACATCAATCAAACACCAAATTTTTGTAACATTCTTTTTCCCTTTTTCCTTCTCTCTCTTTTTTTCACTAGCCAGCTATATACCCTATATATGTATACGCAAATGTTTTTTCTTGGCCATTATTAATTTCTTTTCTCTGCTCATCGTCCAATCCCTAGCCTCTTCGATCTCGATCCACCCTCTTTAGAGTTGTCCTAGAGTAACCCTAGGGTTGATGAGAGTTCCTCTCTCCACTGATCTCCACCAGAAGTTTCTATGCCAGTTCATAAGGAAAATGAGGTTCAAGTGGTTCAAGGCACATACAAGGGTCATGACTGAAAGATTGTTCAAGTCTATCATCGCAATGATTTTCCTTTGCTTTTGGATATGCTGGAAGGAGGTCAGTGTCTTCAAATCCTTTTCCTTTTCCCTTTTAATTGACAAGCTCTATTTTGTTGGTGTTCTTATGCTAGGGTTGTTCATGCTTCCTAGGCATTTGGTAAGTAATATAGTTGTATGATAAATCTCTCTATAGTATTTACTTCTTTGGTTGAAATTTATTTATATAATCTATGTGTAACACTTGATACATTTTAGAATTGAGATAAGAGTAGGGGTTCGATAATTTCTAGTTTTATTTTTGTATTAATTTCTTTCCTTTTTTTTACTTTGAGGCTTCTACATCATGATTGTTTTTTGGTAATATGCTAATTATAAGTGTTTGGCTTAATGCTTGGCCTGGTGTTTAGCCTAGTGCTTAGTGTTCGTGCTTGGTGTTGGTGTTGGTACTTATGCTAGTATTGGTGCCTGGTGTTGGTGCTGGTACTGATGCTTGGCTTGGTGCTTGGTGTTTGGTGCTGGTGCTTGGCTTTTTTGTTTTTTGGTAATATGCTAATTTCTAGTGTTTAGCATAATGCTTAGTACTTGTGCTGGTACTGGTGCTAGGCCTAGTGCTTGGTGGTGATATTGGTTCTAGTGTTGGTGCTTGGTCTGTTGTTTTTTGGTAATATGATAATTTGCAATGTTTGGCCTAGTGCTTGGTACTGGTGTTGGTGCTTGGCCTGGTGTTGGTATTGGTGTTAGTGTTGGTACCGGTACTAGTGCTGGGCTTGGTGTTGGACCTGGTGCTTGGTATTGATGCTTGGTGTTGGTGCTGGTGTTGGTACTGGTGCTTGGTGTTGGTACTGGTGCTTGGTGTTGGTACTGGTGCTTGCTACTGGTACTGGTGTTAGTGTTGGTACCGGTACTAGTGCTGGGCTTGGTGTTGGACCTGGTGCTTGGTATTGATGCTTGGTGTTGGTGCTGGTGTTGGTACTGGTGCTTGGTGTTGGTACTGGTGCTTGGTGTTGGTACTGGTGCTTGCTACTGGTACTGGTGTTGGTTCTTGGTACTCGTACTTGGCCTATTGTTTTTTGGTAATATGCTAATTTCCAGTGTTTGGTCTGGTGCTGGTGTTGGGGTATCTTTTTTTTCCTTGCATTTTTGATGTAGTTAAAGGGCTGTAAAGTAGTGGAGATGTAATCACAAGTTATATTGAAAGTAATATACTAGTTTTTAGATTATCCTTGGTCAAACTTATGGAATTTGCTAAATTCTTTTGATCATTTTGTTAGGAATTTTTGAAATGTTCAGAATTAAGTGGATTTTGTAATATTCTTTTCAATGTATGAAATAAATAGTGCTCTTAATTAAGTTTACTTCATTGGTTTGTCTCTAGAATAAATGAGCTTAAAGAGACACTTTTGTAATGTTTTAGTCGAGAGTATCACCAAGTAGTATTTGACTTCGTCGAGTAGCTAAGATTTACCAAGCTGTGTTATCTAGCACATTGATTTTGTTAATGAGTATCATTTCATTTATTGTCTCGTCAGGAATAATGTTATGTACTTTTCTGCTCAATTGCATACACAAGCTGCATATGTTTCCAACCATTTCTCCATAAATTCCACTTCATCTAATTTTGTTCTATTTTAACTAGCGCACTACCACCAACACTAGTGCAGCACCACTAGTACCAGCGTACCACACCAACGCATCACCACTAACACCAGCACATCACCTCAGTGCACCCGCGCAGCACCCTAGCGCACCAACATAAGTGCATCACCCCAATGCACCAACACCTCAACGTACTAGCACTAGCGTAGCACCTCAACACACTAATATCAGCACCAGCGTTGTGGACTTGATTATGTTGATTTGAAGTACACTTATAAATGCTTGTAATTAATAATAAAAATTTAATTTGTAATAGTAAGATTTTATTATGTTTTAGTGTATAATAAATTCTCAAATGTAATTATAATTATAATTATAATATAATATAATTTTTAATATTGTAATTAATAATTTTTTTTGTAATTTTTTTTATATTTAATATTATAATTAATAATTATATCTTTTTAATTTAGATATATCTTATGACCTCGCTCTTTCAATAACCGAGTTCATATGTACTTTTTATAATGGTGGTCATATAATCATTCTAGTTTCATAAAGATACAACTCACCTCTAATAGTCTAATATCACAAAGGAAACAATGAAATGAAAACTTCATCTGTGATATGGTATTTTACCTTTCAATTTCAATATTATCGTAATATGCACAAATGTTCAAAATTAAATATTAATATATATATATATATAGAGGATATTCATACACCTTATATGATTATTATAAAATGCTTGTAAAAAGAAAATAGGATGGTCTCTAATAATTTTATATGCATGTTTATCTTATAGAACTATCAGTAATGATTATATATATTGAATTCTCTTAAATCCCCGATAGCATTATATATTTTTAGGACCGTCCTATATCGCATTTGTTTTAAGTCAATGGATAAATAACATCTTTTTACTACCCATGATAAAGTAAGCTTTTACAAATTAACGAAATATAAAAGAGGTTTCATGACGTTTATCTTCAACGTGTAGATATATATAAATTAAGTAATAGTTTCATGACTCATTGAGCACTTCAATTTTGTATGGGAGGGTTTTAGCAACAAAAAAAAAAAGGGTTGGAGGTGACCATATGAGTTTTTATATAATAAAAAGTCTAAATATCATAGATATATGATAGTTTAATTTGATAGTACATCTATAATACTATTTTAAGTAAGAATGCTATTTATGATATATAATAATGTTTTTTTTATCTAAATTATTTGAGTAATTTTTTATATATGCATTAGGGACATGTGGTATGTTAAATTGGTAAGTGATATGTAAATGTAAGGGGTTTAAAAAAATGAATTAGCCTATTATATTCTTATAATGAATTATAATAAAGTAAAAATTTATCAATTATATTCTTACTATTAATTATAGTTACATATCTTTATCATTTAATAAAGTTATTAATAATTAATTAGAGTTATGAAAATAATATTTTAAATTGTAATAGTATCGTTAATTTTAAAATAATTAATTGTTTAGTCTCTTATTAACATAAAATATTATACATGTATCAACTTTTCATAATATAACATTTTCCAAAATATTTATCTTTTCTAATTTTTATCTTTCTATATCTGATTTTTATGATTTTTCTTAATGATTTTTTTTTTCAAGTAATGATATATATATTAGATCATATTCGATGATTGATAGCTTAAAAAGCTATTGTTTATTCTTTAAGATTGTTATGGTTTCATAACCATGAGACTATTTATGTACTTTGTTTAATTGATGTAATATATAAATGGTTGTGTTAGAAAAAAAATAATAAAGCAACATAAAAGCTTATATGTAGATTACTATTTGAGATTATATACATACGAATATATTACATGGATTTTTAATTTTTAAGTAAAGTAAATTTTTATTACCTTAAAAATAATTCAAATAAATTTTTTATCTTATTGTATCAAAATATAATTAATATTATGAATAAAATGTATAATTAATGTATTTTTATTATAACAACAAAAAAACGACTATTATCCTTAATTTTCATCATGACTCTTTTTCTCTGTGCTGGTCATACTTTGTTCAGGTATATGATGCAAATGTGGAAATAGTTTGTCTCTTGTAGGAATGAATATGACAGTCTCTATCTTCTTCTTCTTCTTTTTTTCCTGAGTTTGGTAGCTTCAAATCATCAAATGTTTTAAAAACTATTTACTGTCTTGAGCTTATCACCTACATATTAATAGCTAGCTAGTAGATATATATACTCATGTCACAAAGATTTACTTATTGGTTTTGATTAATAAGAAATAACTACTTTTTTTTTCAACAATAATTAAAAGCTTAGATTTGAATCATTGTATTCTCAGAAAGTGAGACAAACTTTTCTCATTAACCTAATTGTCTCTTAAAAGAGAAACGAATGATATATAGGTATGAAAAAATCAGTTAGTAACTTCATTGTTTGAGTCTAGTACTCCTCTTAAAATATTAAGAGCACAAACAAGTGGGGAATGTTTAAGTTGGAGAAATTTTAGTTGACATGAATGGTATTCTTAGATTGTTTAATGTCACATTTAAATAGTTAAATAGATATGATAAGTGTACATACATATTTGATTAAACTTTAATTATAAATGTAAAGCTTTTATAATAATTATTTATTGATTTAAATTTAAATCAAAATTTATTTATTGATTATATAGTATGTTTGACTAAGCCGTGTATTTATCAGATTTTATGATGATAGGTTTTTTTTAAAATTATATGATAAGTTTAGGGACTGAAAACTACTTTTAACTACTTCAAACATGCACCGACTTATTATTTATAAGATTTGAATTATTTAATATATCCGAACTTGAAGTGCACCACTTCCAACTTAATTATTGTAAAATTAATTAAAAAAATATTATTAAAATCAGTATTGGGACAATGTTATTTTAAAGAATGAAGTGATAAAATAACTACTTTGTTTAGAAAAAGATTTTTAAATTTTTTGTTTATAAAAATATGTTATTGAAGCTAACTTTCTATCACATTTTTTATTAAATATAGCGGAATTAATCATCTATTTTTCGATACATAAATATGTAAAAAAATTAATATTTAATTAAAAATTATTAAAAAAATTTAAGAAAAAATTTTCTTTCAAAATTAAACAAAACTTTTGATAAATTTTAAACAAAATTTTTATTGTCTAATATATAAAATTTAATATTAGAAAATAAAAATTTAATTTAAATTTAATCCAAATATTTGTTAAAACATTTGACTAATTTTTTAATTAAAAATTATTTTATTAGATAAAAATTGAAAAATAAAAACATATATATGCATATGTACTATTCTATTATATTTAATAAAAAATTATATGTAAATTTAATTTTATTCGGCACTTTTTTTTATAAATAAATAAATTTAAAAAAATATTTTTTAAATAAAAATATTAAACAATATTTAAAACAGTCTATAAAATCCTTTTCACTATTTTTAAAATGTAACATCTCTATCTTTGCTTATCACAAAGGCAAGTTGTTAAGAAAACTTAAAACAATAAATAAAAGAAGATTAGATCATAAAAAGTGTTGGCAAATCACAAAGCGTACGTAACCATATTGCAATCTGCAAATGTAAACATTTTATTCTACGGCTTTCAAAAGAAAATTATTAGGTGGTTTTCCACCGTATCTACATAATTTCCATTAGTTTCTTAAAAAAAAAAAGGAAAAGTGGGAAAAAAAAAAGAGTGACACCACAAATTTTGTAACATTTTAAAAAAGTTCCTACAATTCTTTAATTATTTGTAAATAAAAATTATAAATATTTATTTTATTAAATTATAGGATTAAAAATACTTACATAATTATAATATCTAATACCTAATTAAATAACTATATTTCAATAATATTTCCTCGTATATATTTTCATAAATTCTATCCATAACAACTATTGTTTACTTAAAAGTTATTTATTAATAAGTCCGCGTGATCATCATGTCTTTCTTAATTACCATCGTTAGCCATACGAATACAATAAGAACTGATAATTTAGTCTCCAATTTTACCCCATTCACTCTTAGAATATTGTTTAGTACGTTAATTATAATTAGCATAGTAAGCGCAATTTTTTATTAGAGAGTGCAAACATTTTGTTCAAAAGTTAAATTTGATTCTATTATGTCTGACTAATGATTTTTTTTAATATTGATAGAAATTATTAATTGTCAGGAAGATGATCAATGAGATTTTTTTAAAATAAATTATAGAAGTGTCTTAAAGGGGATTTTTGATATTTTAAGATGTAATGATGTTAAATTTTGCATGAAAATCGAACCAATCAAAAAACTTAGAAAAATTTCAATGTAACTTACTGACCAACGAATGCCCAACGAGGGATTGACAAGGATTTAACATTTTTGTTGGGCCTTGTTGTGGTCTCACCTGAGCAGCTTGGCGAGCCACTGGCAAAGGTGATCAGTGAAAGATAGTTTAGTCTATAAATTGGTGGAGGATTTTTTCATTTTTCTCACTCAAAAATTTTCCTCCTCTCTAAAATATTTGGGCTTTTGATACATTTTAGAGTGCATTTCGAAAATAAAATATCCAGGAGTTTAGGTTCGGAAGAATATGTTAGGACAACTCTAACTTTTTATTCATGCATTGTTTTCAATAAAAATATCATACATTATATATTATGAATAAAAGAAAAAACAGATGTCATGACTTTTATAAATAATGTTATAAATATTCTTAAAATAAAATACTCATTATGAATGTTTTTATGCATACATAGATGGACTTTTTTTATATATAAAATAAGTATTAATTTTTGATATGAAACGAGTATTTAAAATATTGCACACATAACATCTAAAATTTTATACATAGGTCAAAAAAATAATTTTTCATGAGGAATATGGTAGCCATGAGCTATTGGTTGCAGCATACTATTTTTAATGGACTATAGGTACACATTTCATTCAGATGTATTCTTAGAGTTATTTTGCCAATGGATCTTAGATATTGATTGCATATGGGCCTCAGAGTTGGACACTCTATTTTTTCTCAAACCATCTATATGTCTCAAAGTTTAACCCTACACGAGCCTTGAAGTCGGTCCTCCTATTGTGTCTCAGAATGAACTGTCCATAGACGAAGGTCCATGTGATTAATACATGTGCCATGTATATCTCGAAGTATGATCGTACATGGATTCAGAGGTGGACTCACATACATATTAGAGATTGACCACACATGTGCCTATATATTTTTGTGTTTACCAATACATATGGAGACTGCATATCATGCATATGAATTTTATATTTGTATAGCATATTTTATTTCATATGAGCATGCATTGAGATATCTGGACTGTACACTCTCTAAAATTTGGAAGTGAGGAAGTACAAGTATATTAAGTTTTGTAAATAAAATTCTCTATATATTGTATAGTGATGATAGTTATTATTACTATTCATGAATTTTATTATATGAAGCATGCATCATGTATATTTTTTATAATATTATTTTGGAGTAGACTCCTACTAAGCTACTTGTAGCTCACCAGGTTTTTATTTTTCCTTCAAATCAAGTTTTGGTAAGGCAGCTCAGGTTTTGATGTTGAAGAAATAGAAGTAAAATATAGGTTTTACTTTTACATTGTTTATTTTATTTTGTATCTTGTATTTTGGAGACTTTGTTAAGATGATGTAAAAATAATTTATCTCTCTTGTATTGATGCTTTTTATGGAATTTAAACAATTTTTGATAAAATTGTGTTTGAATAGGGATATTTTGAATTCAATAAAGATTTTATTAAAAAGTAAAATTAATTTTTTAAAAAAGTATTATATCAAAGTACTTATCCTTTCTATCCCACGTACTCATTTTCGGGGCTTGACAATTTGATATCAGAGTATGTTTCTGCTCTCCTAGGAAAAATATTCATTCATAATCTTGAAATATTTTTGTCTCAACATGGCTCCAAGAAGAAGAGTGGCTAGGAATTGGCCCAAACATGATACAAATGAAAATCATGATGAACTTAATTGCTACAAGAATTACATAGGTTGATTACTAGGGGCAGAGAACCCGAGGAAAGAGGTAAAGCATACAACCATGAAGAGTTTGAAAAGACAAGGTCATCATTCTATGATGATACTCCTCACAGCGATATCATTGAAGGATGGATTTGGAAAATCAAAAAGAAAATAAATGCTCTTAATGCTCTTGTATATTTTAGAGATGGACTCATTGTGTATAAACCAAGTAGAGAAGCTGACTATTGGTAGGAGGTTGTGAGTAGAGGAAGAGGCCTAGAAGCAACCATATGGGAAGATTTTAAGGAGATGTTCTACAAGAGATTTTTCAAACACTAATGAGGTAGTTAAGTTTATGAACCTTAAGCAAGAGGACATGAATGTCGCTTAATATGAGACCCGCTTCGATCAACTCTCAAGGTTTGTAGAAAACATGGTAGTTTGAGACTCGAACAAGGCTGTAAAATTTTTGATGGGATTACGAAATGATATCTGCATAAAACTAATGTATCAAGGTGTTTGATCCTATAGTATAATAGTTGTTATAGCTTACATGGTTGAACAAGTCAATATGGAGCAATTAAAAGTGACTACATCGTCATAAAAACCTAAGGATAAAGGAAAGAAAAATATGAAACTTTGGAAAATGAGACATGGTAACCAACATAACGGATCATCTGGAAGTAATTCATCCAGAAGTCATCGATATCACACTTACAATTTCTACAACTGTAACCAACCTAGGCATCTTAAGCACAACTATCCTTAGTTCATAGCCAATGAGTATGGAAGAGGATAGCAATCTAGTTTTAGTTCAAGGTTAACCTTTTTTCCTATAGAAAAGGAAAGGGAAACGATGTTGCCTCTCAAGAATAAGGATTGTAAGGTTAAGCTTTTACGATATCTGGCAGGCAAAGAGAGCCTACGATAAATGACGTTGTCAAAGGTATGATTCTATTATATCATTATTGGGTATGAATTCTCTTCAATACTTCTTTTATTTCGTTAACTTGTGCTCAAATATTAAAACTTGCATATGAAATCATATAAAGGCCTCTTACTTTAAACAATCCTCTTAGAGTCTCTTCTAATGTATATTATATTTGTAAAAATTATTCAGTTGGACTTAATAGTCATCGATTCCTTGTTGATCTCAGTATACTCGATATGAGTTATTTTGACGTCATCTTAGGAATAGACTAGTTAACCAAATACCAAGAATTTGTAAATTTCTTTGAAAAGAAAGTTACATTTCAAACACCAAAGACGTAAATATTAAATACTTTTTTAAAAAAAGTGAACCTTTTAAGTGATTTTATTAAGTGTTGCTTAGGACAAAGACGAAACCAGGAAAGTATATCCCTTCTAAATTCTTTATAAGTAAGCTCGGATAGTGGATGAAGGTTAGCACAGATTCCAATGATGAAGGAATATTAGGATTTATTTTTAGAAGAGTTACCTAGACTTCTTTCAGCTTTAGAGATTGATTTTATAATCAAGTTTTATCCTTGAAATGCACCAATAACTATCGCTCCATATTGAATGGAACCTACAGAGAAGCAAGAGTTAAGGAAATAATTGGGTGAGCTATTGGAAAAGGGATTCATTCGACTTAATTCATCGCCTTGGGAAATGTCTGTCCGATTTTTCAAAACGAATGATGAAAGTTTCAGACTATGCATTGATTATTGTCCAATAAATAGGTTGACCATAAAGAAAAAAGTATCCATTACCTTGGATCGATAAGTTATTTGACCAATTAGGTAGTGAAATTTTCTTCTCAAAAATTGATCTAATGTTTGGATATCATCAACTATGGGTTAGAGAGTCTGATATAGCCAAACCTATCTTTCGTATGTAGTATAAGCATTTTGAATTTGTTTTATTTATGCCATTTGGTTTAACCAATGCTCCTATTGCTTTAATGGACTTAATGAATCGTGTATTTCAAACCTACTTAGATCAATTTATCATTATTTTTATCAATGATATATTTATTTATTCAAAAACTCATGAAGAACATGAAGAACAACTTAGGATTGCATTGCAAACTCTTAGAAAGCATCAAAGAATTGTGATTTCTAGCTTACTAAAATCAAATTCCTTGGACACATCATATCTAGAAGAGGTATTGCTATAAACCCCTCTAAAATTAAAGTAGTACTAAGTTGGAAACAACCAAGAAATGTAACCAAAATTCAAATTTTTCTTGGACGTTGTTACACCTTTGAAGCAGCTTATCTGTAAGTGAGCCAAATTTATAAGAGACATAGCTTGTGAAGATACATTTCAAGAGTTGAAAGTATAAATGATGAATGCACAAATTCTTACTATTCCAAACAGTAAAGAACCTTGTGTGGTCTTTACTTACACTTCACTGCTAGGTCTTGGATATGTTACTAACACATGATTTGAAGTTAGTAGTTGTAGTATTCCCTCTAATGATGTGGAGATTTTATCTATATGTGCCAAATTTTAAATATTTTTGGATTATAACAATCTTAAATATCTTTTTACTCAAAAATATCTCCATTTAAGATAAAGAAGGTGGGTAGAATACCTTTAAGATTATGATTTTACTTTGTAGTACCATCTTAGCAAAGCTAATACAATAGTGGATGCTTTGAGTCATAAGTCAAGCTTTCTTACACAAATGATATTAGACGCTTGGCAAAAACTTAAACATTAGAAGGTTATGAGCTGAATATGTATGATAGTGAGAGACATGTATTTTTATAAAACATTGTATTTTTTCTACATTGTTAGAGAATGTCAAAATGGCCTAGTCTAAAGATCCTAAAATCTATTAAGTGTGGCGTAGAATGGCTAAATGAGAGATAATGGAAGGATGGACTTATAGTAATGAAGTGTTTTGTTTTTCCATGGAAATATAGAAGTACATATCAATGATTATTTAAGGTAAGAGATCATGGAAAAAGTGAATCGGTCAAAATTTATGGTGCTTTTGAACAGCTTGTAGTCAACTATATGATATGTTAACAAGTCAAGGAGAAGCATAAGAAACCTATAGGACTACTTCAGACACTCCCAACACTAAAATGGAAATGGGACAACATAACAATTGACTTTCGTACAAGGATTGTATTGTACTTTTCAAGTTCATGATTCCATTTAGGTAATTGTTAAGAGTCTCACAAAATTTGCTCATTTTATTTCAATTAAAACTCAATACTCAATAAATGCTTTGAGTAAGTTATATATTTGGGATATTGTATGATTTCATGGCATACCAAAGTTGACTCTGCCATATCAAGATCCAAAAATTACCTTATGATTATGGAAGTGTGTACAAGAAGCTTTGGGTACATAATTTTTGCATAGCATGGCTTAATAACCTAAAATAGATGGACAATTTGAAAGGGCTATTCAAATGTTTGATGATATGTTACAAGCTTGTTTTATAGATTCAAGGAAAACTGGAGCGAACACCTACTATTGTTTGAGTTTTCCGACAACAACAGTTATCATGCCAGTATTAGGATGACTCTTTATAAAGCCATGTATGGACGATCGTGTAAATCTCCAATGTACTGGATAAAATGTGAAGATTTTAGTACAATAAGAATTGATCTTATAAAAGAAAAATAAAAAATATTTGCATTACATAAGACACACTTCGTGTAGTTCAAATTCGATACAAGAGTTGATCATGGGTACCCACCATTGAACTTTGAAAGGGATGATTATGTTTTTCTCAAAGTTTAACCTCTGAAGGGAGTAACTTGTTTTGAAGTAAAAGGAAAGTTAGTACCACACTATATCAAGTCTGAATTATAAGAAGAAATGTGATATAGAATTTCAATTGGAGTTACCTTCAAAATTGTCCCAAGTTCATAATGTCTTTCATGTGTCTACTCTACGAAAATGTCAAATAAATTAGAATAGTATTTTGAATTGGATAGAATTACCATTACAAAAAGACGCGTCATATGAAGAAGAACCGGTGGTAATAATTGATTTTCAAGTCAGGAACTTGATAAGAAGAGCAATACCACTAGCTAGTATAAGTTTAGTGAAAACATAATGAAAACACCATGGCACTAAAGATATAACTTGGGAAGTAAATTGTAAATTTTTCTCAAAATATCCTTACTTGTTTGAAGTTTAAAGAGTTTTACATTTTGAGGACAAATTTTCATAAAGGGGTATGATTGTAAAACCATTGAATTTATTTTTATAAATTTTAGAAGTTTCTTAAATGAAATTTTTAATATTTTAAGATGTAGAGACATATTAGAAAATTTTGTGTAAAATATTAGATCGATCACGAAAAGTTGAATTTTTTTACTGTAGCTCGCTGACCAATTAGTGCTCGACAAGGGCTTGGGGAGAATTTAACACTTTTTTTGGACCTCGTTTTGGTCTAACTGGAGCATCTCGATGACTCATCAAAGAGGGTGTTTAGTAAGGGCCAATTTAGTCTATAAATATTAGCGTGATTTTTTTGTTTTTCTCACTAAATTTTTTTCCTCTTATCTCTCTAAAGTATTATTCACATTTTTGGTACATTTTGGAGTGTGTTTCAAGGAAAAAGTATCCTAGAGTTTATGTTCGGAAGAATAGCATCTGGACAAGTTTACAAGGTAGGAGTTTCTACTTTAACTTTTTATTCATGCATTATTTTTATAAAATTGTCATGCATCATATATTATGAATAAAAAGAAAACGTATACATGATTTTATAAGTAATGTTATAAAAATTTTAAAAATAAAAATACTCGGTATGAACATTTTTATATGAATACATTAAACATTTTTATAAAAAAATGAGTATTAAAAACATTATGCACATGACATATGAGATTTTATACATACATCATAAAAATATTTTTTGTGGGGAGTATACTTGTATATATGTCTTTCGGAGCATGATACTCATGGGCTATTAATTGTAGCAAATTATTTTCAATGGACTACAGGAACATATTGTACTCACATGTATTCTTGAAGTTTTTTCGTTTATGGGTCTTGGATATTGATCACACATGGGCCTTGAAGGTGGACCCCATATTGTGTCTCAAGTTTGATAGCACATAGGCCTTGGAGTTTGATTCCACAAATAAGGGCTCATATAATGAAGACGTTTACTAATACATATGCCATATTTATGTTAGAGTATGATCATACATAGAATCGGAGGTACGTTGACTAATATGTATGCCATATGTATGTCAGAGTATGATCATATATAGAATCGGAAGTGAACTCACATGCGTCTCGAAGATTAATAGTGCATGTGTTCATGTATTTTGGTGTTGACTAATACATATAGAGGTTGTATATCATGCATATGAATTTTATATTTGCATAACATATTTTATCACGTATGAGCATGAATTGGGATACATATAATGTACACACCTTCGATTTCGAAAGAGAGGAAGTGCATGTATACTAAGTTTTATAAATAAAATTCTCCTACTAAACTACTTGTAACTCATCACGTTTTCCTTTTCCTCCATATTAGGTTTCGATAAGGCATCTCGTGTTTTGATATTGAACAAGCAGAAGTAAAATACATGTTTTACTTTTATGTTGTTTATTTCATTTTGTATCCTGTATTTTGGAGACATTGATATGATGTAAAAATAATTTATCTTTCAATATCTTTCTTGTATCGATACTTTTTTTAAATTTAAATATTTTTTGATAAAATTGGTTTGAATAAGGATATCTCGAATTTAATAAAAATCTTATGGAAAAGTAAATTTAATTTTTTTTTTAAAATATAATATTTAAAATTACTAATATTTTTTTATTTTATATATCTATATTTTTGGAGGGAGATAATTTAACTATTTATTAAAAAAATTATTGATTGAAAATTTTGGTATTCATATTAGCATTATTTTTTGGGACGAAGTTAAGAAGACTTTTTTTTTAATATACTTAAACTCATGGAAGTAATGGTACTTGAATTAATCTTATACTTTTAGTTCAATATGTTTAAGTGGACTCCACATTTTCATTGCAATAGAGATTATGTTGGTAGCACAAGCGTACTATTTGAGTATATATTTGGCATGATATAAGGGTGGCTCACACATATTGGCCTAAGCTCAAAATGGAGATTGTTTTGCCCTAACGTTTTGCTATATTACAATCATGTTCTATTAAGGGGGGCTAGCCGTTTGCTATATATATCATCATGTCTTATTGAGGGGGAGGGCGGTAGCTTTTCATTTGCCTCACATTCTATCACGACACTATCATACCATCGATCATTTCCATCATGTCAATTTAGAAAAATAAAAGATTGCCCAGCACACATGTCACCCGATTATGTCTTGCAAATTAATGATTTTTTTCCTACACAAATTAATGGTACTTTGTGAATAACTGGATCCTTCAAATGGAAAAAAAATGTCAACAAAAATAATGGAATAATATGTGTCCTACCAATCAAAAAAGAGTGAAGATTTTTTTATATTTAATATTCAAATTTAAAAAAAAAATTGTTTGAATAAATATATTATTTAAGTTTATTTATTTTTAAAAAAATGCTATAAATTGATAAACGCAAAGATAAAAATCAATTAGATTGTACAAATAAATAATAATAAATTTTGATAAAATAATAGATAATAAAAAAATAAATGATACAATAAGATTTAAATAGTTTGATTTTTTATTGTAAAAAACATAATAAGATAAATAAAAAAAATCTGTTAATAATCAAATAAAAAATACAAATATTAATATCTAAAAAAAATCACTAATTGAATACAAGTATAAAACAATAATGAGTGAGCAAGTTATCGGGTTAAGCAAAGCACAACTTAATTCTTCGCAAGCTTCACACGAATCAAGAGAATACCTCTAATGGTGTCATACGAGGACTCTGATGGTTATAGCTTAGTTCAAGTAACACGATGATTTGGTTGAATGTGGTTTCAAGCTCTCTATCCAACACAAATTTCTAACGTGGCTTTTATTCAATTGATATTGGATTCTAGTGTGGCTTTCGGCTATGGCTTCGAAAACTCTCTGATTATTGAAAGTTACAAACAAAATACAAATATTAAAATTGAAACACATAAAATAAGAAAATACAAACTTATTTAAATTATTGAAAGATTATGTTCTTACTTTATATGTTGAAGATGCCAACACTATTATAAATAGTGCTTTGTTGGTACTTTTTAATGTTTGGTGAACAGTGTTCTATTTGTCATCGTTTTACTATTTGTCTTCTTTTGTTAACGCTACAGTGACAACTACTGGTAATATGATCTCTAGCTCAGTTGGTGATGGATCTCCAAGACAATGAAGAGTATTTTGCAAAACATGGTAAAGCTTCGGAGTTTTGTTGAGATTGAAGACCTATTTCTGGATCTGTTTTTATTTCTCTTCAGATGAAGAGTCTTCAGAAGGTGTTTGGGCCGCTTGGGACCATGTAATGATAAGTTTTGAGGAAGAAAGTAATGCTTGGGAAGTTGGTAAAGGAAGCCTTTTTGCCTCTGTCTTTCTTCTTTTTGGGCATATGTTATCGGTTTTGAAGAAATTTAGTGTAAGAAAATATGGTAATGAATTGTTTTTTCTCTAATAAATTTAATATTAAAATAAAAAAACACTTAATATAATTTGTTATCGGACAAAAATTTGTTTTGAACATTTTTTTTGCAAAATTGTTTTTGTAAATTTACAATCAATTCTTAATAAAAAATTTAGTTTAATAAGTTAGATTGAAATTTTGAAATGCATAGTATTATTGCTAACACTTTTTTTATAGTGGAATAATTTTTTGACAATCATTCCAATGATAAGAGACAAATTAAATGATTAGTTCTTTATATTTTTAGACTTGTTTGAGAATTCCTCTATAACAAACTTCGTTAGCAATTATTTCTACGATCTTGGGAATATTTCGATCCACAGGATGTAAACAAGGAATATTTTTGATTTGTGCTTTAATTTTTTGCACGACTTTTGTATGTTCATTCGTCTATGACTCAAGAGTTTTCTTGAACCTGTTATGAAATGAGTTTATCAATCTGTTGATATTTGGACAGAAGTTAAGAATATAATTCAGGCTTATGAGAACATGTGAAGTTGTGTTTTGTCTAAGATCCTATCAAGATATTTGGTGGTAAATTGCATGAATCTTTCAATAGGAATAATGGTTTCATTAGTGACATTATACCTAAGAAACTTGCTATATATTTGTCTAAAAGAAAGTCATTTTCTTGGTTGATAAGGCCAAACCACTTCGTTTGATTTGATAGAAAAAAGTTTTGAGATGTCGAATATGCTGATTGATGAGCAAAATCGGCATCGTTGATCCTGTAAATACTTTGGTTTTATATTTGAAAAATTCTTGCAAGTGCACGAATTATTTCATAAAAAATGACAAGTATATTCCCAATGTCGATTTAAGGAATGAATATATGTAGTTTTTAATTTATTATTCAATTTTTTAAAAATTAAATTAATTCAAAACATCATGTCACGATAGTTTGGGTTTTTGTGTGTTTTCTAATCTAATAACATAAAAATAAACATAGATATGGATTCAATAAATATTTATACAAATTTTATCATTTATAATAATAGAGTATTTATGGGTATAATAACTAAGTTAATTATGCTTGCTCATATTATTGAGATTATTAAATATATAAATTAATATTTATTAATTCTTTTTTATATGAATATCACCTTTGATGGGGTTATATATTCTTTATTAATTAAAAAAATCAATTAACACTTATGAGTGTGATCGATAATCAATTCGATTAATTAAATTAATTCTTTTTTTAAGAGATTAAAAATGAACCATTTAAATGTCATCTTTGGTGGAATTAGATAGTTTAAACTTTATTCAAAGTGTACAAATTAAACCTAAGAATCTAATTATTTGAATACTAATTTTTATGTTTTAAAACCATTAATGAAAATATGTTGTTAATACATTTTCAAATAATAATTCTTATAAAAACTTTTGAAATAAAGCTCCATTTTAACTACTGGGCGATTGTACCAACAAATAAAAGAGCATAACTTTAAATCAGACCGAATAACTAAACCTTAAAATCTAAACTTTAGATTTAAGTTTGTAATGAAAAATAATATATTTCTCTCTAACATCCTTAATATAAAATCTTGAATAAAAAAATCAATTCATTTTATAGAGATTTTTACCTATTTAATATTTTGCACGCATAATAACGTTATTATTATATCATTTTTACAAATAGTCAGTCATGTTAAATTTAATCACAAATAAATTAAATATAATATATAAGAATAAAACATAAAAAATAACTGTAAATAATAAGAATCCTTAAAGAACCTTGATGCTGATTCCGTTTTTGGAAAACCTCTAAACGGATTTCCATTCATGCTTATTGAAAAAAAAAACTAGAAATAAAGATATAAGAAGATGTTTTTGAGGTGTGTTTTTGGTGTGTTGTGTAATGGAGGAGATGGGGTATTTATAGGTGAGGAGAAAGGTAAAAAAAGTGAAAAAAATGCATAATAGTCGGACTTTGACGTAAGCGCTGACACAAAATGGATAGGCGTTGACATAAGTGCTAATGCAGGTAGTGGCACACACGAATTCGACATCTTGAGGTGTTGTTGGGCACAGATGAGCACAACAGCGTGCGCGAATTCGGGCAGATGAGTGCAGATTCACCAACGAGTTTGGCATTCTTCGAGTGGTGCCTGCAGATACGCAGGAGAATGCTCAGTGTGGTGTGGCATGCTACGCGTATGATTTTGGCCTTTTTGACATTTTTTTACCTTTTTGATACATTTTTCATCTTTTTTAATTTTACTCATTTATTTTCTCAATATATTTGTGATGTATTGCCTCCAATATATATTTTCAATTCTTTAAGTTATATATAAATATAAAACTTTTTAATCAATTAAAATACATAAAATCATGGTAATTTTAGTGTCTTTTACAAACTCATCACTAATTGATAGATTTTGAGAAGACGAGTACATCCTTTATGTACCCTATGAAAATTTCTGAGTAGGGATTAAAAATATCATTCATAATCCTCTGGAATTCCGAATGTGTGTTTTTAAGTCCAAAGAGCATGACATTCCATTCATATTTTCCGAATGGAACAATAAATGATGTTTTGTATCTGTGATGTGGTTCGATTTGAATTTTCCATAAACCTAGCTTCATATCGAATTTTGAAAATATTAATAATTAATGTATTTTTTGAACAGGGTCTTTTTTATTAGGAATATGATACCTAATCCATTTTGAGGCCTTGCTAAGGGGTTTGTAATTAGTATCTAGTCGAGGTGTTCCTCTTTCAATCTTAGCTAGTTTATTGACATAGAAGGCCACATAACTCCATGACGATCTGGATATTGAAATTAATATTTTGGATAAGAAATTGTTAATCTATTTTTTGAAAAATCACTCTAGGTCTCCATTCATCTGAATTGGCCTAACTTTTGTTGAAATATATTTTTCATGAAAGTTTGGTTCATATATGAAGTCTACCATATGTTATTTCCTATTCCATAAGGCATTGAGATGGTCAAAACAAAATTCTGTTTCAAAAGAGTTTTTTACTTTGGAGATTTAGTGTTTTACCTCTATTTTTAGTAATTATCTCTCAATGATATACACTTGATTTTTTTTAGGTGAAGAATGTCCTTTTCTCTACTTATGATAAGAATGGTAATCTCATTTTCGTAAATGGAGTTGGATCTAATGATACTAAAGTTCCTAGTTTTGGGTTCATGTATGAAGAAAAACTAAGAGTTTCACCTTTGTTTTAAATGATATTTTTTCATGTTTAACCACATATGGGTTACAACATTCATAAAGGGTGTACTTAATATAACCAAATAGTTAATATCAGATACCATAACAAATAGAGTTTTGATTAAAGTGGTTTTGTTAAGAATACCAATTTCAATTTTGTGAGAAATGTTCATCTCCGAAATATTGGCAGGATTGAGTTTCTCATTGGTATGTTGGTGGAATTGCATTGGTACAAGTCCTGGTTTAATGCAGTTGAGGTTAGCACCGGTGTCAAAAAGTGCTACTACCTCTAATTTAATATATATACATATTAGGAATCTTTAATTAAAAAGCCAAATGAATAGTATCCTAATCTCATAAGAAAACAACATATTCTATATCTATAATATTAATAGAAATATAATCTTAATTGTATTGGAACATTTTGAAGCCAACTAAATAATAAATCTCTATCTTAGCTCACAATAGAACTAAGTTCTTAACAAGAATCCTACAAAATATCAAATGTTCAATACCCCAAAGCCTTGAAGGGAATTACTTGCTACAAATACCAACCAATTCTTTGTATTCCAAACAATGTTTAAATTTGTCAATAGAAACACGCTTAGTCAACATAATTATTGAAATATTTGAAATGATTATCTTTTGGCCAACAATACCCACCATAAGACATAATGTCACTAACAAAGTAATATTTGAAACCAAAGTGCTTGGTCTTCCCAAAATACATAATATAGATCAAATATATAAAACTCAAACAATTATGAAATATAATAGAAATATTCTACTATAAACACAAGTTACAAGAAAAACATCTAAACAGAACTACTTCATTACTTCTGCTACTACCATATAATTTACCTTTATAATAGACAAACCAATTATAGATTGTAAAGTCATCTCCTAACTGATGGTACAATAAGAAGTGAAGACAAAATTTGTCAAAAAACATTCAATAAAATTACCAGTACAAACAGAGTCCATATAACCAATAACATCACAGCTCATGTTATAACTACTACCAAGAACCAAGCCAAAATTCAAAGTGTCAATTACATTTCATTTCATAGCAAAAAACCCTCGCAAAGGTTACCCATAAAACAAATGATAACATAAACTCCATGTGAAATATTAAGACAAGTACAAACCATAACATATAACAAATTTCTAATGGTACTAACAAATGAAATGTCATAATTAAATAGCAACAAATGAACAAATGAACCAACTAAAAACCAATAAGAATCTTGAAATTGTTTTTTGCTAAAGACAATACACTATGGCTACTATAGTTGCTATTTTGCCAAATAATTAGCATAATAATTTAATTTCTCCACTAAAGGTTTTACAAAAGTTCCAATTTGTACTTTACTAGTAGATCTACTCTCAAGCTCTACTTATTTATTGACACCGTTGTCTTTAAGTGTGAGAAAATACTATTTTTTCTTAAACAAAGTATTCAGTACAAATACAATTGAGGAAGATCAATTTACAAAATAACAATCATTATAAGCTTTAGCTTAAAAGAATCTACCAAAAATAGCCTGAAAAAGCACGAAACATGCCCTTTTCCAAAAGAGTCAAACTCAAACGTTATGTAACTCCATGTTGATGTGGTATACTACATATAATGCAATGTCTTACTATATCATTTCTTTGATAGAACTTAACAGACTAACTCTTGCAAAATACTAAATCATTGTCGATCCTAAAAAATAGAATTTTTTATCACTAAAAAAACACACATTTTTAAGGTAGGCATCCATGCCTCACTCATAAGGCAAAAATGATTAATATCTGTGACTGAATAATATAAGTATGAAATTGAAGCACCATTAACAAATGTGCTACCAGGAGTCTCATAGAGGTCAAGAAGCAACTTTCATTCATAACAACAAAAACATCCTTACGAACTCTTAATACTCTACATCCAACTGAATAGTGATAGCCTTGTAAGTCAAGAATACTCAAAGATATTAAGTTCTTTTCAAATCTAGCACCTGACGAACGTCTTCCAAAGTTCTAACAATACCATCATATATCTTAATTTGAATTGTACTAATTCCAATAACCTTTTAGAACACATTATTTTATATCATTGTAACATCTCTATCAACATATTGATAAGTAGAAAACCAATCACTTTTAAGACACATATAGTAGGTGTAACCTAAATTAAAAATCCAAACATTTCCGGGAGAACCAATAAATACTGACAGAACAACATCATTACCAAAATCATAATTATCTGCAATGCCAACAACATTATCGGGAGTAGAAGACGTTGTGACAGACTTATATTTATTTTTGAGTGTAGGACAATTTTATTTTCAATGTCTTTCCTGATTATAACAATTTCATTTATCCTTTTTCTTAGATCTAGATTTACCTCTAGCATTGCTTGATTCTTTTTCTTTAGTTCTACCCTTGACAAATAAACTATCATTATTACTTATAGACACCTTCTTCTTCAACTCTCTAAAATAAAAGTTGCTCTAACATCATCCAAAGAAATATTATCTCACCCATATAGTATGATATCAATAAAATATTCAAAAGAAAAAAGATAAAGTACATAAAAGAACCAAGGTTTGATCCTTAACATTAATTTTAACACTAATGTTTCTCATATCACGAATAATTTTAGTAAATTTATCAAGGTGATTGTGCAAAGAAATACCTTCTAAAATTTTGAATTTGTACTACTTCACATATAACCAACTAGTCAAAGACTATACAAACTCTCTAATTTAAGCCATAAATTAACAACAATTTTCTCATCACCAACCTTGTGCAAAACATCATTAGACAAGTACAACTGAACTAAACTAAGAGCCTTTTTCTATTAAATCAACTTTTTCTTCACCAATTAATCTTTTCGATAATTTATCATTGCCTTGTCTTAATGGGCCCTTCTATTAAATAATAGAACATTCATCTTCAAATGCCAAAGACTAAAATTATTATTGGAATTGAATTTCTCAATTTCATATTTTATCACCATAACAAACAATCCAAAATTAAATCAACTAAATCACAATCCCAAAATTTGGAAACAAATCAAATAACCAAAAACCTCAAAAAAAAAAAAAAAACTTGATTAGTCTAAAAAATAATACATGAACTGAAGCACTCATACCAATTTATCATAAATTTGTGTATGTAGAAGCGAGAGTAAAAACCATAAACCAATTTAGATTGTACAAATAAATAATAATGTGCTGCGATAAAATAATAGATAATAAAAAATAAATAACACATAAAAATTTAAATAATTTTACCTTTAAATGTTAAAAACTTACTCCAGTCGTAACAACGTAAGGAATAATAAAACAACATAACGAATAACAATATCTAAAAGAAAATCACTCACAAAAACAAAACCCGAATACATCCAAATATTCTCTCAAATACAAAACGGTAACGAGTGAGCCTAGTTACCGAGTTGACCAAATCACTAATTAATTCTTCACAAGCTTCACACACTCAAATCAAGAGAATACCTCGAATGGTGTCATACGAGGACTATGATGACTATAGTTAATTCAAATACCACAATGATGTTGCCTGAATGTGGTTTTAAGCTCTCAGGTTTCTAATGTGGCTTTAATTCAATTAATATTGGATTCTACTGTGGCTTTGAAAACTCACTGATATTCATTGAAAACTCTCTGATATTCAGGGAGAATATATATATATATATGTTGAAAAATCCTAGCATTAATTGGAAAATTCTAGTAATATTAAAAAAAATTAATTAAGAAACGTAATAATACATTTCATTTGTATAATAATATTAAGAATATAATCATAATTAGTATATTTTGAAGCAAACTGAATAACAAAAAATTTCAAATAATAATAAAATTAACTTTTTATTTAATTTTTTTTATCAAATATAACAAAATAACACATTTATCATATACATATTTATGTTTTGCTATAAGTATGTAAGTAAAAAAAATTAATATGTAATTTATATAATGACTCAATTTTTAATGAAAGTTTTTCTTTCAAATTTAAACAAAAACTTTATTATCTAATATCCAAAATCATATATTAGACAATGAATTATTTAAGTTTAATACAAAAAATTTGTTTAAAAAATTTGATTAATTTTTTAATTAAAAAATACATCATTAAATATATATTTATTAAAAATACAAATATGTATATGTTATATGTATTATTTTATTATATTTAACGAAAATTAAAATAAAAACTAATTTATTTTTTATAAGATATTTTTGTAAATAAAATAAATAATATTTTTTAAATAAAAGTATAAAATATCGTT
This sequence comes from Hippophae tibetana, assembly GCA_037013495.1. Lineage (NCBI taxonomy): Eukaryota > Viridiplantae > Streptophyta > Magnoliopsida > Rosales > Elaeagnaceae > Hippophae > Hippophae tibetana. The sequence goes on from CM072803.1 coordinate 12,444,095, forward strand.
TAAAACTTAAACAAAGAGATTTATATGATTTTTTTAAATAAAAAGTAGGAATGGATAAAAATTGAGGAAACATATGAAAAGAAAGCACCACGTCAAGTGAAAGAAGTGTCGGGTACGGAGGGAGGGTTGATTCAATGGATATCCGTTTTTGGTACACGCATACATTATTATTTTTAAATGAACCCACATACAAAAAGTAACGTTATTTGTATTTTTATTAACATCCATTAATACTATTACGTGTACTTTATAAATTAAAAAATAATTAATTTTTATATGGCACATAACATTTTATATCATATGAAATTGAATTGATAAATGTTGTGGAGTATATAAATAGAATTAATTTAAAATATTATTTCAATAATAAATGGGACTCGTATTGATTCTATAGTTTATTTTAATGTGATTTTAAGTTTATAAACACAATCACTAATCTAATTTTAAATAGGTTAAACTATAGTTTTGGTTAATTAATTTTATCATTTTTATCATGTTACTTCTTTAATAAAAGTTTTATAACTTTTTTCATATTTAATATTAGATTAAAATAATTGGAATTAACTTGTAAAAAAATTATTTTTTAAATAATTTAGTCATTTAATTATTAAAATTTAATCTATTTAATCTATTATCTTTAAATTTGAATTAAAATTATTATACATGAAAAATAAGTATACAAAAATTATTAAAAAAAATTATTAAAAGATTAAAATATTAAAAATGATAAATTAACAGACTAAAAATATAATTAACTCTTTAAAAAGTTATATGATTGGTTAGTGCTATGTATTTCACAGTCAATTTGATTCTTTTTTATTTTACCTGAAATTTTTGTTTATTGACAAAAATAAAAAGCCCTAAAATTGAGGACTTAGTGGAGTCAAACAAAAAAATTTAGAATGGCCATAGTATTCTGCATGTTCTGTAATAGTTTGTTTTGGGATAAATGATTAGGAACAGTTAGTCGAAGAGGACAACCATTTAAATCAATGAATTTCCCATAAATAAAAAATAAAAACGCTACCTAAAAAACGTGGAAAAGAAAGAATAAATTTATTTATATTATATATATATATATATATTCGAATAATACTTATCACTATTATTATAAAGTATTATCTTGTTGTGATAATGGATGAATTTATTATAAGACATTGTCTAATTGTGATAAAATTTACCATCACATTGATGTATTTTCACACTTGATCATTGTCATTTTACACTTAATGCATTCTCACGTTAAGTCAATATATTTTATATATTCTATTTTTTATCAAAATTGTTCAGATATAAGATTTATCAATGTTATAATAAGATATTATTTTATCGCGATAAATCTTACCATTACATTTTATGTTTTCTTAATATCTTCCCTCATTGGACTAATCAATACAAGAAAAAATTCTTTTAGGTATAATTGATTTCACTAATGTTTTTTTTTAATATCTTCACACATTGGACTAATCAATACAAGGAAAAATTCTTTTAAGTATAATTGATTTCACTAATGCAATCATATCCGTAACTATTGTACATAAAGCCTCAATTTTAAATATAATTGATAATTGTATCTAAAACATTTTAGGTATTTTTAATAGTCATACCAAAATCTTTTACAATTATACTCGTAGATATTTAAGTACAATTAACAATTATACCTAAAACGTTTTAGGTACATTTATCATCATTCTTTGACGCTTTCAGGTATAACTCGCAATTGTATCTAAAACTTTTAAAATTATAACTTAGACATTTAAGTACAGTTAACAATCATACTTAAAATATTTTAGATATAATTATCATATTTTTTTAACACTTTTAGATAAAGTTGTTATCATATTTCTCTAACACTTTTAGGTATAATTAATAATTATATCTAAAACATTTTAGATACACTTAGCATTTTTCCGATAAGAGATTTAGGTATGATTCAAAAGTTTTTTAAATTAATTTTTTGTAAAGTGTTTTTCTACGTCTATCAAATACCATTTTTTTGTAATACTGTTTTTGTCCCTAATTATGTCAAATATCATAAATACATATCTTTCAAACATATTATTAATTTCATCTCAATTAATTAAAAGAACACAATTAATTTAACAGGTACTAAATAACAAAATATGATATATATATATATAAATTAAACTTAATAATTAAATATCAAAATATGATATGTATACATATATTAAGTGGTATTTCTAACAAATTACGAAATATAATATATTTAATAACTTGATTAATTATCTTGACAGGTCAATATTATAAGGATAAATTGATATATTTCTCTTCAACAGACATCAAATTCTTCTTTTTTGTAAGTTTTTTTTTTCTGAAAACTATAAAAAAAAATTATAATTACAATGGTTTATTCTAAAAAAAAATAACACATTAGAGCATTAATCAAAAAGTTCATACAAAAAGATTTCATAACTTATTAGTAATTGATTAGATTTTTTTGGTTGGCATACAATATCCCTCGTATCTCATTACAAAAAAAAAATCACACTTATAAATGCTATTATTTTAAATAGGAGCTTATATAAATATATTTAACAATATATATATTAACTAATAATCAACTATGATAAATTTAATTCCAGGACGTAAGGTAAGGCACCACATGTTTGGACACAAAAACCAATTCAATTGTCGTTGAGTAATTAATTTATATATTTTTAAGGTATTTGCAATAATTGCAAGGACGTAAGGTAAGTCACCACATGCTTCATATATATATATATATATATATCTTTTGTTTGTATTTTCTCCACTTATCCCCTACTTGTTTCATGGCATATAGATGACCAACCTTCAAGTCAACATTGAAAAATATGTAAGTTTCTACATAAACCATGTGTATAATTATTACCATAACTAAATCAAAAGTATTGGAATAAAGAAAATCAAATATTACCAACTAAAATTTCACTCCAGACATAAACCTTCAATGTTTCTAATATATCTAACCACGCCTTATAATTAATGGTAATTAAGGTACATGCTTACACCCTCAAATAACTAAGAAAGTTATCAGAATTATCTCCAATAGCTAGATACATTCTCTTCATTAAATAACACGGGAGACATAATTCCTTCACTTCATAACTTCACTAGTTTATTCATTTGAGTAACACCTCTTGTTTTCTTCTTCTTTTTCTGATTACTATTATTTGAAAGTTGTGATGGCTCCCAATGTGAAGAAGTGTAAATTAACAATGAGGTTAATAATCTATTAAGAAACAAACTAAATATATTAAGTATAAAATAATACAACAAGTTATCATAGAAAATAAAAACTTAAAGGAACTCAAGTATAAAATCTTAAAGGAATTCAAGTTATCAAATATCTAATGAAATAGTCAGAATTAATTAGTAAGATGTGTTTTTCTTTTTCTTTATCATGTATAATCCATGTTCTTTCACACTCAAGACAATAATTAACTTTATCCACATCATCTCGTTGATCAATAATAATGCTTTTATTTATCAAAGTAGCAACCTCTTCATGCTCCATTATAATGTATGCTAATATGTCATTATTTAAAGTATCATTATAATCTCGAGAAAGAAGAGTTAAAACATTCTATCATTGTTTTTATTCAGCATCGTGAATGTAGAACTTGCTTAGCTTGAAAGGCCAATATGAAAGTATATCTTCATGACTAATGTTATTTAGATCAACTGAGGTGAAACTAAGAGCATCATTTTTTACTCCATATTTGTTATCCATCGTACTACACTTAAATAAAAGAATTCTAAACTTAACATAACCAAAATCTCATATTTTATCAATAACTTCATAATATAAAATATCACCTTCAATAGGTTGCATATCCTTCCCACTTGAAAAGTGTTTACTTTTTGCCACTATAGAAACTCCACTATTTTGGATAACATGATTGTCACTTGTATTTTTTGTTCGGTAATAAGTCTCATTTATGGTATAACCATGATATTTTATGAAATTTAATTTGAAATCTTGTGCTATTCGTTGTAATTCTTCTAAGATATTGTAATTTGTATTATTTAATTCATTTGTAATCTATTAAAGGATAAAATAAATGTAAACTAGTTAGATAATATAGATATATATATTAGTGTAATAAATACAAATGTATGATTCAATTATTTGGGTTTGTAACCAATATATAAATGTGTAGTTATGCTTATTTAATATTCATTTTTCTTCTTGCTTTAACCTGTATCATGAATGTTCTTAGTATGTTTCCTATAACGTACAAAAAATTAATAAAAATTCAAGATTTGTTAAAGAGAGTCCAAGTTTAAATTTTGGAAAAAAATAGTACTTACTAAATATAAGCTTGGACTTTTTCTAAATTATTCAAAAAATTCCTATATATCTATGGCCAAAGTCCACGGTCAATTGGATCGACCCACTCTCCTTTATTTGGTTTTTTGGATATGCTCTACTCATTTAAGTGATACTTATAGTCATTTGAAAGACCAATTAGTTTGACTCCATCCAAAAATTCAGAGCAAATTTCGATTGCTTCCTCTATCATATAACACTTAGTCATACAACCTTTTGAACAATTTTGGCTACGAATATAACATTTAAGCACACTCATATATCTTTCAAAATGATACATCCATGTTAAGTACACAAGATCATATTTCCAATTATCGTGTGAGATGCATAATTAAGTGTATCATTATGTTGAAACAAGACGAAGGGAAGTACTTTTTAAATTTACATAATGTTAGAGCAACTCACTTTTGAATTTTGTCAAGATTTTTAACATCCATGGACTTTTTGCAAATGTCATTGAAAAATAAAAATATATCAATGATTGAACTCCTAATACCTTTAGGCAACATACCACGCATTAGAATTGACAATATTTGTTGTATTAAAGCATGACAATCATGAGAGTTCATTCCATTTAATTTTCAATTTGAAGTGGAAACCAAAGAGTGTGTGAGACGCATATCCAGATGAAACTTTAACATTAGATAGTACCTCTATAAAAAATTTCTCCACTTTAGACAAAGTAAAACATACTAGAGGAAGAAAAGTGTGACGCTCTTCAAATTAAGGGTGCAAATCTGAACGTAACCTTATGTCAGTTAAGTCCAATCGAGCACCTAATCCATCTTTTATTTTTTTTTCAAAATATTCAACAAGGTATCAAGGATACTATCACACACACTTTTTTCAATATACTGAAATCAAGTAGATGTCTAATTGGCAAATGTCTTCAATACTCTAACTCATAGAATGCATATATCTTTCTCCAACATATAGAGGTATCTAAAAGTTTTTGATGTACTTTTAATTTACCTGGAAGAAGTTATTCCTTCAACTTCTTTTAAGATATTATCTCTAGTTAATGATATTAGAACTTCATTGTGTTCCTATGATCCATTAAAACACTACCTTATGTTTTCTATATGGATGTTTAAGTGGAAGAAACATCTGATAACCTTTATAACACATCTTATGATAATAAACTAATTTGTTTGTATATGTGTTCACGCTACAAATTGGACAAGCAAAATAGTCCTTAACTGTATGATTAGACAAATTACCATAAGTTGGAAAGTTATTTATAATCTACATTAAGATTGCCTTCAAGTTGAACTTTCCCTTATAGTATACATCAATTACTTCAACAATGTTATTCCATTAAAATTTTAAATCATCTATCAACCACTCCAAAAATAAGTCAATAACATTTCTTAGTTGTCTAGGGCCTAATATCAATAATGTTACCATAATAAACTTCCTTCTTATGCATAACTATGGTGTAAGATTGTAGTTGAGCAACATAACTGGCCAACAACTTTACTTACTATTCACTGAGCTATATGAGTTGATATTATTAGCTGCAAGTCTAAGATTTATAAGTTCTGATGCAAATTCTTGCCAAATTTTATTTATTAAGTCTCAAAAGCGAGAATGTGATGAGTTTTTCATTTTAACATTAATAAATTGTTGAGAAGCATGCCATGTTAAAGTTTTTGATATATTAATACTTCGAAACATCTTTCAAAATCGTGAAATAGGTGAAAAATACCACAAAATCTTTACAGAAACTTTTTTCTTTTTTCACCAATTTCATTTTTAGGCTTTTTCCACTTAGATTCTTTACATATATGACACACATATGCATCTACATATTGTTTGTGAGCATTTTGTTTGTATCCCATTTCTAGTAGATTGAGTTTTTTTCCACTTCGTATATTGAGTGAGATAGTTATGATCCTTAGGCAACATGTCACCTAACGCTATTAAAATTTCTTTGAAATGCTTATCAAATATTCCACATTTTGCTTTAATATTATACAATGTGACTAATATCGATAACTTAATAAAATTCTTACACCCATCCTATAATGATTTTTCGATATCATCTAAAATCTCATTAAACTCTTGACCTAATTTATCATCGTAAAATTTTCTTGCTTGCATCTAATATTTCTTTAATGTTAACAAAAACATTATCATCAATGCCTTTTCTTTTATGTAGGAGAAGTATGAGAACATTCATTATTATTGCTTTTTATAATATTATCTCCATCCCAAAACCAATTCTTATAACTTTTGTCAATGTCACGTTTATATATATGATTTCGAAATTCTATCACACTATGTCCTTTTTGGTTGACACATTAGAGACAAGGAGACCTTATTATTTTATGATCACTTGCTATCTCAGTAGTAAAATTTAAAAAATTTATAGTCTTTCACTAAATTCATTGAACCTTCTATCCATTGACATCTACAACTTATCCATTTTACTGCGTATCTAATTATATATATTATTTAATGTCAATAATTAATGTAAAATTGTATATATTCCAATCTATGTCACTTTGAACAACATTATAAAAATAAAGCAAATAAAAATTTTGACATTTAACATATGGACAAATTAGTCATATTATATAGGAACTCACATTTTATAATCATGAAACACAAATTATTTTCAAAATATTGTTTAAAGAATCATAAATCATATAGGAACTCATATTGCACATTCATGACAAACAAAAAATTATCAAAACATTGTCAAAAAAATATGATTGTATATATTCCAATCTATGTCACTTTGAACAACATTATAAAAATAAAGCAAATAAAAACTTTGACATTTAACATATGGAAAAATTAGTCATATTATATAGGAACTCACATTTTATAATCATGAAACACAAATTATTTTCAAAATATTGTTTAAAGAATCATAAATCATATAGGAACTCATATTGCACATTCATGACAAACAAAAAATTATCAAAACATTGTCAAAAAATATTGTCATTTGAATTCACATTTTACATTCATGAAACAAAGTTATTTTTAAATTATTGCCAAATCACAGATTACATAGACCCATATTTAACATTCATGAAACACAAACTATTTTTAATTTATAACAAACTATTTTTATATAAATTATTAAAACATGAAATGTGAAAAAAAAAAACTATATAATATCATATAATATTTTTGAGATCTAGATATGAAAGGAAAAGAAAGAAAAACTAAAAGTAAGAACAACATGGGAAATATTTCAAGCTTTAGGTATAATTATTAATTAAATTTATAAAACGTTTAAGTAGGTTATTAACCATACTTAAAAGTATTTAAGTACGATTAATTGTGTCTAAAAATGTTGTTTTAAGTATAATTATTAACCATATTTAAAGGATGATTTTTAGGTATAATTAACAACTGTACCTAAAACACTTTTAAGTACAATTAACAATCGTAATTAAAAACTTTACTTTTAGGTATAATTGTTAACTATACTGAAAAGTGTTTTAAAAATTAGAAAAAAGGTACCTTATTTTTTACTTTTAGGTACTCGTAACAACTGTACTTAAAACTAATACATTTTAAAAAGGCTTACAACTATATCTAAAAGTCTTTAGGTACATTTATTGTTGATTTTCTAACTATAAAAATGTACCTAAATGTATTTCTTGTTGTAGTGAATTCTTTGTCATACTATACTAATGTCTTCCTTGACAATGATCATCAAAGCTCCATTCATAACTCTATAGTGTAGGGTTTTTGGTATTAATATTATATGTGAAAGATATGAGAGATATTTTGGTAAAAAAATGAAGTTAGTTACAAAATCTCTATATGTTTGATAAATCACTCATATAATTTATTTATAGGTTGCCTAATTATTGGTATATGACACTTTGGGTTTATTTTTAATATATGCACAAATATTTAGTTATATTAAGAAGAATAATTTAATCTCTTTTTTTGTATCAATTTAATTATTTTATTTTGATATGGTGATTGGGGGTAGGGGTGTCTAAAAATCGAGTCGGACCGGTTTAAACCAAAAAATTGGTCTGGTCCGATCCATATTAAGTAAAACCGATTTTAAAACGGTCTGGTCTAGTTATAAAAAATTATAAACCGGTCGGACCGGACCGATTTTATTAAATAAATAATTTTTTATATAAACCGATCGTATATATATTTTGTTTTCGAGTTAAAGTATTCAGTCGTTAACCCTAACCCTAGAAATTGCAATTCCTCATTTCCTCTGCCGCTCTACGTCTGCCATCTGAGCTCTAGGTCTGACCATCTGCGCTTCCACCAGCAGTTAGCCACCTCGCGTCGCGCCGTTTCCACCAAAACTAGCCAACTCTCCTCACGTCGCGTCGTGTCATGATAACCATGGACGAAAATCACAAAATAGGTATGTGGTCTATAGTAGTTTTTTCCTGAGTTTATTAATCATATTCCATGTTTTTTTCCTGAATAAATTGAATGGTAAGTCTGAACTATGAAATCTGAATGGTATGTCATGTTTTTTTGTTAGTCTGAAGTCTGAACACTTTTTAGAATCTATTCCCAAGTCTTATTCTAAATGATCATATTTGTTTCCATGTGAGGTACTCTGTTTTAACAAGCAATAACCACCTCATCTCCGTTGATCACTAACAACCTTTCATTATTGCCCATGACCCGCTTCAAAATTTTTCTCTCTAACAACTTCTGAAACTCACATCCTAATCGAAACCCATTATTGGAGAAACACTCACGTCTAACTTATAACAACCAAAATAAATTCGTGTTGTTTTTGTACTTAAGATATTTTTTATTCTTTTACTTTTTTTGACTTTTTTTTATCTCGTGTGTACTTTAAGAAAGTAGTTAGCTTTCTTCTTCTTTTTTAACGTTTTTTGCTAAATGGGTTTGATTTAATCTTCACTTTCTTAATTAGCCACAGATTTCCAACTTGATTGCTTATGTTTTTTCTTGGCAATTACCTAATTAACATGTTTGTGTTTCAAACTAAAACTTTTTTTTACTGAAGCTTCAAAGTTAATGCTTTAAAATCAAGTCTTTACGGAGAAAATTTACAATTATAATCTGTCCGTTCTGTTCTAATTAATTATTTTAGTTTTGAAATGATTTTTGATTAAGTACAAAAGGTAATATTTTAGTATATTAAAAATATTTACTAATCTATATTCTATATATAAGTGATGATTTACATGAGTTTATTGGACCAACTCAATTTTCAGACTTTACTATGTCTATGAGTGAAGACATTGAACCTAAAATTCTGTGTAAATGAGATATTTGGAATTCATTTTTTCATGTCTAATCTTTTTTTTATTTTAGATTTTGATAACATCTTATGTATTTATTTATGTATTTAACAATAATATATATCTATGTATGATGATAAATGAGCATCATATTTGATTGTATCATATTAAATTATATCATATTAAACTGAATTATATTTATGTATTATTAATTGTTCAAAACCGTTAACCAAATTGGACCAACCCGTTTGGTTATAACACTTTAGATAGCCAAATAGTCCGGTTCAATCTAGTTTCAACTATATGAACGGTCTAATTTGGTTAAAAAAAATTTAGACAAAAACAGACCGGATCGGACCATGAAGGGTACTTATCTACCCTTATTTGATTAAAAATATGATATATGTAAAAAAATTATTTTTTATGAAACTTAGATTATATTTACCACATAATATATATCAACTTTATTTTTAAGCTTATATTGTAAGTATAACATATTTTAAGCTTAAATTTTATAAGTTAACTCAAATTTTTTTAATTAAAATTTAATAAAATTGTAAAAAAAAATCACATTTTAGTAATTTTTATTAAAAAAATCTGATAGAATCTAGGTCTAATTCAATTTTGGGATGCACTGTGTAGTATGTATCATGGAGTGTATGGGTATCCATATTAACCATGTTGGTAGCATTTTTAAATGATATATTAAAATTACTTTAATTATTTAAAATATATTTATTTGTTTTATATATATATATATATAATTGTAAGATATTTTATTCTTTTATATTATTATTATTTATTTATTATTGAATTTTAATGTTTAATGTTTAGGGTTTAGTGAAAAAATAGAAAAAAATTATGTAAATAGATAGAAGCATGAGAAGGAAATAGGAGGGATGAGAAAGAAAAAGGGAGAAAAATAAGAAAAGATAAAAATATAAAATAGCTAAATTGTGTTTATTATTATTATTTTTTGTATAAAATTTATTTTTACCTTTCATTATTATAGCTTTTTAAAAATACAGATGCTTTTAAGATTAAAGAATTTAAACAGTAATAAATATTAAACTAATAATATAAATATAAAAAAAGATACCGGCCCCATTAATATCGTGTCATGTAATTATTTATATCATAAAATTTATAATATAAGCAATTTTTATACGATCAAACCAATTTATCCATTTATATATATATATATATCATATTTTTAATATAAATATTAATACTATTTTTTTAAAAAAAAAGTTATGTACGTGGACGTTGTATAAACACCGACCTGATTTATAAATATAGAAATACGAGTCTATGTTTATGATACCATCACTATGTACTATATGATGTAAGCAATGTTTCCACTTTTTTCTCCCACCGCACCGAGCACAATCCACGCTTGCGTTTCTTTCTTTTCTCTTCTAATTGGTCTATAAAGGATAAGCTCATCACCCTAATCTAATTACAAAATTAATAATTTAAATCATGAAATCTTCTTAATCCCTTCTCGCCTATGGGGGCGTTATAGACATAACATACAAATATTACTTATTTTATTGAAAGGAGTATACTAGTATACTATGTTTATCATACTAAATATAGAATACTTTGCTATTAATTATTAACTTAAATAATTATTTTTTAATTATTAATTTAAATAATTATTTTGAACTTTTTAATTATGTATTATATAAAATTTTAAAAAAAAATACGTAACGGATCTATGTATTATAATATTAAATGGTATTAAGTTAGATTGAATTTAACATTTAACGGATCTAAACGATAAACTTAAATTAAAATGAATTTTTTTTGTGGTAAAAATATATGATGAACATAATAAATATTATTTTATAGTTATAAATTTTAAAGAGTATTATAAATGTTAATTTTTCAATTTTTAATGTATTAATCAAAATAAATATTATATATATTTATAATTATAGTTGCTAGATAAGAAAACTATTTTTAAAAAATAATTAATTACTTTGATATTTTTAAAAAAAATTATTAAATTTTTTATAATTTTGTTAGTCTATAATTTTAATAATTTTAAAAAAAAATTATTGAAAACGACCGATGAAGTCTAAATATTTTAATGAATGTAGATATTTTAAACTTTGGTTTACTCTTCTTGAAATCCCTAATTATTAACAATTCATAATTAAATGTATCTGGCTTACAAATTGTCCAACTTTATTGAAAATTATGGTTGATTAATGATTATATGTAAAAGTTGTATTGTTCAAACTATTAAATAAAGTCTAATACGTACGTTTTAAAAGAAAAAATCTTACAAATAGCACAAAACTTTGCACTCAAATTAGTATTTTTTACCCGTTAATATATAAATTATGCAGTGGCAAGTGTCAGATAAAAGCTAGAGCTCAAAATATGATCCACACATTACTTCATTTATTACCATTATTTGCCAATCTCTCTCGTAACCAACAGACGTGCCACATTGATCAATCTCTATCTACTTTTAATTATATTTCTCAATGATGAACATCCACAAATATGTTTGGTAATATATCTTATTTTATTTACTTTTTATAATGATTGTTTAATTTTTAGTGTTTAAATTTTATAACTTGATATTTAAATTTGGAATTTTATTTTAAAATTCTATTTTTATTTAGAGATCGAATGTACGTAAAATCATTCTGTATGAATAGCAAGTAATTATATTTTAATATATGCATATATTAAATAATTAATGTTTTACACTTATTTATTTCGTGGATTGTTATTTAAAATAGTAATACTTTTCTGTCATAACATGAATATATATCTTATCACAATAAACTACTCAATTAATTAAATAGCCATTCCTTAGATTTAAGAATCGTATGGTTGTCTCCCATGTCACTTAAAAAAATCTTATTGGAAAATTTTATAGACCTAAAAAGGTTTCATGAATACATAATATATATATATATATATATATATATATATATATAATCAGCCAATTGTCATTTAATATATTAATGTAATTTTGTTTGGGGAATGATAGTGGGGAATTTTAAAGCACTGATGAAGACCACAAACAATGAGTCCCACCAAAAAGCTTATGTCAATTTGAACATCAGTCATCAAATAGTTTATTTGACATAATATAGATAATGGGATCGTAAAAAATTAGGTAATATATTGCTGTAATTCGTTCCATCGCATATATATATTATATTAAAATTTTAGAATCTTTTTATATAAATTTTATTTTAATTATATAAAAATTAAAATATAAAATTATATTTAAAATACATCACTTCATTTAAAGTGAGCATATTGTTTCATATAAAAAAAATGGTAAATTATAAAATAAGAATAAAAAAAACACAAACCTACATATAATAAAATCTTATAAAATTCATTATAAATAAGTAATAAACATCAATAGTAGAAACTATTATTCTTTTGAATATAACTTTCACAAGATGTAAAATAAATACTAAATAAGATAAAATAAATTATATATATATATGAAAATATGTTCATATTAAATCGTACTTAGATTTTACTATTGATTATAATTTAATAAAAATAAAATTCATATCTCATGTTTTATATTTTATATTATTAAATATTAATAAAAATAAAATAAATATTCAAAAAAGTAAACACATTATAATAAAAATTATACAAACTTGAACATATAAGGATACATTATTATTATTATTATTATTATTCTTATTATGAGAAATATTTTTAACAACATAATGAGAATATTAAACGTGCCAATTTTATAAACAATTTTATTATAATTTTAGAAATTCAAGAGAAGAAATAAGTATATATATATTTTCTCCCTCCTTTGATGACATGTATATTTAAATTTTGAAGTTCTAATTAACGATTCTTATCAAATTTATTGATTTCATAGGATGATAATGACACAAATTATAGAAAATATAATTTTCTATGTATTTTTATGTTTGTTTTTAATATTTTTTTATTGCTTAATCAATAAATAAGATTATACCTATCACTCATATGAATAATTTCAATGAAATAGATTAAAGGATTATAATTTTACATAAATTTACAACTAAAAAATAAATATTAAATACAATCATATAGTTATTTATAAGTAATTTATGCACAATTGACTTATTTATAAAGAAATATAAAGAAGTAATAGTTAAGATAAAATATATAATTTTATTTTTTATATTTATCTTCTAGAATAAGATATTACGTGTAATTAAATAAAATAGTTTAAAATAAATAATATATATATATATATATATATATATATATATATATATATATATATATATATATATATATATATATATATATATTATCAGTAGTAATAACTTAATATATTATTAGTGTATTATATTATAACATGTTAATGGTTAAGATTTATAAACGGAAGAATTACTTCCATAATTAATACCTCAACCTTTAAAATAAGGGATTAAACATATTGTTTGATATTTTTTAGCTACTCATCATATCCGATTATATATTTAATTGACACACCCGGAAAATTCGTGGAAATGGGCAACTATGGTCTGAGCCTATCATAGTTGTCTTTGAACCTAACTGCATAAATTGCGTAAGCATATAAGTTTCAAAGCTTTTTGTTATGTCTCCATTAATTATAAACTTAATCTCCTAACCCATGTACATGACATAAGGATAAAGTCTTAACTCATGAGTATCATGCGGCTGCATTTGAAGCCTGTATCAGTCTTAATTAATCTACATATTGCTCTCTTTCTTGTGCAACAAGGTCACCATCATAAAATTAAAGCAGAATGCTATTTATCTCTAAGGGCGGTTTAGCATTTTTTTGAAGCCTATATCAGTCTTAATTAATATGTACGGTCACCATCATAAAAGCAGAATGCTATTTATCATAATTTAAATTATATTAAACTCATGAGTATTAAAAACTTAAATTAAAATTCAAAGTTTTATTATATATATATATATATATATATATATAATTTATTTATAATTATATGAATATTATATCAAAAAATTTATTTATCAATAATTGAGAGTAGCATGAATCCCTCCTTCATCCCATATACATTCTCCACCAATTTTAGGCTAGATGTTGGTTGGTCTGTCATGGCAAACGATTCATTTTTTTATTATTATTTATGGAAACCGATTCTAAGTAGGGGAGCTGTTGTTAGTCTATTAAAGCAGTTATTAATTACCCTTCTTTTTTCCTGATCTGAAAAGCCTTGAGGAATGTTGAAACAGAGAGTAGTAATTTTTTCATTCTTACCGAAACAAAAACAAAAAAAAAACAAAAATCCAATATTTTATATCAGCTCTTAAATGCTTATACAAGATTAATTACCTATTCACAAAGTTCTATCAAATATTTATCCAATAAAATTTAGTTAGTTATTTGGTCAAGATTTTATTTATGTCAAGAAAGATATACTTACAAAAGCTATTCGTAGTATTAATGTATATTTAGTAACATATTAATATATATATATATATAGCATATCTATATCTAGTTATTTTAGACATATTCAGTTTACTTATAATTTCTATATAAAAGCACCATATATATTCATTTAGATCATAAAATAGAATACAATCATTAAATATTTCTAACATAGTATCAGAGTCACTACTCTTATCTTTTTAGTAATTTTATCTTTTCTAGTGTTACTCAACCTTTATAGCTTCCGCTATCACAATAGCCGCTGCAACCACTCACCGTTTAACCTCTGACGTCTTTTAGTCGTTGTCCTTAGGTTCTGGGACTACATTCGCCGCTATTAAGGAGTTCCGCACCACATAGATCACTATAATCACCGTCGCCGCCGTACATCTAGCTCCGATAATTTTTCTACAGATACCACTATGATCGGATCAACCAAATCTACACAACCGTAGAAGTATCGCAACCATCAGACACCGCACGCTCTCTCATGCGTCTTTCAAAAGATCTGCACGTGCTTTCACGCGCCGCCGTGAATCTTAACCCGACGACCTATCTGCAGATACCACTGTGATCACCGCGACCATATCTACACAACAGTGGGCGTATCATAATCATCCTCCTTCGCACGCGCCCGCACGCATCGACAACAATAACATCTCGTGAATCTGACATGCCAAGCACGTTGCACTCTGGTTCGTGACGTCATTAGTAACTTGCCTAGGGCTGACATCATCATCGCATTCAGACAGAGACCCTGGTGACCGTCCTAACCATTGACTTCTCACTGACCGTTGACTTTTGCAATAGAGGTCCTCCCTACCCAATTTTTCACGTAGACCTCATTTTTGTAGTCCTTTTTTGCATATTGTGTTTCCAAATGGATAAAAAGGATGCTTTTGTTTCTTGCCCTATCAATACTATATTGGAGGGGACTAAGAACTACTTGTCATGGTCTCAAGTTATGCGCATTTTCTTAAGGGTCGTATGCTCTGGCATTATTGTATTGGTGCAATTATCATTCATGTTAAAGGAGCAAGTGAAGAAGATGCTATTTTCCTTTGTTGCATGATTGAATGGGATAGTCACAACCACATGATCCTCACATGGATTCAGAATACTTCCATTCCTTCCATTTCCAATCTGTTGGGTAGCTTTAATGATGCCAAATCAGCATGGGATATGTTGGCTAAAAGGTACTCCACTACTCACGGATCCATGAAATATCAATTAATAGTTGAATTGCATCAACTTCAACAGAAACCAGGGTAATCCATTAATGACTACTTTGATCAACTTCGCTTCCTTTGGGACCAAATTGACCTTTGTCATCCAATTTGGGCATATTCAATAGATGCTCAACAATATGCTATAATTAGGGATGAATTTCATCTCTATGAGTTATTGATGTCACTCCACAAGGACTTTGAGCCAATTCGAGGTCAGCTTCTTAATCACAGTCCTTCTCCTTCTCTTGATACTATTGTAAATGAGTTGGTTAGAGAAGAATCTCGGGTTGCAACCCTTCAAGCCCAGAATAAGTTCAATGTTTTGGCTATTACTCCTCATGCTCCTTCCATTGAGCAACCTCAGCAATCAAGTGATTCCTCTAGATTTTACAATCGTTGCAGGCAGATCAATAAAAGGTTATGCAATTATTGCAAGCGTCATGGCCACACCATTGAGACTTGTTACTGTCGCAACAAATCTACTGCTGTTGTTGCTAATACTGAGCCTACTTCGCTGATGCCTTCTAGTTCAGTAGAGTCTCAGTCTTCTGGATCCACTATCAACCTCTCCTCCACTGAACTATAGAAGATCATAACTCAAGCTATTCAAATGGTTGGTAATGCATCTCTTTCCACTACTCTCACAGTTCTGCCTAGTAAGTCTCAACTTGGCTTTTTGACTCTGCATGTTGCAATCACATGACACCTTACTCATCTTTATTCTCCAAACTTGACCCTGCATCACATCCCCTTAATATTCATATAGCTGGTGGTTCCACCATTCATGGGAATAGTCTAGGTTTTGTTTCAACCTCTACCCTTTTTGTTCCTGGGGTTTTTCATGTACCTGACCTATCCTATAATTTATGCTCTGTGTGACAATTAGCTAAATTAGGATATTGCCTTATTTTTTACTATTCTGGGTGTATTGTGCAGGATACAAGGACGGGGAATGAGCTTGGGACCGGTCCTAGGGTCGGGCGTATATTTTTCGTAAACAATCTTCATCTTCCACATGTTACTCCTACCTCTGTTGCTACTACAACTGCTGCAGTTCTTCCTTACCTTCTCTCGTAATTTTACATTCTCGTCTTGGTCATGCCCCATCTACTCGGTTACAATAGTTAGTTTCTAAAGGTCTATTGGGTTCTGTGTCCAAAGACAATTTTGATTGTACTTCATGCCAGTTAGGAAAACAACCAGCTTTACCTTTCAATAATAGTAAATCTATATCTAATACTATTTTTGAGTTAATTCATTCTAATGTTTGGGGACCTTCTCTTGTTACTAGTATTGGTGGATCTCAATATTTTATTGTTTTTATTGATGATTATTCTCGTTATAGTTGGATCTTTCTAATGAAATCTCGTTCTGAAATCTTACCAATATACAATAAATTTGCAAAAATGGTCGAAACATAATTCTCCAAACATATCAAAACTTTTCGATCTGATAATGCTCTTGAATATACTCAAAATTATTTTCAAGCTCTGTTACACTCCTATGGCACTATACATCATCTAACCTGTCCAGGAACCTCTTAACAAAATGGTCGAGACGAAATAAAACTTCATCATATTCTTGACACTGTTCGTGCTCTTCTTCTTTCTACCAAAGTCCCTGCCCCATTTTGGGGTGAAGCCGTTCTTCATGCTATTCATGCCATTAATCGCATTCCAAACACTGTCATTCATAATCAGACTCTGTATGAGCGCCTTTTTGGGTCATCTCTTGACTATCATTACCTTCGCACATTCGGATCTGCCTGTTTCATTCTGCTTCAGCCTCATGAACATAACAAACTTGAGCCTCGATCTAGACTTTGTTGTTTTCTTGGTTATGGTGAAACTCAAAAAGGGTATTGATGTTATGATCCTATCTCACATCGTCTTCATGTTTCCCGAAATGTTGTCTTTTGGGAACAACGCTTATTTGTTGAACTTTCTCACTTTCGTTCTTCCCTAACTAATTCAAATGTTTTAGAAATCTTTCCAAATGAGTCTCATGTTCCTTCTATAGATACTTCTAATCCACCTTTGGACTTCACTATTCAATCTTCAGATATTTTTTATGATTATCCTGGACAGGTTGTAGAAGAACAGGTTGATAACGAGCTACTGATAACTCTATTTTATATAGTTATTTTCATATATTTTATTAATTATAATTTCTATATTTTTAATGTTTTTAGTTAATTTTAGTTTAATAAATTAGTATTTATTGTTTTTTATATATTTTAATAAAATTAAATAATTTGTATCGAAAACGTACTTAATTGCAAATTTGTGTCCAAAATATAATTTCAAATAAAAGAGTATTTAATTGCAATTTATAAAATTTGAAAATATAATTTAAATTAAAATCGGGCTTAATTTTAATTATTAAAAATTTAAAAATTTAATTTAAATTAGAAAAGGCTTATTTGTAATTAATTAAAGTTTAAAATGTAATTTGAAGTAAATTTGTGGGTCAAAATACAATTAAGAAAAATTAATTTTCTGCGCAGGAGAGAGGAATTCCACGCACCATCCACCACGCGCTACACGTGCACCGTCCGATCTGCAAAGAAACGGCTACGATGTGTGCGTCCCTATCACACCCGACCAAATCGTGTGGGTGCAGATCTTGCCTTTCATGTGGCTCGGTGCCCGAGTGGGGCCCACCTGATGCGCATGCCGGCGTGCAGGTGGGACCCACGTGTCTGATGCTTCCAGCCGCTGTCCCCCCACGTTACACGCGCCTCTGATCACACGTGCCTCCGAATCTTCAACGAATTAAATGCTGCCACGTGTCCGCACTAATCCTTTCAGCGAATAAGAAGATGCCACATGTTCCACTTTATTTTGCAGCCAATCATGTGCTGACACGTGGCATGTTACGATGAGCGCGAAAGTGCAGGATCACGCTCACGTTGCAGCCGTTGTCCCTGTGCGACAATCTATCGTGCGCCCGTTTTCCGCAGCCAATGAAAGTGTGCCACGTGTCCGCATTAATTCTTGCAGCTAATCAGACGCTAACATGTGGCATGCACTTTGAATTAAAAAATCAGAACGACGCCTTTGTGTCTACGCGTGATTTTTAAATAACATTTTAAATATCGAAAATCGATACGCGTGAGTTTTATTTTTCGATACAAATTTTTACACGTTTATTAAAAAAATTAATATTTTAGATGTATTTTTTAGCTATAAATAGGGGATAGTATGATAGAGTAAAAGAGTTTTGGAGAAGTTTTGGAAGTTTAGTTTTTGTGATTTTTTTGTGTTGTTCGGTTTTGGACTACAGAACACGCAGAAGCCATATTTGGCTTTTGTTGTGTTCTGCGTGTGCCAAATATTTGTGTTTTAATTTTCCTTCTTCTTCATCTAATTTTTCTGTATCTGTTGTAATTTTTATTTTAAATTTATGAAGTAATTTAATTTCTCTAGGGTTGCATTTGATCTAAATTTATGAAGCTTTTATTTTAATTATTTTTGAACGATTTATAAGACGTTTGAGTTGTTTATTCTATTTTGTGCTTAATGCTTTTGATTATTTACGAATTTTATCAAATGATCTGTGAAACATAAATAAACTTAGAAGAGACATTTTTGTGTATATTGCTCATAGATAGAATGACATGTATGATGAAGGATAGGAATATACCTTAATTGTATGTGTGGCCATTTGAGAACTTAGAACGAAATGAAACTTGGTGAATATAATTCTCATAGGAATATAGGGAGTTAATTTAAAGAGGTGTGTTTATACGGAGCTCAGAAGAGATGTATGAATAAAATTAGAAGTTTTAGGTTGACAAATTAAATGTACTAAAAAAATATAAATCAAAAGAAAATAAAATGATTTGAGTTGATTAATTTGGTGAAAAATTGCAATCCTAGATTTCTTTTATTTTGTTATTAAACTCTTTTCTTACATTTGTTCTAATTAACGATCGTTTTGGATAAAATCATAGAGAGATAATTTTAGTATTCAACAAAATGTAATAACAAATCTCCGTGGGAACGATAACTTACTTATCAAATTTTATTACTTGTGACCGTGTATACTTGCACGTTTTTATGTTCTCTAAAAGAGACAACAACTACCCCACCTTGAACATAGGTCCCCTACTCTTGCTTCGCATGAAGATCCTTCCCAAGACATTCCACCTCTACCACTCAACCCGGGTAAGATCCATTCCTACATATTTACTTGACTATTATTGTTACACAACCCTTGCTACACTCCATGAGCCTCACACCTATCGTGAGGTATCTACTAACCCTTTTTGGCAGATTGTAATGAAAGAAGAAATTGATGCATTAACTAAAAATCATACTTGGGATCTGACTACTCTCCCTCTTGGTCAGTCTGTGGTTGGTAGTAAGTGGATCTATAAGATCAAGACTCGTTCTGATGGGTCCATCGATCGTTATAAGGCTTGTCTTGTAGAAAAAGGTTTTACACAAGAATATGGGATTGATTATGAAGATACTTTTGCTCTAGTTTCCCGTATTTCCTCTGTTCGTACCCTTTTAGCTGTTGCCACTGCTAGTAAATGGGACATTTTTCAGATGGATGTCAAAAATGCATTCCTTAATGGAGATTTGCATGAAGAAATCTATATGCAACCTTCTCCTGGTCTTTCTGTTGAATCAAATAAGGTTTTTTGCCTTCGACGAGCACTTTATGGCCTTAAACAAGCTCCACGAGCATGGTTTGCCAAGTTCAGCTCCACCATCCTTCGCTTGGGTTACACTGTTAGTTCTTATGATTCTATCTTATTTCTTCATCGCAATGATAAAGGGACTATTTTGCTTCTCCTATATGTGGATGATATGATCATAACTGGCGATGACCTCAGTGGCATTCAAGAACTCAAGGATTTTCTTCGTCAGTAGTTTGAGATGAAAGACCTTGGACATCTTAGCTACTTCTTGGGTCTTGAGATCACTAGTTCCACATATGGTATTTATATTACTCAAGCTAAGTATGCATCTGACCTCTTATCTCAAGCTGGACTCACTGACAGCAAAACTGTTGACACTCCAGTTGAACTTAATGTGCATCTCACACTATCGGAGGGGCAACCATTGTCTAATCACTCTCTTTACAGACGATTGGTTGGAAACGTAGTTTATCTTACATTTACTCATCCAGACATTTCTTATGATATTCATTAGGTGAGCCAGTATCTGTCTGTTCCACGATCAACTCACTATGTTGTTGTTCTACGTATTCTACGATACTTGAAAGGCACTATATTCCATGTCATTTTCTACTCAGCTCAGTCTCCTTTAGTACTTCGTGCATTCTCTGATGCTGATTGGGCAGGAGATCCCACTGATCGCAGGTCTACTACAGGTTATTGCTTTCTCCTTGGTTTTTCTTTAATTTCTTGGCGAAGTAAGAAACAAACTTTCGTGGCCTGCTCCAGTATTGAAGTAGAATATCGTGCTCTTGCTGATACCACATCTGAGCTTCTTTGGCTACGATGGATTCTTAAGGATTTAGGTGTGTCCACATCCTCTACTACTCCCCTTTATTGTGATAATCAGAGTGTCATTCATATTGCTCACAACGATGTCTTCCATGAAAGGACTAAACAAATCGAGATTGATTGTCACTTTATTCACTCTCATCTTGTCCATGGTGCTCTCAAGATTTTCCCCGTATCCTCCAATGATTAACTTGCAAATATCTTCACTAAGGCACTTTCCAAAGAACACACTCGTAATTTGGTTGACAACCTCAAGCTGGTCTCACATCCACCTTGAGTTTGAGAGAGGCTGTTAATGTATATCTAGTAACATATTAATATATATATATATATATAATATCTACTAATGTATATCTATTTATTTTAGGCATATCTATATCTAGTTACTTTAGACATATCTAGTTTACTTGTAATTCCTATATAAAGGCACCATGTATATTCATTTAGATCACAGAATAGAATACAATCATTAAGTACTTTAACACGTAGGATTTGATTATGCAACTTCAAAATCATATTAATAGGAAATACTATATGAACAATTAATTCAACGGTTATCTAGGTTCCCATCACATTAGAAAACTGTTAGCAGTTATCCCTCTAATTTCTTTTCTTTTTCTTCTTCTTCTTTCCAAATCCTCTCAAATCCATGTGTTAAAAAGTACCCCAAAACCCATATATTAAGCTTAAATTATTCTTGCATATATATATATATATATAAGTTTATATGTTCTTTGTGGGATAAGCTGTCGAAGAAGAGTGTAGAGAGAACCTATCACAAGGAAAAAAAAATAGAGAGACGCTGTCGATTGAGACAACAAACTGCTGCTGAACCATTTGCCTCCATCTCCAACTGAAGCTGCTGAACAGAATAGAACAACAGTGCATACACAAGTAGAAGAAATAAAAGGGAGATCAACCCCCAAGGACAAGCACTTCTGTTATCGTTAGTAGAGTTTCTCTCATTTGTATGATAATATTTGATTTAATAACAAGTTTATTAATTTATCTTACTATATATTACCAGTAAATTAAAGAGAGTTATTTTCTGGATATATTTGGGGGTTTTTTTATATTTTGTAAAACTCTATGAAAATTGATATTTGTATCTCCATTTGATTATTAATGGATTTTTTCTTGATGTGTCGTCATCAGTGGAGGTGACTTTTCACATTAAAAGGTTGAACTAATCAAATCACTGTGTGTCATTTATTTTTCTCACTACTTATTATTTTGCTGTTACCCATAATTATATATGTGTGCAACCAAATTGGACTCGAATTTTGCTTTCGCTAGTGCTAATTTATATCAAATTGGTATGAGAGAATTGAGTTATTCTGTTATGTATTGGAACTAATCAAGTTTGCTCTTTTGGATTTATTTTGAGCTTTTGGTTATTTGATTGGTTTCATATTTTATGGGTTATGCTTTTGTTTATTTAATATTGAGTTTTCTATTATGATAGCAAAATACGAAATTGAGAAATTCAATAGTAAGAATGATTTCAATCTCTAGTGAATGAAGATGCAGGTTGTATTAGTGCCCTTTAAGACACTTGAAGGTAAGGATAAATTGTTCGAAAAATTGATTGATGAAGAAAAAGATGCATTGATGAAAAATGATCTCAGTTCAATTCAGTTATCCTTGTTTGATGAGATATTACACGAGGTTAGTGATGAGAAATCTCCTATTAGACTATTGCTTAAATTGGAAAATTAGTATATAACCAAGTCTTTGATAAATCGAGTATATTTGAAGCAACATTTGTATACATTCAAAATGTTAGAAGGTACACCTTTACACGATCACTTTGGTGAATTTACTAAAATTATTCGTGATCTAAAAAATGGTGGTTTTAAGATTGATGATGAGGATCAGGCCTTAGTTCTATTATGTTCTTTACCTCATTCATTTGAACATTTTATTGATACCATGCTATATGGGTGAGACACTATTTCTTTGGAGGATATGAAAGCAACTTTGAATTCCATAGATTTGAAGAAAAAGGTGTCTACTAGCAACAATGATAATAATAGCGGTTTATTTTTCATAGGTAGAAATACAACTATTATCGTCAAAAAGAGCACTAGAAAGTAAATTTTCTAAAACTCTAAGGTAAAGGAAAATCTGCCATAACGTCTTCTGGTACTAATGATATTGTTAGTGTTTCAGATAGTTCTGGTTTCGATGGTAAATATTTTATATTAGTATATATTGGTTCTCCTAGAGATGTTTGGATTCTTGATTCGAGTTTCACTTACCATATGTTCCCCAATAGGGACTGGTTTTCTTCTTATTAGTCTATTGATGAAGTTATTGTCTTGATGGAAAACAATATGTCTTATAAGATTATTGGTACTGTCCGAATTAAGATGAATAATGGTATTGTTAGGATTTTGAAAGATGTTTTCCATGTTCCAAATTTGAAAAATAATTTGATATCTTTGTGTACTCTTGATTCACAAGGCTATAAGTATGTAGTTGAAGGTAGAGTTTTAAGAGTTAGTAAGGGTACTCTCGTTGTTATTAAAGGGCCACTATCGCATGACCTCTATATGCTTCAAGGTAGCACTGTTATTGGTAGTGCTTCAGTTTCATCCTCGTCATATCAAGATTCAAATGCTACTCGATTATGACATATGCAATTATGGCATGTGAGTGAGGAAGGTATGTTTGTTTTGAGCAAGCGGAATTTTCTTGGTGGTTAGAAAATGGGAAGCTTGATTTCTGTGACCAATGTGTCTATGGAAAGCATCACAGGGTCAAGTTCAGTATAACCATCCATAAAACGAAAGGTATTATTTATATCCATTCAGATCTTTGGGGTCCTTCTCATGTTTTGTCTAAGGGTGGTGCTCGGTATATGTTGACTTTTATTGATGACTTCTCCCATCATGTTTGGGAGTATTTTCTGAAGAATAACAATGATGTGTTCTCAAAATTTGTAAAATTTAAGGCTTGTATAGAAAATCAAAAAGGCAAGAAAATCAAGCATTTGAAGACTGACAATGGTTTAGAATGTTGTGAAAGTCATTTTAATAATTTATGTGAAAGAAATGACATAGTGAGACATCCCATTGTGTATCATACACCATAGCAAAATGGAGTTATAGAACGTATGAATAAGACTCTCTTAGAAAGAGATCATTGTATGCTCTTTCAAGTTAACTTGGATAAATTCTTTTGGGATGAAGCTTGTAACCATGCCTACTATTTGGTGAATCGGTTTCCATCAACTACAATTGAGTTAAAGACTACATTTGGGGTATTCTTTGGTACTCTTGCTAATTATTCTGATTTGAAAGTTTTTGGTTGTCCTACTTATGCTCATGTTAATGATGGTAAACTTGAGCCTAGGGTATTAAAATGCATATTTTTGGGGTATCCTTTTGGGTGAAGGGTTATAGATTATGGTGTATTGAACCTAAGTCACCTAAATTTTTGATTCATAGAGATATTAAGTTTGATGATTTTTCCATGTTGGAAAAGAAAAAAAGAGTCTATTGTTGCAAGTAAAGGCCACGATGTTAGTGAGTAGGTAGAGCTTGAGAGTGGAGTTCCTAGTCAAGTGTAAGAGGGTATTTCAAATCAGCCATCTGTGGAAAAGATAGATGATTTTGCTCATGATGTAGCAATAAAGCAACCATATAGTATTGCTAAAGGTAAAGTAATAAGAAATATTCAACGCCCTTAGAGGTACGTAGATGCAGACTTAGTTTCTTTTACATTGTCTGTGTAGAGTGATTGGAATTGGTGAAACAACCTAAGGTCCAAAATATTGTTGGAAACAAATGAGTCTTCGAGAAAAAGAAAGGTATACGAAAGGTTGAAATAGCTAGGTTCAAGACACATGTTGTTGTAAAGGGTTATTATCAAAAGAAGGTTATTGACTTCAATGAGGTATTTTTACTTGTTGTGAAACATAACTCTATTCGTGTGTTGCTTGCTATAGTTACATTGTTTAACATGGAATTAGAAAAACTTGATGTCAAGATAACCTTTTTACAGGGTGAGATTGAGGAACAAATATATATGCATCAACCAGAGTGATTTGTTGTTCCAAGTAAGGAAAATCATGTTTGTTTATTGAAAATTTATTTATATGGATTGAAGCAATCCCCAAGGTAGTGGTATAAATAGTTTGATTCTTTTATGATTGATCATGGTTACTCTAGGAATGATTATGATAGTTGTGTTTATCATAAAATATTCCATGATGATTCATCTATTTTTTTGTTGCTTTATGTTGATGACATGCTTATTGCTTCTAAGAATAAGTTTGAGATCAATAAATTAAAGTCTCAACTTGTGGGTTTGAGATGAAAGATTTGGGTGCAGTAAAGAAAATTAAGGTTATGAAAATTTACAAGGATAGACAAATGGGCAAGCTTTATTTGACTCAAAAAAGTTATATTAAAAAAGTTCTTGAATGTTTTGGTATGAAAGAGTCTAGACTTGTGAGTATGCCATTAGTTGCTCATTTTAGGTTTTATTTGGATTTGTCACCACAGTCAAAATAAGAAGAGTAGTACATGTCTCAGGTTCCATATGCTAGTGTCGTTAGTAGTTTGATGTATGTTATAATTTGTACTCGTTCAGACATTTCACATGTAGTTAGTGTTGTCAGCAGATATATGTGTAATCTTGGAAAAGGTCATTGGCATGTAGTGAAATGGATACTTCAATATTTGAATCTATAGTTGTTTTGTCTACCATAGAGGCAGAATATATGATAGTGGTAGAAGTAGTGAAAGAAGCTATTTGGCTTTGAGTTTTGGCTTGTGATTTGAGTTTACAATAAGATGCTTATGTTATATTTTGTGATAGTAAGGGTGCGATACACTTGACCATAAATACTATGTATCATGAAAGAAGCAAACATATTGATGTCAGATATCACTTTGTTCGTAACATTGTCTCTTAGGGTACTATTATTGTCAATAAGATAGTTACTACAAAAAATCCAACTGATATGTTACCCAAACCATTTCCATTTAACAAGTTTAAACATTGCTTGGACTTGATTGGTTTTTGTAGTAAATGATCACCCTTCGGGGCTTTAGACGACGGTTAATTGGTAATCCGAGGAATTTCCTATTTTAAGAACTTGTTTTCGTTTTGAGCCAAGATAGAGATTTGTTGTGACCCAAAACAACTTTCAGCCCAAAACCCATGTATTAAGCTTAAACTATTCTTTTCTTTTATCATATATATATATATATGTGTGTGTGTTATTTGTGAAATAAGCTATTGAAGAAGAGTGTAGAGACAACCTATCACTAGAGAAAAATAAAAAATAGAACAGAGACACTACCTATTGAGACAAAAAAACTGCTACTGAACCATTTGTAGATGCAGATAGAAGAAATAAAAGGGAGATCAGCTCTAAAGGACAAGCTCTCCACTTTTGTTGCAATTAGTGGAGTTTCTCTCATTTGTATGGTAATATTTGATTTAATAGAAAGTTTGTTAATTTATCTTGCTATATATTACCAATAAATTAGAGTGAGTTATTTTTTAGGTGTATTTGGGTTTTTAGTATATTTTGTAAAGCTCTCTAAAGATTTGTGTTTGTATCTTCATTTGATTATTAGTAGATTTTTTTCTCAGTGTGTTATCGTCAGTAGAGTACACTTTGTACATTGAAAGGTTGAACTACTTAAATCATTGTGTGACATTTATTTTTCTCATTGCTTATTATTTTACTGTTACCCACAATTATATATTTGTACAAGCAAATTAGACTCGAATTTCACTTCCGTTAGTGCTAATTTATAACACCATGAATCCAAACATCCACCACCAATATTGTCATCGTCATGATCAACACCGTTATTGTTCATCATTTTCAGGTACCCTCTGCTATCTAATCAGACTATTTATGTCTGGTTTTGAAACGACGATGATAATTTAACTCATAATAATGTTAAGTTTAGTTTGTAATAAAATTGACCATAATCAACCAAAATTGAAGTTCAAACTTGCAGTCAAGTATAATTTGCAAAAAATTGCTCAAAATCGACAATGTATGACCAAAATCAACCAAATCGATCAAAAGAACTAAAATAATCAAAATTGACCAAACTAATAATAGTTCAAACTCACGATAGTGTCAAGTTCAATTTATAACAGAATCCATCATAACTCATAACCAATTATCACTAAATAGTTGATTTTAAGAAGTATATTTCTTAACTTTTGATACACCTAGAGTCTATTGTAGATAAAATCTCAATTTGATCCGGGTTGTTTAGACTCTTAGGTAAGATCAATCCTAGAATGAGCAAAAATGCTCATAAGGTTTTAGTTCAATGGACAATGTGCTAAAAAAAATAAAAAGTTACTAACCACTTTTAAGTAATGTTGTTAAATGTTGGCATTTTTCAAAAAAAAAAAAACACGTGGTCATTCAAATTGATATACCCTAAATATCGTTCAATATAAAAATGTTAGGATGAATTATATCCTTAAATAATCTCATATTAATCAAAAATTAAATTTGAATCTTTTTACTTTTTCTTTTTAAAAAAATGAAATATGAAAACAATATTTTTACGTCTCATTTATCAATATTGACTAAATGATTATTAACTAGTAAATGAAGAATCCAATTCTGATTAAAAATAGCTCAATGAGTCTAACTCCGTCTATTTCCCAAAGAAATGAGAAAAATTCTCAGTTCTAAACCAAATTTATGTATTTATTTTATCAATATGGTAACTTTTACTACACTGCTCACCAAACAATATAGCTTTAGCATATATAATATTAAATTGAAAATCCCTCTTTTAACTTCTACAAGTCAAGTGAGAAAATATCATCCATAAAAACATCTAATAGTGGTAGTATTTTTCAGTCTCTAACTACTGGCTAGCAAATGCTAGTTCTCCATTGCTTACACTCTTAGCAAGCTTCACATCAAGACCATGCTTCACTTGACTCTCACTTGAAGAACCAACTATAATCATGTGTTGTCCAGTCACTAACTTCCTCTTCCCTTCACTATCAACAAGACTAAATCCCTTGCATACATCTATCTTCAAAGTTATATATTTCAAATTTCCACTTTTGACCTCAACTCTTTCAAAACCAATAAGCTGAACATTTGGTGCCCCAATCAAGCCTACTGGTTTTGCTGCCTTTAAAAACACTAGCACCACATGTGTTCCATCTCTCGGTCCATTGTTTCGTACACCGACGACGAGTTCAAATGATAGATTCATGCAGTTTATAGTTGAGATATCAATTGCTTGTCCAGTGGAATCATCATTTGAAGTAGTACTAGACTTTGATTGTATCAATAATGTTGAAGGGGCAGACTGAATGAATTTTGAGAATTTTGAATAACTTAGACCATGACCAAACTCATAAATTGATTTTCCATTGTAAAATCTGTAGGTTCTTCCTGGAAAGTTTCTACTTGTGTTGGCTCTCATGTTCATATCTGTCATTGGTACTTTATCCACATACTCTTCTGGGTACCATGTGAAAGGACTTCTTCCACCTATAATAATATATGCAGATAAATACTTTTTTATACAACTCAAACTCAAACAATCATAATTAGGACTCGAATCCCAGACATTCAACATGCTCAAGTGACTTCATGATGTTGAGCAGCAACTTGTTGGCTATATGTAGATAAGTATTATAGGTAAACAGTTTGGTTAGTAGTATTCCTAGTCCAAGTCCTCAAATATAAATAAATTTCCTTGGAAAAAACAGATTAAAGATCTCTCTTGCAGTAGAGAGTAGTGATTAAAATTGCCTTGAAGGTTCACTTTGTCTTTCTATTGTTCTAAAAATTGCAATTTTAGTTCTTTTTTTTGGAAAAATTAACCCCTAAGGTTTTCTAAAATTGACAAAAACAAAAATCATCAACTTTAAAATTAGGCAATTACAACTTTATTGTTCTATTACAATATCATTGGCTTGATTTTCTCATATTTTTTTCAAATAACTCCCTTAAAAAGTTAAACAGCCACTGATGCAAGGGATGTAATTGTTATTTTCTAAACCTAATAGGTCTTTTTGTTATTTTAGTAAAGAGGTTTTTAAAGTATCTGCACTTATTTTCTTAAAAATATCTAAAGTTCACATTTTACGACAAATGACTGAGACACCAAAATAGGACATTAGTTCACACCTTCTTTATAACCTAATTGGAAAGGATGTTGTGCCCTTACTCAAATTATTAATGTTTAAATCTCAATCTCACATCTCACATTCAAAAATGAGTACTTATCGTTTGAACTAAAAAAAAAAGACAGACATAAGAGAATTGTAGTTGGGAAAGAATACCTGGGTTATAGTCTCCAAAAATGACTTGAGCTATGGCATCCCCTCCAGCTTGGCCAGGGTACCCTACCCACAAGATACCTCCAATTTTATTCAAATTCTTTGCAAATGAAACATCAATAGGACCAGCTGACATAACAACAAGAATGACCTTTCCATTTGTTGAACTAACCACTTGCTTAACAAGTTTCTCTTGAAATCCAGGCAATGTCAACATCTCTCTATCTAGTCCCTCTGCTTCAACAGACTGATCAAGTCCAACAACCACCACCACTACATCAGCTGCAGAGGCAGCTTTAGCTGCGGCATTTATGCGACTCTCATCATTACACTTAACATTGATACAGCCGGGCTCGAATTTCACATCTTTGACATACTTTTGTAGTCCTTGTAAAGGGCTAGTGTAGTTACAAGGTATACCAGCATAGTTGCTTATCATAACAGTTGTAGCATTGGCATTAGGTCCTGTAATAACTATGGTTTTGGTAGTTTTAGGGGACAAAGGAAGAGTTCCTTTGTTTTCTAGCAATACAATTCCTTGTTTTGCAGCATCAAGTGCTAAATTTTTATGATCATTAGTGCATACATCAGATGGTCCAAGTTTTCCAAATGGAAGCAATTTGGGATCTCCATCAAAGAAACCAAGTCTTAAGAGGACTATATAGTTGTATAACAAAGCCTTGTCTACAACAGATTCTTCCACTTTTTTCAAGCTAACTGCCTTCTCTGTATATTTTCCAAGGAAATCCCCACAATTCATGTTTAAACCTGCATTTTTTTTAATATTTTTTTTAAATATGCCAATCTTTATCAATTACAAGTTCTTCCAAAAATATGGACAAAGTACCGATTTAGTCCTTAATTTATTTTATCTTTATTGAATTAACTAGTTGAAATAGTCCACCATACCAACATTATCAGTTTTGACAAGCTATAATAAGTTATTGTCTATGATCCAGATAAAATTCATAATGAGAAAAAAATAAAAATGATGGCCGATATTTTGGTAACCAATTATTATTGGTAATGTAACATATTGGTGGTTATTTCTTAAATATATATAAAAAAAAACCACCTTTGGGCATCAAGTGAAAATTTTCCCATCTTTGGCCCCTTTAAGACAAAATGCCAAACATTGTCGATAGTTCTATTAAGGACCAAATTGAAAAGTTGCACATGTGGGACTAACTTGTTAGAATGACTGATGTTCAAGGACAAAATTGGTACTTTATCCTATAAAATACCATAAAATGTATATAGGTATATAAGTTATTAGCAAAAAAAAAATGTATATAAGAAAATTCTAGTACCTGCTTTCAAGGCAAGGGCTACTGCATCTTCAGGTGTTGAGGTGTAGTGAATTGCATCATAATAAACTTCCACAGAGTCACAATCAGAAACAATATACCTGCTCATAATTTTGCATTTAGATCATAAATAAATAATAATGATGATGAAATTGCTATATCTAATTTTGTTATTACTGTAATAAAATTTCATGTGTTAGAAAGAAACTCATGCCTAATTCAACCTAATAAAATCTCTTAAGTTAAGAATTGTACAAGTTTATAAACAATTTTGTTGTTTTATTCCTAATCAATGTAGGATAAGGATACTTAACAACCTTCTTTCACACGACGGACAAAGGTGTACACTAGTGCCATGATGAGATTCTGCTAGAACTAAGGTCCAAACACATAGAGACTAGACCAAACTCTGATAACATGTTAGAAAATTAGGTCTAACTTAACCTAATAAGATATCTTAAGTTAAAGATTGTCTAAATTTATAAACATTTTTATTGCTTTGTTTTTAATCGATGTGGGACAAAGATACTTAAAATCATAAAATATCTATTTTATTTTTACAATTAATTATATTTTAGTGTTATTATTATTAAATTAAACTTATCAAATTATGTTACAAATAAGATAAAGAAAGAAATAAAGAAACCAGAAAAAAACTGAGGACAAAAGGAATAAAGCTTAAGTGAACATTGACTCTGGACTTCTTTTACTACTTTTTCTAATGGCTGAATCTGGTAATTTAAGGTAAAGAAACATATTTAAGCTTAATTAAATATTGAACCAAATTACCCATCAAGACCCCATTGGTCTCTCACAACACCTTTGAGAAGATCTGGGTCAGCACAAGTGGGAATTCCGTTGACCCTGTTATATGAACACATAACACTACTTACATGACCCTCCTCCACACAACTTTTAAATGGTGGCTGATATGTATCTTCCATGTCTTGCTTTGTCACCTGCAACATCATCAAACTCTTTGTTCATTGTCCATAAAATTATTGTATTTTAATGTTCTTATTTCCATTTTAGTTTATTATTTTAAATTTATTTTTATATGCTCAAGTAAAAAAAAATTACATATTTTGAAAAACTCTGCATTTTGGTCTTTACATCGATCTACGTATTTTAGTCAAGGGTAGTTTTTGGTCCACCTATTTCCGTCAAAGCATACTTTTGCTAAAACATAGTTATCATAAACGTATCAATTCCTATTTACTTAGGTCTAAAATTTACATGCAATTCATAAAAAAAACTAAACTAATTTATTAGTTTATAAATTTTTAACAACTTCACAAGTAATTATTATGATTTAGTTTATAATATTTTAAAACTTTAAACATAAAATAATTTAATTTTTAAATTATATGATTTAGTTATCAAATTTTTAAAATTTTACAGATTTCTAAGTTTAGAATCAAAGTTTAGAATCAATGATAAAGTTATAAAAATAATCACGAAGATCAAAGATCGAAGATTAATTGAATATGATACACTAAATACAAAATTACCTTTGCATCAAAGTGAAACCTATCAACACCTTTCCATTTATCAACATCATAAGCAGTATAGTGCTTACAACAACTTGACACCTTAAGTTTATCACGATCATCAATAGAAGTGCCATCCTCGCTCACTTCTTGAAGACCCTTGACATAATTCACTGCATATTTTGAAACGACCAAAGGGTCCTCCCCTGGTGTCTCTTGTCCACGACCCCATCTCGGATCTCGAAACACATTAACATTAGGGCTCCAATAAGTTAAACCTGATAAACCAACATTGTACATTGCTCTAGCCTCAGTTGACACAACTTGCCCCATTTTGTACCACAATGAGGTATTAAAACTTGCAGCAGATAAAATAACTGCTGGGAAACTAGTGGCACCGGGCACTGTGGCATTAAACCTAGTTCCGGGTCCAACGTTTGACACACCATGAAGTGCCTCAGACCACCATTCATATGCAGGCACCCCAAGTCTTGAAATGCCAGTGGCTGCATTTACTAGTTGTTGCACCTTTTCTTTCAGAGTTAAGCGAGAAACTAAGTCTTTGGCTCGATTTTGGTAAGAAAGGGAAGTGTTACAAAAGGGGAATTGACTTGTTTCTATTACATTCTTGTCACATGCATATTTTTGGGCGGTACTAGGGACTATGAAGAGAAGGCAAAGACAGAGAGCTAAGAGAATTTGATAATTCATGGCTTTTTTTAGTACTGTAATATGTTTGCTTTTTATCTATTTGGTTATACTTGTATTTATAATACAAGCTAAGTATAAAGTGGGATGAGAAAATAATCTTTTCAGACTAAATTGATAAGTGCCTCCAATATTCGAATTTAAGTCGAATTTGATTGAGATATTTTACAATCAGATCGAATTTGGAGTAAAACGTACGCAATCGTTCAAATTTAGATCAATTGAAATTGATATATTTTAAAATCAGTTTAAACTTATATGAATCGAATTATTATAAAAATTATAAATAAATATATATTTTATAATTAGTTATATTTAAATATTATATATACTATAGTTATATTAAATTACTATTTAGTTTAAAAATAAATATATATGTTAAATCTTTATAATAATTTAATAATTATCTAAGCATATTTTTTATTCTATTAATTTTTTTTGTTATAATTATACATAAAATAAATTTGCTAGAAATTCAAAATTTAAAATCTAAATATTATAGATATGACAATAATTTATAAATAAAATTCAATATCAATCTGATCTTATTTTATCCAAAAAAATATGATCTGTTCATATTCAGATTGATTACTTTATTAGATTAAATTTTGATTACAAAAATTTAAATTCAATTACGATAGATTAGATTTGAAATGAAAATCTTCAAATCCAAATAAGATCGAATTGGATTCAAGTTTATGAAAAATAAAGAGTTTCAATCATATTTTTTTTAAATACAACTCAAATTCATACATGACTTGAACCTGATACTCTAACATGTTTGGGTTTTATTCTATTATGTTTAACGTACAAAAAAATCTCTGATATATTGAAAAAATATGAAAAATAAATTGAATATATAGAAATGGACTATTCTTAAGATGTTGATTTTTTAGGTTGAAGTGATATTAAAGACAATGTCAAGTGATTTGATAAGTGAATTTGTGTAAGCAATGCATGTGGTCCAAGTCTAAAAAAATTTACCTTTATGTTGAATCGTGAAGAAGTTTTAGATTCATAATCAACTCTAGAGGTGTGATAAAGTTAACATGGGTTCATTAACATTTTTTTTATCATATTCGTGAATTAGATAGAGTATGCATAGTCGGTTAAGTGAGATGAGGTTAAATATTATGTCGAATCTTGGTACAATAGGTAAAATGTGCTCTTGTTCAAAAGAGATAGTTGAATTTTAACTTTAAATAAATATAAATTACAAGTTGAATATATGACGAAGATAAAATACTTTTCATAATATATTAATCTTTTGAGTTGAAACCCACGTTAAGCTGCAACTCGTTTGCCAGAGCTTTGTACCTTTTAGGTATGAAGATTGCTTGAAGTTGCGAAGGTTGCGGTTGCTTGAAGATTGAGAAAGAGAGAAACTTTCCTTTTAAAGATAAAGATAGTAAAAGATGATTCTAAGATGCTTAGGCAAATCAAAAGCGTCCTTTTCTTTCAGTGGATCTACTTATTTGCATGGACCAGTACTTCACCAATCATTATAAATCTGTCGACTATGGTCACCAATATTATTCTTCGTAGAGGTAAAGAGATAAGTTACAATTCACTCCAACCAAGCAATTACGTTTTCATTTAATAATTTATTGTCCGCGCGCATCTTTTATACTGGATGTGGTTCGAACTTCATCACTTTATTGTGCAATTGAAACATACGTCATATATCTTTTTTTTTTTAATTTTAACAATTGGTGTATTTAACCCTTAATTTGTTACTTTTTTGCAATATTTAATACTTTGTTAATTTTTTCAAAGTTTAATCATGTATTTAACCCTTATAAGGCCTAGCTAGCTTTATTAATTGGAGCTTTAGGCACATATTGCTTCCCTTAATTGCCATTCATTATCCTCAAGTTAAGCAATAACTTACCCAGCATTTCCTTTTCTTAATAAAGATTCTTTTATCGTTCATATGGTCTAGCTTTTTAATAAAAGTTCAATTATTGTAATTTTGTTAAATATATATCAAATTATTAAGAAAAAATTTATATATTACAAATTTAATATGAATTTTAAAACGATGTATTATAATATTAATGATAAATATAATTAAATTTATAATTATATATAATAAAATTATTTCGAGTGAAATTATGTCATGTGATCAAGATTTTGTCACATACATCCTCATAGTTTGAAAATTAATTACATGGAAGATTTTTTCTATTATCTTGTCAAGATATTTTAATTTATTTTTTAATTAAATAATACATATGATTAGAAAATTTATCTTCAAAAATTAACTATGTTTTGAAATAGTTTTTATTTTGTACCTATAATACTTTAAAATTTTCATTTTTAAGAGTTTAGTTTTTTTTTTTTGGTATCCATGTTATTGAATTTAATATTTTTTAATATCTATATTTTTTTCCATTTAATGAAAATGACTAACCGAAATTTTATAAATATTATGGGTATTAGATTAGAATTATTTCAAAATATGATCAATTTTTAATTTTTTTTTACAAAAACATAAGTATTACAAAATCACGATGTATTTAATTTTAATGTTTGTAAAAACTCGGACAATTAAGACTCTTAGACTAATATGTACTAATTTAAAAAAAAAACTATAATTCATTAATCATCATATACATCCAAAGTACAACCATAGAAAGAAAAAAATCGTATGAACATCCCATGTACTTTAATCCACCAAGAAATATCATTGACACATCTGATATCATATTAGCTATAGTATAAGTAGTAACATTTTGTCCATGAGACTTAAATTAGAAATAAAAGTTTCTATTCACATATAATAGCCTAATCACATCTATTATAACATCATTTCGACCAAAACAATCATAACTTTCTTTAAAAAGAATAATGATTATAAGATAATTAAATTCAAAAATAATATATGACTATCTAAAAGTATAGAATGTGTTGACAACTCATAACAAATTTTTTGATTTAGCACGTAAAGAAGAAGATACCTTTATTTTAGAGCTTGTAATAATAAAAATTATTTTATCATTTTTATCTCTCACATCATATCTATACTAATTATTTCATCTTTATTATTTAAATCTCTATCTTGGCTTTGTGGTTTTGTGAAAATTAGACCGACATGCTCTAAACTTAGGATACCAAGCATCTTCTTTTTAATATCTTCTCCTATAAATAATAACTAATTTTGTACCATTATAAATGTGTTAGTGATTTAAATTTGATAAGTAGATAATAGTATTAATTATCAAGTAATAATAATTATTATTCAAGAGTTTTTATTTTTAAAAATAAAAAAAGAAGTGTTTATGTATAACTTTTCTTTTAGGTTATTTTTAATAAAATAATGTGAAAAAATTGGTTTTAAAATTTTGCATGAAGGTTTGCAATAATATTTTTAAAATAAATAGTTAATTAATTTTTTATTTTAATAAAAAAATGGTATAATAATTTGTTATAGTGACATACAATTCAAATGAGTTATTTGATACAATATTAACAAGACTGCGTAACTTTATTTAATAAATAAATCAAATATAATATAAAATTAATACTATTGAACTTAATTGACACATAAACACAAACTAGTATAACTTAATAAACATTTTTTACTTAAAAGTATTGTATTAGTTACTACTTTTTAGTTTACATATGATATGATATGATTTAACTACGAAAAGTTATTATTAATTTAACACAAATTTCATTCACTCATAAATGAATTTATATTAATTTGTTAAATGATTAAACATGAATAATATAGTTGACAAAATATTCTCTAATGCTTAATACAATACAAAATAAAACTATTAAAACAACAATTCATGAAAAGTATATTTATTATAAAAATATTGTGTGTTTCCATGGGTGAAAAAAACCTATAAATAGTAAAAATAAAATGTAAATAAAGAGAGATAAAACATTCTCCCTTTTGATACATAAAGAAAATATAAAGATATTGAAACAGCCACATTTCTATACAACATTTTGTATCTTCTATTCCTACTTTGTAACACAGAACATTTCCAACTAAACATACATGAGTGTTATCATATTTTAATTTGTTGAGAATTTTAAGCATCCCAAATGGATATTGATCCACTTATTGTGTGTTTATCAAGATTGAAGTGATAAGGATAAAAATATTTTGGATTAATTTGGTTTAAGTTTTTCATTTGTCCAATAAATCTCAATAAGATATGTATTTTAATTATAATCAAATTTTGATAAAAATAATCACTATTTGAATTGGATTAGATAAAATTGACTCCTATATCTTCTTAGTTGAATATATAAAAACATTATGAAAATAATAAAAGACAATCCATATAAATTTTGAAACCCATAACCATCTCCCAAAAGCTATATCTTCCTTTATCTTTTTTAAACATTTTCTATGGGATCTTAGGCTTCATTGTGGTAAATGATTTGGAAATTTTAGCTTGCTAAAATAAGCTTTGCATGTTAACTAACTATTGGTCTCAATCGTTGTATTCTAGGAGACATATGTTCATAGATTTCGAAGCATTTACATGAAAGAACAAATATGTTTTAAGAATATTGTCTGAAACATAGGCATCGATTATCTCTAAATGTTTTTATTTTAAGTTCTTTCCATGTGTATTTACTTTGTGGTTTTAATATTAAACTATATTTAGATCTATGTTATTATTTTTAATTATTTGTTTGTTATATCTCACCGTACTAATACTTTTTTCTTCTTTCAATTCTCATGCTTATTTTAAGTTTGGTCTAAATTTTAAGTAACAATTAGAAAAAATTTCTAACATTGTTGATATATTAGCAAAGTATTTCTTCACGGAAAAAGTTATTGGAAAAGATAACAAATAAAATAATAAGAGTTAAATAAAAAATTAAAGTGGTTCCTGAATCTTACTTTTCTCACTCTTTT
The DNA here is from genome assembly GCA_037013495.1 of Hippophae tibetana. Classification (NCBI taxonomy): domain Eukaryota; kingdom Viridiplantae; phylum Streptophyta; class Magnoliopsida; order Rosales; family Elaeagnaceae; genus Hippophae; species Hippophae tibetana. Next base: position 12,482,465 of record CM072803.1, read on the forward strand.
GTAATTAAAATGAACTAATAAAATATATAATGTATGCCATTATATATTGACTAATAAATGAAAATACAAAATAATTCACAAATAAATGTGGCTTAACACACTCTTGGAGTTTTTTTCTTAAGCTCTTAAGTTTGTATTTTTGAATTCTTTCTCACTTTCAATATTGATTCTTTTAAGAGAAATGACTATAAAACTTCTAATAATCATTTTATAGTATTAGTTTTTACTAATAATATAAAAGCTTACCATCAATAAAGGAAAAAAAAACTTCTTGTTTTTCTCTTGTTTACTTCTTCTATAAGTTATTTTCTTTTTTTTCATTTCCTATCATCACCTCCACAAAAGAAAGGATGACCTTTTCAATAAGTACGTTAAAATAGTGTTAAAATAATATTATCGATAACCTGAAATAAACTGCTTGGGTTGAGTCACGGACTAGGTCGTTCTCTTTAATACGTTTTGCAGCTCTACCCAAATTTGTGAAATCAAACATAGCCCCATCATCCCCAGGATAAAATAGCCCAGAGTCTTTGTTTTTTTTTTGTCTCGGAACTTCACTACACAGATGAAGACCAAAATGCTACACTTGTAAAATTTTGTTGTTCGAAAAACTCAAAAGTAATTTAGGATTTTCTTCTTTTTCTTTCTGAGAGAATTTTTTCTTAGTGAGATGAGTTTACAAATTATTGTGTTAAAACTGAGAGTTGAGGCCCTCTATTTATAGGTTTCAGAAACCATGTGGTCATTATGATAATAACGGTAATGTTTGGGGATTGAGACCGTAACAACCATTTTTATGAATAAAGAAGAGTAACAACCATTTTCTGAGTAAAGAAGAGTAATGATCATTTTTTGAGTAAAGAAGAGTAATGACCATTTAACAATCATATTCTGAGTGAAAGAAAATAACGACCATATTCTGAGTAAAAGAAAATAACGGCTATTTTTTCTAATTAAAAATGTAACAACCATTTTTTGAGTGAAAAATATTTTAATAAAAACAAATTCAAAAAATAAAATGCCATGACCAAAGAGCAAAGCAGAGCATTCACAATCACCTCACACATACACACTCATACTCAAACTCGGCTCGGCCGGTCGGTCGTATGGACAGCAGGGACGATGTGCACACGCGCGTGTGTGGTATCATATTTGCCTAGATACTCTCCCCTTTCACAAAAGTGGGTACCCTTTGGGGCCCAATCCCAATAGCCAACTCTTTACTATTTATACATCTTTTAAGTAATGTAAAAAAGCAAAGTGGTTTCACTAGTTTTCTATAAACATTCACTTTTTTCCAACAATCTCCTACTTGAATTTTATATAAAAATAATTTTCATAAAGTAACCGATCAATTAAAAGTATAAGATTGTACATAAGAAAAAAGTGTCTATCGAATTGAACCTTTGCATAGTGTTGATACTTTAGAATATACTAGAGTAACTCGTAGTTTTGAACTCTATCTCTAACAACATTACACACACAACCTTCCCAAGGTGTAGTTCAAAAAACCTGTGCTTTACGGCCATGCACGTGTATCCCAGTATAGTGAACATTCTAGTAAATTTTGCCCAAAAATTTTCATAGGAAGTGGCCACACTTCCACATTCACATAGGTGATTCTATCAAGAGCACTCTTGCAGCTATGTACTCCACTTCACATAGAGTATTGAACTCATTAAGAGTTTAACAATTAACTCATCCTTTTCTATCGCTTCAGGACTTCATGCTTCTAACAATATAGAATGAGATTTCAAAATAGCATGATTCATCTCATATCACTTCATGACTTATTATTACCCTTTGAACTTATTTCTTAGGATCTCCAGTCTATAAGTTGGGCTACCATCACGAGCGACACTTCAATCTAAGGGCATTAGTCTCATTCCTTTTGAGGTTTTGAAAACCTTCTCTCTCGATAATCCTTTCGTCAAAGGATCTACTACATTTTCATCAGAACGTACATGATCCACTCTTATAGCTCCTATAGAGAGAAATTTTATAATAGTACTATGCTTACGACGTATCTATCATCTCTTGCTATTGTAGTAATGGTTTTGAATCTTTACAATAGTTGGGGTACTATCGCAATAGATCAAGACAGTTGGTATCGATCTTTCCTATAAAGGGATCTCAGCTACCAGACTTCTTAACCATCGTGGTTCTTTACTAGTAGTGGCTAGTGCTATCATTTCAGACTCCATTATAGATTGAGCTAATATTGTCTGTTTCTTAGACTTCTAAGAAACAACTCTACCAATTATGTTAAATATATAGCCGCTAGTTGCCTTGTAGTATTTTGATAAAGTGTTCCAATCTACATCGATGTATCCTTCTAGAACAGTGGAAAACGTTTTATAATGTAATCCAAGGTATATAGTTCTCTTAAGGTATCTCATAACCATTTCAATATCATTCCAATGCTCTACACTAGGTCTATTGGTAAACCTACATAGTAGTCCTACAACAGAAGCTATGTTTGGTCTAGTGCAATCAGTAGCATAATGTAAGCTACCAATGATGCTCACATACTCAGTTTGTTTAACACTGTATCTGGTGTTCTTGAACAACTTTACACTAGGATCATAAGAAGCACATACAAGTTTGTAGTTAAAGTAATTATATTTCTTTAAGATCTTCTCAATGTAATGAGATTGATCTAGAAAATTCCCTTTTCAGACCTAGTAATCTTTATACCAAGGATTACACATGCTTCTTCGAGATCTTTCGTATCAAAGTTAACACTTAATAAAGTTTTTACATTATTCACAACATGAATATTTGATCCAAAAATAAGCATGTCATCCACATACAAATATATAATAGTGCAAATGCTATCTTCTAATTTATAATAAACGCATTTGTCACTTTCATTTATTTTGAATCCATGTGAGAAAACTAGATCATCAAATTTTTCACGTTATTGCTTACGTGCTTGTTTTAGACCATAAAGGGATTTATCTAGTTTATAAACTTTATTTTCTTGACCTGGGATAACAAAACCTTCAGGTTGGTTCATATAAATTTCTTCTTCTAAGTCACCATTTAAGAAAGCAGTTTTAACATCCATTTGGTACACTACTAAATCATGGATACTGGCAAGAGAAAAAAGTACAAATATGGAAGTTATTTATGTGACTGGTGAAAAGGTATCAAAGAAATTTACCTTTTCCCTATGCATATACCCTTTAACTACAAGACGAGCTTTGTATAATTATAACAAAATAAATATTTACATATTTTTATAAATTATCTCATACCAATTTTAAAATATAATTAATCCTAAAACTAAACAAATATTTTCTACCAAAAATATGTTGTGCATGGAAGCAATAAATAGCTGTATATGAATATATCAAAACGATAAAAGAACACACAGAATTTACGTGGTTCGCCAATTCGCCTAGGTCCACGGGAGGCAACAAATATTATTGAACAGAGGAGGAAATATATAGAATACAGATATAGATTTCCTCACTAATAATATATCTCAAGTGTTTCTCAAACTCATAAAAAAACTTTCAAACTTACTAAGTATTTTCTCTATTTGAGTTTCCTTATGTTCTCTCTGATTTTGTTTTTATTTTTGCCTTGTTCATCAATGCATGAACTCTTTCCTATTTATAGATGAAGCAAGGATCCTTTTCCCTAAATTGTGCCATAATTTAAACCTTAAATTATGCCACTAATTATGCCCCAAATTAGGCCACTAATTTCCCTAAATTATGCCACTAATTTGTTACTTTTAGAGCCAATAGTCAACAATCTTCACCTTGGCAAAAAATTTCATAACGCTGCCTCCAAATGCGCCCTAGGTGCTCTAAGCTCGAGAGATATTGATCAAGTTCAAGCAGTGTTGAAACTTGATCCCTGTAACCACCTTTGTAAGCATATCTGTAGGGTTATTTGCAGTTCTGACTTTCTGAAGTATAACATTCCTTCATCGACGATTTCCCGAACAAAATGAAATCGAACATCGATGTGCTTGGTACGACCATGATGAACTTGGTTCTTTCCAAACAAATGGCACTCTGGCTATCGCAGAAACCTCTACGTTCTTCTAAAAAATACCCAAATCCTTGGTCAACCCGAGAAGCCAGATAGCTTCTTTGAATGCTTTTGTTACAATCATATACTTTGCCTCAGTAGCAGACAAAGCTACAGTTGACTGCAATGTTGATCTCCAACAAAATGGTCCTCTTGCCATTGTGAACACATAATCAGTTGTAAATCGATGCTTATCTAGATCTCCAACATAGTTAGAAACCACATATCCAACTAGGTGTTTGCCTTCAGTCTTGTCTCTCTCAAACTTCAAACCAATTTCCACAGTACCATAGATGTACCGTAGAATCCACTTCACTGCTTTCCAGTTTCCTTTACCGGGATTATACATGTACCGACTCATCATACTAACAACGTGAGAAATATCAGGTCTGGTGCAAACCATTGCATACATCAAGGCACCAACGGCATTTTCATATGGAACACGTTCCATTTGCTTATTCTCATCTGTGGTGCTAGGTGACATCAATGCACTCAACTGAAAGTGAGGAGCAAGGGGTGTACTTACTAGTTTGGTTTTTTCATCAATGTCAAACCTTCGTAGTACTTTCTTCAGATACTGAGTATGTGTCAGACAGACTGTGCTTGCAACTCTATCTCTTGTGATTTCCATCCCAAGAATTTTCTTAGCTTCTCCAAGATCTTTCATTTCAAATTATGAACTCAATAGAGCCTTCAATCTGTCGATCTCTACCTTGCTCTTAGATGCAATTAACATATCATCAACATATAAGAGCAAATAAATGAAGGTACCATCTTTGAGTTTCTGAAAGTATACACAGTGATCAAACTAATTGCGTGTGTACTTCTACTCTCTGATGAAGCTATCAAAGAGTTTGTACCATTGTCGCGATGATTGCTTCAAACCGTAAATTGACTTGCTCAGCTTGCAAGCCCAATTCTCTCGTCCTGGAATTTTGAAGCCATCAGGTAGAGACATGTAGATTTCTTCGTTCAAAGTATCATGGAGAAAAGCTGTTTTGACATAGAGTTGAGCTAACTCGAGATCAAACTGTGCTACCAAAGCCAATAGTATCCGAATAGATGCATGCTTAACAACAGGTGAGAATACCTCATTGTAGTCTATTCCTTCTTTCTAAGCATAGCCTTTTGCTACCATTCTGACTTTGTATCTGATGTTGTCTTTACCAGGAGCACCTTCTTTCTTGGCATAAACTCATTTGCAACCAATAGTTTTCTTTCCTTTGGGAAGTTTAACCAACTCCCAAGTCTAATTCTGATGTAGAGACTTCATCTCTTCATCCATTACCATCTTCCACTTCATACTATCAACTCTTTGCATGAATTCTCTGTAAGTGCATGGGATATCATCATCAATTACTGGAAGTGCGAATGCTACCATGTTTGTGTATCTGGTAGGCTTCCTAATCTCCCTTCTCGGTCGAATAGTGGCAATAGATTCTGGCTACTGATTCATCGGTGGTGATGGTGAGAGAACCTCCACCTCAACTGAGATCTCTTCTTGATCGTCAATTTCATCTTCACCACGATCGGTAATCGATGCAATCTTTTCTGGATCTTCTGGAGTCTCAAGCATCACCTTAGAAAGAGTATTTGGACTTTCATTCTCTTTCTCTGAATTTGTTTGTCTCAGCATAACAGACTCGTCGAATGTAACATCTCGGCCTAAGACGATCTTCTTGGATTCACCACACCAAAGTCGAAATCCTTTAACTCCTTCCTTAAATCCCAAGAAAATAGTTTTCTTTGCTCTAGGATCCAGTTTGGATTCACTAACATGAAAATATGTAGGACATCCAAATATTCGCAATGAATCATAATCAGTAGCAGGTTGTCCAGACCATACCTTTTTAGGAGTTTTCCCATCTAATGCAGTCGTAGGAAGTCTGTTGACTATATGAGTTGTATATGACAAAGCCTCAGCCCAAAATTCCTTGCTCAATTTGGATTGAGATAACATACATCAAAATTTCTCAACTAAAGTATGATTCATTCATTCTGCAACTCCATTATGCTGTGGTGTACGAGGAACAGAAAATTTTTTGATTATCCCTTCATCTTGACAAACTTTGAAGAGGGGATTTGATTTGTACTCACCACAATTATCAAATCTGAGCCTCTTAATTTTCCTGCCTGTCTGAATCTCGATCATTTTCTTCCATTTAAGAAAGATATCTAGAACTTCATCTTTGTGACTCATGGTGTATATCCAAACATATCTAGAGAAATCATCAATAAAAGTTACAAACTAGTGTTTACCTTCAAGTGAAGCATTCTTTGAAGGTCCCCAGACATCCGTGTGAATATAATCAAGAGATCCCTTAGTATGATGAATGGTAGTGCCAAACTTGACTTTTTTTTTTCATTACACAATGCTCGCAGAAATCAAACTTTCCAATCTTGGCACCTTTCAAAAGACCTTGCTTCATTGAGCCTTGCAAAGCCTTTTCACCGACATGCCCTAAGCGCATGTGCCACAGGCGGGAATAATCATTTGTCTTTTCTTCAAAACTACTTGAGACAGGTGCTCTTCCTGTAATTGTACTACCATCTAGGAAATACAAGTTCGCCTTCAGAGTACCCTTCATCGCTACAAATGCACCTCGTACAACTTTCAAGACTCCATTTTCCAATGTTACCTTGTAACCATCAGAATCTAGAACACCTAAAAAAATAAGATTTTTCTTTAGGTTAGGAATATACCTTACATTTGTAAGTCGTCTGATTGTACCATCGTGCATCTTTAGTCGTACTGTTCTAATATTTTTTTTCTGACAAGCATTGTCGTTGCCCATAAGCATAACTCCTCCATTGAGCTCCTCAAAACTCGAAAACCAATGTCTGTTTGGAAACATATGATAAGAACATCCAGAATCAAGGATCCATTTATCTGAGTAGGTTTCTGATGATGAAACTGAAAAGACTGATTCTTCATCTTCATCGACCTTCTCTACAACATTTGCATTTGACTTGTCCTTGTTTGGACAATCTTTCTTCCAGTGCCCTTTCTGGTGACAATAGGCACAATCGTCCTTCGCAGGACATCTTCTGGATGACTCTCCTCTGGATCTGGATTGCCCCCTATTATTTGATCCGCCAGATTTTTTGTTGTTAGTCCTACCTCTAGTTGTCGTCAATGCTTCTGATATTGAGTCTCTGTGATCATGTTGATCCTTCTTCCGATACTCGTTATTTACCAAAACATTTGAAACATCTACGAACTTAACCTCATCATTTCCATATAACAAGGTTGTGGTTAAATGCTCATAGCTCTTAGGTAATGAATTCAGCAACAACAAAGCTTTATCTTCATCGATAATTTTAACATCTAAATTTTGCTCAATCTTAGGGGTACATTTCTTGTACTGGAAACGAAAAAGTTTCTTCTTTAAGTAGAGTCTGTTCTCAATACTTTTCGTCATGTACTTGTCCTCTAGTTTCTTCCAGAGAATTGCGGCTACATTCTCTTTCATGACAAAGTACTTCTGATATTTTCCTACGCACAGTCGAATTGTGCCACAAGCTTTTCGGTTGACATAATTCCAATATTTATTTGAATAATCTCCTGGCCTGGTCTCCAAGGCTATATTAGATCCTTCTCGGAACAATAGATCTAATACTTCACATTGCCACATACCAAAGTTATTGGTGCCGTCGAATTTCTCCACCTAAAACTTTGCGTTGGACAACATAGTTCTTCTAGTAGAACAACTTGGTTTGCCATAAATTCTATGGTCAACTTTTTCACCTTCTTCGATCTCTCTTTTATCAGCCATAAGTACAAACGGATAACATAAATTTTGCACTTATAACTTAAAACAATGTTTTTCCAAATTTTATATCTTATTTGAAAAAACGGAGTCCGCAGTTAAATCTGAAATGATCCAATTAGCTAAGAATAGATCCAAATATCACTAGTGACTGAGTTGACTCAATTGCTGGCAACAGCACTCCGGTGGCTTCTGGTGGTGATTCTGACTTTCGATTTAAGTGATTCTTTCACCTTTGCATTCGTCTCGTCGAGAGCTTCGATTTGGCTTTAATACCAATTTGTTGTGCACGGAAGTAATAAATAACAGTATATGAATATATCAAAGCGGTAAAAGAACACACATAATTTACATGGTTTGGAAATTCGCCTAGGTCCACAGGAGTCAACAAATATTATTGAACTGAGTAGGAAATATACAGAATACAGATACAGATTTACTCACTAATAATATCTCTCAAGTGTTTCCCAAACTCATAGAAAAAACTCTCAAACTTACTAAGTATTTTCTCTCTTTGACTTTGCTTGTGTTCTCTGAGATTTTTTTTTATTTTTGCCTTATTTTTTAATGCATAAATTCTTCACTATTTATAGATCAAGTAAGACTCTCTTTCCCTAATTTATGCCATAATTTAAGCCTTAAATTAGTGAACTAATTTTCTTAAATTATGTCACTAATTATGGCACAAATTAGGCCACTAATTTTCCTAAATTATGCTATTAATTTGTTACTTTTAGAGTTAATATTCTAACAAAATATATATATAACTTTTACCGCCAAAAATTGTTTTATTCACAAAGAAATTATTTCATTTGTCTCGGCACGTTTTTTGGAATTTATCCCATTAACCAGTTATTACTTAGAAAAACTGTTGCTTAAAGGCAAGTAGCGCAATTAAAAGTTAAAATTTGAATTTTATTTATCAATATGTGAGTTTAAATTATATTAAAAAAATTATTTATGAGTGCAAAATTAATATTTTACTTTAATAAAAATACAATTAAGTTCAATGGTTGTCACCAAAAAGTACTTATCAATTGCTCATTTAAATCATGCTTGCATCAACGACAAGAGACAAAATATCATTTCCCACCTAAAATAAATAACTTTTAACTCGAAAAGAGGAGGGTAAATTAATTGATTTCTATTGCTTCTATTAATATTTATAATTCACATGGATTCTTTTAATAATATTACTAATATTTATTTTATTATTATTATAAAAATAATCTAATAATAATAATAATAATAATATTAAAAATAAAATAAATATTTTATATATTTTTATTATGATAATAATAAAAATTAATATAATAATATTATTAGGTTACTTAAATTAGCTCGAAGAAAGATGCTTATATTTTATTAATAGTGTCTTGGAGGCGTCGGAGAGCTTGAATAAAAGAAATTTTACTTGAATATGTTTTCGATATTAATTTTCATGTTTTTTTAGAAATATATCTTTGTATAAATTATTATAGTTAAATATTAAAGTGGCAAAGAATAAAGAATAAACATTAAAGATTTTAAAATATTTTCTTATCGATTTGTTGGATGTCTTATGTTAGTTATTTCTAAAAAATAGCTTTCATAAAAATAAAAACTCTTAACACTTGTCAAAAATAGCATCACAGTCCAAAAAAATTTGTCTATGTTTTGCATAAGTGACTCAACAAGGTCCACACCTGCAAGCTGATTCTTTTCTTTTGGCGGAGGTCTAATGACATTAATACTTATGAATGTATGTATGTACAAAAACAAAATTTATTTAAGATAGTGTAAAAAAATAAAAGTAAATTATTTAATTTAATTGATTTAATTCTCTTATTATTATATCGTGTATTAAAACTCTTACAATTTTTAAGAAAATGTTATAATAGTTCTGTTATTGTGTATAAATGAAAACTTATCTCGATCGTAATTTTTAATTTGGACATTTGATCTTGTTATTTATAAAAGTTAAGCGTTATTGTATCAAAATTATGAGGTTATAAATGTTCAATTTTAATGATTTTGATGGATTAAAAGTATTCATTTTAATAATAATATGATTAAAAATGTTTACTTTTCTTAGTAGTATGATTATTAGTGTTTAATCCATAAATTAATAGATTAAAATATTTATTTTGAAAAATTAATGGGATTTAATGTAATTAATCTAATAATTATGGGAGTAATGTACCTTTTGATAAAAATTATAAAACTTTTTGGAACTTTTAACAATTAAAAAAATGAGGGTGAAGGGAAAAATAATAACCCTCCTCTAAAGGTCATTGGATCATCTCATGAAATTTACCCTAAAGTTCATTGGATGATGCCTATATAATGCTACTAAAGAGGATAGAGGGGGATCACCATTGATCATTGTGCCTAGAAACTTGTTTTATCCATACATAAGCTATTGAAGCGATATATATATATATATTATTGCTAAGAAAATTAAACTAAATTGAGATCCATTTGGAAATGATTTATAAGAAAGCTAATTCAATCAAATTCAGGTTGATTTGGTTGGTAATAATGGGATTACCACGAAGAGGACACTCGGGTGGCGTTTGGTTCGTGGAATGGAATCGGAATCGGAATGGAATGAAATGAAAAGGAAACAATTTTGTTTGGTTTGACCACTGGAATCAAGCTCAGAATCAGGATTATAGTGTTTGGTTTGCCACTGGAATGGAATGAAAAAAGCTGTAAATGACTTTAATACCCCTACATGCTGTAAAGTTCAAATAATGTCATTTAATTACTATTTTTTCGTTAGACAAAATACATTATTGAAATCATTATTTTTCTAAATAAGTATTACTTAATTAAAAAGAAATATATTATTAAAATTATTATTTTTCTAAATAGGGTTTAGGGTTTTGAGGTTTGGGATGTGTGATTTAGGGTTTAGGGATTTAGGATTTGGGTTATATTTATAGGTTAAGGTTTAGGGTTAAAATTATTATTTTTCCAAAAATAGTTTAGGGTTTTAGAATTTTGGATTTAGGGTTTAGGGTTTTAGGGTTTTAAGGTTTAAGGTTTAGGGTTTATGGTTTTAGGATTTGGAATTTGGGGTTTAGGGTTTTGGGATTTATGTTTTAGGGTTTTGGGTTTTGGGATTTATGTTTTAAGGTTTAGGGTTTAGGGTTTAGAGATTTGGATATTTGGGGTTTAGGGTTTTAGGGTTTAAGGTTTAGGGTTTAGGGATTTGGGGTTTAGGGTTTTAGGATTTGGAATTTGGGGTTAAGGGTTTAGGGTTTTGGGTTTTGGGATTTATGTTTTAGGGTTTCGGGTTTTGGGATTTATGTTTTAAGGTTTAGGGTTAGGGATTTGGGGTTTATGGTTTAGGGATTTGGGGTTTAGGGATTTGGGGATTTGGGGTTTAGGATTTAGGGTTTTAGGATTTGGAATTTAGGATTTAGGGTTTAGGGATTTGGGATTTATGTTTTAGGGTTTTGGGATTTATGTTTTAGGGTTTTGGGATTTATGTTTTAAGGTTTAGGGTTTTAGGGTTTAGGGTTTAGGGATTTGAGGTTTAGGGTTTAAGGTTTTAGGATTTTAAGATTTTGATTTAGGGTTTTGAAATTTTGGGTTTAGGGTTTAGGGTTTTGGAATTTTGGGTTTGAGAATTTTGGATTTAGGGTTTTGAAATTTTGGGTTTAGGGTTTAGGGTTTTGGAATTTTGGGTTTGAGAATTTGGGATTTGAATTTAAGGTTATATTTTAGGTGAGGGTAAAATTGGGAAAAAAAAGTTTAGATGGGAATGGAATAATGATTACCAAAGGTGGGAGAAGGAATTGTGATTCCTTCTCTTTTAGTAATCAGATTCCATTCCGCCATCCATTCCGTCCAACCAAACACACAAAATTGAAAGAATCAATTCTGATTCCATTCCATTCCCTCCAACCAAACGTGGGGTCGGACTCCTATATGCCTTGCCTAAGTACTAGCTTGCTTGGTGAAAAGTCTTTTTGTTGGTTCTCATGTTTGCTAATCAAAATGCCAGTTAATTGCTAATATCATATAATCGTGCTTTATATATGTGTTTCTGTTTTTTAATTATATATATATTGATGTTTTTTTTTGTAATTTTCATCAATTTTTTTTAGATACAGAAAAGAATGTGAGAGCTTGTGTGGATGCTTTTTTGGTCAGTTACACCAAGAAGAATTATTTCCTTCCCAAAGGGAATCAAATAGTACATTAGTGAGTACAATGACACTGGCCTAGCTATATATACGAGGTTTTGTGTATAATAGCTAACTTTTAGACAATAGTTTAAAAATTAGCATAAGTAGGACTTTTTTTTAAATAGTCAAAAAATTTAATCAATTTTATTTTTAAAAAAGAAGATATATTAGCTCTATTTTACAAAACATAATTATTATAAATATAAAAAAATATTAACATCTTATAAATTTATAATTAATTTTAAATACATAAATTTTTTTTATCATATCATATATTAAAAAAATTATTTTAAAAAATAAAAAATAATTTATTTTACAATAAAATAAATATAAATTTATACATATATTGAAAATCATATGCTAAATATTTTGATAATTCATAAATAATATAATACATTATTATTATTATTATTAAATATAATTATAATTATATTTAATAAGTAATTATAATTTTGATATAAAAAATAATATTCATAAAAATAATTAAATTATTAAAAAAATTGTAAAGTTTCTATATCCAATTTTTTATGAGATATAATACAAATATATAACATTATATCACAAATTTTGTGAAAAAATATTATATAATATAATATTATTATAATTGTTTTTATTATTAATATAATAAAATATATAAATTATATCGAGTTAATTATATTTTAATACTTAAATATAATTATTGTTAATAAATATTTGTTATCTTAGTAATAATTAAAATTATAATAATATTAGAGATATTTGTTACAATGTAATCTATTTTATAATTTTTTTAATCTTAAATAATTTATTTTTTTAAATGTCAATAATTTTTATGAAAAATTATTGTAACTATTTAGTAAAGTTTTTAATAATTTAAAATTTTATAATTTATTATTATTATTATTTTAAATTATTTTATAATAAAATTTTGATAAGTTATTTATTATAAAAAATATTTTTTTATTATATAAATATAAATTATTTTATTATTTTTTATTTATAATATAAATATAAATTATTTTATTATTTTTTATTTATAATATAAATAAATTTTTATTTATTAAAAATTGTTGAAATAGTATATTTTAAAAAGATAAGGTTTGGAAATTAGGAAAAGAGAGAGAAGGAAAATATAAATATTTATTTTTTAAAAAAATAGGATTAATGGGCTGCTAATTAAAAAAAGAGAAAAAGAAAATGTTAGGTGAGTTAGAAAAAACAAATAAATAAGGAGAGAGAGAAAATGTGATGGGAGTTAGAAAAAACAAATGAACTTTTAAATTGTTTAATAAGTTTGATTTTGTTTATTTTTAAACTAAATCTTAATTAAATTTATTTTTAAACTATTATATATTAATAGTCTTTTATAGACAAAAACCCGCTATATATTCATTGTTTTCTAACAAATGTTTACTTTTTTCCCAGATTTTTTATATATTAACGAGTCTCTAGTTGGTTATACTAATTACGTGACATTAAATAAATTTAAATAGTTATAATTAAATTCAAACAGTGTTTAATTAGATAATTTTAAAATAAAATGATGTATTAAAATTTTATTTAATAACAAAAATGTATTATGTATAAAAGGTATTATTTTTTGTGGTTTTTAAAGATGTTGTTTTCATTGTTTTTTTTAATATTTAATTATTTATTTATTTTAAATTACATGCACTTCGAAAAGTGAAGGATGAATATATATTTCCTAAATAAGAAAAAGTTTTGATAAATTAGAGAAAATTGCTTTTTATTACGAGGATCACAATTTTCATTATTGCAAAGTAGTTTTTTTTTTTCGGGCGTAGTTACTTATTTCTAGACTTCAAAAAACAATAGGAATGATCGAGAAGCAAATCAAAACTATCAAGATAGTTATGGAAGCAACAAGAACTAAGTATATGTCTTCCAACTTCTCATCTATACTACAATATTAGACTATTACAGATTTTCTAAGAGCCAAATCTCGTATGAAATGGCAGTCCAATTCTATATGTTTTTTGCAAGCATGTTGCACAGTGTTTCTGGCCATATGTTGAGCACTGATATTATCATATAACAATATAGGTGGATTGCTAAACTTCATACCCAGTTCACTACGTAAATTTGTGATCCATATACCTTCACATGCACCAATTGCCAAGACTCTATGTTCACTTTATGCAGAGGACCTTAAAACAACCTTCTTTATAGAAGAACTCCATAACCCCATATTTCGTCCAAGCAACATACAATATCCACTAGCTGGTTGTCTATCATCTATGTAGTCAGCACAGTTAAAAGCTGTATAGCCTACGAGATCCAAATGTGATGACTTATACAACATAAGCCCATAAGACTCTTTCAAATATCTCAATACTCTTTTAACTGCTTTCCAATGAAAATATGTTGGATTACTCATTAATTGACACAATATTCCAACTACAAAGCCAATGGTTATTACACAATATGAGGTACTATTAAGCTCCTATACTCAGTGAGATCACTCAATGGACTTCCATTAGTCACGTTTATTACTACCCCTGAGGCCATTGAGGTGAGAATTATCCATCCCAAATCTAGATAATAAATCAACCACATATATTTATTGGAAAATTACGCAAATTCTCAATAAGTCAGATTTATGAGAAACAAAATAGATAAAATAATATACAAATTTGATAACAGAGTTCGATCAATCTTGCTTAAGTCTTCGGACCTACTGCAAATCTTTTTTACTGAAAAAGAAGAAATACATAAGGTGTTTACAACACTCACAACTTACAACCCACAATCTAATTACTCTCAATTTTCTCTCACAAAAGTTTTTCTCTCTAAGTTTTTCTCTCAATTGAAATGAACACTTGGTTGATTAATTCATTATAATTACACATCTATTTATAGGAAAATTCATTCCTTCAATTACTCCTTAAATTAATGGTTCCTTGAATTAAGCTTATTGTTTTGCTCCTTGTTTTGCTTCATGTTTTGCTCCTTAATTTGCTCCTTAAATTAATAAGCTTTATAGTAATCTCTAACAATCTCTCACTTGAAGACTAATTTCAATCTGTCTTCACACCTAGATCAATGCAACAGCTTTTCTAGTCTTGTTACTCTAGCAGACCAATTGAAGTTGAGCACAACTTCAATTTCATGGCAAGCTCCCACTTGCTGGCATCTCGAGTCGGACAAGCTTCATCTGATCATTCAGACTCTCATCCATCAGTCAGCAACATATAAATCATGTATCTCATGTTAGGCACATGAGGTCGAGAAGACCTTCTCAATATAGGAGCTGTAGTAGGAGGTTGTGATGTGTCAGACTGTTACGCACTGCTCCATCCAATGAGTTCCTCTGGCTAAGGACTTGCTACAATCGGTTCCTTCATGTAACTATCTAGGACATCATCTGCATCTACAAATATTGACTCATTCTACTTTGAGTCGTTGGTGTCTATTTTATGCATGTTCTTATACATCACTCTTTCATTGAAAATCACAACTTTGTTACAGATCACTTTCTTGTTTTCGTCATCCCAAATGCGGTAGCGAAACTCATCCTCACCATATTCGATGAATGTGTATTTCTTAGATTTGGGATCAAGCTTATTCCTGCCTTGATCACTGATATACACAAATGCTATACAGTCGAAAACTTTTAGATGTGATAATTTTACCTCTTTTCTGCTCCATACCTCTTCTGGTATTATGTGTTCCAATGGAACAGATGGGCCTCAATTGATCAAGTAAGTTGTCGTGTTGACTACTTCTGCCCAGAATTGCTTCGGTAAACCTGACTGTATACGAATGCTTCTGGCTCTTTCTATCAAAGTCTGGTTCATACGCTCAACTACACCATTGTGTTGAGGCGTGCCTGGCACAGTTATTTCCATTCTGATCTCGTGCTCATAGCAGAAATTTATGAATTTGGTGTCTTAAGAGTAGTAATTTATACAGTTAATAACTATCCATTTAATGAGTAATAATTAAATGAGTTATCATATGTGTCATTCTTTATATTTAAGATCACTAGTTATTAACCACATGTTAAGTTCATACATGTCATCCTATTATATTTGATTTATTTATTAATTAATGAATTATAATTGATATTTAAAGTCACAAAATATCTTACTTATTGCTCATAATAATAATTATTATGTATATATTTTTTAGTAAAATAATAAATTAATTAAATTTTTACTAATAAAATAATTATTGTTATATATTTACTCTTCATTAAAATAACAAATTATTAATTTATTTATTTTAAAAGTATTTTTCAAACATTTATATAAAATTTTAACATTAATTTTTCATTTTATCATAAAGTTCCTCATGGGACTTAACACAATTTACACAACAGCACGAGAACAAATCTTGTTCATATAATCTTTACCTACAGAAAATAAGATATATTCACTCATTGTTCAAGATAAAAAGCAGAGAGCTATCTCCACACAAATGGTAGGAAGGATGCTAGAATTTGTTGCATTTTCCGCTAAGGATAGTCATCCACAATATCCTTACAAGAATTACCCACCAAGGATCCTACCTTTCAAGTGTGATCGACAACAAGATCAATCACAATTATGAAAGCTACCGAAATCACCTCAAATGTGATTTTTGTGGTCTCAATGGACATACCATCAACGTATGTTGAAAGAAAAAGGTGATTCAAGAAAAGAAAAATGCAAGTGATGGCTTCCCCTCTAAAGCTCACCATACTGGCTTTCAGGCAAGTAGCTCTGACACAAGGATACCATCCTACAACCTTATATTTGTCTAATATTATAAGCTCCTTACACTTCTTAATCAAGCCAAATCAGGTAGCATGGCAAGTTAAGTGACCAATCCTTCAGGTAACACATCATGTGCGAGTGTTTTCCATTCAGAAACCCGTTGGATGTTTGATAGAGGGGAAAATTATCACATGATATGTTTCCAAAGCCTTATGAGCTCTACCATTCCAGTCATTAATCGACATGTATATTTACTTGATCATTCATTTGCTTGTGTCACACATATCGGCACCGTACATTTCTCCAATAATTTCTTACTCTATAATGTCTTATGTGTTCCCTTCTTCAAATTAAACTTGATTTCAATAGCCAAACTCACTCAAACTTCATTTTGGCATGACACCTTCACTAATAATATGTGCCTTGTTCAGGAAAAATGCTCGGGGAAGATGATTAGGATGGGAACTGAGAAAGTAAGACTCTACTACCTGACTATTTTGGAAAAGGCTGGACGTTTCTTCATTTCAAATACCGCTCCAACCAACCCTCATCTATAGCATCAACGACTTGGTCATTTATCTGATAAAAGTTTGTGTACACTTTCTCTTTCCATCAATATACCTTTTTTCTATTAGTAATTTTTCTATTTTTCCACTAGCTAAGCAAGCTCGTAATCTATTTCCTTTAAGTTCTATAAATACAAGAGCATCTTTTGAATTAATTCATGTTGATATTTGGAGGGGTTATCACATTCCAGCACTTAATGAAGCATGTTATTTTCTCATTATTGTTAATGACTACTCAAGATGCATATGAGTCTATCTCTTAAACACTAAATCTGATACACATACATTTCTCACTACCTTTATTAACCTTGTTGAAATACAATTTGCATCTCAAGTTAAAATCATTTGTGGTGATAATGGACCAAAATTTTCTATGACCTAGTTGTTTTCTACTAAAGGAATCTTGCATCACACCAGTTGTGTCTCTACCCCTAAAAAATGGTGTTGTTGAACACAAACATCGTTACCTTATCAATGTAGCTCGTGTATTGCTCTTCCAAGCCAACTTCCCTAAACAATTATAGGGAGATTGTTTAGAGAAATTTCATTCTTACAACCACATACCTCATAAATCGTACTCCAACACCTATTCTCAAGGGTAAAACACCATTTAAAATCCTTTTTTCACAAAGTTCCTAGGTATGAACATCTTCGTGTTTTTGGTTCTCTTTGCTTTATGTCTGCACATCATGATTGACCCACCAATTTTGATGCTAGATCACATTGATGCATATTCATTGGGTATCCATTTGGGATAAAAGGTTACCGAGTCTACAATCTAGAAATAGGAAAAACTTTTATGTCTCATGATGTTATCTTTCATGAACATGTGTTTCCTTATCCCACTTCCGTTGTCAACATTTCAACTATTTTCTCTCCATCAGAAAATACTATTTATGATGTCATGTTTGGCATTCGACAATAAACCACTCCAAATACATCACTTAATCATACAACATCGTTCCTTCCAACAATCGACTCACACACCCTTAATCTTCAAGATACACCTCCTAAAAAACCATTATCACCTTCCAAACCACAAGTGACTTCTTTAACACTAGTTACACATAGACTTTGCTGATCCACTCATGTTCCTAGCTACCTTCAAACGTATCATGTAAAAGTTTCCTTGCCTTTTAGGTCATTCTCTTCGTCTAACTCAACATCGTCTGATAACAAAGGTACTTATCATTCTTTATCTTATGTACTTACCTATGACCAATTATCACCTGCACATCGTGTCTTTATTACTTCCCTTTTCCATTCTTAGGGAACCAACCACATTTTCTGAAGCTTTCAATGATCCAAAATAGCGGCTTGCCATGAAAAAAGAACTGCATGCTCTCTAAACTAATGGCACTTGGACGTTCCAATAGCTTCCTCCAAACTAGAAACCTGTTGGTTATAAATGGGTCAACAAAATCAAGTATAATCCTGATGGTTCTGTGGAACAATACAAGGCTCAGTTAGTGCCCAAAGGATACAATCAGATTGATAATTTTGACTATGAAGAAACCTTTGCACCGGTAGCCATACTTGTCGCCATTAGTTTCCTTCTTTCCGTTGATGTTGTTCAAAATTGGCATCTTTTCCAACTCGATGTCAACAATGCCTTTCTCTATGGTGATCTCTACGAAGATTTCTACATGTCTCTTCCATCCAGATTTAGACAAAAAGGGAAAACACGAGTATGTAAACTACATAAATCTTTGTATGGATTCAAACAAGACTCACGACAATGGTTTATCAAGCTCTCAACAACACTTAAGCTAGCTGGTTTTAACTAATCCAAGTATGATCACTCACTATTCGTTCGAACCTGTGGTACTTCCTTTTATGTTCTTCTTGTCATGTAAACGATATAATCATAGCAGGAAACAATCTATAAGACATTGAAATAAACTAAGAATCATCTCATGTGACAATTCAAGCTAAAGGATTACGACAAATTAAAATATTTTTTGGGCATAGAAGTTTCCCGATCCAAGAAGACAATTATTTTTTCACAACGCAAATACGCACTTGAAATATTAGAGGACATGGGTTATCTTGGTGCCAAACTATCCAATTTACCTATGGAACAAAATTTATCCCTCGATAAGGTTGAAAGAGAATTCATCAATAACCCTACATCCTATCGAAGACTTGTTGGGAGATTAATATACTTGACCATCACATGACCCAAATTAGTGTATGTTATGCACATTCTCAATCAATACATGGACAAACCACGACAACCACATTTGGAAGTAGCTCAACGATTGGTACGATATGTCAAGAACACACCAGGTTAATGTCTTTTTTTCTCAACAGCTAGTTCACTACAGCTAAATGCTTTCTGTGATGGAGTTTGGGCTAGATGCATAGACACACGATGATCAACCATGGGATACTGTATGTTTCTTGCAAACTCACTAATTTCTTGGAAGACTAAGAAGCAAAACACAATCTCACGATCGAGTGCAGAAGTAGAATATCGTTCTATGACGACAGCCTATTGCGAAGTAACCTGGTTATGATACATTTTGGATGATTTGGGTATCAAATACTTCCAACCAGCTAAGTTATATTACGATAATCAAGCTACCCTTCATATTGCAACAAATCTAGTGCTTCATGAACGAACCAAACACATAGATATCGATTGCCATCTAATGAGAGAAAATATTCAAGCTGAAATGATCAAGACTTATCATATCTCTATATACCAAATCCCTAAGTTTTCCACAATTCTCAAGCTTACTTAGCAAGTTAGGAATAATTAACATATATTCTAACTTGAGGAAGAATGTTGAAGAACTCGAGAACTAGCTAGAGGCAACCAATACCGAAAGCAAGGGACAACATGGAATATCCAAGACCATTTCCACCATAATTATGTCTATTTTTAATTATTATAATTTTCTTTTTGTTTTGAATAAATTAGATTATAAACATTCATTCATTAAGTGAATAAAACCAAAAACTAGCTTGTGAGTTAGAAACTTATGCCTCACTTATAACACAAAAGACAGCTTGTGAGTTAAAGGGTTGCCTAGGCTTATAAGCAGCACTATTGTCGAATTCTTGACCGATGTGGAACTTCCTTAACACTCCCTCTCATATCGGCAAAAGTCAGTCCCCTTGGGTACCGACAAGGATGGTAAGCTTCAAAAGATGCATCGGAAAGCTAGGAGCTTAACTCTGATATCATATAAGAAATGTTTTATTCACTTAATGAATGAATGTTTATAATCTAATTTATACAAAACAATAAGAAAATTATAATGATAAAAAATAGACATAATTATGGTGAAAATTGTCTTGAATCCTTGTTACCCCTACTCTCGGTGTTGATTGCCTTCAGCTAGTTCTCGAGTTCTTTAACAAGCTAAAACACACGAATTCCTTACATTTTTTCTGTTATCATCATAATAAAATATGTCCATCACCCCAATAATACGGTGATAAAGGTGATGTTATATATCTTTTTAGATATGAATTCAAATCATTCTCATCATATATTAAAATAAATAATTATTGAATGAATTACGTGTCTGAAAGTGAATCTATCGATGAAAAATGGAGTTTATAGAAAGAGAAATTACGAAAAAAAATTGAATTTTACTAGTATACATTGTACTAAATACGTTAAAATTTATGTCAATAAAACATATATAAAATTATAAAAATATCTCACCCATCTCTCACCTATTCAAACAAAAAATTTCGAATATTGTATTCGATATCCTTGCTCAAAGCCTCAATAAGACATCCCACAAAGCATTCCAACCACTGCATGACACAAGCATACACCATGACATAGCCAGGTTGGAACTATTTCTTAAGATTTTATTCTTTAAATTTTTAAATTTGACAATTTTGATTTCAATCGTTAATTCTCAATCAATTGTAACATATAATGTTAAAACTCATATATGACACACATGTCCAGTTTAACTATATTGTATTAATATAATTTACATATTCACAATAACGATATATTTTGATCCAAATTCAATAGTTTAATATTTCATTGGAATTTCAAGCAATTATACTGACAATTTCATTAGAGTTTCGGTGCGATTATTGACATTTTTTTACCGTTGATGATGTAACATGTTAAATAAAAAAAGAGGTGATGCAACACCAATAGACTTAAAATAAAAAGACAAACTATTGATGCTAATACATCATCAACATTTTGATAATATTTACTTGAAAAGAAATCATTTAACCCAAGTCTCATTCCAATGGAAACAGAAATCTCATCAGTTCAAAGGATATAGAAGTCGTTCGATGGTTTGACAAGCTCAATCCAAAAGAAAATTGTGTAAATGAAAAAAAAAGACTAGAAAATCCAAGCTCATCTCGTGCTACAAGCGGAAAGAAACAACACATATGATTACCAAATGCAAGAAAAGCGGGACAATAATTTTTGGAAATGGAAACCTCGTTTCAATTGTTGCCCGCATTTTATGTTTCGTAGTTTATCCAATTTGAAGAGAAACATATCACAAGTTAGTTCAATGGTCAGATTTTAAAGACTTTAATGGCTCTCGATCTCTAATTCTTTTCTTTCAAATTTTTGTTTTGGTCCGACTTTTCTTTCAAAGTTTGCTTTACATGACATAAATCACCAAAAATTTGATAGATTGTTTCATATAAATCTTGATATTAAGTGGCCACCTCGTCTGCATTGATTACTTCTATACATCGTGCATGTGATTTTTGCATATATATTTTTTAATTTTCACGTGTTCTTAATCTTAAACTATATATTATTAATTTGATTTAATTGGAAGGTATGATTTCGAGTTTTATTTTTAATCATTCTTATAAAAAAATTCATTTTTCTTATAAAATAAATGAATGTTTTAAAAAAACAAATATATATTTTTTATAATGAAATGGGTTAAAAGTAAAATCATTTGAATACTTGTAATCGGAGTGTATTAACACAAAAATCAACATGTGAGTTAATGAGTTGTCAAGACTTAGAAGTAACATTGTTGCTGAACTCCTGATCGATGTGGAGCTTCCTTAGCACTTTTCCTCACATCGGCAAAAGTCAATCCTCTTAAGTACTAACGGGAATGGTGAGCTTCAAGGGATGCATTGGAAAGCTAGTAGTTTAGATCTGATACCATATAAAAAATGGTTTTATTCACTTAATGAATGAATGTTTATAATCTAATTTATACAAAACAAAAAGGAAATTATAATGATTAAAAATAGATATAATTATAGTAAAAATTATCTTGGATTCTTGTTACCCCTTACTCTTGGTGTTGATTGACTCCAACTAGTTCTCGAATTCTTTAATAATCTAAAACACAAATTCCTTACATTTTTTCTGTTTTAATCATAATAAAATATGTCCATCACCCCACTAATACGGTGATAAATGTGATGTTATATAAATTGAAATCATTCTCATTATATATTAAAATAAATAATTATTGAGTGTATTAAGTCAAAGTGGTTCTATCAATAAAAAATGGAGTTTAAAGAGAGAAATTACGAAAAAAATTCTAAATTTTACTAGCATATAATAAATATGTTAAAATTTATGTCAATAATATATATATAAAATTATAAAAATATCACAACCATCTCTCACCTGTTCAAACAAAATTTTCCCCATATTGTATTGGACATCCTTGCTCAAAGCCTTAATCAGACATCCCACAAAGCATTCCAACCACTTCATGACACAAGCAGACACCACGGTATAGCTAGTTCGGAACTATTTTTTAAGATTTTATTCTCTAAATTTTTAAATTTAAATTTTTTTATTTAAATCGTTAAATCTGAATCAATTGTAAGGTATAATGTTAAAAACTCATATATGACACCCATGTTGACCAGTTTAACTATATTGTATTAATATAATTTACATATTTACAAAAATAATATATTTTGAACCAAATTCAATAGTTTAATATTTCATTGGAATTTCAACCAACTATCGACAATTTCATTAGAGTTTTGGTGCGATCACCGGCAGTTTTACCGGAGGCGAGGTAACATGTTAAATCAAAAACCAGAGGTGATGCAACACCAATAGACTTCAAAATATAAAGACAAACTATTGATGCTAATACATCATCTCGTGCTACAAGCGGATTAAAATTGCTTTCAAAGCTTTATAAAGAAACACCCTGACAGGCGTAGTACACAGACTTACCACATCAACAGCTGCTGAAGCGATGAAAATAAAGTTAGAACGACCATAATCTAGAAGCTCCCGAGTTCACTACCATGGCGTCCAGTGGAAAAATTGTTGACAATCTCTCAATTTCTTGTTCTCAATTGAGAGTAGGCGAATCCTCTAGAACATCTTCGTTCCATCACCGTCAGATGGACTTAGCTTCTCAATACTGGATCACTCCTATGTATCTTGTTTGGTATGAGCTAATGCTCTCTGCTATTACTACATATGGTTTTGAAAACAAATACTATTTAGTAGGTCTCCATGGCTTCAGAATCGGCGGTGAAATTTTCAAGAAACAAATCAGTAAATGGCCCGATTCGGTTCTTCAAAATCTCGACATTTATTTCGCCGATGCTCCTTTTCCAGCACGAGGTAAATCTAATGTTGAGGGAAAAACCCTAAATCGAAACAACATAATTAGGGAAAATTGATAGAACAATAATAGCAAACAATATGTGATGAAAGGGGCATACCAAGATGAAATCCAGATGCGTAGGACTCACCGCTATTCCTCATCGCCGACTGACTTTGTTCAACTGAGAGTAGAAAATGGGTGAGAAAGAATAGGTAGTTTGCGAGAGGACGAGAAATGCATATGCCGGTGAAAAATCTAAGGTGGAAATATAAGGTTGATTTTGATTACTAAAATGTAACGAAAAAAAACTATAAATTATTCTAGTATCATTACGTTCGTTAAAGCTCAAATAATATCATTTAATTACTATTTTTTCATCACATAAAATATATTATTAAAATTATTATTTTTCTAAATAGAGTTTAGAGTTTTGAAGTTTGAGATTTAAGATCGAAGGTTTAGAGATTTAAGATTTAGGATTTAGAGTTTAGGGTTATAGTTATGGGTTAATGTTTAGGGTTTAAATTATTATTTTTCTAAGAAGTGTTTAGTGTTTTAGAATTTAGGATTTTGTGTTTAATGTTTTAGGATTTAGAATTTAAGGTTTAGGGTTTTGAGATTTGAGATTTAGGGTTTAAGGTTTTAAGATTTAGATTTTAGGGTTTAGGATTTTAGAGTATAAGGTTTAGTGTTTAGGATTTAGTGTTTAGAATTTAGGGTTTAGGGATTTGGGGTTTTAGGTTTTGGGTTATATTTGAAATGAGGGTAAAATTGAAAAAAAAAAATTAAGACGAGAATGAAATCATGATTCCTATAGGAAGGAAAAGAAATTGTAATTCCTTATCATATAGTAATCGATTTCATTCTGTATACTCTATTCAATCTAACTAAACACACAAATATAAAAAATCAAGTCTGATTTCTTTCCATTCTATTCAACCAAACATCACTTAAAAGATATTTGAGTTGAAAATAAGGACAAAATAAAGTATTACTAACCAATCAAATATGTTATTTGGCAATTATAAGTGGTAATTTGTTACAAATTATTTTAAATGTTCATTCATACATTTTTTTAATTGAGTTGTACCTTATACATTGATTCACTAATTGGCCCAAAGTTAGTAAATATGACACATTGAATTTGTCTTACTGGACCTAGTCTATATAAACATCTACGGTTTACCCTTGCTATTTCCTTAATTCCATTTTTTGCAATTTTTCCCCTTAAAATAAAAGGTTGAAATTAATTTGTTAATGCGTATACAAGAATCTCACGTTCAAGAGAGGTAGAATTGAACCCATTGCAAAAGTATATTAGATATAGGGAAAAAAACATTAATCCAGAATAAAACTGCCCAATTACATAGTGGGAATTCAATTATACATACCAAAACAAAAGTCACGTCCAATACCACAAAGAGTGCAATATAATTACCTGGAAAAACACATTTAAACATAACTGTCGATTAAAGACTTCCTCATCTCATCAACAATAGCACTAGGTTGAGCTTCCCTCAACTTGAAGACACTCTCTATAACTGAAAGTTCAGTTGCAGTTGTATCTGATCCGCAGAATGCAGTCCAGTCATTCACAACCAGTCCAGAAGCTATCACATCACTACCCCTGTTAACTGTACCAGCCACCAAAGGAACCTGAAGAAGTGTTGAGAGTTCATCCAAGTCTTCAATGGATGTATGAGGATGGACCAAACCACCCAAATTTGAAAAAGCACAGAATGTTCCTACGAGAATCTGCCCAGCAATTGTCTGCCTAAAAACTTCTACACCAAGAACATCTGCAATCAATTCCTCAGTTTCTTTGTCAAGATCTGGATGTGCTAGAGCAACATGGTCATTGCAAGTTATGCAATTCCCAAGTGCAGAAAGTCTCTCTTCAACGCGCTGGACAATAACTTGATCTGGGAGGCTGTTCCTTAGGTGCTGAAGTTCTTGATCTGTTGTAGAGTGGGGTAAAATAAGCCCATTTTTGTTTCCAGCACACATGCGACCAACAATGCGAGTATCGGCAATGGAGGTCTTCACCACCGGAATCACGTCCGCCAACTCAGTCTCAAAAGCACCATAAAAATTCTCAGAACCTCCAATTCCAACCAAGCAGTATGCATTTGTCAACTTTGAGAAAACTCCTATCTCACAATTGTTCTCAAATTGGAGCCTTGTTGCCATGATTAAACCTGAAAAGGTAATTCCAATTGTTAGCAAACACAATTACAGATACCTTCAAAGAATTTGCAAGAACAAATCCTTTGGGACAATTAGCATGTTTTAGGAAAAATATGAATGATGAAAAAAATAGTTTAACTATACAAACTGCCCCTAAACCTTTCCATGTTCTACACTTTGTTTCCTTTTTTACACTATTAAAGTTCAATTTCAAATTGGTCTTAAATTTTGAACTAAATGTATAAAAATTACAAAATAAACCAATAAATCATAAGAGAAAAGGAACCAGATTGTGCAAAAATAAATGGATCAAATTATAAAAAAACTAAGATGAACAAAATGTAGAATGTAAAAAAAAATTAGGTACCATTTGTGTAGTTCAAAAAACAAATGGTGTAATGCACTAAATGCCAAAGTACAATGTTCAGGAAGGTATACATAAGATAGTGGTCTGGATGATACCGAATAGATAACTTATATATCATGATATCTACAACTCTGAAAGCAGAACATTATATTTGCAAAAATGTCTACATGCCTCTATAATTCATTTAGTCATTAAAAGTATTTAATTGAAATTATCCCTAAAGCAAGGCTAGTAATTCATCCCAAAAGGAGAGGAAGAGGAGGAGGAGGAGGAGAAGTGTAAATTGAGTTTAGATGTTAATGAGATTTTGGGGAGAGCCAGAATGGAAAAGCCTTAAAAAAACAACAAAAACACATTTGCAATTGAATGCAAGACTCCAGAAAGTGATATTAACAACCTTCAACCCTAGTTATTGGCTTATTGCTTTAATGACTACTTTTATAAATTTGAGCATTTTAATTATTATTTTTATAATTTATGTGATTTAGTCATTTTATTGTTACAAATTTAAATACTTTATTAATTTCTTGCCGATTTGTATTTTATAGATTTTTTTGGTTAAAAAATATCTCAAAAAGTTGAATAAAAGTAAAAATAATCATTAAAATATTAAAAATGCACTAAAATGAATAAATTTCTCATAAACATAACATTAAGTTGACTAAATGTATAAATTTAAAATAAAGTAATTAATATATATAATTTATGAACTTAAATTAATCCTTGATGCAATTTTTCCTGATTTAAAATATAATAAATTGAATTAAATTATCCATGTTATAATAGTATACAAACAACTGTCCTAGTATACAGTTGTACTTTTCCCTGTAAAGAAAGGTGAGAGTCGTGCGTGAGCCGAAAGGGTAAGTAAGGTCGGGATTAAAGTTATTTCAAATTTTTGTACGCGTTTCTCTGGTTCCAAAATTGAAACAAACCAATAAACAATTACATAAATCGAACTAGGTATCTTCAAATAAAAATAAATCAATCAATAAGGTAAAAACTGAAATGTTAAAATTTCATTTTGACATGTATCGCACAAGATTAAGATGATTTTGTTCACTATATTTTGAAAAAAATGAGGCAAGGAAGAGAAGAAAGATTTACCTTTCTTGGCTTCAGCAAGAATGGATCGACCGGAGATGAATGAAGAGCGGTGATTGAGAAAAGAGAAGACACAAAGAAAAATTAGGGCAAGTGACGGACGAATCAACAAAGTGATGAAGAAGAGCGCAAAAAAAAAAAAGCTCCAATGAGGCAAACACTACAATTGCAAATGATTGTTATAATTTTATATTTATAATATTCCATTATTATCTTTATTTTAGATAATATTATAAAATCAACCCTTTCACCTATGACAAGTTGCCGCCTACTGAAATGAAGTGTTGCAACTTGTACCTGAACTTGAGAAGCAAGCAATTTTTCTGATACCAACCAAAAAATAAAAATAAAGAGAAAACTAATAATTTCGATATTTGTCGTGAGGTTCACGCCGGAAAGGTAAGTCTTCTAAACAAGTTGTAACATTTTCTAGATATTTTCGTATAAATTTCTAGATATTTTGTTAAATATAAATTTTTATCAAATAATATTTTAAAAATTTATTAAATTTATAAAATAAGATATTAAAAATCCCGATGGATTTATATTATACATTTTATAAACTTAATAAACCTTAATTTTATGGCAAGTAATATATAAAAATCTATTAAATTTAATAAATATACAATGAAAGTTCATTAGATTTAAAAATTAAAAAATCAAATATTTTCATAAATTAAAAAATCAACAGATGTTATATTCTACCAACTCAATTACAATATGTGTCAACCTTCTCGTAACCTCTAGCTTCTTTAGCACACTCTTTAAAGGATGTGACGTAAGCATCATCATTATGTGCGAGTTGAAGTAGTATCACAACTTTTGTGTTATTACGTTTAAGGTGAAGATCAATTTATCAATCATCGGATATTATTTTATGCATTGGTTAGGATCTAGTTGATGTGATATACATTATGTTAGACTTTGTTTATTTCTAAAGGAATACCAAGTTTGATGTTTGTGGGATGACAAAGTAAATATAATATCTTTCCTATGATGGGGCTAACCAATATAGGAAGTGTTTGATTCCTTGGATGATTCTATCACAACCTTTGTTTCTAAAAACTGATGTGTTATTCTTTAATAGTTTGAATAATGGTAGATATTTGTTGGTGCATTTGAAAATAAACCTATTGAATGCCATAATTCTTCCATGCAATTGTTGGATTCTCTTAAATTCATTAGGTGGCTTTATGATAACTAGAGCTTGTATCTTATTTGGATTTGCCTCAATCCCACATACAAAGATAAGGTATTTCAAGAATTTTTATGAGTTAACACCAAAAACACACTTTTTAGGATTAAATCGCATCTCATATTTCCTGATAACCTCAAACACTTCTTTTAGATTTTTGATGTGGTATATAGGCTATACAAACTTAATCACCATTTCATCTACGTATGTCTCTATACTTTTACCCAGTTGATCTATGAACATTTTATTGACTAAACACTGATAAGTAACCCCATCGTTCTTTAAGGCATTCGTGTGTAACAAAAAGTACCTTCTTCAATAATGAAAGACGTTTTCTCCTAATCTTTTGGATACATTCTGATTTGATAATAACCAAAATAAGCATCAAGAAAACTCATTAAACTAAATATGGCAATATCATTAACTAACATGACAATACTAGGTAAAGGAAAACAATATTTTGGATAGGCATAATTCAAATCAGTGAAGGCCACACACATTCGAGGTGATCCATATGCTTCTTTTTATTAACACGACATTAGACAACTATGTCGAATAATTTACTTCTCTGACAATCTTTGTTTCTTTAAGCGTACCCGAGTCTTGAGCAGCTTATTCTTTTTCTTTGGGAATTTTATTTTCTTTTATTGGATAGGTCTAGCCTTGAGGTCAACATTTTACTTATGTGTTATAATTCAAAGGTCAATACCAAGCATATCCCGAAGTTTCCATATGAAAACATTTGTGTTGGATTTTAAGAAATGTAACATTTGCTCCCTTACTTCTGCTATTAGGTTGGTACTCATCCTTAAAGAATGGCATTCTACTTCCTTGCCAACTTGTATAGCTTCAACCTAATCTGTGTCAATCGAGCCAGTTAGATGCCACTTTCACAGGCATTGTCGTGGTCACTTATGTTGTGGTTACTACTTTAGGACTACATCTTTCATAGTAGCATTGTAACAACTTTTGGCTTTTTCCTAATCACCCCTTATTCTTTTATACCTTTATCAGTTAGGTATTTGATAACTTGATGGTAAGTTTATGGGATGGCTATCTTTTTATGTATCCATGGCCTCTCAAATATTGCATTGTAACGGGTAGGTACATCAATCACCATGAAGTTTTTCATAACTATGGAATCAATTACCCTGATTGGAGGCATGACTGTTTCCATATCATATGTGGTGCTACTGTTGAATCTTACCAAAGGTAACTCTTTCTTGATAATGTCATTACCTTTTACACCTAATGCCTACATGGTAGTAAGGAAGAGGAGATCTATCGAGCTCCCAGTATCAACTAAAATCCTACAAACATTGCATAACCCCACTAAAATGTGATCACTAGAGGATCTTTATGAAAAGATGATGCTTCATCATCACTGGTGAAAATGATTAAGGTAGAGGGTGATCTTTCATATAGATTGTAAACATGGGAAGCCCCACGTACTTCTCGTGTGTATCTCTTTCGCGAGGTTCCATTAAGCTTAGGTCCTCTATGTATCGAGTGTATAGTCCTCACATTGTCATTGTTACACAGTTTTACCTTATTGATAGGTGGGGTCGGAAATCTTAGAACCTCAGGTTGGGTCTGGCGCTTTGTTCTTCTATTATCATTCCCCACAAGATCACCCCTAGTAACTTATTGATAAAAAAAATCTTCAATTTTTTTATTTAAGTGCTTACAATCTCACATATCGTGTCTTATGTCTTTATGAAATACGCATCATTTACAAGTGTCTCTTAAAGATGCCCTCATCTCATCTTTTGCATCCATCTAACATTTTGTTCATTCTCCATCCTCAAAATGGCCTAAGCCAAGCTTACTCTTAAGGGTGGCCCCCTAAAAGGCGAGAATGGTCTACCCTAAGGTCCATAATTTCAATACCATTGACCTCATTCTCTATGATTTGGGGTAAAACATTTATTTCTGTTAATAATCATTTTATCTTGAACCATTCTATTCGGAATCATTCTTCTCTTTTCTTTCTCTAGGGTAGCTTACATAACTAGCTTGCCATTTCTGCCATGTCTAAGTTTTCTTTCAAGGTTGATAAAATTTCTAGTCTCGTCATAAATTTCCTCCTGTGGCATATACTTTGTCAATTAAACAAACAAGTTTGAACTTCTTGATAAAATCCGCCTAAATGCTTTGATCGCTATTGTATTGGGAAAATGCACAATTTCTAACTTCTCTTGCCTAAATCTTTTCATGTATTCTTTTTACAGATCTTTCATTTTCTTGAATAATTGAGAAAAGATGATGAGACTCATTTCTCATAAGCTTGTTACTTGCGTAATTAGTGATTAACAACTTGGCAAATTATGCAAAAGAGGTTATAGTAAGAGGTCCCAGGTTATTGAACCAATTTTGAGCACCATCATAGATGGTACCTACGAAGAGTTTACACATCATAGTATCTCTTTTGTCTCTAATAAGGCTTACAAGGGTCATGATTGTTTTGAAGTGTAGCACATAAATTACTGGATCTTTCATTCCTTGATAATCATGGCATTTAAGAGAACTAAATTTAATGGGTGGCTCATTGTGCTCTATCTCATTTGAAAAATGGGAAACACACAATTGCTTATAATCTCTATAAACATCATAATGAGATTTGCCTTTGTTTTGTTTTTTGTTTGTTTCTTTGAGAGCTTGATCCTATTTTTTGTTTGTTTTCTTGAGATCTTGAAAACTTGCTTCCTATAATCTTCTTTCCTCAAGCAATTTCTCATTGTTATATCGGGTTATGTCTTGCCCAAACTGACCTATTTATGCCTCAGCTTGGGCATTATAATGCAAAACCACATCCACTATATCTTTCACTCTTCTAGGCTCATTTCTTCTTAGTACCAACTCAACCTTCTCAATTAAATTCGTACCTTAACCTGCTTGTGGAGCTACCTTTGTTTGAGCACTTAATGCCCAATTTTCTTGTCTCATTTCCTCGATTCCCTTATGTGCTCGAGTAGTTGTTATTCCAATTCTATGTCAGAATCTACCTCTTCTGATGGGTTAAAGTGAGGTTTAGCTCGACCTTTCTCGTGCATTGGTATGATGTTTTCTTCTTGTGCCAACTTATTAGCGAGCGTTAATCTTTCATCAGCTCGATTACCAACCATGATGGTTGTCGTTGGTAAGAGTATGGGGTGAATTTCTTTATTTTTCATGGGTTTTCTCTTAAAACTTAGGATGAATCATAAGAAATGCAAGGTCAGAAACAAAAGCTCGACCTTAGATCCTGAGCCCCACAATGAGGGCCAAAATGTTGGGGTTTATCCAATTTAGAGAGAGAAACTAGAGAGATATTAGGAAATGAGAATGAATTAGCCTAGTTTGATACTAGGTTTACATATATATAGGATATTACACATACGTATGTCGATTACATATACAATACATGTCACAACATGTCAGAAGGGTACAATAGTAAAATAATAAACTAATTTATGGTTTATCACATTGTAAGACCAAGGTTGATGGTCGATCCTTAATTGTTCCAAACTTAAGGACACTTGTAAAATCTAGCTTCTAGGCACAAGCTTGACTCAAGACTCAAGCATTGTGTATCAAGGCTCAAGCATTATAAAGATCGAGAAATGGGTCATCATTTATGCTCAAACAATGGTCAATCTAGATTTGCAACTAGAGATACCAAAACTCAAACGATTTTAATTTTTACTACATGCGAAAATGTTTCTATATAGTCAATCCCATAAGTCTAAGTGTATCCTTCACTGTAAATATTCATTGACATCCAAAAAAAATCTTTATTGGTGGTTGATAAACAAGTTCCAAAGTTCTATTTATTTGTGAGAATCTTAGTTCCTCATTCATAGATCTTTCCATTTTGGGTAGCTAAAACTTCCTACACATTGTTAGGAATAGATACAACATATAGTTGATTCACAAATGACATGTTTGATTTAGACAAACAATGATTAGACATAGTTATTCATAGGATATTTGACTTTACTAGAAAGATCATGTTCATATGTGATTTTAGAAACACCTCTATTAGAACGCAGTGGAAGTATATTTTTGGATGGTTCAATATCAAAAGCATCCTCTACAAATGATTGGTTAGGTATATCAATAACTTGTGGTGTGGGAAACTCATACTCAATTAGTTTTAGAGATGAAATAATATGAAGATCTAGGAGTTGATGACTACTAGATTCCACTTTACCTGCTTCTCTATTGTACCTTTCATTTTGAGAGTTCTCACCATATGAATGCAAGCTACTTGTGTTTTGATCACTTATATTCTCATATATTATCTTTTTTTTATAAGGGAATAAATTATATGTGAGGGTTTGAATTTCTATCTAGTTATACTTCTCCTGAAATTTAGGTTTAGAAATATAATACATTTTATTTTCATGCAAAACAACATCCATGGTGATAACCATTTGTTTTGTAAGAAGATGATAGCACCCATATCCCTTTTGTTGCATAGCATCTCTTAAAAAATACAATGTATTACTCGTGGATCTAACTTTTTACATTGTGTTTATATAGGTGTACAAAATGTCACACACCCAAAGACATAAGGAGGTAAATTTGGAACACTTGGTGCAACAATTACTTCATTTTGGCTTTGACATGGTGTGTGGAAGTCAATAGTACTAAAAGGTATCCAATTGATCAAATATACTGCAAAGTTAAGTGTTTTTCCCTAATAAGATAATGAAATATGAGCTTCAATCAATGAAGCAACGACAATCTCCATCGAGTGTCATTTTTTTCTCTATGCAACTCTGTTTTGCTAAGGTGTATCAACACAAATAGTTTGATAAAAAAATCCCTTCTAATTTCAGATGTTCTTGAAGCTTAGAACTCTTATATTCTCTTACATTATCACTACATAATATCTAAATTTGTGTATTGTATTGAGTATGAACTATTTTATGAAATTTTCTAAACATAAGTTTACCTCACTTTTAGACTTTATTAAGTATACCCAAGTCTTTTATTATAGTCACCAATAAATGTAATAAACCAACGTAATCCTCTCATAGTAGGGACTTTAGAAAGACCTAATACATCAAAGTGCATAACCATAAAAGGAATTGGATTTTTATTTAATGTTTTAGGAAAAGAAGAATGATGGTTTTTTGCTAGTTCACAAATATCACATTTTAAATATCAAAGTTAAAAAATAAACTTGAAAATGATTTCTTTAAATATCCAAAGAAAGTATGACCTAATCTTCTATTTCATACCATACGTTTAATGTAGTTATTTCTCAGATCCATTTGCTACCAATGCAAGATTCATTGAAGCCAAGTCCAAATAGCACAAGTTTCCTCGCCTAACACCACGATCAATTATTTAGATGTCTTTAAAAACACAAAAGTGAGGCCAAAAATTGACAACACAATATGAAACATTGTATTTGAGAAATATATAGAATGTTATATTCTAAAGTGGGAACAAGTAGCAATGAATCTAAATTTAAAGTACTTGTGAGAGATAAAGATCATTCCCTAGTAAATGAAGTTGAGTTCCAATTGGTAGTACAAATATTTTTTTATATGAAGTTGAGTTCCAATTGGTAGTACAAACATTTTTTTATAATGATGGTTTTAATGTTGAGATTTGTCTATAATCAAATGTCATATGAATAGATGTCTATGAATCAATTATCCATGTATTAAATCAAATGTAAAAGTTAAGAATCTTACTAACATTATTTAAGGATGCTTGCTGATGAACTTGCGACATAATTCTTTGTTGTTCCAACAATGGTGGCAATTAACATTTATTTCAAAAAAATTTCTTGAAAGTAACAGTTGTGATCTCATCAATCTAGATATCCCACAAGCTCAAACCAACACTCTTTGATATGATCCTTTTGATGACGGTACATTTAATTGATGACTTATCAATAAATTCTTTTAAATTCATTTATTCTTGTAAATTTCTAAATGAATAATTTTGAAAATGAATAATTCAATCCAACAATAAAAATATATACCCTTAATATAATTGTATAGTTCTTGAAAAATTCCTATCAATATTTTATAATATTTTTTAGAGTGATTTTTTATTTTCTCTAAAAGTGAAGATTTTTTTTCATTTAAGAAAAATACCTATAATTCATAACTTCCATCATAGCATGTTTTTTTTTTTTGCCAAAACACCTCAATTTTCAAGAGTAGTTAATATGCATAAATAACACTTATAATTTCTCGACTCATTAATATAAAAACATCTCTTCACTTTTTAGTTTTTAGCATAACACTTACCTTTTGATTTTTCTTGAATTACAATTTTTTTAATGAAAATACGAGAATTTCTATCTTTGCAATATGCATTTTTATTATTTAAGATCAAGCATTATAACTTCTCTCAATAAGAATAATTTTGACATTAAAAATATCTTTAAAATAAATATACTATAATAGGAATTGATTTCTCCAAATAGGATAAAATTGTATCATCTATCATAATTGTATGGTACAAAGATCAAAAAATGGTGTAAGGATAGTAAAATCGAAAAGAAAAATCAAGAATCCATCTAAATAGTTTTGAACCAAAGATTTTTTTCTAAAAAAAGGGCAAAAGATGGGATAAATTTTGGATTTAGACCAAACCAAGGTAAAAAAACAAATTGAACATTAAAAAATTGGATCAAATAGTAAAAAAATAGGACTAGATAGTAAAAAAAATGAATTGAATTGTGAAAAACCAAAAGGGACTAGCTACATAACATCTTCAACCTTCAGATAGAACATATAACGCTTGCTACAAATGTACATGTATAGGTTATTACATGTCAACATGTTAAGACACGATAGACATTTTTCGATGAGGATATTTTTACAAGTATGCTCAAAATTTTGTTTAGAATATCCTAGCAAAACTATATGAGAAAAATATTGCTTATAAAATAAATTTGTAAATCAAGAATTATATGGGTGTTTGAGTTAAGTGATAAAAAAACTTGTTTCTATCAAGAAAACATTCATTTTTGAAGAAGCAAACCTTTTTGTTATATCTTTTTGAATGAATTTATACATAGTTTATATAAACATTATTTACAAATTATCTAACTAAAATGACGCAACTACAATCATAATTATACTCAATGAATTGATTATGTCTACAAGCGCCATGTATATGGCACTATAACCGTCATGTATGTGGTTGGTGCAAAGTACGTTAAATTTAACAATATATTCTATGCAATAGAACTATTTTTATATCATTAGGTGTTTTTAAGTAGTAGAAAAGATTTTGTAGTACTAAAAAAATAAAAATAACACTTTTAAAAGTAGTAAACATAAAAGTAATAATTCTTTTATTTAACTCATTTTTGCTAATTAAAAAACACATAACTTATTATATTATAATGAACACAATTTAATTAAATAACATTAAAATTAAATTATAATTATTTAAATTAATTTAATTTAACTTTATTCAACATTCAATATTATTAAATGTTATTTTTATTATCATAAATTTTTAAAATATTATTCCATACAATTTCTTCAAAATTTATGATTTGTTTACCATTATCAATTTCTTTTCATCTACTTACCAATAAATATCTATCACTCGCCTTTAGTATTGATGATAAAAGAATTTTAACTTAATTTAATTAAACTCAACTCAATACTACTCTATTTTTATCAAAAAAATTGACGGGACTACAACCCCTTCTAATCCCTCATCTAAGTCGACCTCCCTTCAAGAACTATTTTGTAAATGCATTCCAAAAATCAATAGTACAAACTCCAACAACCCTAACACAGGACTATCAGTAAAATAACGATAAATCATGTCATGTCCCAAAAAACAATCATGAACATAAATATACTTTTAAACATGTATATAAATTAATTAATTTTTTAACGTATTCAATTTTAAATATAAATTAACTAGGAATCAAAAAAATTTAAATATAAACTCACTAAGAATCAAAAAAGTTTAAATATACACTAACTAGGAATCAAAAAATGGAGTACACTTCCTTGATCCTAGCATGTAATTTACTTAATATAGTTTTTATTAAGGATCAAAATAATTTCAGTATAAAAATTTAATTTACTTCTATATATTTTTCTTGTATTTTAAAATTAAAAAAATAATTAATTTAGATATAAGAAAAAAATCAATATACAAAATCTTTGAATTCAAAATCCAGATAAACTAAATTAAATGTAAAATACGTTTTAAACTCACTTCTTAGCAAGAAAAACTATTTTTAATATATACAATACAATCTAACTTCAAACCAAACACAAGTGTACAAAATTATACAGTTAGTTAACCCTCTATAAAGATTGTCAGCTATTGAACTGTTTCTCTTTATCAACATTAATGAGCATAGAAAACAGAAGAAGCCGATGGTAATCGAAAGACAAAGAGAGGTCCGCCAGACTACTGTTCTTGGCTTCTTCTTTGTTTGTATTGACCAACTCTATAAGAGAAACGAATACAACATGAGTTTCCACTACTTCTATTACAAATTTTTTTCTTTCTGAAACTTTCCAACATAATAGAAGATTAAGCACAGTACGAAAAAAAAAAGTGAAAAACTAGATCATATAATATGTAAGAAATCAAGGAAATCTACATATAGTAATAGAAATTTAAGCAAAGTAGCAACATGTTCTCTTTCTTGCTCAGCCTCCATTAAAATTCAAAATAAGAAAAGCAACAGTGAGCAACAAAAAATTACTATAGCACCATGCTCGTGTAGCCTGAAATATATACACATTACAGGCTATGATTTTTTAGGTGCTCTTCTTCAGACTAATAACTGCAATTTCTAGTTCTAGACTTCCCATATGGAATATCTATTCATAACCAAAGAAACAGAAGTTCTCAAGAATTTTCAAGTAGTCACATTCTAATGAAACAAAACAAAATAGAAACAGCTACAACTCCATGATAAGCTAATCAAATTGAGATGACAATGTTATAAATTTTAAGATTAACAATTATACAAAAATGCTAAACCATTAAATCTATGCTGAATGGCATTCACAGAACATAGCATTTGGCAAATGAGATTTTAGTCCTAATCTAACCATTTTACAAACCATTTTATGTTTTATAAGTGCTCTCATTTTTAACCCACTATTATTTTTGAATACATATTCAGAAATATTTTTGTTTGTATATGCTTTCAAAAGTACAAATTTGTACGAGCTCCAACAACTCCAGCAACCAAAATGACGACAAATGATGTTATACCTAAAAAACAAATATGGACCGTGAATACTACTCTTAAACATGTGTTTAAATTAATTTCATTTTTAAACACATATTCAGTTTTAGTGTAAATTGACTAGTAAATAAAAATCAAAAGTATTGAACAGGGGAATCAAAAAGGAAAAATGCTATTTTATAAATCCACTTCAAAGCTAGGATTAAATTGCTCTTTAGATATGGGATTGTAGG
Source organism: Hippophae tibetana (assembly GCA_037013495.1). NCBI lineage: Eukaryota > Viridiplantae > Streptophyta > Magnoliopsida > Rosales > Elaeagnaceae > Hippophae > Hippophae tibetana. The sequence goes on from CM072803.1 coordinate 12,520,547, forward strand.
AGCCCTTCACCCTTAAATCTAGTAGAGAACCTGACTTTTATTTTCTTTTGAATAAAAAAAATTGTCCTTGAAAGGTCTCAGGTCTCACTTCTCAGGCTGTTCTAAACCCTGTTAGAAAGTAGAAAAAAAGTTCAGGCTGTTCTGAACCTCAGTGAATTTCAGCAAAAGGAAACTGATATGCTGTTCAACATCAGATTCAGCTGAAAATGTTTCATCATTTTGCTGTGATTTGACAACTAGCGTATGAATATTGAAATATATGGCATAAGGAAGCAAAAGACAATCAAACAAGCATCACTCCGATAACCCTTTTAGCCATTGATTAAAAATATGAAATACTACACTAGCATTTTGAAGAAAGATCATTAAGAGAGTAACTAGTAGCAAAGCAATCAGAGAACTTTGAAGACCAAGAAATATTCCACATTAGAATTCAGTCATTTATTATTTCATCATTTTGCCTTGCAACTTTGAGGTTTTAAAATCAAGGTCATAGCTTTATTTGTGCAAGGAGCACTTATATATTATATCACAATCACAACTTATGTGACCAAATTCTACTTACCAGTAATTCTAGGAGACATCAGCTGTGAATAGACTTTTCCTTGTGCAAATGAAAAAGAAATACTCGAACACCTAATACAGAACTTGCTAAAATTTTAATTCAGAAAGTTCAGAATATATCATTTTCTTTGAAGTTGACTACTAACCACAACACAAATTTAGAAAAAAGTTCTACGATTCAAGAGTTTAAGAAAATATTTTCTGAGAAAAAAATAATATCGAAGTGAAAGTACCTTTGATAGTGAATGGGAACTAAATTCCGGCAGCAAAACTAGAGTCAAACTTGAAACAAGCAATCATGCCGCTCTCGATTCGATTTCCTCAGATTCTGACTAACGGAGAGCTTTTATAGGGTTAGAGTTGAGTACTGATCTCCTAACCCTAATACGAAGTGTTAGGAGTTTTGACACAGATTTTTCTTTTTCAGTTTTAATTATAATTAAATGGATGAGAGAGAGAGAAATAAAAATAAAAAAACTAACACATCCACTTTCTTTTTTAATTAATTTTGTTTTAAGCTTGTGTGTATAATTATGCTATTATTAAAATGCATGTGTAATTATTTGAATGTGCATCTTATTAGTTTAGAAAAAAATAGAGGGTTATTTAAGAAAATTTCTTACAGGAAAAACCAACATTAATTCTTGCTTTTATTTTAATAAATATGAGCATTTAAATAAATTTTAGATTCAAAAGAAATTTAGAAAATTAGCACCAATTCTTGCTTTCATAAAAAGAATGACAAGCATTTAAGTTGGTTTTGGGACAATAAAAATGAACATTATCTTTGGTTTTATTCCAACTTCAGCATATAATATTGCTCATTATTCATTTAAGTTAATAATTAAAATTTCTCTAAATTAAAATGTGCATACGTAATTTATTTAACAGATTTGTTTATTTATTTATTTTATTTTTAAATAGGCATTTAAGAAAGATAAATTTAGTTACAAGAAAACAAATGTATTTTTAAATAAATTTTGAATGAAAGAAAACCGAACACTATCCTTGCATTCCAACCGGAACATGTAACATCTTTTATTATTCATTTTGGGCATTTTGGTGATAACTTATCCAAATTGAAATGTACATGTGTCGTTTATTTGAGTGTGGCATTTAATTATTTATTTATTTATTTTAAAAGGCCACACTTTAGAAAGTAAATTTTATATTAAAAGGGCATTTTGATAATAAAAAAAAAATTGCCAACATTTTGATAAATGTTGAACACAACAAAAACTTGTACTATTCTTACTTTTATAAAAAGAGGGCATTTGAGGAAGTTTTGGGTCGAAGAAAACCCAAAATTATTCTTGCTTTTATATATAGTAATTATAATATTAATAGATAATAGATAGAGTGAAATAACTAGCAAGTCAATGAAGATTTACCTTTGTCTAATGAAATTTTTCAAAAATATTATCTAAATCGTCTAAACGCAAGTATATTTATCTTGAGCAAAATCAAATATTCCATAGTAATAATCCCTACAATGCTGGAAACGGATTATTGGGAATAGAACTCATGACAAGATATTTGTTTACCAATGCCAACCTAGAGTTAGGGCAGTTTAAGCATTCAAATAAGTGAGGATCACTTTAAAGAGCTAGACACTTGAAGCCACAAACCATGAAATACCATTGTTATATTAATATTCACAATTTAATATAAGTTATATAGATCAATATTTATTTTATCTTTCATTCTCTCATTTTTCACTCCTATACAACTGATATATACATATATCAAAATTCTACGCATACTTGTAATGTATTACAAGTCATCACAACTCAATATGAAATTTCCATACATATATGTGAAAATTTTAGGCACCTATTCATGAAATACGCAAAAAGTAAACCCAAATGGAATTATTTCCGTCAATTATATTATAGTTTTGAGATCTTGCCGTCTCATCCAAATATAGACTGAAACAACTGCAAGACATACCATGACTCTATCTAATTAACTTGTTACAGCTGTTTAGAATACAACATCAACTATGTCTAATGTGATCAACTATTACATTGAATATAACAGTTAAAATTCACAAAGCTAAGGATAAACGATGAAGAGCATTGCATAGATCTTAGAAAAGATCATCAAAGAGAGCACTGAGCAATACCATCAGCCATAAATGATATATACAGGACATAATGTTTGCACGGATTTGAAGATTAATAATGTACAACCAAACAAAAAAAGAATGATCCATTACAGATCATTAAAGAATAAATGTTTCTGATTAAGCAAATACATAACTGCCATAAACAGTGGGATGAAAATCGCAACAAAGACATACTTTACGTTTAGGCGCACAGCCTCAACCATCCACAATCTCTCATGCTTCGAATTTCTTTCTGATATACTATTTACATTAGAGTTCCCAGCACCCATGCTATGCGAAGAACCATCTTGTGATCTTTTAGCCACTTGATATAGCAATGATCCATGGTTAGAAAGAAATCTAAATTACTAAAATCTAAGCAAATAAACTAAGTTTCTGCTTATTTTAGATCTATGAGTTCATCCATTCAGAGTAAAACATTAACTATTTCGAATATCGAGACTGAAAGTGAAATATACAGTATGGTTACTAGTACCTCCTTCATGCATCTACCACAACCTCAAGATTGATGGAACCCTTAAAAACATAGATGCTCATGACGAAAGAAAACAACTAATGGTCAATCGTACACTGGCAACATCTGTTTTTCATAATTGAATCATAGTACAAAAGTACATGATAATAAATCAAAGAAAAACTAAAGCCAGTTATGCGTCATTAATTTATTTATCTTCGTTGTAACATTTCCATTTTTCACAATCCTAAACGCCAGCAAAGACATCGATTAGAGAGGAAAAAAAATATGACATACGGGATTTTGTAAAGCAGATAAAGCATGCACTAAGCTATAGCAAGAATGAACAAAATGATAAGAAAAAATGATTGATACTCATTTATTTATTATATCAAACTATGAAAATTTTTGTCTTGTTGTGTTTGTAGTTTCAGAATTAAGATCATCATACAACCATTAATGAAAAGACGGAAGATCTCACAAGAAGCAAATGTTATTATACTTTTGTGAACTCAAATGTTTTAGCTAAATTACACGAAGAAATAAATATGTAAAAAGTGTTTTTCTGATAAAGAATACCTGCCTGCAAGCTTTTAACAAAGGAATTTGTCACAGCTTCAAAGGATGATTTTGCACTAGAAGCACTGATGTTCTTGAAAATTGGATTCTCTTTCATTTTACATTCTTCATAATTGCACAACATAGAGCGCATCCTTTTTGGTGGTATGTAATTTCTCAGCCAAAATATTTTTCTCCCTTGTTAAGACATGCAACTGCAAACATATTATTACACTTAATTAAAGGTTTTACATAAATTTCTATTTTCAAACTTGTTTCAAAAATTACCAACATTAGGTATTTCAAAAAGAGCTAGAAATCATGTGAGAAGAATCTATAACATATGTGATGCAAATATATGTCAATCATCATTGTGCGAAACTTTATTATGCAATGTAGTACATGTCAGAAATAAGTCAAGAATGTTGTATGAAAATGACTGAATGATTTGATCTTATGATTTCTTTCTATTTATAGACTTTACAAAATACAACAAACCTATAAAATACATCAAAGCTGTCTATGAACAACTGTGGACAGTTGTGGACAGCTATTTATGGACAGTTTGTGGACAGCTATTTATGGACAGTTTGTGGGCAGCCATGAATTGTTGTCTATGGATAGTTATGGGCAACTGTTTATCGATAATTATTTACAGCTAAATAGACTATGGACAGCAGTTGCGTACAATTAAATGAATATAGACAACAAATTACAGCAAAACTGTTATGGACAACTAAGTTGTCAATGGAACACAACAAAGTTATTATGGACAATTAAGCTGTCCATTGACAGCCCCCCTTAAATTGATGTGTGTTGATCAATAAGCATCAATTTGTTACTTAGGAAGCAATGTCGATGACGAGTGAGAGACTTGGTGAAGATATCAACAATTTGTAGTTCATTAGAAATATGTGGAAGAGTGATAACACGAGCTTCAAAGTCTTCACCGATAGAGTGACAATCGACTTCAATATGCTTTTGTGCGCTTATGATAGACCGGATTGGCCGTAATCTGAATAGCACCTGTATTATCGGCATGTAAAGGTGTAGGATCGGTCTCAGAGAAGTCTAACTCAGCTAGGAAACCTCGAAGCCAAATAATTTCGGAACAAGCAAGAGACATTGATCGATACTCAGATTCTGTAGATGACTTAGAAACTCTGTCTTGTTTCTTACTCTTCCAAGAGATCAATGCATTACCTAAGAACATGCACCAACCAGTGATGGAGCGACGGGTATCAGTACAGTCAATCCAATCAGAATTGCTATAAGCAACAAGACGAAGAGAATTGCCTGAAGGAAAGAATAAGCCACGGGTAGAAGTGCCATGAACATAGCGTATGATCCGACGGACAGCAGCCAGTTGAAGATGACGAGGAGCCTAAAGAAATTGGCTGACTTATTGTACAACAAAAGAAATATCTGGTCTAGTGATGGTGAGATAGACAAAGCTACTTACCAATTTCCGATATAAGCTGGGATCAACAAGTCACCTTCCTCTTTGTGAAGCTTGACATTTAATTCCATGGGAGTATTAACAGAGGTAGCTTCCTGTAGTTCAGCTGTAGTCACCAAATCACTAGCATATTTGTGTTGATTGAGGGAAATACCAATGGGGCTATGATGCACCTCAAGACCAAGAAAATATGTAAGAGACCCAAGATCCTTCATATGAAAAGATTGTGACAGTGGATCTTGAGCTGGACAAGTAAAGTAGAATCAGAACCAGTGATCACAATATCATCAACATAAACCAAAAGGACAACAATGCCCATGTCTGATTTTCGAAGAAACAATGAAGTGTCATACTTGCTCTGCATGAAAGAATATTGTAATAAAGTGGTTCGAAATTTTTCAAACCATGCCCGTGGAGCTTGTTTAAGACCATAAAGAGAACGACGAAATTTACACATATTGGATGTCGGACAGGAAAACAACCCTGGAGGTGGCTTCATATAAATACATTCTTAAGATCTCCATGAAGAAAAGCATTCTTAACATCCATCTGATGTAGTGGCCAATCATTGGAAGCAATAAGAGCTATTATCGTTCAAACAGTAGTCATTTTAGCCACAGGAGCAAAGGTTTCCTCATAATTAACACCATATTCCTGTTTGTTCCCAAGGACAACAAGTCGAGCTTTATAACGATCCAAACTTCCATCAGAGCGAACCTTGATTGAGTAAACCCATTTGCAATTTCTTTCTGCATAGCTTGGCACCAACAATCATGCTTGACAGCATGTGAGTAGCATGTGGGAATATCAAAATTGGACAATGCAGTAGTAAGAGCTGAAATAAAATTGCCAGAAGAAAAACCATACCTGTCAGGGGGTACAGACACTCGAGAAGAGCGACGTACCAGAGGCTTTGGAGGTGTTGCAACTGACTGACTTTGGTGTATATTAGGATTAGATATCGGGTGAGCCACCGGAAGAAACTGTGGGCAAGAATGTCTTGTATATACCATTCCTGGTTTGAAGCGAGAACTGTTTTGAGGAAGAGCTAAGAACTGGTGCTCAAAGAAGGGAAGGACTACAGTAGAAAAAGAGGGCACAAAAGACAGAAAAAAATGTTGATTTTTAAAGAAAATAACATTCCTAGAAATACGTGTACGATGTAATGTAGGATCATAGCAAACAAATCAATTTTGACACACATTATATCCTAAAAATGTACATCTAACAGATTGAGCAGATAATTTATTTCGCTCATGAGGTGGTAAATGAACAAAACATACACAACCAAAGATACGAAGATTATCATAATTAGGTTGCTTAGTAAACAAACGAAAATAGGGAGATTCCATGTGCAAAACTTGGGAAGGTAAACGATTAATCAAGTGAGTAGAAGTCTTTAGAGCCTTAACCCAGAACATGGATGGAACAGAAGATTCTAACAAGAGAGTACGTACCATATCAAGAAGATGACGATTTTACGTTCAGCTACTCCATTTTGTTGAGGAGTAGCGGGACATGAACGTTGATGGATGATACCTTTAGAAGCCAAAAATACCTGAAACTCAGTGGACAATATTCACCACAAGAATCTGTGCGAAATGTCTTAATATTTGCAGAAAATTGATTTTCAACATATGCTAAAACTTGGTGAAAGTACGAAAAATCTCAGATTTAGAGCAAAGAAAATAAACCAAATTGAATCTGCTATGATCATCAATGAAAGTTACATAGTATTTAAATTTATCATGTGAAGTAATCGGGGAAGGTCCCCAAACATCACTGTGAATAAGATCAAAGCAGTGAGAAGCTCTACTAGCATGCAAAGAAAATGAAAGAGTTTTGTTTTTACCAAGTTTACAAGACTCACATTCAAAAGGGAAAGAAGAACGTTCTTTATTACCAAGAAAGCCTGAGTTCATTAAATGAGATAAAACTTGAGTATTAGGATGGCCTAAACGACGATGTCACACTATACTTAGATTAGGAATATTATTACAAGCAAAAGACTCAATAGAAGGAATTGGATAAATTGCTGGAATAGGTAAAAGTAATGGAAACAAACGTCCCACTTTAGGTCCCTTCGCGATCGGCTCCCCTGTTACTTGGTCCTGCACAACACAACCATCACCAGAAAAGTTAACAGCACAATTGTTATCAACTAATTGACCAACAGAAATGAGATTTATAGAAAGTTAAGGAGCAAGAAACACATCAGTAAATGTAGAAGAAGCATTTCTAACATTTTTGATTGGCAAAGAACTGCCCAAACATGAGACAAAGTTGTGGGAGTATTTGTCATATGATTAGAAGCCCCTGAGTCTACATACCAAAGTGTAGTAGAATTTTTACCTTGAAATCTCATTGCAGATAATGCCGAAATTAGCATCTGTTGCACCATTTCAGGAGTGCAATAAGTTGCTGCAGGAGGTGAAAGATTAGGAGAAGCACATGTGGAAGACACATGTGCTACAGTAGGTGCTATTGGAGGAACAGCAACAGAAGTCTGAAATGCTTGGGCCTGACGATTCTGGGGACGAATACGACATTCTTTGATAATATGACCATTTTTCTTGCAATAACAACATTTTTTAGAACAATTGGCAGCAATATGCTCATATTCTTTGCAGTAGAAACATTACATATTTTTAGAAGACATAGATGATCCACACCCTTGGAATGCATAATCATAGTTATCGTCGTGGAATTGCCATAAGATTGTTTCAGAATAGCTTGAGTACTTAGACGTTGTTCTTCGCGAAGTAACTCACCAAAGCAAATATCTAGAGAAGGAACAGGAGATCTGTTCAATAGAAAAGAGCGAACTGATTCATATTTCGGGCGTAATTTCATGAGAAATTGATCACGCTGACTAGTCTTGTGAAGATTTTGAATAGTTGATATAGTAGCAACAGGAACATTTGTTGTAACTAAATTAGCATATTCATGCCAAAGAGTCAAAAATGTCGAGTAATAATCCTGGATGGAAAGACTACCATGTTGGTACATGACAATCGCATGTTCCAACTGAAAGCGACGAGCATCATTATCTTGATGATAAAATTTCTTCAAATAATTTCACATGGAGTGAGCAGAGTGATGAGCCATCAAGTTGGTGACGATATGTGGTTCCACCGAACTAAGAAGCCAAGACATGATTCGAGCATCAAGCACAACCCAAGAAAGAGAAGACACGACTTCCTTAGAGTTGACAGTATCAGATGTTGGTGTAACATTTGTGCCATCAATATGGCTCCAAAGGTCTTTTTCCTTGAGGAAAAGTTCAAACTGGAAAACCCAAGTAGAATAATTTTTTCTCGTAAACTTAACACACACTGATGCAGTGTCCATTGCAAGTAAATAAAACCCGAGAAATATTCAAACAAATTAAAAAAAACAAGATAAGGACCTTAAACAGAAATTACCGAAGAACACTTGTTTAGTAACAAACGCTAAAAAATTATCAATGAAGATTTCCTCAGAAATAGAAAACTGAATTTTTTTTTCTCAAAGAAGCTCTGATACCATGTCAGAAATAAGTCAAGAATGTTGTATGAAAATGACCGAATGATTTGGTCTTATGATTTCTTTCTATTTATAAACTTTACAAAATACAACAAACCTACAAAATACATCAAAGTTGTCTATGAACAGCTGTGGCCAGTCGTGGACAGCTGTGGACAACTGTTTATGGATAATTATTTACAGTTAAATAGACTATGGACAGCAACTGTGTACAACTAAATGAATATGGACAACAAATTACAGCAAAACTGTTATGGACAACTAAGCTGTCAATGGAACACAGCAAAGCTGTCCATTGACAGTGCATACCTGCATCTGTATTCTCTCCCTTTCAGTAGCTAGTTGCACTATCATATCCATAACTAGCTTAGTCCTCACATTAATTTCATCTGCACTGGAAAGTCTTGACTTGTTAGCTTGATCCAGGGATGTTTCCATGCTTTGCATTTTATCCCTCAACAAACCTAGTTCTTTAGTAAGTTTTGAGTTGACTTCAGATAACAAAATGCATTGATCGTCTGCAGTTTCAGTCTTACTTTCGGCTTTCATAACCTTTGATTGCAGTTCTTCAATTAAAGTTTCCATATCCCAAATTGCAGAGTATAACATATTCTGCTGTTCTTGACTAGATTCGGTGGACGCTTTTGCTTGCTGTAACTGGACCTCTGCTCCTCTCAATTGATTCTCAAGAGAACGTACCTTTTTCTCTGCATCATTGACACTTCCTTTGAGAAAGTTAAGCTCTTCGGTCAGTTCGACGTTTGCTCCATTTATTTCTGCTACCCTAAGTTCTGCACTTTCAGCCTTTATGTCCGACATATAAATTGTTTCTTTTGGTGAATCAATTCGGCTCTCTAGGTCCCTAAGTTGGTTAATGAGTTCTTCATTTGTCACATTTGCATTATGTATCTGGAGATATGATTCTTCAAGCTTCTTCTCAAGAAACCTTACTCTATCTCTCAGATTAGCTAGTTCAGCATTCATATAACTATTATCTTGATTTATACCATCGAGCTCTTTTAAGACAGTTGCGTCATTACTAGGCTCTTCTATACAATGTTGCAGTTTAGATTTCAATTCGCTTTCTCGTTGAGTCACTCTATTTAAATTAAAATGAACAAGCTGGAGTTTACCCAATATTTCCTTTGATATCCCCTGGCAAGCTACGGCATAATTCTCAGCCTCTAAAAACCTTCCCCACACTACATCTGCAGCTTCTTCCATATGAAATGCTATCTGCTCTCTATAATGTAGCTTTCGCCTTAGCTCTTCTTCACTTTGTCTTGATTCCATTAGCATCTTCTCTAGATCTAGCTCTCTTGCAAGTGATTTCTCTAGCATCCTTAAAACATGTCTCTGTTGTCCAGCCATCTGTAGATTTGATTTGGCATTTATATTTAACAATGGTCCATGCTCCGATATTTCCATGGCAATGTCAGTTTTCCCTGTCAACATTCATACCTCGGGTAAATAATCACAAACTAAAATACAATATTCAACGAATGAGTACAAGTAAGCTCCTAATTATGTCAAAAATGTCTACTTACAACTATCGTGCGCAAATGCTAATGCAGTTCTCCGCAACTTGGCTGATTGTGTATTCATCTCTGACATTTGATATTGACATTGTTTGAAAGATTCTTCAGAACCATTGAACTTCTCTTCCATTCTAGAGTGTAATTCGTAGCGTCTGCACGAGGATAACTTTTGCCTGGCATTAATCATCTCTGATTTGAGAGTATCGAGAAAGCCATCCAGTACTCTTACCTCAGAATCCAAAATTCCAGATGAGAGGTTAAATACCAAAGCTCTCTCAACAAAGTCATCTGACGTATACTCACTTTCGATTACAATTGCTTCGAGATCATTTTCCTGAGCTAAAAGGTATGTTAAAAGCACATGGAGATTTACCAACTTTTCAGAAAAATAAGCCATGTCCAAATCTACTTTAGTTAGCACTTCTATAGAGCTCGCTAATTGTAACATCTCAGTTTCTTTTGGTGAGCTGCCTTCATGTATGTGCAGTTTTTCAGAATCTGGATTGTCACCATTAATATCGGCAACATCGTGATCTTCCATTCTGGAGCTTAATTTTGCGACCTGGCAAGCTGGAGAAAAAAAAGGAAAAATATATGAAGCTATCCAGTGGACCTAAGTAATGACACTGAAGTTCAAAGCTACTACTTATAAGATAGCCGCCTAAAATAAAACTGAAGAGTGGACTAGTCTATATTCAAAATATAATGTCTGGCCAGACTGTACCAACTCCAACAGAGAGTGATTAACGCAACTTAGTCTCAGATATCAGAAAGAACTAGAAACAATCACAAACACATAGAGCTTCATTCAACATTATGACATCATTGTCCCCATATCACATTGCAATGAACTAAATTCAGCCAACTCCATACAGTAGGGCTACCACATTCAGATTGACAGGCCATAAATGTTTCTTCAGTAGCTAATATTAGCATATCAATGATATGTCATTACTTGTTATTATGATAGTTTGACTAGTTTCCATGTTCTCTAATAGTAGTACTATATTATCTGTGGAACACTTCACATACATGCACCATACTTTTGTCATGATGTACATACTTAGATTTACATACATTATGTACTTGTTCCATCAAAAACTCAAATCCTAAAAATTTGGAGGGAGACCTATTGAGCAAGTGAATAACTGATAACAAAGTTAGCATACTTGATAAAACACCCATGAGTATTTTGCTGGACGGATTCTAAGTTATCTTGGCATAGAGTAAGATTTGCTTACTTAACATATACCAGAAGAGAATAAGGGGAAACCAAGTGGAAAGACAAGTGTCAAGCAGATAGAAACAAAAGAAACAGGAGTTTTGAGGTTAATTGTGGTTCACTTGGCCTTGATGAACTCCAGTCGTGAGTCTCTTGACAAAATTTGAGTATGTTAGTGGCAGCAACTACTACTACTCTTCAGTCAGTCTGGATTCCCAGTTCCTTTCAATTTGTTTCGCAGTTTCATGTTAAATAATGGAGACATAAGCTATATGTTTGTAATATGTGACCTATGTTTTCATTTTTCATCAAATATGGTGTCATAGACATGAGTGTGGATACTCGACATTCTAATTGTTAGAAATTTAAAGAAAATAGATGTGTCTGACACTCGAATATGTATCCAAAAATAGGTATCCAAAAATCTAAGACTCAGTATCATTTCCATGTAACATAGACTTTAACTATATGACACCCTAGTCAAGTGTTAGAGAAATCCCATTTGCAAACAATTAATTTTATTTGTGGAAGAACATAAAAACTTTGATCTAGTGGTTTTATCTTCAAGTTGAGAGGTTTTTCACCATTTTCATTTGTAATCATTTTCAAATTTTGGTTAACCATAGCCACACCTTTTTCACAATATCCCAGAGTAACTTGTTTCATAGTTTTTCAAACCCCGAAGATATTTTCCTTAATAATTGACAAAAAAAAAATTATAATTCTAACAGTCTCAAGACATTTGTTCAGTCATGTAAGCACATAGGACCCTAAAGAAGCATGCATTTAGTTTCTATTTGTGGGCATTGATTGAATAGAGACATTGAACCTAAAAACCGAAATTTAGATATACTGAAACAACCAGAAGCCTTCCACTAACAAAATCAATAAACCCAGTTGAATTCTCTATGCACGAGCCAGAACCCAAGTTACCTATCATAAATCCAACACGTTTCCAAAACTAACAACCCAAAATGCAAATAAAATTCAGACACAAACTCCTAAAAATCAAAGAAACAAACAAAAGACAAACCAAAATTTTCATCATACAAGCAACAAACAAAGAACAAAAAAAAGTTACGCACAAAAATCTTAGACTCGTACATTCTTACTTAAACACAAACCTGAAAAGAAGTAGAAATCTCTCTGGGTCTTCTGGACAACTTTCCAAGGAAAAGAAAAAAAGATTAGAATAGTGAAGAAAATGAAAGTCTTGCTCGACAACTTCTCTATTCATCACAATTTATCGTCAAATCAAGAAAAGACTAGAGAAATTGTTTGAATTGAGGAGTTTCATAGACTAACCCAAAGCTTTGGTGGGTTTTCGGCAATCAATTTGTCAAAATTTGAAACTGCCATTGCTTTGCCGTAGTGGTCACCCGATGGAACTGTTTGTACGGCGAACGTTGAATCTCAATACACGTAACTCCAACAATTTAAAACTCTATAATTAATTATATAACCAACATTCAGTAACTGCTTAATTTGCCGAACTCTATTTAAAGTATCCAAAAAAGAAGAAGAAAAAAATCTCTGTTTTGAACTTTTGAGATCATGATTCTAATTTCTAACCATTAATGCAATTTGGGATATGGGTTTTTGAGTTTCATTTACGTGAATTTGGTAAAAATCCTAATAATATTATAACTTCAACCATTACGTACATAATTTGAATTTTTTGAATAAATTAACTAAATTTTGATTAAAATAATTGATTAAAAAATATTTTAATAATATAAATAATAAATTAAAAATTAATTACAAAGAGGAAAATAGATAGTTACTCTTGCACGGTTTGCATTACAAAGCAATCAACTTATTAAAATGTTCTCTCTCTTTTAAATACAGTTATTTTAACTAAATCATATCATATTGTTTTTATTTAAATTAAATAATATAAATAGTATAATAGCGAAACATATTAATTAAAAAAGAACATAAAAAAGTAACTATATTACTAAAATAAATAGTACAATGGTGAAACATATTAATTAAAAAAACATGAAAAAAAGTAACTATATTACTAAAATAGCACTTGTAGGCACTTAGCAAACATTAGCCATAACCATATTATATTTTTCACCATCAAGATTAAGAAAACCATATACAATCTTATAATCAAAAGAAACACTTTGAAATATCACTTCACTACAAACTTTTCATATCCTCCTTAAACCATTAGTTTTAATAATTATGGTATTATCATCATCAATTTGACAATCCATCTCAAACTAAGAATAAAATAAAAATTCATAATGAAAGAACATGTAACAAAATCAAAGATGTTAACAATAATGAGAAGATTAGTTCACACAAGTCTTACACTCACATCCTAACAAAATATGATTATAAATCTCACGTTCAATATTACAAAAAAAAATAAAGAATATGGAACAAATATCATCCTCAATTTATAACTTCTCAAATTTATAAAATATCATGCAGACAACATTAAAAGAAATGTTTAATCTTTAAGTAGAATTTAACTTTCTAAAATTGATTTTAAACATATAATCTTTAACTTGTATGAGTTGCCTAACTCAATGGTAACTTTATAACCAAACTATGTATTATAATTTTCATGAGTAGTATTACATCATCTCAAAGAATTCATACTATCTTGTCTAATAAACATATTTAAATTAATAGATTTTTTTTTCTTTTTTGGAGAGAATATTGAACTCTTTCTCTAATATAGTTTAAACAAAAGTCGATTTATTTTTAAATAAAAGTCGTAAAGTTAATAACCATTAGAATTTGACTTGTACCACCACTAATAGAGTTGTTCAATTAAAATTATAAAATCTAATCAATAGTAAAAAAATTAATTTTTTCAACCTATTGATTTATTAAAAAAAAAAAAAGAAAAAAAAAATCTGATTCTTGTGGTGTTACAATTAAGTCCAAATAGAATGGTCTAAGATTTGGGGCCGAGCTAGTGTTGGGCAACAAAAGCCCAAATGTAGTAGCAGATATAGTTCTCAACCCATTCCAAGTGAAATATTTAGTGTTATATATGACATTTATATAAATGATAGATATGATCAAGGTTTAACTATTAGGAGCTGAATCAAATCAGAAAACTCCTTAAAAAAATTCAAGATTTTACCAACTTAACTGGAGAGGATGGAACCCACACTCCTCTAGTAGAAGTAATTAAGTGAGTGTTCTTCCTCATAGCAGGTGAGCTCAATATTTTATTTGTAAAATTAGTTAAGTCAGACTTAATTAAATACTTATTGTTTGGAAAAAAAATGCAGAGGGACGCTTCAAATTTTCTAACTAGTTCTTGTGTTATTATTTTCTATTTTCTTTTTCTTATTTTTGTCCAAGAAATGTAAACATAAAAATGAACTCTACATATGTTGATCAAAGTGGTGCACACATAGTGAGGTAGTGAGAAAAATTAATTGGGTACAAAATGCGCGCCTTTGTACAATTTGCTAAGTTTTGGGCAAGAATTAGTTTCTAGCATGGAGGCTTTAAAATTGTGAGTTTTTCAAGTATAATGGTTTTTTTTTTAAGTTTGAGGTTTGACTATGTACAAATTGGAGACGACTTATTTATAGGTTTATAAAAGCTTTTTAAGATTATACAATTGTAATAAATCATTCTTCTTCTTTACATCGTAAAGATAATTTTTTATTGTAAGAGTTATCTTTCTTTTCTAATATATTGTAATTTTCATTTGGTTTTTAATAAGTGCATATATATGTGAATTAGATGTAGTGTCAAATTAGTGTGATTTTTCTTTCACTTAGATTTATATTTAATAGTGCTTTTAAACATGTCTTGTTATGTTTTGATTTGTTTTCTTTCTTTATTTAGATCTAGATTTTATATTTTTCATTTTGATATTTTTATAATTTTAAATATAAATATCTCAACATATGAATAGTCAAATTTAATTTAAAATATGTTATCTTATCAATGGAAATACTTTAACAATATCTCATTAAAAATAATTTCACGTATAGATCGATGAACTATTGATTGACATTCACTATCAAATTGTTTGATGTTGGTCATGATATATGATGGAAATATATGCTCTGTTTTTATATTTATGCTACACACATGCACACACTCATAAATATTTATATACTTGTAAAGTTTGAACCCACGTTTTTTCAACCCAGGTGCATCAATTCAAATTATTAAATATTTTTGTCCATGATAAAATAATCCGTCACACAAATCTTTCAACATCCATGAATCCTCAATGTAACACCAATGTAATCCAATCACGTTTTTAAAGATACATTACAAATTGAGATGCATAACATTACTATTACTCTTGTTTATTTATCTTTATACAATAAATTTATTTTATCACATATATTTATTTCATTTAAAAAAATGTTAAATTTTATCAAATTTTATGTTATTTTTGAGAAAAATCCTATTACAAATTAAAGAATAATTTCAATAAAATGTATGTCATTACATAGATAAGGTACCAAAGCCCCCACTTCTAACCTACTCACCAAACTTGTGTTGGAGAACAATTATGATTTAGAGTTATTAGAAAACTTGGACATCTATTCTTTGAGAGAAAGAGAGGTTTCCATCACCATCACCATCACAATCCGGCAAAAACATAGCCAGCAATTTGATAGATACATAACAAATCAACTAGAGGCTTTTACGTTTTGATATTAGGGAAATTTTGTTGGCATGATTAAATCAGCTGCCAAAATGCCTCAAGAGAGGGCCCTAGTATTGGAGGGACGTTACGAGTAAGGTACTTTCTTGATGCATATATATTAACAAAGTTTAAGTATAATTTCATTTGGAATTTACCAATTTAAGGATGTGATAAGATAAATGGATCTAATTTATTACACAATTTTTTTCTATTTATTAAAGGTTGAAATTTATAATAAACATTATAAAGAGTTAATTCTTTAAATCTTAAATGTTTAGTTAGAAGATTTAAAATTAAGTAATAAATTGAGTACCATGATACTATGTATTATTTTAATGATAATTATTACTTATTGTTAGACTCGTAGGTATATATATTCAAAACAAATCTCCAATAGGGTTAAATAATCTAAATTTGGTCAATAAAGATGGTTAGTCACATTTAAATGTTACAGGGCACTATAAAATACTTCAACAAATTAGAGGAAAGAAATTAAGAAAAGCAAGTTAAAGTAGTCATATAGTAGTACAGTTGTAAAACATCACCTAGCTAGCTTGAAACCATGGCACTGGTCTAAAAGACCAAGGGCTCATCTTTGATTTTTTTTTAGTACAAAATAATTGACAATAGGTTGATTTATGGCAATTAACTGTCATTAAAATATCAAACAAATATAAAACATATTTTTACCTATATTTAGACCATATTTATTTTTTATAGACCTTATCTCAATCATAAACACTAACCTATTATATTCAGTTAAAACCAACTTGGAGATTTTTTATTATTAAAAAAAAAACCCACCTCTAGCTCTCAAAGGCAAATGCCTTTAAAACCATGGGTAGGCTAAATCGAAAATCTAATAAATTGGAGCATATAAAAGTAATAAAAAATAATAAGCTTTATGTCTTTACAGCTAAAGAGCTTGTGACGATTGACATTTTTCTTCAAAAAGTCTAATTTTCACCCAACAATGTTAAAGTCTTTAAAGCAGTACCCTTATGTCTAATCATAAAATTAAAGAGTCATATGTATGAAGGAGACAAAGGTTTGGTATAGCAGGTATCTTTTTATTACAATAATGTTGCTTCTATATCTAAAAGTTTGCATGTAAATGTGTTAAGCTATTACTATATATTCGTTATATATTATTAAAAAATATAATTTTTATATAATTATGTATTTAATCATGAAATCAAATCGTATTATAAATAATAAAAATAGTATAATTAGTAAAAAATTTATACAATCAAATTGTATGTGTCTACAATGTATTAGATATTTAACTTAATATATCTTAATTTTTAATTATAAAATTATGTATATTGATTTTTTATGCCATATAAACTTAAAGTAGTATTTTTTAAAAAATTTAATTAAAATATAAAAATAAATAAAATATTGATTTAAATAAAATTCATAATAAAAAATTATTTTTTATTAAAATATTTATAATCAATTTTATCCTATTATACATATTAATTATCATATAATTGAAAATAAACAAATATTAAAATGTCCGGGAAAAAAGTACTTGAAGATGCCATATTTTTTTTCAAAGGGCATCTTCTAATTATGAAAAAGAAAGAGTAAAAAATAAAAAGGTTGATATTTTTTGGTTTTAGAGATGAAAAAAATTAATCAATAAAAATTAATGATATTTATAAAAAATATTTAAAATATCTATTTTTTTACTATTAATTATACATTAATATATAATTATTAAATAAAATTATCATTTATAAATTAATATTATGATAATAATAATTTAAATTTAATGAATATTAACATTCTTTTAAGTTACAAAACTTTGAAAGAAAAAAAAAATCAATCATTCAACAACATCTCATGATTTCTTATCATATGCTAAGTAATGATTTTTGCATGAAATTCACAAAACCTTCTCGTAGAGATTCACTGTTTCTTTTTTTAATATTATAATTTTCAGAATTAACTCAATTGAAAATAGTCATATAATTGCATTT
This sequence comes from Hippophae tibetana, assembly GCA_037013495.1. Lineage (NCBI taxonomy): Eukaryota > Viridiplantae > Streptophyta > Magnoliopsida > Rosales > Elaeagnaceae > Hippophae > Hippophae tibetana. The sequence continues at coordinate 12,538,628 of CM072803.1, forward strand.
TAATATTTAATTTAAAAAACAAACATGTTGCATTATTATAATATTAATGAACTAAATATATTAGTATATATAGAGAGAGAAGAAAATTGGTATTGGTGTGGATTCATTTGATATTTTATTTTCTTTGATATCATTTTATAAAAATGCAAAAATTCTTGATATACTTCTATTTTTCTTCTAAAATTATAAACTACTATTTACTCTTGTATAAGAGGAATAATTGTTATCTTATAGATATTATCTATAATTTTTATGGTTACTTTGAATATTAAACTACTTATTAGTTAATATTGAAAATTTTAATATTTTAGAACTCTTACTACTACAATATTACATATTTAAGTTGGTATTTAAGATCTGTTATAAATAAAAACTAATTTAGAATTGAGTTAAAATTTGAATTAGTAAAAAAAATTGTGAAATGAAATTAAAATTTTAAAAAAAAATCTATGGATTAATCGATGTGACACATGTTTTGCATCAATTATCGCGTAAGATCGGCCTAATTATTCGTGTTAATTAATAAGTTACGGTAGAGAACTCCATGATAAAGCTAAATACCTCTTGTGAATTTATTGTATTTTTTTATGTTCTCATGTAATTCAAAGCAAAGAGTTTAATTTCCTACTATTCTAAGTAATGTTCTTACTATTTGAATTGAGATTATTGAATGAATTATAATTCAGTTTTATTTTTAAGTGTGATGTAATTTACAACGTATTTAATCTCTTTTTTTAACACTGAGAAAGAATGATGTCTAAACTTTTATTTCTTTGATTTTTTTTAAACTTTATTAAATGTTCATATATTAATTGCATGTAGCCTGTTTATGTTCATGCGAAATTTTATTTTTGCCCCATCGTCAATCTATTTTTAATCATTAGTAAGCATGAGTAGCACATAATCCGCAAAACTAATATTTATATGGGAATTGTTTTTTCTTAATTTGTATCAAATAAACATATTTGTGTCATAATTATTGAGTTAAGAGTAAGAGTTTCCATAGTTTTTCAAAATGAATATGTTTGTTCCTTAATTTATGAATTATACACTATTAATCTTGTTAATATGAAAAATAAGTATTTAATCTTACAATTATTAAAATAAGTACTTTTGGTCCATTAACATTATTAAAAGTAATCACTTATAATACTTAAATTTTATAAATAGAGGGACTAAAATATTCATTTGTACACAATAAATTGATTAATGTAACCTTCTTTTTTAAAATTATAGGACATTTGGTGTCCAATGTAATAATTATGAAACTAAATCACTTAAATTAAATAATTATGAGAACTCATTTTCACTTATATTCTAGCTATTCATTTTTTAGATCATTGGGAATGGTCTAATCTCACACGATCCATCTACTAGTTTGGTAATAATACTCACGCGATCCATCTACTAGTTTGGTAATAATACTCACCCTTCATTTATTTCAAATTACATATTTGAATTGAACAAAATATTATTGTTTTATCTTTTGATATAAAAAGAAAAAAGTTTTATCTACCAACAATCGCCTTATATATCCTAATGATTTCAAATGGAATATTTATCAAAAATATCCTTAAAGATTTAATATATCTTCACTTATGTCCTAGATTTTTTAGTTAATACCATTGATGTCTCTAAATCTAATGGTATTAACTTTTCTATCCATATTATGTTAATATTTGTGTAACTTTGATACCAAATTTGGGGCTACCTATATAACACTAATTGTTAATTTCTATAATTCATGTATATTATTGATTAAAGGTAATTCCTTAATTTATTTACCATAACATTATTATATTTCTATTATCATCCTTATTTATGAGTATTATAAATTAATATAAATAAATATTTAAACATTCAAGATCCTTAATTGACTTAAAAAGTTATCATTAATATATCTGATTTAATAGATCCACTATAATTTTCCCTTCTATTTATCTTCTCTTATTACACTAGTTATGCCTTAACTTTGCTCAAACCTTAATATTCTCCTAGTAATAGTGAGTCTTTGATGACTTGCATGATTTGACATAATTTATCACTTATCAATTTTAATTTTAGTATAATTTTATTTATTTTTTTAATTGAATTTAGATGTAATTATTATTTTTTAAATTTTATTGCATATTTGAAGAAAATGAAGATCCAAAATTATAAAAGCATATTGTCTAATGACTCTTATAATTTAAAAAAATATTTATTTAAATCAAATTTAAATAAGAATTTTCAATATATATATATCAAAAACTTGATCGATACAAAACTATAAGTGCACAATATCGTAGTTTTATAGTAAAATAATAAGAAAAGTTATCATTAGTGATTGGTAACTTACTTTTGATAAATACCAAAATTATACTAATTTCAATTTTATCTAGAGATATCATTAAAGTTATTGTAATTTGAAGTTTAAAATAAATATGGAAAAGAAAATAAAGATGTTGTTCAGAAATCAAATCAATAAGGAAAAAACTTTTAGGAAATCGATTTCACCTAAGTCCTCAATATGTTTTACTCATTTAGCTAATTGAATTTAATTCTCTCTGTTTTTTAGTAATCTTCAAAAAATATCCAAAAACCTTTTTCAATAATCAAGCGAAAATATTATTGTTCATTAATTTACATAAGAGTATGCAATTTAATAATGCAAGAAAACATTAAGAGCAATGATTGTAAAACTATACATGTTCATACAAGCCTTTCGATTTCTATATTTACCTATGCCAAAATATTTCAGATATATCCTATAATTCACTCTTTCAATAATAAATCACAAGAATAAAATCATCTAATTAATTATCAGTTAATTAGATGATTGAAAACATACTCGAAACAGTTTCTGAGTTGTGTGCTTCATTTTTTTTTATGTGTTCCCAAATGAAAATAAGGATTCATTTTATAGCACAATACATCCCTCTTTACAAGTTGAGAATAACTATTTTATCCTTACTTTAATAATTCATCTTTTTTTCAACTTTTTGGCTTATCAATCTCAGTCATTGTTTTTTCTTGGTATTAACGATGACGCTTCTTCACCTTCTTGATCTTTGATGCAGTAAATATATTTATAATCTTTGGTGATTTTTTTGGCATAGAAGTAGAATATCTTCATTGTTTCTTGACTAATTTCCACGTTGTTACTGTTAAAATTTGTTTCATATTTGGTGATTTTTTCATCATTCTCTTCGAAGAGAGCCATGTTACTGATGAGTGTTTAAAAAAGACTAAAATTACCTTAATTTAATATACTTTAATTGATTAAATAGATTTATATTTGTACGATTTTATAATATTTTTATATAAATTTGTCTTTTCGGAATCATAGATATTTTTATTATTTTATAGGTATTTTTGTTCAAAAATAACTTAAAGACTCGAAGAAAAATATTAGAAGTAATACATCACAAATATGTTGAGAAAAAAATGAAGAAAAGTCAATACAAATGGAAAAATAAAAAAATGGACAACAGTGCTACTCACGCGCCCATTCACGCCAAAGTCCCCCCGTGCATGCCTAGCACATACCCATGCCGAGTCCCGCACGCAACAACATGCATCGGCACACCAATGTGCCAGTATGGTGCACACCAACGCCCGTATGTCGCAAATCTCGTCTCCCACGCGCATGCTAATATGTCTAAACTCGTCCAAAATCAATTTTTGAGATATTTTTCCACCTTTTTTCTTTTTCTCATCTATAAAAGACATTTTCCCCTATCGTAAAAATCACCCCTCAAAATCCCTCAAACACCTAAAAATCTCAACTTATCTTTCTATTTCTAAAAAGATTTTTTAGTTTTTTTTAGTTTTAAAGTTTTTCTCTTTTTGACAAAAACTAGTTATGTTTTTATAGATTTCTAGTCTATGATTCAATAAACGGAAATACAAATCCGTTTGAAAGTTTTCCAACAACAGAATTAGCATCAAAGTTCTATAAGAATTTTTTTGGGGTATAATTTTAAAATGATTTTTTTACAATTATGTTTTATGTTTTATTATTATATGTTATGTTTAATTTTTTTATGATTTAAATTTAAGATAGCTTGCCGTTTATACTTATGATATAATAATAACATTGTTATGCTTGCGAAATATTAAATAGGTAAAACATCTTTATAAAATAAATTGATTTTATTTTTATTCAAGATTTTATATTAAGGATGTTAGAGAGAAATATATTATTTTTCATTACAAACTTAAATCTGAAAATTAGATTCTAAGGTTTAATTATCCGATCTGATTTAGAGTAGTGCTCTTTTATTTGTTGGTACAATCGCTTAATAGTTAGAGTGAAGCTCTATTTCAATTGTTTTTTAATAAAAACTATTATTCAAAAATGTATTTACAACATATTTTTAGTAATAAAGTTGAAATTCAACACTTAATTAATTAATAGGCCCTGCCTAATGATATTAGTTAATTAATATTAAACAAAATAATTTGGGCCCTGTCTAATCAATAAATATCAATTTATATCTTTAATAACCCAAATAATATGAACAATCATAATTAACTTAATTATTATATCCATAAATACTTCACTCTTATGAATGATAAAAAATTTCATTATTGTTTATTGAATCCATATCTATGTTTATTTTTTTATGTCATTAGATTAGGAAACAAAAATCAAAATATCATGACAGGATGTTTATGATTTTTGTTTTTGAAAGTTTGAATAATAAATTAAAAAACACATATATTTCTTCTTTAGATCGACCTTGGGAGTATACTAGTAACTTTTTATAAAATGATTTGTACACTTGCGAGAGTTTTACAAATATAAAACTAAAGTATCTACAAGATCGGTATTACTAACCCAATGCTGATCTTTTGTCTTTGTCAAGTTTTTAGTGCCATTGCCGGAAACTTAATTTTGATTCATCAGTTACTATGAGAAGTGATGATAATTTTAATATTGAGTAATTTACTTTGATTTTATTAGAATTATTAATTTTCTTGAGTTCATAGAAAATTTAGCTTAACATTTGATCTGTTAATACAAAGAGCTCTTTTGTGTTGAATTCCTTTTCTAAAAGAGCCATTGGTTTAGGAATTTCTCGGTTTGTGTTAGAAATCCCTAACTTGATAAAGTGGTAGGGACCGATACATCATTCATTATTCTAGTCCATTAGTGAATTGAAATTTTTAGATAAACAAGCTTGTCACCTGCTTTATCTTCTTCCTAAAGTTCTTGATTTCTTTTTTGAAAATTTTCAAGAAATAATTTAATTCACTTAAATTAATTCTTGGATATATGTTTTCTATTAATCATGCACGGAAAAATTTGTAAACAAATATTGAATCAACTTCTTTTAAAATATTGAATTTACTTTTTATAGGGAATTCATTTTCTGTAGTATATAAATTTTTATCTTCTATGTGTTCTTGTGTAGATTTTCTTGTCAAGTTATACAGACTTAACCATTATGGTTTATTGAGATTTTTGTATTGGTTCCTTTCATCTTTAATAACTAATGAATTTCTGAGGGGATTTTTTCCATAAAATAGCACTAGATGCCTTAATATCTTTGATATTTTTAGGATAAATACCTCTTTAAATAGTACTGGATACCTTACTATTTTTCCTAGATTTGTCAACCTACTTGGTGCTGTTGTTATTGTTGTAGTGTTGTAGAATAATTCCTTACTATCTTCTTTAGAGTTATTAGTTGTGGTACTTTGTAATTAGCATAACTATCTTTAGCCTCTATTCTATTGGTAAATGTTTTATGAGTTACTCCACTAAACTCAAAAACAAATTTACTTGTTTTTGTCCAATTGCTATAGATTCTTGGTTTTGGGTCATTATTAACCACATCAGTCTTTGTTCGTTATTCTTTTTCTACTTCATCAGCCTAATTGATCTTTTTTACATCAGAGTTGTTACTCTCTTTTGAACTGTTAGGTCTTTCATTTTCATCTTGACTTCTTTCATTAGAAGTTTTATTTTCTTTAGATTGAATTTGATGAAGATTTCTCTTTAGAGTTTTTGGACTCTAAAAATTGTTTTGAACAATCAAGTTTTTCTAGTTTATTTCCTATCTTCGTAAGAGACTTCTCGAGGTATAAAACCTCAAGTTGTTCTTATAAGATTTTTATCTTTTTTTTCTTTATCTTGATCTTAATATCAAAAAATTTCATTCCTATAAATATAAAAATAGTTAGACGTACTAATTTTATGGTAAAAGCATCTACTAAATTATTTTTATTTCCTAGGAGATGTTTGACATTAAAATTGTAGTAATTGAACCATTGTTTCCATGTGACTAAATTTTCTTGTTTATAATCACTTACAATATTAGTTCTTAAAAATATCCAAAATTCATGTTATAAGTTCTAACAATGAATATGAAACTTATTACATATATTACAAATTTATTAATAGCCTTTTTAATAGCTCGATATGTTTTTTTTCATTACTGTGGTAATTTAATTATGGACCATAGGAAGATATTGATGTATATCTACAAAGGTAGTCATTTTTTTCATCTATTTTTTCTTTCAAAATTACTACTCAATATTCTTGTGAAGCATCTATTTCAATTATGATTTTATCGTCTGGCTTTGGATGGTATGAAGTTGGTAAATTTTTTACCTGTGCTTTTACTTTATCCATATATAGAGTATCTTGTTTTGTTCATTTTCAGATAGTCTTTTTTTTATTTTACTTGTAAAGGTTTTCACATTTCTATTGGTTTCTTGATATATGATTCAGCTTATGTCACACATCTTAAAAATATTTATAGTTGGTTTTTATCCTTTAATTCACTAAGAATACCTTGAATGTTATTTAATATATGAGATTGTAGATTATGTTTTTCATCTTCAATTTGCAACCCTAAATACTTAATTTTCTGTTAAGTAATAATTTCTCTTATTTCAAAGAGTATAATGCCTTCTTTCCATCATTTTTTGTAAAATATTAATAATATTCAAATAATGATTATTTAATTCACTCCTAAAAACCAAAATATTATCTATATAGACACAACAAATATTTTATAATTTTTTAAATATATTATCCATATATATTTGGAAGAGATCTCGAGCTTGTTTTAATCTAAATGATATAACAATCCATTGGAATTATCCTTAGTGTCAACAAAATGCCATTAATTTTTGAGATTCTTCATCTAGTCTCATTTTCCAAAATTCACTTTTGCAATAAAAACTTGAGAAGTATTTCTTTCCTTTTATTAATGATAATAACTCTTCTTTCTTTGGAATAAAGTATTCATATTTAATGGTTTATTTATTCAATATTTTGAAGTTTATTACCATTCTATTTTTTATTTTTCTCTTTTCAACTTCTTTTTCGACTAAAATTGTTGAACTAGAGTGAGATTAATTATTTGGTATTATAACTTTTAGTTATAAAAGTTCTTGAATTTGTTTTTCAAATTCAATCGTGTTTTCTAGAATATATATTATTAGTTTTACTCTTATAATCTTATTAGGGTGTCTTAATTTTATGTTGACAATCATTTTAGATTTATTAATTTTTGGATCTAAAGAAATTTTTGAATTTATTATTTTTAATAATTTTTTGATACATACTAGGGCTTTATCTTCCTGTATTTCATTAAGAAAAAAGTTTTATTTCTCTTCTATATCTAATGAAATATTTTCTAAATAAGTTTCTATTTGTTTTGTATCCATCTAATCGCGTGTTTACCTTTTATGTTGTTATATATAAGTTGCATTTGATATAGTCAAAGATTTTCTTATTTTTGATACATAAATGGTTTCACCATATAATATTATTAGACTTATTTTATCTAAACATTGTGTAGAATATTGATATAAGTTTAGGAAATTATTTCTTATTAATAAATCAACTCATGTTTCATGTTGATATATGATAGGAATATGAAAATTTTCTCCTCCTATTATTATATTTGTATATTTTAAAACCTTATTAAGATTTATTATAGTATTTTTAACAATTCTTACAATTAAATCTTTTGGTTCCTGTTTTTAGTGTTCTTTTAGAAATACATATTTACTTGTTATACACATACTTGATCATGTGTCTTCTCTTTATGGATCAGATGTTTCTTCGTGGTAAGAAACTAAAAATGAAATTGGTTTTATATGACCTTTTGGGGTCATGATTTCGGGTTCAAAATCAATCTCGCTGATTATTATTATATCATATTCCTCTTTGTTTGTACTAAACTTTCCATCATAATGTTTTTTTAATTCTTCTTTAGTTTGTGTTAACAAACTAACTTATTTTTCTATATCCCTATTTTCAGGATTCATGAATTATTCTACTAATTCTTTTCTATATTTCATTAAATTGAAATTATATCTTTTTCTTTATATTTTTCTTCATTTTTCCTTTTCTCAATTCTAGGTATCATGACATCTGATGTTCTAGGTGGTTCTACTTTTAATCCTTCTAAGGTATCATATTTATGAGTTATAATATCATTATTTCTATTTATGTTATGTAAATTTCATATGTATATCTTGTTGTAATTTATTATAATCACATTCTTTTATTTCTTTTAATAATTATTTTTGTGTTTCTATTATTGTAGATACTTTGTGTTTGATTCTTGAACTAAGTCCATTTTCTCTATTAAAATTCTTAAAGCCTTCCATCTATTTCTAACTATATATTTTTTATTTTTTCTTTAAACATTGTTATCTTTCTAATATGACATCATGAACTATTACTTTTATTACTTGAACTTCTTATTTTAGTTTTTAGCTTCTTTTTTGTTAGAAGTTTCTCCTTCATGATCTATAAAAGTAAATATTGGTATACTATTTTTTTAACTACATTACTTTTTCTTCCTAGTATTAGAGGTTTTTACTTAATATCTAAGTCTCATTCATTTTGTATTTCAAAGTCTGTTAATATTTATATTTTTTATTTTTGTCCAAGCTCTTAGAAGGTTTTACCTATTTCTATAAAATCCTTTTGTTCATATATTGAAATGTTATCATTATTTATTAATGAATATTGTACTATGTAGTGCATTGAAAATAAATGATTTTCTTCTTTCATTAATTCTTCTCTTTCAAATTCATAAGCTAAACTTAATATTTTGTTTAAGTTTTTATCATGAATATTAATAGTAAACCTAAGATATGCTGTAAATTTTAGATTCTCATATCCTTTTAACATGGATTATTCCTAGTAAAGTATATTTCCTGTTTATTATTCTATTATCTAGTAATGCTATTTTTATTAGTTTATCTATTCTTTTTCTAAAATGAGCTTACATTAATATTTGGATTCCTCCTAAATGAATGCATCCAATTTGTTCCTTATTCTTTTTGAGGGTGTAAGGACTATGAGTGTTTGCTATTTTCGTGGACAAAATATTTACTTGTAAATTTTTTTAGGCTTACTATCAAGTTTATCAAGAAAAGTCAAATAAATGTTCAAGTTCTAGATATTCGTACTTCAGGTATGTCTTTTATAACTATGTCACATAAGATTGCATTCATGCATTTAATAACATATTTTCATAAATCTGAAATTATATTTTATGTTAAAATATTTATTTAAACTTTAATTAATTTATAAAATTATTAATTAAATATTTTTATAATGTGTTTTAAAAAATAATTTTTTTTATAATATTAAGTTTTTGTTTTTAATGGGCTTTAAAAAGTTAAGCCCAAGATACATTTAACCCTAATACTATTAGGTATTATTATTGTCTATATATAGATACATTATGGTTGATGAAAAAAAAAGCAACAACAATCTACGGAAAAAAGAGAATTGTTGAAGCTGCCGAATAGGGTTTAAAAAAAAGTAATAACAAACTGCCAAAAAAAAAAGAGAATTGTTGAAGCTAATTGATCAAAGGTAATAAATATATGGTTGTTGTTGGTTTGTTTTTAGAGGTCATGAATTAAAGTAAAGATAATTAATTAATATTTTATTTTTAAATTCTCATATTCATCATTCTATGCATTTAACATTTTATCTTATACTTTATGGTTTTGGTTCTTTCGAATTATTTAATCTTGTTAATTTGAATGTTATTTTTTGTTAGTTTTTGGGTTGTTTGTTGGACTTGAATTTCTACTACAAATTGTTTAGTGATGAACATAGAATGTGAGAATGTGGGGCAGGAAAGTTAATGAGAACTTAATTTTTATACATATTAATGTGGTGGTAGAGAACTGTGATATAGTTAATATATTGATTTGTATTATTTTTGCATGGTTGGTGTCAAAATCTTTTTAGTGGAAGAGTTTAATGATTTGACAATTTTGCTTAACATTTTTGCTCTAGAATTTGCTAGTTGATTTGATTTAAATGACATATATTTTAAATCATTTAGTTAGGATTATTCATTGTTAAATCCATTCTAGAACACACACGGGCACTTATGTTTCTTTTTGTGTTAACCTTTTTTTTGCAGTTGATTTGTGAACAATCTTATTGGCGAGGAACTTATTGGAATGTTGGTCTGGAAACCGCTTACGCTAATTTTAGAAACTATGAAAATAGAGCAGAGGCTCGTAAGTAAAGTACATTGGGGAAGTATCCTAGTGAGGGTAACATAAGACCGAGTTTGTACTTGAACATTTGATTTTTATAGTGAAAAGTTAGGTGGTCCGGTGTACCGATGGTTTTCCTCTTAGGTCATGGTTGTGGCTTAGGTTGTTTCCACCTAAAAATACCGTGTGTTATTTTCTTATTTCTGCACTTTATTTTTACACACGATTGCATGCCTCTTTGCTTTGTTTAGGTTATCTAAGTTAATTAGGTCCATAATTTATAAACTTTCAGGGGGATGTTTAATAGTTTATTTATTATATTTTCTGTTTGGACATATGGATTGACCTAGAGTCTAATCCAACTAATAGCCTTGAGCCATTAGACAGGTTAGTACATGAGGACCTACCCACGCCCACAACGTCACCAATAGTATGGGTCTACCTTCGCATAGAAACTTTGATGTTGGAAGGTCGACCTTTAGATTGAGCCATGGTGTGGTCAACCTCAACCTTTAGATGTATTTTCTTTTATGTTTGTACCTGTTTGACACATTATGACGTGTACCCCTATGTAATCAACATGTGTACGTGTAATGTTTTATATATACATGGATCTTATAAGAGATCTACACATTCCACAAAATTCTCTGACTAATCTATAATATTTCTCTACAAATCAAACTGATCCCAACATTTTTGGCTCCCACTGTGGGGCTCATATTCAAAGGTCGAGCTATGGATTTTGACCCATATTTTCAAGGAATCACTATGAATTCTAATAGAGAGAGACTTAGTAAGTTAGCATAGTTCTCTAGAAGCATGACCATTATTATAGGAACACAAGCTAAGGAACGATTGAGACAAGTAAAAAAGGAGGTAGTAGTAGCCCAAGACCACATTTTTCTAGCTCACAATGAGGCCAAAGTATAGACTGATCACCATTAAGAGCTAGCACATCAAATTATTGTGCTAAGAAGAGAGCTCGAGGAGACCAGGCGAGAAAATAAGGCACTAGGATCGCAACCAGGTTGGCATGCCCCTAAGGGTTGAGCCATTAACCTAGTTAATGGAATCGTGCCAGATCATGTTGTCCGCGAACCCACCCAAGGGAAGAAAGCAGTTGGGAGTAACCCGATTTCCAAGCATAAAAGGGCCCAATAACGATAGTTGCTATAAGAACAAAAGAGTTAGGAGACACAATTTCAGGCAGTAGAGGGAGTTAACATAAAGCAAGACCAAGCCGTGAAAAAGGGCCAATGAAAAGTAAGACAAGGGCAAGGCACCCTATGATATGAATAAGGATCGTAAGAAACTATGTATCTCCTATTTATTTGTTCAAATAGAGCACAACTAGCCACTTGTCAAGTTCAGAGCATCTAAGTGCCCACACTACCAAGGGACCAAAGATTCGGTAATGCACGTGCAACACTCTAAGATGGCTATGCCCCCTATGAGCTTTACTCAAGGAAAGAGAGATGTCATAATGTGTAAGTTGTTTACTCCCACCCTATGTGATGGAACACAAAATTGATTCAACAACCTGGAACCTCGTACCATAGCCTCCTTCTCATAGTTCACCAAGTTATTCATCATCAATTATGTATGCAACAAGCTCCTGAGGAAAGAATCACACCACTTCTTCTCAATCACCCAGGCAATGAGTAAGTGTACTAAAGAGTATATGAGAAGATTTAGTTAGGAAAATATAGAGATATCAGATTGCCACAACTCTATTGTGATAGAGGCTTTTAGGAAGGGTATGCTAAGGAATTCTGACCTATTTGCAGAATTGACCAAGACATTCCCACAAATTTTAGAGGAAGCTTATGAAGAGGTGAGAAAATTTGTCAAAATAGAAAGAAAGCTAAGTCTGGATAATAGCAATAAGGCATCTATGCTAGAAAAAGAGAAAAGAAAAATAAGCCTAGACATGGCAAACCAAGATAAAAGGGATTAACAAAAACTAGTGTTTCACGCCAAATCACATGGCAAATGGCCAATAGTATGGGAATAGAGGGCTTTTATTAAAGACACATCTATATGGTGTGCCTTTCATAAGGATTTGGGACATAAGATGAGATACCGTAGGCATCTAAAAAATAAATAGAGGATGTATTGGCCAATGGGTATTTAAGGGACCTTGTGGGAAATAATAGTAGAGAAGGAAGGTAATACCTTAAACAAGAGACATTGAGGTTACCTGCTTCGTCAAGTTGCGGGATAGACCTGTGAAATGAGCCCAACGTAAGGACTATCCATTCTATACAAGGAGGGCTCATACTTAATTGGATCTCCAACAACTTGCGAAAAAGGTACGCTAGAAACTTGCACGGCTCCCCATATGTTTACAATCTGGAAAAAGTAAAGTCCTCTGTAGAAATCACCTTCACCAAGAAGGAAGAGGCCTTGTCTCCCCATAAAGATCCTCTAGTAATCACCTTAAGAATAAGATCCTACGATGTTTGCTGGATCATGATTGACATAAAGAGCTCAATCAACCTTTTTTCTATCAATAATAAGGGCCCTAAGCATAAAAGAATGCAACATCGTAAAAAGAGAGTTACCAATGGTGGGATTCAATAGTAGCACCAACCATGCAATGAGAACCATGGTGTTACCAATTTCTTGGTAATTGATGTCCTAGCTCACTACAATTCCATCTTAGCGAGGCCGTGGATACACAATATGAAAGTGATTACATCCACCTTCCACCAAGTCATCAAATTCCTAACTGAGGAAGGCGTAAATGAGATAATGGGAGAACATGAAAATGCTAGAATTTGTTGTAATGCCACTATGAAAGAGGCCACTCATAAGTAGCAACCACAACATGAGCCTTTTCAAAAAAGGCTAGAAGGTGGACATATTGCAAATTCTATCAACTCAAATGAGGTATGAAACCTACCAATTGGAGACAAAAAGGACCACTATCTAAATCTGAGCACAAACTTGACAACATAGGTTAGGGATTAACTATCTCAATTCTTAAATTTGAATTATGATGTCTTCACATAGAGGCCCATAGACATACTTAGAATTGACCCAGAGATCATAACCCATAAGTTGAATGTCGATTAAAAGGCTAGACCTGTTAGGCAAAGAAAGAGGAAATTCCCTAGGGAAAAGAATGAGGTGATTAAAAGTTAGGTCATCACCCTTAAAGAGAAGAATATTATAAGAGAGGTGAACTACCCCTACTTGGCTGTCAAATGTGGTATTGGTGAAGAATACTTGCAGATAACCTCGTATATGTATAGCCTTTACAAGCTTAAATTATGCATGTCCAAAATATTATTTTCCCTTCCAAAGTATTGATCAGCTGATTGATGCTACCATTGGTTTCAATGTGATGAGTTTCTTGGAAGCATATCTGGTTACTATCAGATTAGAATGCACTAAGAGGACGAGGAGAAAACATCTTTCATCACTAGAAAGAGACCTTTTATTATACCAGGATTCCATTTGGGTTGAAGAACAAATCAATGCCTTGTGAATATGATGTTTGTGGACTAATTGGGAAGAAATATAGGGGCATATGTAAACAGTATGGTGGTAAAGTTAGCACTTCTAGTAAATCACATCAAAGACTTGGAATAAATATTTTCTATAATCCAAAGGTATGGTATGAGAATCAACTCTAAAAAATATGTTTTTGATGTTGCTTCAGGAAAATTCTTAGGGTATCTTATATTTACCTAAGGAATTGAGGACAACCTAGACAAGATACAAGCCCTGGTCAACATGAACCCTCCTACCAATCTAAAGAGGATTCAATAATTAAACAGAATAATGACACTAAATAGATTCATTTCCAAATGTATGGACAAGTGTTTTCCATTCTTCAAAATGTTGAGGAAAAACACATCAATTTTATAGAACAAGGATTTTGACAAGGCCTTTTAAGGAATTAAACAGTACTTAAGTAAGCCTTTTGTCCTAGACAATTTCCTAGAAGAAACATTTTATTTGCATTTGGCCATTGCTCCACAAACTTATAGTGTTGTGCTTCTAGTTGAAAGAAACAAGGTCCAACATCCTATCTACTACATTAGCCAAATCTTGATGGATACCCAAAGTAGGTACCTAATGATTGATAAGTTGGCATTTGCCTTAAAAATGATGGCATGAAAGCTCAGATATTACTTCGGTGTACACATAGTGGTAGTACTTACCTCATAGTCGCTTAAGAATGTATTAACAAGGCCAAAATTCATAGGGAAACTAGCATAAATTTCCATAAAGTTGGGTGAGTACGACATCAAGTATTTGTCTAGAACCTCCATTAAGGGACAAGTGGTGGCAAGGTTTTGTCGTTGAGTTCAATGATTCACTAGAGATTACCAATAATAAGGTAAAAGAGGAAGTATGTGGTATGGATCAAAGAGAGATGCTAGCCTGGTACGTGTTCATTAACTGCATGTACAACTTCAATGATGCTAGGCTAGGGGTGGTCATAATTATTCATGATGAAAACTATTTCGAGTATGCTGTCAGGATGGATTTGCAAGCAACTAACAACATTCCAGGTTATGAGGTAGCTATATTTGGCGCTATGACGATAAAGAAGCTTGGAATGGATAACTTCACCTTGTATGTTGACTCACGATTAGTGATCAATCATTACTTGGGCACCTTTGAGGCTAAAGATAGTAAGATGAAGAGATATTTAGAGAGACTAATAAAGGAGTGCTCGAAATTTTCCAAGTTTAAAGTCAAGTAAATAGCCAAGAATGAGAATGGTTATACCGATGCTTTGGGCATACTAGCCTCGTGCGTGAGGCCAACCACACTCGGGTGGTATTGGCAATAATCCTAATAGAGGCCAGTTCAGAGGAGGCCGAAAACACAGTCGGGAGAGTGGATGCTACCATAATCCCATAGTTCACTCCAATCTTTGACTTCCTAAAAAAGAAATACCTACCCAAAACTAGAAGCTTACACAAGAAATAAAGGCTAAGACATGTCAATACATGATTGAAAATAATAAATTGTACAAAAAGACTTCACTTAGACCATGCTTGTTGACTCGAGCTAATGGGTGGTTAGGTATATTTACCCGATATGATGAGTGATTATGTGTGTAGACTCGAGCTGGAAGGTGGTGAGGTGTGTTGACAAGGGGACGCTAGTGAGGGTTCGATAATACTTAAAGGCTTAGGCTTGAGCACAAACTCGTCAATGGTCACCTTTTATTCTTTTTGGACAACGTTGGAGTGACCTCTTGTCCCGAGGATTTTATCATCTTCTTCCTTTTGGAGGAGTTCATCCCTTGGGAATAAGGTGTACATTTTTGAGAGCTTACCCCTAGTTAGTGATCCTACTCTAAAGTTACATCAATAACTCAAAGGTACTGAACTCTATACTATCCATAAAAATAGAGAAAAAAGGTGTTAGCTTTACAAGCATGGGCTAAATAAAAAGAAAAATATTTTTGGCCTTAGGGCTAGTTTACCATCATCAAGGAGCACCTTGAAACTCACCCCATAATCTATGGGAGGGGTTCGATGCTTTGAGGGTTCCCGAGGTTTACAAATAATCCAGTGAGGAGGCTCTATTGAGCCCTACCTTATCAATTCATACACAACAAAGTGCGGGGTGTTTAGTAGTTTCCTACATATGGTCTTCTCAGGCAGATAGTTATGGATATAAACCAATCATTGCTTATCATTATGGCTCAAGGTCGTGATAAAGGAGCCCATATTCCTTATCATGATATTGGTGTCAGCCTAAGTGCTTCTTATCAAACTAGCATTACTATATGGGGTATCCCACTGACTAGATATGTAGAAGAAATATTCCTTCCAATTCTTCTCGTTCTCAAGGAGGATCACATTTATGCCTCGATCTTGCTTCATAAACATATAAACTCTCACATGTATATAGGATTCTGCTTCAATACATATGCCTCATTAAATTCTAGCATCTCAAGTTCAACCCTAAGCTCTCTACATATTAGTGTGAGGCAGAGCAAGTACCTCCATCCATTAGGCATCAATTGGCATGGCATAAGTTGAGTCCTTGCCAAAAATTTCCTTATAAAGGGATACATAGGAAATGTGACCCTCATGCACAAGGCCTTCTTGTGGAAGGTTATCCACCCAACTAGTGGTGGATCACTATCAAGAACGCTCAATCTGGGGATCATTATCTGAATCAATGAGAGAATGTCGTATGTTTTTCTTATCCTCTCCTTGACTTAAGGAGATAACCCACTAGTATTGACCTTGTCTACCCAACCTTTGGTACGACATGTAGGCTTACTGACCTTCTCATCTTCTTCCTTCATGACCTCATAACAAATATTTGGGTATGGGGCATGTTTAACTAATTATAGGTATGACCTGTGGACAAGAAGTGGAGGTAAAGGGACAAGGCTCAAATAGATCCCCTTCAGTCGAGGTACTTGTCTCATTGGTAGACACACAGGTAATCACTTTTGGCCTCGCCTGAGAAAGTAGGATATTATGGGCTCTCCCAGGAAGACGAGTCCAATGTGCACTCTTTATGCATAGTCTCTACAAAATATCACAAAGCATAAAACAAGTACGACATGAGAAATAGAAATTACCTAGGGTCGAGCATGAAAGTAAAAGGGGAAGTAATTCTTTAAACCAACCTAAAAAGAAAGTAGAAAACTGTTAGATAAGCCCAAGATCCTATTTATATAAGTCACATTTTGTATTGATTTTCTTACTACCTAGCTAAAAACTTATATGGTTCAAGTTGAGACGACATAGCATTTTTTGCTCCAATTCTTGTTTAATATGCGGGAAATGATGAAATGAAGATACACTCAAGATCCTTTTTACATAAAGGTGTTTTTTTCTCTCCAATTAATTGACAAACATTTATTAGGGAGAAATGAACCGTTCAGATCCGTTGTCCGATTGCTACTCTTCCACCACTGTTGAGGACCTTAGCTGAAAGAGTATGAAGACTTGATGTTTGGACATATGGATCGACCTAGAGCCCGATCTAACTAACAACCAGAGCCATCAGACTGGTCAGTTCATAAGGACCTACCCATGCCAACAACATCACTAGTAGTAAGGTCTGCCTTCGCATAGAAGCTTTGATGTTGGATGTCCAACCTCTAAACCGAGCCATAATGTGACCAACCTCAAGCTTTAGATGTATTTTCATTTACTTTTGTACTTCTTTGACATGCTATGAAGTGTACCCCTTATATAATTGACACGTGTACATGTAATGCTCTCTATATACATGGATCTCATAAAAAATCCACACATTCTACAAAATTCTAACCTCTCTCTAGTTTCTCTCTCTACAAATTAGAACAATCATAACCGTTTCTTTGTCAACTAATAGTATATTTTACCTTCATTTTACTTCTTTAATATTAATGTTTATTCCTTTATTACTTATTCTATAACAAACTATGTCTTTTCTTGTGAATAGTTTTCTTAATGATGAAAAATAACGGATCTTGAAATCTATCTCTTCCTTTAAAATTTAATTTTACCTTTTAAATTTTTTTAAATTTATTTTTACTAATTACAATTTCTTAGGAAGAACATGTCTTATATTTCTTGATTTCTTATTATTTCTATATTCTCTATTATTTTTTCTTTTATTTTTATTTGTGAAATATTATTATTCATCTTTGTTAAATTTAAATTATTGAGTTATATTTTTGAATATTATTATTTAAATATATTTAAAATTAAACAAAATAATTATTACTATTAATAAAACCATAACCATCCATTCCACCCACATTATTACGCGTACTAAAAGGCATTTTCCTTTAATTAATTGTAGGTTCTACCGCTTACATGTATGACACCAATCAATAATAGTACTCCCATAAAAAGGCATACCAATACACTTGGCAGCTCCCCATTTGTGAAACTATTGGCTCCTCTCTTAATCTAATTGGAGAAACTTTTACTAAGGAATCTAATCCCTTTTCATTGTTTTCTTCTTTGGACTCTCTATGCCATTTTGTTCCTGGTTTCTCATACAATGCTCAATGAGAAACTATAATGATATTAAACATTTTTTTAATAATTGAATAATTGATTTTATTTATCATATATGTTAAATGTTTTGTGTTATTTTTGTTTTTTAAAAAGCAATCCTAATATTTTTTTAAAATGAAAAAATAAAAAAAGTCAAGCCTAGTAAAAAGCAACACCTAATCAATACAAATCATTTTAACCTCTTTATCTTTCAATTTGCTAAAGAACTTTGTTAAGTACATGGGACTGTATTATGAAAGTTAAGTTTGGGAGAGATTCCATTATTTTAAGGCTCTTAGGTTATTGTGATCGTATGTCCCAATGGCCAACTAATAATGACATGAAAGAAAGAAAGAAAGAAAGAAAGAAAGAGAGAAAGGGAAAGTTAATAGAATAAATTTATATTTTTATAATAATAAATACCATAAATTTATTATTATACACCTTACTTATATTATTTTTTGGTGGCATTGATTTTTGAAAAATAAAAAAAATAGTTCAACTTTTTAATATATTTAACATGTGATACATAAAAAATAGTGTGTACAAACATGTATAAAAGTTTATATATTATTAGTATTTATTTAGTGTAAATATGTTAGTAAAATATTTTAATAGGAGTTTTATATCTAAATATATTTTTAGATAATTCTTGGCAAAGCTTGGCTTACCCTTCCTGGTTGAGTTTTCTAACTTACAATAAAACTCTGCATACCTCTCATTTACAAAGGTTTATAAAAAATTAATATAATATTTGTAAAATTATGGTGACACGTATATCTTATAAATAATTAATGTTTATAAATTTGTGGGTGTTCATCGGTCTGGTTTTAGAAGAAAAAAAATTTAATCGAACTGAACCGTTTATATTATTCGGATCGGATCAAATCATTTATATTACTCATATCGGATTGGATAGTTTGAAAATGACTTTAATTAATACAAATCGGATCGAACTGTTTGATTTATAAAATCATTCAATCCAATTCGATCTAGTTTCCACTTTGGTACGATTTTTGGATACCTCTAATGAGAAATAATATGAAAATTTTAATATATTATTAAACCGGTCCAGTCCGGTTCAATCGGTTTAAAAATTAATATAACCGAATCAAACTGTTGAAAAACGATTTTAATTAATACAAATAAGATCGGACGATTTTATGGACACCTCTACACAATATGCATAGAGCCATACACAAAAGGATACGTCTCTCTTCGTTTTTTTTTACAAAAAAACTTTTCATATGTTACGTTTATAAATGTCACCTTTTATTTCATAAAAATACATAATAGTATTCTTTTTCATATTTTTTTAGGATGATTGCTTTTTGAAATTATTTATTTTATATCATTATAATACTTTGATTACGTAGTTTTTATAAGGGATACATATGTTAATAAATTGTCTATTTTTTACGGTAAAAATGAACACTTTAGTCATATAACTATAAACAATGGATACTTTAATCACATAATTATGAAGCTATATAATTAAATTATCACAATTTAAAATTTATAATGACTTATATGTTCTAATTTAAATTTTTTAATGACCTATATATCTTATAAAAAATTGCGTAATTAAAATATATAAATAAAACATTTTTAATGACCTTAAGATTATCTAATTTCATTCAATTTTTTGTTAACTATCTTAGTAGAGTAGTACATCTTTGACACTTTCTTCCAAGTTTTATTGATTTAATTAAAAACTTTTCTTATAATTTTTGTCTCTAATTTAATTATGTGATTTTAATTATATTATATAATCTTACATTTTTTATTGAAATCTTTACATATTTATTATAGTCTATAACAGTAAATTCTTTTAGTCTTATTTGATTTTTTTTATATATACTAACTTATGTCATTTTATTATACTACCAGTCAATTTTTATATTTGAATTTTTATTTAAATTAACAAAAGATAAATTATTATAGAGAATTAATACGTAACATTATTAGTCTAAAATATTTTCATTTCCTTTTTGACTTTGTATGGATACTAGATTATGTTATTTTATTTTATTATCAATTAATTTTGAAATTTATTTTTATTTAAATTAGTAAAAAGATAATAAATAATTAATACATAATAAATGTTTAAAAAAATTTGTAATTTAAAAACAATTATAACTTCTACTATAATATTTGAAACGATAAAACTCTTTTATTTTATAATTACTCCATTAATAAAAATATTTATTTTCACTCTTGTGGTTTCATTAAAGTGAATATAAATCTTGACTTGTTTATGTAATGCATTTCAATATTAGTTATGACTAAGTTCTAAGTTCCAGTGAGTAAATATATATTTTTTCAAAATTATACATGGATAATAATAGTATCACAATTATTTTTAGTATTATCACAATAAAAATATTTAACAAATCTCTTTTATCTATTAGTTACACATTAATAGTACTATTGTTATATAAAATTGACATTAATAAATTATTATTGTAACAATAACAATTTAAATTATGGTGATATTATCATCATTAAATATTTATACATAATTAGGTTAGTAAACACATGAACTAAACACATGAACTAAATGTATGTTAAATTGATACAATCTATTTTAATATATATATAATTCTTATTATTTTAAATTATGAAGAGAAAGACTCACCCACCTTTAATCGAATCCATCTTGAGGATTTTATTAGACTTCAAAATGATTGGATATTTGTCCGAAGTTTGAATCGTGGATTAACTATTTGTAAAATCTAGGAATATGTTAAAAGGCTCATTTGTAATAGCAATGTTTTCATTGAAAAGGAATGGTAGAGTTTGGTATTATTCTACCATTTCTTAAAATAATTATAATATTTACATATTTATAATTGAAACTCAAATTATAGACCTTCAATTATAAATTCACAATATCTAAACGAATAATAGTGAGATAAACTAAGCTTCTAACAACAATGCAATATAAATTAGAAGTTGACTAAGGGGAACCATGAGAAAAAATGTATCAAACATTAGTCTAAATAAGAGTATCCACAACTTTATTATCAAAAAAATAAGCATGGTATGTACTTAGATTGGGAGTGAATATAATCTTTAAAAGAAAAGGCAACTTCAATGCCTAAAAAATAACGTAATAAGATAAAAAAATTCATACAATATCATTGATTCACATAATCTCCAGTAATAATAATATCATCAACATACAAAGAAAGCAAAATGCAACCAGCAAAATTACATCTTTAAACAATGCAGAATCATAATGCCTAGAAAAGAAACCAAGGGAAGTGATTACAATAGAAAACTTCTCAAATCAAGCATGACATGCTTGTTTAAGATCGTAAAGAGCTTTTAACTTACAAAATTCACCAAAGGGAAGTACTATGTAGACTTTTTTTTAAGGTCACCATTTAAGAATGTAGAATCATGATGCCTAGAAGAGAAGCCAAGTGAGGTGATTATAGTAGAAAACTTCTCAAACCAAGCACGACATGCTTGTTTGAGACCATAAAGAGATTTTCTTACGTATAAACTTCACCAGGGGGAGGTACTATGTAGACTTCTTCTTGAAAGTCACCATTTAAGAATGCATTTTTAATACTCATCTGAGATGTGCATCACCCACGAGAAGATGCAATTGTAGTTATTTTTGCAACAGGGGAAATTTTTTCTTCATAATCAATACAACTCTTTTGAGAGTATCCCTTTGCAACTACTCGACACTTGTACCTTTCAATAGACCTATCAAAATAAATTTTGATTCTATAGACCTAATGGGAACCAATAAATCATTTACCTGACTATAGAGGTACTAAGACTTTAAGTGTTTGTTTAGTCAAAGCTGTAAGTTCCTCAACCATAGATTGTTGCCATAAGGGATCAACAACTACCTTCTCATAATACATAGGCACAGAGACATTATGAATGTTTTCTAAGATAGAAACAAATGAGATAAAATAACAAGTGTAAATAAAACTAGGCTATTGAGATGACTTACGAGAGTGTTGAGGATATCGAGGAGGAAGAGGAAGAGCCACAATCTTACAAGATGCTTAGGAAGCCATAGAAGAAGAGGAATGAATGAGAGCATCAGGAAGCAAAGTATCAATTTCTATAGAACTATGAGTGTTAACCGTATAAGAATCATGGTATAAAATAAGAGCATGAGATTGGGAACCAATGGGTGGTAAAACCTTTGTATCATCACTAAAGGGATCAATATGAATGAGATTTAACTTAGTCACATTATAAGAACTAGTAGGAATAGAAAAGAAAGGTATATGCTAAAGAAATATAACATGATGAGAAACAAATAACTTTTGCTTAATTGGATCAAAACAACGATATTCCTTTTGACCTACATCATATCCAAGAAAAACAAAAATTGTTGATTACAAAGATAATTTATTGCCTTTAATGTGAGGTTGAAGAATAAAATATGTATACTTAAAGACACACAATGTAAAGCAATTAAGAGCAAAAATATACAAGTTTTCAAAAGGAGACAAACCTAAGTTGTGTGAGATTGAAATTCTATTAATTAAATATGTTGCAATAAGGATTACTTTTTCTCAAAATTCACTTATAACATAGGCGGACAATAAAAGAGAGCATGTAGCTTCAACAATATGCATATATTTTCTTTTAGCAACATCAGTTTGCTAAAGAGTGTTTGTACAAGTAGTTTGATAGACAATACCATCTAAGGAAAGTATATCAGTAAAAGCCTTATATATATACTCCTCACCTAAATCACATCGAAATTATTTGATGGTAGTAAAATGTTGAGTTTTAATAAAGGCTAAAAATTAACTGTAAATAGAAAAAAATTAGAATGATGCTACATAAGATAAACCCAATATTAATGAATGTAATCATCAATAAAGAAAACATAAGAATGGGGCTTCCTCTTTCGTAGTGGTATGACAAGATCTCAAACATCAGAATGAATCAAATCGAAAGGTATAATAGAAACGAAAATACTATTATCAAAAGATAAGGCATAAAATTTGTCAATTTACAAATACTATCGTAAAAAATATCATGAGTTTTTAAGTCTCTTGGTGTTCCTATAGAAACTAAATATTTTGAATAAGATACAAAAACATGATCAACACAATAATGTCGTAAATAAAAACTAGAGGATAAAGGACTCGACAAAGGATGAAAGATCAATATTAGAAACTGCAACATCTAGTACTTTGAGTTTATCCAAAATATAAAGTCTTCATTGCTTACGGTCGGTTCTGTAAGGACTATGAGTGTTGGCTATTTTCTTGGACAAAATATTTATCTGTAAATTTGTTTTTAGGCCTGCTATCAAGTTTATCAAGAACAGCCGAACAAATGTTCAAGTTCCAAATATTCGTACTTTAGGTATGTCTTTTATAACTACGACACATAGGATTGCATTTATACATTTAATAGTACATGTTCATAAATCTAAAATTATTTTTGGTGTTTAAATATTTTTTATGTGTCTTAATATTTTTAAGATATGATTTAAAAAAATTATATTTTAAGGCTTTGAATGGGCTTTAAAAAAATTAAGCCCAAAATGCATTTAACCCTAATAATATTATGTATTATAATTATCTATAAATATAGATACATTAGGGTTGATGTGTGTGTGCAGAACAAATATATGTGCAAAAAAATTGAAATTAAAAACTGTCGAAATTGCATAAATAAAAGAAAAGAAAACCTAATTGTGACGAAAAGATTGTATGAAATATTCTCATCATCTGCATCATTAAGAGAGCAATAGCGAAAAATTAAAGGTATGATTAATATATATATATATATATTAGAAGTGCATCAATTTCTAGTTAACATATACTTTATAAAAGAGTGGTGATTATTAATCTGCACAAGTTTTGTGGTCTGACGGTGCCATCAGCTTGTATCTAGCATATATATTGATTTGATCAACTTTGTGTCAATAATGCCAAACACAGTTTACCGAAAATAGTTTAATGATTTAACAATTTCATTATTTCTTTCTTAATGAATCTTTGGAACATAAAAGGTTAGATAGGTTCGATAACATCAAATTGATACTTTATCAAAGGTATTTATTAATAAATTTGTTTGGTATTGTTATCTTTATATAGCTTCTTTTTCATTAGATTTTTATATGTTTAGATTAAATAATTTTATGTATGATCATAATTATTTAATTTGATTATTGAATTTCAAAGAAGTTATTTTTATTGAATTTGTACTTAATCTTTTTTATCTAGAAATTGCTAGTTGATTTAATTTAAGTGACATATGTTTTGAATCATCTAGTTAGGATTATTCATTATTAAATCTGTTCTAGAACACACACGGGCACTTGTGTTTTTTGTGCTAATATTTTTGCAGTTGATTTGTGAACGATCTGATTGGCGGAGAGCTTATTGGAACCTTGGTCTGGAAACCGCTCACGCTAATTTTAGAAACTGTGAAAACAGAGCAGGGGCTCATAAGTAAAGTACATTAGGGCAGTATCCTAGGGATGGTACCATAAGACCGAGTTTATACTTGAACATTTGATTTTCATAGTGAAAATTTAGGTGGTCCGGTGGACCGGTAGACCGGTGGTTTTCCTCTTAGGTCATTATTATGGCCTAGGTTATTTTCACCTAAAAATATCGTGTGTTATAATTTCTGCACTTTACTGTTACACACGATTGCATGCTTGGCCACTTTGTTTAGGTTAGTAAATTATAAATTGATAAAAATTAAAAATAATATATTCACCCCTCTCTAGGTTAATCAAGTCCATATTTTACAAATTTTTAGGTTCCAATCAGCTTCTAAGATTGTGGGTCTTATGCATAACAATAGAAGACAAAGTATCCATAATCGCACAATTGACTATAGAAATAAGATTTAAAGTAAGATTTGGGGTGTGGTAGACATTTGGGAGAGACATAATAGGTATAGAAACATAACCAATATCTACTGAAGGCATAAGAATACTATTAGCAATCATAACTAATATAGATGGTTTGAAAGATAAAGATATAAATGATGAAAAATTAGGTGACATACGATGAGATGCATTGGAATCTAAGACTTACAAGGAAGAAGACATACCTGAAAAACTATAAGATGAAAGACCTATATGAGATGAGATAGATATAACATTTGATTGTATTGTGAGGAATTTCTTAAATTGATCAAGCATGACCAAGTGTAATGATGGAGCAACTATTATATTATTAGACCGAGTTGGTATGTAAGGTAAGTGTTGTTGATTTAATGGATTTTCAACTCTCTCTTGTTGATTGGATCTATTCAACATAGGTCATTAAACCTTCCAATGATGGAGCAACTTTCAAAGAATTTACATTCTGCTTACAAATATGTGATTTTTGAGGTGTCACTAAGACAGATGGTGAAAGTGTTTGGAGAATGTCCTTCCCAACCTATATTTAAAATGTATCTCCTTAACCAATAATTCACTAACTAATGAATCAATAAAATAAAGTGGATTGTGATGTAAAATGCTACCGTGAAATCCCTCAAAATCATCACAAATAGTTATAAAGAACTGAAACAATTGTTGTTCTTCTTGTATGATCCCTAAATTTGTTTAATTTTTCTTAAGGGTATATTTGTCTTTAATATGAATTTATATTTGTATTGCACAAATCTATAAAAATGAAACACATTTTCTTAAAAAAACTCACCAGAGGCTCACCATCTAGCATTGGTGAGGTCCCGACTTAGGAAGGCACGAATGAATCATTTTCCTCACTCAATTCCAAAGCTTTTCCCTCTACCTTTTCAAATTACTCTTTCCTAAGTGCCTGTATGCTTTTGCAAAGTTCTAGATAATTGGATTCAAAATTTAATAATTTATTTGCATTCTTCTTCGGTTGAGCGATCTAAGTAACTAAATCTTGATCTTGTTGCATTAAATAAAGGTCATGAATATGATGTATGTGACTTTATGGAATTAGTTTATGATATGATCATCCATACATGATTATTATACAACATTCATATTATATATGAGCATTGAAAAGTTAAACATGTCTTAAAAATATAAAATAAGAAATATGTAATAGAATAAAGATAAATTACTCTGAATAATAAAAATGTGTAATGGATGCAAGAGAATGTCAAACTTTCCAATATTAAATGAATAAATGATCATATATAGGGAAGTTATCCATATGGTCATATGAGACAATAGATCCTTTTGGGATCATCGATGTATGTGTGGCGACTTGGTTAGTCCATAGTCACGTTAGTTCCTAAGTATGATACTACTAATGATTCGGTAGTTAAAATAGGTTCCAAAAATCATGATCACTGGTTATGATAGTTAGGAATGAGCATGGAGATAGTCGATGACAGATATGCTAACAACTAGTTTTAGGTACATTCAGGTCATAATTGTTGATTATGAGCACATAACAGTTTTTCACGATTTAACCACGCTTTTTATTTTTTAACCTTTATTCAAAAATATATTTTCTTAAAAAAATTAAATATTAATATAATTCTTATTCTACTACGTTATTTAAAATATTGATATTAATTCTTATTTTTAAAACTATTTAACACATGTTTCTAAATAAAATATAAAATAAGAATAAATAAAATTTAAACTAATTATTTCAAGTATTATATGTTTTATTATTAAAAGTATATTTTTCTATGTGATTATATGTATATAATTTTTTTAGTATATGCACAGTTTCGATCAATTGTAATAATCATCATCACCCCACACCTTATTAGTTACAATTATTTTTGGAAAAACTATTAGACTTTTGTAAATAACTATGGGTTATCCGTAATTAAAATACCTATATTATCAATAGCATAAGTATTATACAAATGTCTTACCATGAAAATAAATGAAAATGAAAGCTAACAATGGAAATAATAAATGAATAAATAACACACTAAATAATGACATTTATAGGATGATAAAAGAGAAATAATTGAATGATTGCCATGTATATTTAATCATGATGCATATTGCATGTGAATTTGCTCACTGAGTGTTAGCTCATTCATATGTGTTTTAATATTTTTTAGATAATAAATAGAGACTTGGATGATAAAGAGGAGATAATTGGTGGTGTAGCTATCAAGTGGTTAACAAAGTGATTACAAGTATCTTAATTACTTTTAAATACCTTTTCTTATGTTCAATTTTATAATTTTTAATCATGCTAATTCAATTTATTAATATCAAAATCATATTATTATAAAACAAAAAATTATTCATTTAATAATTATTAAATAAATAAATGTGTTTTTTATTGGATAATTATTCATGGAAAAAACTTAAAAAATGTAAACTTTCTAAATTTTCCTCAAGGTAAACCTGAGATGTTGTACATATCTTCGTGCAATGTAAGACATAAAAACCTGCATTTTTTGCTGATTATGTGATTGTCAATTGGCTCTATAGATCTATCACTACTGAATAAACTTCTTGAACATTGATTATTTTGTTGTAGAGTTTAAATATTAGAGTATAACTGATATTATTTTGCAAAATTAATTCGTGTCTAAAGTCTAACCAAATGATCTTAAACATCTTTTGTATTCTTATACTTCATCAACTGACATTATGTTGATTGTAACATAGAATTATTAATCTAAGTTATAATTTTTGAATTATTAGCATTCCAAGCTTTTAACAAATTTATTTACTTCTCATATTTCGTATTTTTAGGTTTCTTAGAGCTACCATTAACAAAACTTTACGTCCTTTTAACTTTCAATTTTTTTTATTACATAAATGCAGTAAGAGTAATTATTCTCATCTAACTACACACTATTTGATTAAGATAAATTATCCTTACCTTTGGTCATAACGGAAATATAAATAGATTGTTAATATTCAATAAATTTGAAATGACCCAACAAATTATGATTAACTTATAGATTTAAGAAGAATGAATAGATTATGAAAAAAATCAACAAACAATCACCAAACAAAAAAATACCCCAAATTTTCCAATTGAAGAAGATAACGAAAAAATCACCTCAATTAACAAAGATATGTTGAATTCAAAAGCATAAATTTGAAGAGAATATTATCTCAAAAAACAATTGTATATGAGATTTATAGATGTAATACCATGTAGTAGGGGTGTCCATGGTCCGGTTCGGTCCGATTTTTTCTAAATTTTTTTTAACCAAACCGGACCGTTCATATTACTCGGACCGGACCGGACCGGACTGGACAGTTTGAAACGGTTTTAAGAAATAAAAACCGGACCGAACCGTTTGATTTATAAAACGGTTCGGTCCGGTTTGGTTCGATTTTTTTATAATTTAATGAAGAATAATGTGAAATTTTTAATATATTATTAAATCGATCCGGTCCGGTTCGAACGGTTTGAAATTAGTACAAATCGGACCAGACCGTTTGATTAGTAAAACCGTTCGGTTTGGTCCGGTCCGAACCGATTTATGGACACCCCTACCATGTAGAATTTAAAAGCATAAATTTGATGAGAATAGAAGAGACTAGGGTTTATATTATTTATAAGTTTAAATGAAATACAAATAAAAAAGGATTTATATAAATGACTATAATATACTCACTAAAGTTAATAAATATAATAAAATAGACTAATTAATCTAACGTCTACGTGTCCAAGTGAATTACATGCTTTAAGTCAAATACTTTGGCATGTAACATCTTTTTGAATAGTGAGTCAATTCAAATTTGATGAAACTTAAAATATTTTTCAATAAAATCATAATTAGTGTTGCTTAAACTTGCAACTTGAAATAAAAAAAATGATTAACTTAACGTGATTACAATGTAAAATATACCATCAATTTAATTTTTTCATGTTTTGATGTAAAAAAGGAAAGAAATAAAAAGTACAAAAATTTTAGGTTGATAAATATTAATGAAAACATAAGTTTATAAGTATACGAGTTAACAACATTCAACTAGCTAATGTTTTGGAATGAAGTAAATCCATAGAGCTCGTTAACTTATGAAAACTCTCAAATAGTGTCAAAGTCAATAGTTGTTATCTTAGTCCCATGGATGAAATGTACTCTTGGTGGACATTGAAATGAAATTCTCTAACTTCTTAGATAGAAAGGGAGAATAAGAGTGAGAGAAAAGTGAAAAGAGAGAAAAGATAGAAGGAAAGGATTCGTTTTTTTTAATATTTTTTATTAATAAAATATATAATTTTAATTTTAATTTTAATTTTAAATAATTTTAATATTTAATTTTTTTAACTTAATTAATTATATTTTAAATTACAAGATTAATGTAACTTACCTACTAAATAAAATAACTAAAGTATATAAATTACAAAATAGATTAAAATAACACATATTTAACCATAAATAAAAACACATATAATAAATTATATTTATTTAATATAATTATTTATATATTATCAATATATATATATATATATATTTATTGTGCATAAGATAGTGACAATTCATGAATCAGCCGATTATGATTTGGTCTTTGTTGACAATGTTCTGTTTAATGCGTTTGAACTACAATTAAAGGCTCTGGTACCATTAATGCTCTACCAAAGTGTTTGAAATTCCATGCTATTATGGCTATATATACCATGAAAGCTTCCCTAATAAATTACCCTTATTGGGCAATTCTACTCTTACAGTCAATATCAGTTGTCATTTCCTTCTCATCTTCAGTTTGGTATTGAATTCAAACTAATTTGGAATCTAGCTACTTAATTTTACCATAGAGAACAAAACTATTTGCATATCATTATCTCTATTACTTTCCCATTAGTTTAAAAAACAGATTCATTTATGCACTTTTTTTAAACAATTATTTCAACCAAATTAATTTCTGCTTGTAAGAGCAGATTTTCTTATTATATTCACCATATTTTTTTTATGTTTATAAAAAATATCAATATAAAAATTTACTTTTATCAATATATTAAACATTTTTATATTATAAAAAATTTCATTAATATCTATAATATTTTCCATAATCGTTCCATTTTTTATGATATATTTAAATATAACAATTGCAATTACAGTGGTAGAATATACATATATAATAGAAAAAAATCATCTTTTTAATGGTATAAAAACTTTTTTTAATCAAAACAATTACACTTTTAAAATAGAGTATGTCCCCGACTTATTGAATGGATCATAAAATAATTACACTTTTAAAAAAAGAGTATGTCCCCTACTTATTGAATGGGTCATAAATTTTTTATTTGTAAATAAAAAATGTATCTAACCTAATGGTTGTATAATATTTAAGGATTTCCGCCTATTCATTTAATAAGTTAATAAAAAATGAATAAGTAGTATTCAGCTTCACATGAAATATGTTAATTTCTATTAACTCTAATACACGTGAAGAAACTTAGAAGTAAAACCTTAAATGCAAACGGATAAATAACTTGGGGGACATTTTTTTAATAAGATAAAGGGTATTTTAATTTATTATTTTTAACAAAAGTATATTTTATATCGTATTTATTTAATTGACAATACAAATTTATTATTTTTATAAAATAAAATAATAAAAATTTATTTTAAAAAAAAGCTAGTGTAACACATGGAACTTCTTAATCAAACACGTTGTAAGCGTCTAATGCATATCTTATATATATATTTTAAATTAATTTGTATTACATTTTTTGTAAAAGTAATGAAATTATGCTATTTTTTGTTACGAAAATAATATATTTATGTTATCATATCAAATAAATATGTATTTAAAGCATAATTCTATTAAAAATAATAAATTTGACAAATTTATAATTGTTTTAGTGAATTGAGATACAAAACATAATATATATATATATAAGTCTTAATGTGTTATCTGATAAGTAATAAAAAGGGAGAACTATCTTCATATAGACTCTAATTAATTATCCTCAAAGTTCGGAATATATATATATTTTATAATAGAAAGCGTTGAAAACCAGATAAAACTCATAAAGTGATCAATACAACACCAATTTTTTTTTTTTTTTTTAAATTCTTCTGTAAAATTAAATTCATTTTGAAATTTTGTGGTACCAAAATCCAGCATAAATGGAGCAAATAAAATCAGAACATATTTGATCCTTTATACATAAGTCAGAAAGAAGAAAGTATAATTAATATGAATGGATAATAGGAAAGTGATAAATGATACACACCATGACATGTTTTTGTCTCACCTTACTTTCTCATCACATATGGAATAATATATTATGCAATTTTACAAATTCGTATTATTATTCACTTATTCTTCTTCTTATTATTTTTATTATTAGTATAATGTTAGATATTTTAATTATTTTTTTCAGTTTCTAATTTATTAGAGTAAAAACTTAAAATGATAGGTAATGTTTGATAATAAAATATTTCAAAAATGATAAAAAGAGAGGAAAAAAAAAAATAAAGTGACTAAAACCTCACAAAGTGTTTAAAAAAAGGTTAAACTCACCTGGTTAAACCCCGGGCGGGGGCTTAAATAAAAGTTTAAAGTGTTTAATGATGTAATAAAATTATTAAAATTTATCAATTTAAATTAAAATAATTAAGCATCTAATTTATCAAAATAAGATAGTTTAACTGTAATTTTTTTAAGATGATACAATAAGAAATGCCAAAAGCACAAGCCACACATTTTTTTCCTTACTAAAGTGACGTGTTAAAATTAATTATTTTTCTTGCTTTAAATTAACCTCTTATTATATATTTATATAATGTAATTATTAATTTAATTTAATTTTTAATACCTTTAAATGATATTTTTTATAATTATAAAATTTAAAAAGAATTTAAATGCTTTTTTCTATAATTATTTTACCTTGAGATCGGGAATATATATATATATATATATATATATATATATTTATGTATATATATTTTTTATTTTTTTCTTAAGTTTTTCTGTTTTCAATAATCACATATCTAGTTTATAAAAAAATATATTATAACAATTATTATTTTTTATTTTTTAAATAATATTATTTAAAATAAAATTTTAATTTTATAATTAATTATATTTTATTATTATTATTATTATTAAATAAAGTTATAATTAATATAAGATAATTGTGCCATAATTTGTGTCAATGTAGCTTTCTCTTTTTAAAACACTAATTTATATTATAAATTATAATATTTAATTATTAATTAAAATAATAAAATTTATTTTTTAATTTATAATTAAATGATATATTGATACAAGAATTTATAATTTTTTTTTTCAACAAAGGCATATAGCATAGGGTAATAGATAATTGAACACCGGTATAGCTTTCTGTTTCCTCACTCATACACACAAAAATAATGTAGTCTCTGAATAAATATCACAGGGCTTTTAAAAAAAAAATATCATAGGGCTCTGTTTTCTGAATTTAATAGCATAACAAAAATAAATGTGAAACTGAGCTAGATTTTTGGTTTTTGACCAAACAAAACCCTCCTTAATTAAAGATCTTAATCTCTGCTTCCAAGGTGTAATGAAAGGACCAGGCAATATAAATATGTAATTTATATTAGGTAACTCTATTATTTAAAGTAAAGTTTTTTTTAAATATTTAATTATTAAATTATAAGAAAAAATATCAAATCAATTTAAATTTTCTGAATAAATATTTTATTTACTTTTAAAAATATTTATTTTTAAAATAAAATTTTTAGAAATAGGGTTAGTTTATAAATATAAAATGATACTGATATAATTTAAATTGTTATTGTTGAAAAAATATTTTATTAATGATAATTTTATTTAATAATAATTAATATTAAAAATATAATTAATATTTTATATGTTATTATTGTAATAATAATAATATTTATATAGGAAAAAAAAAGGTTGGCGATGTGAGTTGGTGACTCAAACCGGTATAATTACTGTTTTATAAGTATTTATAGTTGAAACAAATAAAGGGGAAGGAATTATTTTTATATTTTTAATATTTTTAATATTTTACAGTAGCAGTGGCGGTGGTTAATCATCAAGAGCTCTCTTTTTGATGTTAGCGTGGTATAAATCCAGGACCTTTGCCATTACTCTTCTCTTTCACCTCTTCTTAAAAAATAAATAAATAGATAAATAAATCCCAACTCAATGTCTCTCTTTACAAGTGTAGTCTTGTTTACTCTCTTTATTGGGTGTGTGACAGTTGGTTGCAGAGGTCTTGAGGGGTTTGAACTTTGAACAAACCCAACCCAAATTCAATAAGAGTTTTCTGAGTATAAAAAAAAGAAGAAAAGTTTAGATGGGAAGAAGAGCACCAAAAGTAGTACTGAATCTGAAATGGGTATCTTTCTCTTGCTACTTTTAGTTGGGTTTCTCCCACTTTCTCCAATTTCTCTTTCTGTTTCTGAGCTTTGGGGTTCTCATGCTCTGACTAGGGTTTTGAATGATTATTTGTTATACTGAAATCAATGTTCTTTGTTTTAATTGGATGTTTCCCTAGACTTTTTTTCTACTCTCTTTGAACTGTGTTTTTATTTTAGTTTCTGTTGTCTTGGGAGAGCTTCCTTTATGTAATCTGGTTGTTCAAGTTTAGTTTGGGCTTTGGAAATGGTAGATTAATAAATTTGTGCGATCTTTGGTATAGTTTTGTAAGGGTAGATGGGTTTTAATTCCTTGTCTCTTCAGTTTTGGGTTCATTAATTGAAGAGGGTCTTTCTTTGTTCAGATCTTTTAAAAGTTTTCTAGATACTTAACTTCAGGTACATGATTTCTTCCCTTTTGGGTAGATTGAGCTTTTGACAGAATCACTTAGAGACCAGTGTAGTGTTTCTTCCAATTTAAGCTTCTTCTAATAATCATGATTTAGTTTAAAGTGTGTTCTTACAGTGTATTTTATAAAATTCTCAGTTTTTCTACGTGCCACTTTCTTTGGTTCTTTGTTTTTGATCCTTGGTTGATGTTATTTGGCTACTAGGGTGTTTTTGTGGGTAGTAATTTTGGATGCTTTTGTTGGGCTTTGTGTAGATAGATTGCTGGTTGAGCAAAAATAGCTATAGAAGGAGGTAGTTAGCTATCATTGGTTGGTTCTGGTAATATTGTGAAGAAAATATGGATATGAGAGACCATGAGAAATGTGAGTTACAAAATAAGAATGAAGATCCTATGAATTACTCAGTTGGGTTGCCCTCAGATTGGCGGTTTGGTGGCTCTAATGTCAAGAATACATCTATGGGTTTGGTTCATGATACAAATTCTTTGGCAATTAGCAAAGGTGATCTAATTGGTTCTTCTTCTTGTTTCTCTGCTTCAATGGTAGACTCGTATGGAGTTGGAGTAGCATCTTGGAACAACTATCATACAAATTCACAAAATTTGGGATTTTGTGACAATAATGCTTTGAGTCTTGCAAACCAGTTGAACTCTTTGGGAATTGCTAAAGATGGTTTGGCTTCATTAAGAAATGGTATTGATAGAACACTTGATATGTGTTGGAATCAACCAAATTCAATGTTGAAAGGAGGTTTTTACTTACCAAATGTGCCTGTTATGTTCCCACAAAGCTTATCGCAGTTGCCAACTGATTCTGCTTTTATTGATCGAGCTGCTAGGTTCTCATGTTTTGGTGCTGGAAATTTTTCTGATATGGTGAACAACCCTTTTTCTATTCCTGAATCTGTAAACAACCCTTATTCAAGAGGCGGTGGAATGAAGATTGGAACTCAAGATGCTTTAGCAAGCAATGGGTTGAAATCAGTATCTGGTTTGCAGTCTTCAAAGTGTGAATTAATTGTAGGTGAAGCTTCAAAAGATGCTTCAGTGAATGTTGAGAATGGAGCTATAGAAGTGAGTCCACTCAAGAGTTCAAAAAGGAGTGAGAGCCTTGGGAAATCTTATGATGAAGTTAAAGGAGTTGGAAGTTCTGGTAATGAATCGGATGAAGTTGAATTTAGCGGCACTGGTCAAGAGGAACCATCTGGGATAGCTTCAAATAAGAGGAAACGGAATATGGAGGTAAACCATAACTGAATAGTAAATAGATTCTCTTTATTGGATATGATGTTCTTTTTTTTTCCCCTTATTCAAGTCTCTAATTTTGTAGGAGGATAATGATATTGATGGAGTTTTGCAACCACCTGGTACATCATCGAAGGATAATAGTGAAATTCAACAAAAGATGGACCGAAATCCAAGTACAACAATCAACAAGACATCAGGAATTTTTTTTAAACAAGGCTCCCAAACTTCAGATCCATCAAAACAAGAATATATTCATGTTAGAGCTCGTAGAGGCCAGGCAACAAATAGCCATAGTCTTGCAGAAAGGGTAATATTTCAATGGAGGACTTTACTGAATTGATGAAAAGCTTGTCTCTTGATTTAATAGACTTTTAACTACAGGTAAGAAGGGAAAAGATCAGTGAAAGGATGAAGTTTCTTCAAGACCTTGTACCTGGATGCAACAAGGTTAGTCTATCAAACTAATTACTATTTATCATATACGCCAGAATTTGTGTTAGTGCTGTTATGAGAATCGATTGGTGTGTGCAGGTCACTGGTAAAGCCGTGATGTTAGACGAAATCATTAACTACGTGCAGTCACTTCAACGGCAGGTTGAGGTATGGGAATAATAGTCTTTTCTTTCTCCGAAGATGTTGTTTTTGAAGTAAGAAGCGTGACTGCCCGATCTATCTTGGACCCTGCACTGCAGCAGTCACCCTTTAATTCTGTGAAATATTTTGTATGCATAATTTACACAAGTTTTATAGTCTATACTGATTTAGACAATCATTCTTGTTCACCTTGTGGTTATACCTTTGAGGTTTTTCATTTTTAGAGAAGGAACAAATTCATCTGTCCATTTTGTATGTCCAATTGTATATACCACCAATCAAATGGTTTATGTCAGTGTATTTAAACAAGTAGACAGCTATAACCAACTCTTTCCATTTATCTTAATATTTTTATGTTACTTCTCTCCTTAAATGATTGACATGGCACCACGTGATTGGTGCTATATGCAGTGGGGCAGAAGGATTTTTCTGTTTAGTGAAAGCTCGAATTTGTTCAATCTGTTCCTTACACATGCCACCTGAAGCTTACAATAGAACTAAAATTTATGTGTGGGCATTTTCTGGTGAAAATTGTATGGATTTTATTTGTAACTATCGGTTGAACTCTTTTGGTTGCAGTTTTTATCAATGAAGCTTGCAACAGTGAATCCACGTCTGGATTTTAACCTTGAGGGGCTCCTTGGAAAAGATGCAAGTCATATGTTTTTGTTTTATTGAAATGCAAATTATCTTGGTATGCATTTGTTGTCTTCTGATTGGCCTTACATTACATAACCGACATTTCCCTACAGATCCTTCAACCACGTGTTGCTCCCTCGCATATGCCAGCATTTTCTCCAGATATGCCTATGGCTTATCCCATGCTACATCCATCTCAAGGACTTATCCAGGCAGGCCTCCCAGGTGTGGGGATATGTGCTGATGTACTTCGAAGATCTATTGGTTCTCAGTTGACACCTATGCCTGGAGGATTCAAGGAGCCTACTCAGGTATGTATTGGTTTTTGCCAATCTACTATGTTATCTCATAATTAATGGTTAGAAATGCGCTTCTCCATCATGTTGCTGAGATAATTCAAGAACCTGAATTGGAACATCTTGTTTGTTAATTTTGATGGTGGTTAAAGTTATCTATCTACTACAGTAATTTTGCCTCCCAAATGTCAGTCATAACTCATAATCGGTCTTAATCAGAATGAAGTTAGGCAAGTACTAAACTTAAACCTTTCAAACATTATAATTGACTACAGCTACCAAATGTATGGGAGGATGAACTTAACAATGTTATCCAGATGAGCTATGGAAGTGGAACTAGTGCCCCTCCTAATAACCAAGATGTTGATGGTACGTTAAGTCAAATTTTTCAATTTAAAGTTCTTTTTGGAACTGCTTTTCCTTTAGACTATAATGATTTAGGATGCTCCTATAGTCTATGTTAGACGAA
Organism: Hippophae tibetana; assembly: GCA_037013495.1. Classification (NCBI taxonomy): domain Eukaryota; kingdom Viridiplantae; phylum Streptophyta; class Magnoliopsida; order Rosales; family Elaeagnaceae; genus Hippophae; species Hippophae tibetana. Next base: position 12,575,996 of record CM072803.1, read on the forward strand.
CACTTTTAAGACTCTAGAGTTGATAAACTTTTGGATGTGTATTTAGGGTGTCAAACACACCAGTTTTTTTCTTTCGAACTTTTGTAAAGTTTCATTAAATTTGAGTGTCCGAGCTTCCACACCAATGTCTATGTCATATCGTATGGACGCATTACTTATCGAAAATGAAAAATGTCGAGTAACATAACCTAAAATAATAACTAAAATACCGCTCAAAGTAACTTTCTTAACAAATTTGTACCAAACATCTAAATGTTTCTCTTGGAATAACTTCTAACAAACCATTTCAATTTAAGCAATTTTACTCGAGACCACTGCTAGGAGAAGCCTATCCAAACTTGTCCAATGTATCTCTCTGTGTGTGTATATAACTACAAGTAGTTCTTAAGGTAATTAAGTATCTGCTGATTTTCATAATATATGTCAACAGGGCACAAGAAAGCTGAACTTTAATTAATTATTCTCTGAGGAAGAATGGAGCCCAGAAATACTCTGGTCCATACATGCACATAAACTGGCTTAGGTCATGAGATTTCCTCTTTTGTGAAGGCTGAGAGGATACAAGGATCAATACATGTACTTCAAGTTCTGCCTCTCAAGGTATCTAATTGCAATTATGGTGTTACAAGAATCCATTTGTGCAATATTATATAGTAGTAGGGGTGATAGATTATTAATCCTCATCTTAGCTTAAGGCATTATTTGCAGTCAGACAATATACAAGTGGTACCATAAAGATCTGAGAGGAAATATATTGACTTCTCTCTTTCTCGTATCTGGAAATGTATTTGGCAAATTGTAGTTTATAAGAAAATTGAAGTGACTATTGATGGCAATCATATATTGTTTATCCTATTCCTTTTTCGATTCATTGTTAAGCAAACCGATGTCCTCAGTCTTTATATTCTGAAAGGTTAGATATCTGAAGTTAAATTCAAAATGCAAAATGTAATGCTACTATAAATGTTTGTTATGATATTTTATTGAGCATTCATTCAACTTGATGGGATGTATCTTTTACTTGATGGGTCACCCATCAAGGACCATCAAGTGTCATTCCTTATAAGATCTTGTTTACCCTACGGTCTCCTTTGAGATCTTGTTAGCCCTACTTGATGGGCATTTCAACAATTCAACATTATCAATTGTTTTGTTTTGTATGACAATTGTTTTGTTTTGTTATTTTGTATTACAATAATATATAATCTCTTGTGGGCATTGATAAGACGTAGGATCGAATGTAAGTGCTCAACATCTATTAAGCCCATTAGTGATTACTCATAATATTTCTTAATTCTAATTAATGGACTTCTAAATAATATTCTGTACATGAGTGCAAATTTATCGATTTAAGGACGTTATCAAATAAAGAAAAAAGGACCAAATATCGGGGGTGTTAGAAAATGAATTGATTTGAAACTTAAATAATTTAATTGAATAGTTATACTGTTTTTTTATTATAATTATTATAGTTTGGATTTAAAAATTACAGAATTAGTCTATTATAAGTTGGATTGATTTTTAAAGTTAAAATTTTTCTAACCCATATTTATATTATATTATATTATATTTTTATTTTAATATAATAATTTTATTTAATAAAAAAAATAAAAATATAACATAATGTTCTCCTTTACAAATTCCAATTAATTTGTACTTATTTTCTTACTTAACTCAGTAATCATATTTAATTTTTCGATTCCAAGTTCCCAACGCAAAGGAGAGGAGAAAACCCTAAATTTAGTGTTAAGCCATCTATCTTTAAGTTTTCAAATTTCTATTATTTAAATAAAATGTTCATTTATGCATATAATTTATGATTAAATTGATAAGAAATTAAATAGTAAATATTTGTGTTAGTTTATTTATCATTTGAATTGAATACGTTATCTTTGTTTATTTATTGTTTAAAAAAATTAAAATCTTTTTAGGTCTATAATTTATGCTTAAATTGATAAGAAATATTAAATATTTGTGTTTATTTACTATTTGAATTGAATAGTGATCTTATTTTATTTATTGATTGAAAAAAAATTAAAATCGTCTAAATTTTAATCACTCATTAAAGTATAAAATTAATGTAATAATTGTTTAGTTATTAAAAATAAATATTTTTAAAAAAGTTTGGATTATGAAAACAAAAACAAAAAATAATAAAATACAATATCCGATTTATATAATCAAATTTAATCGAATTTGGACAATTCGATTTAGATTGGTTTTATTGGGTTGAATCGATTCTTACATTTTAAGAATCGATATTATCAATTCAATTTAAATTTGAACTATATGCACAACATTACCAAATATAATCAGTAGTTTCTTATTAGCAAAAAATTGGATAGTAAATTCAAATTGTGTTTTTTTAAATTTAAATTTGAACTATTTGCACAACATTACCAAATATAATAAGTAGTTTGTTATTAGCAAAAAATTGGATAGTAAATTCAAATTGTGTTTTTTTTTATGAAACACACTCAAATTGTTATTATTTAATACTCCTACCGAACAAATGATTCCTTATTATTATTTTTTATTTGGAAATGTGAGGTAATAAGGAAGTTTAATTTTCAGGTTATTTATAAAGATAGATGACAATGAAAAAAAGTAAAAGGGCCTAGCTTTTTTGGAACTCGAAAGGAATTTTTTTTTCTTTCTGAAAAAAATAATCTAAAAAAATGTCTTCTTCCTTTAATTTGATATATATAATAATAATAATAATAATAATAATAATAATAATAATAATAATAATAAATTTTTATTATTAAAAAAATCTAACCCATTTTATTAAATTAAACATGTTTAATAATTATTTATATATGTTAAATATTGGATTTTATTTTATTAAATTTGATTTTATTTTATTGATGTGATTTTTTCATAACTTTTATAAATATTCTTTTATATAATTTAAAAATAATAATTAGATTATTATCTACGTAGTCATTTGAGCTCATTAATAGGGGCAATAATGTCAATTCTTTCGAATTTTTCTTTACCAATCCACTGTTATTTTAAACTGTAATTGTTTGTGGGGATTAAAAAAAACAAAAAAACAACAAAAATTCATAAAAGATGTTAAATGTTTCATGTTGTCAAATTGTAATATGTTGAGAATATATTTAAGTGTTTAAGTATTTTTATTAGTCAACTAATCTTTAAAGTATATGTACGGTTGAAATGACACCTTTAAAAGTATGCATACGATAGAAATGACTAATTCCTACTTTTATCTCCTCTATTTTTGTATGCCTTTGTGGTTTGTTATTATTATTTGTCATAATTAAAATTAAAGAACGAACTTAACAGTTTTTTAAAGGGACAAAAAAAGAGTATCACGGCAATATATATATATATATATATATTATTGAAAGTATCACGTGATTATGAATAAACTAAAGCGTCCTTATAAAGTTAAAGGACTACAGTTTCCTCGAAGGAAAGCTTAAAAACCGAGGGCCCTTTATAAAGAGAGACGATTATGTATGTTTAAAAGTTTTAAAAGGAATCTAATAAATTTGTAAGGGATTGAATAGATTATTTTTAATTTTATTAAATTAAAATTTTGTAATCTAATCATAAATAATAATATATTAAAAATAAATATATAAATATATTTTTATAGGGGATTGATCTCTCTATATCTCATTTTTTAAAAAGTACACAATATGACATAATTGTTGAAGATTATTTAGAGATCAATTCAAAGTTTGATCGATCTAGAAGCTAGAAGGAAGATTGATCACTCTATTAAAAAGATTTATAACTCAATTATATAACATTAAAATTAATTCAACCAAAAATTTATATTAAATACACTTAAATATGTACACAATAAGATCTAAACGTGAGTCATTTGTGCACTATGATTACGATACTATACATGTTATCTTAATTTATGTTATAAACATGTGCTAATAAATGAATGAATGCAATCATATATGTGATAATAATATACATGAAATGTAACTATCTAGAATTTTGATATTTCTTCGACTTTGCTTAATAGAATTAGTAATGATTATAGAAACAAGTTTACAAAAACATTTTATTTATAAAAATAACAAATACTCATGATCCTTATACTATTAAACCATTAATATGATCAAAAGAGTACAAGCTCTTGTATGACTATTTCATATCCTCCCTATCAACAAGACGAGTTTGCTATAAAGCTTATCGGTTAGAAAGTCATCAAGAAGAGAAAGCTGACCAAAAAACTATTCTATAACCAACTCTTTTTTTAATTAGTTGAGAAAACATGATTCAAGAAATGTGAATAATGTTGATGATGATGATGATGACAACATAGATGATGACGAGAATGAATATGAAGAATATAGTTATGAAAAAACAATGTAATAAAACTTCACAGATCTACAAAGATTTAGTAAGATGAAGTTATTTTATATATTTAAAGTTTTATTGATATATTTATTTCATGATTGATAAATAAGAGGTAGAAGTTCATCTTTTGGTAATACTCTTTGTAGAACTAATTGTGATTTGCTTGTTAGTTTTTAAATACTTATTAATGAGTTTCATTTGATTAAATGATATTTTTATAGTATTTCTTAAATTTGAATTTGAATTTAATAACTCATTTTATATATATATTAAAAGAAAAAAAGTCCAAAATTCCTTTCACGCATGGAGTAAAACAATAATTATATATGTTTGTGGATTTTATTATATACGATTATATTAGATTAAATTAGATTAAATATTTTTGAAAATGGTAACATAAGTTCGTTATTTTTAATAAAAATATATTTTAATTCTGTATTTTTTTTGGTAAAATTGTACAAGTTTAAAAGAAATAACACAAGTTAATTACCTTTATAAAAAGAAGATGATAGAAGTTTTAAGGGTCTTTTTATTATATAAAATTGGTCAATTTAGTGTCTTTATTTATGAGTTGGTAATTTAGTCTCATAATTTATAAAAGTCATGAATTTTAGTGTAAATAGTGCACTTGTTGTAGGATTTAAGTGTATGATTTCAAGTAATTATGTAACTAAAATATTCACTTTTAATAATAATAAGATTTATAATAACAGATTCAAGAGTAATGGAACTTATGCTACCATTGTCTTACAAAAAGTTGACTGTTATGTTGTCTCAAATAAAAGTTACTATTTAAAGTGTAATTTTATTAAATAAAATTGATTTAGTTTATCCTCTATTTTTAAATTTTATTATAATTATCTTATATAAATAGTATTCGGTGACAATTTGTATATTATAATTATATAAAATTAATAATAAATAATATATATTTAAAATATTATATAATTTCTTTCTAAATTTTTATTTAAATTAATATTTAATTTATTTTTATATTTAAAAAATTTTTAAATTATAAAAATATAAGTATGATTTAGACTCATAATATAACAAATATATTATAAATGAAATTATTTTACCAGATTAAATTGTAGCCATTGATTATCACACAGAAAATAAACTTTGCCGATCTCAGAACTCAAAATATCAATCTTGTATATATCCACCTATGAAATCGCTATTATATAAAATTAAAGAATATTCGATGATAACGGTGATTTGATTTTTAAGTGGCTCATTATTTTTGAATATATTTTTATTTTATATACGCGTTAAAAAATATATGGTATGTACAAATTATACTAGGTCTTCAAGCATAGTTTAGGCTCCTGAATAATGTTTTTAAATATGTTTTCAAATAATTTTTTTTCTTAAACATGTCTTTATTTTTAATTTTAAGTATAAATTTACTAAGAGTTAAAAATTAGTGCAATTTAAATTTGATCATTTTTATATATCATAGTTATATTCTAATCATGATTGATGTAATATTTTTTATTTGTTAAAGTTTTGTGAGTTCAATTATATTATTAATTATACTGACATATTATTTGTAATTTATTATAAATAATTATTTTTAAATATTTTAAATATTTTTTGGTTAATTTTACAAAATTTTCATCCTTTCTATATTTATTAATTACTTTTTGTAAAACTAAAGAATAAATATTTTTTTCCGTCGGTTTTTATATAAGAAAATATATATACATAACATTTTTAAACATATAAAAATATATATTTTAAATATATGCATGTTTGAAGATTATAGTAACCAATTAAACCTTTTTTTATTTTTATAAAATATTAATTATCAGCTATATTAATCCTTGGTTAAAAAAAAGAAAAAAAGAGGTATAATTATTTCCCGCCAAATTAGACAATGTGTTATTGTGTTTGTCCTTCAACCGCCACCGTAGTTTGTTCATGCTCTAATGCGAATCCCGAGACCAAGTACTAGCAAGGAAGTTCCATAGCAACATAGGAAAGTTTGGAAAAGTTAAAGGAATATGACAGAACTACCTGTACGTGTTAATGTGCATGCTTGATGTCATTTCTTTTATCAATGATATCCCCCAGTGTGTAAATGAATTATCATTTTTTTTAACCATTTGATTGCTAGTTTTTCGACCACCGCCTTCTAATTGAAGCTAAATTAATAAGCACATCATCACCGAGAATTAAATAAAATACTCACCAGCAGTTCGTCAGTTTTTATACTCAAAGTTGCCACCAGTTCCATCTTCTCTCCTTGTTTGGATTTCTGTTTCGTTCCAATTCATTACGGTTCTTGGAGAGGTTCTGTTTAGCATTGCGACATCAATAATCCCTCTACATCCCAGTGTTGGGTCCAACGTCGCCTGCCTTGATTGGTTCGTTGAATATCATCAAAGAAAAAGTTTTAAGTGGTGCTGCGAAGTGGGAGCCGTGGATGAACAACGCCAGATTTCAAGTCTCTCTTAGATGAATAGCCGTGGATGAACATCGCTAGATCTTCCTCTCTCATCTCGGAGAAGGTTGAATCGTAGAAACGAGCGGTGAGATTTTCCCTTTGACGAGAGGTTCCATTTCACGTGTATATTTGTTTCTTTTAATATATATTTGGTTGGTAGTTCGTGGAGAAGAAGAGAAAAAATGACCTATGAACGCCATACTTCCTAAAACACTCAGAATTTTTTTTGACATGAATATGATATCTCCTCTTTCTTTTCCTATATCTTTTTTTCCTTTTTAGCTCACAATGAGCAATAGTAAGTCCACCACCTTCAGGATTCTTTTAACATCCTTAAATAGTGCAGGAGCTGTGATTCACCCACAAAATCAGCTTATTTTTCTCAAATTAAATGATTCAAACTACCTTCTTTGGACTCGAGCATTTTCTTTCTTATACCAATAAGGCTCCAACAAAGTTCAAAGAGAACACAAAAACATGAGAAAAAGAGATTAATCCAGATTTTTTGAGCTGGACAAGGCAAGATCAGCTCCTTGCCTTATGACTTTTATCCTCTCTATCTAAGAATCTTTTAGTGATGATGGTCGGTTTAGAACCATCTTTTCAAATCTGGGAAGCCTTAGAGATGAATTTCTCATCTCAATCTGAAGCAAGGAAGATGCATTACAAGTTTTAACTCTCATCTATAAAAAATGGCTCTTTACCTATGAGAGATTATCTGAATAAGGTAAAATCTTGCTGTGATTTGCTAGCATCAGCTGGTCAACCAATCTCAGATGATGATCAAGTAATGCAAGTTCTTGTTAGACTAGGAAGTGAATTTGATCCTATTGTTATTGCAGCCACCTCAAGGATAGAACCATGTAAACTCAGAAAAGTTTATGCTATGTTCCTAAGCTATGAAACCAGGCTTGAAAATATTGGATATCATTTTCTCAACACTGAAGGCTCAAATCCCTCTGTGAATGTTGTCACTCAATCTAACTTTTAGAGAAGATTCAATAATAGTGGAAATGACTATCAAAGAGGTAGAAGGGTAAGCAACTGTTAGAATTTAAGAGAAAGAGACATGTCTTCTTATAGAGGAAGAAGAGGAAGGAGTTTCAAAAGCTCAAATAGGAATAGATGCCAGATCTATAACTACACAAATCACACTACTGATAAGTGTTATTACAAATTTGATGCCAATTATAGCTCACCTTTAAATACTCAGACTATGGCTTATAACTCTCTAAACTTCACAGCATATCTAATCACTAAAACAAGCTCTTCTGCTTTGAGTATTTCACCTGACTCAGAGATAGACATGTCTTGGTATGCAGATTTTGGAGCATCCAACCATGTGACAAGTGAGCTTAGAAATCTCAATATTGCTTCAGAATTTCAAGGCACCAACAAGGTTCAAGTAGGGAATGGATCAGGTTTGTGCATTACTCACATTGGTAGCTCACAAATCAAGTCTCATAATTTTCATAAAACATTTTTCTTAACTGATCTTCTTCATGTTCCTGAAATAACTAAGAATTTGATTAGTGTCTCACAATTCTCCAAAGATAATTCTATGTATTTTGAATTTCATCCCACTTTTTGTTGTGTTAAGGATCAGGTCACATATCAAACACTCTTCAAAGGCACTCTTAAGGATGGGCTCTATAAGTTTGATATTCAACCCCTCAAGTCTCAAATTGTTCACTCAGCCACCACTCAATTACCTTTCCATGTTTCAACTCTTCTTGTCAAGAGAAATAATCAAGATCTTCAGCTTTGGCACAATAGATTAGGTCATGCTTCAAATAATGCAATAAGAACTGTTCTTGGCACAATTATGAAGAATTGTAATTTCTCTGATGTTTTAAATAATTTTTTTTATATGATTCCTGTATGAAGTATAAGAGTCATCAATTTCCTTTTCCTATGTATGAAACTGAGTATCAACATCCCTTTGAACTTATTCATACTGATGTTTGGGGTCCTTCACTACAAAATTTCACTAATGGCTTTCAGTACTATGTTACTTTTGTTGACCATTATAGCAAATATACATGGTTGTATTTTCTTAAACAAAAATCTAAAGTTCAAAATGCTTTCATTCATTTACAAAACATTGTTTTCACTCAATTTCAATCCAGAATTAAAATGGTTCAAAGTGATGGAGGAGGTGAGTTCATAGGCCTTACAAAACTTTTTAGTGACCATAGCATTTTACATAGAATCTCTTGTCTCTATACACCTCAACAAAATGGTATTGCTGAAAGAAAGCATAGGCATGTTGTGGAGATGGGATTGTCCTTGTTAGCTCACTCAAACATGCTCACTCGGTTCTAGGATGATGCCTTCACTACCTCAGTCTATATCATTAATAGGCTTCCAACAAAGATCCTAAATCATAAAAGTCCCTATGAAATGCTTTTCAAATCCAAGCCTGCCTATCTTCATCTAAGAACCTTTGGTTGTCTATGCTATCGTTATCTTAGACCTTTCAATAAACATAAGTTGGAATACAGATCACAACCAAGCACCTTTCTTAGGTACAACAAATACAAAGGCTATAAAACACTATTGCCAAATGGTAGAGTCATAATATCCATAAGTGTGGTCTTTGATGAAAATATATTCCTTTTTGCTCAAGCTCCTAGATATCATAATGCTCACTCTCAATCATCCATTCTGGGACCTCTACCAGTCACTACTTTCCCTTTACCTTCTCAATTATACTCCAACTCTACTTCATCCTAGCACACCTCACCTGTTAAATCTTTCCCTTATCATTCTATTCCAGGCTCCTTACACTCCCACCAAATGTATCCTTCATCTCATCACTCGCCTATTTCTATTCCTTCTTCAACTTCCAGTCCGACTCCTAATCTTCTTATTGATGAGCTACCAACTAAGTCTAATGCATCTCCTTAGTCTATTGGTAATACTAATGTGAATGATCCAACTACAGGTACTCTTAACAAGCATCCTATGGTCACAAGGTCAAGAACTGGGAACTTAAAGCCAAGATTCCTCAATGCAACAATGATTGACACATAAGAACCTTTTTTCCTACAAGGAGACTCTTCTTAATCCATACTGGAAAAAGGCCATGGAAGAGGAGTATAGAGTTCTCATGAAGAATCATACATGGACCTTGTGTGACCTACCTACTAGTAAGAAGGTTATTGTTTGTAAGTGGGTATTCAAGGTCAAGAGACACTCAGATGAAAGTATAGCTAGGTATAAAGCTAGATTGGTAGCTAAAGGCTATGATAAAGTACCTGGCTTTGATTTTTCAGAGACTTTCAGCCTTATTGTGAAGCCAACTAGCATAAGAACAGTGCTTTCTATCTCTGTAAATCAAGGATGGACAGTAAGACAACTCGATGTAAACAATGCATTTCTAAATGGAGATTTGGGCAAGGAAGTATTTATGAGTCAACCACTATGATTTGAATACATGAATGATGGTGATAGTGAAAATTCCTTGAAAGTATGCAGATTGGTCAAAGCATTATATGGGCTTAAGCAAGCCCCCAGAGCTTGGTTAGATAAACTCAAACATACTCTCCTCAGTCATGGTTTTTCTTGCTCAAGAGCAGATAACTCTTTTTTTTTTCAAAAATATCTCTTTTGGTTGCATCTAGCTTTTGTTTATGTTGATGATATATTGGTCACATGAAATGACATCAAAAACATTCATTCTATCATAACTCATCTTGATAAGCAATTTTCTTTGAAAGATTTAGGTGAAATCCATCAGTTTCTTGGATTGGAGGTTACTCACACTAACTCTGGTCTTCATCTCTATCAAGGGACATATATTAAAGATCTTCTCACTTGAGCTACAATGTCTCAAGCTAAGAGTCTGCCCACACCAATGGTTTATTCACTGAAATTATTTAAGTTTTAGGGTATGTCTACAGTTGATCATACCTTCTATAGGAGTGTAGTTGGTGCTCTCCAATATGTTACTCTCACTAGACCAAAAATTGCCTATAGTGTTAATAGAATATGATAGTTCATGCATTGTCCTTAGTCGAACACTGTAAGGCAATGAAAAGGATTCTCAGGTACTTGGTCGAAAAAATCAATCATAGGATTCATTTTACTAAGGGACACAGTTTTGATCTGGTAGAATTCTCAGATGTTGATGATAGAAAATCCATCACTGGCTTCTGTATCTTTCTTTGTAAAAATCTTGTCTCATGGTCCTCAAAGAAACTATCCTCAGTATCTCGTTCAAGTATTGAAGTTGAATATCGCAGCTTGGCTAATGCTACTTCATAAGTAATATGGCTTCATGCTTTGCTCAAGGAGTTACATGTCACACTCCCTCATAATCCTACAATTTGGGTGGACAATCAGAGTATCATATCACTTGCTTCAAACCCTGTGCTTCATGCTAGAAATAAACATGTGGAATTGGACATACATTTCATTTGTGACTTAATTTAGAAAAACCTAATTCAAATTAGGTTTGTACCATCCTGTGATCAAACTACAGATATCTTTACAAAACCTTTGAGTGTTCAATTCTTTTTTCGGTTGACACTAAAATTGACTATCTGGCTACTCACCTCACTCGACTTGAGGGGAAATGTTAAGGACTATGACAGTACTGTCAGCACCTCCATGGATCAGCTGTAATGATACCCTGCATGTAATAATTTGCAGACTTGTTATCATTCCCTTTAACCATGATACTTTGTTGTAAATGAATTGTTATTCAGAAGTGTACTCTATATCTATGCATGTAAGTTCATTTGTTAATCAAACATTAAAAATTCAAAAACTAAATATAGCAATATCCAGCTTTTGTTCTCAAATCCTTTCAGGAAAACCTATAAAATTTTATTTTTATAACCTCATTGATGTCTATGCTTTAGCTGAGCATGCATGGTGTTCGATCAAATGCCTCAACGAAGTCATAACTCAAGGATAATTTTCCTCTCTGCATGTTGCAAATCTGGGCTTCTTTCTGAGATGCGAGAGATCATTAATGGCATGCTACATCCGGATAGGGTCGTTTGGAATCTGTTATTTTGGAGACGGTAAGGATTTATAGGTAGATATTGAGACATGGAACCATGACTACGATTCTCAAACTATCGTCGAATAAATGGTGTCTTAAATTGGGTAAACAAGTTCATGGGAAAATAGTTAACATTGGATTTGAGCATTATTTGTTTGTGAAGATTTCTGGAGCATGGAACAAGTGGTACGAGATTCCTACTCAAATGTTTCAGTTAGTCCTTTGTTGTTTTAGACTAATTGATATTCTTGCTGAAACATTGATATTATAATTGTTTGTGTATACTCAAATACCTGATAGACACAATCAATTATTATATATTATTATTTTTATAGAAACTACTCAAAATATGTTCCAGTTAAGTGAAATTTATAAAAGAGTTTGAGTTAAGCGAATTTTACAGTGTAGATTTAGGTTTGTAAAGTTTTCACATGCATATGTAGAAAGGGGAAAGTAATTACATGGGTGTATTGCACTTTCACATACTCATGTGAAAATTCCATTCAAACTTCTAACGTTTACAAGTGCATAGAACTTTCACACTGTGGAAGTGAAGTTCAATTAATAAAAAAATAATCATTGATGGTCAAAACCTTATACAAATTTTGACTCTTTGAATCTAATTATAGGAAAATGTGGCGGGAAAAAAAATCATTTTTGCTTCTCTGATATATTAGCAGAATCCTCTTGAGCTTGAGGATGTCGATGTGCCTGTATTAGATTAATGAATAGGTGCTTAGCATAAAAGTTATACTCAAGAACAACCTAAGAATAGTTAATATAGGAAGGTAAGGTAAGCTAGATCACCTGCAGCTGATTGCAGATCTCTATAACTTCACCTAGAGGGGCCCAATCGCCAAAGTTCATCTCAACAAATTGGTAAGCAATGCCACTCTTTCCACTTCCTACTATAAAAAGTCCACCTTTAATTTCACCTTCTCCTTTGAAGTTGTTCTTGATTCCCATAGCCTTTGCACGTCTGTAATTAGCTATAGCTCTTGGGTTGAATATAAATCCTGATAGGAATTTGTCTTTAAGAAGTTGCCCACCACCGAGAGCTTTGAAGAACTCCATGCCGTGATCCAAGATTACAGAGCCACCCCAATATCTAGGCCAGAAGTCTGTCACCTGCAATTTTGTTGAAATATTCTTGAACTTTATGTTTGTTTATTCTTTCTTACTTGGATTTTTCATTGAAAAGTTTTCAGTATCCAAGTGACATGACATGGGAATGGCTTTGAGTATTTGAACGTTTTAATTTAGTAGAAATTTACGAAAAAAGGAGAAAAATAGGATTGATCGATGTTCATATATGTATCAAAAAATTTACGACCCTCGTAACATAGTTTATTAGAGAGCAAGTAGTACATGTTGAATACGAATACCTCTGATCCTATTTGCTCATGAAGAACTGCAAATAGTTGAACTCCCAGTGCATCAAATATGGGTTTTCTGGAGTACAGCTGGTATGCTTCAGCTCGACACATGATACATCTATTTTCGAAAGCACAGGTAAAAGTAACAGTTAGTTTTCAGTACAATTGGTAAAAACTTGAAATTTCTTTTAAGGAGTTTTCTAGTTCGAATCCACCACCCCACAATATATTTAAAAAAATATGCATAACTTCAAATATTAATACGTTTCTTATCTACTCCAACAACTTTGGTTCATTTGTTTTTGTTCCTACTAAAAGTGGTTTTTAAAAAATGGTTGAAGAAGAAATTCCTTTAAAAAAGAAGCATATAGAAAGTCCTTCCAAAAAGAAGTATACAGTTTATGCTTTCTAAGTCCTAAAAGTACTTGTGCAAATTTCCTAGTTTTATTAAAAAAAAATCTTTTACTATCAGAAGTGCATTTATGAGGTTCCAAAAGATATATTGCTTATTTTGTTTTGATGAAAATTATAGTTGATGAGACATCCAACTTACTTGATTTCATGGTAGTAAATCCAATCCGATTCTTAAATAACATGTATAAGTTGTAAGTGATAGAATTTTTCCTAAAATAACACTTGTACATAGTGTGTATATGTTATATGGACACATTGTACATAATATGTACACATTATGTATAAGCTACCAATTCAATTATGTGTCATATATACGTGCTTATTTTGGGCTTCAAATTGCAGTCAATCTGTAACCATTATAGTTGATGGCATCATGCTATGTATAAAGTGAGCCGTGCTATAGAGAATTACCCAGGACGTCGGATGCAGACGAGAACAGCTGGTTTATCTCGCCAAAGTTCTGAAGCCTTCATGGGAGGTGCCTTTGATTTTACCAAATGGTCCATCCCAATCTTGTATTCAGGAGCTAATTTCTGAACTGAGATGTTTTCAATGGAAGAATAATGGGCAATTTTGTCAACTATAGGAGGAGGCTTTATGCATCCACATCCTCTGCTATCAGCTGGTTTGGTAGCAACAATACCTTTGAAGGTGTATCCATCTCTAATCTTAAAACTAGACAATGATTGTTCTATTGATTTATCTTTTCCTATGATATTCCTTACAATTAATTTGTTTGCACTTTCCATCTTTTGAAGGCTTGAGGAAGCAAAATTCTTAGGAATGCTGCTGTTTCTAGAAGGCATGTTGCTTTGTTTTGCTTGAGATTGAGCATCATATGGTTTTGGTAAGGGATCTTTACAGGGATTGGTTTTGTTCATGAAACGAGCAATATGGCCTCTCTTCATTCCGAATTGGGAAGCAAGATCTCCAGTGCTAAAGTTAAGAAGCTCAGGCAAAGATTTGCCAGAGTTCTCAAGCTCAGCGCCATACTGCATTAGATTATGATCGTGAAGGTATGACCTTATCTCAAGTATATCCTGGTATAAAACAAAAAAGAAATATGCAAGTCCAAATTTATTAGGGAAAATAATGAAAATAATGCTATTAATACATAACCATAAAAATAGTAACTCTTATTTTAATAAAAATAAATCAAACTCATCTTTTCATATTGAATGTAATTCAGGTTGAAGTATGGAAATTTAAATCTGTTAAATATTAAATATAGTCTAATTATATCATGTTTAATATTAGTATGATGATACTTGTATTGTATAAGTTTGATGAGTCTAGTTTATATAATTTCCCAATTTATTTCAGCAGTTATTGTTTTTGACTCATTTGATAACTATTTCTATTTTATATTCTGAATTTCAATTTCTAAATCTAAAAATCAATCACCAATTGTCTTGCAGTCAATAATACCAATTGTCTTGCAGTCAATAATATTTTCTTATCGTGGGTATTAAGGAGTGAATTCAAACCTGTTATTATATATGTGTGTGAGCATGTAACTATTATTTCAAGAAATATAGGGAAAAAAATCAAAAATATCCCCGAGATTTTTAATATCTTCAAAAATATCCTTAACGTTTAAAATAAAAACTACAATACCCCTAACGTTTAAAATAAAAACTACAATATCCCTAACGTTTACAGTATCTTCAATAATGCACTTATTATTTAACAGAAGCGTCAAAAAGTCGTGAAAAATCAAATCAATATCTGAAAAGTCTTTTCTACCCTTACCTACCCTTAAGATTTTGTTTTTCTTCAAAAATATCCTTGTTATAATAATTAATTTAACTTTATCAAAAATACCCTTGTTATAATAATTAATTTAACTTTATTAAAAATACTCCTGCTACAATAATTAATTTAATTTCATTAAAAATTCCTCAGCTATAATATTTAATTTATCTTCATCAAAAATACCTTTATTTCTTAATAACACGATATAAAATATTTTTCAAAAATACCCTTGAAGATAATTTAAGTTAATAAAGCAAACAATATTAAGTTAAATATTTTTGGAAAATATTTTATATGGTGTTATTGAGAAGTAAAAGTATTTTTGATGAAGATAAATTAAATATTGTAGCAAGGACATTTTTGATGAAGTTAAATTAATTATTGCAACAGAAATATTTTTGATAAAGTTAAATTAATTATTATAGCAGAGGTATTTTTGATAAAGTTAAATTAATTATTATAATAAAAATATTTTTGAAGAAAAGTAAAACCTCAAGGGTATTTGCGATAATATTCTCAACGACAATATTAAAAAAACTATATAGGTAGGGATAGAAAGGAAATTTTCAGATATTGATGTGATTTTTCATGACTTTTTGATGCTTATGTTAAATAATAAGGGTATTTTTGAAGATATCTTAAACCTTAGGAGTATTGTAGCTTTTTTTTAAACGTTAAGGGTATTTCTGAAGATATTGAAAACCTCGGGGTTATTTTTGATTTTTTATCCCGCGGGAATAATATATGTATAGGAATGAGATTACCATTTTGCCCTTAATGTTAAACGGAGATATAACGATGATAACGTTCATGGATATTTTTGATATTAAATAAAGCTTAGGGATAATTTTGAAGAAACGTAAAAACTCAGGGGTATTTGTGGTAATAATCCGAAATATAATGATGAAAATTAAGCATGTTTGACAATATTTTAAAATTTTAAAAAAATTAAACTTCTGTATTGAATTTAATGTACAATCAATTAATAACACAATTTTACTTAAAATGCTTAAAAAGTAAAATTTTAATGAAAATAAAAAAAATGATTTAAAATTAGAGTTAAAAAGTTGAAAATTTTAAAATTAAAAATTTAATTATCAAGCATACAACATTTAAATAAAAATTAATTAGCTCTGATGAAAAGTAGATTTGTAGATAACCAAATACCTTTTGTTGTTGTGTCATGTTAATAGCATTCATATCTCCAGGACTCATAATCTTTAAGGTTGATACATCGTCCCATCCATCTTCTATCAGCTTTGGAAGCACTCCTTTCAGAACTCCATTCCCAACAAATTCTTCCACTGAAAAAGAACCCATTGTGTTTGGAACCCCAGAAAAACAAAAATTCACAGGTAAACTCTCTCCATTCTCTGTGCTGAAATGAGTTTGGATGTGTATGTTAACTATGTTGCTTATATTGAGTTATGAACAATAAAAGGCCTACACAGCACATATAAATAGTGACATTTTGGAGCAATGAGCCGGCAACAAATTATATAACAGGTCATTTCCTGTATTTATTTTCTTTGGAACATCCAACAAATCCACGTGGTTAGGTTTTTTTTTTGCTAACTATTTTTCAATTTTTATTTTATTTTATAATCTGAACAACGGTTTTTTCTTTTTTACTTTGTTGGAGAAAGTTTCTGGGTATTTATTTTCCTGGTATATAAGATATTCCTGAGATGAGAGGCATGGAGCTGTATTGCAATGTGTTTCACTTTTTTGTCTTATTATAAGTTCAAAAATTTACTTTTTTGATGTTTTAATTTTAATCACTCAAATAATTTTAATATTATTTGTTTTAATTTTAACATTTATATTCATCTCATTGTTTAATAGTAGTTTTTGGCTTAAATAACATTATTTTTAATATCTTAATTTATTTTTTCTAATTATTAATAGTTCATCCCCAAACTCATTTTTATATCAAACTATTCAATATATATATCGCAATGTTTTCATTTTATAACTTCAATAAAAGAGATCATTATAAGACCTGATCACATCTATGGTGATCTTATCGAAGTTCCTTTCACCCCATTAACGACCTCATCGAAGCTTAACAAACTTGTTGATGATTTCGTTGGAGCTCTGAAGACCTCGTCGAAGCTTTAGCGATCTTGTTGGAGATGGATGTAACATGTTACATTCAAAAGTAGAGTTAGATATAATATCTTACATCCTTATTGGAGCTTCGGTGGATCGTCAACAACTGTTGTTAGAGATCTTGTGAGATTTAATTTTATTGAATTTATGTAGCAATGACATTTTGGTATTTACATGTATGAAGTTAGAGTGGTTTATTAAACTAGTAAGACATTTAAGTTAGATTTTACTTTTTATCAAAATTGCTTCCGAGATAAGAATTATTACTGTTGTGGTAAGACATTGTTTTGTCATGGTAAGATTTACCAGCTTATCATGACATTGAATGACAGTGGTAAATCTTTACACACTAGGTAAATATCTTTTCACATTAGGTCAATATCTTATCAAAAATTTCATTTTTTTTTATCAAAATCATGTAGATTTGGGTAATTTTTTCTATGAAACAATATGTTTTAAGTTAAGTTTTTACTAGTTTTGTAAAATTACTATTGAAATAAAAAACATGAGACATTAAAGCAATATTTTCAAGAAAATTAGGAAGAATTTTTATCGGTTTTCTCAAATAAGTATAGCCAAAGTTAGCAAGTTTAACATTAACAGTTGAGAAAACAAATTAAAGAAAATCATTAAAAACACATTCTCATATTTTGATAATATTGAAGAAAAAGAAGAAGATAACCCTGAGCTATTTTGTTTTATTTTGAGCAATAGTTTATTCATTTGAGAAAATTAGATTGAAGTTGACATTGAACACAATAGATTAAGGAAGCAATTGGGCATAATATCTAGTTTAAAGCAAAAAAAAATGTTGTAGCATAGCCGGCTAAACCTGCTCTTATACTGTGCTGTGTACAACTTGCAGAGGTAAATTTATATTGCAGGAAAGTCCAAAATTGCTCCGTTTTGCCTTGTTAATGGCTCTGCAAATGTTACACATATTCGTCTTTGGGTTGTTCTCCATTTTTATATCTAACTGTCGCCTTAATTGAATGAACAACTTTGAGGCTTGAGTAAGGGTTGGTTTTCATTATTAAACAATATTTGTTTTGTTTTTTTGTTTTTTGTTATTTTTTTAAACTGATAAGGACACTTTGTTTTGGGGATGGAATGGGATCAGTGGACGGTGGGATTTGATCTTGCTGCCTAGAGGGGTAGACTCAGAAAACAATATTCAGTTTTTTCTTTTCTTTTCTTTTTTGTGCTCTAAAACAGTTTGGGTTAAATCTATGAGAATTCAGAAATCCCTTTCACAACATCTTAGTTTATTTATAGGTTTATTTTGTTTCATAACTATCATTAGTCTCTCTCTCTCTCTCTCTTTCGGGTTCAGAAAGATAGGAATTGCATTAATATAGAGTGAAAATTGAGAAGTTTTTTATTGACAAAAAAATTGAAAAGTGAGAAGTGAAGTCTTTTAGCAAGACTCAAATAAATAAAATTAAATAGTCTTTTAGCAAGGACTTAAAAAAAAAAAAGGGTACAACATAGAATTCATTTGGGGAGGGTTAAAGACCGCAAAGAGCACCAATTAAAAGCAAGCATAGCATAATATTTATAGCAGGTGAAGTTATTTTAATGGTATCATAATTTCACCTTTTTATCTAGATTTTAGAGATGATGACTTAACGGTATCCCCGTTTCAAAAAAATAATAATAATTTAATATAATTTGTAATTTAGTTAAAAAAAAATTTACATTGATATAATTATGATATTAAAAAGTTATTTTTAGATAAATAATTAATAGATTGTTATCTTCTAAATATCACATAATTAATTTATTATATAAAAATATAATTTGAATATAACAGGTATGTTATTGTATACATAAAAAAATCTTTAATTATATAATAAATTATATTAAATCGATATTCTTTTAAATAAAGATAACATTAAATTAACACCACTAACATTTGGATAAAAAATACATTAAAAATAAAATATTTATACCATTAAAGTAACAACTTTTAAAAGACGTATTAAATGAAAATTTGAGAACGCACACTTAACGATATAGGAAAACAATTTAAAGATTGAATAAATCACATTAGGGTGACAAATAATTTCTGTTAGGTTTTATCTCTGACAATAAATGTCTGGTGTTGTGTGAATGTATTATATTTGTATTTAATTTGTGTTGGATTTATGTTAATAAACTATACTATATTATATTAAATAAGAAATATTTATTAAATGTATTTATGTTAATCAATGTTCTAGTAGTCTAAATGACATAAAAACTTTATGATAAAAAAAATGTAGCAGGTATTGATTGTAGATAAAAGTCTAATTAACAAAAAAAAAATATTCATTTCTATATTCCCCTAACATTTTATTAACTGTCCTCTTCCATCACTTAATTTTTTTTTACTATTTGATCGTTTAACTTTTAAATTTAAAAATTATGTTAAACATTCATAATTATTGTGTTGAAATGACTTTTTTTTATTATTATGATTTATTTTATAACTTTTTAATTTTAATACATTTAGTATCTTTTAGATTAAATTTGATAAAATAAGACTATTAGAGTATTAATTTTTAATTTTTTTTTGCCAAAATATAGAATTGAAAAAAGTTAAAAAATAATGATTATTATGTAGCATAATAATAATATATATGTTAAGAGTTCATAATAATAATAATAATTGTTTGTAGATAATTTAAGTATCTGATTCTAGTGATTTTTAGTGAAAAGTGAGAAATTGAACAATTGAAGAGGATCTTGTATTTTCCTCATTTAAGGGGTATATATACATGTGTATTACATCCTACGCATATAAGAGGTCACGTACAAGCGACCTGGAAATACTGTTTACACAACAGATCGTTACAATGGAGGTTGTCATATATGGGTCACTTTAAGCCCATAAGCAGCTTTCTTCAAATCGTTCATAGGAAGGGAAAACTATTATCAGATCGTTATAGTAGTGTTAGTACGTCAGATCTTAGAGCCTAGAATCTCGTACTTTAGGCAGCGTCGACCTCACACTTGGACAACGCAGTACTCTATCGACAGGGTAACATACTTTTCCATGGCTATTGGGCTTAGGCCATTATTGAACTAGTCATATCACGTCGATATATTATAGTGGAGTACCCATACATCTGAGGTCATATGTCTAGTACATATTTAATACCAAACATTAACTCCCCCATTCTCTTAGGGATTTCATGTTGACTAAGGCTGAAATTTTATCTGGATTGGCTTCGATACCCCTTGACATGGTTAAGTACCCCAAAAACTTCCCTGAGGCTACGCCAAACACACACTTTTTTGGATTGAGATGCATTTTATAATTCTGA
Source organism: Hippophae tibetana (assembly GCA_037013495.1). Classification (NCBI taxonomy): domain Eukaryota; kingdom Viridiplantae; phylum Streptophyta; class Magnoliopsida; order Rosales; family Elaeagnaceae; genus Hippophae; species Hippophae tibetana. Next base: position 12,596,771 of record CM072803.1, read on the forward strand.
ATTATATCAAAGACTTCTTGGAGGTCATTAATATGGTTTGTAGCACATTTAGTTTTAACCAACATGGCATCGACGTTTACTTCCATATTTCGACCTATTTGGTTTTGGAACATCTTATTCATCATTCTCTGATAAGTAGCACTAACATTTTTTAAACCGAATGACATCTTTATGTAACAGAATGTCCTTTCTTCTGTGATAAACGTTGTTTTTTCTTCGTCCTTGGGATGCATTTGGATTTGGTGGTAGCCTGAATAAGCATCCATAAAGCTCATTGATTCGAATCCAGCTGTGGCATCTACTAATTGGTCTATATTCGGCAAAGGGAAACAATCCTTTGGTGTTGCTTTATTCAAATATGTGAAATCCACGCACATTATGTGCTCACCTCCTACTTTGTTTACTAATACCACATTTGATAGCCATGTTGGATACAAGACTTCTCGAACCCAACCCACATTTTTTTAAGGACTCGATCTTCTTTTGATGATTTCATTCTTCTCTCTAGCAAATTTCCGCTTTCTTTGTTAGACCAGCTTTTTGGTATGATTTAAACATAACTCATAGGAGATGATATCTAAGTCTATGTCGTGCATGTCCTCAGGTTTCCAAGCGAACAAATCTTTGTTATTTTTCAAGAAACCAAGGAGGGTAATTTTAAAGGAAAGGGATAGTGCACCATTGATTTTAACATATTGTTCGCTTTTTGTGTCTCCTATAAGGACCATATCATATTCACTGTGGACCTCCATGATAGTTCGTTTACTTGTATGCAATTTCTTAAATTTGTGGAGGTGATTTGTAACCTTTAGTTGCTATTTTGAGGTTTAGGGTAACACATTCTTCATGGCAACGTTATAGCAACTTTGTGCCCAATCTTATTCCCCTTCAATTTTTCGTATCCCATCAGCGATAGGATATTTAATCAACTGATGATATGTCGAAGGCATCGCTTTCATTTTATGTATCCATGGTCGTCCCAAAATAGCATTATAGGATGTGGGAGTATTTAAAATGACAAAGGTTGTTAAAACTATAGATCCTTCTACTGACACGGGTAGGCGTATGGTTCCTACCGACATTGTTACATTGCCATTGAAACCAACCAGTGGCATTTGTTACGGGTGATTTCTTTGGGGTCTATATTCATACGTCCCGTATCTCGAGCCTCTTTGCATATCTTTTTTTGGAATTGTTAGAGTGACCGGTCATGGTGGGGCTACCATGTATGGTGTGTATTATCCACACATCCCCTAGTGGAATAGGGTGTCCTCTATTTGGTTCATTTATGATCGGAATTGATTTGTTTGGTGTTCTGACCTTTCGATCTGAGTTTTCCCTCTGAGTCTCTTCTCGTGGATTCTTGGCTTTATCAACTATATTCCTTAGATACCCTTTAGAAAATAGGTGTTCATTTCCCATTTTAAATGGCTATAGTCCTGAGTCCAATGCCCTGTGTCTCTATGGAACACGCAGTATTTCTTGGGGTTTCTAAATGGAGCTTTCATAGCTGGTGGCCAATTTATGTTATTTAAGCATTCCATTCGACGCACTACTTCCACCAATGTTACACGTAATGGGGGTCCACAAAAGGGAGATAAAACTCGGTTCTAAGTGTTGGGATTGTTCTTTGGTCTAAAAGTGGGTTTGAAACGGGAAAAGTTAGGATGCTTATCGGCGCCTCTGGTTTTTATTAGTTGACGATTTGCTTGATTTCATCTCCCTTTCCACATTAACAAATTTTTGGGTTTCCTCATAAACTACGTCTAAGGAACATGGTGTGGATTTCGTCAGTTCTATGAAAAGGCCATTATCACGCTTTATTCCTTTTCGAAAAGCTTTTATGGCTATAGAATTGGGGCATTGATTAATTTCCATCTTCTTCGTTTTAAATCTTCGCATGTAAGCCTCAATTGATTCATCCTCCTCTTGGAAAATTGAAAATAGGTGATGTGACTTCTTCTTGATAGGTTTGTTACAAGCATAATTGGTAATGAATATTTTGACCAGAGCGTCAAAGCTAGCAATAATCTTGGGGGGTAACTCCATAAACCATTGTTAGGTCGAATCTTGGAAAGTAGCTATAAATAACTTGCAGTACATGGATTCATGTTTATCTTCGGATAGGCTAACCGCAACCATGGCCATTTTGAATTGAAGAACGTGTGCAATAGGTTATTTGGTTCCCTTATATACGGGACATTTATGAGCATTAAATTTAGGGGGAGGTACCGTTAACTCAATGAGGTCAAAGAAAGGAGATATAGATAATTGATTACAAACGTTTTCAATATCACCCCAAGGATTCGTCTTTGCATGTCTCGCAAATATATCATTAATCTTTATCCACATCTTTTCTTCCATCTCTTTTAATCTTTTGTCTAATTCTTCACTCGGATTGTGCAGTTGAATGGGTTGAATTTTCGGTCCATGAGTTGGAGGATTTGCACAAGATGTCCCCCCAATGATTGGAGGATCAGAAATCATGTGCGGGCGTTGCTCCCTCATCACACATTGATGAAGATTTGGCGTATGAGTTGCATGCTCTCTTTTGGAGGGTTGACGTACCATATGAGGGTTACGAGGTGTAAAAAAAGAACTCTTTGTGTCTGAGTATGCGTTTTGTTCTAATCGAGATCTTAATTCCTTGTTATCCTTTTGACATTCAATGAAGGCTTGTTGTAATTCTGTAATATGTTTTTGAAGTCCTCGTATCATCGCATTTCCTTCATAAGAAGGATTATCCGAACTGTGGCATGGGGAAATACCATAGGGTCATGTAGCCTGGTTGTTTGGACCCACATCATGCAAGGTCGATAACTGCTCCTCGCTAGCTGAAGTAGGCCTTTAGTCACATTTTGATAATGACCTCATGGATGAGGAGTATAACGTCCTATTATTAAGGTCACATTCTAGAGCCCCTAGAACGAGGTCATCTAGTTGGATAATGGACGGATGATCCATCTGGAGTTTAAAGCGACACCAGTAAATTCTCTTAAAATAAAAGCAGTTCTCAAATGCTAGATTAAAAAGATTTAAGTTTCCCACAGACCACCAGGAGAGAATTTAAGTATATGATTCTAGTGATTCTTAGTGAGAAGTGAGAAATTGGACAACTGAAGTGGATCCTATATTCTCCTCATTTAAGGGGTATATATACATATGTATTACATCCTACGTACATAGGAGACCACGTACAAGCGACCTGGAAATATTGTTTAAACAATAAAATGATTTTTTAAACTTTTATAAAGAAGATAACTGCACTACAATAGGCCGTTACAATGGAGGTCATCATATATGAGTCGCTTTAAGCCCATAAACAACTTTCTTCAAGTCGTTCATAGGAAAGGAAAATCATTATCAGGTCGTTATAGTAGTGTTAGTACGTCAGGTCTTGGAGCCTAGAATCTCGTACTTTGGGCAACATGAACCTCACACTTGGACAACGCGATACTCTATCGATGGGGTAACATACTTTTCCATGGCTCTTAGGCTTAGGTCATTATTGAACTAGTCATATCATCTCGATATATTATAGCAGAGTACCCACACATCTGAGGTCGTATATCTAGTATATATTTAATACTAAACAACAACAACAACAACAATAATAATAATAAAATATGTATCAACTCGGTTAATGATGATACATTTTCTTTTAAATAAGTTAATGAATACTACAAATGATATGGTAAGGAAACAAACACATGATGATTTCACTTTCCTTTCACATTTAGATCAATTTTTTTCAAAAAAAAAATTGAAACCTTACACTTTGTTGACTTTTTAAATAATAAAATATTATTTTATTAATAAAAAATTCTAACATAATAATAAAGTAAATTTAATAGAAATAATTATTTTCATTTTATTTTAACAATTTAAAATTAAATTTGGACAGTAAATTTTTTTTAATTTTTTGGCCAACTAGATTTTTAAATTTTAAATTTTATGATTTTTTTTGTATTTTTTACACTTTTTTAGATTACATCGTATATAGGTATCGTATTTAGATTAAAATTACATATTTTATAATATCATAAATACTGGTTACTTAGATGAAAAATTTCAATATTAGTTACGTCCAATAACACAAATGAGTTCTTTTAAGTCCACTATCGTCAAAGATCACGTGGATGTGCTATTTATGTTGTAGTTTTTTGGCTTATATATCCCATATATTTGATAAGATAAAGTTTTCAGTTTTAATTTAAATACAATATCTACAAAAAAGTACTAAAAAAATACAAAAAATTCTATAAAATATAAAATTTATAAAATAGTTGACAAAAAAAATATTATACTATTTAAATTGTTAAAATAAAATAATAATTTTACTTTCATTAAATTTACTCTATTATTATTTCAGATTTTTATTAATAGAATTATATAGTAAAAGATTTTCATTTTAATTAAGGGGTGACTTAACTCGTAAAGTAATTATATATAATAGTGGCTTTTGAAAATAAAAAATAAAAATAAAAATAAAAACTGAAATAAGGAACACCAAAAACGGACTGTTCTACAAAACTTTCATTATCCATTAACCATCACGTACTATTATTGTTTTAGAATTATTCTTAATTTTTACTCAAATGAGTTTGATACTTAAAGATATATAGTTTATTTAGATACTTAAAGATATATGAGGTTAAAGATATAATTGCATGCGTAAATAGTATGTTTATATAATAAAAAATCTTGTTTTATGATATTACATGCTCCTCGTTTTCCTTATCCCCAATCCGTATTGTTTTCCTCCAAATAATTGGATCACTTCTTTTTGTATGAATCAACTTCATCAATAAAAATAATTCCAATTTTTTTCATCAAGGTTTTAATTGGAAATTCATTAATTTTGTTGAAAATTGACCCAAAAACCTAAAACCATATATTAAAACCCTAGGTGTGCTGAGAATAGATACTAGCAGCTACTATAGCTGAAACAAAAAGAAAACAGAGATGACAATTGTAAAATAGAAGAAAGAAAAGGGAAATCAACTATCAAGGAAAAGTTGTCCATTTTTGTTATCATTAATGGAGTTTTTTTTTCATTTGTATGATAATATTTGATTTAATAGCAAGTTTGTTAATTAATTTTGCTATATATTATTAGTAAATTAGAGTGAGTTATTTTGTGGGTTTATTTGGTATATTTTGTGAAGTTCTCTCAACGTTGATGTTTATATCTATATTTGATTATTTGATTATTAGTAGATTTTTTCTCGGTGTGCCGTCGTCATTGAAGTAGACTTTTCACATTTAAAGGTTGAACCACTTAAATCATTGCGTGCTATTTATTTTTCTCACTGTTTATTATTTTACTGCTACCCATAATTATTTATTTGTGCAACCATAATTATAAAAAAATTGGTATCAGAGCCATTGGGTTATTCTATTATTTACTGGAACTGATCAAGTTTGTTCTTTTGGATTTATTTTGAGCTTTTTGTTATCTGATTGGTTTCATATTTTCTGAGTTGTGTTTCTGTTTATTTAATATTAGATTTTATGTCATGGCAAAAAAATATGAAATTAAGAAATTCAATGGTAGGAATGATTTCAGCCTATGGCGAATGAAGATGCAAGCCGTTTTAGTTAAAGAATGGCTCGTTAAGACACTTGAAGGTAAGGATAAATTGTCAGAAAAATTGACCGAGGAAGAAAAAGATGCATTGATCGAAAATGCTCTTAGTTTAATTCAGTTATCCTTATCTGATGAGTTACTATGCGAGGTTGGTGATAAGGAATCTCCTGTTGAGTTATGGCTTAAATTGGAGAATTTTTATATGACGAAGTCTTTGACAAGTCGGTTATATTTGAAAGATGTCAAAAGGTACACCTTTACACGATCACCTTGATGAATTTACTAAAATGATTCATGATCTAAAAAATGGTGGTGTTAAAATTGATGATGAGGATCAGGTCTTAGTTCTATTATGTTTCTTACCTCATTCATTTGAACATTTTGTTCATATCATGCTATATAGGAAATATACTATTTCTTTGGAAGATGTCAAAGCAACTTTGAATTCTAGAGAATTGAAAAAAAAATGTGTCTACTAGTAACAATGATAATAGCAGTGGTTTATTTGTCAAAGGTAGAAATCAAGAAAAAAGCACAAGCAATAATAGAGGCAAGTCCAAATTCAAATCTAGAAAAAGATAAAATAAATGCAACTATTGCCGTCAAGAAGAGCACTGAAAAGTAAATTGTCTAAAACTCAAAGGTAAAGGAAAATTTGTCACAACATCTTCTAGTACTTATGATGTTGTTGGTGTTGCAGATAGTTTTGGTTTTGATGGTGAAAATGTTCTATCAGTATCTATTGGTTCTCCTGGAAATGTTTGGATTCTGGATTCGAGTTACACTTATCATATGTGCACCAGTAGAGATTGGTTTGCTTCTTATCAGTCTATTAATGAGGGTGTTGTCTTGATAGGAAACTATATGTCCTGCAAGGTAGTTGGTATTGATACTGTCTGAATTAAGATGCATGATGGTATTGTTAGGACTTTGAAAGATGTTCGCCATGTTCCAGATTTGAAAAAGAACTTGGTATCTTTGGGTATTCTTGATTTACAAGGCTATAAGTATGTAGCTAAAGGTGGATTTTTAAGAGTTAGTAAGAGTGCTCTTATTTTTATTAAAGGGCAATTGTTGCATGGCCTCTATATGCTTTAGGGTAGCATTGTTATTGGCAATGTTTCAGTTTCGTCCTCATCAGATCAAGATTAAGATACTACTCGATTATGACATATGTGGCTTAGGTATATGAGTGAGGTAGGTATGCCTATTTTGAGCAAACATGATTTGCTTTGTGGTAAAAAAACTGGGAAACTTGATTTCTATGAGCATTGTGTCTATGGAAAGCATTGTAGGGTCAAATTAATACAACCATCCATAAAATGAAAGGTACTGTTGATTATATTCATTGAGATCTTTGGGGTCCTTTTCATGTTATATCTAAGGGTGGTGCCCAATATATGTTAACTTTTATTAATGACTTATTCCGTCATGTTTGGGTGTATTTTCTGAAGAACAAGAATGAAGCGTTCTTAAAATTTGTGAAATTCAAGGCTTGTATAGAAAATCAAACAAGCAAGAAAATCAAGCATTTGAGGACTGACAATGGTTTGAAATTTTGTGAAAGTTATTTTAATGAGTTCTGTTAAAAAAATGGCTTAGTGAGACACCGCATTGTGCATCATACACCACGGCAAAATGGAGTAGCATAACATATGAATATGACTCTCTTAGAAAGAGCTCGTTGTATGCTCTTTCAAGCTGACTTGGATAAATCTTTTTGGGCCGAAGCTTGTAACCATGCCTGCTATTTGATGAATCAGTCTTCATCAACTGCAATTGAGTTGAAGACTCCATTTGAGGTATTATTTGGTACTCTTGCTAATTATTTTGATTTAAAAATTTTTGGTTGTTCTGCTTATGCTCATATTAATGATGGTAAACTTAAGCCTAAGACATTGAAATGAATATTTTTAGGGTATCCTTCTGGGGTTAAGGATTATAGATTATGGTGTGTTGAACCCAAGTCATCAAAATTTTTTATTAGTAGAGATGCTAAGTTTGTTGAATTTTCCATATTGGAAAATAAAAAAGAGTTTATTGTTGTAGGTAAAGACCACTCTGTTAGTGAGTAGATGGAGCTTGAGAGTGGAGCTCCTAATCAAGTGCAAGAGGGCACTTCAGATCAGCCATATGTGTATGAAATAGATGATTATGCTCATAATGAAGCAGAAAAGCAACATGAGCAACCATATAGTATCACTAAGGGTAAAGAAATAAGAGAGATTTGATGCCCTCAGAGGTACGCAGATGCAGACTTAGTTTCTTTTGCATTTTTTGTGGTAGAGTCTATTAAGGTGCATGAACCTTCTAGTTATCATGAAGCTACCACTTGTGATGAATCTATTCAGTGGTTGTTGCTATGAATGAAGAGATTGAATCACTTCATAAGAATCATACTTTGGAATTGGTGAAACCGCCTAAGGGATAGAAGATTGTTGGAAACAAATGAGTCTTCAAGAAAAAGGAAGGTATACCTGAGGTTGAAGTAGCTAGATTCAAGGCACATGTTGTTGCAAAGGGTTATTGTCAGAAAAAAGGCATCGACTTCAATAAAGTATTTTCATCTGTTGTGAAACATAGCTCTATTCTTGTGTTTCTTGCTATTGTTGCATTGTTTGACATGAAATTAGAACAACTTGATGTCAAGACAACCTTCTTACATGGTGAACTTGAGGAACAAATATATATGCATCAACCAGAGGGGTTTGTTGTTCCAGGTAAGGAAGATCATGTTTGTTTATTGAAAAATTCTTTATATTGGTTGAAATAATTATCTAGATAGTGGTATAAATGATTTGATTCTTTTATGATTTATCATGGACGTTACACTAGGAGTGATTATGATAGTTGTGTTTATCATAAAAGATTCCATGATGATTCATTTGTCTATTTGTTGTTTTATGTTGATGACATGCTTATTGCTTCTAAGAATAAGTTTGAGATGAAAGGTTTGGGTGCAGCGAAGAAAATTTTGGGCATGAAAATTTATAGGGATAGACAACAGGGCAAGCTTTATTTGACTCAGAAAATTTATATTGAAAAAGTTCTTGAACGCTTTGGTATGAAAGAGTCTAAACCTGTGAGTACACCGTTAGCTGCACATTTTAGGCTTTCTTTGAATTTGTCACCACAATTAGAAGAAGAAGAGCATTACATGTCTCAGGTTCCATATGCTAGTGTCGTTGGTAGTTTGATGTACGCTATGGTTTTTATTCGTCCTAACATTTCGCATGCAGTTAGTATTGTCAGCAGATATATGAGTAATCCTGGCAAGGGTCATTGGCAAGGAGTGAAATGAATACTTCGGTATTTGAGAGGCACATCTAATTTTGGTTTGGTATATGATAGAATTTATAATACCAGTTGTAGTGTTATTGGTTATATGGACTCCGATTATGCTGATGATTTCGATAGAATAAGATCTCTGACAAGTTATGTCTTTACTCTTTCTCATTGTGCCATTTGTTGAAAAGCTATTTTAGAGTCTACAGTTGTTTTGTCTACGAGAGAGGCATAATATATGATAGTAGCAGAAACAGTGAAAGAAGCCATTTGCTTAGAGGTTTGGTTTTTGATTTGGGTTTACAGTAGGATACTTCTGTTGCATTTTGTGATTGTCAGGGTGCAATACACTTGACCAACAATACTATGTATCATGAAAGAACCAAACATATTGATGTCAGATATTACTTCGTTCATGACATTGTCTCTTAGGGTGCTATTGTTATCAATAAGATAATCACTATAGAGAATACAACTAATATTTTAACCAAACCAATTCTATTTAATAAGTTCAAGCATTGATTGGACGACAATTATTTGGTAATCTGAAGAATTTCACATTTGAAGAACATATTTTCTGTTTTGAGCTAAGGTTGAGATTTGTTACCATATATTAAAACCCTCTCCCACTTGTAATATATATATATATATATCATTCTTTCCTTCTCAGTAGGTGTGCGAAGAATAAAGAGCAGTAGCTGCAAGAGAGAAAATATAGAGAGTTGTTGAAAAGAAAAAAGCCACCAACAACTACTAGAGCTGAAACAAAAAGAAAACAAAGATCACAGTAGCAGAATAGAAGAAAGAAAAGGGAAATCAACCCTCAAGGACAAGCTATCCATTTTTTTTATCATTGGTGGAGTTTTTCTTATTTGTATGGTAATATTTGATTTAATAGCAAGTTTGTTAATTTATCTTACTATATATTACCAGTAAATTAGAGGAAATTATTTTGTGGGTATATTTGGGTTTTCTTGATATATTTTGTGAAACTCTCTGAATATTGGGGTTTGTATATACATTTGATTATTAGTGGATTTTTTCTCAGTATGTCGTCATTAGTGGAGTAGATTTTTTACGTTAAAAGGTTGAACCACTTAAATCATTGTGTACTATTTATTTTTCTTACTCTTTATTATTTTACTGTTACCTATAATTATTTATTTGTGCAATCAAATTAGACTCGAACTTCATTTTAATAAGTGCTAATTTATAACAAATTTAATTATTCCAAGTATCCCTAGGTCCTTACTTCTCATGATTCAACAACTTGGGCCTCAGTTGCTTCGGCTGAGCTTTCAGCAGATTCGGTAGCATTATCATCTATTGTCGTATCTGCTCCATCATCTTTCAATCTATACTTATGTATTAAATTTGGGCCACAGTACATGACATTAATTGAATAATTTGACTAAAAATAATTTAACGCAATGTTAAATATATAAATTTAGGTTGAAAAACAGTAAACACTATCAAACACAACATGATCAATGTAAAAATACATATTCATGCAGGATCATGCTAATAAAGTTTTACATTTAAGCACTATCATATAGGAGATCCACAGCTCTCTTGGCATCAGTGCTATCAGGGTTATAATCTCTTTTATAAATAAAATTATATTTCCATAGCATTTAATTTTCAATAATTTTACAAAAAAAATAAACCCATAATATGTGTCATTTTACCAATGATATAAAATAAGACAGAAGTCTTATTATTTGTATTATATATAATTGAATATTTACGTAAAGGTGACAACGTTTCATGTATTTTCATATTTATTTAAATAATAAATATTTAATTATAAATTATTAAATGTAATACATTTGTAGATAATTAGTAACATAGTTTTTTTTCAGTAATCTTTCTGTTATTCTCTAGTACTATTTTCTAATTTTGATATATTGTAATTCTTAGTACGTTTTAAAATAATTTTAGTTTTATATGACTACAATAATAAATAAATTTTGAGATGATTTTTGAAATTTTATTATTACAAATCTAATTAATTAGAAAGGGTAAATAAATTATGTTAAATTAAAATTTCATAAACGACCAGACGCGTAATCATGTGTAAATAAAATAATACAAAAATAAATAAAAATTGGCACGCGATATTTTAGGTGAAAATAATCTAGGCTACAACAATGACTCAAGAAGAAAACTACTAATCCATTGGACCACTTAACTATCCATTATGAAAATCAATGTTCAATTACAAAGTTAGGACTTAAACTATCCTCCAAAATAATGCCCCTAAATAATTTATTGAGAAGCCTATGCTTTCTTTCATAGTCTCAACAAGCTAGGTGTACGAATCCGAATCAACATTTTGATACACTTGAGTCACATGAGTTATTAAATCGATTCAACTGATATCTGAAAAGTTAGCACAATAACACAAGTGCAAGATGTGTTCTAGAGTAGATTAAACAATAAAAAATCCTAGCTAGATGATTCAATAAAATATCGATTAAATAAAAATAAATTAGCAAAACTTAGAACAAAAGTTGAAGCATATGATCATAAATAAAATAGATTTATTAATCAATCAAACATAGCCACAAAATATTTGACAGATTAATACAAAAAAAGAAGTCTAATAAAATATGATTCAGTTTTTGCAAAACAGTTTGAGAGAGAAAACTTAAGATGAAAAGATTGATGCTCTTGTGGTTGAAAAACATAAGAGATATTAGGTTGTTTAAATAATAAATATTGAAGCCCTAATGATAGGTTAACATCTAATTACATGTCCATTTATCAATTCATAGAATAGTAAATAATAGGGATAATATAGTGATTGGAATGTTTGGTTCGAGTAAACAATTAGGTTAAATTTGAAGCCTTCTTCGCTCAATCAATCCAGATCAAACTTGATTGATCGAACCAATAAGGTCGATTGATCAAAACCTTTTTTGATCGATCCAAGAAACGATTAATAAAAAATCAAGACCAGGTAGATAAAATGTGATCGATGCTTGATCGATCCAGTCCTTGATCGATTGAACCCTAAATTTTGAATGATTTATCCCAATTTTAAAATCAACTCTAGAGAAATTTGATCATAATAGATTGATACTCTACCTTCTTGATCGATTCAGACATTACTCGATCGATCGAGTAACTTATATACTAATACTTCTATGTGTTTAATATAAAATCTAACATACATAAGAACAGAAGTACTTGAGATATACTCATTTGAAACTCGGTAGTTTCTTCGACTTCAATAAAGATCTTTAAAAGTATGCCTAAAAACTAAATTACATTTAAACATTTTGTTCACAAATATTGTCAATATTTATATCTTTCAATATCCCCATTTGGTATATTCATGTGACAAAACCTCTTTCTCACTACATTATACTTATAGAAAAAAGAATTTTATATAGTGAAATAATCCTATGATTCAGTAAAACCATCTTCACTTGAATCTTGACAACTCATATTTACACTAAAAATAAAAACACAAAGAGGCACACATCTTGTCTCGAAAGACTCATTGTTAATTACTTTAATATATATAATAATAGAAAAAGCGAAGAAATTGACATAAGTAGTGAGTAACAACAGATACAAAGTTTAAGTATTACTCCACCTATGTGACATATTGAATAGACTAGAACACTCAATGTGCATAATGAGTAGACTTAACCACTCAATGTGTTCTCTCCTTATGTGCAATCTCTTCTATTTAAATATTTCTTCCATTGACTCCCCTCTTTAAATATTTCTTCCAATAACTCTCCCCATTTTTGTTATATGAATTGAAGCTTAGATTAAATATGAGAAAAAGTAAGATGTATGCAATGAAAGAATTCCTCTTAAGTTCTATGACTCCCCAAAATAAAGTAGAGGAAAATAAAAATTTATAAAATTTGATGTATATAAGTTTTTCTTTGTTATTAAGGGTAGTAGACTTAATTAAATATGACTAGAATAGAACACTCAATTGATGAAAATAATCTTGTTCAAATTTTGACTCTCCATTGAAAGAATAGATAAGACACATAGACATACTAACACATACGGTGACATATCGATAATTATCCAAAAGTAAGATACATGTTTGAATTGTAATAGTTTGTGAGTTTATTCATTTATGATCAATCATGAAAGATTTAAAGAAAAAAATATCATCATCATGAAAAAATATACTTGAATTCTTACTTGTATAGAATAAAATTTACTTACTAAGAGAGATCTAATTGTTTTTTTGATGTTTCCATTTTATTTTATTTTTTTGTATATGATGGATTGGTTATTCATGTTTTTTTTGTATAACCACTTTTAGCTCTTTCTTTTAGTACATGTAATTGCTTTTGTTTTGTTTTTCTTTTCCTTTAATATTTTTTCCAGGAAATGTGTACGAGCTAATAACTTAGTATGATGACTTTCACACTAGTTGTGAGATAGCCCTCTCTGTTCATTGTTGTTGCTTCATATATCATAGGAAGTACCCATTTCAAAGCTAGGTGTCTCTTTATAGTAACACTTTATAAAGTGAAAGATTGAGGTCAAACAGAATTTTACAGTCAAGGTTCTCTCATGCCATAGAATCTCACAATATCAATCATAAACTTCAAGATAACATACATATGTGCTCATGGAGTGTATGAGTAGGTTCTTGTCAACATCGACCACTATATGTGAAAAAGTATGTACATGCACAAGTCAAAATATCCATTTACACAATGTAAAATCAACTAAAAGAACGAGATAGTATGAAAAAAAATATGTAATCATGTCATTGTTAAAACCAATCTACCCTCTCTTTTTTTATTATTATTAAAACTAAAGAAAAATTAATAAAAATAAAAAGAAATAGACAAAAAAATTAAAGATGCTCACCTAGGGTTAATTAAGTACTCAAACAAAGATACATAAGTGAGCATTAAGCGACCGTCGGGTGATCGAAAAAGATATAATCTTTCATGACCTAAACTTTCTTCAATTTTGGTTTCTTTATATCTTTGGGTTGAAAATAAATACTTTAATTTCCATTTAAATGTTTTTGGACTTACTCTTACTTTTAGATTTTCCATTCATCCTAAAATAAGATGCAACATGCATGGTAAGATGGTGATAATTAGTCCTGAAATTAAATGTGTTGCATTTTACTTGCCCATTTGAACCAATAATTTCATACTTTCTAGTATAATTATTGGACATAATATTTATAGATGGATGATAATTATGAATCCTATACTAGAAGCATGTAAAGGATTAACAACAAAGTCTGTAACCAATAAAAATCTACACTTGGGCCTAATATGACATTTCCTACCATAATGATGATAGATAGGTAAAAACTTAATAGTTTTATCAATTATAGGTGCAATAGTTTTTTGTGCATAATTAATAATTGTAGGAGTCGATTTAAAAGGCCTTACAATAGTTATCTTTGATGTTGATTCTGTATACGTAGCTTGGGAAGTAAAAGGGTTAGAGGATTTTACAAACTCATTTATTTTTGAAGATGATGGTATAGAATCCTCATCTATATAGCCTAGCTCTATATTGTCTCCAAAAAACTTTCTATAATCAAGAACTTTGTTTATATTTTTAGCATAAATGGTGAATGTCTTCACAACTTCTTTTGATTGTTCAAGTTTCTACACGAGATTCTTGTTTTCTTGTTTAAGATTTGCAAGACTTGAATTCAAAATATTAGAAAGTTTAGCCAGTTCATTTTTTTTCTTTTCCTATAATTGAGGAATTCGTTTCATATGATTTGAGTTTATCATTTAGTTTGGTTACTTATACATGTAACCAATACTTTTGTCTCTTACAACCTACAAAATATATAAACAATTCATCAAGATTATTAGCATTATATTTATTTAGCAGGAGTTCAAAATCACTATTAGACTTACTGGACTATCCACCGGTCTTTGTAGTTAATGTTAGGTAGTTGGTGCCAAAATTTTCTAAGTCATTAGGATTGCCATTGTCACTTTCTAAATCGCTAAGGGTAGCATTGAAAGCTCTTTAAATTCTTTTCTTTTTTTCAGCACACTCAGCTACAATATGACTAATTCCATTGCATTCGAAATATTTAGGTTCAATGAGTATCTTGGATTCTGATGCCTTGACGACTTGTTGCCTATATCTCTACGATTTTTTTTGGTTGAATATTTTCTTGAGTCTTTGGCTAAGAGTATGAATTATTCTTCATCCTCATCATTGTCATTATCACCATCATCAGCCATGATGGTTTTAAAAGTGACACCTTTGTTCTTTGGAGTTATTCGAAAACTCATCTCAAAGGTTTGAAATGAGCCAACAAGTTCCTCTATTTTGATGGTGTCTACATCATTACTTTCATCAATGGTAATGACCTTTGCATGGGAGCGATATGGTAGTGAGCAGATAATCTTTTAAACTATCTTGAAATCATCAATTTTCTCCCCAAGATTAACAAATGTGTTAGTAATATCACATAGTTTACTATAAAATTCATAAAAGATCTCATCTTCTTTCATCATAAGGTTTTCAAATTGAGTACCACGTTTATGAAGTCTAGTTTGTTTAACTTATATGGTGCCCTCATAGACAACCTCTAAATATCCCAAGCATGCTTAGCAGTATCAATATTAGAGATATGATAAAACTCATTAGCAAACACAATATTAAGGATTGCAATAATATCTTTTTGGTTCCAGTTACTAGCAGTTTTATCTATTGCAGTCATTCATTTTTAGGTTTAACAGTGATAATATTATATTTGGTAATTGTTGGTAGTTCCCAACCATAAATAATAGAGTTTTAGAAACTTTCATCTATAGATATAGAAAGGCTCTCATATGAGCCTTCCAATATGGATAGTTAGAACATCAAAAAAAGGTGCATGGGTTATATATGAACCCCTCCCTTAAATGATCCATAAAAAGGTCCTAAGAAAACACTAAGTATATCTAGTGACCCATTCTAATACCAATTGAATGTTTATTGTTATAGATCTAATTAACTAGAGGGGTGGTAGGTAATTAATCAAATTATGTTAAATTAAAATTTCACAAACGACCAGATATGAAATCGTGTGTAAATAAAATAAAGAAAAAATAAATGAAGTTTGGAAAATGATATTTTAGGTTGAAATAACCTAGGCCACAACAATTATTTAAGAGAAAATCCATTGATTCACTAGACCACCTAACTATCCATCATGAAAATTAATGTTCAATTACAAGGTTAGGACTTAAAATACCCTCCAAGATAATGCCCCCCAAGTAACCTACTTACATGCCTCATCTTTCTTTCATAGTCTTCACAAGTAAGGTGTATGGATCTAAACCAACGTTCCTATAAACTTGAGTTACACAAGTTATCGAACTTGTTCAATTGCATCAGAAAAGTTAGCACAATAACACAAATGCAAGATGTGTCCTAAATAAAATTAAACAATGAAAAATCCTAACAAGATGATTTAATAAAATATCATTTAAATATAAATCAACTAGGAAACCCTAGAACAAAATGTTTGATAGATTAATACAAGCAAAAATAAAATATGATTAAGATTTTGCAAAATAGTTTGAAAGAGAAAACTTAAGATGAAAAAATGATGCTCTAATGGTTGAAGAAAAAGAGAGGCATTAAGATATTTAAATAGTAAATATTGAATCCCTACTACTAGGTTAAGGTCCAATTACAAATCTAATTATTATAACAATTCATAGAGCAGTAAATAACATAGATAATATAATGATTCGAATGTTTGGCTTGAGTAAACAATTAGGCTAAATTTGAAGCCCTCATTACTCGATTGATCAAACCAATAAGGTTAATGGATTGAAACCCTTTTTGATTGATCCATGCAATGATTAATAAAAACCCGAGACTAGGTAGATCGAATGTGATCCATTCTTGATTGATTAAACCAATAAGGTTAATGGATTGAAACCCTTTTTTATTGATCCAAGTAATGATTAATAAAAACTCGAGACTAGGTAGATCGAATGTGATCAATTCTTAATCGATCAAACCCAAAACTTCGATCAATCTACCCCAATTTTCAAATCAAATCAAGAGGACTTATATCGTAGTAGATCAATACTCAATCGATCTACCTCCTTAATTGATCAATCCAGACATTACTTGATCGAGTAACCTATATACTAAATATTTATATGTGTCCAATATGAAATCTAATGTGCATAAGAACATAAGTATACCTAAGATATGCTCATTTGAAGCTTGGTAGTTCTTTGGCTTGAATAGTGTTCTTGAAAAGCGTGTCTAAAAAATAAATTACATTTAAATGTTTTGTTTATTAATATCGCTAGTACTCATAAACCTTACAGTTCTAAATATACAAAAAAAAGGCTCAACTGTCCTTAAATAGGTGATTTTGGGATAGTCATATAAGAAAATATACCAAATGTTTTTATGAAATAGTAGCCTTGTATCTCTGCAATAATAAATAGATTTTTTTAAGATATTTTCTTAGCCTTTTGATCCATCTCCAAATCGTAACTTTGTTGAATGGCTTATTTATGTGTTAATTACTTGTAAATTTGAGATTTCCCACAGAATTTCATATGTTCCTACATGTATTTGATTTTCGCTCAAATTATTAGTTTCTTCGTGGTAGGTTGATTTTCTACTTGTAAAATTGTGATTTAGGTTGTGGTTAGGGAAATTTTAGAGTTTTGCTTTATATTTTAAAGGGAAAAAGGGCACGATTGATATTGGATAACGAGTGATTTTGGGTTTTCTTTGAAAACAAGGGAAGAAGACATTTTTTTGGATTTGGTGAAAATTCTATAATTCATGGAGCACTAACTTAGATGAGTAAACTAATGCTTTTACTCAATGAATAACTAATATTCGTGGGAATAAACAAATTTTAGTACCTTATTGAATAGGGTGAGTAATTTATAATATGTTAGAATTTATGTAGATTTGTTAAAATTAAAGATTTTATTCGTTGATTTTGGATTCTTTGTAAGAATAATTAGATGTTTGAAATTATACATCATTCTAATGGTGTAATTGAATGTATGAACTCACTTGATAATAGTCCACTACATAGATTTACTCAATTAGTAAATTTGTAAAAAAGATACACCTTTAAACTATCTTTACATTACATTTTCCTAAAACATATGATGTTTTATAGCATGAATATATGATTCATGCTATCTCTCAATAGTACATGATCATTATGCGTTCATTTAAATCACCTCCTAATATTTCTCCTATTGAAGTAAGCATAGTTACACATATGATAATTAATTAATATCAATATTTTTCACTAATAATTATTTTTTTAATAAATCTAACTAATAATTTATTTTATAGGTTCCAATACAACCTAATGATATTGAGTGTGGATTTAAGTTATGCGATACATTAGAAATGTTATATACAATCTAAGAAAAGATCTTCAAGAATTAGTAAATATTTATTAGGGTTTGTATTTGTATCATCTTAATATCTTACTTAATTTTCATATATTTTCTCTTGACTTGAATATGTAAAAAAAATGTACACAAAAGAGGAAATTAATGTTTGTCTAGAGTACTTATATCATCAAAATAATAAATACAACATGAGATAAATATAACATGATGACATTATTATATTTTGAGTAAGAATTATACAAAGTTGTAATTAATTACCAATTATTAGTGATTAATTAGGTCTTATTTTTTTGTTTAGTTTTCTAGAAATGATAACATTTTGACTGTAATGAAAATATGTATTAAAAATGAGTCATAATTTTGTAACTAATTAATTATTAACCATATATTAGTGATCAATTGGTTAGTACCGATAAGTATAACTCATTCATGTGTAATTAATATTACTTAGATAATGATATTATCTTGAATATATTAAGAATGCATAATATTATATGTATATTATATACATCTTTAATATTGAAATAAAAAAATCATCTTTTATGACAATTATTAACTCACTTCGAGAATAATGTTTCTTTTTTGGGATGATTATTATTTTATTTAGGGACGCTTAATAACCATAAAAAAATCGTATTTTAAGACGCCTCCATGCAAAATGGTTACGATTAGAAAAATAATTGTCTTAAAACTTTTTCAAATTGTTAATAATCATTTTGAAAGATAATTTTTGTAATAATATGTTGCCTTTTTTATTATTTTCTTATATATATATATATTAAAGACAATCATGTTTTCTTAGTACAAAAATAATATTAACGATCATAAACTAACATTATACGCATATTTTATGTTATATTTGAGTTATTAATAAAATATTTAAATAGGGACAATAATGCTCGACACAACATGAAATAATAATATAACATAGATAAAAAAAATTAGTTATTATTTGAACGTAAGGTATGACCTACTACATGCTCTTTATATTGCCCGAGCTATAAAACATAGTACTCGAACCTTGAGTCATGATCATGACTTGAAGCTAGATGTTCCAAACAATCTCTCAAGGCTGAAGTCCCAAAAATTTAACTATTAGCTCGATCTCAGAATATGATCATGTTTATATTAGTTTATGTTTTTATTGTTGTACCCCTATGACATGTTGTGACACCCCCTATGTAATTTACGCCTATATATGTAATGCCCCATTTATATGAACCTAGTATCAAGCTAGATACATTCATTCTCAATTACAACATCTCTTTAATTTTTATCTCTAAATCATATTATCCTTAACATTTTGGAACCCATCGCAGGGCTCTGCATTATAGGTCGAGTTTTCTTATTTTTGACCATGTACTTCTTAGGATTCACCCTGAGTTTTAAGAGAAAAACTCCAAAATATAAACATTTCACCCCCTATTTACTACCAATAATTTGCATCATGGTTGGTACTCGAGCTAATGAAAGATTAAGGCAATTAAATGAGCTGGCATTAGAAAATGACGTCTTACCCACACACGAGGAAGGTTTAGCTAAACATCACAATGTTCCACCAGAATAGGTCTGTTCTCACATAAAATTAGCATAATAACTTCTTAAGCTCAAAAGAGAACTTGAGGAAATGAGACAAGAAAATAACGCATTGCGTGCTTGAATAGAGATCATACCATAAGCAAGTAGAGCTTTAGACCCAATTAAAAAGGTTAAGTTAGTACCAAGGAGAAATGAGCCTGAAAAAGTGGAAGATATAATGGAGGTATTACATCACAATGCCCAAGCTAAGGCACAACCATTTCAATTTGAGCAAGAGGTAGCTCGGTACAATAATAAGTTATTGATCGAGAAAATGAGGTTGTGGGAAACACACTTTCGAGCTTTGGAGGAAACAAACATAAAACAAGACAGGTTAAATGTCACTATAACATTGATTGAGTTTATGAGCAGTTGTGTGTGTCCCATTTCTCTAATGAGATAGAGCACAGTGAACCACCCACTAAGTTCAGTGCTCTTAAATGCCCTGATTACTAATAAATGAAGGACCCCATGACTCAAGTGCTCCACTTCAAAACAAAAATGGCTCTAATAAGTCTCACTAAAGACAAAAGAGATGCCACAATGTGTAAACTCTTTATGGCTACCCTATGTGATAGTGCTAGAAATAACCTGGCACTCGTATTATAACTTCATTCATAAAATTTTCTAAGTTATTCATCATTAATTATGTAAGTAATAAGAATATGAGGAAGGAGTTTTATCATTTTTTTCTCAATTATCCAGGGAAAACATGAGTCTGTAGAAGATTACATGTAGAGATATAGAAAGGAGAAGTTAGAAATCACAGATTACCCCAATTTAATAGTAGTTGAAGCATTCAGGCAAGGTTTGTTAAGAAATTCCAATCTATTCTCCAAATTAATACAGAATGTGCTACCTACCATGGAATAAACTTTTGATAAGGCTAAAAAATTCATCAATCTTGAGAGAAAGCTTAAACTTGGTAAAGGAAGGCAGTTGTGGACAAACTCAGAGAAAGAGAAGAGAATAATGAGCCCATATAAAATGGTTGCTAACATAAATAAACTATCCCAAATCACAGAGGAGGTTAATGGTCTAAAAATTCTAGACCTTAGAGTATAGCCTTTTTTTTCCTTTTAGAGGCCCACCCCTAAGATTAAGCTTGGCTTGGGCTTGTTTTGAGGATGAAGAACGAACAAAATGTTAGATGGCCACCAAAGATGAAGGTACCTTAAGAGATACTTTTAAATGGTACACCTTCCATAAAGATATAGGGCATGAGATGCAAGATTATTGGCACTTAAAAAGAGAAATTGAAGATTTTTTATCTAGTGGTTTCCTAGGTGACCTTGTGGGAAATGCAAATAGAAGGATAGAGCACCAGCCTCAATGTGAGGTACTAAGATTTTTAACACCACCTGTTAACAGGGTAGAGCTATGCAATGATGATAATGTGAGGACTATCCACTCCATATTAAGAGGACTAGGATACAATGGAAATAAAGCATGAAAAAGATATACGTGAGAAGTGCATAGGGCTTCCCATGTTTATAATTTACATGAACGCTCACCCTTTTTCTATATCATTTTTACCTATAATGATGAAACATCATCTTTGCATAAAGATCACTTGGTAATCCCACTTTGAATGGGGTCATGCAATGTTTTTCGAATCTTAGTAGATATTGGAAGCTTGGTAGATTTGCTCTTCCTCACAACTATGTAGGCATTAAGGGTAAAAGATAACAACATTACCAAGAAAGAGTTGCCCTTGATGGGATTCAACATCAATGCAATTTTCTCCTTAATATTTCCTCATTTTATTCAATAAATAGTATTTTTTGGTTAAAAATATTAAAATATGAACTTTCTAGTGAAAAAAGGTGAAAATATAACTTTCAATTTTTTTTGGAAATTTTTAAGAATTTTTAATGCATGACCAATCAAAAGCTACCACGTAAATGCTACGCAAGTAGGGGATCTTACCAGGCAAGCCACATGGATGCCACACAATCAAAGAGACCTAATCGTGACATGTCGAGTTACCGTGTGATGCAACATCATGTCATGTGGCAGCACAGTGTTCATTTTGAGTTCCTTACTTGGTCAATGCTCCCGCCACACATCGTTACCTTATTCATCCATTCATTCCATCCGAGCACCACGTAATCTATAATCACAAATCACGTCGGGCCACCTGGTGGTCACTTAGTATGCATTGACCGAGATCATTCCTCCCATCACGCGTCGCACTCTAATTCACCCAATAAATCTCATATGACACGTGGCGCATTCCTATTAGCTAATGCTATTAATTTTTTCTTTTTTCATCTCAACCATTGATCTGAAACTGATTTGACTGTCTAGATTCCACCTGAGCCTAATTTAACCTCATAATTACCCTATAAACCCTAAGGACCCGATATTTTAGCATAGTGTATTTTTTTACTTGCATCACCTATTTGTGGTTCCCAAACCAAAACTTTTCAAACAACACATCCAAAGATGTCCTTGACTCCTTTTTATTCTTCCTAACATTAGTAAATCAATTGTGCCATGAAAGTCTAAAGATGCAATTCGATTAGATTCGACTCATCTTAAGTGAATCATAACTCAACTCAACTCATTTAAATTTGTGTGAATCAAGTTCAACATTATAAAATCCAATTAATCTCATCATACCTTCCAATCTGCCTCCATTAAATTACACTCAACGATTGATACCGAAGATTTATGCAATTCTCACTTATAAATATACATAACAGAAATATCAAACAAGTGAAAGAAAATATGAAGAAAAAAATTAGGGTACGTTTTCATGTTGTCTTGAAACCCTGAAATGCGATTATGAAGTAAAAACCGTTTATCGTTCAAACAAAAAAAGTACCATATATGAAGAAAAAATTAGGGTATGTTTTCTTGTAATTTTCAAACCCTGCGATTATGAAATAAAAGTCGTTTTCAACCAAACAAAAAAAGTACCATGGTTTTTCAGTATTCAGAAAACATATTTTGTGCTACCTATCCCAAAAAAAATGTAATATGTGCTTATTTCTGAAATCACTTTTGAAACTATTGTTAATAAAAACACAAACAAACAGAGCCTTAGTTTTACTAACTGACCAAAGTTGTTTCTCGCTCTTTCTGCCTGATCTGTACAATTCCTGTGCTCATCCTTAATTTTTAGATGATTCATATACATCATCCAACTTATATATTTTCTATAATTAAAAAAAAAACTAATTTTAAAAATTTTATATTCAATGTCATCTAATTAGTTATCTTTTAATTTAAATTTCAATCAATTAAATACTAAAGACAGGTTAATTAATATATATATATATATATATATATGTGTGTGTGTAATATTTGTTACTATTGCTTAGTTTTGTAGTCCTATTGTGCATGTGTAATATCTATCTTTCAATTTGAAAATGTGAGTTAAAATGTGTGTATATTGATTCTTTGAATATTTCCTATTTATTGCTTTTCTTAACTAGGATTATTTCTTATACATTAATTTTGATAAGATTTCTTATTTATTGCCTTCTTTAATTAGGACATTTTTTTTATATATAAATACCCAATTAGGAATGGCTGACAACATATGTTTTTTTAAAATAAATTCTTATTACTATCTAATTTAATATTAATAGATGATTAACTATCTTCAATGATATTATAAATTACTTTACTGTTAACTAACTTCAATGAAAATAGGTGTATTTGATCCTTATGCATAATAGTAGAATACTATTGAATTATATATATATCCGAATCCGAGCAACATGACTGGACAATAAATCAATATTTTCAAGAAAATCTGACTTAAAACTAAATTTCTTGAAGTAAGCACATTGTGTTGGCAATCCTGAGACCTGTTATTACTGTTTTCCTATTTACTTGCACGTGTATGGAACAAGTCTCTTTTGCATACCCGTATTAATAAGGTTCCTAAAGAATATTTATTTCCAGATTTACATCAAAACCTCATCCTAAAATTTATTTCACTAGGTAAAGTCCTTAGCTTTCATTTTTTTGAAAATAGATTTGTCCTGAAGATTACATTGTGTATTTTACAATATATTGGTAAGGGTTTTGGGCTAATTATTATTTTCACTACAAGTCACTTCATGGTATTAAAGATAAATGTTCATAAAGTTTTTTTTACTGCCAACAATTCAGAAAAATCAACTTTATTCTCTTTGTCGAGGAACGGTTTTGATTTTGACTGGAAATGTTACTCTGCCTATTTAGACATCAAAGGCTTACTGCTATCAACACTAATATGTTCAAATAGAAACAAATATGCAGTAATTTTCTGATTAATTTAACAAAGTAATTCACTCTCTTTTGTATAGGGTATGCAAAAATATTAAAACTTTTAGTGGGTTGAACTACCTATATTCTCATTCAGCTAACGGCTTTATATCTGATTTAGTCTTGACCAGGCCAGAGAGGAAGCTTTTAGTGGGTAATAAGGGTACAGTTAGAACAAGAGCTACATTGGCAAATAGTGCTCTTGATAGTGAAAAACCAGTTGGGATTGAGATGCAGCCTGATACACTAACATTTGGCTCTCTTTCAGCTGACACTCTCCAAAAACCAGTGGTTTTCCTGTGAATAATAACGAATGTGATATGGATCGTCCAACACAAGGATTTGCTTCCATTCCAAAGACCATTGAAGACATTTGATGTGGAAATGTTGTCTATTTATGTTTCTTATCATCCTTTCCCATTACTAATTGTTTATTATCAGCATTGCAGATGGTAATAGTTGTGGATGATAAGGACAGAGATAATAAAAGAGAAGTTATAATGCCAGCACAACTTGTAACACCTGAGGCTATGGCTTTTATTGTGAGGCATGGAACTGGTATAGTTTGTGTGAGCATGAAGGAAGAAGATCTTGAGAGATTGCAACTTCCTCTGATGGTAAATCAAAAGACTAATGATGAAAAACTTAACGCTGCATTCACAGTGACTGTGGTGGGTATTTTTCTTCTTCTTTTCTGACTTTCTTCAATCCTGTTGTGCATGACTTGCTTTTGCTCTAATGTATATCTTCAGGTTTTCTCATTTGATTTTCAGCATAGAACACTGTAGTTTGTGTTTATCTACAAAATGGTTTGTTTAGCTTAGATAGGACATAAGTTCTATGTGTAAAGATATTTACAATAGTTATAACTGCTGTTATTAGTATGATGAAAAGCATAAATCATGTTGCTAAATAATTATTTTTCTGTTTCTTTAAGTCAATTTTTTGTTTAATTACAAATAAGCTTGTAATCGAGTACCTTGTTTTTACTGATTTGCCTATCTTCTAATATTTTGTGAGTCTGTAATCCTTAGGATTCAAAGCATGGGACAACCACATGACTGGGCGACAACAATGTTGGCTCTTTCATCCAGAAATTCAAAACCTGATGACTTCAATCGTCCAGGCCATATTTTTCCACTAATGAAAAGGGAGGTGACTGTTTTGAAAAGAGCTGGACAGACTGAAGCTTCTGTTGATCTTGCTGTTCTAGCTGGTTTGGACCCTGTTGGAGTTCTCTGTGAGGTTTTTCAACGATGATGGTTACATGGTTAGATTGCCAAAACTTCGTGAATTTGGACAACGGGAGAACTTCAGAATAATTTCAATTGCAGATTTAATAAAGTTATCTTACATTTGATTGAGTCAACTGTTATTTATGAGTATTGTACTTTGTTGCTCTATCAATGGAAATTTAACATGCATCTTCTTTTATTTCAGTATCATGAACTATTACTTCCATAAGTGAAATCTGGATATAATTAGAATCATATTTCCGTGTCGATGACTACTGCAATGTCATTAATATATTAACATTTACTTGTGTAAAATGTTATGTTACTTGGATTCTTTATTTTTCGTGAAGTATCCAATTCAAGTGGTATGACATAGACATAGAGTGTGAGTACTTAGACACTCCAATTTAGTATAAATGTACATAAAATATAAGAAAATGAACGTATTTATAAAAAATTACGACTCTAACGTCACACATAGGAACTGATGATCTTCATTCTATATATTGTTCTATGTTGTATCCTTCTAATATTCAAGTATGAGATCATTTTTGTGCTATTTCACTTGGTTGGATTTTTGTTGATTACTAATAATGACTAGAAATCATTGTATTAAATGGAATGGAGATATATTAAAAGCTTTAAAATAAGTAATAGCAGTTATATATATAGGATTAAAGTGCATTTTTTCCTAGAAGAAGATCACTTGTGTTTCTCACCCTAGTTTATTTTGTTACCTTAACATATGTAAAAAGAACATGTTTTGATGACAGCTGGAAATCTGAATATTTGAATACTTCCAAGTATGTAGTACTGAAGGGTTATGGCTTGGCTTTTTCTGGCAGGGTCCCATTGTTGAGTCCCATTACAAAGGAGAATAGAAGATATTTGGAGACCAAGCGTGCTAAAATGGGACACGATTATGGGTCAGAATTTAATGGCCACTTGAGTAACCTTATAGGGAGCACTGATAGTCCATCTAATGCTACATAGAATTCATAAGGTACGTACTCTGTATTGAGCTAAATGTAATTGTGCTTTAGTTAGTTAGTTAGATGATGTAACTAATGGACCAGTATAGCATTCTATATAAACCATTCTAAGCTTTACAATAATCATTTAAAAAAATACATTTTTCAGATTCTAAACAATTCTCTCCCAAACAATCTCTTTGTCATTGTTCGCATGGTACCAGAGCCGGACAGGCTTTAGAAAACCTTCGTAGAAGCTTTAATGGTGACTCCTACTCGAATTCCACAGAGTGCACATTCTGTCACACATGAAGGTCAATCTTTTGGTGTGGCTACAACTATCATGACTCCTTCAGTTAATCTTTCATTTTCGATTAAACTGGATTGAACTAATTTTTTAATTTAGAAGGAACAAATGCTTTAAATAGTCATTGCCTATGGCCTAGAAGACTAAATCAATCTTAGGATTGCAGTTCTTGATTGGTTCTGTATAAGTTAATCCTACATTTGCTGTTTGGAACAGGTTCAATGGCCTTGTTAAAAGCTACATATATGCTGTTGTAACTCCATAAATTAACTCTCATCGAATTCGTGTTGGAACAGCTACAAAAATGTGGTCTAAACTAGAGTCAATTTTCTCAACCACTTCTAGTGCTCAAATTATGGAATTGCGATTACAATTGCAAACAATCATGAAAGGTAATCTTTTTGTTGAGGATTATATGCTTCAAGTTACGATGATTTCTAATCATCTAGTTATAATTGGACAGTCAATTCTTGATCAAGATCTAGTATTTAATATGCTTAAGGTTTAGATTCCTGGAATTCTTTCATCTCTTGCATCACTTTTCGTGTTGAACCTATCTTCTTTTATGCTCTATTTAGTCACATGTTGTCTCATGAAAGATTCTTGGATCATCAACATCAAGTTAGCACTATAATTCAAGCAAATATTGTTCAATTTGGTAACCTAAACATCAAGCCTCATAACTCTACTCTGGCTCAAATTTTGATCAAAATTCAAGTAATAATACAAATTCCTCTAAATTTGGTGGATTTAATAGAAGCAATTAGAATCTTAATGATTTCTTAGCTTGTACAAATCCTAGAGGTTCTATTTCTGAATCCAAAAATATAAAGCCTAATCAATCTGGTGGTTACAACAAAGTGTAGTGTCAGATATGCAACAAGCCTGGACATTCTGCTAACCAATGTCTCAAGTTAAGAGATATGTTGTCAGGAAGATCTTTTGGAAATAATTCAGGTGCTAGAGCTATGGTTGTTGAGATCTTTGATGGTTCTTTTAGAGACCAACAATAATTTCTGAAATCCCTCATGGTTGCTTGACTCTGGTGCATCACACCATCTTACAAATGATAAAGCTAATCTTCAAGAAATTATTCCCTGACCATGAGAATGTTATAGCAAGTATGGTTCTTTTCTCCTATCACTCATGTTGGCACATCCACTATTGCATTTAAATCTTGCCCTTTAACACTTCCTTGTGAATTGCATACTCTTGGTGTATCTTATAATCTGTTTTCTGTGCAAAAGTTATGATAATCATAAAATTGTGGAATTTTATACAAATGATTTTTTGGTCAAGGATGCTCAAACATTAAAGACTATGGCTCAAGGCAAGGCCAATAACGGTCTTTATGCTTTGGGTGGATCAATGTAGTCCAATGTTGATCTTTCATCGGATTTCATTGAGTCCAAATCCTGTTATTCTACCATGCTACTTGAGGCAAAACTTTCGCACTCAAGACTTGCTCATTCCTCTTCTTCAATACTTCAATTTCTTATTTATAATTTATAGATTTTTTCAAGTATTGTAACTGTAAATAAATGTAGTTGTGAGATTTTTCCTTTAACTAAAAATCATAAACTACCTTTTAAGTCTTCTCATACACATGCTTCTTTACATTTAGAATTGTTTTACATAGATCTCTAGACATCTCCTATGGTTGCTAACACAGGAGCCAGATACTTCCTTTTGATTATAGATGATTTCATTTACTATCAATGCATATATTTTCTTAATGTTAAAAGTGAAGTTCATTCTATGTTTAAATCTTTTATGCAAATGGTGGAAATACATTTTTCTTTAAAATGAAGTGTGTGCAAACTGATGGAGGAGAAGAATTCTATTTCATCAACATTATTTTGTCCTCTATTGGTATATTTCATCGTAAAATCCTCTCTCACACTTTTCAACAGAATGGTGTTGTAGAGTGTAGGTATAGAAGGGTTGTGGAGTGTAGGCTTAGAAAGGTTGTGAAAAAAGGTCTTGCTATGCTTCTCGAGTCTTATATTCCCATGAAATAATGGATCTATGCCTTCAAGTCTACTATTTTTGCCATAAATAGGTTACCTTTTGTGCCTCTTTCTAACACGAATCTCTTTCAGCTATTGTATAATAAAAATCCATATTACACTTTCATGAAATTTTTTGGATCACTTTGTTTTCCATATCTCAAGCCCTTTACTCATCATAAATTAGAACATTGATCCTCCCTATATGTGTTCTTTGGTTATGCCCCTCAACAGCATAATTATCAGGCTATCTATACTTTGATTTGAAAACACACAAGCTTTACACTAGTAAACATGTTACTTTATATGAGAGTACATTTCCTTTCTCTATTCTTTCATCCAAACTTGACACTAAAGCCTACCTT
The DNA here is from genome assembly GCA_037013495.1 of Hippophae tibetana. Taxonomy (NCBI): domain Eukaryota; kingdom Viridiplantae; phylum Streptophyta; class Magnoliopsida; order Rosales; family Elaeagnaceae; genus Hippophae; species Hippophae tibetana. The sequence continues at coordinate 12,625,748 of CM072803.1, forward strand.
CAACAATTTGATCTTATTCCACCACATGTTTTCAGTTGGTGCTTCATCTAACCTTGTGACCTCTCAACCTAGTATGTCTTTACCTTATGTGTCTTCTGCACAATCTGACACCATGTTCAATGTCCAGTCACCAATTGGTCAACCTTAACCTTCTATATCGTATTGTTTGATTCTAGCTCACAACCTTCTACTCCCAATCCTTTGGATTTAATGTAGGATTCAAATAACAATGTTCAACTCTTAGTTGAACTACCTTTTGATGTTCTTCCTCTTACTACCAATGATCACCCTATGATCACTTGATCAAAGGATGGTATTTGTAAACCTTAACATGTTTTTCTTGCTAAAATAGCTCCTTCTCTTAGTAGTGTTTTTCAATTCACTCCATTTGTTGAACCTGCTACTGTCTATAAGGCTTTGTCTATTCCTAAGTGGCTACGAAACTTGAAATTGATGCTCTACTTCGCAATGGAACTTGAGAATTGGTTGAGTGTCTAAGTGGTTGCAAGCCTAGAAGCTGTAAATGGGTGTTTTGAGTTAAACTTAAGAGCACTAAAGAATTAGACAATTATAAGGTTCGTTTAGTGATTGATGGCTTCAATCAAAGGACTAGCATTGATTATACAAAAACATTTTTTCTCAATTCTTAAATCCCAAACCATTCGAGTGATGTTAACTTTGGCACTGTTAAAATGTTGGGCATTAAAGCAGCTTGATGTGCAAAAAGCTTTTCTATATAGTGGTCTAAATGAGGTTGTTTTCATGCTACAACCTCCTGGTTTGAAGTTGCCTCTTATGCTCCCCTTGTCTGCAAACTCAAGAAAAGCCTTATATGACCTTAAGAAAACTTCTAGGTCATGATATCACAAACTTAACACTACTCTTCTTCACTTTGATTTTGTGAATTCTAAGGATGACTCTAACATGTTCTATAAACATCATGAGGGTGATACTACAATAATGCTTGTATATGTGGATGATGTACTACTCATTGGTAGTAATGTGGCATATCTCACACAATTAGATAAGCAATTACATGGTGCTTTTTCCCTTCGTGATCTTTGTGATATCAGCTACTTCTTGGACTTTAAAATGAAACGTACAGATGATTTTTTCACCTCACCTAGTGCATATATGTCAATGATCTTTTACATAAATTTGGCATGAAATCCTCCAAGCCTTGCTCTACTCTAATGAAGTCAAGTCTTATCTTATCTAAGACTCATCGTGTGCCACTGACTGATCCTTCTCCATATTGAAGTATTGTGGTGCCTTGTAATATTATATGCTCACAAGACCAAATATTGCTTTTATAGTCAATAAATTCCATCAATTTCTCCAAGCTCCCACAGATGTTCGTCTTATTGTAGCTAAACAAAATTTAAGATTCCCTAAAGCCAGTGTTGATCATGGTATCACCTTTCCCAGGTGCATAGATCTTACTATCATTGGTTTTATGATAATGACTGAGCTAACTCTCCTGATGATAGGAGGAGCATGGGGGGATATGGCATCTTCTTTAGTGATTCTTTGGTGCCATAGATTTCCTAAAAACAAAGGTATCTCTCATTCCATTGTAGAATCAAAATATAGGGTTTTGGCATTTGCTTTCTCTGAGTTGATATGGCTACAATCTGATACCTTCACAAAGCCTTTTCTAGATGTTCTTTTTCATTCTCTCAAGATCAAAGTCATGGTGTTTCCACCACCTTAGTTTAAGAGAGGATATTGAGTAATATAATTGTGCTTTAGTTAGTTAGTTAGTTAATTAGATGATGTAACTAATGGACCAATCACATGTTAGTAAAGCATTTTATATAAACCATCGTAAGCTTTACAATAATCATTCAAGAAAATACATTTTTCAGTTTCTACACAATTCTCTCCTAAACAATCTCTTCTTCTTCTTCATTGGTCACAATCTGTAAGACAAATACTTTTATAATTGTTAGACATTGTTGGGAAACCAACTCTTGCAAATTCTTAAGCTAATAGGAGAAGAGTTAACTATACTTTTATACATCTTTTACTCTTACACAAGTGTTGGCTCTATGCATCATATAGATCAAACACTTGTAATTCAACAATTGAGTTTATTAGGATTTGAACATACGACCTCCAACTCTGATACTATGTTAGAAGTTACCGGGGAACCAATTCTCCTTAAAGCTTAATCTATTGGGATAAGAGTCAATTATATTTTTATACATATATTAATAATGACCTTATAAAGATTGTCGAGAATGATGCCTACAACTTTCTAAGATTTTTCCTTATGGCAATCTACTACCTTTGTTTAAGTTGAGAATTTTTCGGTTGTACTCCCTTAGGGAGAGATAGGAACACAACAAAAAAATAAGTAAGAGTTAAAAAGGGATAGGGTCGACAATATATGGGTAGATCTAAAGTTATGAATCTATATCTCTCCTTAAAAGTTTACACTTTTTGATACTCTAGGAGTATTTAAAAAAATAAATTCAATTAAATTTGCTTGCGAGAGTCACTTCATTGACATGGAAAGCTTGAATTTTGTTTCTTTCTTTCTTTTCACATAATTGCAATTTGAATTGTAATAAACCATATATCTGTCTAAAATTTTAGTAACTAGGCACATATGTATCTTCAGTTGGTAAGTATTGTTTCCTTAAAAGATTGATGAATGTTATGAATGAGAATTCCAAGTGATATGATTTGAATTCTTTTCTTTTCTTTTTCCTTTTCTTTGTTGTTTTGTTTTGTATTTATGTATTAGGAATTATGGCAAATAAGGATATTTACTGTTGTGTAGAATCACTATGGAGATATTATTACTGAATAAAAGGAAAGACAATATAATTGAGATTTTTTTAGCTAAAACTTTAAACACCTATTTTGAGTGTTGAACCTCAAAAAACTTTGTTCAAGGCAACAACCTTATCAAACTAGACTATGAAAACGTTGACAATATTGAGATTGACTTGAAATTGAGTGGAGTTCCCTTTTTGCATTCATCAAATATGAGAAGTAAACAAGTGGAAAGGTCTTACCTCTACAAAACAAAGATCTTTTACTTTGGCAATGATAAATCCTGTTTGAAACTGTTTCACTTCAAATAGGTAACAGAATTTTTAATGGTGTTATCAATATATTGGTGTACTTTAAAAAAGTTGAGAACTAAAGTGCTTTCAGGAAAATAATATTTTAAGGTAGTGTTTGGTTCATTGAATGGAATCGAAATTAGAATCGAAATTGGAATCGAAATGGGAAGATAATGGAATGAAAATGAAATAATTTTGTTTGGTTTAACCACTGAAATCAAAGAAGGAATCAGAATTACAGTATTTGATTTACAGTTATAATGAAATGAAAAACACTGTACATTACTTTAATACACTTATATTCAATAAAATTTAAATAATATTATTTAATTATTATTATTTCGTCACACAAAATACATCATTGAAAACATTATTTTTCTAAATAATTATTACTTAAAAATAAAATATATTATTAAAATTATTATTTTTCTAAATATGATTTAGGATTTTGAGGTTTTGGAATTGAGATTTAGGGATTTGGGATTTAGGGTTTAAGATTATATTTGTAAGTTAAGGTTTAGGGTTATATTTATGGGTTAAGATTTAGGGTTAAAATTATTATTATTCTAAATAGGGTTTTGGGTTTTGGGATTTAGGGTTGATGGTTTAGGGTTATATTTGTGGGTTAAAGTTTAGGGTTAAAATTATTATTTTTCTAAATAGTATTTTGGGTTTTGGGATTTGTGATTTAAGGTTTAGGATTAATTTGAGGTTGGAGTAAAATTAGAAAAAAAAATTGAGATGAGAATGAAATTATGATTCCTTAAGAGAGTAAAATGAATTCTGATTCCTTCTCTTTTAGGAATCAATTCTGATTCTATCAGCTCAACCAAACATGCACTCAATTAGTTTAAAATGCATACTCTATTACTAAAATAATTACTAAATTACTACTCAAAATTACTTGAGATAATTTTACGCCAAACACCAAAATATTTCTATTGAAACCACTTTTGACAAACTAATCCTTACTCTTCTTTGCCTACAAAAACTATCAAACGAGAAAAGGAAAAAGAATCAAAAGGTGGAAAGCAACAGATTTTCTACGACCCAGGAAAACTTTTGTAAAGAATTTGACAAGAAAAACACACGTATAAATTACTTTAGTATTGAGTTTGAATACATGAGTTGCCACATTTATTGCATTTGTTATTCATATCAGGCCAGCAAATTAATGAAGAAAAATAATTGAAGGAAGAACTCTAAGTTGATGGGTAATGCATGTCTATTGGGGAAAAGTCATTCCCATCAGTCAAAAACATAGCAACTCATTAACCAAACAAGTAATCCAAGACAAATGTACAAACCAAATACAGAAATTACTATATTTTTATCCCAAGCCTCTGAAGCTGCCAAAAAATCGACATTACAAAATCCAACTGATCTCATCATATTTTCTAGCCTGCCACCATTAGATTACATTCAACACTTGATATTTATAAATATTTTCAAATATACAGAACCGAAATATCGAACAAGTGAAAGAAAATATGAAATTAGGGTATGTTTTCAAACTCTGAAATGCGATTATGAAGTAAAAGTCGTTTATGAACCAAACATTTTGTGCTACTATTGTTAACAAAAACACAAACAAACAGAGCCTTAGTTTTACTAACCGATCAAAGCTGTTTCTTGCTCTTTCTGCCTGATCTGTACTACTCCTTGCCTTACGAGATTTATCCATGCTCCTTCTTGACCAATCTCTCCTTTCAATGCTGGTTCTTGATTTCTCTTTGCTGTCTGTGCTCATCCTTGGTTTTTAAATCATTCATATACATCATCCAGCATATATATTTTCTATAATAAAAAATAAAAAAAAATTTAAAAATTTCAAACCTAATTGTCTTTTAAGTTAATTTTCAATAGATTAAATCAATTAAATTTAATTTCACACACATATATATATATATATGTGGTATATATAAAATGTATAGGTTATTATATTTTAATTTTTTTAATGTATAAAATTAAATTTATATTATAATATAAAAATTAGATTTTGAAAATATTATTTATAATAAAAATACATACGATAATAATATTAAAATTATATATGGTAATAATATTAATATTTAAATTTTTATTTTTTGTATATGGTACATATTGTTAGATTATATGGTTATAATTATATCATTTATCTACTTATATACTATTAAGAGAAAAAATGAATTTTAAAACATCACTTTTTAATAAAAATATATACAATATTACTATCAAAATTATATATTGTAACAATACTAATATTTAAAAAAATTGTTTTTTATATAACACTTTACGTTTTCTAGTAGTTTATATGGTTATGAATATATTTTTTGTTTACTCATACGAAGAAATTTTTTAATTATAAACTCGAATGTATATTATGATGTGAAAAAATTAAATTTTAAAGCATCATTTTTTAATGAAAATACACACAATAATAATATCATTTTTAAACTTTACACTTATCACTAAATTATATAGTTATGACTATGTCATTTGTTACTCATATAAAAATCAAATTACACTAAATTTTGTTTTTTATTTAACTCATGTATGATTCAAGTTTCATTTAAATATTTTTTATCGTCGTTATTGAGGTTTTTTTTTTTGAATCTAACTTTATATTATAAATTCTAAAAATTAATTATTTTTTTAAACATTATTTGTAGACAATGATAACATCAAGATTGTTAAATTTATACAATGAATTTAAAAAGTTAAAATTTTAATGTAATGGTTCGACTTCGTCTCTTCCCTTTTAAAAAAAATTAATAAATTTAGAAAATTGAATTTTTAAAACACCCTTTATACACAATAATGATATCATGACTCTTATAAAGTTAAAAAATTAGATTTTAAAATGTAATATATATAATTATAATATTAAGTTTTAAAGTAACGTTTTATATAGTTATTTTGCACTTATCACATATTTATGAATTCATTACTATATTTTTTATTTAATTTACGTATGAATTGAATTACACTTAAAATTATTTTTATAATATTATTATTTAAGTCAATAATTCTTTCTTATAGATTAATAGTTTAAGTTTTTGATACTTTTTTAACAATTAAATACCTACATATATACACACTTTATATATATAATTTTAAAAAAAAACTAATTATATATAAAATAATTATAATATTTTTTTTAAAATAATTTATAATATTATTTTAAATTTAATATTTGTATTAGTTTTATCATTTTTATAAATAATTATCTTAAAATAAATTACATAAATATATATTTAATCCCGTGACTTGCACGAACGGACGTACCTAGTATGTAAATGTAAAAGGCATACCACTATCTCACACCAAGCTAGAAAGAATAATCCATCAAACAACGGACAATGTACTAATTTATTGTTTGTTATTGTAAGAAGTTTGATACGGTCAGAATTATGAGTACATGAGCCAAGTACAAGTTTAAGGGGATGTATAACAATATCACTCTAAAAATATTAATTTTATGCTAGATGATCAGTTCAATTAAGAATTATACAATAATTATGAGTACATTTTATCCTTCAATTGTTATCACTTATGAATTTACTTATTTACGTGAAAGGAAGATTATTTATAGGAATTACTTTCCTTAGAGTAAGGAAGTTGAAATACACGAAATTACCTTTAAGTAATAAGAAGAAGAAGTAGGCCGAACAACTTGTGGAATCCATGAGAAGTTCACAAAATATGAACATAAAGTATTAAAAAAGAAAAAAAAAATTGAGTATCTTTCATTTGGTAAGGATGATTGATTGAAAATTTTGAAAAAAAAAATCCAAAATCTAACGCAAACAACTGAACAAGTTACCCATTAAATATTAAATTTTCCTTGACTATTGTAATCTATATTTTGATTTTTGTTACTTCCTTAAATCATTCTTAGATTGATAGACAGTTAGTTATCCTATATATTATTATTTTGACGCAATAAGAAAAAAAATCTATTTTTTTTATACATTTTGAAATCGAAACATGATATTTATATATTTTGATTAAATTGTCGAAAATATCATTAAAATGCTACTTAAATATTGTTGTTTCTTAAATATCTTTTTTACCTAAAATATCCATATTGTGAATATTTGTTAGGAGAATCACAATTTCAATTCGAACTTAATTAAGCTCTAAACAGCGGAATTAAATCTATTCTCCTTCTTTGTGTGAATATTTTAGGAAACAAATAAATAGAGCTCAAAATCAAACATGCACAAAATCAACACAACCAATTTACGTGGAAAAACCTTCCCGGTATAGGAAGGAAACAACCACGGCACTCCTCTCCAAAACTTCCACTATCAAGAAACAATTGTACAACAATTCTCTCTAGGTAAAACTAGAGGCAAGCAATCAACAACATCATCAAGAATACACTTCTTGGAAACTAACAATTATTTCAAGAAAATGGAGAAATCTAACCAAATTCGTAGTCACTGTTCACTGCTCAGAATTTGTCAAACCGGTGAGCCAAATCCAAATCCCACCGCACAGATTAAAGAGTCTTGAGTCGTGAACCTGTCCGCAAAATTTCAGCTTAATCGGACCAAAAACGGCCTTCGATCGGAGCACTTGATGAAGACTGACTGGAGAGGGAAAAACTGCTCAGTTTTTCTGCAAACTGATGCCTTTGCTGCTGCAATTCTAAAAAACTGCAGAATCCACACACAACAAACCCTAAATGGGTTTATTAATTAAGGCAATGAAATGACATAATTGCCCCTTCTTACTCCATGGGCTTTTAAGCCACATGGGCTTCTCTTGGGCTCCTCCAAATCAAGAGGAAAACCCAACAAATCTCCCCCTTTTCCGATTAGATGGAGGGATCCGCCATACCGGCTATTGAACAACAAACTTCAAGTTTTTCTCTTGACACTGCTTTTGTCAGCATGTCAGATCCATTCTCATCAGTATGGATTTTCTCAAGTTCAAGCAACTTATTGTTAAGAGTATCCCTTATCCAATGATACCTCATATCAATATGCTTTGATCTTGAGTGAAATGCCGAGTTCTTCGCTAGGTGAATAGAACTCTGATTATCGCAGAATAGCACATATTTTTGCTGCTTGAAACCAAGTTCTCTCAAGAACTGTTTCATCCACAACAACTCTTTACAAGCTTCCGTTGCTGCAATAAACTCCGCCTCTGCTGTAGAAAGTGCAACACACTTTTGTAATCTTGACTGCCAAGAAACTGCTCCACCAGAGAAAGTAATTAGATAACCTGAAGTAGACTTACGAGAATCTTCATCTCTTGCTAAATCTGAATCAGTGTATCCAACTAACACTGGTTTTCCACTTCCAAAGCTAAGTGTTAACTTGGAAGTACCTCGAAGATATCTCATAATCCACTTTACTGCATCCCAATGCTCTCTTCCTGGATTCGAAAGAAAACGACTAACAACTCCAACTGCATGAGCTATGTCTGGCCTCGTACACACCATTGCATACATTAAGCTTCCTACTGCTGAGGCATATGGAACATTTTCCATATCTTCCTTCTCTTTATCTGTTGAAGGGCCTTGACTCGATCTCAACTTAAAGTGATTAGATAAAGGAGAAGAAACCACTTTAGCTTTATCCATATGAAATCTTTCAAGTACCTTGTTGATGTACCGTTCCTGTGACATGTACAACTTCTTTCTTTTCTTGTCTCGACAAATTCGAATACCAAGAATTTGTTTTGCTGGCCCCAAGTCCTTCATGGCAAAGGACTTACTCAACTGCTTCTTCAAATTATCAATCCTTGAAGAATTTCTACCAACAATCAACATGTCATCAACATAGAGCAATAAAATGATAAAATCATCATCAGAGAATTTCTGCACAAAAACACAATGATCAGAAGTAGTCTTCTTGTAACCATGCTCCCCCATAACTGACTCAAACTTCTTATACCATTGTCTAGGTGCTTGCTTCAACCCGTAGAGGCTTTTCTTTAACCGACATACGTAATCCTCTTTTCCTTTAACCTCAAAACCCTCTGGCTGCTCCATATAAATCTCTTCCTCCAACTCACCATGAAGAAAGGCAGTTTTCACATCCATTTGCTCAATTTCTAAATCCAAGCTTGCTGCTAGACCTAGAACAACACGTATGGAAGACATCTTCACAACAGGAGAGAAAATATCATCAAAATCAATACCTTTTCTCTGACTGAATCCCTTGACGACCAGTCTAGCTTTGTATCGTGGTTGTGAATTGTGTTCTTCTTGCTTCACCCTGTAGACCCACTTGTTCTTCAAAGCTCTCTTACCCTTAGGCAACTTTACCAGCTCAAACGTGTGATTGTCATACAGTGACTGCATCTCATCTTCCATAGCACCAACCCAGTGTGCTCTGTTTCCATCTTCCATCGCTTCTGCATAACATTGAGGTTCTCCCTCATCTGTCAATAGCACATACTCATTTGTATCATACCGTGTGGAAGGACGTCGGTCTCTGGTAGACCTCCTGGGTGGAATTTCTGGTTCTGGCAACTGATCAGTAGTTTGGTGATCTGTTTCAGCTTGCATATCTGCATCATCTAAACCATGTTGGTCATCTTGAACATTTTGTTCCATCTGTACTGATAAAGGAACCGGATCTAGGTCAATCAAATCATCGCTATACTGATGGACTCCTTTTTCTATCTTCTCAACATCTTGTATAGTTTGATCTTCTATAAACACAACATCACGACTCCTTACCAGTTTCTTCTCAACTGGATCATAAAATCTGTAGCCAAATTCATCCAGACCATAACCAACAAAGATACACTGTCGTGTCTTCACATCGAGCTTAGATCTCTCATCTTTTGGTATATGCACAAATGCCTTGCAACCAAAAACGCGAAGATGATCATAAGAAACATCTTTGCCAGTCCAAACTCTGTTTGGTACATCAAACTGAAGAGGAACACATGGTGTGAGATTAAGAACATGTACAACTGTATTCAAAGCCTCACCCCAGAAAGATCTTGGCAACTGAGCCTGCGAAAGAAGACATCTTACTCTTTCAACCAATGTTCTGTTCATTCTCTCAGCCAACCCATTTAACTGAGGAGTCTTAGGAGGTGTCTTTTGATGTCGAATTCCCTGATGCTTACAATACTCATCAAAAGGACCTGAATACTCTCCCCCATTATCTGTTCTGATGCACCGCAATTTCTTCCCAGTTTGTCTCTCAACTAAGGCTTGAAACTGTTTAAACACATCTAATACTTGATCTTTGCTCTTCAAAGTGTACACCCATAACTTTCTTGAACAATCATCTATGAAGGTTACAAAATAACTGGCACCACCCAAAGTTTTTGTCTTCATAGGACCACATACATCTGAATGTACCAAATCAAGTATGTATTGTTTTCTTGAAGGAGGGGAACTTTTGAAAGAAACTCTATTTTGCTTCCCTGCCAAACAATGAGTACATCTTCTTAAACAAACATCATTCATTCCAGAAAGAAGATTCTTTTTAGTCAATACTGCCAAGCCTTTCTCACTCATGTGAGCAAGTCTCTTATGCCACAATTCTGATGTGAGCTCATCCGTCACAGCATTAATAACACCTTTAAAGAGTCTCGCCTGCAGTATATATAAACTGGAATGCTTGTTCCCACGAGCAACAACCATAGCACCTTTAGTAAGTTTCCATTGACCATTACTAAAGGTATTGCAATATCCTTCATCATCAAGTTTACCAGCAGAGATCAAGTTCAAACGAATTTCAGGAATATGTTTTACCCCTCTAAGAAGTAGCCTCATGCCATTATTCATCTCCAAACACACATCTCCAATACCAATGACTTTAACCAAGCCATCATTACCCAACTTCACTGTCCCAAAGTCACCTGCTGTATAGGATGTAAAGAAGTCCTCTCGAGACGTAGCATGAATGGAGGCTCCACTATCAATAACCCAACTGACCTCGTGACATGCAACATTGACAACATCTTCATTATAAACAACGAGAAAGTCTTCTGAACTAGCGGTGGCAACTCGATCATTTTCCTTGCCAACATCACCATCTTGTTCTTTGTCTTTCTTCTTGTTATCCCGCTTCAACTGTCTACAATATTTCTTGATGTGCCCTTTCATGCCACAGTGATGACACTCAATATTAGAAAACTTGTTGGACTGGCTTCTTCCTTTTTCTTTGTTCTTGAAACCTCTGCTTTTACTCCTCCCTCTTCTTTCTGTAACCAAAATCTCTGACTGCTGAGAAGACCCATGTGACTTTCTTCTCATTTCTTCATTCAAAACACTACTCTTAGCCAGATCCATATTGATTACACCATTTGGAGCTGAGTTACTTAATGACATTCTAAATGTTTCCCAAGAGTCCGGCAACGTACCCAATAAACACAATCCCTGAATCTCATCATCAAACTTGATACCCATTCCAGCTAACTGATTGATTATTCCTTGGAACGTATTCAAGTGATCTGTCAACGGAGTTCCATCTTGGTACCTTAAAGCCATCAACTGCTTTATAAGAAACATTTTATTATTTCCTGTTTTCCGAGCATACAACTCTTCAAGTTTATTCCATAATGACCGTGCATGTATTTCTCCACTAATATGGTTCAAAACATTATCATCTACCCACTGCCTTATATACCCACAGACTTGTCGATGTAACAAAGTCCATTCTTCTTCAGACAATTGTTCTGGCTTTTCAGAGGCAAACACCGGTAAATGAAATTGTTTCACATAAAGGAGATCTTCCATCTTCCCTTTCCAAGTGTGATAATTAGAACCATTCAAAGTAATCATTCTACTCAAATTTGCTTCCATTATTCAACACAAGAAATTCAACAATAATAACCACAGCTCTGATACCACTTTGTTAGGAGAATCACAATTTCAATTCGAACTTAATTAAGCTCTAAACAACGGAATTAAATATATTCTCCTTCTTTGTGTGAATATTTTAGGAAACAAATAAATAGAGCTCAAAATCAAACATGCACAAAATCAACACAACCAATTTACGTGGAAAAACCTTCCCGGTATAGGAAGGAAACAACCACGGCACTCCTCTCCAAAACTTCCACTATCAAGAAACAATTGTACAAAAATTCTCTCTAGGTAAAACTAGAGGCAAGCAATCAACAACATCATCAAGAATACACTTCTTGGAAACTAACAATTATTTCAAGAAAATGGAGAAATCTAACCAAATTCGTAGTCACTGTTCACTGCTCAGAATTTGTCAAACCGGTGAGCCAAATCCAAATCCCACCGCACAGATTAAAGAGTCTTGAGTCGTGAACCTGTCCGCAAAATTTCAGCTTAATCGGACCACAAACGGCCTTCGATCGGAGCACTTGATGAAGACTGACTGGAGAGGGAAAAACTGCTCAGTTTTTCTGCAAACTGATGCCTTTGCTGCTGCAATTCTAAAAAACTGCAGAATCCACACACAACAAACCCTAAATGGGTTTATTAATTAAGGCAATGAAATGACATAATTGCCCCTTCTTACTCCATGGGCTTTTAAGCCACATAGGCTTCTCTTGGGCTCCTCCAAATCAAGAGGAAAACCCAACAATATTGTCTCTAAGATGTCGTAAAATATCAATTTTTGATTTATTTTTATCTTTTTTCTTACTTCTGACCAATCATTTTAATTTGATTTTTTTCTCACTTTTATAAAAGATGATATATATTATTTTTCTTATAAGTATCATATTTGTTATACAATAAATAGATAAAAATATAAGAGTTATTGTGTTCGGTTGTAAATTAGATTTTAGACTCATAAAAATTAGTTCACATAGAAAACCATATAAACAATCATTAAATAATACAAAATAGTTGAGACATACATGATTATTCTGTATTCGTAGATAATAGTGTTTCATTAAACCTCTAAGATAACGTTTTTGGTAATAGTAAGTATGATGTTTAGTAATTATTTTTTATTCATTGGGTTTGATATTTAGTAATTGTTGTCGTTATTGCATATATTTATTATTTGATATTATTTGATATTAATGTTATAATATGTAGATTACATTAAAGAGTAAGACTCGTTATATCCATTAATCATGATTGTTTTTAAAAATAAATTATAATTATTTTAACTATTTATACTATCGTATTTAAATATATATATATATATATATTAATTCAAAGAATAAATACGGGTTAGAATTTAAATCTTTTTACATTTTGGTAAATTCAACGGAATCTTACTAAATTAGTTATGATTAGGGGTGTTTATAGTCTGATTCGGTCTAATTTAACGGTTTAAAATTAATACAAATTAGATTGGACTGTTTGATTAATAAAATCCCGATCTATGAACCGCGCTAGTTATGATAGTGTGGGTGGATGACACCAAAACTTTACCATAATGGTTATGAATTTATATATTTTAACATTTCTCGTTTAACAAATGTAGGTCATTAACTTTTTAACGAATAGAAATATTTATAATAATAATTAAAAAAACTAAAAAATCTAGTGATTTGTGAAAATTTTATAGATGTATAATTATTTATATATAAAAGGTATTATTTTAATAATATTTTTTTAAAAATTATTGAAACACACGTATGTGGCTGATATAAAAGATTTTTCCAATATATCTAATAAACAATGTATCTACCCAATCAATGTATCTATCTAAGCATCCAATATACAACCTAACAAACACTAATCTCTACTTATAAAACAACCAACATGATCAAATACGACAGTACAACACCATCCCCTCCATAACTCCAAGCTAGAACAACATTCATTATAAATCCCATCACCATGTCTAATATTCCTGAGTACACCCCTCAAAACCGTCCACACCCACACATCCTAATCTTCCCATACCCAGCTCAAGGTCACATACTTCCACTTCTAGACCTCACCCACCAACTTGCTCTCCATAATTTAGCCATAACAATCCTCATCACTCCTAAAAACCTTCCTATACTCAACCCAATTCTCTCAATCCACCCCTCAATTCAAACCCTAGTCCTCCCTTTCCCTTCTCACCCCAAAATACCCCTAGGCATAGAAAATTTAAAAGACCTTGGTATTCTTGGAAACCTACCCATGGTGAATGCGTTGAGCAAACTTCAAGACCCAATTATCCACTGGTTTAAGTCTCACCCTAATCCCCCTTCGGCTATTATCTCTGATACCTTTTTAGGCTGGACTTTAAATCTAGCCCATTTACTTCAAATTCCTAGAATCACTTTTTACCCCAACTCTGCTTTGTTGGCTTCCATATACTACTCTCTATGGAAAGATTTTAGTGTTGTTCAGTCTGAAGGGTTGATTCATTTTCCTGATATTCCTGGATCACCGTCCTTTAAAGAAGACCATCTTCCTTCGATTTATCGAATTTGTAAACAACAACAGCTTAGTTCTGACGCAGAGTTTGTTAGAGAGGGCTTGATTGCAAATTATTCAAGTTGGGGGATCATTTGTAATAGTTTTGAAGCGTTGGAGGATAAGAATTTTAACTACTTGAAGAACAAATTGGGCCATGATAGAATTTATGGATTGGGCCCAGTGGGCTTCAGTGGTGTTCCTGACAAAAGAGATCTAAGCAACAATGACATTCTTAAATGGCTTGATGGTTGTCCAGATGGGTCTGTAGTTTATGCATGTTTTGGGAGCCAAAAGTGTCTGAAAAGGCAACAAATTGAGGCGTTAGCATTTGGGCTTGAAAATAGTGGAACCAGATTTATATGGGTTATGAAAACGGGTACGAATATGACCCGAGAAATGCCAAATGAGTCCGAGTTTCTTCCATATGGGTTTGAGGAAAGAGTTGATAAGTGTAAGAGAGGATTAGTTATTAAGGAGTGGGTCCCACAGGTGTTGATTTTGAGTCACAGAGCTGTTGGAGGGTTTTTGTGTCATTTCGGGTGGAACTCAACGTTAGAAGGATTAGTGGCCGGGGTGACTATATTGGGGTGGCCTATGGAGGCTGACCATTTTGTGAATGCTAAGATTTTTGCGGAAGAATTGGGTGTGGCTGTCACCATTTGTGAGGGTGATGATAGCGTTCCTGACTCGGACGAGTTGGGAAAGTTGATTGGTGAATCAATGAGTGAAAGAGCGAGTGTAAAAGTGAGAGTGAAAGATTTTAGGAATAAGGCTCTTGAAGCTGTGAAAGATGGTGGGAGCTCTATAAGGGAGCTGGATGAGTTTGTGAACCAACTTAGGATGCTTTCAGTGACAAAATAAATTATGTTTGTATATTGAATAAGCAATGACCGAGCCATCTAAGGGCTACACGTGGCAGTAGTCTTAATTTTTAGCAAAAAATTAGTTGAATGTATTCACAATTACATTATATGTGTGAGATGTTACATATATATACATTGCCAAATAAAAATTTTATATATTTATAATTTAAGACAAATTTTTATCTTTTTTTAAGTGTATATATCCACGCAGATTATTAATTATATATGAAATGATAAATAAAAATTAAATAAAAAACTAACTTAAAATAAATTACATATATATATTTTAAGAAAAAATCTTACATGAAATACTGCATATATTATCACATATTAGAATCATTTATACTAATTATTCATGTTTATGATAAGAGAAAAATATAATAAGTGATATTAAATAAATATATTTACCAATAGAAACATATAATATATGACCTATGACATTCTATCATCTTTTAATTTTAGTATTAAATACATATTTTTCATTCATAAATATATATCATATCATAATATTATTTATCATCTTATTTTAATAATCTTTTTAATTTACTTGAAATCTTTTGATAATATTTTTTAAAACTTTTGAAGATTCTCATGTGTAAGAACAATTACACCAATGTCAATTGTTCTTTTTATTTAAATAAGTAACCGGAACCTAAATGAGGGGTGGAAACGTCATCCTATGGAATCTTTTCATGAGTTCTATATCAATTCGACCAAACATGTCTTAAAACATGAATTAAGCAAATAACACAACAAAAGTATAAAACAACATACTCAATTCAACACATAATAAAAATAACTAGCAGATACAAAAATAACAATATGTAGAATACACACTAGTAACGATGTACCTCATATGCTTTTATCCATACTAGCAACATGTATACATGTCAAACAATACACAACTTATGATATATGCATATATACAAAAAAAAAGGATTTTCAATTATTTCAAAACCTTCGTATACATGAGATGAATGATGATTGTACTTCCATAACATGCAATCAAAAATACATAACAAGCCTTAATAAAGAGTCTGTCACCTAGTACACTTCCAGGATAAGGAGATACAGAATTCTTAGAGACTTACATCAAACTCGCATGTAGATAAAAAGGAAGATTATACTATCACACAATCTAATCATGCATGGCTATAAAGAAAGAATGTAAGACTCGATACACAATCAGGTTAAAGAGATATTGACTCCTTAATGACTCAACCCAAACAAGAAAACAGTAGAAATATAAACTCTTGGCAAATAATTAATGACTCAACCCAAACAAGAAAATAATAGAAATATAAACTCTTGACAAATAATCACAATTGTAGTAAAAATAATCATAAATAAACAGTATAAAACATAAGCAATATTCAATAATCAGACAGTTGACAACAAACAATAAAAAAATCTAATTAGAGTTTAAACTTCAATATGTAGAAACATACATCATATAAACTTTGATTGTACTAACTACACATTAGAGCATGCACAACACCAAGGTAAACTCACATAGAAGCCTTTCCTATGTGGTAACATCATTAGGTTGTTTATGGAAACCACTCAGCAACAAACAAATTTATTATGCAAAAATAGTTACAATCTTGACAGAAATAATATCTCCATTACCTCTATTAGTTGGAATCTGTCTTAACTGTCTATTGTTGCCCTCGCTTGCTACCTCCACAATAACTTAGTTTGATACACGAACCTGACTCTCACCCAACTGTACTATAGTGGTAAGAATCCATGTCTGTCACGCAAGTGACCCAAGTTCGTTCCCCAACAACGGTGCCAAAAATTTATACGAGTTAAGATGAACAATCAATTGAAAGCTTACTTTAAATTATTTAAGATGTAGTCATTTAATATATAGCAAGTAATGATCATTCACGTAGAAGATTTTAAAAACTAACTTCTATTTATTAAAAAGAGGAGTTTGTTTTGTAAAATAAAAATTAAATCTAACAACTAAAGATTAATATAAATATAAATATAAATAAAATATAAATATTATAATAAAGATTTGAATAAAAGAAAGATTGTAGTATCATTCTCCACCACTAACATGTATTGCAAATCAATAAAAACATATTATATTCTTCTATTTTTTTTATTAAACCAACTTAAATAAATTTACAAAACAAAAATCTTCACCTATTCTTACATATTCATTAACTTCAACAAACTCTTAATCTAACTATTTCTAACAGATAACTTAGAATAAGCTCTATAAATTTAATATATAAAAAGCATTAATTTTTAAAGAAGTAAATTAGATCAAAGTTAAACATACAAGCTCGGTTTAATTATGTTGAGTATTAATTTTCATTCCAAGCAATTTATTACCAATTATTTAAATTTATTAAGTGATTATGTACTCAATCAACTAAATTGATTAACGATAAATTAATTTGATTATTTAATTATACACTTAAATAATAAAATAAATTTATACAATAATTAAAACAGATAATTAATAAATAATCAAAAAATTGAATATAATATTATTAAATATTACAAGTTATATCTAGGGCTTTGAAATCACTCATGACTTATTATAAAATGAGTTGTCATGACAAATAATAAATTCAAAAAATAATAAAAGAAAGGGGAAGAAATCGTAGCATTTTTATCTTTAATTATGCTATTTAACTCCTTTAATTGCATTTTGAATCATCTTCTTCTCAATTAATGCCTCCAACTTAATTATATATTTTTTGTATTTTTTTCTTAATTTTCATGCAATTTTGATATTATTTATATTTTATGGAATGTTATTTTATATTTATATTGAGAAAACTAATCTACTTTTGAGTTGTATTAGGATTAGTTATATGTGATTTATACGTATAAAGGGATAGCGAGTGCTAGAATCATGTTGTCGATAAATATATGTATGCCATGTGTCATTTTATGGAATTAAGAATGAATAGTGCACGTAGGTAGGGAATGTTTTGGATTTTTCTTCTAAGTGCATCTACATATATTTCTATGTACATTCATCTATTAAATAAAAATCATAAAAAATCTATAAAAAATTAAAAAATTAATATTTTTTCAATAAATATTTTTTATATCGTTATAATAGTAAAACATATATATATATATATATATATGTAAATAAATTGATATCTAAAATTATGTATAAAATATCACTTATCAACCAATACCACCCAAAGTGTTGCGATTAGTAACCAAAGATCGATAATGTATAAAATGAATTAAAAAATGTTGCATAAAGGCAACCACCAATCGACATATGGCTTACAACCATACATGCTCCCCACATAAAAAAAAGTTGCACAAGGGCAACTACCAGCCAACATACAACTCAACACACAAAACCACTCGTAAGCATTATTACCTTAAATACTCACCACTCACTAGTATGATTTTGTTCACATAGTTACGAAACACTAATACCGAATAATACATAAGGTATTAGTGATCTTAAAATAGAAAATTGATATGTCAATTTAACAATGTTCTATCATATATTTTCTGAATGCCAAAAATGAAGAAATGGGGAAGTAATTATAGAAATTTCTAAAGCCACGACCAACCTTGCCACCACCTTGCCAACCACCTCACCAAAGGTGGTGGCGAGAGTGGTGGCGAGGTGTTAAAAAGTCATATTTTTTCATTTCAAAAATTACATGATGAATTTCATAAATACCCGCACTCAAAACAAACCAAAAAGATAAGTGATAACATCAAATAATGAGCATGTACACTACTAAAATTAAACTTGTGGTGTGTATAAACATGCTCGCATATAATGTATATCTAATTATATGTGTATGAATTACTGATTCACAATAACCAACATTACATAGAGAAAGACAAATACACTAAGCAAAAATAAAAGAGACACCATGTTTTGCATATGAAAAGCCACCATACAGACATAGAGACACCATTTTTTATTTTTACTTTTAAAATAGTATTGATTAGTTAATTTAATATGTTTATGTTTGAACTTTATTGTTTTTTTATTTTAAATAATTTCACTACTATAGTAAATGGCATGTAAGTGAGCATTTAAAGTCAATTCTAAATAAAAACCAACCTATAATGAATTTTAATTCGTTAAATTTATAAAACGATTTAAAATTTAAAGTTGGTTCTAATAAAAAATCGACAATAAATGGACTTAAAATTAAAAAAATATCACTTTATAGCATTGATTCTATTAAAAAACTAATATTCAACCCTATAAGAAAATGTTTTTAGCTATGCCCTTGTATATAAGAGTGTTTGAAGCATATATTAACTATAACAATTTATTCCTTTGTAATATTTTTAATTTTTTGGTAAGAAAATGTCACACAATAACTAATTTTTTATTTTTTCTCCAATTTTTTCAACTACGTGATAACACGAAACAAGGTCAACTTAAACACGAAGTAACCCGATACATTATGAAACGATCCATTTTAATGTGTTTATTAAATGGGTCAAACATAACACAATATAATAACCCTAAGTTAACCCGTTAAATTAACATTATAATATTATTTTATCCATTAAACCTAACATGAACATGAACCGATCTAACCTGAATGAATTCAATAAGTCATATTTGATTAAAATAATATATTTTCATTGAAATTTTTTGAGTTAATGACGTGATAATCCAACTCGAGATATATAGCTCAAACCTAAAATGAACTAATACAATAAATATATTTTTATTAATGAGTTGGTCCAACATGACCCATTTATCTAATAGGTCGATACGATTAACACGATATACCATCCTTAGCTATAAACATATCAATTGTATAAATTGTGTTTAACATATATAACAATGCTTATTGTAAAAATAAAAATCATTATTAATAATAAATTTGATGATATTGTGTTAGCTAAGGTTATTGCGTAGACAATGAGGTCAGAAGGAATTGAAAAAGTGAAAGCAAAAAAATTGAAGGACTTGGCTTTTCTAACAACTAAAAATGACAGGAGCTCTTCGAGAAGCTTGCACTACTACAAAAACGGG
This sequence comes from Hippophae tibetana, assembly GCA_037013495.1. Taxonomy (NCBI): domain Eukaryota; kingdom Viridiplantae; phylum Streptophyta; class Magnoliopsida; order Rosales; family Elaeagnaceae; genus Hippophae; species Hippophae tibetana. Next base: position 12,646,001 of record CM072803.1, read on the forward strand.
CTTTAAAGTCGGTTCACTGCGTGAACCGATGCTACCGGTATTGATATTTTTATTCTCATTTTTCACTCCACTAACATGTATTAAATATAACATAAAAAAATCAAAATATAAATAATAATACAAATAATTGAAAATTTAAATATAATTAATTACTTGATAATTAAATTTATTACAAAAATAAATAATGTATATACAATACATATATATATATAGTTAACCTAAATTACAAATAAAATAATGTCGTCAAAGTGTAATTGGATTGTGCAAGCAAACTTGGTTGGCTTAGAATCACCAACATTGTGACAAGGAAATTGGGCAAAAAACAGCTAATCCATATAACAATTTATTCCCCTATATACATGAACATGTAAACATTCATCAAACAAGTAGTCTAAACTTTAGAGACATACGAATGGAGAAATTAAACCATTATAAATATTACCATCAAAAGGAGATTACCACAACGACATCCGAGTGATATAATAATAATTTTATCCCTTTGAACTAATATTAGCACTTTATTAATCATTTGTCTATAAATATGAAGTTATTTGGAATCTCTGCTAGTATTTTTAATACTATAGTGAGTTCTAAATATGAAGTTAGGTGTAACTTTTATTTTGTTACTTGGCTTGTATGAGTTTTGGTGCCCATAAACGTATTACAAAATTATTCCATACGTTTAAGGGCACCAAAACTCATACAGGCCAAGTAACAAATCGAAGTTACACTTGATTTCATATTTAGAGCTTATTATAGCATTAAAAATACTAGCAGAGATTCCAGATAACTTCATATTTATAGACAAATGATTAATAAAGTGCTATCATGATGTTGTCATAAGGCAAGTAGGAAAGAGAGATAAGATGAAGTTTGGGCCAAAAATAGATCCTTAAAACAATATATTCTCCTAAATACATGAACACATAACCATCCATCAAACAAGGGACTTCGGACACCGAAATAGAGAAATTAAATCATTAAAAAAATTATTGTTATGTTGTCATATGTTATTCAAGATCATCAGAATCTTCTCCTGTTTTTCTTGTGATGATATAACTTTAACCATATGTTCTGCACATTCCTCTCGTAAATCATCAAAAATTTGTTCATCATATCCCGTCTTATTCCAACCAAAGAACTACATGTATTTAAAATCAAAATAAGAATGTAATTTCATGTATTTACAAAAAAATAACTCAAATATATTAAAAAAAATTATGTATATGGGTAAAAGATATTACCACATCATCAATTGGAATTTTGATATTTGTGATGATTTCGCTCATAAACTTCATGACATAATAACCACACATAACTCCATTATTTTGTTGTGGAACCTACAAAAAAAAGTGTACATGATTTTCCATATTCCAACATCTTTATTATTCAATAGTAAAATTAATAAAATTATTAATATTCACTTGTACGTAACATAACTTTTGTCCATATAAGCTTATGAGATTTTTTAAGGGTAATTCCACTAAACTTATTTCACAACTTTCATGCTCTATCAAGGTTTAAAATGGTTAGTTTTTTATTAAATATTACAAAAAATAATAGAAGAAACCAATAGCTAGCTATAACTCTTACATTTCAACAACTGCTTTTGTATCTTTACTCAATTCTATGGAAGTTGAGTCACAGTATCAAGCATGATTATTGAACAGATCAAGGATTACCAACATCCAATTATCTTGGCCTTGTTCAAACCTTAGTGGCCAAGGGATTATCAATTTTTGATTTCTGTTAAGCGTTAATGCCCTATCACATAATTGTTTAGCTTTGATGCTAACATCATTCTCTTGATATTGATTGACATATAAAGAATCATAGAACATTGCTAAATATGATGAGTAATTATGTTGAAGTCGATAATAACATGCCCTATATAAAAGAAATATATATAAGTAATTAGATAATATAAATATAATTATATATGTTCCACATAAATGAAAGAAAATTAAATAGATTGAGAACTCACCTTGTCCACAATTAAATTATACTTAAATCGATCATTTGATATTCAAATAGTTGCAATATGCACTTGATTGATATATAAGTTTGGTTGAGGTCTACACCAAAAATTTCTATAGGAAATGGCACAGTCTATCCATCATTTATGTTAGATGCCCTCGCAACAATAGTCATCAAAACGCCAAGATTTTTGTTGAAGTTTAAAGCATAATCATAACTATACTTTTTCCAAGGATTCTTCTTGAATGACTTAGTGTGCGATGATTGGCCACTAGACATAGATTTAGCACGAGATACTTGCTTCGTATCTTTTAAATGTGCCGCATTTAAGAGTTCTGGTATAATAGACTAAAAAAAATATTATGTATGTTAGTAACAATAAAAGATATAATAAAATAATAGTAGTAAACAAGTGTTATCTTTTAAATTAAAAAATAGTACCACGTCAAAATTTAGAACAACTTGAATTGACGGTCAAGCCACATACTGTCCAATCGCCTTTTGGACTATGGTAGCATCAGAAGGCACAAGTAGTAGACAATCATGAAGCAATGATTGATCAATTATTATTCGCCAATGATTATACAAATATTGATTATGAATCATCTGATCATCGTTCAATTGTTGTACCGTTCCAATAGCAACAAAGTCTGTTGATGATGGATGTTTCAACAAACATTTTATATTCTGTAAAAAATTTAAGTGTTATATATAATAAATAAAACATATAATAAGAAATTAAAATAATAGATTATATACACCAGAAATTAAAATATTACCACATATGATTCATCAAATAGAGGAGGACTCTCATGTGGGGTAACTATTGGATGTACATTCTCACCAAAACGTTCATTGTGATTTGATTGATGGTAAGAATGCACAGATTGCATTGGACAAAATGAATCACTACTTAATTGCATATGCATTCCTGGCATATAGGGAGGACCAATAGGATGACTATATCTCATATTGGATATAGTTTGAGCGCCATGAGATTGCATGGGTGGCATGCTTGGCATGGATGGTGGCATGTCTGGCATGGATGGTTACATGCTTGGCCAATATGGCATGCCTTGGTTATAAAATGATGTCATGCCTGACATGTGTTGTGATTGATATTCTTTTATAGTGGCAATCTCACTTAACATTGAGGCCTTAAAGGAGTTGAGTTCTTCTTCAATTTTAGTGTACTTCTCCTTACTAACCGTCTGAGGCTTTTGTTTTGGAATGTTAAAATACTCTATTTAACCATCATATTGGCTACCTTTTCTAACACAACCAAGATGGTCGCGTCCGAATGCATGATATAAAACATCTCTCCCAGGTTCTTCGATTATTTCACCACTGGATATTTGTTCTTAAACAGCTCTCTACAAATAATAAAGCACACAAACATATCATGCATTATTACATCAATTATTAAAAATAATTAAGACTTTGTATCAACCGAAATTACTAACCAATTTATTTAGTTGTTCATCTCCTCACTTAGTCATCGGTCTTGACTTCTTCATTTTAGGAGTCTTTGTTTCTATGTACAATTCAGTTCGGGTAACCGGTCTACCCAATTCAGCTTCCAACATAAATTATGAAAAATTTATTAACCATGACATGAAATTAAATTGAGGAAAATAAGTATAAAAATATTTATAAATTAACACAAATTAATAATATCATTCTATATCTAACTTCAGGATTTGAAGACCTCCCAGTATGGTTAGGAAGAATGTTATGCATTTGTATATTCTGATGTTCTTTCCTAATAATTTGAAATTCATCCATATGTCTATAATCCATGAAATCTTTCCAAACTTGAGGTGTAATCCAGGGGTGTCCTTCAGGGATTTTGTAGAGCTTTACTTCATCAAGTGGTTCCAAATATGGAAACACATAATTTCTTGCCAATCTGGAAGTCTTGTATTCCTTTCATGCCTTATTTGCAATCTTATAACATTTGTTCTTCCAATTGTCATCGAATTTGTAACGATTCTGTAAAAACACACTACAAAAGATTAGATATAATAAAAAAAAGATATAATATATGTAATTGATTATAAAATATAAGAGACTTACACAAATGGTTATCCATATTTTGAAATTTTCTACATCATCAACCTGAGACCAATCATTTATATCGATTGGTATACTGGACTTCACAAGTTTACCAATAGAGGATTTCAATTGTTGGCCATTTTCCCCTATTGGATTACCAGTAGCATCAAATAAAACATGTACTTTATCATCTAGATTAAGTGGAGCATCAGGTATATTCGCCCAACCCATTCTTTTCAAATGCCCCAATGGATCATTTGGATCTACAAGCTCTGTTACCCGAGGATCCATGAATTATCTGCAAACAATGAAGAAATATAAATTAATTGACAATTTTAGGAACATATATATATATATATATATAAGAGTTATTACAACAATATAGAACATACGCTATGTTTAATTAGGTTATTAATCGTATACATATATTCCTTCATAATCACTTTGAGCCCATGACGAAGAATCATCATCATCAATTAGATCATCACATACATTAGGAAATTTGTTTGAGAAATTACTAATATTGGTTAGTGTCAAGCATAGGGTCTTCATCTTCTAAAGCATCACAATGGTAAAACTCTTTTTGTGGAGGCGTTAACACAACAGACCATCTTGTGTCAATTTGATAGCTCACGTAAAATATTTGTTTTACATGAAATGCTAACGTGAAAGGATCATCAGTGTGACTTATCTTGGATAAATTTACAAGGGTAAATCCAAAATCATCTATTTTATATCCAACATTGATAAAATATTCAACCCAATCACACAAGAAAATTGTTTCATGGAAGACCTTATAATCCAATTCCCAAATCTCTTATATTATACCATAATATGTTCTATCAGAAAGTACAGGATTACCATCTTTTGAACTGACAAATTGCATAGTTTATGCAACCATCTTCACACCAATATTCTAATTTACTGGGACTTTGTCCCTAGCTTGAGTCATAAACCTCGATCCATTTATTGTGAAACTAGAAAATGATTTGACATAGAATTTTGGCCCATGTGCAAGTCATTCTAAACTTTCTGTTATTTTATGATTGGGTTTCTTGAGTTCATCTTGAATCTATGTATACAAAAACATGAAATGCGTTTAAAGCAAAGTTTTAAAACATTGCATAGATCTAGGAATATACATTAATTTTTGTTTGTGACACTTACATGGTTACGAAACCAATTAATAAGCTCTCGCTTAGTTTATCATACAACCAATTTTCTCCTCATTTTTATAATGAGGATCGATCTTCAATAAGTTTAAATACATCATGTAATGTTATTAAAGATATATGAAGTATATATCATCATTAATAGTTAAATAAAAAATATTTTTTGCATAAATGGAAAGGTTAAACATCACTTACTCTATGTACGGTTGTGCTTCATTATTATTTACCAAAATCATTCGGTGTGATTTTTCCCATCGAGTGCGATCAATAAACAATTTCTTACTTCCACCAAACATAGGGTTACCTACTTGGATCATGTAACATTCTAAGAACAACTTGTGCATAGGATTACCAATTTCAATGCAACCACTTAAGTATTCAGAACAAAACTCAATGGCCTCTTCAGCAATGTAGCATTCCACCATGCATCCTTCAGGTCAATTTCTATTATTTACATATCCTTTAAGGACTTGCATATATCTCTCAAAAGGATACATCCACCTTAAATAAGTATGACTACACAATTGAACCTCTCGAAATAAATGAACACACAAGTGAATCATTATATCGAAGAAAGAAGGAGGAAAATATTTTTCAATTAGACACAAAGTCTCTACAACATCTTTTTATAAAGAGTTTAACTCACCAATTGATATAGATTTCTTGCATATTGTAATGAAGAATGAACAAAGACGAATTATTGATAATCAAACATGTTTTGGAAGAATTGATCTAATAGCAACTAGTAATAATTGTTACATTAAGATATGATAGTCATGTGATTTTAATCCATAAAGTTTCTTATCGTGATAGACACAAAATTTCTTAAGTTGGATGAGTAACCATAAGGAACTTTCACACCTTCCTAACATTTACAAAACACATCCTTCTCTTTTTTGACATTGTATATGATGTTGGTAGCAAGTATGTTCGATTCTTATCATTTTTCACCCTTGGTGCCAATTCAGGTTGTATGCCTAGTTTCTTTAAATCCAGCCTTACTTTAATTCCATCCTTTGTTTTTCCAGGTATATTAAGTAAAGTACCAACTAAACTCTCACATACATTTTTCTCAATGTGCATGACATCTAAGATGTGATACATGTGTAGGTCTTTCCAATAAGGTAATTCCCAAAATATTTATTTTTTATTCCAACAACCATGGTAATTTGGTTCAAACTCTTTTTCATTTTTACCCATTTCATTAGTTGACCTCTTTTATTTCCCTACATTAGTGAGTTTTTTTTTCATCTTTCCATATTGTTTAAATGTCATACCATTCAATTTCCTTAATATCTCAACACCTCGCAAAGGTCGGGTTGCATGATCATGATCTTCTTCACCATCGAACGATTTCTTTTGGTATCTAAACTTGTGTCCAGATGGAAAAAATCTTCTATGTCTTCTATAAGATATCTTTCGTCTGTGAACAAGATAAGTTGCAGAAGTTCGATCACTACATATAAGTCATCCCTTGTAATCTTTTGTTGCATATCCTGATAAGTTTCTATAGGAAGGAAAATCATTAATTGTCCAAAAATGGTTTTCAATCAATAACCAAGAATCTACCAAATAATTACATTTCTTAGTTTTATAGTTTATCTGGTGAGTCTAATATTTACTTTATTTTATGTGATTTTATATTCAATTTCTAGCAATAATTTATAATTTTATATTTATGTTTTATTAACTAGAATTTATGTTATATTTTAAAGTCTATAAATATTTGTCTAAGATTTTTATTACAAAAATCAACTTTGAATATAATTTTAATGAAAGTGTTTCTCTCTAGTTTCTTTGAGAGCTTTTACCAAACTTATCAAGAGTAATCTTATGACATTAAAAACTTGACTTATCACTCAGATCTTTCCCTTGTCCGCAAGTATATAATCTACCATATATTTCTTTGATATCAAGGTTCCTATCTCGTTATAGATAGAAGGTAGCAATCCTGATTTTCTTTATTTTTACAACCTGGCTTAGAATATTCTTAATGAAAAGATCAATATTAATCTTTGAATTTCACTTTTTTAAGTGAGGTTAATAACATTTGGTATCATAACGAAGTTCTAAGCCATGTTAATCTCTTATTTTATTTTCGTTTCTTGTTATTGATTTTTGTTTTATTATTTTATTTCTCTACTATCTTATCTACCCACAAAAAACAATAAAAAAGGACTATGCTAATGTTAAAAAAATTCATCAAATTGATCTTAGTTTAATTGGTACTTGTTGTCCAAGTTCGATTGAAAAAAATGACAAGTTTCGGCTAACCCAAAAAAAAGGAATCTTAGAAATATTTTCAAATAAATATTTCTTTCATATTTTAACTTTCCTAAATTAATTATTTATTCATTTATTTATTCTTACTCTCTTTCCTTGTTTTCTTTAGTTTTCTTTTCCTTCCTTTCTTTCCATACATAAACTTTCATTTTGCATTATTATCCATTGTTCTTGATAAATTTTAAAAATATAAAAAAAATTACAAAATAATTTTTTTCTTTTATTATAGACGTGTGTTTGATTTTTGTTGTTTGCATTGTTGCAAGTTGATCTTTGATTAAATTCGATAAAGAACTCAAAGAGAGGACTTGAGTGAGGTTATATATTAGAAGTGTAAGTTAAACGAAAGTGAGTGTAAAATGAGAGGAGTGTGATTAATATTAAATCTGGCCATTTTGTGTTCTAACTGCATGTTCTTTTTACTTGTCTTCAAGATGGTCCTCAAACTAAGAAGTAAGGACTGACCCAACCCTTCAACTCAACGCAATGGCACAAGAGATGAACTGGTAATGACTTTGATGACCAAGAAGATATGGGTGACTTTGATGACCAAGAAGATGAAAATGGGTATGAACGGGAATATGGTTCAATGCAAGTTATGTAGATTTGTGCCAAGAGGAGGGGGTCTGGAAGAGGCCATATGATGGAACCTAGGTGGCAAGAACAAATTGACAACAATTTGAGTAACATCAAGATGAACATTTCATCTTTTCAAGGAAAAAACAACCCTAAAAATTATATGAAATGGGAGAAAAATATGGAGTTGGTGTTTGATTATCACAACTATTTTGAATTAAAGAAAGTAAAATTGATTGCAATAGCATTCACTAATTATGTTATTACTTGATGGGATCAACTTGTTTTGAATAGGAGAAGGTACGGAGAAAGTCCCATCAACACTTGAGAAGAGATGAAAGTTGTTATGAGAAAGAGATTCATTCTAAGTCAATACTACCAAGATTTGTTTCAAAATTTAGAAAATAAACTAAAAAGGCCTTACCTCAATGAGATGTTCTACTTGAAGCTATTAATTATCATCAAAATATAATAAATAAGGAGATTGATCACTTATTCCCAAAAAGAATGAGTAAGTATAAAAAGGAGAGAGAGTTAAAAAAAGTGTGAATTTAGGAAAAAAGAGTTTGAGTTACAAAAAGAACGTGATAGAAAAAAGAAATTCAATTGTAACAAGAGAGTGATAAAAAGAGACATAATGAGCTAGAGATAGAGACAGAGTTAAAAAAATAGTGATTTAAGAAAGAAAAAAAGATTGAGTTGGAAAAAGGAGTGCAATAAAAAAAAAGAATTTCAATTGAAACAAGAGCATAACAAAAAAAAGAGATTTAGTTACAAAGAGTGTGAGCTAAAAAAGAAATTGATTTACAAAAGGAGTGTGTTAAAAAAAAGAGAATGAGTCAACAAATGAGAGTGAAAAGAAAAAAAAAGTGATTTACAAGAAGAGAAGAGTGAGAAAAAAATATGCTTAATAAGAGATATACGAAAAAAGTGAAAAAAACAAGATATTTCAACTCATGAAAATAACTTTACTTTACCTAGTGTTGTTACTCTTTTGTAAAACTTGAAAGTTATATAAAGGTAGATTTTATTAGAGTTTAGAAACACATTAATGTCAACGGGGTCAAGCATCCACTATATTCTATACTTTGCCAATAATTTCAAAGATGTTAGTAGAGATATTATTAGATTATGCACTTGAATTATCTTTCAGAGTCAATTCCCAACATTATTACAAATATTTGAAGACGAATATTTTTGAGAAAAGGGATAATGATGTGGATAAAATAGTATCACCAAATATTTCGCAGTAATAATTACAGGTTATTTGGATTGATTGGATATGAAGTAAAATGAATGATAAAATAAAATCTAAAATTGGAAAGTTTTATTGAGCATCTTTAAGTACATTAGTCATATATTTTCCATCCAATATCCAACTGAGTCGAAACAAAATGCATTAGAAATCTGACTTAATATGATACAATAATGACAGAGATATAATTTTCATAATTCAAAAGTTTACTAGGTCAAAAATGGCTTTCACTCAATGCCTAAAAATCTGCCAAATAATTATCTTTATTAATTTTATAGTTTATTTGGTAGATCTAATATTTACTTTATTTTATAGGATTTTATATTTAATTTTCAATAATAATTTAGAGTTTTATATTTATATTTTATTAGTTAGGGTTTATGTTATTTACTTTATTTTATAGGATTTTATATTCAAGTTTTAGTAATAATTTAAAGTTTTATATTTATGTTTTATAAGCTACTCCAAATTTACTCTCCTTTCATAAGTTTGTGGTAAGGTAGAGATATTATAAAGTTAATGTACTTAAAGACTCGTAGTTTATTTATACTTGATATGTTTACATTTTTCTCTAAGTCTTCACAAATGGAATATGTGAAGATGACTTATAGATTTATACTCTATTAAATTTACACTTGTAAACATTTCGTTAGATTGAGAATTGGATTACCACAAATGATACAATCATCAAGCACATAATGAAACTATTTAGACTTTTTTTCTCTAACTATAAGATCATGTTTTAGAGCTATGGATCTACCTAACTTTCAAGCGAAATATTGAAGCTATTATTCTCCTAGTAACTTATTTTTATATGTATGTAATCGTGTTTGTTTATCATTTAGCTAGATGAATATTACATAATTAAGTTGAGTGCATTATTATTCATGTTATTTTACTTTAGTAAGTGATTGTTATTATTTGTAATAATTTTTTTAATTAATGAATTAACATCACATTATACTATTTTTTTTAAATGGTTAATAAATACATAATGGTTATTTGGTTTTATATAATCTTTTTGTTATTTTTTGAAATAATTTAACCATTTTGTTATGAAAAAATAACATATAATTAGTTTTTAAATTTTTATTTTATTTTTTTTATCAATTTTATGATCATTATTATTTACGCTTAAAACAAAATATTCAAATAGGTCGATAGAATTAATACAATTTGTCACTCCTATCTAATAATATTCTATATTAATGAGTGATTCAAGATGATTTCCATGAATTTGATATAACCATTGATTTAAGTAAGCCAATTGATTAGCTTGGGTGTATTTAGAGTTTTTTATAGATGTATACAGAATTTGCCTTCAGAAAAGTACAAGTTCGGCTTTTGAGTTTTTTTGTTTTTTTTAAAAGAAGAAGAACCCAAGTTGGGCTTTGGGTGCATAGTTAGAGAATGTTATACTAAGACTGTAAGACCTTTTACGATACCTGCAACAAAAACCCTTGGAAATTTATTATGGCTTCTACTTGTTTTTCAAAAAAGTTACTTCGGACTCTCATGTGCTATACATAACAACCAAAAAATGTGCTATACAGATAAGTAAATCAGAACAGACAAAGGAATGTAAAAAAATTCCACTCTTCATCTCTTATAAATCTTAATAGTTAAGATAAAGGAATGTCAAAAATTAGATCCCAATATTAATATTACATTTAACCTTAAGCTAAGTTGTATTATTAGTTCAAGTTAATTAAAATTTCAAATAGTGATTTAAGTGATAAAAAAAATATTTTTATACATTTTATTACCATCTTACTATTATTGATCTAGACGATCTTATAACTTGATACAAAATTAAAGAATAATTCCTTATACAAAAATACTAAGAAAAAAAAGCTTGAAATTGAAGTATTTAATTCAATGAAATTCCATGTTAACACTCAATACGTCAAAATGGATATGACAAGGTAAAATTTATGTGGGTTATGAAAAAGTAGATTTTAGACCTAAATATAAATTAGAAGTAACAAATCATATTTGTCCAACTTTAAAATTCTCTTGTCTTATTTTTAACATGTTATTATATGTGTAATAAATATGTAAAACAAAATGGTAACTAATTAAATATACGAGCCTTTATCAAATAAAAGTTTAACCCTATAATTTCTGTATTAAATGATACATACAAAAAATGTAACTACTACAACATTACCATTACTTTGCTTCAAGAACTAGTAATGAGAGAAATAGACATATGTCCTTATATTCACGTTTTTCTCCCTAAACGGCTCTCTCAAGGCATCATTGTATCTTGAATTGTATGTCATAATAAGATATTAAGTTGGGTACAAAACAACTCAAACTATTTTTATAGATTAGATTACCACGTATGCATTATCCAATATATTTCAAAATTCATTCAAAAATTAATTCCTAAATATTAGCAAAATAAATTAATGCAAAACTTTAACTGAGAGTCAATTAAGTAAGCGGTTGAGATAGAGACACCCACCAAATTTGAATGTCTATCCCCAAACTAGTCCAGATTGGGCCATGGCACCAATCTTCAAACAATCTCACTACAAATGAGTTCTATTACAACTCTCTCATTCTCTTCCAATATATAATAATAATAATAATAATAATAATAATAATAATAACTGGTTAACAATGATTTCTACTAGCAAGTTTAAATCCTGAAATTTAGCAAAAAGCCTAGGGAAAAAGTCTTCTACGTCTCTTGTTTTTTTTTTTTTTTTGGAAATAGCATTTGAGTGCATTTGTTTTTAAATTATGCAGTAAAACTCACTAATTTTCTAAAGGAATCAATTTAATCATCTTGATTGTGAGAGATGAATTGAAAATAACTTAATTTTTTTTAAATGGAACATCTTAAGTCATTAAACTTTTTCAAGACAAATATATTAATATATTTGATTTAAATATAGAGTGATTTTTAATATTCTATTTAAAAACAAAATGAAAAAAAAGTGTTCATCTATAAAAAGTTAAGTAATTTCCCGTACGTTACTTAAAAGATAAAATTCTTTTTTAAAAAAAGCTAAGTAATTTTCAACACGCTTATAATTATTATCTTTGACTAAATGATTATTATAGTAAAAAATCAAAATCATCTAATTTAGAGTTGTATGCAGAAAGTTATTTTAAAAAAACTAACAGATATTCTACTAGATGGTATTTCAAATCATATATCTTATTTAGCCTTTATAAAATCAGATTTCGATATTTTATATAAAATATGAAATTATAATTCTTTGGTTTGAATCATTCAATTTGGATATAAGGTCAAAAGTTATTCTAAAAATTATGAAACTATTAATGTAATCTCGAGATGAAATATTAAAGATTATTATTTTTTGATTCCTTAAACATAAAATCATTAAATTAATATAAATAATAATAAATTTAAGATCTTTAATTATAAAATATTAATTAATTTATACAATTTAAATATACCTTTTTATGCTCTTAACACAACGCATCATTTAAAATCAATTAGACCCAAAATGCCCCTTGGAAAGAAAGAAAAAGAAGGGAAAAAAAAAACACTCCAAAAACACCTCTATCCATGAATCTATTGGAAACTAAAACCATGTGCACCAAGTAAATAACCAATAAAATAAGACATTATTTAAAATGATTATAAATTGTGATATTTAGTAAAACTATATAATATAAATGGCCAATTTTAAAAAAATAAAGATGATTTCTGGCGCAATGGTTTGTGGGACCATATATGTAACTTTTTGGTTGATAAGATGTACTTACTTTAGCATTGAAAAAACACTTTTGTTATTTTATTTTTTTTATCTTCCACTATCATTTTAAATAAACATGATTAGTTATGTCAAAAGAGCAGGATAAAGAAGGAAAAAAACTATCACCCTGTCCCCTACGATGCTTCTTTCTTTCTTCAATCGTTCCGATAGGACAAGTGAGTAGGTTCGTCTCTTCCATTTATAATCAAAATTAGAATGAAAAGAAAGGGAGACTCATCTTGTTCAAAAATGCGGTCTATGATATTTATTGTAGGATGTATCATAATTAAAATATTGATTTATTCATAAAAATATTATTTTTGATGAAAATTAATAAATATATAAAATATTTAAAAAAAAATTATATAAAAACGAGGAGTAGAGAATAGAATAAAATAGACGAGACGAGAAGGGACGGGAGGGTAATTAACAACCCATCCCGTCCTCTGGGGTGTTTTCTATCTGTGTTAAAATCAAAAAAATTCTACAAGCCAAATTAACATCTTTAACTGTGAAATATTTTTAAGAAATAAACAGTACTTATGTCCTTTTCAGGAGGAAATAGAAAGTGAAAAAAAAAAACCTGATTGAATCCCATAAATTTAGATGTTGGGGGTGTAATTAGATAACAAAAGTAAACTATAGATGACAGCAAATTGTTATGAAGTATGAAAAATAGCATGAGATGCTCTATAATGTCATAAACATGAACTTTTTAATTTTAATGTTTATTTTGACTAAATGAAAAATCATTTTTGTTTGAGTCAACAACTCTTACAGAACAGAAGACCAATTCCATATGTAGTTTTTGTTAAAGTATATATTTTTGTATGTTTTGGTTTCTATCTCCTAATTGTTAAGGATTAGCATTTGAGTTTGTCTAGCCTATTATCACGTTTTTAGAAATGTTTAATGTGGAGTTTGTTTTCTGTTTGCTTTGTAAAAAGGTTTATAAATAGCTTCTGATTTATCAAATAATGAATAAGAATTTACCTCCCGAAAACTTTCATCTTGAACGTTGCAGAAGCTCAGTATCGCTGCTCACTGTATTCGATTCATCACTCAACACAGTGAGTGATTTAACAGTTTTTACGAGCCATTTCATGTTCCTTTCACATATCTCATGCCTCATGGAATCTAAAGCAACCTGTAAAAGTTGTTCTCCAACCTGAAAATGAAATTTCAGGTAAATATGAGGGGCAAAGAAGTCAAACCATGTAATCTTTCAATGTCCAATAATCCAATATACAATAGTACTACTACCACCTTTGAGATCTACATTGTTTTCTCAACATTAGAAATAGCAAATCTCAATTCAATCCATAAACAAGATATTAAGGCCATACTACCTGGACATTTTATCAGATATGAATGAATAAATGAAAAAAGCTAAAAGATGTTAAGAAACAGAGTTCCACTACACACAACTTTCTTTTCTTTTGAAGATTTCAATATACAAATTATTTATCAAACAAGTCCAAAAGGAGTGAGAAAACTAAACTAAACATGAAAACATAAAAACAAGAAGTAAATTCAATCCTACTCAGCTCAGAGCTTTAGATGCAAAGAATATTTACAGCCTACTGTGGCCTGCTACTAGAACACTTCCTGGGGGAAGAAAACTCATAAACCAATCCTACTCTACCAAATTCTTCACTCCCAGAAACCTATTAGTTCACCTTAAGCCGCCTCAAACTCAAAACTGGCACGAAGTACCAAGCCTCTGTCTCTGCCTCTGGCCTAGGGTTATAGATTTCCGTTTGGCAAATGCAGGATACATCAAATCCTGAAACTTCTCTATAAATAATTTCCACTCATTCTCATTCATGTCATCCAGCTTCACAAAGCTCGGGCTTGAAGGAAGCTGCTCATTGGCACTACGGTGCCCAGATGATGAATTAGAAATGTATCCATTTTCATGTTTATTGCCACCATTGTTCAGATGCTTCAAGTTCTTCTCACCTAGACTTATATTCTTCAGTGACAGGGAAAGCTTAGGGATGGTTGCGAAAACCTCATTAACAGGAAGATTTGCAAGTCCCTCTTGTTCTTCTCCTCCACTTTCTTCTTCTTCCCGAATGCTTTCTTCAAGCTTAGAGAGTGGATTGCGGCCGTAACAACCAATATTTCCAAATTGAAATGTTCTTGTCATCAAATCATCTGCCCTAATGGTTGGGGTAAAGCCAAACTCTGCTTCATTATAATCCAAATTAAATTGGAACTCCTCATCTTCCAAATCAGCTTCGGGAGATAAAACTTCCATCTCTGCCATCATCAGCCTTGCCTCCAAACATATAACCTCAAGTTCACTGGGGTCCTCCTCACCACTGCGGAACTCCCTGGTCATCATCTCTCCAATTTCAGCGAGACAAAGACCAAATGCAGCAGCCTCCTTGAGGAAAATGGTGCAAAGGATTAGCACCCTGAGACAAGCTTCTCGGATCATGGGAAGCTCCCTTTGCAGCATGATGCAATCCTTCTCGGGATCAAGTTTAGCTATATATGCAAGTTCATCATCGGAGAAAGGAATAGAAGCCTGAGGCCAATGAATCCACTCAAAATAAGGATCTTCTAAAGTTTCTGGAAGACAAAGGCCATGATCAATTGGAATGAGCTCCACTTGACCAAACCTCCCAACAGCGTCAAATTTCCTGACTAAAATATTGCCTGCATGCCTATCTGTGTTAAAAATTCTAACATCTAATATCCCTATACGATGCACAGCAGCAACAGGAAAGCTTGAGGTCCCATGATCACTGGCATCAAAATCATGAGGAATGAATTGTTGAAAAGATGCAAGCTTGCTTACCAGCTTCTTCTTGCTGGGCGTCATTCCATTCATACCATCATTAACATTAAAGATTGAGTGAGTTATCTTCACCAAGGCAGTCGGAGGCACATTTGCAAAATGATCTTCATCAAGAAGGTAAGCTACAACTTCTCTAAATCCAGTCTCACCAACCCTTACTGAACGTTTCAAACCTGGTTGCCCAAGTGCTTTACCAACAAAACCTTTTGGGTTGTTTGGTGCAAAAGGCTCTTCGTCTGTTGGCTTTACGATTGCAACACTCTCACCCCTGCAGTTCCTAAAATAATAAGCCCCTCCAAGCCCGCTATGGATAGGAATAGGATCAACCCCCATTTTGATTGCTTTCACGATGTCTTTCACCAAAAACCTTGTACTTGCAAACCGATCTGACATACCAAGTATCTCTATAGGACCACTCTTATCTCTCTGCTGTAAATCCTTCCCAGTAGGTGAGAGACATGGAGTGGACGAGCTTCTGTGCATCTGGTTCCGAGTGAGAAGAAGAGGTGAATCATTTCTAACAGAACTGAGATCATTCTTCAACACCATATCACCAAAAGTCAACGAGCTCTCATCAGTAGGGACATTAAGAGCAAGCTGCAATCTCCTCTTCACAGTATGGGCATTGTCACTACGATGAAGTTCCATATCCAAGACACATCCGGTTTCAGTTTGTACAAAAACTCTCCTCCTTCCGGTGGGATGATTAGCTTCCAGCCCTTTGCTCCCATGGTATTCTCTACTGAGTGGACTTCTGAAAATTGCAACAGCCATCTGAGTTTGAACAGGACTATCCAATTTACTAGACATTAAACGGAGAGCAGGAATGGTTAACGTTGCCAAAAAAAGAGATGGCTACGGAAGTGAGCTTCTTCCCTCCCAATAGGATGCCAAACTCCAAAGCCACTGGCAATAGGACGCTTGGTAAATCTAATTCAAAACTGATCATTAATTGCAGAATCCAACAGCAAATATCCCCAAGTTTCCGAAACAACTACTATTTATGTATGGAAGTAGCGCTACATCCAGTGACCCATTCCAAGCCAGAACAGCAGGAAGAGATACTCTGCAACAAAACCACAAGAAGTTCAATAAAAGAAGAAAATAATATTTTCAATTAATGTCAAGCCACTGAATACTAGTTTAAGGACCTTTTATTGTAAATAAATCCACTAACCAAAGAATACTAGCGAAGTGTCACAGTTTACAAAGGCCTAACCATTTTAATGCTGTAAAATTATCAATTTTAACCTAGTCATCAAATCTCTCCATTTAGAGTTATACCCATATAACATAGGTTGAGGAGTCCGGGAAGTCCCGTGCTTTCGTCAAAATCAACACTTTCCTCACTTTGATTTCCCAAAGTAACATTACAAAAATGAGAGATTTTAATATTTTTTAAACAATAAAATATTATTATATTAATAAAAAATTCTTAAATTAACAGGTACAAAATTATTATTTTATTTTAGTATTTTAAAATTCAATTTTAAACAATAAATTATTTTTTTCAATTTTCTAAATGACATTTCATATAAGAATATCAAAACTATGACTTTACAATATTAAAAATAAGTGTTATATAAGTCAAAAATTATAACATCAATGATGTTAAAACCACTCTGATGATCTCTCTCAAATTCATCATCATCTAAGACCACACTCAAAGTAAAGATGTGTCATACTAGTCTCTAAAGATAATGAACACAAGAGTTCATTTGATTTATAATTTTTTGACTTATGTAACCATATTTTTAATATTATAAAATCTATGGTTTTATTTCAATCATGGCACCAACAAAAAACGTGACACATATAAATACCCAAAAAAAACATAAAAAATTTACAAAAACAAAGGAAAATATATAATGTATATTAAACTCAATTTTAAACTATAAAATAAATTGACATTTTTATCCCCTTAAATTTTCTTTATTATCATATCAAAAAATTTATTAATAAAATAATATTTATTATTCAATAAGTAACTAAAATGTCTCATTTTTATTAATAAAATGCCCAAAGTGTCATTTATGAAAGTAAAATATTACAATGATCATTCTGTCAATAAATCCAAAATTTGTATGTAAATTTTTTGATCCACCAGGTCTAAAACACTAACTTAGACATTATCTTGATTTTTTCAATCGTCTCGAATAAAAACTAATATTTTTATTTTTAAAATAAAAATATACAAAATAAATTAAATACTAATCCTATTATATTTAATGAATGAAATATTTTGTTATGTAAATGTAATAAAACCAATATTAAAAAGATTGCATTACTAAAAAATTTAGAATTTATTCATTTGCATTACACATATTGTCATTAAATATCATACAAACTACTCATTGTTATATAATTTCATATGATATAATCCGAAAGGACTATAATAATCATGTCTAGTACTTTACCTAAACCTCTTGTTAGTGTTTGCTCCACACCCTTATAGAGATGAGAGTTGTTAGTGAGTGCTTTAATTCTCCTTTCGAAAGCTCCTATGTATGTAAGGGAAAATTATTGATTAATGAAATATTTATCAGAAAATAAAATTAACAAACAATTGGAAATATACAATGGCAATGAGAGTCAATGAAAGTGACTTATTTAGGAATGTAACTACTTAAAATTATGATATTGGAGATTTGAATTGCACGTATTAATATATTACCTTATGCATCCCATAAAAAATTAACATTTACGCTACACATAACTACCATTACAAAATTCAAAAGCAAACAAATTATCAAAAGATTCCTGAATCTTTTGGGGGTCTGAAACGACAGCCATTCTCTTTGAAGCTGGAAATCAATGTCTCATAAAAACAATTATTTAGGGACGATGAGCGTTCTTTCATAATTCTAAAATACTTCTCTGCTTCATCCAATTTGCCACACTGGTAAAAGCCTCTTATCAATGACAAAAAAACTGATGATCCAGGAGATAAGGACTTGTACTCCATTTCATAATAGAGCTTGATAGCTTCTTCTATGTCACCTCTTCTCCCATATCCATCAATGAGATAAGAGTATGTGATTTCATTGGCTACAAACCCTTTCTCCAATAATAGAGTTAACATCTTATCAGCTTTTTCCATATCACCATTTTCACAAAGCTTTCCAACCATTACATTGAAAGCTGAACAACTAGGAACCAACCCTTTTTTCATCATTTTATGAGAGTTCCTTAAGCTCTCTTCCAATCTTCCAGTTTTAGCACACCCCTCAATAAGAAAATTGTATGTCTCACCATAAGGCTTCAAACCCATGTTTTCCATCTCTTGCATCATGATATCCGCTTCTTCGATTCTTCCCTCTTGGCAATAGACTCCTATAAATAAGGTATGAACAAAAGCATTTGGTTGAAATCCTCTTTTAAGCATCTGTTCATATACCTCTTGCGCTGAGGCTAAGTTCCCAAGTTTAACTTTAGCATATACAATTAAAGAGTAAGCAATGGTATCAAACACCATATTCTTTTGCAACATTCTCTTCAACAACACCATTCCTTCTTCCATCCTCCCTTCTTCCAAAATCCTTAAGACTAAGATTGAATTAACAATTACAGAAGGAGGGCATCTCTTTGAATGGACCCTATCTAATATATCCAGAGAGTTCTGCAACTTACCTTCCTTGCACAAAGCATTAATTAACATCCTGACCGTCACTTCATTCGGGTACACTCGTTTTGCAATCATATGCTCATAAATCTTCCAAACCATAGTATGTTGATCAGATTTTTGAACAACATGAAGCAAAGTGTTGAAACTTATGAGGTTCAAAGAGAACCCATGTTCTCCCAGATAACAACAAACACCAAAACCAACCTCAAACATTCTCAATTTGGCATAAGTTTGCACTAGTAGATCGAAGACAAATGGAATTGAATCAGTAACCTTGTAACTGCTAAGCAGCGAATCCACCACTGAGAACTTTACATAGTTCCCACCATTTCTTTTCAAGATTGACTCAAGCAAAGCTCTGGAATCTAACATCATACGAGCTCGAACTAAAATATGAATAATTATGCAATATGATCTAAGCCCATGTTCAAAATTATTCTTTTTTGCTGACCAATGAAAGAAACCCAAGGCTCGCTTGGCATCAATGGGTTCCTTCAATTCCAAGAGTACTTTTTCAACAAGCAATTCGTCCAACTTAACACCATCAAATTTTCTAGTTAGAGCGTCCCAGTTCCAACAGCTTCTAAATGAATCACATATGGCAACTACAATATCCTTATATGTGGTCTCCGTGTGCATCAGTTGGGTTATCTGTGAGTGAGGACTTATAACAAACATGTTACGGGTGTATGCTTTGATGTACATGGAAATAGAACGTCGAAATATTCGAATCGCTAAACTCATGGCTCAACATTCATAATTCAACTAATTACTCTTCACCAAGTCATTAAACGTAACAATTTAACATTGAACCCCCCAGGCATGCAAAGCAAGCTAGTAGTGTCTAGTGGCGCTGATTGGGTGCGGTCCGAGGTGAGCCACTGAGCCAGGCATCTAAGGAAAGATGGGCCACTGCAACAGGGGTTAGGAGATGGACAAAACAGTAGAATGTCCTTGCAATCGACAATCAACGCTGAAGGTCTCTGGACGTCTAGGAGTGGAAACCCAATTACTGACAGTATCTATTTCGTCAAAAAGAGAAGGAAAAAAAAAAAGCAGCATAGCTTGGCAGAAAATTAGTACATTATTTACTATACAAGAAAATTATATAGCTAGTGGCGTAATAGTTCAAATAACATAAGAAATCTTGTGATAAGTTAAAAGTAATATGAAAAATACACAAAAAATGATAATTATATAAAATATATGATATCTGAATTAATAATAAATGAAATCTAATTAGCAGAAATTCATTGGTCAATCATTTTTACTTGTACTTAATGTTGTCCCACCATCGTTGATAATCGCAAAAAAAAAACAAGTTTTATAAACGGAACACGTTTAGTGTAAATGTTAATTTTTTTGGGATGCATAAATTAATAATATGTGTAACACGAAATCTCCAAGACCATAATTTCAAATAATTATATTCCTAAATTAATCACTTCCATTAACTCACTTAATGTCATTTTATATTTCCTACCATTTGTTAATTTTATATTTTAATAAATATTTCATTAATTAGCAATTTTTAGAGGAACTCGGAAGGGGAATTAAATCACAAAGAAAGTATATGGAGCAAACATTTACAAGTTTGGTTTAAATATTGGATATCAATATTATACTTCTATCAAATTAGACTTATGAAATTATATAATAAATATTTTGTATAATATTTAATGAAAACGTGTATAATGTAAATGAATAAACTCCATAATTTTTAATAATGCAATCATTTTAATAAAATAATATTTATTTTATATAAGTTTTATAACATTTACTTATTAAAATAATTTTATTCATAAAATATGATAAGATCATATTAGTATTTTTTTTATTTAAAAATAATAATATTATTTTTTATTTAAAAATATAAATTCATCACCCAACATTTTAGAATCAAAAAAATTTATATACAAATTTTAATTTCATAACCAAATCCATATAATCGCTCAACAGAGTTTGAACCAGCTCGTCCAAAAACTCACCGGCATGCAAAATCTAAAAGAACCGCGAACCTCTAGCTCTCTAAAATAAAACGGCCGAGTTAATCACAAAGATCGCCGGAACAAAAACGGACGAGGTTCGAGAATCAAAGGAATGAAGGTTGGTTAAAAGAGGAAATGAATCATCCGAGTTGACTCAGTTAGATATTCTAAGTCCAATCCACAAAACTCCTATTCGCTGTCTCTGCTAAAGTATTAGCTCCATTGTTTCTCTCTCCTCAAGACAAGGAATGCGCACGGGAGGGGCGAGGACTAAAAATTCAAAATACAATTGATCATCATGATTAAACAAATAAAATGAACTAATAAATCATTAACAATAATTTAAGATCTAAGAAATCTGAAGTAACAAATTTCAAAACAATTTACCAGCTATTATTTCTCAGCACAGATCATCCAAATTTCAGAGTGGCTATTTCTAATTTACTGTCAGCTAAAGAACTTCTATTTCATTGCAATTGAATCACATAAAAAAGAATTTTAATGCTTCGTGGTAGATATGGAAACCAGCTTCACAATTCTATTAAGAAAAATGGAACAAAGCCCAAGTTCTGGGGAAATTTTTTTTTTATAAAATAAACAATAAAACTAAAAGTAGTTTCGTTATTCTACTTGAAAAGCCATACTAAATCCAAACAGTACATACATCACTACCAGTGTTTATAGAGAGTATGTTATGGGACTAATAATAGCATAAATCAAGGAAAAAAATAACAATACCCAGCTGAAGACAGCGACGGACGCTGTGCGGCTTGTTTGGGAAGAAAGCGGCACAAGCTTAAACAGTTGAAAATGGTGGCTGGGAATGGTTGAATGTGTTGGGGATTACATGTTGCAGGGTTAATAACCTGACCATTTGACCAGTGACCCCATTCTCTCTTTATTGTTTCTTTCGCTCGCTTCATTTTGATCGGAAGACTCTAGAACATGTAATCGTGGCCGCTAGATTCAAGGATGAGTGAGAAATATAATCCGTTAGATTAAACAGTTTGTCTTGGGATGATTAAGGTGATGACGTGTAGATAAGGGAATGGTTGATGACATGGGAGGATTCGACTTTTGGAAAAACAGGTGATATTTATTTAACCTTTCTAATTATTTTTTACAATTTCTGTACCGATTTAGCTCTTTAAATGTTAAAATAATGAAAATTGTATTTATTAATATTTAATTATATATTAAAATTTTAAATTTTATTATTTTAATTAATAATTATTTAAGAAAGATTGATTTAAGATTTATAATAATAAATATATCAATGATATTAGTTATTTTTTAATTATTATTTATTTTTAATTAAAAATATACTGTATGTATTTTATTTTAATAAAAATATATCTAAATTATTAAATTTTATTAATATATTAAAATTTAAATTTTAAATAATATATAATTTTATAAATATTATATTAAAAAAATTCATTCAAAATTGAATTACGATACATACCCTTCCTTACCAATAAAAACAACCGCCCTGATTATATTATACTATAGATTTTAATATAAAAATTTTAAAATAATAATATGTCAATATAATGAGAAATTTGATCTTAAATCATAATCCAACCACTGTCAATTTTAAATTAAGCGTAAATAAGAAATAGAATGACTAAAATACCCCTATTGCGGGGTCAGCTGGGAGATTCATAACGTAGGTTGGGCTTGATGTTGTGCGATCGTGCGATGGGTGGGCCAATTTTTAGCATCTTTCCAGGTTGTTGATTACTTGAATGTACGGCTTTGATTAGACCGGTAAAGTTTGTTTATTCGGAAAGTGGCTCTTGAATGTTGAATGCCTCGCCTTGTTCAGAACCAGTGATGATTATTGCGGGTCCCTTTTTGCTTCAAATTTCCTAGATCACTACTACAAGAATGCAAACTACATTACTCACAACACGACATCTTCCATATTATCTAACAATATCTTTTTCTTACATTTACTATCAAAATATAATATTTATATTTTTTTAATAAATTATCGTAAAAAAATTAAAAATATCATTAAAATACTATTTAAATATAATTTTTAATTAAAATATCTCAAATATTAAACTATAGTTAAAATGATGTTAAAGTATCCATTCTTAATTTGTTTTTTTGTTTTTTTTTTCTTCTTGTACGAAATCATTTTAATTCACTTTACTCACTTTAACATGATTTTTTTTATATATATTTTACTGTTAATACGAAATAAATAGATAAAAAAATAAAAAATTATATCTTATAACAATAGAATAAAACAATAGTATCTAATGTATTTCTCAAATATTTATATTTTATTTTCTACTCTTTTTTATTAATGTTATAAGATATAGATTATGTTGAATGATAAAGCTAATTGTGTCTTCTATCTATGAATATTTTAAAAAAATCAATAAATTTTATTTTTATATTGTTTATATTTATTTATTTATTTATTTATTATATAGTCTATTTAATTATTTCAAATATTTTAACTAATTATTATTTAATAAAAAATATTTTATTATATAATATTTTAATTAATTAATCAACTTATTGATTAATATAAATATTTTAAATATGTATTAAATAAAAAATAATTTAAAATATAAGTAATTAATTATTTTGATATTTTATAAAGTTTTATAAGAAAATTTCATATTTTTGATAAAAACAATTATTAGATATTGACATTAAAATGATGTTAAAATATTACCAAAATGTTGTTAAAATATAAAAAAAAATTATTGATTTATTTTTCTCTTTCTTCTTCCTATTTCTGAATAATTATTTTAATTTAATTTTTTCTCATTTTTACAAAAGATAATATATATTTCTTATTTTTAGCATGTTTAGTATAGTAAATAAGTAAAAATACGAATTATTATGGTCAGTTGTAAATTATATTTTAAACCCATTAGTTGATATATAAGAAACCATGTGACCAAAACAAAACATAATAGTTGATTATGTCTACGTAGATAATAGTGATTCATATTTAATTATTAAATCTTCAAGATATATTTTTTAATAGTAAAATGTTTAATATTTAATAATTATTTTTGGTTTTAGTGGATATGATATTTAGTAATTATTGTAGTCATTATAGACATATATTATTTTCTACTAGTTTATATTAATGTTATGATATATAGATTATATTGAAGGATTTATATTTCTATTTATAGGTGATGTATTATATATTGAGGTCATTAACAAGGCTATCAGAGTACTAGTCATGTGTCATTAGATGGTTGAAGTTTTAATAAGATCGTCAACGTTATGTTTTTGTCTTACCATAATCTCTTATAATATTTTAATCTATTTGTTGAGTAGTTTAATATAAATCTATAAGTTTTAATGTCAATTGTTGCTAAAAATTAACCAATTTATTAAAATAATATTTTTTAGGCCAAAAACTAAAATTTTATATATAAACTTTTTTTTAATCCCAACTTATTTATTTACATTATTTTAATTTAATTAGTCAGTAAATACGAAACATTTATCATACTAAACAAATCAACTTATTGATTAGAAGGCGATGCTTTTGGTTTAATTTATATTGAAAATATTAAATATATTATGAATTTATGACTTAAGTTACGAAAATAAAATTAAACATATTTAGATACGGCTATGAAATTTGAATATAAAATTATTAAGTATTATGAAGAAGATAATTTTAACTTTCAACTAAATTAATTTGATATTATAATTTTAAAAAAAATGTATTTTAATTATAAAAAAAGTGCATATAGTTAGTTTAATTTTAAAATTTTAAGATTAATTTGTAAATTTTTTAAAATTAAAAATAATAAAACTAAATCACTTTTATTATTAAAATTAAGTGAACTTCGTGCCCCTTATCCTATTTATTAACACTCCTCGTATTAACTTGTTAGCTCGACAGGAAGAGAGACGATAGCTTTTTAGAATTTTTATTATTATTATTTTAAAAATAGCTTCTATTAATTCATTCGTTTTTTTATGGTAATTTTTTAAGTCATGAGTTGAAGGACAAGTTCATTTCAAGATACTTCAAAGAATAAACTAATAATACATATTTTTTTATGAATGCATTTATTATTTATTAATTAGTAACGAGTAACATTGAAGTTATAAAAGAAAACATATTCATCGTAGATATTTAGGAAGAAATTAATACATAGTTTATTAGTAATCATTCTTATATATACCTGATTAAAAAAAGGTAAAACTATCTTATTAGAAGATATGATACAAGTAGATGTATATATATTGTAAAATATTTAAGATATTTGATGGAAAGATTCGCGATTACTTTGATAAGATATTAAAATAAGTATAACAAAATATTATGTTGTGAATTTTGGTAATATTTTATTACATAAAATTATAATATCGAGAACTGGTAGACAACAGAGGCAATATCATTAAAGAAGTTTGGGTACGTGCAAGCCAGCAAATGGAATGTGAAATGCAGTATTTTATTTTTATTTTTTTAATTTAAACATTATCATTTTAAAATTTTAAACGATATCGTTTAAAGGTTACTCTAGATTTTATAACATAAGATTTCATGATTTAAATATGAATTGCATTACGTACGTGAATTTTGATCGTAAGGTTATACCAACTAACAAGTCAAAAACTACAAAATTATAAATTTGAATCGATTTAAATTAAATTTTATAAATACATATTTATTTAAATTTAAAATATTAATATTGATTTAAATACTTTAATTTGAATTTTACAAAAATATAAAAAAATATTTTCATTGTTGATAAAAAAACTAGATAAATTCTATTAAAATCATAGAATGTTTTCATAAAATTTTATAAAATATAAAAAAAATATTATATTTTTAAACTAATTTCTTATTTAATACATATACTTATACAAATTATGTTGTTAAATTTGCTCAATTAGTCAATTAATTAATCAAAATATTACATAATAATTAGTCAAAATTTAAAATAGTTTTAATATTATTATAAATAAAAAATATTAACCGTACATAATAGAATTGAAATTATGAAAAAAAACTATATAACTAAAACTAGTAAATTAAATATAAAAATAAAGTATAAATATATATAAAGAAATATAAAATATTATCCTAAATAAATAATATTTTTATTAAAGATAAAAACTATAGAAATACATAGATTTAAAAGTAAATTATTTAAAAAAAACAATATTTTTATCGATATTTGTCAATATTTTGTCAAAAAAGTAATTTTTTTGACATTTTTCTCAAAAACGATATTTTTTCGATAATGATGTGGTATTTTTAATATTTTTTCAACATTTTAACTAAAAAAATATGAATATCTCATTTCGATAACAAGACGTACAAAAAAGGATAATAATGTAACAATGTTAACAATATTACCGATATTTTAATACTTGTATTTATCTACTCAAAACTAAGTTTTTCAAATTCAATGAAAGTCTTAAGTGGAATCTAAAAATTATTTAGGTAAATTCAAGCATAATATTTTTTAAGTATAAATTAATTTAAATTACAATTTAAGTTAAAATAATATCATTAAATTATCAAAATACATATATATTATAAATTTTAAACTTAAATCACACTTTTAATACAGCTTAGTATAAATAGACAATAAGCTATGTATAATGTTTTTAGTGAGAATAAATGGTATATTCTACATTAATATTTTTTTCATCTTTGTAAATTAAGACTTCAAGATTTTATTATCAAATAAATACTTGAAAATGTGTATTTTTTTATTAATAATTGAATAAATTTGTATGCATTTTATTTCCTTATATAATTAATGTAAATTAATAATTAGAATTGACATAATTTATAATAAATCATCAATGAATCAAAGTTTTTAAAAAATTAAATAAATAGTTCGAATAGCAGCTCGGAATGGCCCTTCATATATAGCCCAATGACATGATATTTAAAAAAAAATCTTTACTCAAAAACGTATTAATTTACTACTTAAATTATATTACTTAATAAAAAATAAGTATTAAAATTATTAATTGAAAAAATATTAATTATTTATGTTATTTAAGACAAGAAAATTTTGTATAAACAAATAAATAATTGCAATCTATAAAATTCAATATTTTAACTAATAATAATTTATTATTTAATTTATATTATTTAAGATAATTAAAAAATGATAATAATACAATATTTGTGTAACTAGTTTATCAAATGCGAAGATAATATCAGTACTTAAAAATCATTTCATATGATTTGTGTAACTAGTGTTTTCTAATTTTGCGATGCTATATAATAATAATTGATGTGAATTAAATTATGGCGGTTTTTTTATTACAAAACTGACATTGTGTCTATATTTATTGTTGCGATATTTTAGCGAGTAATAAGAATTGCAAGTTCTGTCTGGTTTTAAATATCATGAAAAATAGTGAGTAATACAGTTATTTAAAAAAAATATTTAATTAACATTTATTTTTATAAAAGTATATTCTTAAATAACTCGATAGAAACATTTTAGATCCTCTATTTCTCTTTGATTTTTTAGATGAAATTATTAGCAACGAATATCCAAACTAGATAAAAATTTAATCAACTTTGTTACACATCTTTGCTCCTTATTGGTCCCATGCATGATATACGTATTGGCTAAAAAAATAATTTAGTACGGAAGATTAAAAATAATAACAATTTAAATTAATAATAATAAAAATAACAATTTTTAAATTAAACTAAATGACTTTAAATAATTATAGTTTAATTTAAAATAAAATAAGATATAATATTTCTTTTTAATATTAAAAATATATGAATTATTGATAAAAATATGATATTTTTATTTATATTATTTTTGTAACATCTTCGTTACTAGGTCCACTGAGTCACTCTTGAAAAAGAAACATATTACTTCAATAATGAGGGGAAAAAATGACAAATATTTTACCGAGTTATTAAAGAGCATGGACGCAGCCTTATTACGGTGGATTTAAAGCCACTTTAATTTATATTAAATTCAATTTAAGATAAAAAAAATTAATAATTAAATTATATAATAATTATTATTTTTAAATATATGAATATTTTTGTTATATTTTTTATAAAATTATATTTATATTTATATTTTTAATATTGATAAATATCACTTTTTATTATGTTAGAAGATATCAATTATATTATTTAATAGTTATGTTACTAATATAGTGTTTTTTTCATTGTTAAGAAAGATGAAAGAGTGTGAAAGGGGAAACAAAAGGTGAAAAAGAAGTAATTTCATTTTATTTCTCATTTTCTATTTTTTATTTCCCCTTTTTAGATTTCAAATATTGCTTTTATTTTTTTTATGATTATGAGAGCACCTTGAAAGCGACATTAAAACTTTATTTTAGGGTAATTTTTATACCAAATTTTGCTTTAAAAAGTCATAAAAATTATCTTTTATTTTATTAAAATGAATAATTTTGTATTAAAATACTGCAAACTTTTAACACATCTTTCAAGCAAAATTTTGGTATAAAATTATATTGAAATAGAGTTTTAATACAATAATATTCTATCTTTTATAAATTAATATATATTTTGAAAATTATAAAAAATTATGCTAAAAGTTTATTAAAAAATAATAACTTAATAATATTGATTCGATTTTAATTAGATAACATTTAATATTAAAAATGTTAAAATAATCATAATTAAAATAAAATGTTAAATGTGAAATGTTTTTTTAATAATAAAAGTGTATAATTTTAATATAAAGATTATTATATTTATAGTTATAAGTTTTAAAGATTATTATATTTATAGTTATAAGTTTTAACGATATTATTTTTACTATATATTTTAATATGATATTTTATGTGGTATGTTTTTAGAGAAATAAAATAGTGTGAAAATTGATTATTTTAATGCAAATGTTACACTAAAATATAGTTGCAAGGAATTGTTTATTGTTTCTACACTAAACATTCCACTGTAACGAAGACGAGAAAATAAATAAATTTAGATATGACTCAATTTTTTAAAAAACTTTTAAATTTGTATTTTAAAATTACCATTGTACTAACATTAGAGCATTATTTCAATACTAATGTTTAAGTTTTTCTTTAATCCATTCAACTAAGTTTGTGAGGAGTGCAAGTGATACTTTTTAATCCATTCAACTAAGTTTGTGAGGAGTGCAAGTGATACTTGCCGTTCTATATCTTTACACAAATAGTATTTATATTTTTATATATTATAAACTTTTGTCTCTTTATTATTTTCTTCTTATGATTTGTTTGTTTGACCTTTTTTTATTTCCACACTCTTGTCCTTTTTTTTTCCCTTGTAACGTAGTCTTTTTTTCTAAAAAAATATTTAATGCTTTGGTGTCATAAAGTTTTTATACTTTTAAAATTCAATTTTAAATTTATCTCAAATTTTATACTAAATGTATGAAAAATACAAAAAGTAAATGAATCAAATTATTAAAAAATAAAAGTAACACAACAAGTAAAGTGACAAAATTAAAGTATAAAATAATAAGGGGACCAAATAGTATAATATATAAAACATATAGAATTTTTGTGTATTTCAATCTCAAAAGAATAAAAGAAAATAAGGAAATTAAAGGATAAAAATTAAAAAAAATTAAGAGGATCAAGCGAAAATTTAAAAAATAAAGGAACAAATCATAAGAAAAATAATAAGATCATAAAAATGTAAGGATTATTATGTAATTCATCTTATTATAAATAATCATGTTATATTTTTAATTATTTTTACAATTTTACTCGTTCCATTTTAAACTATTTTAAATAAATAAGATATCCCAAAAATATGTGAGGCATTAATGTTTCATTTTATTTTATTTTATCAAAATGAGTACTTTAATTTAGTAATTTTGTAGTTACACTACTAATTTTGTTATTAAGAGTGAATAATTTTTTTAAAAAAGTTACTAACATATCCAATCCAAGAGTAAACTGAAATTCATTTTTTGTTTTATATGTTGGTTAGTCAGTCTTAGATTTTAAAAAAAAGGATGTATTTGGATCAATTTTAGGTTATGTTTGGATAAAATAATAATTTTATCACTCTATTTTCACAAATTAAATATATTAATTACTTTTCTTAAAATTGATTTATTTTAGTCACATTATTATTATATTTTTAGACACTTTAGTTATTACTTGTAAATTTTTAGTGAATTTTTTAAGTTAGATCAAATTAAATCTCACCTTGATAATTGTTTGAGAAAAAAACAACTCATGAAATAAATAAAAAAAAGTAATTAAAATTAACATAAAGTGACTAAAATGTCAACAAATATAACAATAAGTTCACTAAAATTTATCATTTTAAAACAAGTTGATTAATGTGTTGAATTTGTAAAAGTAAAGTGACACCAAATTTAAATCTTTTTCTTATTTTATAAAATCGACAAAAAATGAAGAGAACTACTTATACTATAGAGAAATATAAGTCCCTTATAAAAAATGTTATTTTCCTTTATTTTTGTATAAAAAAGAGACAAAAAATAGTTTTATTAATATTTTAAAATTTAAAAAATATTATTTTATCAATACTTTATTTTATTGATAAATAAAGAGAGGGTAACAATGATTTTTTATTATAATATTTTATAATAAAATTATTAAAATATTGAATAAATAGTATATTTTTTATTATAAAAACTATTAAAATATATAATAAATAATAAAAAAATTCATTGTTCAATATATTTTATAAAATGTAATGAATTAAATAACATATTTTATAATGTAAGAAACTAATTCACATAAATCTTCTAATATAAGAGATCTTTACTATAGCTCATTTTATATTAAAAAAATATTTTAATTTTATTATATTTATAGTAGATATATATATTTATTAATATATTTTATATTTTTATTATTTCATATATCCTTAAATTATAATATATAAATGTAATCATGTTGATGTTAAATAAATATTTTTTTTCCTTTTGGGAAAGGGATTCTACGAGGATGTTTTAACAACAACAAAAAAATCGTTAAGTGTAAATGAAGTTTATTAGCTTATCTATTTTCAAATTCTAACCATTTTAGTAATATTTATTCATTTATTTCACTCAATTGATTTGAGATAAGGTGGATATTTTGAAATCTTTCATATATAATTTTATTTTAATATATTTAAATATTTTCAACTAATAATATACACAAAATATATGGTACTATAATTTTTTTTATTTAAAGTTCGTTTTTTATAAATAATTTTTAATTAAAAAATTATATCCCAAAATGTAAGTCAGCTGCTTTGAAGCTGACCTTGAATGTAATTATTTGAGGTTTATATTATGATTTTAATTTTTTCAAAATTATTATCATTTTTAAAAATAAATTAATAATTGATAAAATTGATCGTGTCAATTCTCATTCATTATTATAAAAATATAAAAATGAATATTTATAGTCCTATAATTATTAAAAATATATTTTTAATTTATTATTATTTTTAAATAACTATACTACTTACATTCTATAATTAATATTAAAACTATAAATATTTTATATTCATAAGAGGGTTTCATAAGCAATAGCAATTTTAAGAGATCAATTTTTACACAAAAATATTTAATTTTTATAAATAATAGTATTAAAATTATTAAACTAAAAATAGAGTATCAAAATATGTATTTATATATAATAGCATATTTACGTTAAAAAAGGTAATGCAAAATAAAATAAGTTATTAAAATTAATGAGTTATATAAGCAATTAATCAAACATCCAAATATCGACGTGACCGGATTATTGTATATTTTATGCTCAAGGGACAAATTTCACTCGATATTTCTCCCATACGGGCATGTCCAATTATCCACACAAAAGTGCTTCCATTTGCGTGCTCACTAAAAGTCGGCAAGTAAGTTGGATCATATCATAATATATAGGCATAAATATTTTATTATATTATTTATTATTTTTAGAATATTTATTTTATGTTAAAGTCTGGTATCGACTGAATATCGCGTTTATGCTGCGCATATAAATAAAGGTAGTCTTTTATCTCATAAACTAAGTTTTAAGATGAAATTATGTCTAAATTTAACATGTTATCAAAACAGGTTATTCGATCAATGTATTTGTTTCGTTACCGATGAGTAATATATTCTGTCACTTGGATTTCACAAGTTCAATATCTTTGTCGATCTCAAAGGATAAATCTTTGTCGATGTTATGAGAGTGTTAAAGTCTCACATCGACTGGAGATCGCGCACATGCTGTGCATATAAACAAGGACAATATTTCATCTCGTAACATGTATTTTGAGATAGAATTATACCCAAATTTAACATTTTATATTAAATATTTATTTTTTAAATTTTTTATAATAATTTAAAATATATTTTAAAAATAATGAATAACTTTTTGAGATATTATATTATTCTGTACACAATTTGAAACGGTATTCCTAAATCGGCATATGGATTTGAAGTATAGTCTCAGACAGACCACTGCTCAAGTACCACGTGCGCTTCTTGTTTTCGGTGGCATATGGATTTGAAGTATAGTCTCAGCCGACTCAATAAAAAAGCACAATAAAGATGGTCTTGTTTTTTATTGAGTCGGCTGTTATATGTTAGGGAGATCATATATCATACATCCTGCATCTGCAAAACCTTCACCCGCCAATTTGGTGTCCTTTTCTCCACAAGATCCAACAATTATGGTTTCAATTATTAGTTGGTGTGATCTACTAATTGAGATCTATCAAAATATACAAGGAAAGTAGTAAGACATATAAAAGATATCAATTTTCATAGGTTTGGTATTTGATGTTAATGTATCATTTATGTTATATGTTAGTAAAATGTTATACTTTAATACATTAATTCAAATATTAGTATCATTATTATTCATTTTGAATATTAATATTTTTTATTTAAAATCATTTTCAAGATCATCTAAAGAATTTTTAAAAAAATTATATAACATTTTATGAATTTTGTCCTCTTCTCATCTTTACGATAATCAAATTAATTTTATTTTATTAAGATTAATTTCTTTGGTAAGAATTAAACTTATATGTATGATTTTATTGATATGAAAATTATGAGAGATAATTGTTAGAGTAGTTTTTTATTTTTTGATTTATTAAATTCTCATAATATCTGGGTAAAATTTATCCTATAAATTCATGCTGTATATTTTGATAAAAAAAGAAAATATTATTCAATAATTAAAAAATACCAATACATTATTAATAATAACATTAAATTAAAAATAAATTTGACATTATTTTTACACATTTCTTCCTTGATATATAATACGCTCACCTCTCTTGAAAGGAGTTACGGACCGAATTGATTTTAAAATAATTATTCACTGAATTAAGTCATAGAAATTGATAAAAGAATTTAAGATGTGTACCTAATTTACACGTCTTCAGCAAAGCACTTAATGCCTTTAATGGGTAGTATCAAGGGGTGTAAAATGTTGAAATTTTATGAAGGGCTAAATAGTGGTTTAATGGCATTTACAGTTAGGTTGGATATAATTATATTATAATTATTTTGTAAGATTTTTATCCTTTTTGTGAGAACGTGTATTATATAATATGATAAAATTTATAATAAATATTTTAATAAAATAATTTATATTTACAATAATATTTAATTTATTTTATGTAATTTTTTTAACTATCAAAATAATTTCATTATAAATATTTATTTAAATCAATGCTTAATTTATTTATTTTAAAATTAAAATTTCCGATGTATTAAGTAAAATATCAAATACGATTTAGATACATATCCATTATTAATACTAAATTTTTATATAACCATATAATTTTTATCATGTATAATTCGATCTCACTTTACAACAAAATATATGAGTATATAAAAATTATATACTTAATATCTTTAATAATATATAACAAATATGTCATAAATTCGTTTAATTTTTACTATAATATTATTAATGTATAATGTAATATATCTATAAGTTACATGCAATATTGTTTCAAATATATAATGTTAATGTACATGAATACAACCTTGTTACACATATATATTAATAGGATAAAAATGAAACATTTTATAAAATGAGATTATATATAAAATAATATATTTTTTATCACAATTGATATAATAGTTAATCATTAACTAAAACAGAAAGATTTATTTTTTTTATTCTATAATTAATTATCATATTAATTATGATAATATCACAACTTATGATAAATATATATTTTTCTATATAAAATTATCACGTTATTTTATGGTTTATATAATAGTTAGTGTGATCCTAAATAGTATATGAATGTTCCATATAATTGAGTTAGTTCTAAAATGACAATCAATTTGAATCGATGTTGATTGCTATAAGATTAATTGGGCAAAAAAAAAAAAGGGCTACAAGATTATACATCCATCAGTGGCCCAAAGCAATTAAAATATAACTGTTAATTGCTTCCTATTGACCCAAACCAATATATATCAACTGTTGATTGCTTCCGATTGACCCATATAATAAATATGGGTATTAAAGTTACTACAAATTTATGTGATATTACTATTATAACCATGTCTATTGGACTTGAAGTTTAGGACACTGCCATTAGCATTAGTTGTAGAATTGTATTTTACATATTCTTTATCAATTTATCAATTTATCAATTCTATAGTTACAACTTACAAGGGGATATTAACTGATATGAAAGGATTACAGTTGACATATCGTAGACTCTTACAATAAGGGTTAAAATTAAGGATGATTGTGATTAGATTTTGGTTGGTTTTTATTTAAAATATAAATTAAATCAATATATATTGATTTATTAATTTAAAAAATGGAATTGATCTATAAAATATCGATTAAAGAACATTTAACTTATTTATATCAATTTACTATTTAGATCTACTTATTTTTTTTAAATAAATTTAAATTATTTTAACTTTATATTAATGTTAACCAAATAAATAAGGTTTATTATTTAATAAAAAATTAATTAAAAAATGTATATTAATATTTAAATTATAATTATGTATGATTCTCATAGAGAATAACTTTTAAAAATAAGAAAATCATTGAGAATTTGAAAATAAAAAATAATTTAGATTTTTTATTAGTTATAATATTTTTTTTATAAAAATAGACGTACGAAAAGAATAATATAGTTTTTTTACGTTCACAAATGATAATTTTTTTATTAAAATTATATAATTGTAAACATATATGATATATGCACTATAAATATATAAAATTTAAAAATAAATTTGTGTAATAATATGTAGGTTGGTTTGTAAAATTTAAAAAATTAATCGACCCGACACGTGTTGATTTTATATTTTCAAAATAAAAACCAACTTATTTGTACTATAAAACATAAATTTTGGTTAAATTCAACTCAATTTCAATTAAATATATTGATTTATCCATCTTACAACATATATTTTGGTTAAATTCAACTCAATTTCAATTAAATATATTGATTTATCCATCTTACAACATATATTTTGGGATTTTTTTTTGAAAAAAAATTGTATTATTTTTTAGAAAATGATGCGGATATGCATAAAAAAGTGTATATTAATTCAAAATTAGTCTTTTCTTAACATGAAAGTTGAATATGAGTAAAAAATGTTCAATTTTTCGTCGATTTAAAAAATAGTAGATAAGGATAATTAACTGATGCAATTCGATAAAAGTATTCCAATAGAAAAAATAAAATAAAATAAAGTGATCATATCATATCAAATGCAAAACCATTAAGTTATTATCTTATTTTAATTAATATAACATTTAATTCATCGTTGTCCTGTCATCATCATTATTATTATTGCTAATGAAATATAGCATTATCAATTTTTATTTTTTTTCTATTAAAATGACATTATTAATTAGTCTTAAGTAGAGACAGCCGAATAATAAATAAACCAATATATGGTTTATTTATCTTGCTTCCCCTCCCCCCACCTTCCCGACTAAATTCAATAAAATAATAAAATATATGGAGAAGAGACCAGACTTATAAAGACACTTTAGCCAATCTGATTTTAGTGATTAAATTTTGTGTCGTGTATGGAAAAATTATAGATCATTGAGTCAAGAAGATCAAATTAGGAATTCTAAGATTATATATTAATCTAAAATTAATTATAAACAAACTAACACTAAAAGGTGTTGTCATCATGACCTCATATCCCATTAAGATCCTGTCACTTATACCTTATAAATATTAATTAAACCAACCAACCACAAACCAATTTATATATCATGTTATTATTATTATTATTTTGCTTTTGTATTTTGTTAGTAATTAATATTTACGTCATAATAAAATTTCATCCATAACATTTAAAAACACATATTTTAATATTTTAATATTTTAAAATTTAATAATTTTAGTTCAATTTAACAAAATTTTGCTCATGATTTATTTATATATCTTATTTTGCTTTACTTATTCGACACTTCAATTGATTACGACATTGTATTGATAGACTCTAAATCCAATGCAAAATTTTCTATTTTGACTCGCCTTTCATCGTAGTCGTGATTGAATAAAAAGCTCATGGAATTGACGTGAAAGGTATGGATGGCTATATTTTTGATGAGATGGTTAAGAGATTATATATGGTTAAATTCTTCACAACTTATCAATGAATATAACTTTTTTGGTGATTAATTTAGATTAAACTTGATCCTTTGATTCTTATCAATGATTGAAGAAAAAGAGAAAAAAAGTTTAAATTTTACATCTTAAACAAAATGAGTGAACCATAATTAGTAATATTTTATGATAATAGTATTCTATAAGAGATGATAGTATAGTAGAAATAAAAAGAACCTCAAATTTTTTTGTTAAAGAGCATGAACGTTCGAGTCCTCTTTAAGGCATAATATTGAATATTGAGAATTCTCATTAAATTGGAATAAGTTCTGCAATGGATCCCTAGATTTTCGGTACTAAGGTAGGTTGATAACTCATAGCAGATGACATTCTACCTAATTAGGTTGATACTTCGGATCCCACTTCGAAAAAATGAAAGATATTGTAAATAAATAAAATTATGTCTTGTTCATTAACATATCAGAAATATTCTACCATAGTTAAATAGTTAACCAACTCTCATACAAGCACTTGGTGGTTCATTGAAGCCTAAAGAATTGAATAGAGCCCCAAATAATGAAAGATATGTAAAAAGTAGGTCTGATTACTATTCTTGAATGTAAGATTTCTTAAATATTACTTTATAGGTATAGGAACAAAGATCGGGAATTGAGTTCATTATAGGACTTACTCTTTTAATAGATGTCATATCCTCAAAAAGTTGTTTCCTGGATCCGAAAGAGAATACTTAGGTTCTCACAATAACTAAAAAGTGTACCATGCCTAAATCGAATTGGGTTTGCGATCTTTTCACAAAAAACTATTAAATTGAACCAAAATTGTTAAATTTTAAAAAGTTAGCAATTAAATTAAAAAATATTTTTTTAAATTAAGTAAAAATTATAGACCAATAAATTAAATACAATTTTTTTAAATAAGATTTAGGTCAATTTTCCATGTGTCTTCTTCACATGTCCAAAACTTAGTAAAAAGATTCAATATAGTGGATTTTTATACCTAATAGTAAAAAAGATAAAAATAACATAATTAATAAACAAAAAGGATAAAATTAACATGTATAATTAAAAAAATAAAAACACATATATTTTATAATAATATCATAATTAAAAGTTATGGTTTCTAACTTTTTCCAAAATTTTCTAGTCTTTGGCATAACAATGCTTGATGAATCTTTTGAACATCTTTAGCAAGGCTTATATATTTTTAGGTAAAATTATTTACATATTTTAGAGTAACTAATCAAGGTAATATGTTTTGTTTGTGTTAATTTATTATTTAATAGATAGAAAATTAAATTTAAGATAATAAATTGGGAAAATAATTGTTTGTTTTAGTATAAAAAAAATAATTAACTACAATTTATAGTATTACTACTAATAATTTATATTATTTAATTGATAAAAAAATAAGTATTAAGATAATTAACTCAAAAATGATCATTTTTATATTATTTAAGATAAACAATCTTATATAAAAAAAATAAAAATATTTTTAATCTAGATAATTTTTAATAGTTTAGGTACTAATAATTTATTATTTAATTGATAAAAAATAAGATTTAGGATAATTAACCAAAACAATTATAATTTTTAATTTTATTTAAGTTAAATAATTATAATGTAAAAAATTGTTAATATTTTAACTACTAATAATTTAATTAATTGATAAAATAACATAACTAGGAAACAAATAATCTTTTATGTTACTTAATTGAAATAACCTTTTATAATAAATAATTATAATATAGATAATTTTCAATATATTAACTAATAAAATTTATTATTTAATTTATATTATTTAGTTGATAAAAAATTAGAATTAAGATAATTAATCAAAAATAAATGATAATTTTTTATATTAATTAACATAAATAATATTGTATAAAAAATAATTTTGATATAAATAATTATTAATAATTTATTATTTATTTATAATTATCATTACTTTAAAATACCTGTCAAATTTTATTCAAAAATTTATAAGATATAATTTAAAATTTTATATATACTATAGATAACTAGTATGATACTTAACCCTTTATTTTTTTATTAATTAAATAATAAATTATTATTATTTAAAATACACACAAACATTTAACAGATTATTTAAAATATTAACTATATATTCAAATTTTTAAAATAATAATAATAATACTATAATTTAATAACAAATTATAGGTAACACACGTTTCTAACTAATCTTATATATATATAATAGTATTAATAAGTTATTATGATATTTGAATAAAATTATTTAAAATATAAATATTAATAAAATGATTATTAAAATAAAAAAATATTTAATTATAATTAAA
Source organism: Hippophae tibetana (assembly GCA_037013495.1). Lineage (NCBI taxonomy): Eukaryota > Viridiplantae > Streptophyta > Magnoliopsida > Rosales > Elaeagnaceae > Hippophae > Hippophae tibetana. The sequence goes on from CM072803.1 coordinate 12,685,345, forward strand.
AATATATATTATTATATTTTATTTATTTTAACATCAACATCATTAGATAAAATTATACGTTGTAACCACAATTATATATATATATTGAAGAAGACCACCCATTTTAACTCTGACTTTTTCTTTATAAGCACTCTCTGATTTCTTTATAAACTATAACACAAAAGACAAAAGTAATTATTAGAATAAAAAAAAAGCCAACTGACTAAGAGATTTAGAGCATTAGTCGTGGTGATTCATGTATGTAAACCTATAGATCATCTTCTTTATCATTAATCATCATTAATGTAGGACTCTGGAGAAGGATAAGACGAAATTGTTATATGAACTTTTATGAAAAATTATGTAATAAATCTAAAAAAACAATTCTGAATTTTTTTTCTTTGATTTTGCTATGAAAAATCGTAAAACTATTTTTGGATTATTAAATTATTTTTTAAAATGAAGATTATCGTACTCTATTTATAGTTGGAAAAAGATGTGTAACGAGCATATAATTATAAAAATAAATGTAAAACATAACAGATACATAATTATGAAAATAACAGTCATAAAAATAATAAAAATATTTTTTATTTAAATTCATTTCCAATAATCCCTTACTTGAATTTACATAAAAATATTTTTATCGAGCAACCGATCAATTAAAAGTATAAGATTATGTATAAGCAAAAAGTGTCTATCGACTTGAACCTTTGGATAATACTAATGCTTTAGAATATACTAGAGTAACTCGTAGTATTGAATTCTATTTCTAACAACATTACACACACAACCTTTCCAAGGTGTAGTTCGAAAAACTCGGGTTTTACATCCATGCATTTGTAATCCAGTATTATGAATGCTCTAGTAAATTTTGCCCAAAAGTTATATAAGAAGCGACCACATTTCTACACTCATATAAGTGAGTCAATCAAAAGTACTCTTATAGCCATGTACTCCACTCCACATAGAGTATAGAATTCATTAAGAGTTTTAATAATTAACTCATCCTTCTTTGTCGCTTCAGGACTTCATGCTTCTAACAATATAGAACGATACTTCGTAATAGCATGATTCATCTCATATCACTTCATGACTTGTTATTACCCATTGAATTTATTTCTTGGGATCTCCAGTTTATAAGTTGGGTTACCATCACGAGTGAATCTTAATTCTAAGGGCATCAGTCTCATTCCTTTTGAGGTTTTGAAAACCTCCTCTTTTGTTAATCATTTTCTCAAAAGATCAACCAAATTTTTATCAGTACGTACATGATCCACTCTTATAGTTCCCGTAAAGAAAAATTCTTTAATAATACTATGTATATGTCGTCTCTTGCCGTTGTAATAACTGTTCTGAATCTTTACAATAGTTGTGGTACTATCATAGTGGATCAGGACAGTTGGTATTGATTAGGGATGGGCAAAAAAAACTGTGGGTTCGGTTATCCGAACTGGCGGTTCGGTTTTTAACTAGTAAAATTCAGGGATAGGACAATTTCGAGTAAAAACTGAACATGAAACAACATGTATGATTCAGTTATGGTTATACTAAAAACCATACCTGCCCGTACCCAAAATTAATTATGTTAAATCAATTATTTTATATATTTAATAAATTAAATTATAAATCGAAAATTAATTATAATAATTTAAATTATATTTTATTTTTGGGTTTTTTTTTCGTTTTTTTCATTACCGCCCTGAACCGTTACCCGCAGGTAAAAAACCATCCCTAAAGCGTAATGGTTTTCGGGCAGTTTTGGGTATAGGTTTTTTAATTCGGTTTGGTGACGGTTTTTGATATAACCGTCCCCGCTCGTCCCCGTGCCCATTCTTAGTATTGATCTTTCCCATAAAGGGATCTCAACTAACAAATTTCTTAACCAGCTTGTTTCTTCACTAGTAGTAGCTAGTACTATCATTTCAGACTTCATCGTAGATTGAGCCAATATTGTTTATTTCTTAGACTTTCAAGAAACAACTCCACCAATAATGCTAAATATATAGCTACTAGTTGTTTTGGAGTCTTTTGATAGAGTGTTCCAATCAGCATCACTGTATCCTTCTAGAACAACGAGAAACTTTTTATAATGTAATCCAAGGTTCAATAACATTCCAATGTTCTATACTAGGTCTACTGGTAAATCTACAAAGTAGTCACACAACATAAGTTATGACTGGTCTAGTGTAGTCAGTAGCATAACGTAAGCTACTAATGATGCTCGCATACTTAGTTTGTCTAACATTGTCTCTGGTGTTCTTGAACAACTTTACACTAGGATCGTAAAGAGTATATATAGGTTTGCAATTAAAGTAATTATATTTCTTTAAGATCTTCTCAATGTAATGAGATTGATCTAGAGAAATTTATTTTCTAGCCTAGTAATCTTTATACCAAGGATTACACTCGCTTCTTTGAGATCTTTCATATTAAAGTTATCACTTAACAAAGTTTTCACATTATTCATAACATAAATATTTGATCCAAAAATAAGCATGTCATCCACATATAAATATATAATAGTGCAAATCATTTTCTAATTTATAATATATGTATTTTTCACTTTCATTTATTTTGAATCTATGTGAGATAACTAGATTATCAAAATTTTCATGTCATTACTTAGGTACTTTTTTTAGACCATAAAGGGATTTATCTAGTTTACAAACTTCATTTTCTTAACCAGGGACAACAAAACCTTCAAGTTGATCCATATAAATTTCTTCTTCTAAGTCACCATTTAAGAAAGCATTTTTGACATCCATTTGGTGCACTATAAATCATGGATAACAACAAGAGAGAAAGGTACACGTATGGAAGTTATTTGTGTGACTGGTGAAAATGTATCAAATAAATCTACATTTTCCCTTTGTCTATACCCTTTGACTATAAGACAAGCTTTGTACTTTTCAATAGTACCATCGAGTTTTAATTTCTTCTTTAGTATTCATTTAAATCATATGGGTTTGCAACTGGCAGGTAAGTCAATTAAATACCAAGTTCTATTATACTCAAGAGAGTCCATTTCTTCATTTATGGCTTCTTCCTATAAGTTGACATCTAAAGAAGATAAAGCTTCTTTAAGAGTTTGAGGATATTCCTCTAAGGTATAAGTATAAAATCAGACCCAAAATCCTTAAGGGTTCGTGCTTGTTTACTTCTCCTAATTTCAGTGTTTAATTCTTTATTTTGTTCACTAGTTATAGTTATGGGTAAACTACTAGAAGACGAGCCCCCACTATTTTTCAATTTAAAGAGAAACCTATGTTCATAGAAGTTAACATCATTTGATTCTATAACTACATGATCATTTAAGTCATACAACATATCCTATGAATACACATTCATATGCTCTACTAGCAAGTTTATTTCTTTTAGGATCAGGGATCCTAACATAGGCTAAACAACCACAAGTTTTAAATTAAGTTAAGTTAGGTTTCTTATTTTTCAAAATTTCATATGGTGAAATTTGACTAGTAGATTTAGGTACTCTATTTAGCACATAGTAAACAGTTAATAAAATTTCTCCCTACCAATGGGAAGTAGGACTAGAGTTTAATAAAATAGCAACAAATGATTTAGTAAAAGTTCTATTTTTTCTTTCAGTTTTTCCATTCATTTATGAAGAATAAGGTATAGTTTTTTCATGAATGATTACATGAATTTTATAAAAATAATTGAAAATATTAGAATCATATTCAGTGCATCTATCACTTCAAAACCTTTTTATTTTTCTGTTAAGTTATTTTTTAATTTCTGTCATAAATATTTTAAACATGTCAAATACTTCACTTTTATTTTTCATTAGATATACATAAGTGTAATCTGAACAGTCATCTATAAAATTTATAAAATAGCACTTTCCATTTCTTATTAAATTTCCATCAAGTTCACATATGTGAGAGTGTATTAAGTCTAAAGGTTCAAATTCTCTAATTACTGATTTATGTAAAGTTTTGGTTATTTTAGCTTGATTACAAAATTCACATTTTTCAAAATCATTCAAGATAGTTTAGGAATTTTTTCAAAGGTACTCATGTTCTTGATTATGCATTTATTCACATGACAAAGTCTAGCATGCCAAATATTAAAAGAACTCAACATTCAATTTAAACATGCCATTAGTGGTGTACTCTTTCCTAACAAAAAATATTATTTTTAGTTATTGTATATAAATCACCCTCCATAGTTTGAGTAAACCTAACTTTGTTAAGAAGATAGCCCGAAACTAAGTTCTATCTCATCTCTGGAGTATGTATGACATCTTTCAAGATGATAGTCTTTCCAGAGGTAAACTTCAATTCCACCTTACTAGTACTAACAATTTTAGTGGAGTGGGAGTCACCCAGTAGCACTCTTATCCTCATATATAGAATAGGACTTGAACATGTCTCGATCATAGCAAACATGACGAGAAGTACCAATGTCCACCCACCACCCCTTAGATCCACCAATAAAATTGATTTTAGATATCATAGTAATAAGTTGATCTTCGGTAAGGTTCGTATACAGGGAAGGACGATTCTTGTTTCGGTAATTTCTGGCCAAGTGGTTAGGTTTGTTACAACTATAAAACATGAATGTGTTATTTCTTAAGGGGGTTAAGGTCCATTCTGGAGAGGACAGTTTTTGTTTTTATTTTGGTGGTTGTGGTTTTGGTTATTATTGCGATTCTGAGTTTTCATATTTCTTTCTTTTTGTTTCATTATTGCAAAAGAGGATTTCTTATTGGTATTATTTTTTCAGACAACGAGTACTTCATCTCTTTGATCTTGTTTTTGGGATTCTTGTTTTATTCTTAAACTTGTTATTAGACTTTCTAAAAAACATTCATTAGTTTTATGTCTAAGTGCATTCTTAAAATCTTTCCAATCAGGAGGTAATTTATCTATAATAACAACTACTTGAAATTGTTTATCTAAAGTCATACCTTTAGAAGTTATTTCATGTGTTATCTTTTGTAGTTCGTGTGATTGAGCTTTTATAGATTTGCCATCAATCATTTGGTACTTCATATATCTATTGACAACATACTTCTTAGTTCCACCTTCCTCAATGTCGTACTTTTTTTGAAATGCATCCCAAATTTTCTTAGCAGACTTATCAGATTATAATAATCATAATCAACTAATCCATTAAGAATAAATTTTTTGCATAGAAAATCATTTTCTATATCCTTAGTTGTAGCTTCAGTAGAAGGATTAGATATGATTGGTTTTTCAATAATAAGAACAAAAACAACATTTTTCATGGTTAAGAAAAATAACATTTTTATCCCCATATTTTAAAGTGTAGTCCCTCGAAACGAAACAGTTTGTTGAGATCAACAGTTAACATTTTAGTAGACATGACAGATTGAAATCGTCTTAAAATTGTTGAAACAAATATGTGAAAAACTATGTAAGAACAATATTAGTGATATACTGTTTGGGTTGTGTCGCAGACTAGGTCTCTCTCTTTGAGACGTTTTACAACTCTACCCAAACTTGTGCAAGCAAACACAACCTCGTTGTCCACAGGATAAAACAACTCAGAATCTTTTTTCTATCTCGAAGCTTCACTACATTTATGAAGTTCGAAATACTACTTCTCTCAAATATTTATGTTGTTCGAAAATCTGAGAAAACAATTCTGAATTTTCTTTTCTTTGATTTTGCTATGAAAAATCGTAGAACCGTTTTTGAGTTGTTAACTTATTTTTTTAAATGAGAGTTATTGTACTCTATTTATAGTTGAAAAAAATGTAATAGTTATATAATTATGAAAATAATGGTTATAAAAATAATAAAGATATTTTTTTATTTAAAGTCATTTTCAACGTGAACTAATTAAGGACTAAAGCTTCTCATTCAAATTATAATTCATTTTCAATTTTGAATACCATGTTTTAGACGCATATAGTTTTGAATAATCTATTTTATACAAATGTTCAAATACTTATTAAATTGAAATATACTATTTTGAACACATGTTAATGTGATCTAAATTTTGAATATATATTTATGCATGCTCAATATTTGTTACATCTTCTTTGACAAAGTTTTTTCCCACACATTTTCACGTGGTTTAAGTTTTAATCAAATGTTAGATTCTTAAATGAGTATTTTATATATTATAACTATATTATAATAATAACTAACATGATAATTTTTCATTAAATACAGTTATATAAGTTTTAATGTATTTATGTATAATAATATTATATTACATCACTTATAATTTATTACAAATTTATGAGAAATACATTTTTTGTTCCTAAATTGTTTGAACTTGTAGTTATATGAGTATGTATTAAAAACAAAATAACAAATATTCGTACAAGTTATGGCTTCATACCTGTTAGTACATATATTAAAGAGAGTTGGTAATAATGTATTTATCACATATATTAAAGAGAGTTGGTAATAATGTATTTATCGGATGTTTTAATTTATTTTACAATTTATTTAGTTTTTAAAAATGAATATATATAGTGATGGTGTATTTATTCAATGTTTTAATTTGTTTTCTATTATTTATATATAAAAGAGTGTTGGTGATATGATGAGTGCTTAAAAAGCATTAAAATTATGATTTAATTTACTTTAATTGATTAAATATATTTATATTTGTATAATTTTATTATATTTTTATATAAATTTGTATTTTTGGAATCACAGATATTTTTAATATTTTTCAGGTATTTTCATTCAAAAATAACTTAAAGACTCGAAAGAAAATACTAGAGATCATACATCATAAATATTTTGAGAAAAAATGAGAAAAAGTAAAAAAACAAATAGAAAAATTGGATAAACTAGGTTAAAATGGTCAAAAATGACAAGTCACGTGCGTGCATAGCCAGCACACATTTGCGCTATATCCCACGCTCACCAACACCCGTCTACCATAAATCTCGCCCCCATATGCACGCTAGCTTGTTTAAATTAACCCATCCAAATTCAATATTTGAGATATTTTTTACTTTTTTTCTCATCTATAAAAGAATCATCTCCCTCATTCTAAAAATCATTCCTTAAATCCCTAAAAAATTCTCTTTTCTCTCTCTAGTTCTTAGTTTTAAATTTATTCTCTTTTTGAGAAGAACTAGTTATGCTTTTATAAATTTATAGTTTTTGATTAAATAAATGGAAATGCAAATCCGTTTGAAGATTTTCCAGAAACGGAATTAGCATCAAAGTTTTATAATGATTCTTTTGAATTATAGTTTTAAATGAGTTATTTATAGTTATTTTTTTGTTTTATTCTCATATATTATATTTAATTTATTTGTGATTAAATTTAACATAATTGACTATTTATAAATATGATATACTAATAACGTTGTTATGTTTATGAAATATTAAATAGGTAAAACATTTTTATAAAATAAATTAATTTTTTTTATTCAAGATTTTATATTAAAGATGTTCGAGAAAAATATATTATTTTTCATTACAAACTTAAATCTAAAAATTAGATTTTAAAGTTTAATTATCCGATCTGATTTAAAGTAGTGATATTTTATTTTTTGGTACAATCGCTTGGTAGTTAGAGACAATAAAGCTCTATTTCAAAAGTTTTTATAAGAATTATTATTCAAAAATGTATTGATAACATATTTTTAGTAATAGTTTTAAAACTTAAAAGTTATTATTCGGATAATTAAGTTCTTAGGTTTAATTTAGATAACTTGAATAAAGTCTAATTGATTAATAAACCCGACGTAAGTATATTAATTAATTAATATTAAACAAAAATATTTTGGCCCTACTTAATGACATTTTCATAAAAAAATTAATAAATATTAATTTATATATTCAATAATCTAAATAATATGAGAAAATATAATTATCATAATTATTATATTCATAAATACTTTATTGTTATGAATTATAAAAGTTTGCATAATTGTTTATTAAATACATATCTATATTCGTTTTTATGTCATTAGATTAGGAAACAAAAATTAAATTATCGTGATAATATGTTTATGATTTAATTTTGTTTTTAAAAGTTTAAATAATAAATTAAAAATTACATATATTCATTTCTTAGATCGACATTGGGAGTATACTTGTCTTTTTTTATTAAATGATTTGTACACTTACGAGAGTTTTACAAATATAAAATCAAAGTATCTTTAAGATCGACATTATTAACCCAATACCGATCTTTTTTTATCTAATTTTTGCCGTCGTTGTCAGGGATCTAATTTTGTTCATCATGATAATATATTTATTTAATGTTTTAATTTGTTTGATAATTTATTTATTTTTTTAAAAGTGAAGTTTTTATTAATATATGTATAATGCATTAAATGACTAGATTTTTCTTTTTTCAATGAATTTTAATTTATTTTAATAAAGAATTCATTGGTTTCATTATGATACATAAAATCTTTTAAAAGTGAATTTTTTATTAGTGTATGTATAATTCATCTGTAGATTATATTATTTCTTCTTAATAAAGAATTCAATGGGTTCATGACATAGAAAATACCTTTTATTTTGGATTAAAATAAATCAAATATTAATAATGAAAAATATAATTAATAACATATATTCTATAAATATTTTTAGTTTCAATAAATAATATTCTTACTTTCATCTCTATTTTTTGAATTTTTTACCTAGCATTTAATAATATTTTTGTATTTTAATTACATGTGTTAATTTTGATTATGTATATAAGAAATTTGAAATCTGTATATTTTTATTTTACAATTTGAAATTAAATATTTGATTATATCTTACAGTTTTCCCTCTTTATTTATTTTATTTGTGTTTCGATTGTATCTACATATTCTAATTCTTTTTTTAGGTTATTAACTCAATGATAAAGTATTAAGTGCGAATTGTTATATATATATATATATATATATATAGTGTTTTATTTATTTGATTTTTTTTCTATTTATTTATTTTATGATATCATTTATTAATAAAATTAAAAAATAAGAGTTTTTTTAAATAGTAAATCATCTTCTTTTTTATTTTTTATTAATAAAAAATAATATATATATATATATAATAAGAATTTTTTCAATAGTAAATCATCTCCTTTTTATTTTTTTATTTTTATTTATTTTGTACAAATAAATAAAAAGTGCTTTTATAATAATTATTCTTGCTATTTGATTGACATTTTTTATATAATTTAATAAAAAAATGACGAGATAAGTGAGGGTATAATAAAGATGACTTTACTTTATTATCGTTGTACTTTCATTGTTGTTTTTATTTTTATTTTTTAATAAAACATAAATTTATTATCTAATTTATTTCTATACTCTATTATAAAAGGGAGAGTTGATTTTGTTTGATGCAACTATTTATTTTACTACATTTTGTTTGTCAATTTATATTCTTTAATATTTTTCTTTTTAGTAACACTTATATAAAATTATCCGATAGCATTATTATTATTATTTTTGATGACATAAAATGATTTTAATTTTTAAATCTAATTTCTTGATGTACCATTTCCATATTTTTGTCAGAATATGAACTATTCATATATTCTCATTGAAAAAAATGGAGAGAGTTGGTAGTAATTTAATCAAAGATTTTACATCTATTTTATATAGAGTGTAATATCAGAAATTTTCAATCATGTATTGCCGTATTTTCGAAGGAAACAAGAGAATATAAGATAAAGGGTGAAGGAGAAACCACGCACAAAATTTGCTAAAGCAATATATCAATATTTTTATAGATAATTTTGTAAGAAATAATACATCAACAAATAAATTAAGAATAAAATTATTTTATTAAAATTAAAAAATACACAAATATAAATATATAATTATAAATACAAAATATAACACAATGTTTTTAAGATAATTTTTTCGTTTACCGTGAATGTTAAAGAAGATAAAAACTTATCTCTCAAGATACAACGATTAAATAATAATAAATTTATACCACAATTTATTATTTTATACATTTTTAAGTGTTTAAATTCTATTGGAAGAACCTAATTCTAAATAAAAAATACAATATATATATATATATATATATATTTCTTTTCTTTATGTATTATCATTCCTTCTTTTTTTCTTCTTTTCCCTCTTCCATTTCCTTTCTTTTTCTTCCTTTTCTTTTCTTCTCTACTCCTTTGTTTTTTTCTTTCTGTTTTTCTTCTTTTTCCTTAATGAATGAGTATATAATATATATATATATATGAAAATCTTAATTAAGAAATGAATTAAGATAGAAACATTTTTTTATTTTAAAGCAATTTTAATTCATAAAATTTTAACAATTTCCCGTATGAATAAAAGTTGACATAGATTTTAAATCAAGTTTTGATAAGAAAATAAAGTTCACCGGATTGAAACCTGCATAGGATAAGTAAGTGTTACCTTTTGAACTTTCCTTTGTGAAAGTATATTTACCTTACTCACTGACCAGTAGACGCAATGTTCTTGAATTTTTCTGTCATTTATGTAAACGATGAAATGCTTCACACAAGAATCTTTCCTGACACAATTCAGTTCTCACTGTTATATTCGTTTTGGCCATGAACATATGCCTAGTTATGTGAGAGTCTTTAAAGAATTGAGCCCTATATAATTTTCTTTTGAAACGGCTCTACTCCTCCCTCACATAGGTGATCTCTTATCTTTAAAAGTAATCCATAAAGAGTAACTCTCATACTTTGATCGGTATTCTCTTTATAAGAATCATTAAAAGCCTTAATTTACCTTGTTTCTTATGGGTATCACTCTTTTCATCATAGGAATGAACTTGAGGTTAAACCTCTCATAGTGATCTCACTAAGCCTTTACAACTAGTTTGTCTCTTTGAACCTAGATCTTGGGATCTCCACTCAAATAGGTTGGGTTTCCTTTCCAAATCCTTATTCATTTATGGGCTCCAGTCCCATTCTTCTTAATGACTTATCAACTAACTCTCGATTTAATCCTTTAGTTAAGGGATCCACTATATTATCCTTTGACTTCATATGGTCAATAGAGATAACACCAGTTGAGAGTAGTTGTTTAATGGTATTATGTCTATGATGTATATGTCAAGACTTATCATTATACATATTACTCTGTGCCTTACTAATAGCATATTTTCTATCACAATGGATACAAATTGTAGGTATAGGCCTCACCTACTTAGGAATATCCTCAAAAAAATTATGTAGTCATTCGACTTCTTCACTATATGTATCCAAATCGATGAAGTCAGATTCCATCGTGGATCTAACAATGCACACCCGTTTAGAGGATTTTCATGAAACAACTACACCACCCAGTATGAATACATATCCACTGGTAAACTTTGAGTCTTTCATGTTAGATATCCAATTTACATCACTATATCCTTATAATACAATTGAATATCTTATGTAGTACAATCCATAGCTACGTATATATCTTAAGTATCTAAGTAGTCTTAGAATACCTTTTCAATGATCAGATCCTAGATTACTAGTATACCTACTTAGTTTGCTTACAATGTAAGCTATGTTTGGTCTCGTACAAATCATCAAGTACATAAGATATCCTATCACTCTAGAATATTCTTGTTGATACACACTTTCACTTTTATTCTTAGATAGGTGTAGATTTACATCTACTAGTATTCTCAAAATTTCAGAATCACCCATGTTGAATTTCTCAAGTATTTTGTCAATATAATGACATTGAATTAGAATGAGATCCCTTGATATCCTTGATACCTTAATTCTCAAAGTTACATTAATAGGCCCTATATCTTTCATATTAAACCTTGAATTCGACTTAATCTTAGTAGATTTGATCATTTGATCATTACTACCCATAATTAGCATGTCATCAACATAAAGATACAAGATAACGTAACTATCTTCTTTATCTTTGACATATACATATTTGTCATATTTATTGATTTTAAAGCCATTTTTCCTCATGACACCACTATTTTGGTGTTTGCTTCAAGCTATATAAAGACTTCGCCAATTTACAAACATTTACTTCTTATCCTAGGCATGAAAAACTCTTGGGTTGGTCCACGTAGATTTCTTCATCTAACTCTCCATTTAAAAAGGATGTCTTTACATCTATTTGATGTATTTTAAGATTTCGTAGAGCGATGATAGTAATTATCATCCTTATGGATGTTATTCTCGTCACAAGAGAATAAATATCAAAGTAATCAAGGTCATTTTTTTGTTTGTATCACTTAATTACAAGCATGACTTTGTACTTATCAATTGATCCATCTAATTTACGTTTTCTTGGGAAAATTCACTTGCACCCTAGTGTTATATTACTTGGAGGTAAATCAGCTAGTTCCTAAGTGTTTACATAATGGGCTCAATTTCACTATTAATAACTTCTTACAATTAAGGACCTTCAGAAGAATTTACAACCTCTTCATAGGTTTGAGGTTCACTTTCTAGCAAGTAGGTTAAAAAATCTTGACCATAAGACGTTTCTGTCCTAGTCCTCTCGCTACGTCTGGGTTCAACATCAACTTTATCCTCGATCTCTTATTCAGGTTCTTCAATTTGAATATATTTATTCATAGTTTCATATGTTCATTTAGATTAACTTCATTATCCTTAAGATTTACTTGGAAATACATGTTCAAAAAATTATGCATTCCTTGATTCTATTATCATGTTCTTGTGTATGTCTGAGATCTTTAACTCATGCAGAAGAAACCGATAAGCACTACTATTATATGCATATCCAATGAAGATGCAATCTATCATTTTGAACCTATCTTAACCTTCTTAGGTATAGATATGACTACTTTAGCAAGACATCCCACACTTGTAAATATTTATAGGAAGGTACCCTTCCTTTAAATAAATAATATAGTGTCTTATGTGTCTTTTTTCACGTTACCTTATTTAAAAGATAGTTAGGTGACAAAATAACTTTCTCTCAGAAGTTTTGTGGCAACTTAGAACTTAATAGCATTGCATTCATCATTTTTTTCAAGGTAAGATTCTTACATTCAATAACTCTATTTTAATAAGGTGAATAAGGCATTATGGTTTAATAGATAACTTCATGTTATGCACAAAATTCACCAAACGATGCTTCATATCCATCACCATGATCATTACATAGTACCTTGATCTTCTTGTTAAGTTGATTCTCAACTTCTTTTTCATAAAGAATAAATTTCTCTATAGCTTCATCTTTGCTTTTTAAGCAAATACATATAGCAATATTTCGTGATATCATCAATAAAAGTAATAAAATACTTATTGTCACCCATTGTTTGAAGAAATTTGCAAATCACATAGATCACTATGGATTAGGTCAAGGGGTTCAATGTTACTTTCCATAGAATGAAATGATGATCCATTCATTTTTGCCTCAACATAAGTCTCATACTTATTCTTTGAATCTATTTGGAATACAGGTATTGGTTTTATGTTAATTAGTCTACGCAATATGTCGTAATTAATATAACCTAGTGATGAACAAAATCGGTAATGCTGATCTTGTAAATACCTTGATTTTATATTTGTAAAACTCTCACAAGTGCAAGAATAATTTATAACAAATGATAAGCATACTCCAAGGTCGATCTAAGGAATGAATATATGCGAGTTTTAATTTATTATTCAAACTTTTAAAAACAAAATTAAATCTTAAATATCGTGTCACAATATTTTAATTTTTGTGTTTCCTAATCTAATAACATAAACAAATAAATATAGATATGAATTCAATAAATAATTATGCAAATTTTTATTATTCATAACAATAGAGTATTTATGGATATAATAATTAAGTTAATTATCCTTGCTCATATTATCTAGGTTATTAAATATATAAATTAATATTTAATGATTCTCTCTTTTTTATATGAATACCACTTTTGGTGGGGTTATATGTTATTTTTAAATTAAACAAATCAATTAACACCTATGAGTGAGGTTGATAATTAATTTGGTTAATTAAATTAATTCTTTTTTTAAGAGATTTAAAATGAACCATTTAAATATCACATTTGGTGGGGCTAAGCATTTTAAACTTTATTCAAGGTGTCTAAATTAAACCTAAGAATTTAATTATCCGAGTACTAACTTTCAAGTTTTAAAACCATTATTGAAAATATGTTGTCAATATATTTTCAAATAATAGTTCTTATAAATATTTTTTGAAATAAAACTTCACTCTAACTAACGAGTGATTATACCAACAAATAAAATAACATTATTCTAAATTAGACCAGTTAATTAAATCTTAGAATCTAATTTTCAGATTTAAGTTTGTAATTAAAAATAATATATTTCTCTCTAACATCTTTAATATAAAATCTTGAATAAAAACAAAATCAATTTTTTATAGAAATGTTTTACCTATTTAATATTTCGCAAGCATAACAACGTTATTATTATATCATATTTACATAGACCCAACCATGTTAAATTTAATTACAAACAAATTAAAAATAACATATAAGAATAAAACATAAAAAATAATTATAAAGAATTCATTTTAAAATTATACCTAAAAAGAATTCTTTTAGAACTTTGATGTTAGTTTTGTTACTGGAAAACCTCCTAACAAATTTACATTTTCGTTTATTGAATTAAAAAATAAAATCTATAAAAGCATAACTAATTTTTCTCAAAAAGAGAAAAACTCTAAAATTCTAAAACTAAAACTAAAAACTAAGAAAACTTTCTAGAGAGAAAAAGAGTTGAGAAAGTTGTGTATTTTTTTACAATAGGG